>CM029489.1:4969110-6420015 GCA_017140395.1 Eucalyptus lansdowneana | reverse complement strand
ATTCATACAAATTACAGTGTTTTTTTCTTTTACAATTATAAAGAGTGAATATGATAGAAAGAGTCCAATTGCCTGTGTAGACACAATGAATGTCCTTTCTTTTATCTAGATGCGTGCGTGCACTCCATAGAGAGAGAGAGAAAATGAATGTCCTTTCTTTTATCTAGATGCGTGCGTGCACTCCACAGAGAGAGAGAGAGAGAGAGAGAGAGAGAGAGAGAGAGAGAGAGAGATTTAACTAACAAAGAGAAAGGTCAACTTGGAGACACGCTCTTGAGACGAGGAGAGGATAAGATTGTTGAAGTTGAGCCATAAATTTCCGAGACTCTGTAGGTCAACCTGGAGATGCACTCTTCTTGAAACCAAGTCAGGATTGTCGGACTCGCGTCTAACGGAAGGCCGTCGTCGCTTTTTACAAGAAATCCTGCGGTGGACTCGTGCCACGCGAGTCCACCCCGGATAAGACCTAGTAAGGTGAGGGACCTCGTCGATTATAGTTGACAATTTTCAGCAAATTGGAGTTGTACCAATTTTGAAAACGCTAATCGGTTTTCCTCTTTCTGTTATTTTCTTAACATAATCTTGAATCCCATCTTTTTCTTTTGTACAATTCTTTTGTTTTCAATTTTGTTTTCCTTTTTTTATCTGCCATCCTACCTGTAATCATTTTAATCATGGGCGTTTCGACAACGGGAACATGGTAAGCTTTAAAGAAGAAGAGATAAATTTTGAAAAAAAAAAATAATAATAATTGAAAAGTTATCATTCTTGTTTCTCGGCTTTAAGCCAATCGTTCCCCTTTCTTATGCTCGTGAAGGAGGACTCTTGTTCTATCCCCGGTCGTTGCAGCTTTCTGTTAAAGCTCGAGGTTTTTGCGCTATTTCATGGACTGGAGTGTTATCATCTACTCATTCCCCATCACCATCTTCTTCAGCTCAAGGTTCCTGAATGTGGAGCGATTTCCTTGTTCGTGGATTAAAAAACGTTGTAGCTTAGGCAATAAGTGCCGGCTAGAGGAAAAGCGCTTGTCCCTACCGATCTGAGCATCGCAATACCCAAAGGAAACATAATGCTCGAATACGTGATGTCGGACTTCTTTACCTTAAAACATTCTCTCGGTACCTTATTTTGGATAATCGACGAGGACTGAATCGAATCGCTTGTACATTATAGCGCTTTTCCTCTACTTGGCACTTACCGTCTCAGCTGCAACTTTTTTTAATCCAAAAACAAGGAAATCAATCCACATTCGAAAACCTCGAGCTGAAGAAGATGGTGATGGGGGTATGAGTTGACGACAACACTCCAATCCATGAAATGGCGCAAAACCTCGAGCTTTAACGAAAAGCTGCAACGATTGGGGATAGAACAAGAGTCCTCCTTCACGAGCATAAGAAAGAGGAACGATTGGCCTAAAGCTGAGAAACAAGAATAATAACTTTTCAATTATTATTATTTATTTTTTTCAAAATTTATCTGTTCTTATTTAAAGCTTACCACGTTGCTATTGTTGAAACGCCCACGATTAAAATGATTATAGGTAGGATGGCATATAAAAAAAGGAAAAAAAAATGAAAACAAAAGAACTGTACAAAAGAAAAAGAAGATGGGATTCAAGCTTCTGTTAAGAAAATAGCAAAAAGAGAAAAACTGATTAACGTTTTCAAAATTGGTACAACTCCAATTTGCCGAAAAATTGTCAACTATAATCAACGAGGTCTTCTTCATCAAGTATATGATCAGCTAGTTCATTTTAAAAAGAGTTTACTATGAAACTTAGGTATCTTGATTTAGGCACTGGTAAGGTGAGGGACCAGTTCCTTATTTCGTGAAATACCCAAGTTTCATGCCTTACCTTACTAGTGCCTAAATCGAAATACCCAAGTTTCATGCGAGGTGAGAACGTGTCTGATGGATAAAAAAAGCTTTCCCAAACCGAGCTATTGCCTTCTATTAGAACAAAATTGCCAGAATCTAGCAATATAACACTTGTGCTATTACTAGTAGATAACATCTTAGCATTGACTAAATACGGAATCTGCTTTCTATCGGATATCACCAAGTTCCCATCATACCTAATGGAGAGTACAAAAGAAGAATCAAGAAGCGGGTAATCTCGATTTGCGACCCAGACTGGTTTCTTGTAAGGATCATCCCTAAACCAAATGCCCAAGTAGTAGTTGCTTGAGGAAAACCACCAGTCTTGAAGATTCCTAACTCAAACACTTCATTCGATGAGACTAAAGTATTGTTGTCCCTCAAGTTCTAACCAGGCACGAGAATGTTCATAGCCTCGAATAGCTGGAACAAACAGCTAAAGATCATGAGAAGAACATACGACTTGCTTAACTTCTTGTAGAGGGAAGACAAAGGAGTTGTGGCCATCGAAGTGGAAATGTTACCTTGATTGGTTGAAGATGTAAAGCAACCATCTCTTGACATAAAGGTCATATATTCATTAGGAAAAAAAAAAAAAAAAAACATAGAGCATTTCTCGAATGTTCTGTACAAATTCCACTTGATCATATAACAAAGCTCTAATAGGTGTGGCTAATAATGAGGATCTAATATAGACATGACAACACTATAACACTTCTAATATTTTTCAAACTTCTTTCACATTGCCATAGCTTGCCATAGGCATAGAACTAATAGCTATGTCCTCACTATTCCTCTATTTTATCAAATGAAATCGGATCTACAATACTCAATAGAGATATCTAATTCCCATATGGGTGTTTGAATTGCACATGTGAACTTTTTCTCTCCTCCGTTTTGCATCTCCATGCCCATATTTATACCCTCCAACCATCGCCTAAATGCTAATATGTTCTCTCTAGCTTACAATCTCTCTTTGCATTCCTAAATTCATCACGAAATTAAGCTATTGAAGCTTTTTTCGCATTTCGAGTTTTTGATTTCTTGCAGTTTTTTTAATTTGCATTGTCACTGTCATAGAGAGGGGAAAGGGAGAAATGTTTAAAGAAAGGATCAGCAAGAATCCTAAGAACCCTCAGCATTTGAAGTGCTTGAATCACATATCGACGTGGTGCTAGTCCGTCAAAGAGTCTATCAACTTCTATTACAACATCCTCAATTTTGTTCCTATTCGAAGGCTCGGTTCCTTTGACTTCAACGACGCTTGGTGCGTATCATGCTATTGATGTGATAATAAGGCAATTGCACTGTCTTTTGAAACAAGGGTTGAATGAGAAGTGAAGAGCAAAGCTGCATTTTTCCTTTGTAAAAATGTTATTGTCTTAACAAGATTTAGTTACTGATATTTTTCTCCTCCTTATCATCATTATTTTAAAAAAATTAATTACCAAAAGTGGACTTTAGACAGTGTTCCCTTCTCAAGTCAAACTCAAAGCTCGACTTGAGTATGGCCCAAACATTTAAATCTATTGATTTTTAACTCGGCTCAATCTCCAGCCCACAACACCCTTACTTTAGTCTAGGACCATCAAATGTATGGATTGGATCAGGTTTGGGTCGAGTCGAAAATGGTCCGACACATATTGACTCATTTAACTCATTTTAATCAATTTTCATGTAGTGTAAATTTGATAACCTATGTTCGACTTATACCTGACTCAACCCATATTATCAAAACACATTACTATTTAACTCAATTTAAGTTAATCAACTTTCACCCATTTAATTCACTTTAAGCTCTTCACATATATGTTACTTGAATAAAAATTTCAAATCAAATTTAAAATATAAACTAAAGAATAAAAAATTAGTTAATAAAATAAAAAAATGTGAAAAACCTTTAAAGCTTATTTCTTATAATATTTTTTTAGAAAAATGGTATTGCTAAAACAATTTGAATTAAATGGACACTTTTTATCATTTTTATAAAAAAAAATATTTTAAAAAAAATATTTTTTTATTTTTTATTTTTAAATAATATATTTTTAAATTGTCTTTATTTTATTTTTAAAAAAATTAATATTTTTTTTTTTCTTCTTTTTATGTTTCCTTCTTCAACTGGCCACCAGCCACAATGATGATTAGCGACAGGTCGTAGGTGAGCTCAAGCCTTGCCAATCATCAACGATGCCTTGGCCTCGCCAAATCGGCAAGATCGAGCTTACCAGCGTCAAGCTATCTCGAGCTTGCTTGACACCGATGAGCTCTAGTGTTGCCAAACCAGCAAGGTTTGATCCTTGCCGGTTGTTATTGAGGCCTCAACCTTGCCAAATCTAGCGAGCTTGAGCCTCACTAGATCTAGTGAGCTTGAGCTTTGCTTGGCCAATCGCTTGCCGTTGCCGTGCCAGCTATCAACTAAGAAGGAAGAAAAAATGAAAGAAAAGGAAAAATAAAATATAAAAACTAACTATAATTTCAATTTTTACCAAAAAAAGAAGACATTTTGGGGTAAGAGAAAATGTGAGGCTTGGGTTAAAAATAGATTTTTAAATCCAACCTATTTAAGACCCATTTAACTAGTTTTTTTTTTCAAAATGTAAGTGGTCTATACATGACCCATTTAAATCATAAATGGGTTATATATGAGCTTAAGACCGATATTGACACATCTACTTCAGCCCGACTTATAACTAGACCCGACTCCTTATTATAACCGGATTTTGATTTCTTTCCTGATTTTTTTCATTTTCCTTTTCAATTTTCAGTTTTTTAATTTCTTTCTCTTCCCTGCATCTTCTTCTTCGGGACTTTCTGGAGAGCGTCTTCACCGAAAGACGTCTTCCCCACCGAAAGAAGTCCTTCTCTAAAAAACCATCAATGACGAGCTCGATGAAGACTCCACTACACAGATTCACACCGCAATCCTTATCAATCTGACGTCGATACCTGAAGTCGCTGACCGTCACTAAATATTCTCCCTCAGCCACTACTCCGGCCATGAACGAGCTATTCCGATAAAGAAATTTCCAGCTTGAAAGTTTCACAAAGCAGCATGGAAAACGCACAAAGGTATACTAAAACAGTGGAGAATGAACTGACTTGGCAGCATCAAGCCACGGCCATTGCCGGCGACAGAGGTTGAGAAGATCGACTCCAAACATGTGGGTCCATGGACAGCCCGCGCTGAAGATTTGCAAAAGCGTGGCATAAAACAAAGAGTAAAAACACGGAGTCAGATTTAGTACCAACAGTTAATGAAGTGGACATGAATCAATCTTGAATCTAAACACATGCTGTAAGCTAGACCACTTTGCACAAAGATTCGCAGCAGTGCAAATATGCAAAAGTTTATCAACATGAGGTGCAGAAATCCCACCACAACACCAGACTCGCCGTGAAGCACACGACATAATTAACCACCCGCTCGCAGATGGACGGCAGGATTGCACCGCCTAGGAGGCTAGTCCTATCTACACATCAACTCAAAAGGCAATCTTCTGCCAAAATTGCAGCTAACGAAAGCGAAAACATGCAGCATCTGCACAAATAGCGACGCGATCGAGCATATTATAAACCTACCGCTATCGCAACATTGTGCACATGAAGCAGCAGCAGCATCACCACAAGCACAAGAACTAGCTCGATAAGCTTGACTGCCCAAGGGGGAGAGAGAGAGAGAGAGAGAGAGAGAGAGAGAGAGAGAGAGAGAGAGAGAGGTGGCGGAGGCTGTTGGCGGCCGAGGAGAGATGTGGCGGAAGAGGAGATATCTCTTAGTTCCCCAACTGAACAAAGAGGCCAAAATCTATTAAATCTTATCGTCACAATCGTTTTTGAATTACGTTCCCACATGCCTCCTCCGCATTTTATTCGATGAAAACACCAAATCCGGAAGTAATCTTGGGTTTCCTATAATAACGAAATTCCCAAAACAAAAAGTTAATTTTCATGTCGACTACTTCAAATTTCAGAATCATTAGGTGGGTAATATCATCGACATACTCAGTGAGTTCTATTTTTCAAGACGGCAAAACATGCAGATCACCTACTTGTTGAAGTAGTTAACTTTCAGTTTCTACGTGTCTTCAATAATGTAATAGTGGAGTCCTAGACAATAGGAAGTGACTTGTTTTTAGGAGTTAGTTTCTGCACATGTTCTGGTTAGTGGGGTATGTTAGTGGGTCTTTGTTGTTGTTGTTGTTGTGTAGCTATTTTCTAGGATAGTGGTTTGGATGTTCTGCCTATTTAATAGGCTTATGTTCTGTTGAATATTGTGAAGAGAGTTACAGCAACAACTCTCTTGTGTATCTTTTTCTTTGAGTCTATTTGATTAAATTTTTCAACACTAATTTCTCCTGGTGATAAACCGTGTCCAATTTAGATCACCTAAAGCCTCACACAAAGATACCATAATGTCCAATTTCATTCTCCACCATAAATCAATGAAAATGGAAAACACGTAGAGAACATTACCAAATAAAGGCCACCACCTCATCCACACACAAGCGACAACCATATAATTACGCCATAGCCTTTGGCCTGCAAAGAACCGAAGGTCCAAATGAAAGAAGTGGACTATAACAATGCCCAAAGTGTTTAGTAATGCATGGCAATTACATTATATTCAACCACCCATCGCCGGTTGTGAGGTTATGTCTTTGTTGTCGCTGTTCCGCTCACCAACCGGAAAATGCTGGTCCCGCTGGCGATGGGCAACTCCCGACAGAAGCAACATATGTTGGGGAAATCATTTGCTAGTTGTGCTTTTTAATTAGTGACCGAATCCATTATTTTGCTGATCTTATTAAGTCATTGACTTTTTGGTTAGCGATTTTGAAATTGACACTAATGAAATCAATTTTTTAGCGGATATACATGGCATGTCTTTGCACGTTCTAGCTAATAAACGTGCCATGCTTTGTATGAGAGGACATATTAAAGATATTTAAAGATATTTGATTTCTGATGAAGATAGAACATTAGTTTACAGTTCTTTGATTTCGATGCTTGATGACAATTAAAGGTACTATTTACCCCTACTATTATTGTTGTTGAGTTATAAGAAATATATATCATAATATATACTAAAGTTATAGAGAAACGATTTCTATAATTACTCAATTTCTCATTTGGATTTTCATTTTGCATATGTTGTCAAAACTTGTGTATGAAAAAAGAAGAAGAAAGGATATTGTGAAGAAGAGAAAGTTATTGTTTTTTAACAGAAGAAGAACAGCCCAAGTACCATAACTTAGAACAGATGAACACTTAATTGTCATAACTTCATAAAGGTACACTTAAGTATTAGTTTCGGAGTAAAGTGGGACACTTAAGTGCCACTCCGGCTAACATCCGGCCAAATGATTGATGTGGCAATTTTCCGGCGAGTTGGCTGCAAAATGGCGTTGTTTTGCACACTGATGTTGCGAGATAATGCAAAAACGATGTGGTTTTGTGCTTAATATGTAAATAATTAATATAAAAATTAATTAAATTAAATTTAAACTTAATTTTATTTAAAATATTCTAAAAAATAAAAAACTTAACATTAAAAAAATTAAAATTTAAAAAATTTAAATTTAAAAAATTAAAATTTAAAAAAACTAAAAATTTAAAAAAATTAAAATTTAAAAAACGTAAAATTTAAAAAACTTAAAATTTAAAAAAATTAAAATTAAAACATCATAAACTTTAAAAAACTTAAAATTTAAAAAAATTAAAATTTAAAAAACTTAAAATTTAAAAAACTTAAAACTTAAAAAACTTAAAATTTAAAAAACTTAAAATTTAAAAACTTAAAATTTAAAAAACTTAAAATTTAAAAAACTTAAAATTTAAAAAAATTAAAATTTAAAAAACTTAAAATTTAAAAAAATTTAAAATTTAAAAAACTTAAAATTTAAAAAACTTAAAAATTTAAAAAACTTAATATTTAAAAAAATTAAAATTTAAAAAATTTAAAAACTTAAAAAAATTAAAATTAAAAAACTTTAAACTTTAAAAACTTTAAATTTAAAAAACTTAAAATTTAAAAAACTTAAAATTAAAAAAAAATTAAAAGTAAAAACTTAAAATTAAAAAAAAATAAGTTAAAAAAACATAAAATTAAGTTTTTTAAATTTTTAATTTTTATTTAAATTTTTTATTTTTTTTTTTTATTTTAAGTTTTTAATTTTTTAAGTTTTTCTTTTTAAATTTTTAAATTTTAAATAATTTTTTTTAATTTTAAATTTTTTAAATGTTAAGTTTTTTAATTGGAAGTTTTTTAATTTATTTTTTTATTTTTAGAATATTTAAAATAAAATTAAGTTTAAATTTAATTTAATTAATTTTTATATTAATTATTTACACATCAAACACAAAACGACGTCGTTTTTGCATTTTTTCACGTCAATCGTCGTGCAAAGCGACGTCGTTTTGCACCCAACTCGCCGTAAAATTGCCATGTCAGCCATTTACCTGGATTTTGACCGAAGTGGCACTTAAGTGTTCTACTTTACTCCGAAACTAGCACTTAAGTATATCTATTCCGTCGCTGACTGGGCTTGCAAGGCCCACAATCGCACCTCTTTGAATTGTAATTGAGCCCTTAATTGTCACGCCCCGATCTTCAAGCACGCACACATCCCTTACCTTGGTCGATTAATAGCGACGTCCCAGGACGCATCGCCGACCCTTTCATATATTAAGCACATGCGGAAGCATATAAATTATCCCCAGACAATAAAACATTAAGATGACATAGTAGGATTAAATTTCAAACCTTTAAAACGTTCACTCATATATACATTGCAAACCAATGCACCTATATATACAAGGTGAACTATTAAGTTAAATTCAATTTAAGCCAATGTAAAAATAATGTCTACAAACAAGAGTGGGGTTCTACAAACTACAGGTTCCTGTCCTCCTCTCCATCATCCTCTACACTTCAACTGGAGCCTTCGGCAGACTGCATTAGACTTTCGAGATCTTCAAAATTCAAGTCTACTGCATCCAAGGACCTGAAATGGTTATTCAATAACCAATAAGACCATGTCTCAACAAGCTCTACTCCCTAATACCCAATTAGTAAACCAATACACCGTCTAGGTTGCCTATGCACAGCACAAGTCAGAGGACTTACCTTGGTCTCAGTTCCAACCTGCAGTTTAAGGTTAAACACAGATATTCAAACAATTCAAAACATATGATAAGCATTGATCAATCGACTTAGTCGATTACATGTCAATCGGACCATCTCTAGGTCATTCCCACTCGTACCATAATTTCCCAGTGGTGTACTCATTCACCAAATCATATGTGTTTCTCGGGCGTCGTTTTTGCCAATGACATACCAATCATCGACACCGTGTGTTCTTTAAGGCGCCGTTTTCACTAGTGATATCCTTGATCACCGAACCACGTGTCTTTTCTAGGGCGCCGTTTTTGCCAAGGTGACATCGGCAATAGACAACATCGTGAGTTCTTTAAGGCGTCGTTTTCACCAGTGATATTTCCTTAATCACCGAACCACGTTTATCTATAAGTCATTTACATGCGTTCTTTAAGGCGCCGTTTTCGCCAGTGATACTTCCAATCACCGAACCACGTATGTCCGATAATATCGTATCTGATTGGTCTCAACCAATAACATTCTCAGTTAGCTCTCACCATTCTCCCTGCTATATAGCCTATCAACGTACTGGCGCTATATATCCATGTTCGGCCATTATCAATCAAATACTCAATAACAAACAATTTAGGACAATTCTTCAAATTTCACAATTTAAATCAATTCCATAAAAATTGAAGCTCAATTAAATAAACGGACTGCACCACGAAAATCGGCACGAAATTCCAATCACCGGCCATCTCGGTTGAATTTCTGGAAAAATAATTAATTAATTAAATAATTAATTTCGAAAAATAAATAAATAAATAAATAAATAAATAAAAATCCAATTTAGGCCCGTATTGCCTTATTGGAGCCCGAAACGGGTCAGAAAAAATCCCGAGATACATTCAATAAATATTAGAGGCTCTCTACTTGCTAATGACTAAGTCTAACCACCTAACGTGCATCATTAAGTCACTAATTTAATTGTCATAACATAATCTAATCACCTAATTGCACTTAATTAAATCTAATCAATCCTTAGGCATAATTAGCAAACTAATAAAGCATTAGTGAGTAAAACTCACTTGATTTAAGATTTGATTGGATCAAATCGACGAGCACGCAACAAGACTCGATTTTCTTCAAAGCGGGTCCGCCAACCGGAGTCAAACCGGGGCCGAAATCGGCCTACAAGCTCGCTTCTCGAGCTGGGCTGAGTCCACTGATTTGGTGGGCCTGACTTTGCGGGCTTGGGCCTGGCTGCGATTGGACTCTCTTCGCGGGCCGGACTTGGGCCGAACTTGTTGATTTGGGCCCAATGGAGTTGCTAGAGAGATGGGCTGAGTAAATTACAAGCTGGTCTGAAATTACTGGGCTCAATCCTGCGGGCTTGAAGACTGAAATTTGGGCCCGAGTTGCTGTTAATGATGGGCCCACAATGCTGGGCCTCGGAGAACTTCGCACGACTGAATGAAGGCCGCGGGCTGGGCTTCTTCAAGGAGGCTCGCTGGAGTCACGAACGAGCTGGGGAAGACGCGTGCAGCTCCGGCTTCGCTGGCTTTGGTCAATCAGAGGCTTCGCGGTTGCTATTGTTGACCAAGATAGGCCGGGCCGTGGACGCGTGGAGGAGCAGAAGGCGGTGGAGTCTTCAATTTGCTTCGCTGGCCTTGGGACCGAAGCTGAGGATGGGAGCTGCTCCGTGGAAGTCTCACGCGAACGGTTGGCCGAGGAGACTCGGGGTCAACAAATCGGCAACGGTGACTTCAAAAGTAGAAGCTGTGGACGCGTGGGCATGAGGTGGGCAGGCGCGAACAACGGCAGGAGATGAGAGGTGTTCGGTGGAGGCAGAGATGAGGGACCGAAGGTGCTGGGCTGCTCAGAGGACGGAGACAAACGGAGGTGGGCTTCGCTGGCAGGGGAGGGTGGCTCGCTGGCGTGAGCTGAGCGAGGAGAACACTGAGTGGAGCAACTTCTGCCGTGAGCTGCTTCAATCGGTGGTGCTGGACCACCGTGTGGATAAAGAGAGACGAGCTGCTGGACGAAGCACGGCGAAGAAGAGAGACAGAAGAGCAGCTTCGTGAATTGTTGAAGGTCGGGCGGTCTTGCGGATGCGCTGGCGTCGAGGAATGGGGCAGAAAGTGGAGAGCTGTGTGTCCAAAGAACAATGAAAGGGAGGCAAGAGTGGCTCTTTCGTGGAGATGACGTCCGATCGAAGAGAATGGGAAGCAGCTGGCATGTGAGATGAATGGGATGTCGACCGTGGAAGGATAAGGGAAGAATTTTGACAAAGAAAGTCAAAGGAAAATGGGACACGGCAAGAGAAGGAAAAAGACGTCGGTGGGGGTTTCGCACGAGGAGAGATAGAGATAAATGTGAACGTGCGAGTGAGTGGGGGCATTCGGCCAAGGAAAAAGAAAAGGAGAATTTAAAATAAATTATCCTTAAACCAATAATTCTTGTCCCAATTGCTTTTGTTTAGTCCAATTTGATCTCTGAAAATTCCCAGGCTAAGTTATTTGATCCCCACTTGCTTTTCTTGCATCAAATTTCCCTCAAACAATAAATTTCGGGCAACAAAAACGGCTATTTTCTTCAATTCCGAATTTTAATTCATTTTTTTTCTAATCCGATTTTCGAACAAACAACCGGTTGAAGTCGATTTGAATTCAGAAAAAGTTCAAACAACTTTCATTCACTAATTCACTAACACCAGATGTCAAAAATCCCTTCAAATCGGCCAATCTGAATCTCCGTTCGTTTTTCGTATCGTCCGATTCGGTTTTCCGTAAAAATCCCAAACTTACCCAAATTTCCTCAAAAGGTGAGTCGACGTTCCCAAAGTGACTCATGACACGACAAGACTTCCAATTTCTAAAATCGAATTCAAATCCGAGGTTATTTTCAATCAAACGCGCTTTTAGTGTGACCTTACCTACCGGGTAGCTTCTAGGAATTTTTTTGGTGCAATTGACCCGTGGTTGATTTTCTTCGAACCACAATGAACCCATCCGACACATTGGCGACTCTCGATGATCGTGAAAATCTCAAGATTTCAAATACGGGCACAAGGTACCAAAAACGATAGAAAATCGGTTTAGTGTCGATCGATGAAAATTTTGCAATCAGGTGGCATCACCCACACTTGATCACACATCTTAATCGAATCGACCTATCTCCGGTCTCTGATCAATTTTGACAATGCCGTAATGACCCTTGCAGACTAGCACGGTCGAGCAGTCGATTCCTGGTCGAATTCTCAAGTTTATTGCATTTAAAATCCCTGAATGGCTTCACCGGATAGGCCAGTTATCTCGTGAGTGGCCAACTCAGAGAAAAACACTATAGTCACGTTGATGAAAGGCCCATCTTATTCAATCGAAATCAGAACCTGAAATTCAGGATGTCACATTAATTCCCCCCTGCTCTCTTGAACTTGTTATGCGTGGATGCACTAGCCGCGGGCTATATGGGCTTTTCCTCTTAATACCATGAGGGTTTTTGTTCAAAAAAAAAAAAAAGTATATCTATAGCACTTAAGTGTCCCTCCGGACCAAGTTATGGTAGTCTAGGTGTTAAATAATATATGATTTGGTTATATTTATAGATAACCAACCAAGATATCACTTGGAAATAAGTAACTTATCCTCACATTTCATGATCAACCATCAATTTTATTCCTATCAACAATAATTTCTTTTCATATCTAACAATCACCTTTTTTCATGTCCACAACCACTTCTTTTCATGATAATTAAATATTTCAACAAAAAAGGCACATTGTTTCAAGATTTAAAATATAAAAAAACATTCAACTCAAGATCACTATACATTACATAGATTCCCAAAAAGTTGACCCCTAATTAATCAAATGAACAATATGCGGAATCAACGAATTTGATTTTAGTCAAACTTCTTTACTTGAGTCTTCATCTCCAATCTTCCTTTTACCTTGACGGCTCTTGATGGATAGAATGATAAAATATGTACATTAGAAAATAGAGAGAAGACCTTAGCCATATCTATATAGGCATATCTAATGAACCCATCTATCTGTCACGCCCCGCTCCTCGGGCACGTGCACATCCTTCACTCTTGGTCGATTATATAATACGATATCCCAGGACAATGTATCGCCGACCCTTTCATTCATTAAGCACATGCAGAAGCAATTATAAATCCCCAGACAATAAAACAATGGGATAGAAAAGCAGGCTATATTTTTCATATTGAAATTTACAACCAAACCTTTATACATGGCATTAGACAGAGCACTTCACAAACTATTCGCAACTTCATTGTCTCACTCTATCTACACATATACAAAAGGGTTCACAAAGAGATGGGATTTCAATCCTCGTCTAAGTCATACTCGAGATCATCCTGATCCTCCTCTGATTCCTTTTCACTCAGATCATTCTCTTCCTCAATTTCACCTGCGAGTTCTCATTCACAAATTCCTCCTCCTTAGCTCCTCGTCGGGATCCTGAAATGTTTTCCCCAAACTGGGATGAGACTACGTCTCAGCAAGTTCTACCCCACTAAGCCCGATTAGTAAACTATTATACTAAAGGCTGCCTAAACACGCATAGGTCAGGAGACGTACCTTAGCATCAGATCCCACCTGCAAGTCAGTACAATTCACAATAGGCATTCAAGCAATCATATCAACGATCGAAGCATCGATCAAATCGACCTAGTCGATTTGAAGCCAACAAGACCACTCACGGTCATTTCCATTCAGTCAATCAATTCACCACATCAAATCAAAGCAATGATCAATCGACCTTGTCGATTGCATGTCAATTGGACCATTTCTAGGTCATCTCACTCCACACCATATAATCCCCAATAATACACTCAGTCACAAAGCTACAGTAATGCTCTCGGGCGTCTATTCGCCAAGGTGATGTACAATAAACACTTTATGTGCATACTCGTAGGCATTCCACTTTCCTTCAGCCACATGGGCACGATATTCGGTACACAGAAATACAGCCAGGCAGGCACAATCTACACCACACTTGCATGATCAACTATCGCCACACAGGCATAATCAATTACCGCCACACAGGCATGATCAATTAGCGCCACACAGGCATGATCAACTACCGCCACACAGGCATGATCAATTATCGCCACACAGGCATGATCACTGTTTAACAATTTATGGGCATTCTCTAAGGCATCCTACATGCCAAAGCGATGTAATAATCGCCGAGCCACATCACATAGCATTCTTCACATAGCATTTCTTTTCATCTTTTATCATCATTAATAACATATCGTGCATTAGTACACGACTGGCCTTAGCCAAAATATAATGATTTCGATTCCACAATTTCCACCATTATTAGCATCCACCAAAACACTTTTGGTGCTGTCAATCGACACCCGGTTATTTTCCAATTAATTAATCTAGGAAAATAACCTTATAATCACAATTAATTCACTTTAGCACAAAATAAAGCTAATTTAAATAAACGGGCTGCACCACGATCATCAGCATAATTTTCCAGTCATCGGCTATCTCAACCTTAATTTCCGAGAATTAAATAATTAAATAATAAATTTCGAAAATTAAACAATTAGCATTAAAATTCAATTTAGCTCAAAATAAAGCCCGATTAAATAAACGGACTTTACCACGGTCATCCACGTAATATTCCAGTTCCGGACCATCTCCCTTGAATTTTCGGAAAATAAATAATTATTTAATTTAATTCCGAAAATTAATATTTAAATGCCAAAAATCCCACTTAGGCCCGAATCGCCAAATTGAAGCCCACTAAGGGTCGGAAAATTCCCGAGATGCTTCCAATAAATAGTAGACCACGTCTACTTGCTAATTGCGCAATCAATTTATTTAAATCGCATCACAATTGGCTAATAATTGCTAATTTAATCTAATCTAACAACCTAAACATAATTAATTAAATCTAAACCAACCTTAAGCATAATTAGCCACTAATCCTGGATTAGTGAGATTACTCACCAAATCGCGCGCAAATCGGATCAATCCGACGACGGCGACGCGAGGAACGATTGTTCCCAAAGCACGGCTCGGGTTCGGGGCCGGGAAACGGCCCAAAAGCGGGCCCGAAGATGCTGAAACCCACTCCGTGGGTCTTGCTGGTCGCGGCTGATTGGAGCTGCTCCGGCGGCTAGGGCGGCGAGGGGAGGCCGGCGGAGGGCAAAGGGGACGAGGGGGAGGTCCGGCGAGGCTAGGCGGTGGCCGGAGGTGGCCGAACGGAGCTGGAACAGAAGCGAACAGAGCTGGTTCGCGCGGAGGGAGGAACGGCAGCGAGCGACGGACGGCGGGACGGCGGCGGGCGCGCGGGCGCGGCGCGGTGAGGGGCGGCGCGCGGGCGGCGGGACGAGCGGCGAGCGGCGGCTGCCGCTTTTGCTCGGCTTGCTGGTTCGCACGCGAAAAAAAAAAAGAAGGAGAATAAGAGCTGGTTCGGTCGCTCGAACGTGCGGAGGAAGGAAGAAGAAGAGAGAGAGAGAGAGAGAGAGAGGATAGGCATTGACCGGTCAAAGTGTAAAAAGAAAGAGAGAAAGTGGGCGGTGGGGAATTCGCACGAGGGGGAGGAAAAAGAGAGAAGAGAGAGAAAAGAAGGAGAGAAAAGGGAGAGAGAGAAAAGAAATCTAAAAATCATATTTTTCTTATTTTTCTTTTCTCTTTCCTTTCTAATTTCTTCCGGTCTTCGATTTTTCCTCCGATAATTTCTTTCTTGAAATTTCGGACTCGTCGATAATTTGACGATCGATGAGACAAGGTCCTAAAAATGAATTGTGACACGCGGATATTCGATTTCCAGAACCGAATTAAATTTCATGATTAAAATCGACCGAACGTGATTTTAGTCCAATCCAACAAATAAGGTAGCTTTTAGGATTTTACCGCGGATATATCCCTTAAAGGCTTCACCCAATAAGTTAGTTAACTCGTGAGTGATCAGCTCAG
Source organism: Eucalyptus lansdowneana (assembly GCA_017140395.1). Classification (NCBI taxonomy): domain Eukaryota; kingdom Viridiplantae; phylum Streptophyta; class Magnoliopsida; order Myrtales; family Myrtaceae; genus Eucalyptus; species Eucalyptus lansdowneana. The sequence goes on along the minus strand of CM029489.1, from coordinate 6,404,077 downwards.
AGAAAAAGGACCATAGGCACGCCGACGATATGCACATTTCATATGTTCGGGACGGGGTCGAAATTCGGGATGTCACAACTCTTCCCTCTTATAAAAATTTCGTCCTCGAAATTTAAACCTTTACCAATCTTTAAACAAAAAGGTGGGGGTATCGTCGTCTCATCTAATCTCACTTTCCTCGGTTTCTTCTTCATCCGTGGCGTTGTCAAACCACTTTGACCAATGGGACTATCTTGGTTCACTGAATCCGATCTTTCTGAACCAACAACTAAACCGACTTCTCACATACGACACTCTGTCGTCCACGTATAATTCTTCAAGATTTAGCACATGAGTCGAGTCAGCTTCGTACGTCCTCAACCTTAACATGTGAAAGACGTCATGCATTTGTGCCTACCCCGGCAGCAACGCAAGACAATACGTGATTCTTTTTAGAATCTCAAAGGAGACTACGTACCTTGGTTCCAGATTTCTCCCCTCCTTGCTGAAGCGCAAGGTATCCCTCCTTGGTGACACCTCCAAAAAGATGTAATCACCAATTTGGAACTTTCAGGGCCTTCAATGCTCAATAATACAATTTTTTCCGGCAGCACTGAGCAGTCTATAATCTGATTCTGATCATGACAACTGCAATCACTGACTGCTGAATTGAGCCTCGGCCTGTGATCTTTCTTTCTCTGATCTCATCTCAACAAATCGAAGTTCTGTACACTCTGCTCTGTTCTGCCTCAAAAGGAACTATCTGATTGATCTGTTGAAACCGAGAATCCTTAATTCTAAATCTGATATAGGTTCGTCACCGGTACCCACGTAGACAAACTATCCGACACACATACACTTCTGCGTGTCTATTCCAATCAAGATCCTTCCATACGGTGATACAGTGAGTCGACTTCATCAGTGACTTCTTTCTTTCCCCCAGGGTGATACCAAATAGCACCATCCTAGTCCTACCAAGGTTCTGGTTCACGACACCATCTTATATTCAACCCATTAGGTCTCAACTGGCGGAACGCATATGCAATGATCTCATCATGTTGCATCAGTACGCACCCAGTCCTCCGCACAACACCTCACTATAGATCTCACTTCACTGATAATTGTTTTGGTCTTCATCGAGTCCGCGGAAATTCATTCACCATTCTTAGATGTCTCTTATGCTCCTTAGCATTCTTAGAATGCACCAGAATGCCATTAAAAGACGCGAGCACAACCAATCTAAATATTTCTTGCACACTCGGGTTGTCAAATCCATGACAGCAATTGGAGTGTTCATCAGGCCAAACAATCTTATAATACTTTAGTAAAGACCATATCACATACGAACAGCTGACTTTCGTACAACCTCCATCCTCGTTCGTAACTGACAACTTCATAATCTCAAGCCGATCTTTAAAACATCAATACTCTTTATAACTAGTCACACCATTCATCGATCTTTGGCAAAGAACGCTTGTCCTTGATCTTCACCTAATTGAGTTGACGATGGTCGAGGCACACTCGCAACAAACCATTTTTCTTTTTCTCACAAACAAAACTCATGTTCCCCAAAAGTGATGCACTGATATGCACGAATTCCTCATTCATCAATCTTCACATCTGCATCTTCAATTCTACCAATTCAGACAACATCAGCTGGTAAGAAGCCTTCAAGAGTGGCTCTATCCTGGTGCTAGCTCGATTGCACTTTCTATCTCTTTCTGGCGATAACCCAAGCAATTCCTTTGGAAGCATTTTAGGAATTTTCTGTATCACGGCCACCTTCTTCACATTCTATTTCTCAACTGACACATCCACTACAGTTGTCGTATCAATCTTGGCAACCTCCGTCTAACAAACGGATTATCTTTAGCCAACGAGATTAATAAAATCGAAAATTCTTTTCGACTCTTAATCATCTTGACACTTTCACATGCTAATGGACTAAACTGGATTGCTCCAAGATCGTGACTCATTATCACTAGATGTTCCATGAGCCCACACTACTCATGTGGCATCAAATTCACACTTCAGCAACTAATCAAGCACAACTATTGCTAATGATTTCCCCTCTGTCACTTTTACTTCAACAATTTAAGTTATACCAACTCAACACAAAACTCTGCTACGTTACTCTGATAAGATCACCTCCAACACATTCTTCTTTGATCGGTGCAAGATCAATTCTACTCCCATTCCTTTCGCCATCCTAGTGGCGTTCTAGCCGCAGTAGCAATGTCTATGCTACCTTAGACTTCCACTGACAATCCTTCATCCGATGGACATGCTAGTCATCATCACAACATGTTCTAGTCATACTCGGACACTGGATTTATCCATGCTTCCTTCTACAATTCTGACACATATCACGTGAGTCTTCTATCTCCTGCCAAGTGATAGTACACATATTTCTGGTCGTCCCCATCAGTCTACTAGGACCACTTTCGACCTTGATCTTTTCCCTGACCGATTTTCATTTCTGCCTGAACTGGCTCTATACCTCGGCTCGAATGCAATGACTCGCTCTCGGATCACATCTCCACTCTAGATCTCAGCAGGTGAAGCAACAACAGCGGTAGCAACACTAACGGCGGTTCGATCCTGAGCCTCCTGGCTCATCCAATTCCCAAGGAACACTAGCATCAAAACGATCCTATCGAACTTAGGATCATTCGACGCTACTATACTAGTACCAACCTACAGTGATACTCTTACACACGAGCTGGCCAGAGCCGACACTCTGCCACAACCACCTCGGGTACCGACCTTTGTCAGTGCATTATCTCGAGTCACAGAGGACATTGCCCTCTTACTAGGAGTTCTCAACTCCTACTCGCTGATGGTTCAGTCTTTACACTGAAACCCGTCTTCCACATCCACACTGGATTAGAAGATGAGCGATCCTCACATAACAAACAATTCTAGCACACAGCTAACACAGACATGCACCAGCATGAATTTAAAGGCCTTTCCTACAAACTATCCCATGGTCAACGCTCCTTATCACTCCAATCTTCAACTTCGCTCTGATACCACTTAAACTGGATGTCACGCCCCGCTCCTCGGGCACGTGCACATCCTTCACTCTTGGTCGATTATATAATACGATATCCCAGGACAATGTATCGCCGACCCTTTCATTCATTAAGCACATGCAGAAGCAATTATAAATCCCCAGACAATAAAACAATGGGATAGAAAAGCAGGCTATATTTTTCATATTGAAATTTACAACCAAACCTTTATACATGGCATTAGACAGAGTACTTCACAAACTATTCGCAACTTCATTGTCTCACTCTATCTACACATATACAAAAGGGTTCACAAAGAGATGGGATTTCAATCCTCGTCTAAGTCATACTCGAGATCATCCTGATCCTCCTCTGATTCCTTTTCACTCAGATCATTCTCTTCCTCAATTTCACCTGCGAGTTCTCATTCACAAATTCCTCCTCCTTAGCTCCTCGTCGGGATCCTGAAATGTTTTCCCCAAACTGGGATGAGACTACGTCTCAGCGAGTTCTACCCCACTAAGCCCGATTAGTAAACTATTATACTAAAGGCTGCCTAAACACGCATAGGTCAGGAGACGTACCTTAGCATCAGATCCCACCTGCAAGTCAGTACAATTCACAATAGGCATTCAAGCAATCATATCACCGATCGAAGCATCGATCAAATCGACCTAGTCGATTTGAAGCCAACAAGACCACTCACGGTCATTTCCATTCAGTCAATCAATTCACCACATCAAATCAAAGCAATGATCAATCGACCTTGTCGATTGCATGTCAATTGGACCATTTCTAGGTCATCTCACTCCACACCATATAATCCCCAATAATACACTCAGTCACAAAGCTACAGTAATGCTCTCGGGCGTCTATTCGCCAAGGTGATGTACAATAAACACTTTATGTGCATACTCGTAGGCATTCCACTTTCCTTCAGCCACATGGGCACGATATTCGGTACATACGTAAGAAATACAGCCGGCAGGCACAATCTACACCACACTTGCATGATCAACTATCGCCACACAGGCATGATCAATTATCGCCACGTGCATAATCAATTACCGCCACACAGCATGATCAACTACCGCCACACGGGCATGATCAATTATCGCCACACGGGCATGATCAACTACCGCACATAGGCATGATCAATTATCGCCACACGAGGCATGATCAACTACCGCCACACACAGGCATGATCCTTTGTTTAACAATTTATGGGCATTCTCTAAGGCATCCTACATGCCAAAGCGATGTAATAATCGCCGAGCCACATCACACAAAGATTCTTCACATAGCATTTCTTTTCATCTTTTATCATCATTAATAACATACCGTGCATTAGTACACGACTGGCCTTAGCCAAAATATAATGATTTCGATTCCACAATTTCCACCATTATTAGCATCCACCAAAACACTTTTGGTGCTGTCAACCGACACCCGGTTATTTTCCAATTAATTAATCTAGGAAAATAACCTTATAATCACAATTAATTCACTTTAGCACAAAATAAAGCTAATTTAAATAAACGGGCTGCACCACGATCATCAGCATAATTTTCCAGTCATCTGGCTATCTCAACCTTAATTTCCGAGAATTAAATAATTAAATAATAAATTTCGAAAATTAAACAATTAGCATTAAAATTCAATTTAGCTCAAAATAAAGCCCGATTAAATAAACGGACTTTACCACGGTCATCCACGTAATATTCCAGTTCCGGACCATCTCCCTTGAATTTTCGGAAAATAAATAATTATTTAATTTAATTCCGAAAATTAATATTTAAATGCCAAAAATCCCACTTAGGCCCGATCGCCAAATTGAAGCCCACTAAGGGTCGGAAAATTCCGAGATGCTTCAATAAATAGTAGACCACGTCTACTTGCTAATTGCGCAATCAATTTATTTAAATCGCATCACAATTGGCTAATAATTGCTAATTTAATCTAATCTAACAACCTAAACATAATTAATTAAATCTAAACCAACCTTAAGCATAATTAGCCACTAATCCTGGATTAGTGAGATTACTCACCAAATCGCGCGCAAATCGGATCAATCCGACGGCGGCGACGCGAGGAACGATTGTTCCCAAAGCACGGCTCGGGTTCGGGGCCGGGAAACGGCCCAAAAGCGGGCCCGAAGATGCTGAAACCCACTCCGTGGGTCTTGCTGGTCGCGGCTGATTGGAGCTGCTCCGGCGGCTAGGGCGGCGAGGGGAGGCCGGCGGAGGGCAAAGGGGACGAGGGGGAGGTCCGGCGAGGCTAGGCGGTGGCCGGAGGTGGCCGGACGGAGCTGGAACAGGGGCGAACAGTAGCTGGTTCGCGCGGAGGGAAGAACGGCAGCGAGCGACGGACGGCGGGACGACGGCGGGCGCACGGGCGCGGCGCGGGTGAGGGCGGCGGCGCGGCGGCGGGACGAGCGGCGAGCGGGCGGCTGCCGCTTTTGCTCTGGCTTGCTGGTTCGCACGCGAAAAAAAAGAAGGAGAATAAGAGCTGGTTCGGTCGCTCGAACGTGCGGAGGAAGGAAGAAGAAGAGAGAGAGAGAGAGAGAGAGAGAGGATAGGCATTGACCGGTCAAAGTGTAAAAAGAAAGAGAGAAAGTGGGCGGTGGGGAATTCGCACGAGGGGGAGGGAAAAAGAGAGAAGAGAGAGAGAAAAGAAGGAGAGAAAAGGGAGAGAGAGAAAAGAAATCTAAAAATCATATTTTTCTTATTTTTCTTTTCTCTTTCCCTTTCTAATTTCTTCCGGTCTTCGATTTTTCCTCCGATAATTTCTTTCTTGAAATTTCGGACTCGTCGATAATTTGACGATCGATGAGACAAGGTCCTAAAAATGAATTGTGACACGCTCGGATATTCGATTTCCAGAACCGAATTAAATTTCATGATTAAAATCGACCGAACGTGATTTTAGTCCAATCCAACAAATAAGGTAGCTTTTAGGGATTTTACCGCGGATATATCCCTTAAAGGCTTCACCCAATAAGTTAGTTAACTCGTGAGTGATCAGCTCGAGAAAAAGGACCATAGGCACGCCGACGATATGCACATTTCATATGTTCGGGACGGAGTCGAAATTCGGGATGTCACACTATCACTGGTCACTACTAGAACGCTATGCTTATAGTGAGTCCTCCGACCACATCTTTACTAGACCAAGACGTGTAAATCCAAATATAATTCGGTAATATAATTTTACTTAAGTTTTTATGCATTGCCTAATATATTGTAAAAGCCTATTCAAACGCACCAAATCCAATTATTAAGTTGAACAAGACGCGTAGCCCTGAATATTATTGTTAGGTGGTGGTTAATTGAGCTTGCCGCGTGACAGCTTTCAAATCGAAACCAAATCAAGACATAATCTTAGCTTTCAGTAACGTTAAAATGGGAACTCCAAAATATAATAAAAAAGTTAACGTCGACTGCATCAATTTTCATAATTATTAGGTGGGTAAAATCATTGACGTTTTCAGCAAGATTGATTTCACATGGCGGCGAACATTGTAACATTACCTACTCAATGATAAACCGAGCCCAATTTATAGTTCATCTAGAGCCCACACAGGAAGATTCCAGACCACCAAAATCAATGAAAAATCACGAAGCACGTAAAGCATAACAAAATTGGAAACAATAGAGCATCCGCACACAACTAGAATGATGTAATTTCCTACCATAACCTTTGGACTGGACTACAACACAAGTCATGATATATCTACAAAGTGTCTAGTAATGCAAAGCTATGACCTTATATTCAACTACAGCATCGCCGGTGGTGAGGTTGAGAAAGTACGTCTTCGCCGTCACGACCCCACTTGCCAGCCGGAAAACGCCGGTCCCACCAACGATAGGCATCTCCCGATAGGTCTCGAGTGCCGGATTGCGGCCCAATATGCTCAAGGTGCTGCCGTGGTACTCCGGGGTCGTGAATACGAGGTTCATGCTCATGTGCAGGGCCATCGACTCGAGCCCAACTGAGCCATAGAACCCCTGTGCCCGGCCAACAAGGGGGACTCTGGCTCAGGGCCCTTGGTCAGCGGGTCGTCGATCATGTTGACCACCCCGAAACCCGTCGGGGACTTCTCGTTCATCGTGGCCTCGGCAACGCGCACTGCCGTGGGGTTCCTGCCAGAGAGCGTGTCGTGGAAGTAGAAGTGGAGGCGTGTGGTCTTGCGATTGGCATGGCTAAGCCCATTGAACCATGCGTCCACCTTCTCGGGGTCATCCGCCTCGGCATGGGCGTGTTTCGCCACCATGGCCACCACCAGAGCAACAGCTGCCACCACCATTGCTGTTAAACCTGGCTTCGCCATCTCTGTCTCTCGGTCTGAAATTGCTGGGAAAGTGGACACTATTGGAAGGAAGTTATAGGCGGAAATGAACCCAGAAAGGAGCCTTATAAAGAAGACACCTGCAGAAATACACAGACCAACAGGTGCATTCAGTTCTAGAATAGAAATAATTCACATCAGAAAATTACATTACTCGAGACAATTGCAATAATGGTTTCCTAAAGAAGATCCAAGATTGCAGAGTGAACAACTAGCAGACAGCAACTATGGAAAAGAACATCTAGGATGTTATGAAGTGCAAATTAGGAAACACCAACAGAAATATGGGAGTGAATGTTTGCATCTGGTAGGAAGACCAAAAGTAGAAGAAACGCCACTACAAGTTTGCTACCAGCAATAGGCAAATGAAAAGTCGACGAAGCTTCAAAATCAAGATTAATGATTCAGCCGTGCAAATACTACAGGCACTTGAGCCACTTGAGCCAAAAGAGTCACACCTCATCAAGTTCATGACAGAGACATAGCAACTAACATATTAAATCAAACACCCACCAAACCCCAGTTCCCCATCAAACCACTTGCACACACTGAACCGAAAACAGGACATAACGAAGTCAGAGCCAAACACATACAAGTGACGGTTTTTAAGAGAAACCCAGTGAAGAAATTGACTCAGACTGAGACCACTGGCCGTGAATCAAGTGAAGAAATTGCCATCAGACAGGAGCTTACTAGTTACTGGTTGCTGGAGTCTTCATATATAACGTGATCAGAGGGGTGTGCCCGCTGTAAAGGAGCGTTTTTTCAGTGATCGACTTCCACGACGACGGCCACGGCGTTTCCTCTCCAGAGATGGACACTGACGAGTGGGAGCTCCTTGCCATCGACGGCCTCCTCGACTTCCACGATGATGGCCACGGCAGCCACGTCTACTCCCGCCGTCGGACCTGCCACTCCAAGAGCGTCCTCGACATGGACCACTTCCGCTGCCCCTCCCCACCAGCGGCCCAGATCGTCCTGCCGCAATCGACCTCAGCCTGGTGGCGGTCGCAGAGGCGCCTCCGGCGGTCGAGGAGCCTTATAAAGAAGACACCTTCAGAGAAAGATGCAACAAAAGTGGTCGAGATCAATCACTTAACCGGTCGTGCTTTATCACTAGGGACAGGCTTCATCATGTTGTCTACGTTGTGAAACGCGAGTGCAACATATATGGACAGACGTGAGGATAGGTGTTAATCGGTCATAGCACCAAAATAATTTTTAAAAATCAAAAGATTCACGAGGGACCACCGAGTCAGTCACACGTAACTATCGACACTAATCATTTCTTTTTAATTAGAAGTTAACTGTTAGAAAAAGGCATATGAGCTCTGCATATGCGGGGTAGGTGAATGCACAGTAATTTCATTTCACTTGTTTTTATCGGAAATTTGAATGTAGGGAATGCGTTATTAGCATGTTACATTTCTTCAAAATCAAAGGAGCATTAACAACGAATGCTCTGTAAAAATAAAAAATAAAAAAAATCACTTATCCAATGTAAACAAAACGTTCAAACCCAAGATCACCTATACGTTACATATTTATTCGGTACACTTGAAAGATTATTCAAATTATTAACTCTTGCCTAATTTACAGATTCGGTTCTGATCAAGCCACTTTACTTTTGGATTCTAATCAAGCCTCTTTACTAAGGTCTTTCTCTCCAATCTCCCTTTTACCTAGATCACACTTAGCCATTTGCATATCATCGCTTCTACAGAGCCCATCCATCATTGGTTATGGTTAAGATGTCATGTCTATTGTACACCGTCCTAACACGTTTCTATTATTCGATTATGCAATTGTACTTGAGTTGTCGTGCATTGTCTAATATCATACAATAGTCCTGTCTTTCACAAATATAAAGTGATATCGCAATCAATGGCATTGTATATTAATATGGATATCTTCCAATATACTCTACTCTCTCACGCCAACGTTTATGATTAGAATTTGCAGCAATGAAGTGTCGTGATTCACATTAGGGGACCCGATTATTGGATATTTGCAACTACTCTGTAGTAAAGTTTCTCAAATCCAATCAAATATGTTGGCTTGGGTCAATCAGCGCTATCTAACATAAGCTAGTCGGTGCAATCGGGGAATGATGACGATACACCTTTCGATGCAATCCTTCTTTTTCTTTTTCGTTTGGGGGGCGGTAGGTGAGGAAGCCGATCTAAAGTCGGCGGTAGGTGTGGGAGCCGATCTAAAGAGAGATAAACACATTAGTTCAACCACAAATTTTCACGCCATGGAAAAATTGAAATTAAGGTTTTTTTTTTTAATTTAAAATCTTTATGAGAAAGGGCACTCTAATCTATATAACGTTTAAAGCCGAAATTGAGAGAACGATAGTTACAGTGCTTTCGCTTTTAACTTAATGATTTGTTGCATATCGGGTTCCTATTCTTACTAGATCTAAATTTCTTCAAATGAATAAAGAGGAACTACATGAATATTCATCCTCTTATTGAATTTAGAATTAGTAGAGGATAAACTAGAGAAAGCGTTTTAAATCATACTCTACTCTAACACGGCTTATTTCAGCGTAGTTTCTTAAATATATTTTAAAAGGGCGAAAATTTTGAGCCAAACATTAAATGCTGCGAACTGTTTTAATACTTAATCAGTGTTATTTGCAAACGCAAATTGTCCAATCAAATTAGGATATGTATTCATAATATAACAATTAAACTTGAAATTAGACATTTGTCGATTGGATGGGCTAAATCAAGTGAGTATAATTAGTATAAAATTCACGATAGACTTCTCGATGCAATCCTTCTTTTTCTCTTCGTTTGGGGGCGGTAGGTGAGGAAGCCGATCTAAAGTCGGCGGTAGGTGTGGGAGCCGATCTAAAGAAAGATAAGCACATTAGTTCAACCACAAATTTTCACCCCATGGAAAGATTGAAATTAAGGTTTTTTTTTTAAAGTTAAAATCTTTATGAGAAAGGGCACTCTAATCTATATAACGGTTAAAGCCGAAATTGAGAGAACGATAGTTACAGGCTTTCGCTATTAGCTTAATGATTTGTTGCATATCGGGTTCCTATTCTTACTGGATCCAAATTTCTGCAAATGAATAAAGAGGAACTACATGAATATTCATCCTCTTATCGAATTTAAAAATAATATAGGATAAACTAGAGAAAACGTTTTCAATCATACTCTACTCGAACACGGCTTATTTCAACGTAGTTTCTTAAATATATTTTTAAAGGGCGAAAATTTTGAGCCAAACATAAAACGCTGCAGACTGTTTTAATAATTAATCAGTGTTATTTGCAAACGCAATTTGTCCAGTCAAATTAGGATATGTATTCATAATATAACAATTAAACTTGAAATTAGACATTGGTCGATTGGATGGGCTAAATCAAGTGAGTATATATTAGTATCAAATTCAAAACGGATTTTGTAGTTGCTTAAATCAAAGTAAATATTGATCGGGTCACTCAAATTTCTCGGTAATTAGATACTTGGAGGATTTGAGAACCGAATTACGTTCACGTTCTCTCCGTTGAGTCGGTTATAAGAGAGAGGAAGAGCTAGAGAGAAAGAGAAGGCGTGAAACTAGATCGTATATTTTCGAAGACTTTAAGAATCCATTTGTGATAACCGCAAATTAAAAAAAAAAAAAAAAAAAATTGTTAGAAGCTTAAGGCTCCAAACGAACCCAAGCAATTAGAAAAAGGACGAAACCACAAATTATATTTCAAATTTGAGCCCCCGTACCAAACGGGATTTGAACTGGATAATGTAAATCAGGAATATCAACTGAATCCTCTTTTGGAATTATTAGTGTGGCGTTATCAATTAATAGACATGTAAAGTACGCCATGTGTTTCGTCTCTCCTTCAACGTTCCATCGTTCCCAGAATCTAACATATCAAAAGGCAGAAAAATTAACATTGAAGAAACTAATCGAGACTATTGAATCTGTGGGCATATTTGGGATTATAGTGAAAGTTTGCAAAAAAATTAGATAATAATAAATTCAAGATAGAATTGAAATTATACATAGAATTAGAGAATTAGGCAACAATAGCATAAAAAAAGCCCAAGAGTTGAAGTGTAGAACACACAAGTGGGAACACACTTTGTAAGAGCTTTCAATTTTATATTTTCCTTACAATTTTCAATTCCATGCCCATTTACATTTCTCTATACTTTTCCTTTTTATGTAATTCAATATTATACATTTCTAGCCAATTTAGATTTTCTTTTTTAATGCAATTACTTTCCACCACACTCAAATTTCTAAAAATCACCTCCATTCAAACCTCGTTTGACACACTTTTTACGCAAGTGAAGTACCATCAAGCGAACTCAAGGCAATCCATTTGTCAAAAGTTCAGATTGCCTTGTGACATGTCATATTTTGTCAATATTTTTGTTGATACCCCAGCAAAAGATATCTTCCAATATTAGATATATCTATCAATCCTTTTTCTATAAGGAAAATGATGAGCTAACAAACCATTAGTCTTTAAAAACAAATGTGGCTTCTCCACCACACTTAATTTCGAGAAATTAACTGACTTTCTTGAAAAGTTTGAAATTAGAAAGTTTTACTTAGTCGGATTTCCTCGCATCGTACGCCCACCAAGTAAGATTCCTTAAATATGAAGGAAAAAAAAATAGAAAACATTTAATTCTAGAGCAAATCAAATATTGAAATATCGATAACCACAAGCAACAAAAGAACCTAGTTAGAAGAACTAGCGTATTGCCGACAACGGTCACTCCTTGGACAACTAGATTGTGCAATTCCTTTTACTTCGGGAAGCTATAAATACTCACAATAATAGCAAGTAGTTCATATTTCACCATCAAACAAAATAAGTGATACCCATAAATGATAAAACTATATAAATTGGTAAATATGACATGCCAAATTGCCAAGCCCCAACACATAAATGAGTAGCTAAGATGGATTATGGAAAATGCAAGCACTACCACGAGATCAGTCGATTTTGGGACTTGTTGCCAGTTCACGTCTCTTCTGGTGGGGCCCACGCCAGGGGTCAAGAAGCTTCCACGTCAGCACGTTGACTTCCTCCGTACGAGGTTGTGGGAGGACTGTCGGATCTTTTTTTTCTTTTTTTCCAGGAGTTGCAAGATCGCAATGGCTTCTAGCCTCCAGCTGTGGGTCGGAATGCAACCGCCGTCGCACCGGGCCCCACCCCACCCCATGAAGAGGCGCCCGCTAAACTGCATTCTTCCTACTGAAAAAAAAAAAAAAAAAAAAAAAAACAAAAGTTAGGTTCTCCCTTCCAAAACCTTTGATACCTTTATCATGGAAATGCCAATATGTCAATAACTACCTTCTCTTTTGACACGATTTTTCTCCTTTGTTTTTTTTTTTAATTCTTTTATCTATAATTATTTTATGCTTTTAATTTAAGACATATGTACTCTAATCAAGATTCATCATTTTTCTTTTTTCTAGGATGACATTATCAACATTCTCTTTTTGCTCGCAACTCAAGTGCCGAATGATAAGTATAGCAATCATCGGAGAGAAACATTGATGATGGTCCTTCCATTTTCGCTCAAATCCAAATTTATCGTCAATCCTAATTGCATATGTTATAAGTTTCAACAATTTGTGGAATGGGTATAGTGATCTCTTAGATGAAAATTATGTCATTTGAATTTATCAGCTTGATTTTAATTATTACATTGCATCTTTTATGATTTATATTGTTTAAGTTCTTATATACATTGGAGCTTTCTAGCCAAACTCTTCTATAAAGATTCATTTTTTTAAAGCAATTGCTAATATTTCAATGTTTTCTGCTGTTTTATTATTTTTAAAAAAATACATGTATTTGCTTAGGGATCTTTTCATCTTTTGATATATATTGATATTTATACACTTATTTGCTTGAAGCAATAACTTTGTGTCCCACATTGTCAATATTCGATTGTCTTTGATTCTCCTAGGGAGAAAAAATAGAGTACATTACAATCATAGAGGAAGGAAGGGTGGAGGGAGGTGGTTGCCGTAGTGCGGGTATGATCAGTCGAGTGCACTAGCAATTAAGGTAGAAGGAGGAAGAAGGATGAGAATTAGAAAGGAAAAAACCTGAAAAAAAAAAATCGAACCAGTCATGTTTGGAAAATATATATTTTGGGTAAAACAACAAATTCTTGTTAAATATAAAAGTAGCATACTCACTATAAAATAAAAAATGTTTGTCAATCGGTTATTTTGGTGTTTTTCACATTGAAGATCGTGATTTCAATTCTTTGGTGCAATTATTTTTTTTTTAAATAGTGGCTTCAAAACCATGTCAACTTGAGAACCATATTAGTTGAGACGGTTTCACGGTGTTGGAACTAGGAACCAAATGGTCCTAGGCCAGTTCTAGGTTCGAAACCAAGAATCAAACCTATTCTTAGAATCGGCCTTGATCGGGTTGGTCTAGGTCAACTCAATTTGATTCTTGAGTTGAACAGACTCAATGCTCACCCCTACTATCAGCATAATATTCACCTAGCAATCCATGCAAAAAAAAAAAAAGGTATGTGACATGATGCTGCACTTAACATATAAGAATAAACCAAGCCTCTTTCTTAAAGTTTCGTGAATTACTAAACAAAATGGATTATTTTTAGGGATAATATTGAACAATGAGAAAATGCTAAGTGAGGAGAGATTGTTATTAACCAAAATGAGATTTCTTAAGTTCGGTACATAGTACTTCATTTTGGATGGATAGGCTAAATGATATCATCTTTCTCTCTCTTGATCGACTGATGTGATTGATGGGGGCATATTTACATAGAAACAAAACAATTGAATGTCCAGCCAACCAATCATTTTTTGGAAATTAAGATGGGCTCTAAACGAACAAAACCATCTAAAGAAATAGATGGACCGAACACATATTATGCAACACATACAAATTGATTAAGGTAGAAATGTTTCAATGATTGATATATACCGTTTTCTAGTTATAGTATGGATTTGACCGAAGGACAAAAATATCAGTCACTGCGAAAACTTTATTCTAGAGGGAGGGGACAATCATCTCAGCTCTTATAATTCTTTCATGTACGGCCTTTTCCTTTAATAAATCATCATTGACAATTCCCGACCTAATAGTAAGGGTACAGTGATATCTTTCTAAAAAAATACCTCTAGTTAATTCTGGTATATTTCATTTTCTTACTTTTAATAAAAAAGAAATAGAAAATCATGCTAAACATATCTTCGTATATATATTTGCACCTTCTAGCTTCAAAATATGGAAACCGTATATTGTGCACGATGCAATATTTAAAGACATAACTGTTTTGGTCATCTAATTTTTTTTAAGACTTTTCCTTGATCATGTTAGACTTCAAGGTCCAAACGGTAGATATAATAGAGAAAATATTATCCTCTCCTTTTACTTCATTGCAACTTTCCCTCCTTTATTTCCGAAAATGCCCTTTTGCATATGAGATAAAACCTTGTGGATGAAGTGACCAAATTCCCCTCCAAGCACATCCTAACTCTCAAAACCAACCACCCTCAGTACCCAAATTTTCACTAAGCCTAATCCATTCATGAATCCCATGTTTACCGAATGGGGTCATGCTCGAGCACTACATGTGAGGACTTGATCGACTCCACTTTGATTCAAACTTCCAAAAGTAGTACTTTTGTAACCGGACAAGATTGTGACCATTCAATAGAGATATTGCATGTCCTAAGAAAGAAATTTAGGTTAGGCCAATCTTCCAGTAGCATATGCATTTGGAAATGGACTCAACCTGCTAAGCATTTTGAAGCTAGAACTAAAATGATGATCATGAGGCATATGTGTAAAGCCAAATAGCCTGTGTAGAAGAAGCCGCACAAACCATTTTGAGACACCTGTGATTAGAATTGGAGTTTGTTACAAGGACCGAGCACAAGCACTAATGCAGGCTAGTGGCTTGTCTTCTTCTTCTTGCTTCATTTCCATTTGAAAATAAGACAGGCTCACATCAAAGATTCCATACTTGGTTTAGAAAAGAGCTTACTGTGAAAATTCCATCTTCTTCTCTAGACATAAATTTTGATTTGCCATATGTATTTTCCTCATATTGTGTCGAGATTTTCATAATTAAATAACCAAATAAAAGTTAAGTTACAATCAAAAGTCATCCGCATTAGCGCCAGCCATGCCATATAGACTAGCCGACATCCACATAATCAATATTTGATCATAATTAGCTAGAATGACTAAATTGGCTCTAGGTTAAAAGATTTAGGGTTAATTTTTTTTTTTTATCAAAAAATTTTGTTTAGTTCTTTAGTTTTTTTGGTTGAAAAATGTCGTTTGGTTCGAAAAAGTAGTAATGAGCTTCGAGGGAGCTGTTGATTCATATGAATCCTATGTTTCAATATAAAGTTTCATAATAGTCTAATTCTAGTATCTACATAGGCAAATATAATTGCCATTAATTTTTCAAAGAAGTTGGCTTTTTCGCCTGAAGCTCTCCACGGTTAAGATTGCTATTGAGGTCTTTCCCTTACTTTCTATTCCTTGTTTTGCATGTTTTATTTCAGTGGTGTGGGTGAATGATGAACTATGGAGATTAATCTATGGGTTTTGTACGACTACGAGCACTATATTTCGAGATCTCGTATTCTAGCCTCATCTCAGACCCTCAAATGAGGAGACGAGCGACATCTATTGCCAAGTTAAAGGCCACACTCTATTCTTCAAGAAGTTGGACAATGGGTTATCTATTTTTTGAAGGAAACTAATTTCAAAATTCTAAACTCGAACTATCGAGTAACATCAAATTGCATTCAAAAAATGGCCATAAATACTTTGTATCACTGATTGAAAAGTACATCATGCAACGGAACGTATCCTATTTTCCACGAATTAAATGCACTTATTGCATTGTCATGAGAGAGATCGAGTGGAAATAATTTTCTTCGCATGAAGAGAGCCTTTTCATTCTTCTTCTTTTCCTTTAGGATACACAATCCTATACTTCTACGCACTAAGAGAAAAAAAAAAAAAAAAAAACATGTTCTTTTCTCTTTTTAAGAAGTAACCCTCAAAATAGTGCCTGGGCGGTTATTTTCTTTAAATTGTGGGCTATGGGCTCTTTTGAGTTATGGGCTAGGTTAGCCCAACATGGGTGACCTAATAACAATAAAATCCATTATCTCCCACTCGGCCATGATAGGCTAAATATAACTCTCTCTTCTCTGCAATATTCATATTAGTAAATAATTCATGCGACCAACATACTATGAGTAGACATTGGCTTTTCCCATTAGCTTGCCACTCAAGTAATACTAAGGATCAATATACCTATATTAGACAAACAATCAATGGTATTAGATAAAAACTATTAGAGGTATGATAAACCAAAAATGAACTTACTTGAAATTCCCCATTATGCACATGGATACATACGTATTCGTACTAAAAGTGAACTTGGCAAGTCCAAAGTCTGTGATCTAGAATCAAAATGTTAACTTTCATAACAATAACTTGAATTCAATAAACAACATATTGATATTATCATGCCTTCGCACCTTAGCGTCAAAATCGAAGTCCAAAAGAATATTAGAGGACTTGATGTCACGATGAATAACTCTAGGATTACCAGAAAGGTCAAATCAATAAAAATGAAACCCGAAAATTATTATAGTAATGATAAAGTTTTTTTTTTTTTTTTTTTTTTTTTTGTTGAAAAAATACTCACACTCTTCATGTAAGTAAGCTAAATCTTGTGCGAAACCTAAAGCCACCTTCATCCTCTTAGGCCAAGGCATGATAGGGCAATCAAGATTTGCAATAACATTTGGGGTAGTTATAATCAATCGGATTTTGAGCTTTGAAATAACTAAGGTTACATGATAGATACTAACTGTGCAAATGAGAGCCTAGCATGTTGTTTGGGACGAATTCATAAACTATTATTCTGAGAGTGTTAGAAACTCAATATCCAAACAAAAAGATGAGGCGAGGGTGGTGGATATGGTTGATGATATTGACTTCCGCTCAAAACACCCTCTTCCCTTACCAACTTATAGCTTCTAGTTGCTTGATAGCAACTAATTCCTTGCTCGGGAGTACTCTCTTATGAATGAGCCCAAAATCCCCTTCATTGAGAAAACTAGAATCAGAAAAATCATCCGTTGTCATTTTCATCTCCTTGTACATAAAGGTCTTATGCGAAACACCTAAGGTGATGGAAGAGGTTAGACGTTGGGACCCCATTCTACCAGCTTAATGATAATGAAAAGCATAGCTAGAAGAATTGATGTTAGAGATCTTGGTATTATGAACATGTAATTATTGTGATCCAAATGTAGAGCAAATTCTGATTGAGGATCAAAATCACATACAATGAAAAGGACAAGCTTGAGGACAATTGATGTTGATTCCTCAATCAGAATTTGCTCTGCATTTGGATCACAATAATGACATGTTCATAATACCAAGATTTGTAACATCAATTTTAACAACTATGCTTTGTCATTATTATTAAGCTAGTAGAATCGAGTCCTAATGTCTGACCTCTTATATCTCCAAGCATAGCTTTGGTGTTCCGCATAAGACCTTTGAGTACAAAGACCTGAAAATGGCAACGGGTGGTTTCTCTAATTCCAATCTACTTGGCGAAGGCAGTTTTAGCCTCGTTCATAACGGAATACTCTCGAGCAGGGAATTAGTTGCCATCAAGCAACTAAAAGTTGAAAGTTGACAAGGGGAGAGAGAGTTTCGAGCGGAGGTAATCATCAGCTGTATCCACCATCGTCACCATCTCTTTGGTTGGATATTGCATTTCTGACACTCTTAGAATTCTAGAGTTCGTCTCGAACAACACACGGACTTTCATTTGCACGGTCAGTATTTATCCTGTACACTTAGTTATTTTAAAGCTCAAAATCCGATTGATTATAATTGCCCCAGATGTCATTGCAAAATCTAATTGCCCAATCATTCCTTAGCTTAAGAGGATGAAGGTGGCTTTAGGTTCCGCACAAGTCTTGGCCTACTTACACGAAGAGTGTGAGTATTTTTTTTCCAAAAAAAAAAAATTATCATTACTATAATAATTTTCAAGTTTCATTTTTGTTGATCTAACCTTTCAGACAATTCATCGCGACATCAAGACCTCCAATATTCTTTTGGACTCCGATTTTGACGCTAAGATACGATGACATGATAATATCAATCGGTTGTTTAATGAATTCAAGTTATTGTTATGAAAGTTAACATTTTGATTTCAGGTCGCAAACTTTGGACTCACCAAGTTCACTTTGGGTATAGATACGCATGAATCACGCATATAATGGAGACTTTGTGGTAAGTTCATTTTCGGTTTGTCGTACCATTAATGGTTTTCATCTAGTACCACTGATGGTTTGTCAAATGTAGGTACATGGATCCTTGGTATTACTCGAGTGGCAAGTTAATGGAAAAGGTCGATGTCTACTCATTCAACGTGGTCATGGCGGAGCTACTCATGGGAAGAAAAGCAATGGATGCTGATCAACCTGAGGACCAACAATCTTTGGTGGAGTGGGTAAGATGTAAATGTGTTTTCAATTTAACTTATATGAGTTTAGATTTTCA
This sequence comes from Eucalyptus lansdowneana, assembly GCA_017140395.1. Taxonomy (NCBI): domain Eukaryota; kingdom Viridiplantae; phylum Streptophyta; class Magnoliopsida; order Myrtales; family Myrtaceae; genus Eucalyptus; species Eucalyptus lansdowneana. The sequence goes on along the minus strand of CM029489.1, from coordinate 6,385,140 downwards.
ATGATAATATGATATATATATAGTCGATCACCTACTAGGTCAAATTTTAACTTTTTGTACATGTAAAAAAATTGTAGGTGATCGTCTAATTGTTTACCCTTCCTAGTGATGTACAAGGAACAACATTATGCTAAGAATAAGGAACAAAAAGTCAATCCCTTGTTGTATATAATTCAAATTGATAATCCTGAGTTTGAATTCTTGAAGATAATATGCACAAAAAAATACGTAATCCTCTGTTCTTGTTTAAAGAAAATATAGACAAACGGAATATACCCATTTCAACGACCTTAGAAAAGTTGAGATAGATAATATTTAGGATCTATACCCATTTATTTTAGCCGACTCAATTTTGGGGTCACAACATGATTTATGCCGTGTTGTGTGATAATTAAATCTAATTTATGAATGGGACACCTTCTTAATATTGAGTGGTAGGAAATAAATGAAACATTTTCAACCATAATATAGCCAGTCGGAGAATGATTTTCGAAAAGAGTGAACTTCCACCTTTCCCTATCTCATCAAGCGGATTGGTTTGCAATCTCCATTACTAGTCCAACCAGTTGAACCAGCCAATTTGATCCGATTTTAAAAATAGATACCTTCAATCTAACTAACGTACTTCTAGGCATACAATCCAATGTAAAGGGGGATCCACATGATTTAAATCTAATTTCGTATGGTTTCACTACTAATAATCAATCTTTGTATTGCTAACAAAAGTCAATAGCCTCAAACTCTTTCATGCATAAAGTAATGTCAACAAAATAACATAGTTCTATTTACAGAGTCTAGCACATATCTTAATGGTTCTCAACACAATGTTCCCCTAGTAGGATCCACTTTATTTGGTCTTGTGATCAATAGGGTTGCTCAAATTGCAGGCCAATCACTTTCTTATAACATAGCAAATTCTATGTTTTTCTCATAATAATGTAAAGTAAAAAAAAGCATTCAATATTTCTTAGCTTTTTTATGTTTCTTTATGCAGCTGATAGTAATTTTCCCTCCTCATTTAGGAGTTCTCACTAATCAACAAGAAACCATGGATGCATTAGTGAGGGTCTCAATTCTGATAGTTCAAGTTGGAGGTGAAGAATTTACACAAATGGAGGTCGGTTTGTTTTTTGTCATTTAAGTTAGACTTTCTATCGTGTTAACATCGAAATCGTTTCTAATAGTGAGGATGTAGAGAACTTAACAATCCAATTTTTTTGTCCTATTAGAAAGTTGATGCTAACCATAAAATTAGATTAAAAAGCTCTACACACCGTGTAGCCACTAGAGACATTATACAATTTGTTTCAATGTGAGAAGTTCATCATAAGTTGATTTTCTCATGATTTTTCTGTTCGAATGAATCCATTCATTTTAATTAATTCAGATAGATTTTCATGTTAGGCATACAATTGGTAAATCAAGTTGAGAGAAGTTGTAAACCTAGCATTCATGGTAATATTGTCATGGTGTAGTTGGAGGATGTTAGTGTTGGACTCGATCTTGAACTTATAGTTTCCTTTTGCATAAGCTTATTCATTTGTTTACTCAGTTTGACTTTATCTTATATCGCCATATAATCTTAAAGCCAATTAATAGACAACATTTTGTTTCAACTGATTAAATTGGGATTAAAGAGGCAATATCAAATCCGAAAACTTTATTTGGTTACTTTTTGTTTTAACCCCCTACCCCTCCTCTCCTAGGCTTTTTTGGTGATATTAGGAAAGGTTTTACAAGTAGGTGAAAGTTTATCAAAATAGTATAGAAGATCTTGATAATTCTTCCATTTGTCTTTTCTTGGTAATGACTTGCACAAAATTAAACTACCCATGGCAGGTGGGAGTGTATTAGTTGTTCAAGCTCTTTTAAAGGAGCTTCCTAGACAATTGCCGGTCTACATGCGAGCTAGAGATATACAACCACGTGTTTATAACCTTATTAAGCAGTTCCTGGCGAAATGCCATTCGTACTGAAGTTGCTTGAGCACCACAAAGATAGATAAAGAAAGGCTTATGTTGATGCTCAATTTGTGTGCAACTACTATTGAAGGGTTAAAATTATATAAAGAGCACTCCTATAGAAAGCTAAAACTAGGAAGGGTAGAAGTGGTCTAAATTGCCTTTATGTTGTTTATGTAAATTGCTAATCATATCGCAAGAATATGAATTATGATTGACAATTCGTTGAATACAAGTATATCATCCTAGTTGCTCCTAAGAAAGAAAATATAGAACTTCCATTCTTCATGCATTTAATGTTACCCTAAGATTGAGTCATAGCTAAGGAAATTGCATTCTTGTTACAACATTTTCATGATATTTTTACTCTCTTCTTTGGAGTTAGATATCCCATGGAGAATTTATATCTCTATTGAGTATGGCTTATCCGGTTTCATTTGATAAAGGAGAGAGATAGTGAGGACATACCTATTAATTCTATGTCTATGGGAATGCAAAAGAAGTTTGATAAATATTAGAAGGGTTATAGTGTTGTCTTGCTATGCTTGTTAGAGCTTTGCTATTTGAAGTTGGACATAGATGATCATGTGGAACTTGTACGGATTACTCAAGAAAGTCTTTATATGCTTTTGATGAACATGTGACCTCTATGTGGAGAGATTATCGCTTTACATCTTCAGCCAATCGAGGTAACATTTTAATTGAGGACATTTTTTAGAACATTGGGGACAACCTTGATGAGTATAATACGTTCGAAAGTAAACACTATGCCTTGCAATCTAGAATGTCACAATTGGATTTGTATTTGAAGGAAAATAGGCTTAAAATTATTAAAAAAAAAAAAATCTTATCGTAATGTTCTTGATTATTTGAAAGCTAATTCACATCGGTATCTTGAGTTGTCTTCTATCACTTTTGTTTCCCATAAGTCAGCCATTAGCATTGAAGGGCACGTTTTAAATAAATATCATAGTTCTCTTTCCCGTGAAATTATGCATTGGTTATTTGGAGTTCCACATGAGGAAGATTTAGAAGACAAGACCCTCATTTATAGGTTTTTTACGTTCTTTGTTTTATTTACTAATTTTATATTTTTTAATTTGATGTGAAGTTTTTATTCATATAATAAATACACACAAAGAGCTTAAAGTGGATTAAAAGGGTAAGTAAGGGTCTTTCTAAGTTAGGTAAATATTAATATGTTCTAATAATATGAGTTGGATGTGTGGTTAGTTGGATTAGGTATAGGTTTTCCAATTTACATCGTATGGAAATGTGCCAAAACAGGTTAAATAAATCAATATGAGTCTAATTATTTTCGTTCTAATACAAACTTGACTCAACACTAACGACCCTAGAAAAGGGTTATAGATCTTCAATTTCTCCACAGCTAGTAGTGTCAATGGCAAGAATATGCACTCTTCTAAGCGCAAAGACTTCCAAACCCCATCCTAAAAAGACCAAATTTCAATCATTATTCCACTGACAGCACTCCCAATTTGCATCATTCCATCTTCAGTAATATAACTAGCTTCCCAAACCAATGCATAAAAAAAGAACAGCTCCAGCTTTGTCCAGCATATTTTATCCTTTAACAACTTTTGGCACAAAGGCCTCCTTTATACCACCCTATCTCTGGCTAGTGGGAGAGATGGTCCTTAGCCACCGTGAAACGCCTTACTCATGTATCAACTTTCCTTGAAACTAATGCCATGGATGGGGCTAAGGCAACCGTATCTAATTTTATAACTAAAACTCCCAATGGATCGTAAAAAACAGTAATGATGGATTTCTGTTTCCCACCAAACTTCCATCCCTCCTCCTTTAAGTTACATTATGCAATTAGGCTAATCAACCTTTGGAAACAAACAACGCAACTAGTGAGCCATAAGGATCACTTATTCAGTTTTGCCTTGATTCTGATCAATTCTGTTTCCTTTTTTGCAATATTAACCGATATCTAATGTGGTATAAATATGGATGTAATTTCCTTCGTATTAATATAACTTCATGTTTTTCTTTTGCTTCTCCAGTAAAAAGCCCTAAGTCTCGGCAGTGATCAAAAAATTGCATCTGTAGTTCATATGAAACTAGTGAAAGATGTTTGCAAACGAAAGCCATCTTATGATAGAAATTTAATTGCACGAATTATTCTTACCAGTTGTCCATCATTCTGAAAACAGTATTGGTGCTCCAAAATGCTCAGGATATATGAACTGGATGGAGGCATCGGGGAGCAAACCAACAAGCTCCATTTTTCAGAATGAAAGAGCAATGAGCTTCATCCTGTTAAGCAAACCGACAGGCAAAAATAAAACATTTTACAAAAAAGTTCAACAAATCAGTCCAGAAAAATATAACTAGACGTATGACCATCATAATAAGCTACCTGCTCAGTCCAAAATTAGGCACTTGGAGAGCGAAATTTTCTAACTTCTGTTGAGCTGACATTGGCGATCAATTCTTATATTCTAAATATTCTTCGAACAGTGGAGGGAGAGGATTCAAGGTCGGCTTTTCAGCATCCTGGCAGTGAATTACGAACCTCAAATTTAACATTCAAACCAAAGCCAACACAAGGAGAAAGGAAAACTAGGAAGTAATGTATGCCAAGTTTTCAACACATAAACAGGTAGTATCTTCTGAGTTACCCTCGTTCAACATTTGCATGTCCGATCCCTTCTTCGGAAAACCTGGTGGTTTTCTTTACTGATCTCTGCAGGCCCTTCTTCTTCCACATATTCCCAATCATCACCATCGTCCCGGTTATGCTCCTCGTCGTCAACCTGTCAATCGACCTTTTAAAAAGGAATGCCAATATTTTCTGTGCAGAAGCTATTCGACTGCCCCCGAACCTGCGTGAGATTTTGGAGCGACATCAGGCAAAGGAAGGAAGCAAGGAGCTTCACCACCGCGTCGCTCCATACAAAGGCGCACTACCACCTCCGATCTTCCCTCTCGAAGCTGATGATCCCGCCCGACTCCACAATTCAATATACCCAATCTCCACGTGGGAAACCCTAGACTCCCTCCTCTCTCTCAGCCACGATCTCCTAAAGGCGGTTCCTTTTTCGTCTTTCTTCGGTCCAACTCCGAGACCTCTCATTTGAAGAATTTGGTCGAAATCCTTCGAAGCTGATGATCACGAACGTCGCCCCCCTCTTCTTCGCCGCCTTGGTGCCGCCACAGAGAGAGAGAGAGAGAGAGAGAGAGAGAGAGAGAGAGGGAGATCCTCCTAAACGGGTGTCACCCATTTCAAGTACGTGAGGACGTGAGCCACGGCGTTGCGAGGTGGTTACCGAAGAGAAAGGGATTCGTTAAAGATTTGAGGACGTGAAGACGTGAATCTCATTTCAAGTACCGTTTTCTTTTCTGCGTGTTGCTTTTCCTTTTTTTTTTTTTAAATATATAAAATCTTTAGGTTTATAAATTATGACTAACTGCAAAATTTGAAAAATATATGCTAGAAGTAACAGGGCTACGGACCATCCCAAGCATTTGAAAAAAAAAAAAAAAAAAAGAGGGGAAATTACGGTCAGAATGAGTATTAAATTACATTTTGAATTTGAGCTCGCTTACCAAATTGGATTTGAATTGGATAATGTAAATTGGGATTATTAACTGAATCCTCTTTTAAAATTGTTATCGTGGCATTATCCATTGATGGACGTGTAAAATTGTTGATCTTTGAAATGGCACACATATAACAGGGTTTCTTCAGCAAAAATTGTGAGCCACTATAAATTTTTTGTGCCATGAGTTTACACTAAACCGAGTTATTAATTTGATTTTTTTTTTTGTTAGGGCTTAAATTTTTAGGAGTGAAAAATATTCAAGCATGTGAGCAATTATAACTCTAATTCTCCAATTATTAATGGATTATTTGCTATTATCTCTTCCATGGATGTAGATAGCAAACCACATAAATATTTAATGTCCTTTGTTATTCTTCATTTATTTTCAGATTCTCTCGCATTGACTTCTTTGCAAGATCATGTTTTTTTCACGTTAGTATTTCAACAATGAGAAATTATGTAGCAATGTTAGTTGGTGCTTGCAATTATTTTCCATATTTATTTTGTAGCAAACTAATTTGAAATGTTAATAAAGAACGGCAAACGTTTAATCTCTTTAAAGGTTCTAGTCTAGAAACTATAATTGGGAGTTACGCCTGACTTAACAATTATGATAGACTTTCTAGTCTAACAAATAGCTTTATTATAGATTTACTTCTAGATTTCATGGACTGGTATGAGGAATAAGGACTAGCACGTAATGAATATTCTTGCCCTTTAGCCGTGAAGCATGGATGGATTCCTAATGAATGTCTCTGTCCATGAGTGCTGGAGGAAAGGATCGATTTGTCAAGAAAATAGGGAATGAATCTCTACAAAGCTTTTAAGAATTAGAGGTGAATAATATAGAAAATATTTGACTGTTTATAAGGGCCATGTCACTAACTAACACGGTGTGTATTTTTTAGTAAATTCATTAAAAAAAATTTAATACTCTTTTCTATATCTTTTCCTCCTTCATCCAGCCACCGCCCTGCCCCATCGCACTTCGTTGGCTATCTTCTCCAGCGAATCATCGATGACGCGTCATCAAGGCCATCCACCGCCTCCATCGTCTTCGTTGCCGGCTCCATCTCCATCGTTTATATTCCAAATACATTTTCTAGAAGACTTCCAGCAAAAGATTAATGAGAATTTTCCACTCAGAATTTTGGGCTAGAAGACTTCTAGCAGGTGTTGTGTCCCCTTTTATTAAAAAAATTAAAAATTAAAAAACGGAAAGATGGCTTGAAATAGAGACCTTGATTAAGCTATTAACTTTTAGTGCTAGATTTAGCTTAGTTTCAAAGTATACGTATAAATAAGAGATATTAATGAATACTTTTGATATAATTTAGTTTTAGTAAAATTGATCTTTTTGGATGAGAAATTTGATTCACTTTGAATTTAGCTTATAATTTGCCCGACACTTTATTAATTTTGCTTTATTAAATATTGCTTTCTTGCAATTTACTTTTTCTTTTTGAGCCATTCTTACACTTTCTTTTATGGTAGTGATTGTGATTTTTTGTTTTTCTTTGATTATGCACTCATGCATGGACATTATTTGAGGCATAGGAAAACTAACATAGTTAAAGATTGCCTAAATATATTAGATAAATAAATAAATCAAGGGTATTGGACTAACACTATTTAGGCAATTAGCATAATCAAGTCCTGTTTTTAGATCTTTGATTGCATAGGAAGTGGGATACTCTCTCGTATCTCATTTGGCTCTTAGTTGGTCCTAATAGGCTAGTAATAGCTCCTTCACATAAAAATCTTTTAGGATTAATTGAATTTCGTATGTACACTCTAACATTGTGCGAGATAAGGTTTGGAGAACCCAATCCATGTGGGAACCGTCAGTTCAGCTTTGTCATCATCTCTAAATCCATTCTTTGTTTTTATGAATTTCATAAATCTAAACTAAAACCTAGAGGGAAAAAAAACATGAACTTCCCTAAACCATATGTGTACGAATTAAATGAATATAAATTAAATCTGATACTAGATCAAACAATCTAATCAAGACCAATTTTTCTAACTATTTTTCCATTTATTTTATTTTATTTTTGATCCTTTTATTATTATTTTTATTTGTTATTATTTATCCTTCTATGCCTAGACGCTGTCAATATGATCAAATTATAATTTCTCCTTATTTCTGTTTTTGCTATTTTATTATTTTATTTTATTTATTCTGATAAAAAGGGGCATGGGCTGGGCCCTTGGGCCTCGTTTACTGGTGTGGTCAAACATGGAACTCACAAGGACGTAGGTAAGGCTTTTGGGCCTAATCTGCATGTAAAAAAAGATGTGAACTTAACAAGCCCAAGAAACAAATATAAATGCGCTCAAGCCTACACTAAGCCCATTTTTTATTATCTTTACTGAACACATCTTTATCAGTTTCCCTCTCTTTTATTATTCATTTTACATATCTTTCTTATTTTCATTTCTTTCCTTTGGACGCCTTGTGTTTGTCTTCTTCAACGTTTCATTGTTCCTAGAATCTAACATATCCAATTCATTCATAAATTCTAAGCAAAAGCTAGAAAAATTAACATTCAGCCTACCATCGGCTTCCTTGGAAATACGAGATTAAGTGCCTCTTATCCGGCCACCATCCATCTTGAACCTCCACAAGACAACCATCTTTGTTCACTGGCCTTTCCGACAATGATGCCTCAATATTGCAGAAGATTGGTAGGATGCAAAGAACTAACAAGGCAAATTCAGGTACTTAATGACATTACCATAGATAATCATGCAGAAAATATAAGGACACAGAGCAAAAAGGAACAAAAGAGATAATACATGCAGAAACACTCTCAAGTAATAAAAAATTGGAGACAAGTTGATACAAATCTGATTTTTACATTTCATCAAACATCTCGTGTGTGGTTCGATCATTGAGTGTACAAGCAAGTTTTGAAGCAAAATTTCCTTTCAAACTATCACAATGATGTTAAAGTGAACTTAAATTATCAGCTCAGTTTAATGATAGCAAATTTCCAAATCAATATCACTCATAACGTCATAGTCTTTGTGAATCTCTTAGTCGTGAGATAGGGGAGAAGAGAGATTTGAAGGCATGGCTTTGGAAAATCGAGAAATGGTGGTGGCAATAACTAAGGACATTGGAAAGGCAATTAAAACTATCTAAATGATGACACAAACTCTTTAGCAAAAAAAAATAGTGACAATTGCAACTCCAAATCGCCAGTAGCTATATTCGGAAACAGAGCTACAACTCCTAATGATGGAGATGATTTTCAGCGTCAATTAATCTAGAGAGAAAGTGAAGAGAAATTTGGAAGAAATAAGAGAGAATTTTCGAACAAGAAATCTTAGTGTGAGCTCCTGATGGTTTCCCACAGCAAATTTAAGTCTAGTTGCCCATTATACAAAAATGAAATGGATGGCCCAAATTGCACAATTACTCATAGGAAGCAACAATGTGGTCATGCTAGTGTAGTCCTTTCTCCCTCAACTTTAGATTTAATTCCAATTAAGATCCAAAGTTTTCTTATAAAAAAATCCCCAACTTTTATACTAGTCTCAGATCTGCTCATGCCTTCACTAGTTTCATCAAGATTACTAACATTAAGAGGCTATTGTTGTTCTATATGAATGTGAGGGGTATTGATGAAGATGCCTCCTCTAATAACAAACCTCTAATTGGTTATGATACCAATAATTTCGAAGAAATTAGTGGAGATTTTTTTAAATCTGTGGGCATATTTGGGACTATAGTAAAATTTTAGAATTTTTTTGAGATAAAAAAATTTCATTTCAAGACAAAATTGAAATTTAGAGAATTATGTGAGAATAGCATAGAAAAAACCCAAGACTTGAAGTAGAGAAAACACATGTGGGAACACACTTTGTAAGAGCTTTCTATTTTATATTTTCCTTACATTTTTCAATTCCTTGCCCATTTACATTTCTCTGTACCTTCCTATCATGTATTTCAATTCCACAAATTTCTAGCCAATTTAATCTTGTTTTAAAGCAATTACTTTCCACCGCACTCAAATTTCTAAAATTCACCGCCATCTAGACCCCGTTCCACACACTTTTTATGCAAGTAAAGTACCACCAAGCAATCTCAATACAGTCCATTTATCAAAAGTTCAGATTGCCTAACCACACGCCATATTTCGTCAATATTTCTTTTGGTACTCCTATAAATGGTATTTTCCGATAATATATAGGTATCGATCCTCTTTATTAGGAAATTGATGAGCTAACAAACCATTAGTCTTTAAAAAAACAAACGTGGCTCCTTCACCACACTTGATTTCAAGAAATCAACCGGCTTTCTTGAAAATTTTGAAATTGAAAAGTTTTACTTCATGGCTCCTTCACCACACTTGATTTCAAGAAATCAACTGGCTTTCTTGAAAATTTTGAAATTGAAAATTTTTACTTGGTGGGATATCCTTGTCTCGTACTCCCATAAAGTAAGATTCCTTAAATATGAAGGGAAAAAAACAATATTAATAAACATATAGTTCTAGAGTGGTTTTTTGGGCCACGGTCGCAACTTGCAAGTTGTGAACTAAAAAAAAAATAATGGGATGCTCTTGCTTTGGAGGTAGCAAGAAGAAGAAAACCAAGTGTCCGATGTGGGATCTTCTGGTGCAACAACGGCAGGTACCATATTTGCTAGTGCGGCCAGTGGAAGCAGAGATTGCAGCAACGTCCGTTAGAGGTTGTCACTAGTATGTTTATACTGCTCATGTAATAGTGTTACTTTGCTAAATCACTCTTGACCTATATATATGTGTGTACTTGTTGTATTCATTTAGGATATAGGATTGATGTCGTTTGTGATTCTTATGATGACAATGATATGGCTTGTACTATCCTATGCTATACATGTGCAAGCGGATTCATTGAAGTCTCTCTTAAATATTTTGAAAGCTGGATCAGATGGGCACAAATCTACTATACCCATTTATGTACCCATTTGCTATCTCTTTCATCAAATATTGACACGTCTAATTTGTTTTGGACCTCAACAAATCCGATTAGTTCCCCACCAAGAACTTTAGCCCTACATTTTTTTTCCTTGACGACTCTCTCTCACTATTGAGATCCAGCCACCAGCTCGCCCCCGCCGTCGCAACTGCCTCCAGACCGGGCTTTGCGAAAATGATCACCAAAGCCCGTGGGATCAAGTCATCATGCCATCAGCCACCAACCCCTTGATTGGCTCGGTTAGCTAAATGTTTTGCACGTACAGTTCGGTTGGAACCCCATTATCAAATTGGATCAAAAGACAATCCAGCCAAAAACCAATTCAAATTGGAGTAAAATGAAGAATCGGGCTTTTACTTTTAGTAAAGATTTTAGAAAAGCGAAGTGTCTGACGAAATAAAAGTAATGAATTTATTGAAGTGTAGTCACTTTTTTCCAATGATTTGGTGATTTTTATTTGGATTTCGTCGAAAAGAATTCTTAGGGCTTTCAATTTTTTATCAGGTCGGGCAAATTTTCTATTGGGATGGGACGGTTTTTGTCACATCTACAAATACTGATCGTGTTTTGGTAATTTTGAAAGGTTGAGATCTATTTTAGGTGACTATTCCTTTTTTTTTTTTTCTTTTGGCCATTTCTTCTTTTCACATTGCTCTGCAATTGAGCAGCAAGGCCACTGTGTCTACCTTGCCACCAACGATATGGCATCCTTCTCTCCCTCCGCCATCGATGTGAGGTTATCATCTCTTATTGAAGCCTTCCACCTTCCAAGGTTGAGGCTAGTGACCATGGCAAATGAGTCAAACAATTGTAGATCTAATATCTTTGATGTCAATTTGTGGTTGTGATACGAGATTAAGATTAAATGATGGATGGTTAAGCTTTCAGAAGGCATTGAAAAAGAAAAATAAAAATGCAAAGTACACTCGGTTGTGTTGCTTAATGTGAGTCCACAATTCGATTGTTGATTGGTCTATCGTTTACAATTAATCAACTTAAGGTGTAAATCTACTCTCTAAAATTTAGAAAAATCGTAGTTCAAACAACTATTTATAATATTTGCTTACACTTGATTTGAGCGGTCCAATTTGGTTAGCACCGACATACATCTTATAGTGATATTAAGAAAAAAGAAAGTGACAATTTCATCTAAAGAAGATTTACTAAGGATCTCAATTTTTGTAATAATGCCTCTACATCCTCCTCTTCCTCCTCATTTGATTTTATTGTAAACTAAACCCTGCCAAAGATCGCCACAAATTGAGATTAAGCAATGCTTCTCTTCGGAAAGTAGTATGTATAGTCTGTTTTCTTTCTTGTTACTCTACTCATTTGCACATGCGCGCTGGAATAAAATGATATGTTAAGTACTAGGATTGAAACATGGACATTATTTAATTGAATGACTGAAAATAATAGCTCTGACTGCAATTACGAAGCCCAAATTTTATTTTATTTTGTCGGTCGAAGCCCAAATCAACTGCCAATAAATTAATGTTTCATTTTTTGGTTTATCTTTTGGATAATCATCTGGGCTAACGGCATAGTATTTTCTTTTAGTTGAATTGTTTTGTCTTTGTCCAAAAAGTAATACAGCAAAATTGTTGCTCGTTCTTTGCCAGAGCTGAGCTGAGCAAACATGAGGCAGATTCTATATCCTAAGGTCATACATGATATATTAATTACATGCCCAGAAGCATAAGTAACAAGAAGTTGTCTTTGGAACACCTGTCCGACCTTTTCAATTCTTTCTTATGCACGAGCCAAACATTTAAAATTTACAAAACCCAATCTTCTGACTTCAGAAACAGAATAACATTGAAATTCCAGACGAATAATGTAAGAGAAATCCATTTGCTTTTATCGATTTCTTTGGGGGTGTCAAAATACAGTAGTTGGGACAACCCAAAATATGGCATATGACCCAACATCATAGGACAATCTTTCATCTACTAGGATAATAACAGCCTATTTTGGACAACAAAAAATAAATAACAAATAATTAAAAATCGTTATGGGATCCATTTCTTTAAGTATTTGCGACTCACAATAAACCGTTATTTTAACAGTAGCCCAAAAATTGTTATGTTAATAAAGCCCCAAGGCAAATGGAAGCGAGCTTTTCTTCTCCTACGATTGATGGGGCATATTTGCATAGACACAAAACAATGGAATAACCCACCAACCAATCATTTTTTGGAAACTAAGATGGGCTCTAAACGTATGAAACCCTCTAAAAAAGTTGATGGACCGAACACATAGTATACAACACATATAAATCGATTGAGAGGGAGATATTTCAACGATTGATAATACCCATTTTCTAGTAATAGTATCTATTTGATAGGAGGACAAAAATATAAGTCGTTGTGGAAACGTTTATTCTAGATGGAGGGGACAATCAGCTCAGCTCAATCAGCTTTCTTATATGTGGCTTTTTCCTTTGATGAATCATCATTAAAAATTCCCAACCAGATAGTAAGTGTAAGTCAATATCGGTATCTTTCTAAGAAAATACCTCTGGATAATTCTGCTATATTTCATTTTCTTACTTTTGATAAAAAGAAATATAAAATCATGCTAAATATATCTTTGTACATATATTTCCACCTTCTAGCTTCAAAATATGATGACTGTATATTTTGTACGATGCGATATTTAAGACATAGTCATTTTGGTTGTCTAATTTGTTTAGACTTTTCCTTGATCATGTTAGACTTTGAGGTCTGAACTGTAGATTTTTAAAAGAGAAAATACTATATACCATCCTCCCTTTTTACTTCATCGCCACTTTTCCTCCTTTATTTCTAAAAATGCCATTTTGTACTCAATATAAAACCTCGTGGATAAAGGGACCAAATTGTGCTTGTACCCAAACATTCAGTAAAGCCTAATCCACTCATGAACCCCATGTTTACTTGATGGGATCATGCTCAAGCATTATATGTAATGACTTGATCTGCTCCACTGGGTTCAAAATTCCGAAAGTAGTGCTCTATGCAAAGTCACAAAAACAACAAATGAATCTTCAATTGACACCTCTTTGATAACCAATCAGGGACAAGTTAATCTCTTGTGATGATGATAATGATGAACATAGAAAAAACAATTGCTATCAAATTAATTCCCTTCAAAAAAAACAATAAGGATTCATCTTATAGGTGATTTTTTTACACCAAGCAATCTCAAAGGCATAAATGGATTATATACACTCCTGCGGGTACATCTTTTGAGTTTCAAGCCCTCAACAAGAATTATTTTCTGCAGCTTGATCATAGTGTCGATTTCTTGAGCCTAGAGAGAGCTTCATACAAAAATGGAACAATGTGAAATCTAGGCAAAGTCACCAACACCAGTTTAGGTCTAAGATGGCAATTGAACAATGAAACATGGTCATTCTTAACTCTAGTGGGGAAATTTGTCATACCTTAAATCAATTTCTTACCTTGCTTTCAAGGAAGATGAGATGAGATGGAATCAAATCCTTCCATGAATCAATATACATGTGATCAATAAATGCATTATATGGCATAGACCGCATCATGTAAGATTGCATGTCAATGTCAAACATGTAATAATCTACAAGTTGCAAAAAGAGAAAGAAAATAGATGATCAAGTTGCACTATTTCTCAAGAGTTAGGTTTAATGGAAAGATGAACCGACGTAGTGCTCAAAAGCCTAACGGTAACATATGCTTGAGCATTTTCTTATACATGCATAGCTTTAGAGATCATTTGAATGTCATGTGTTCATGTTGACAATTATTATAGCTCCATACTATGACTCTTGTGTTTTCAAGGAGAAAATAAAGCAAGATGAAAGTATGCATTTCTCACCATGCCTATGAAAAATAACAATTGTTTGCGGTGAAGTTACAAGTGAAAAATTGGTGGTAGTAGAAAATGTAGCTCCCTAATAGAGAAATATATCCTAACATGATTTTTGATTAACGATTAGGAAACATCATGAAATACAATACGAATCAATGACTCATGATAAAAGGCGATGATAAGATGACAATGAAGCAAACCACCATAGACAAAATAAATAAATAAATTCTCACTAAGATTGCATCAAAACAATAAAGAGGGACAAATCCCTCCATTGAGTTTAATGTCTGTGTTCTTTACCAACCATTTTGCTCCATCTATCATTAATCCTACATAGCACATGTCGTAAACTTTTTTGTATGTAAGCTATCTATAAACAAAACAGGGCACAACTTAAATTTGTCCTTCTAGTCATAGCACTCAGAATACCACGGTATATTAAGAAAGTCAAGCGAGTGCTCTAATAGCACATGCATGAGTGACATGATTTCTAACAATTTGGAAATCCCACGTTAGTTTAGCTGACCATGACCCATGAAACGATACTTAGGAATAGAAGTTTACGTAGCAATATTTAAGGTTCTGGAAGACACTCATCTCATCCCCTTGGGAATATGTAAAGACTATTACTTTGGCCATAGGAAGTAGTCTACATCATTCTTAGTTAATTAATTGGATGTATCGCTATGTTTTAATCTCAAAAGTTGTCGAATCAAATGCTAGTGTCTAACAATATTCTTGAAAATGAAAAGAAAGAGCCAAGGCTTCGTTCACACTACCAAGACGAGTATTCTCCTTGCTCCACTACGAAATCAACAGTATTAGAATCTAGCTAGAAAATTAGCGTGTAATGGTCACTTTTGGGACAACTAAATTGTGCAATTCCTTTTCAAGTAATAAATATTCTCAATAGTAGCAAGTAGCTCATATTTCACTATTAAACAAAATATGTGATATCCATAGATGATAAAACAATACGTTGTTAAATATGAAATGCCAAATTGCCAATCCCCCACACACGATTGACTAGCTAAAATGGATTATGGGAAAATGCAGACACTACCATTCGATTTTGAGACTTTCATGAGTTCACGTCTCTTCTAGTGGGGCCCCGTCGGGGTCAAGAAACTTCCATGTCGGCACATTGAGTTCCTGTTGACACCTAAATTTTGATTAGGTTATTAATTAGGCCTTAATTTCTTTTATATTTCCTTTTCGGATAACAAAACAAATAATAAAAAAAACAAATAAATAAAAAAAAACAGAAAAAAAAAAACAAAACAAAACAAAACAAAAACAAATGTAGCCCAGCCCTACAACAAAGACACGCTCAAGCACAACCTACAACAAAGAGAGGAGCATAGGCTGGTGGCTGAGAGAATGCGGCATTGAAAGCGAGCGTGCCTTCGTGGAAGGGGGAAGAATTGACGCCGGTTCAGCCGGTGAGGCCCGAGCCTTGCCTAGCTCGCCGAATTTAGCGAGGCCAGAGCTTTGCCCCAAGCCGGTGAGGCCCCATCTCGCCGGGCCGGCCTAGGATGAAGCTCAAGTTGGCTCACGGCCATGGCCGGTCGCCGATCGCCGTCAGGGCCGGCCACCAGCCAAGCTAAGGAAGAAAGATGAAAATGAAAGAAAGAAAAAGAAAAGGAAAAAAAAAAAAAAAAAGCATAAAAATAAAACAAAAATGTGTTGGTGTAAAGATATAAGGTGGAAGAAGTTATGGAAAACGTTTTCCACTTTTCAAAAGTCAAAAACATTTTCCTCATCTTTGAAGGTAGTTTTTTCCATTGATGGAAAACGTTTTTCTTGAATAGTTGATTTTCCGTGAAATGAACACCGAAAAATCCGGAAAACATTTTCTTGGAAGTCCTTTTCTGTGAAACGAATGGAGCCTTATTGTCTGGTGATCTTTTTAGAAAGCTCCATAGGATCAAGATTTGTGGGTGATAGATCAATCCTCACGACCCAGAGCACTTAATACAAGATACAATAAAGGAAAATAAAAACTTGATTTAATCGGAAACAGAGGATAGGATGTTAGAAAAGTTGATGAAAGAATGCGTTGAGTTGATCATTATGACAAGATTTAGTGAGTATCCTAAAAACTTTAACATGAAAACCATACTCGCGTCAGAATATGAGTTTTCAATTTCAACCAATTATATTGTATTGATAGGGGACATGATTCTACAAGATTATTACTCTACATTCTAGCGAGGCTTCTCCGCGATTGCCATGTGATGAGTGCTCATTGGTCCCTGAATCTATTATTTAAATTTTGAGTGAACGCAATTGAATTCATATCCAATCTATTTCGTACGACAACCAAAAAGGGAGCAAGAGAGAGTGGATGTTTGGCATGAAAAGAAACTGTAGACAAAAAGCCTACCCGCTCCATAGATAAAACCCTAAGATTACGTTTAGTCATCTGGATTTCTAATCAGGATAAGACTGAATAGGATAAGATATGAAATCCTGGGATTTTTCTATATCCTATTCATTGTTTGGTGAATCACAGTATTAAAGTCGGATATATTCACATCATATCATATACATTTTTTTAAATATAAATGTCATATCATTGTAAATGAATCTAAAAGTTCATAAATGGAGGTGGTGAAAATCTCTTGTGACACCAATTTATTTTTATTTTATTTTTCCTCTTTTTAAATTTTTTTCTTTATTATTTCTTTTTTTACCTTTCACCATTCTTTAATAAAATTTTATCAAATAATAAACTGTACTAACATACCTAAAATACAAAAATACCTAAAATATATAATAAATATAAATATATAATTTATAGATTGAATGTTTATTATAAGATAGAATTAAAGTTGAATATATAAATTAAAATAAGATTAAATTAAAAAATAATTTTAAATTTTAAATTTTAAATTTCTTAAATTAGAATTCAAATATTATTTATATTGAAATATAATTTCAATTTTGTTAATTTAATAAGTTTGTTATTCAAGAAAAATAACTTTCATTTTTTGGATAATGTAAATCTTATCCACCTTTATCCTACCTCCCCCATAGGATAATTTTATCCG
The DNA here is from genome assembly GCA_017140395.1 of Eucalyptus lansdowneana. Lineage (NCBI taxonomy): Eukaryota > Viridiplantae > Streptophyta > Magnoliopsida > Myrtales > Myrtaceae > Eucalyptus > Eucalyptus lansdowneana. Next base: position 6,367,752 of record CM029489.1, on the reverse strand, counting down.
GCCTATATTCCCCTTATATCCGACTTTATCCTATATTGAGCAAGCACCAAATATAATCCTAAATTTTATCCTGACTGCTAAACGCAGCCTAAGTTGTCATGTGATTCTAAGGTCTCAAGGCATCTTATAACGTGCCTTTTGGTTAGTATAGTTGGAGAGAGATACAAAGTTCAAGAGGTATTATCACCTTGGAAAGTGGGAATTCAAAAAAATTAGTTGCTACATTAAAAAAAAAATCAGAAAAAAATAACTCTCTAAAATATCAAAATTCGGCCGCATAATCTATTACACAATTATAGAAAAATTACAAAAGGCACACACCAAATATTCATGCCAACATCTAAATTTTAGCACCAACCATCATGCATTTCAAAAATAAAAAGGAAAGGCCTCAAAGATTAAATTATCATTTGACGATTGATAAAAAAAAAAAAAACAAATGGTATCGCTTTCACATATAGAAATTAGAAATATTATAGCTTACGGATAGTGAAAACTAATTTTTTTTTTCCAAAGTCTGTCTCCCATTTAAAAGAAAATCATTATGAAAAATTTAAAAGAAAAAAAACGGGCGCATGAGACAAAGATGAATGAGCACGTGCTTGGCTTGAGTTTGAGTTAAATGACGCTCAGAGTCCGGCATTTCCAAGGTAATGAGACCGGTCCATCCTTGTTTAAGATTTATGCTTAGTGTCGACACTATGTTGCATTACCATTTGGATGAGCTTATGTCTCCCCAAAGTGCACATACATCAGCTCAAATTGGGATGTTCATGACTCATAGTCCGTAGCATTATCCTCATAATTCAAGTAATAGTTTTGGTCATTATACTGTTATATCACTTGCCTGTCGTCTCGAATCCATGGTGGATTAGCCTATGCCTCATCAAGGTAATCACATCTTAGATGTCTGAATGCCCGTCGTCCAAGCTATACAATGCTCAGATAGTGAGCATTCAATCTCTTTAGGCCAGCCTCGGTTGGTCTAGCCATTTAGGAGTTGAATTTGCGCTAATAAATAGGCTGAACCCCATAGTCTAGATCATTTGAATGTCATATAGCAGGCGTTCAGCCGAGCTTTGGGCCTTGTAATGAGCTCTTGGTGGTCTTTGAGCATCCCTTATGCCTTGTTGGGAGCCAATAGCGGAAGTCCAATATCTTCGTTTAAGGAGATTGCCAAAAAAGAGCCTAAGTCCGAGCTCGTTAATATATGTGGTTGGACCCATCTTCACTCAAAAGATTAAGCCAATGAGTTATCGGCTAATTAGGATATACTAAATGCTATACATCATATCAATTCTCTAATGTAGGATTTCTCTAACATAACACACCCACATGTATCTAAACAATCCCCCTACACGTGTGAGCTTAATGTTAGGGCTACTCCCCCTTAATTTAGGTATCCTTCTATATCAAATTTTCAATAGGTTCACGTTGTTACACCATAATGTCCACTTGCCCAAAAAAATCAACCATAGGCTCTAATACCATTTGTTAAGAATGCACAGCAAAAGTCTAAGATTGCAAAGAAGGAGCCAAAGTCCGAGCCTGTCAATATATTCAGTTAAACCCACATTCACTTAAAAGTTTAAGTCAATGAGTTATATCCTAACTATAATATGTTAGCTATTCCATACCACATGAAGTCTTCAATATGGGACTTCTTTAACATAGCTCACTTATACATGCGCCCCAACAATAATGCATGTGTGGGTGAATTGTATTAAAGAAATCCCATGTTGGAGAATTGAATAACCTGTATTTACAAGGTGAAAAGGAGAAGAAAAATATCAGTTATTATATCCTAAATTTTGTCAAAACAACATTTTTACAAAGAAAATGCAGCGCTTGCTCTTCACTTCTCATTCTCTTGTTTCAAAAGACAATTCAACTACGTTCTTATCGCATCAATAGCATAATAAGCACCAAGCGCTGTCGAAGTCAAAGGAACCAAGCCTTCGAATGGGAACAAATTGAGGATGTAGCAATAAAAGTTGACAGACTCTTCGATTGACCAGCACTACATCGATATGTGATTCGAGCACTTCAAATGTAGAGGGCTCTTCTTGCCGATCTTTTCCTTAAATATCTCTCCCTTTCCCCTCTCTGCAACAGTGACAATGCAAACTAAAAACTGCAACAAATAAAAAATCCAAAATGCGAGAAAGCTCCAACAGCTTAATTTCGTGATGAATTTAGGAGTTTGGAGAGAGATTGTAAGCTAGAGAGAACATATCAGCATTCAGGCCAAATTGGAGAGTATAAATATGGGCACGAAGATGCAAAATGGAGAAGAGAAAAAGTTCACTTGTGCAATTCAAACACCCACGTGGGAATATTATCCATAACACGTAGGTTACACATTGGCGGATTTCTATTGACGGGCTTAGGGGGAGACAACTTTGTAGTATGATGGTAGAGGTGCGGACACAAAATATGTTGCTTCAGAATCACTCGTGAGGCGATTTCATTGACAAAATGAATCATGGTCTTGAGCCCATGTGATTTCAATGTTTGGGCCATACTCGAGCCGAGCTCTAAGTCTGACCCGAGAAGGGAACCCGATCTGAAGTCTACTTTTGGTAATTAAATTTTTTAAAATAATAATAATAAGAGGTAAAAAAAAGTTGAGCAAATTAAGAAATACCAGAAATCTTTTGAAAAAGCTAAAAAATTAGAATTCACTTAGTTTAGGTCTTTTGATAAAATTTTTAGATTTAGAAATATCGTACCCAAAATTGAATAAGCCTTTAAAGTTTTAGCATAGGATTTTTTAGATGCCATTTTTTTCTTTTTAGAGACTATGCTAGTTTCTCGTTTGCACTATTTATTTGTATTATGCTTGATTGCATCTCCTTTGTACAATGATTATTACTTTCAGTTTTAGAATGGTTAAGAAGAACCTCAATTTCTTTGATAGGCTGCTTGACACTTTGGCTAGCTCTTAATCAAGCTTAGGTGCTGAAAGGGCATAAGTTGCAGAACTAGTATAATCAAGTTCTTAAACCTGCAATCCCCCATTATGTATGCATCAAGACAACACTCCACGTCTTGTTTAGGTCTCTAGCCAACCCTCGATTATGGCTAGTGGTGATTCCTTTTGATCAAATAGATTACGAAAACCAATATCGCCTAAGGTACAAAGTTGGGAGGGTTCACATTTGTGATTGATGAGTCGTTTGTAGTGTTAGCAAATATTGGTCCATTCAAGATCATCATTTATGCACACAATTTGACTCGTCTTATAAGCAAGTACCTCTACATCTCCCTAAGGATAGGTTGTGACAATACTCATCAAGATTGACCAAATGTTCTCAAAGATGTCAACAATGGCCACAACTCCTTTGTCTTCCCTCTCCAAGAAGTTAAGCAAGTTGTATGTTCTTCTCATGATGTTTAACTGTTTGTACGAACATTCTCGTGCTTGATCAAAACTTGAGGGACAACAATACTTTAGTCTCATCGAATGAAGTGTTTGAGCTAGGAATCTTCAAGACCGGTGGTTCTTCCTCAAGCAACTACTACGTGGGCATTTGGTTTAGGGATGATCCTTACAGAAAATCATTCTGGGTCGCAAATCGAGATTACCCGCTTCTTGATTCTTCTTTTTGTACTCTCCCACATGGGTGTTTGAATTGCACATGTGAACTTTTTCTCTCCTCCGTTTTGCATCTCCATGCCCATATTTATACCCTCCAACCATGGCTTGAATGTTGATATGTTCTCTCTAGCTTACAATCTCTCTTTGCATTCCTAAATTCATCACGAAATTAAGCTATTGAAGCTTTTTCACATTTTGAGTTTTTGATTTCTTGCAGTTTTTTAATTTGCATTGTCGCTGTCACAGAGAGGGGGAAGGGAGAGATGTTGAAAGAAAGGATCAACAAGAAGAACCCTAAGAACCCTCTGCATTTGAAGTACTTGAATCACATATCTATGTGGTGCTGGTCCGTTTAAGAGTCTATCAACTTCTATTGCAATGCCATCAATTTTGTTCCCATTCGAAGGCTTGGTACCTTTGACTTCAACGGCGCTTGGTGCGTATCATGCTATTGATGTGATAATAAGGCAATTGCACTGTCTTTTGAAATAAGGTTTGAATGAGAAGTGAAGAGCAAAGCTGAATTTTTTCTTTGTAAAAATGTTATTGTCTTTACAAGATTTAGGATATGATTACTGATATTTTTCTCCTCCTTACCGTTATTATTTAAAAAAAAAAATTAATAACAAAAGTGGACTTTAGACCGAGTTCCCTTCTCAAGTCAGACTCAGAGCTCGGCTTGAGTATGGCCCAAACATTTATATCTATTGATTTTTGACTCGGCTCACTCTCCGCCCACAACATCCTTACTTCAGGATAGGACCATCAAATGGGTGGATCGGATTAGGTTTGGGTCAAGTCGAAAATGGTCCGACCCATATTGACCTATTTAACTCATTTTGACCCATTTTCATGTAATGTAAATTTGATGACCCATACTTGACCTGATCTATATTCGACTTATACCTCACTCAATCCATATTATTGAAACACATTACTATTTAACTCAATTTAAGTTAATCAACTTTCACCCATTTAATTCACTTTAAGCTCTTCACATATATGTTACTTGAATAAAAAATTCAAATCAAATTTAAAAAGTAAACTAAAGAATAAAAAACTAGTAAATAAAATAAAAAATGTGAAAAACCTTTAAAGCTTATTTCTTATAATATTTTTTTTAGAAAAATGGTATCGCTAAAACACTTTAATGCAATACAAATTTAATGGACAATTTTTATAAAAAAAAAATATTTTTTTTAAAATCTAATTTTTTTATTTTTATTTTTAAATAATCTATTTTTAATTTTCTTTATTTTATTTATTTGTTAATAGTTTTTAATTTTTTTCTTCTTTTTATGTTTCCTTCTTCAACTAGCCATTGGCCACAACAATGATTGGTGACCAATCATAAGCGAGCTCGAGCCTTGCCAATCATACGATGCCTTGGCAATGAGGCATAGCAAAAGTCTAAGAGTGAAGGTTAGAATAGGAGTAGAGTATGACCGACCAAAAAAAAAAAAAAAACCCAAGCCTCACATTTTCTCTTACCCTTTTTTTGTAAAAATCGAAATTAAAGTTAGTTTTTATATTTCATTTTTTCTTCCTCCTTCCTTAGTCGATGGCTGGCACGACAACGGTAGGTGACTAGCCAATCAAGGCTCAAGATCGCTAGTGAGGCTCGAGCTCGCTAAATCTAGCGAGGCTAAGGCCTCATTAGCAATTAGCAAGGATTGAGCCTTGCCGATTTAGCAAGACTAGAGCTCATTGGTGTCGAGCAAACTTGATCTTGCCCAACGTCGATGAGCTCGATCTTGCCAATCTGGCGAGGCCAAGGCATAGTCCATGATGGGCAAGATTGAGCTCATCCACATTGGGCAAGATCAAACTTGCTCGACACCAATGAGCTCTAGTCTTGCCAAATCGGCAAGGCTCGATCCTTGCTAATTGCTGATGAGGCCTTAGCCTTGCTAGATCTAGTGAGCTCGAGCCTCACTAGATCTAGCGATCTTGAGCCTTGATTGGCTAGTCACCTACCATTGTCGTGCCAGCCATCGACTAAGGAAGGAGGAAGAAAAAATGAAATATAAAAACTAACTTTAATTTTGATTTTTACAAAAAAAAGGGTAAGAGAAAATGTGAGGCTTGGGGTTTTTTTTTTTTTGGTCGGTCATACTCTACTCCTATGAAAATGTGAGGCTTGGGTTTTTTTTTTTTTTTTTTAGTCGGTCATACTCTACTCTTATTCTAACCCTCACTCTTAGACTTTTGCTATGCCTCATTGCAGGGCGTGGAAGTCGAAACCTACTCTTTAAACTTAATTCGTCCCCACCTCAACCACCCCTGAGAAGGTGGGGATTTGAACCCCCCACCTCTCCCTTCCAAGTTGGAAAGGTGGCCACTAGGGTAAACCCCAGTGGTTATGTGAGGCTTGGGTTAAAAATAGATTTTTAAATCCAACCCATTTAAGACCCATTTAACTAGTTTTTTCAAAATGTAGGTGATTTATACATGACCAATTTAAATCATAAATGGGTCATATATGAGCTTAACCAATTTTGACACCTCTACTTCAACCCCTTCTCAATTTTCAGTTTTTTATTTTTTTTTTTTTTATTATTTTTTTTATTTCTTTCTCTTCCCTGTATCTTCTTCTTCGGGACTTTTTGGAGAGCGTCTTCACCAAAAGACGTCTTCCCCTCCGAACGAAGTCCTTCTCTACAGAACCATCAATGACGAGCTCGACGAAGACTCCACTACAAAGATTCACACCGCAATCCTTATCAGTCTGACGTCGATACCTAAAGTCGCTGACCATCACCAAATATTCTCCCTCAGCCACTACTCCGGCCGTGACCGAGCTATTCCGATAAAGAAATTTCCAGCTCGAAAATTGCACAAAGCAGCATAGAAAAATCACAAAGGTATACTAAAACAATGGAGAATGAACTGACTTGGCGGCATCAAGCCACGGCCATTGACGGCGACGGAGGTTGAGAACGTCGTCTCCAAACATGTGGGTCCATGGACAGCCCGCGCCGAAGATTTGCAAAAGCGTGGCATAAGACAAAGAGTAAAAACACAGAGTCAGATTTAGTTCCAACAATTAATGAAGTGGACATGAATCAATCTTGAATTTAAACACATGCTGTAAGCTAGACCATTTTGCACAAAGATTCGCAGCAGTGCAAATATGCAAAAGTTTATCAACATGAGGTGCAGAAATCCCACCACAACACCAGACTCTCGCCGCGAAGCACACGACATAATTAACCACCCGCTCGCAGATGGACGGCATGAGTGCGCCGCCTAGGAGGCTAGTCCTATCTACAATTCAACTCAAAAGGCAATCTTTTGCCAAAATCGCAGCTAACGAAAGCGAGAACATGCAGCATCTGCACAAATAGCGACGCGATCAAGCATATTATAAACCTTCAGCTATTCCCATTTCGAAGAAAAGCACTGTGATTCAACAGGCATCCTAGGCATACTTTAAAACCTCTACATTGTGCACATGAAGCAGCAGCAGCAGCATCACCACAAGCACAAGAACTAGCCGGAGGTGGAGGTGACGGTGATCTTGGACCTGTCGCGAGAGGTGATGATGGAGTCGTTGTGGGCGCCGGCTTTGCCGTTGAGCTTGATGCGCTCCTGAAGGAACTTCTCGAGGGAGGCGATGTTAATGATCTTGTCCTCCACCCGCTTGGTGCAGTCGATCACGAACGTCGCCCCATCCTTCTTCGCGGCCTTGGTGCCGCCAGAGAGAGAGAGAGAGAGAGAGAGAGAGAGAGAGAGAGAGAGAGAGATCCTCCTAAATGGGTGTCGCCCATTTCAAGTACGTGAGGACGTGAGACACGGCGTTGCGAGGTGGTTATGATAGAAATTTAATTGCACTAATTATTCTTACCAGTTGCCCATCATTCTGAAAACAGTATTGGTGCTCCAAAATGCTCAGGATATATGAACTGGATGAAGGCATTGTGGAGCAAACCAACAAGCTCCATTTTTCAGAATGAAAGAGCAATGAGCTTCATCCTGTTAAGCAAACCGACAGGCAAAAATAAAACATTTAAAAAAAAAAAAAAGTTCAACAAATCAGTCCAGAAAAATATAACTAGACAATGGCGAGTCGATACTGGGTGGTGTCACTTCCGGTGCAGGTCTCCATGTCCACCACTTCTCTGTGGAAACGCCTCCAGGAGCAGATCTCTACCGGGTATATCCTCCTCCTTCTTTCTTCGAGATCCAACTCCGAGACCGTTCTCTCATTTCGCCTCCCCTCCCCGTCCCATCTTGGTCGAAATCCTTCGAAGCTGATGGTCCCGCCCGACTCCACAATTCAATATACCCAGTCTCCACGTGGGAACCCTAGACTCCCTCCTCGCTCTCAGCCACGATCTCCTAAAGGCGGTTCCTCTTTTTCGTCGTTACTCAGGCTCCTGACGTGGGTGTCGCCCATTTCAAGTACGTGAGGACGTGAGCCACGGCGTTGCGAGGTGGTTACCGAAGAGAAAGGGATTCGATAAAGATTTGAGGACGTGAAGACGTGAATCTCATTTCAAGTACCGTTTTCTTTTCTGCGTGTTGCTTTTCCTTTTCTTTTTTTTTTTTTTTTAAATATAAAATCTTTAGGTTTATAAATTATGACTAACTGCAAAATTATGAGTAACTGCAAAATTTGAAAAATATATGCTAGAAGTAAAAGGGCTACGGACTAACCCAAGCATTTGGAAAAAAAAAAAAAAGAGGGGGGGGGAGGAATTCAGAATGAGTGTTGAATGATATTTCGAATTTGAGCTCACGTACCAAATCGGATTTGAATTAGATAATGTAATTAGGATTATTAACTGAATCCTCTTTTAAAATTGTTATCGTGGCATTATCCATTGATAGACGTGTAAAATTGTTGATCATTGAAATGGCACACATATAATAGGGTTTCTTCGGCAAAAATTGTGAGCCACTATGAATTTTTCATGCCATGAGTTTACACCAAACCGAGTTATTAATTTGGAAAAACTTTTTTGTTAGGGCTTAAATTTTTAGGAGTGAAAAATATTCAAGCATGTGAGCAATTATAACTCTAATTCTCCAATTATTAATGGATTATTTGCTATTATCTCTTCCATGGATGTAGATAGCAAATGACATAAATATTTTAATGTTCTTTATTATTCTTCATTTATTTTCAGATTCTTTTGCATTGACTTCTTTGCAAGATCATGCTGTTCTCACGTTAGTATTTCAACAATGAGAAATTATGTAGCAATGTTAGTTGGCGCTTGCAATTATTTTCCATATTTATTTTGTAGTAAACTAATTTAAAATGTTAATAAAGAACGGCAAACGTTTAATCTTTTTAAAAGTTCTAGTCTAGAAACTATAATTGGGAGTTACGCTTGATTTAACAATTATGATAGACTTTATAGTCTAACAAATAACTTTATTATAGAGTTACTTCTAGATTTCATGGACTGGTACAAAGAATAAGGACTAGCACGTAATGAATATTTTTGCCCTTTAGCCATGAAGCATGGATGGATTCCTGATGAATGTCTCTGTCCATGAGTGCTGGAGGAAATGATCGATTTGTCAAGAAAATAGGTAATGAATCTCTACAAAGCTTTTAAGAATTAGAGGTGAATAATGTAGAAAATATTCGACTGTTTATAAGGGCCATGTCACTAACTAACATGGTGTGTATTTTCTAGTAAATTTATTAAAAATTTAATACTTCCCTTGGCTATCTTCACCAGCGAATCATTGATGACCCGTCTAGACCAACCACCGCCTCTATCGTCTTCGTTGCCGGCTCCATCTCCATCGTTTTCGTCATCAAGGCCATCCATGCACGCCCTATGCATGCCTCGTGCACGTGCTGTTTACATTCCAATTACATTTTCTAGAAGACTTCCAGCAAAAGATTAATGAGAATTTTCCGCTCAGAATTTTGGGCTAGAAAACTTCTAGCACGTGTTGTGTCCCCTTCTTTTTTTTTTTAAAAATAAAAATAAAAATTAAAAAATGGAAAGATTGCTTGAAATGGAGACCTTGATTAAGCTGTTAACTTTTAGTGCTAGATTTAGCATAGTTTCAAAGCATACGTATAAATACGAGATATTAATGAATACTTTTGATATAATTTAGTTTTAGTAAATTGATCTTTTGGATGAGAAATTTGATTCACCTTGAATTTAGCTTATAACTTGTCTGACACTTTATTAATTTTGCTTCATTAATTTTGCTTTCTTACACTTTACTTTTTTTTAGCCATTCTTACACTTTTGTTTATGGTTGATCAGTGCACTCTCGGGATTTATATATATATATATATATATTTAAGATGTGACATCCCGATTTTCCAATTCTATTTTCAATAAATTGAGACGGGCATTTCGTTCATATAGTTCTTTTCCTTGAGTCGGCCACTCATATGAAAACTAGTCTATCGGGTGAAGTCGTTAAGAGTTTCTAATGCATCGACTTGAGAATTTTTGCCATTCGACCGAGCTAATATAATATTTAAACGATTAAAATCAATTAGAGATCGGAGAACAGAGGCATGTGATCGGTGTGGGTGATTCCACCAGATCGCACAATTATTGTCGATCGGACCGACTTTTCTATCGATTGGGTACTCTGTGTTCGTATTTGAAATCTTGAGATTACCTCGACAACCGAAAGTCGCCAATGTTTCAAAGATGTACATTGTGGCTTGAGATGATCAACCACAGGTCAAATGCATGAAAATTTCTAAAGGCTACCTGGTAGGTTAGGCCGCGCTAGTATCGTGTCAAAGTGAAATTAACCGTGGAATTGAGATCGAATTCAGAAATTGGAAGTCTAGGTGTGTCACAAATCATTTCAAGATCATTGAATCATCTTTGGAAGATTTTTCATGCAAGCCGAACTTTTCAGCAAAATAATCAAGAAATGGCTAATTTGGCTCGAGAAATTAGTATGCCGCTTTTGGTCGCGCTTTTGGGACTTAAGTTGGTCCTGTGAACAAGTGAAGATGTGAATTGAAGTGTGGTAACATTGGATTAATTTTATGGACTTCAATTTGATTCAATTGGAAGAGAATCAAGTGAAATTGAAGAATTGGTCGTACAAGATTTTGGACCCCGGCGGAAAATGAAAGTGCAACCATTGGAGAAGTTGTGGAGGATTTGAGTGAGTGGAAGATGACATGGGATGATGTCATGGTGGTTGAGGCCAAGGGTTGAGATCTTGACACGTGGACGGTGGAGATTTGCCCGAGAAAAGGTGACCCATCACCATCATCTTCCTCCTTGAATCAAGGAGTTGTCTTGGAACTTGGAAAGAGAGAGAGGGAGAGAGAGAGAGGCGTGCGACCAGAAGCTCGGCCAGCCCCCCCTTCGCTCGTCCGCTTCGCTCGGCCGCCGGCTCACTTGGCCGCCGGAGCCGCTCGCCGCCGTCACAGCCGCACCTCGCCATTCGGACCTCCATCTCCGTCTCTCCTCTCTTTTGCGTCTCCGGTTTCTGCTCGAAGACCCAGCAGATGGCCGGAGAAGCCCTTCGCGACGCACGCCGCTCGGCCGCCAGCTCCCTCGCCGCTGCCGCACGCCGTTCGCCGTCACCACCCGTCCGCTCACGAGCTGCTCCGCCCCTCCCGTTCTTGCTTCGTCCGCCACCCAGCCGTCGTCCCTCCACCGTCCAGCTGCCCGTTCGTCGTCCTCAAGGCCGCCGGAGGCCCGCCTAGCTGCCGTGAGCCACCACCGGTTGCCGTCCAAGCCCCGCCGGTCTCTCCTCCGCCGTTCCTCCGCCGAATCGCCGCCGGATCCGCCCCCAACCAGCAGCCACCGGAAGTTGCAGAAAATGGGTATGCAGCGGGTGTTTGGCCCGTTTTGGCCGCCTTCCCGAGCCCGGATGCTCGGCCCGCTTTGAGGAAAGTCGATCCTCGCGTCGTCCCCGTCGTTTTGGTCCGCTCGGTTCGTTAATCCGGTGAGTTTAACTCACTAAATCTTGATTAGAGGGTTAATGATGCCCTAAGTGTGCTTAGTCTAAGTTAAGTGAGATTAGGTTGGTAGATTAGTTTATTTAAATATGGATTAGATTAAGTTGTTTAATTAAAGTTAAACATGTTTAGTTTAAGGGTTAAGTAGGTTTATTTTTAAAATAAACCTTGATGTGACATAAAGGAATTTACTTTTGATTTATTTAAATATTTCGAAATTATTTAATAATTTAATATTATATCATTATTCGAAATTATTAAAATATTATTATTTAATTTTCGGAATAAATTTAATTATTTATTAAATTCCGAAAATTTCGTCGGACCCTAAATTCTCAGAATTTAAATCTTGCCGGTCGCTGCTGTGTATTCGGATTTTGAAATTGATGGTCGGATATTATAAATTGAATGTGGATTGTGAAAAATATGAATATTATTATTTAATTAATTTTCGGAATAAATTTAATTATTTAATAATCCGAAAAATTATTTTGGGACTCTAAATTCTCAGAATTTCGTGCTGATCGCTGCTGTGCATTTAGAATTTGAATTTGATGAATGGATGTGGCAAATTGAGTGTTGATTGCGATAAATATGGATTTTATTCATAAAAACCCAAGTGTCGGGTTTTGATGCAAAAATTGGATTTTAATTATTATATTAAATAGTGGGATTTGAAAAAGTGAGATATTGGCTTTTGATTCGAAATTAGCATGTCCCCACACACGTGAGTAATTTCTGGAATATTTTTAATATGGAGAAAAATGGCCGGGATCACTATTTTAGGCGGAAGCATTGATTGAATTATAAAGTGTCCTGAGGCCGAGTATGCTTTGGCTGTGTGATAACTAAGAGGAATCGTCCTGGGCTGTTGAGCCGGACGTGCCCCTATATGGGATGCCCACGCGGTGGATGCGGGTCGCAGTAGATTCTGGGCCCATGCTCCTTCGGGAATGCCGTCGACGTACTGACGAAGCCGCGCTCCATGGGGGGAGGCGATGCCTGGCATGAGTGTCAGTAGATAGCCGAACAGCGAGTAGGCTATGCCCTTGTGTGGCAGTGAATAACAATTGGAGTGCATGTTGGGTGTTATTGATGTGTCGGATTATGGGACGGAATTGTGTGGCATGGAATGGGACGTGTCATAACGATTCAGTCTTGTAATCAGGACCCCCGCGGTTGTTGGTTATATGAAAGAGAATGCGTTCCGGTTGTTAAGTTCATATTGCTATCTGTGATTGAGTGATTTGAAATTGTGCTAACTTGCAGGAAGGAACTGAGGCGAGGTAAGTCTTCTGTGTGATGTGGCTAGGCCACCCGGGGTGTATTTTCTTTCTAATAGGGGTTTAGGGGGTTGAACTTGCTGAGACATCGTCTCATCCCGATTGTGGGATTAAAATTTCAGGTCCTTAGATGGCGGTCGTGGAGGACCCGAAGCCCTAAGTCTGGAAAGGTGGAGACTGAAGTATCGGTGAACGTGTCTTGCTAGTTGGTTTTAGGATAGTTCCCCATTCGTTGAGCTGGTCTATTTTGTAGACAGCCTAGAGTTGTATTTAAACCTTTGTGGTTGTAATTGAGTGTTTGGCATTGTGATTGATTGCCTGCTTTTCTATCCCAAGTCAAATGTTGTTAGGGGATTTGTTTCGCTTCCGCATGCGTAATAAAATTAATGGGTCGGCGACGTATCCTGGGATGTCGCATATTTGATCGACCGCAGTGGGATGTGTGCGCACTCGGGGTTCGGGGCGTGACATCCCCGTTTAGTGGTATCAGAGCATGGTCTGTGTATGGAGTGATAAGGTGCGATGAGTTATGGGATAGTTAGTAGGAAAGGCTTTTAATATGCTGATGCATGTGGTTGATAGCTGTTTGGTAGCTTGTTTGTGGGGTCACTCAAATTTCAACATGATGTTGGAATCAGAAAACAGGTGTCTATAAAGAGCCTGTAGGATGAGTGACCAGGAGTGGAAAACTCCTTGGAGGAGGTCGATAGGACCTGTACTTCGGGCTAGGACGCTGACAAGGGTCGGTACCCGAGGTAGAGCGCAGGCTTAGACCAGCGCAAGTGTGAGAGTACCGCCGCAAGTCGGTACTTAGAGTGTAGCAGCACCGATGATCCTAGGTTCGTCGGGATCGTTTAGGTGCTAGTGTTCCTTGGAAGCTTGTTGGGTCAGTAAGTTGAAGACCGAGCCGCCGCTGTTGCCGTTGTTTCTGCCGCTACCAGTGTTGTGACCGTTGTTGTTGCCGTGCCTGTTAAGGCCTAATCTGGAGTTGTGATCGAGGATCAAGCCGCTGTATCTGAGTCAAAGTTCAACTTAGACAGAGATGGAAATCGATTGGGGAGAAAGGCCGATGCAAGAAGAAAGGTGCCCTGTTTCACCTACCGGAAATGTAGAATTAAAAAGTCAATGCTCAACTTGATCGATGTGTGTTGTGTCTGTAAGAAAAGACAGGGATCTGTTCTGTGCTGTAAGAGAGAAATGACTTGTTACAAGGGTCGCCAGTAAGGCCATTTGATCGAAGATTATCTGTATGGACAAGTGCAATCACAGCTGTTTCTGTCACCGTCGTTGATAAGACAGAATAGAGGAAGCATGCTTCAGGATGTTCAGTGGGGTACTTGGAATGGACCCCAGTGTAAGAAGGGGTGCATGATGTTCCTTGATGGGAGGTAGAGGACTCACCGATTGTGTAACGAGTTTGTGGAAAGAGGCATGAGTCAGCCTAGTGTCAGAGTAAAAATGGAGCATGATTTGAATATGGCCAGCACGGCCATCGAGTTAGGAACTGTCCGTGTAAGTTCAGGAGAGCATAAGCACTGTTACTGCAGAGAGGACGCCATTAGGATGGCTAGAGGAGCATGAAGGGATCGACCATGCATCAATCAGAAGAAGAATGTTTATGAGATGTTTTATGCAGAGTAGTGCAGCAGAATTTTCAGTGAAGGTTGTAGGGTTTTCGTTGTGGTAATAAAGTAATAGGAATATGAGTCTCTGACTATAGTTGTACCTGATGAGTTTGCTTATGTATGACTTGGAAGTCATTTATGAAAAGGTTTGGCTCGAGGAGCTTTCTGCTGTTGTGAATCGTGGCAGTGATATAATTCAATTTGTTCAGTTGGCGTATGAAAGTTTTGAATTACTGAAAGTTGAAGAGGAACTTCAATCCTTGTTATTCGTCACTGAAGATGACTTGGTTCAGGTTGTTGGTTATTGAATCTACATGGCAGCTGTAATGGATGCATCAGTTGATGAGCCGAATATGGAGGATATAATCGTGGTACATAAGTTTTCTAAAGTAATTGCTGAAGAATTGTCAAGTTTGCTGTCAGAAAGAGAAATAGAGTTCGTGATTAAATTAGCATCCGGAGCAAAGCCGGTCCCTAAGGCTCCTTACTGGATGGTGTTACTCGAATTAAAGGAACTAAAGGTGCAGATGCAAGAATTTTTGGATAGAGGATTCATACGTTCCAGTGCATCACATTGGGGAGCACCTGTTCTATTCGTGAAAAAGAAAGTTGGTTCGTTGTGTTTGTATGTCGATATCCCTCAAGGTCGACTAGAGATCAGGGTATCATCAGTTGAGAATCAGGAAGAAAGACATACCGAAGTTAGCATATTGCGCTCGATACAGTAGTTATGAGTTCACTGAAATGCTGTGTGGTTTAATGGACACCCCAGCTGTTTGTTTGGGTCTGATGAGCAGAATGTTTAAGGACACTGGAATCAGTTGTGATTGTGTTCATTGAAGTTATCCTAGAGTGTTTGAAGAGTGCTGAGGAGCACGAGAGACATTTGGGGATAGTATTTCAAACCTTGAAGACTCTTCAATTTTATGCTAAGTTTAGCAAGTGTGAGTTTTGGATGACTCGTGTTACACTCTTAGGTCACGTGATTTCAGGCGAAGAAATCTCCGTAGACCTCGTCCAAGATTAAAGCAGTGAACAGTTAGCCGAGATTGACTACAATGACAGAGATTAGAAGTTTTTGGGGATTAGTAGGATATTACAGAAGTTTTATGGAAGGGTTTCCAGCGTCAGAGTTGCAGTTGATTCGACTACTGAGGAAGTAAGAAAGGTTCATGTGGACAGATAAGTGCGAGCGTAGTCTTCGAGGGCCTAAGAAGAGGCTGCCTACCGCACTGTGCTGCTTATTCCATCCAGTCCTGGAAGTTATGAGATCTGCAGTGATGTGTCGTTTAAAGGATTTGGTTGCTTGTTGATGCAGCGTGATAGAGTTATTGCATATGCGTCCCGTCAGTTGAGATCTTGTGAGTTAAATTGTTCGACGCACATCGTAGAACGTGCAGTAGTTATGTTCATTTGGAATTTTAAAGGCACTATCGGTACAGAGGAATATTCTATATCTTCCTTGGCTATCAAAGTCTCAAGTATGTATTCTCTCAAAAGGAGTTGAATATGAGACAGCATCGCTGGATGGAACTCATTAAGGATTATGACCATGATATTTTGTGTCACTCTGGAAAAGGTGAGCAAAGTCGCAGATGCACTGAGTCGAGAGTCCTTAGTTGCACAGTTGGTACTCAAGGATTGGATCTTATTTGAGAAAGTTCGAAATTCAGTTTTCAAATCTAAGGTAGGCCACCTTTTGAATCTTATGACTACCCTCAGAATTGAACCGAAAGTTCATATCAGAATCAAAATGCTTTAGTGGACAGATTCAGAAATTCAAGAGACTTTATAAGAGAATGCATATGAGAGAGAGGTTGATTTTCAGATTCCTGAAGACAGAACGCTAAGGTTCTGAGGAGGATTGTGTGTAATTGATGATGTAGAGATTAAAGAGGATATCTTATGGGAAGCTAATCATAGTAATTTCAGCGTTGTCCGGACAGTATGAATAGATCTTGTTTTGAGTATGTGACATTTTGATTTTCAGACTCTAATTTCGATTGGTTAAATTGGGCATTTCCTCGACGCGATTACAGTGTTTTTCTCTGAGTTGGCTACTTACGAGATAACTAGACTAGTTAGGTGAGTTATTAAGGACTTTAAGGCAAATAGACTTGAGAATTCGACCAGGAATCGACTTCTCGACCGTGCTCATCTTTAGAGATCATTACGGCATAGTTAAAAATCGAATTAAGATCAGAGATAGGTCAGATCGACTGAGATGAATGACCGATCGTGGGTGACTCCACTAAATTGGAAAACTCTCGTCGAATGATACTAATTTGATATTACTGTCGTTTTGGTACTCTGTGTCCGTATTTGAATCATCGAGATTTTCACGACCCTCGAGAGTCGCTAATGTGTCGAGTAGTTCATTGTGGCTCGAAGAAAATCGACCACGGGTCATTTGTTCTAAAAAGCTCCGAAAACTACCTAGTAGCCTATGTCATACTAAAACCGTGTCAGAGTGAAATTAACCGCCAATCTAAGTTCGATTTCAGAAATTGGAGATTCTGTCTTGTTACAAAGTGGGAACACCGAAGTGTGTGTATATCATATAAATCATCGGCATGGAGTGCCGGGGATGAATTGTATTTCAAATCTAGATCAGATGTTCCAAGTTGGCAGAGCTTTCAGATGGTTCTTTCTTAAGTAGTGCATGGTTGAGAGTGTATAATTTTAATTGCTGAGATGAAGTCAAGGAAAGAAAGATCACGGCCGTGGTCGATACAATAGTCGTGATTGCGATTACGCGATCGGTGTCGAGTTATATCGAGATCTTGGTCGGAGGTTCCCAGTTTCAGCAGATCAGTCTAATAGTTTCTTTTTAATCAGTGCAGAGTAAAGTGTACAGAATTTTAGTCTGTTGAGGTGAGATCAGAGATCAGAAAATTGCAAGTCAAGAGTTGGGTCAGAAATCAGTGATTCAGTTGCAATTATCAGAGACAGTTTAGAGACTGCTTAGAATCGCCAGTTTAGCTTCGCAGAGTTTGTATCGAAGACATGTGGAATGTTAAGTGGGCAAGTGTTTAGTATTTTGTATCCGAAGTGGCTTGGGCAAGATATCAGTGATATGGCAGTATTGGTGCAGAAGGAGCAACTTGAGAAAGAGAAGATGATATGAAATGTACCCCCACCTTTTTGTTAAGAATCGGTAAAGGTTTAAATTTTGAGGACGAAATTTTTATAAGGGGAAGAGTTGTGACATCCCGATTTTCCAATTCTATTTTCAATAAATTGAGACGGGCATTTCGTTGGCACGCATATAGTTCTTTTCCTTGAGTCGGCCACTCATATGAAAACTAGTCTATCGGGTGAAGCTGTTAAGAGTTTCTAATGCATCAGACTTGAGAATTTGACTAGGAAGCGACCTTTCGACCGAGCTAATATGCAAGCGTCATTACGGCACGATTAAAATCGATTAGAGATCGGAGATAGGTCGACTCGACAGAGGCATGTGATCAGGTGTGGGTGATTCCACCAGATCGCACAATTATTGTCGATCGGCACTAGACCGACTTTTCTATCGATTGGGTACCCTGTGTTCGTATTTGAAATCTTGAGATTACCTCGACAACCGAAAGTCGCCAATGTTTCAAAGATGTACATTGTGGCTTGAGATGATCAACCACAGGTCAAATGCATGAAAATTTCTAAAGGCTACCGGTAGGTTGGGCCGCGCTACTATCGTGCCAAAGTGAAATTAACCGTGGAATTGAGATCGAATTCAGAAATTGGAAGTCTAGGTGTGTCACAAATCATTTCAAGATCATTGAATCACAAATCATTTCAAGATCATTGAATCATCTTTGGAAGATTTTTCATGCAAGCCGAACTTTTCAGCAAAATAATCAAGAAATGGCTAATTTGGCTCGAGAAATTAGTAGGCCGCTTTTGGTCGCGCTTTTGGGACTTAAGTTGGTCCTATGAACAAGTGAAGATGTGAATTGAAGTGTGGTAACATTGGATTAATTTTATGGACTTCAATTTGATTCAATTGGAAGAGAATCAAGTGAAATTGAAGAATTGGTCGTACAAGATTTTGGACCCCGGCGGAAGATGAAAGTGCAACCATTGGAGAAGTTGTGGAGGATTTGAGTGAGTGGAAGATGACATGGGATGATGTCATGGTGGTTGAGGCCAAGGGTTGAGATCTTGACACGTGGACGGTGGAGATTTGCCCGAGAAAAGGTGACCCATCACCATCATCTTCCTCCTTGAATCAAGGAGTTGTCTTGGAACTTGGAAAGAGAGAGAGGGAGAGAGAGAGAGGCGTGCGACCAGAAGCTCGGCCAGCCCCCCTTCGCTCGTCCGCTCGCTCGGCCGCCGGCTCACTTGGCCGCCGGAGCCGCTCGCCGCCGTCGCAGCCGCACCTCGCCATTCGGACCTCCATCTCCGTCTCTCCTCTCTTTTGCGTCTCCGATTTCTGCTCGAAGACCCAGCAGATGGCCGGAGAAGCCCTCCGCGACGCACGCCGCTCGGCCGCCAGCTCCCTCGCCGCTGCCGCACGCCGTTCGCCGTCACCACCCGTCCGCTCACGAGCTGCTCCGCCCCTCCCGTTCTTGCTTCGTCCGCCACCCAGCCGTCATCCCTCCACCGTCCAGCTGCCCGTTCGTCGTCCTCAAGGCCGCCGGAGGCCCGCCTAGCTGCCGTGAGCCACCACCGGTTGCCGTCCAAGCCCCGCCGGTCTCTCCTCCGCCGTTCCTCCGCCGAATCGCCGCCGGATCCGCCCCCAACCAGCAGCCACCGGAAGTTGCAGAAAATGGGTATGCAGCGGGTGTTTGGCCCGTTTTGGCCGCCTTCCCGAGCCCGGATGCTCGGCCCGCTTTGAGGAAAGTCGATCCTCACGTTGTCCCCGTCGTTTTGGTCCGCTTGGTTCGTTAATCCGGTGAGTTTAACTCACTAAATCTTGATTAGAGGGTTAATGATGCCCTAAGTGTGCTTAGTCTAAGTTAAGTGAGATTAGGTTGGTAGATTAGTTTATTTTAATATGGATTAGATTAAGTTGTTTAATTAAAGTTAAACATGTTTAGTTTAAGGGTTAAGTAGGTTTATTTTTAAAATAAACCTTGATGTGACATAAAGGAATTTACTTTTGATTTATTTAAATATTTCGAAATTATTTAATAATTTAATATTATATCATTATTCGAAATTATTAAAATATTATTATTTAATTTTCGGAATAAATTTAATTATTTATTAAATTCGAAAATTTCGTCGGGACCTAAATTCTCAGAATTTCGTGCGGTCGCTGCTGTGTATTCGGATTTTGAAATTGATGGTCGGATATTATAAATTGAATGTGGATTGTGAAAAATATGAATATTATTATTTAATTAATTTTCGGAATAAATTTAATTATTTAATAATCCGAAAAATTATTTTGGGACTCTAAATTCTCAAAATTTCGTGTTGATCGCTGTTGTGCATTTAGAATTTGAATTTGATGAATGGATGTGGCAAATTGAGTGTTGATTGCGATAAATATGGATTTTATTCGTAAAAACCCAAGTGTCGGGTTTTGATGCAAAAATTGGATTTTAATTATTATATTAAATAGTGGGATTTGAAAAAGTGAGATATTGGCTTTTGATTCGAAATTAGCGTGTCCCCACACACTTGAGTAATTTCTGGAATATTTTTAATATGGAGAAAAATGGCCGGGATCACTATTTTAGGCGGAAGCATTGATTGAATTATAAAGTGTCCGAGGCCGAGTATGCTTTGGCTGTGTGATAACTAAGAGGAATCGTCCGGCCTGTTGAGCCGGACGTGCCCCTATATGGGATGCCCACGCGGTGGATGCGGGTCATGATAGATTCGGGGCCCATGCTCCTTGGGGGAATGCCGTCGACGTCCGACGGCCGCGCTCCATGGGGAGGCGATGCCTGCGGCATGAGTGTCGGTAGATAGCCGAACAGCGAGTAGGCTATGCCCTTGTGTGGCGGTGAATAACAATTGGAGTGCATGTTGGGTGTTATTGATGTGTCGGATTATGGGACGGAATTGTGTGGCATGGAATGGGACGTGTCATAACGATTCAGTCTTGTAATCAGGACCCCCGCGGTTGTTGGTTATATGAAAGAGAATGCGTTCCGGTTGTTAAGTTCATATTGCTATCTGTG
The DNA here is from genome assembly GCA_017140395.1 of Eucalyptus lansdowneana. Taxonomy (NCBI): domain Eukaryota; kingdom Viridiplantae; phylum Streptophyta; class Magnoliopsida; order Myrtales; family Myrtaceae; genus Eucalyptus; species Eucalyptus lansdowneana. The sequence continues at coordinate 6,347,194 of CM029489.1, read as the reverse complement.
ATTGAGTGATTTGAAATTGTGCTAACTTGCTGGAAGGAACTGAGGCGAGGTAAGTCTTCTGTGTGATGTGGCTAGGCCACCCGGGGTGTATTTTCTTTCTAATAGGGGTTTAGGGGGTTGAACTTGCTGAGACATCGTCTCATCCCGGTTGTGGGATTAAAATTTCAGGTCCCTAGATGGCGGTCGTGGAGGACCCGAAGCCCTAAGTCTGGAAAGGTGGAGACTGAAGTATCGGTGAACGTGTCTTGCTAGTTGGTTTTAGGATAGTTCCCCATTCGTTGAGCTGGTCTATTTTGTAGACAGCCTAGAGTTGTATTTAAACCTATGTGGTTGTAATTGAGTGTTTGGCATTGTGATTGATTGCCTGCTTTTCTATCCCAAGTCAAATGTTGTCAGGGGATTTGTTTCGCTTCCGCATGCGTAATAAAATTAATGGGTCGGCGACGTATCCTGGGATGTCGCATATTTGATCGACCGCAGTGGGATGTGTGCGCACTCGGGGTTCGGGGCGTGACATAAGATGTGCTTCTATTGTCAACCAACGCAAACGTAAAATTCAATTTTTTGCCATTGAATAATATTTAAAGCAAACCGTGGCAATCGATTTCTAACCTATTGATAAGATCGCACATTAGTCTTAATGTTACTTGTACTTGGTAAATTTATCTATAGTAATGTAAATGATTTTCATATCATTAAAATTAAAAATATGTTATTTTGGTCGCGTTCTTTTTCATTGGTGTAATATCAACAAAAATCAATCAACCGAACCAAATAATGGTTAACCAAAAGGAAGGTATACGGGGCAAACAGAATATTATCTTGTATGAGTAATCTATCTAATTAGGAGTGCATAATATTAGCTTAGGTGGAGCCTAGATGGCCACTATTTTTTCAATATAGAATCCATATTTTGTAAGATGTTGATTTCTCTTTACTCTAACAAGAAATTGTATTTTACATAGTTACCAAGTTGAATCAAACAATCAGCTTCCGTCCTTCTATTTAGCAACAACTATCATTCTCATAAAAAGACTATAGAGATGCAGTGAAGCATATAAAATTAAAAAGGTAGCGAAACGCTCACACAACCATCTCCCAAATTTTCTAGTATTATAAACGCAAAATATCCAATTATCTAAAAACAAAAAAATAAATAACTTTTAAGGCCTGTTTGTTTATTTCTGTTTCTGTTTCTTGAAACACAAATTTCTGTTCTTTTGTTCCTTGGAACAAAAAAAGAACAGAAACGCGTTTGTTTACATTTTTGTTCTCAAGAACAAAAAATCTATTCTTTTTATTTTATTTCCGGGAACAGATTTGGAACAGAAACAAGAAGTAGAAAAAACTTGTTTCTTGTTCCTGAGAACAATCCCCAGAAACACTTCCTTTTTCTTCTTTTTTTTTTTTCTTCTTCTTTTTGGCTGGTTACTGGCCTCGGCCATGGCCGGCGACCGGCCATCGATGGCCAACAACCTCACTGGAGTGTCATTAGTCCTCCGCGAGGCTTGGCCTTGCCTTGGCTGAGTGAGCTCAAGCTCGCCCAGATCAGGCGAGGCCGAGCTCGCCTAGCCACTGGCAAGGCTTGGCCTTGCCGAGCCACCGCCAAGTTGGCGTCGCCCAGCAATGGCCCGGTGAGGCCGAGCCTCACTGGTGGCCTCAGTGGTCAGGCGAGGTCATCGGCGAGGCTCAACCTCGTGCAAGCGATGTAGGTTGGCCTCGCCCTGGCCTAGCAAGGTTGAGCCTTGTGCCGGCTGGCGACCAGCCAAAAGGAAGAAAGAAGAAACAAAGAAAAAAAAAAAAGAAGAAAGAAGAAAAAAAAAGGAAAAAATATTAAAAATATTAAAAATTAAAAGAAACAAAAAAATTATACAAGTTTACCAAACTTATTTCTATTTACGGAGTAGAAATTTTTGTAATTACCAAGTGCGTTTTTATACTTAGAAATTATTCCACGAAACAGAAAATATATATATATATAAATATTTAAAAATTATTCCCCGGAACATAAACGTTGACAAATGTGCCCCTAATATCTCAAAACCATTGTCTATTACTGTTTGAATAAAGAAATTTTTAAGTTCGCGGACATATGAACTCATCTACATTAAATCTCATACCAAATTAACTTGGGGAAACAGTCTCTTCTACGGAGTAATGAGAGTTCAAATAAAAAGAATCTGAGAACTGGGGATTCGGATACGATATTTTGAAAAAGTTACAGAATGAAAGTATAAATATAATTTGATATTCTGGAACATACTTATGCTCCGGTCTTTTAAACATATCAGTTTTCTTTTTGGTGTGTTTCATAAGGCGAAGATGCTTTTTAGATAAAAAAAAAATTATACGGACAGATTTTCAAAATGGGAAGAGTAGGTGAGAAGCTTCAAATCAGAATCTCTTATCAGATATCGAAGTGTTTACATTAAATAAGAAAAGATCGAAGACAATAGACAAGAGAAAGAGAGAGAAAATGGAAAAGGCCAATTTGTTTTTTGTTTTTGTTTTTTTTAAAAGTCAGTTTATTAGTGTTTCAGTGTATTCATATGTGTGGAGGACAATTTAAACGGTGGATACTTCAAATGACATTTTAGTGTTTTGCGTTCCAGGCCGAACGATTTCAAGAAGCGCCATCATGATTTCCACTTAAAAAAGGTAGTCAAAAGACAAATTGACGACCCCACTAGAGAAGTAGATTTTTTTGACGTAGATGCACTCATCAATAATTTAAATCGACATATGTAGACATAAAGGTTATATTACGGTTGCCGTTCTTGCCATTTTATCAAGTTCCATTACTCAGTCATTAGGATGGTCGATTAGCCACAGACACTAAACGAAAGTAACATGTCATGTCATTTCATATTTGAGATATACCGGCGATGAATGGAGATAAGGCCAGAACATCTTCTTTTTTTTTTTTGGCTTTCATAACAAGATATTGCCAAATCACCATTTCGAAAAATGGACACTCCAATTCAAATTCTCTAGCTTTTTCAAGTGAGTACAATAACAAAAACCGGCCCAGAAGGGTTCACTTTACATCTAGGCTGTTTGGTCTCACATGCAGTAAGGAGAAGGGGATTCTCATGGGCACACGTGAATTTTTTCGAGTTACTACAAAATGATTTGCGAATCAATGTGTAAACGTGGAAACCGAATTTTACACGCTCTTCATATCAAGCCACCCATGTCAATGCCATCAACCAACGTACCAAAAGCTCATCTATCTAAGTCTTAAGAATTTGAAAAGTGACTAGGAGAATCATGTCATCTGCACGTACATAAAGTATAAAAGGATAAGTCACACCTCCAAATTATCTTGGGGAGCAATTCAGAATTTCTATTACTCTTTGATGTTTGAAGCTTAGTCCTTTTTGGTTCCAAGCATACTTAATTGAAAAGTCGCATCAGTGAGCGTGCTATTTAAGTACTACGAAACTCACAAATTGAAAAGGAATTCAACATCTTGGAAGGCTGATAAGAAGGTAAATGCAAATTTAGCCCTTAGTTTCTGGCGAGAACCCTCTGAATCTTCAAGGTCCATGAGGTCTTCAGAATCTTGCTGGTTTTCTTGACTGTAAGTTTTTATGAATTCACAAGGAACGCTCTGTCCATGAAGACATTTGAACTGCCGATATGTGATAAGACATAGGAATGCAAGCATAAACTAAAGAGAAGGCAAACAAGATGTACATTTATGCTAGTATTTGCTAGTTCCCATAGTCTATATTAGCAGTCTAAATGGCTTAATGAGGAAGTCTTTAATCACAACTTGCAATCTGAAAACAAAATACCACAATCCTGTGCTCTTAGACTAATAAGCACTTGTAATCAATATAGAGACATGCCTGAATCTGGTGAATATCCGAGTTGCCAATCTTACACTGCAATATGCATCGAACAAACATGAAAAGCTGCATTAGGGGTCCTAGATGGATACATATACAAATCAAGCAAGTAATATTCTTTACCCTGGCAAAAAGGAAATCTTCTTTTCTTCTTTTCTTACCACTGAGGTTGTTGGACTAATTTTTAAGGCCTAGAGTCGAACCACATTTTCTTCATTTCCAATCATAAGTTTGAACCTGCTTGCAATAGCTCTCGTGAGCCAGTTGTTGCAGGGGAGCAATATCCAACTCGTGTTGCTGTGCTGTTGTAGCGAGCTCAGTAATCCCAAGCCTAGGCCTGTTGTAGTACTTAAGTTGGACATTTTGTGTCGCCTCTCCTTCCCTAGCCTAGGTAGCCAGAGAAAGTACCAAGTTAGTCACCGTTTGGAATAAGGGATACCTCCGATTTGAATTCTCTAGCTTATCAAGGGCAGTGAGAGGCCTCGGGCACGTGAAACCATTAAAAAGCTGCTCACGAGGGCTCTTAGACATTTAGACTATTTTTCCTAACCTGCACTAAAGAAAAGAAGAATTCTGATAAGACTGTAACTAGGTTAGAAAGGAGAAGCAAATCCAAAAGTAAGTGCACCTTCAATTGATTCATCTGCATTGATTAAAGGAGACATGAATTGCTTTAGTATGCTCATATCAATCAACCTAAGTGAGGTTCTTACTAGCAGTATCTAGATGGAGACTTTGACCATAAAATTGTCCCTATCAATGAGCTCAAACACGCGGCAACACCTTCGTTCAGACAAGCTTCTCTGATAAACGTGGGCCAACCACCAGAGATGTTTGCTGGATACCGGCCATTGTTGACACCTAAATTTTTGGGGTTTGATTTTTGCTTTAAAAAAAAACACACACACACACACACACATGGCATATAGTTTAGAAACATTTTATTTTCATTTTTTTGTTTTATTTTATTTTAGGCTGCCGGTGAAGGGAAGATTTTTCACATATTCCGTTCAAGCTTTTCATATTTTTAAGTAATATACACTAGGGGTGTATATCGTGCAAAAATGGAATTTTTCTGGATAGAATATACGAGAAATATAAAAGGGAATATTGCGCGGAGTATGTATGCTTCAACGACATATTTAGAGCTATCATGCGTAAGCAAAAAAGGAAAAAATATATGTCGTGAGGATACATTTTTTGGGCCTACAAAATACACCGAGCAAAAAGTAAAAGGGGGGTCTGTTCCGTCGAGTAAAAAAAAAAAAAAAAGAACACAAAAAGACAAAAGGTGAAAAGTGCAGCAGAAGAGAGAGAGAGAGCAGAGAGTAGACGTGAGGTGAGAGATCGAGAGAAAAAAAAGAAAAGAGAAAAAATCCCCCTCCCTCGTTCTTCTAACAATTTTGCAGAAAGAAAAGAGGAGAAGTCAGCAAAAAAGAAAAAGTTACGTAGAGAGAGAAGGGAAAGAGAAAAACTTAAAAAAAGAAAAGGAAAAAGGCGTGCGTTGCTCATCTCTTTCGTGGATTTCCTCTCCGCGAAGCCCCCACGCTGTCGCGCCCCTACGCCGTCAACGCCCGACTCCTCCGCAACCGGTAACCCTGAGCTCCACCACTCTGCATCAACAGCCTGCCAGCAGCCTGCGCTGCCTCCGCGCAGCACTACCGCTGCACCTCAGCCCCCTCGCCGCGCCTCCGGCACGACGCGACCAACAGCTGCCTCTGCGATCCGGCGCCCCGCTCACTGTCTCCTCTTGAGCATCAGCAGCATCGTTGCCACGCCGCTCCCACAGCTCACATCCCTGCTTGTCACAGAGTTCGACCCGTTGATCCACCACGTCCCTCGCCCGCGACGCCCACGCCCAGCCAGACCCGCGACGCTGCCACGCCGATCCCCGAAGCTCCTGTTGCTGTGCCACCATCACGCTGCTCCCAGTGCCCTCGCCGGAATCCTAGCCGGCAATTTCCCCTCGCCGAAACGGCCACCAGATTTATTTTTCTTTTTCTTTTTCGGAAAAAAAAAAAAAAGAAAAAAAGAGAAAAGAAAAAGAAAATTTAGTTATTTTCTTTATCTTATTTTTGTTTTATTAATTTGGTATTTTTAATGTGAAATTGAAATTCCATGATATGAAATTGCCTTGAAATTAGTGATTGTCAGTCCTATTTTCGAGCTCGAAATCCGACTCGCAATTACTTAAAAAAAATTGCCAATCCGATCTTCCGCTCGAGATCCGATTCATGATTTATGTGAAATTGGCCAATCCGATCTCATGCTCGAGATATGGTTCGTCGATTTGGATATCAATATAACTTGATTTGCTGTGGCGTTACTTAAATTAGCTTTCTTTAAAAAAAAAATCAAAAAAAGTAGTTTTAGGGTTTGCATGCTCATAATAGGTATTTTATTTCGAATTTTCAAAAAAAAAATAAAAAAATCAAATCAATTAATTTAGGTTGCTAGTTTTTTTAAAACTTGGATTGCATGTTTAATTATTTGGCAATTATTAATTTTGAAATTTAAAAAAAGGGAAAAAAGGAAAAACACAAAAAAATTCATTATGCATATGTCATGTAGAATTAGGGCATTCTTTGCACATCATTGCATGTTAAGATTGCATATTATAGGTTTAGATGATTTCTCCTAAATAGATTGCATGCTTATTAGGAAAATAAAAATCATGTGCATGTCATATAGAATTAGTTTCATACAATGCACGTCATTTAGTGATTTTTGTTAGATGCATTTAATTGGAAATTGCCCGTCATTAGAATTAGGTCATTAGATTAATTTAGATTGCATATTTAAGTGTTGCATTTCTTTAATTTCGAATCTCATGGAAAATACAAAAAATTATTTTTTAGAATAAATCCATCTCATGCTTAAGATAGGATACATGCTTATTTATGTCATATTGCTTAGGTCATATAGCTAAGTCATGTTGCCATGTCATATCATTTTATGTTAAATAGTGGCATGCATTGCATAAAGCATGATTCTCATTAATTAAGTGAAAACAAAAAAGAAATTGCGTGTTAATTATAAATCATATCTAGGATTGTTGATGTGAATTCTGATCTAACAACGCAGATGCTTTCGTTGCTATGAGGTAAGTCCTGCAATTTATTCATTGCTTTCTTGGATGTTAAATTGGTGATTTACGCACCCGTATGATAACCTCACATGTTAGGAAAATAGTTTAAAATCAATTCAAGCTGCCTGCAAAACCCTTTTGTCAAAATAAAATAAATGGTATCGAAAGGGCGTTAGAGAAATCTAGCGTAACCAAGTCCCCGTATCCAAATCTCTGGTTCATAAGAGTAAAGTAAAACTCCCGTTACTTTACTTGGGTTTCTAATCGACCCATCAAAAATAGATTAGTGGCGACTCCTAATTAAAAAATTACATGTTGAGAACTTGAACCTAAAGTCGCAAATTGGTATGGGCTTAGGAGAGCCCGCATTAAGTCTAGGCTTAACAATCTATTAGCTAAACTTTAGATGGTTCACACCCGGAAAAAATTGGGTTGCGACAGCTTGGCGACTCTGCTGGGGACTTGAGTTAAAACTCTTAGTGGACTTAGGCTAATTTTCCTTTTGAAAAAATGTTTTTGTTTGGTAGCAAGGATCCCAGGTACGTCCCTAACATTTAAGGTGTTAAATGTTTTTGCAAATTGGGAGATATAAGGGGAGTAGTCTTTGCTAACCCTTGCCTTGCAGGTTGGAGTTGGGGATGAATGTTTTAAATTCAAACTATTGAAGTGTTGTTTGATTTAAATTATTGTGCATGCCTTGCATTTGGCACTACACTATTGCACACACAACCTGCCGCCGAACCTGGGCAGCATAGGATCATTTAGGATGGTGTTAAAATGGATACTACTCCGACCGCATGCTCGCGGTAAGAGTTGCCCATCTCAATCCCGAAGTTTCTTTCATGGTGTCAAGAGTACCCACCTCGGTCTGCATGCTCACAACCCAGGTCGGCTCTTTGACCAAGCCGAAGTCATGAGGACTCGACATAGTCCATAAGCCCGTGGCTAGTCCGATCATCCTTGTGGCTCCACCTTGATAAGCCTTATAGATTAGAAATCGAGCCACTTATTATGTGCATGTCTATGTGATTGCCATTGATTTTCCTTGGTGAAGTAAGTCTTCTATCCCTATACTATGCAATTTACTTTTGGTCCATCCATGACAATCTAGGTTAGTCGTTTGATCTAATTCATTTGTCAATTAGAAATGAAATGAGGAAATTGCCATGCAATAAATCATTTGCAAAAAAAGCTTTGGAGAATTTGTTTTCAATTCATGTTTAGGAAATTTGGTCTTGTTAGGGTGTCTATCTTTATTTTCCTAGTCCATTTTTAGGAAATGCCCTTATTGTAAGAACTTTCATGAATAAATGAAAAAAAAAATGGAAAAATTGATTAGATCATTGTCATGGATCGATTTTCTATTTACCCTCATGCTTACATGTTCCCGTTCATTTGAATTAGGTGATTATGGAACGATCCCGCTCACCCATCAGTTCACGATCGAGAGTTAAAATGACGGATCAAAAAGAGCTTATCTCGTCAAGCAAAAATGCTGCAATCTATCTTTAGTGAGAAATTGCAACTCCAAGAAGAGAGCCAAGAAGACCTTTTGAATCTTCTCATTTTCTTGAGGTAGTCGAATTTGATGCCATCATGAAGAGGGTAGCGACACATCTAGATGGAAGAATATCCGACCTGAAGGGTTTGCATCACAAGATCAAGAAGGGTGAAGAATTCAAGTACACATGATTCATGGTCCTAAGTAGTTCGATTTCCTCATTTAATTAGGGGCATGCACCTTCCCACATGTGGGAATTTTTATCTCTTTTTAGGGATTGATTTCAACTTCTTCTATTCTTGAGCATCACATTCCAATAAATGTAATTTGATTGATGAATATCAATAGAATTACAAGTTTTGTTTTAAGGACATGATGGGGCACACCAAACTAGCCTAGTGACAATATCCAACAATGAAAAGAAAATATCATCCAAGGAGAATTATGAGGACTAGGCTTCTTCATGCTTCCTCATCCAAAAAAATCCAAAAGAACAAAAAGAAAAGATCATTTTTTAAGCCATTTCCAGAAAGCATGCATTAGATTAGCCTTATTTAATTTTCTGACTCATTTACTTCATGTTTCAAAGCATTACTTTCCTGACCCGATAATAAAGCATCTGAAAAAGGCACATCAGGTTGCAATTGGTTCAATTGTTACTCAACAAGTTTCTAAAGAGTTAATGTCGATCACATCTTGATACTACTTGAAATATCCATCTTGAAGGGCCAAACAAAGTGTGTTCCATTTCCATGCTTGACGGAATTTTCATTCTCACCCATTAAATGAGGGGCAAGTTAAAAGAGAATCATCCATCTTTGGTAAAAGAAGTATATCTTGTCTTTGAACATAAATAATTTTGGGAGATGACGCTTTGTTTTTTTCCTTGTAGATGACAAATTGGGGGCACTACAGATTCTAGTAGTAACATGATTGAGACAAAATCTCGATTCGAGCTAAAATGGTTGTGCAATTTGAATTTACTTTGATGTTGCATAGTATCCTATTCATGCACATTGTTTTGTGCAGGGCAAAAGCAAGAATGGAGCATTCATCAAATCAAAAAGTGGATTTTCAATCCAAGGACATCCATTGCTGAGACAATCCCTTCATGGGACAATTCCTTGAATGAATGCTGGAAATCATGTTTGAGTGTAGTAAATTGTTTGTTTTGAGGTCACAAACACTTTTTATGCTTAAAGTTGCTGAACTCTTTTGAAAAGAAAATTTTCATATTGATTTAGCTCACCAATTTTATGTGGAGATTTGTCAAGATAGACAATTTAATGGAGTGACATCAATGCTTAAGAATGCTGAATGAGACGTGTCAGTATAATGAACGGCAAGCCTTATCCTATACACAGTCTCCTACTTATACACTTGTGAGATGGGTGTAGAAAGTTCCATATCTACAAGGCAAAGAGTTATCTCGCAAAAGGTATGATAATCGAAATGATGAGGGGCAATTTATTTCTCTATGCCAAACACTACATATGATCCATTGCTTAACCACTTTGAGCCTTATACACTTGTGGATATTTTTTTCAAATTATCCCTGTCAAGAACCACCCCACATCGGGGCAAATTGGAGGGTAAGACAGCACCATAAGGTGAAGAAAATGGATTGAAATTTTCTTGCTCTTACTTACATCAATCTTCTAGTCATGCTATTACATTGAATTCATGCGGTAATTTAAGTGCCTTAGGATGACGAAGAGCATTTCTTTCTCTATCCTACATACTTATATCCTTTGCACAGCCCATTTGAGCCTGCAATTTTTCATTTCTTTAAATCCAGTTAGTGATCATCCCCCATATTGGGGCAAGGCAAAAGGCAGTGAAGACTCTTGAAAAGTTCGAGTGTCATTCAAAGTGTAATTGCTTGACACATGCATTATGCGCAAGAATTGAATTTAAAATAGAATTAAGGGGCATGAAAAAGCAGTGTGCCTGGTAAAGGTAAGGCCAATGCCCATGAAAAGAAGTGAAGAAAAAGTGAATGAAAACTAGGGGCATGAAAAAGTGGTGTGCCTGGTAAAAGCAAGGCCAATGCCCATAGATGAAAAAAGAAAGTCAATATAGGTGACTGTCAATTGCAAGAATTGAATCCCGATGGAGCAATACTCAAATAATTCAAATGCTGAGTTTTTACAATCAATGGGGCACTTCATGAAGACAATCCTCGATGGTAAAAGAACTGGTGGCGATGCCAAGATGATCATCAACTCTCACCTTTTATACACATTTTGAGCCTAATGATCCTTTCATTTCTCAACCCATGAACCCAACCTACGTTATGTCCCTTACAAAGTCTCTTCAGATTAGGGCATTTGAATTAACGTAGGAGTTCATATGTTTATAAGCATCACTCGAAGAAGTACGAACAAGATTATTTCTTTCTCATTTTGCAGGGTTCTTGACTTGTAAACTCCGAGATGATTAAAGAGTTGTTCCTTCAATAGCCTTGACTTGAAGAGTCCCTTTGTTAGGCCATTGACCAAGCCCACATTACGGTCCCTATTAAAGACCTCTCAGATTGGTAAGGTTGTACCACTTGCGAGAATACTTGGACCCTTGTTGGTATGATGATAGTGAGATGAAGTGATTCTCATAAAATAGCCTCTAAATGAGAGGGAGTGAAAGTCCTTTCTAACTTAAGGTCCCTCATTTGGTATTCTTAGGAAATCCATATCATGAGTGAAGATTGTCTTGAATGATAATTCTCTCTAGTTGAAATTTGGGTGATGCAAAGGTCATTATGCATGAACCCCGATTGAGTTGATGAAAACCTCACTAAATTTTAAAATGTGCATTTTAGAGTAGCTCAAATTATCTATCTCTTTGATAAATGCATATCATTTTTTACTCTAAATAATGTCTGACAGGTAATTCAAGTTCCTTTCAGAATGTTTAATGATATTAGGAGATGAGAAACCTCAACCATGAGGTGAAAGACCTCCACAGGATATCTAAATTTCAAAAGACATATCCCCAAGAATCAAAGATGTCACCAGGTAAGTATATCTCTACCATACTTTAAAATACTTGTCATTGTGCAGGTATTCTCTCTCAAGTGCATCGACACTTGACTTGGTCAAGCTGAGCTGTCCAGTTATATTGACCTGGTGTGCTTTCATAGCCCAGAGTCATTTTCATCGACTCGGCGTGCTTCCATAGCCCGATGTCTCTTTCTTGACCTGGCGTGCTTTCGTAGCCCAGAGTCCATTTTATCGAATCGGCATGCTTCCGTAGCCCGGATTTCTTTTATCGACTTGTCATACTTTCGTAGCCCAGAGTTCTTTACACCGACACTCAATAGAGTTGTTCCCCAAAGATTTTTCCTTCAAATTCAATCTGATTAAGGCGACCGAAGAATGGTTCGGGTCCTGGTCGGATGATTTCTGTCAAGGTTAGGCGACCGAAGAATGGTTCGGGTCCTAACCAAGCAAAACCTTAGTCTAGGCGACCGTAGAATGGTACGGGTCCTAGACAATATTTATTGCTCTAACAGGCGACCGTAGAATGGTACGGGTCCTGGAAAATGAATCCCTGTTTAGGTGACCGTAGAATGGTATGGGTCCTGGAAAATGAATCCCTATTTAGGCAACCGTAGAATGGTATGGGTCCTAGACAAAACCTTTCTGCCATACTGGGCGACCGTAGAATAGTACGGGTCCTGGGAAAACAGTTCCTTACAAAACCTTTCTGCCGTATTGGGCGACCGTAGAATGGTACGAGTCCTGAGAAAGCAGCTCATTTAGGCCATACTGGGCGACCGTAGAATGGTACGGGTCCTAGGAAAGTAGCATCTTCACAAAGTTATGTTACTATTCTAGGCGACCGTAAGAATGGACGGGTCCTAGATAGGTAACACTCACTACCTCGAATTACTTTATCCTCCTCGAAGGTAAGTTATTTAAGGTAGGTTCATTTATCATTTGCATTTCCATGCATCATATAAATTGCTTTAAAAAAAATGGAATTCATGTTCCAACAAAAAATAATTCATTGCATGAGCATTCCTAAAATTTAGGTCTCAATTTGTCTTTGAAGGCAACCTCTGCGAGCTCACCTTCAAAGAGGGGGAGCTGTTGACACCTAAATTTTTGGGGTTGATTTTTGCTATAAAAAAAAAAAAACACACACACACACACACATGGCATATAGTTTACAAACATTTTATTTTCATTATTTTGTTTTATTTTATTTTAGGCTGCCGATGAAGGGAAGATTTTTCACATATTCCGTTCAAGCTTTTCATATTTTTAAGTAATATACACTAGGGGTGTATTTCGTGCAAAAAGGGAATTTTTTAGGATAGAATATGCGAGAAATACAAAAGGGAATATTGCGTAGAGTATGTATGCTTCAACGACATATTTAAAGGTATCGTGCGCAAGCAAAAAAGGGAAAAAATATATGTCGTGAGGATACATTTTTTGGGCCTATAAAATACACCGAGCAAAAAGTAAAAAGGGGGTCCATTCCATCGAGTGAAAAAAAAAAAAAAAGAACACAAAAAGACAAAAGGTGAAAAGTGCAGCAGAAGAGAGAGAGAGCAGAGAGTAGACGTGAGGTGAGAGATCGAGAAAAAAAAAAAAAGAGAAAAAATCCCCCTCCCTCGTTCTTCTGACAATTTTGTAGAAAGAAAAGAGGAGAAGTCAGCAAAAAAGAAAAAATTACGTAGAGAGAGAGAAGGGAAAGAGAAAAACTAAAAAAAAGAAAAGGAAAAAGGCGTGCACTGCTCATCTCTTTTGTGGATTTCTTCTCCGCGAAGCCCCCACGCCGCTTCGTTGCAGCCCACGCCGCCGCGCCACTGCGCCGTCAACGCCCGACTCCTCCGCAACCGGTAACCCTGAGCTCCACCGCTCTGCATCAACAGCCCGCCAGCAGCCCCGCTGCCTCCGCGCAGCACTACCGCTACGCCTCAGCCCCCTCGTCGCGCCTCTGCACGACGCAACCAGCAGCTGCCTCTGCAATCCGACGCCCCGCTCACCGTCTCCTCTCGAGCATTAGCAGCATCATTGCCATGCCGCTCCCATAGCTCGCATCACTGCTTGTCGCAGAGTCCGGTCCGTTGGTCCACCACGTCCCTCGCCCGCGACGCCCGCGCCCAGCCAGACCCGGTACGCCGCCGCGCCGATCCCCGAAGCTCCTGTTGCTGTGCCGCCGTCGCGCCGCTCCCGGTGCCCTCGCCGGAACCCTAGCCAGCGATTTCCCCTCGCCGAACCGACCACCGGATTTATTTTTCTTTTTCTTTTTCAGAAAAAAAGAAAAGAAAAAAAAGAGAAAAGCAAAAGAAAATTTAGGTATTTTCTTTATCTTATTTTTGTTTTATTATTTTTGCTATTTTATTTTATCTTTTTAGTGTAATTATTCCTTTAATGTGAAATTGAAATTCCATGATATGAAATTGCATTGAAATTAGTGATTGTCAATCCTATTTTCGAGCTCGAAATCCGACTTGCAATTACTTAAAAACAATTCCAATCCAATCTTCCGCTCGAGATCCGATTCATGATTTATGTGAAATTGGCCAATCCGATCTTATGCTCGAGATATGGTTCGTCGATTTGGGTATCAATATGACTTGATTTGCTATGGCGTTACTTAAATTAGCTTTCTTTAAAAAAAAAAATCAAAAAATGTAGTTTTAGGGTTTGCATGCTCATAATAGGTATTTTATTTCGAATTTTCAAAAAAAAAAAAAAAAAAAAAAATCAAATCAATTAATTTAGGTTGCTAGTTTTTTTAAAACTTGGATTGCATGTTTAATTATTTGGCAATTATTAATTTTGAAATTTAAAAAAGGGAAAAAAGGAAAAACACAAAAAAAGTCATTATGCATATGTCATGTAGAATTAGGGCATTCTTTGCACGTCATTGCATGTTAAGATTGCATATTATAGGTTCATATGATTTCTCCTAAATAGACTGCATGCTTATTAGGAAAATAAAAATCATGTGCATGTCATATAGAATTAGTTTCATACAATGCACGTCATTTAGTGATTTTTGTTAGATGCATTTAATTATAAATTGCCCGTCATTAGAATTAGGTCATTAGATTAATTTAGATTGCATATTTAAGTGTTGCATTTCTTTAATTTCGAATCTCATGGAAAATACAAAAAATTATTTTTTAGAATAAATCCATCTCATGCTTAGGATAGGCTAGATGCTTATTTATGTCATATTGCTTAGGTCATATAGCTAAGTCATGTTGCCATGTCATATCATTTTATGTTAAATAGTGGCATGCATTGCATAAAACATGATTCTCATTAATTAAGTGAAAACAAAAAAGAAATTGCGTGTTAATTATAAATCATATCTAGGATTGTTGATGTGAATTCTGATCTAACAACACAGATGCTTTCGTTGCTATGAGGTAAGTTCTGCAATTTATTCATTGCTTTCTTGGATGTTAAATTGGTGATTTACGCACCCGTATGATAACCTCACATGTTAGGAAAATAGTTTAAAATCAATTCAAGCTGCCTGCAAAACCCTTTTGTCAAAATAAAAGAAATGGTACCGAAAAGGCGTTAGACAAATCTAGCGTAACCAAGTCCCCGTACCCAAATCTCTGGTTCATAGGAGTAAAGTAAAACTCCCGTTACTTTCCTTGGGTTTCTAATCAACCCACCAAAAATAGATTAGTGGCGACTCCTAATTAAAAAATTACATGTTAAGAACTTGAACCTAAAGTCTCAAATTGGTATGGGCTTGGGAGAGCCCGCGTTAAGTTAGGCTTAACAATCTATTAGCCAAACTCTAGGTGGTTCACACCCGGAAAAAATTGGGTTGCGACAGCTATGAATTGTCTAGATACCTAAGTCACAATTTGCTGGTTTTTCTGATTGTATCTCTTTATGAATTCAAAAGGAACACTCTTGCCCATGTTGATTTTTGCTAACCAACATATGATGAGGAAAAGAATGAATGCAAACAAACAATAAAGAGAAAAGGCAAACAAAATGTAAATATATGCTTATATTTACTGGTTTCAGTAGTTTCATTCAATAGTCTTCACTGGGTAAAAGAAGCGTTCAACCCCAACCTGCAATTTATAGTCAAAATGTCACAGCACAATGCTCATAGACTTTATGATATTGCACACTATTTTTGAACTCTAATGGTAACACTTCAATAGTTGCTAACATTGATCCTCTACACCACATCATCTTAGTCTATGAATAATAGTGATTTTCTTTACACCTAATTAGTATAAGAGAAAAATACAATCTTTTATTTTAGAATTGGTAATCTTATGAATCCATGAATTAAAAAAAATGAAATTTTAAAAACATAAAATTTACACATTTAGCCATTTAGCCATTAACACTTAAAGGAAAATAACATCTCATGTGATCCCAATGAATAACCAAATCAATTTGGGAAAACAATGGACTATAGGGCAAGATGAAGATGGAATTTACTCTCTGGATTTTAAATTTCATCACTACTTGAGGGATAATGTATCTATATAAGCACTTTTATCAAATATATTTACATGAGTATAGAGTGAGTCTCTCCCGTATTTGAAAACTATCAGGTGACCATGAGTGATGGTATGCTGCATAAATTTCCCCATCCCTTCTAGAACTAGAACATGTCACTTTTGACATACTTTTGTAATACAAAACCAAGTTTAGTAACCTGGAACCAGGGCGAGGGTTGAACTAGAGATCCTTTCGGAAAAAAAAAAAAAAAAAGGCAATGATAAAAGCGTGACAAGCTCAAGAGATGCCTAAAATAGAAAATGTGTGCAGGACTCTTTCACAAACATCCATTATATGGGAGTGGCCAGGCATAGAAATGCTATGATCATAACTAGCTCAGAACAGAGCACAATTACAATATAAATGCACTTTTATCCGGTTTCATCACAACATAATGGTGGTACAAATTGCTTTCAACTAGTATATGGCCTAAAGTGACTTCCAATGTTTCATCCTAGTTCAACCTAAAACATCATCCCTATCAGTGAGCTCAAACATGCAGACATCCCCTTCACTCAAGACAAGTTTCATCAACAAACTCGAACCAACCAACACAAAAATTTGCTACATCGTAGCGTTGATGGTCCTAATGGTCACCTGCCACAATGTGTCCGAGTCCTTAAGAGTCACAATTTGCTGGTTTTCTTGACAGTCTTTATAAATTCACAAGGAATGCTTTGCCCATGAATACATTTGTACTGTCGATAAATGATACGAAATGGGATTAAGCATATCATGTGAGAAAAGGCAAACAAGATGTGCATTTATGCTAGTATTTGCTACTTCTAGAGTCTATATTAGAAGTCTAAATGGCTTGATGAGATGGTCTTTAATCACAACTTGCAATCGGAAATCAAAATATCACAATTCTTCCCTCTCCACTGCTGCTAGCCACAACTTCCAGCCATCAACATTTCTCTGGACCACGAGCAATTATTCCGCTCATTGATTCCGGCCATCAAGAATCATTGCCGACCGCCACTTGTCATCACACAACATTTCTCAATCAACAGCCAGCGCAAATGTAAACTACACACATACATAACAAAAAGAGGGGAATAAGGAGCTGACATAATGAATCCTCATCTGAAGACCTCGCTAGGAAATAAAAGAAAAGAAAAAGATTAATGCTTCTGCCTCATGGACAAAATGACGCTGGAAATTCGAACATAAAATGAAGGAAATCTCGGTGTCAGACGTGGCTCAACAATAAGTGAACCTAACTCTAAACATCGATTAGATGAACCTGGCTTTATCACTTCTTTCCAGCAAATAGTTGAACATGTGACGTACAGTTTAGAATGTAAGCTCCTGATTGGGATTTAGTGCAACTTTCAGCCTAAACATGGCATATTGATATCTTACTTGACATGATTTATCATGAAAAAAAAAATCTCGGTTTGCTTTGTTTTACTCACAATTCTACTGATAAAGCTCGGAATTTGAATTATTAACAAAAACAGGGCAAAACAGGGTATGAAGGAGAGAAAATTACCTGGCCAGGAAAGTAGAGCTTCGATTGGCGACGGTGGGGACGACGATGTCAGAAATGGTTGACAATCAGAATATAGCTCTGGCTTTGTGTGATTGGTTCGCGATTGTTCATATCCCATAACGAATCTTCTTCTTCTCCTTCTTTTCTCAGTAGCCCCCCAAAACCGAGAGTGTATATTAGAGATTGACCGGCCGAAAGCTTGAGCTTAGTAAAACAAGAAATTCCTCTGGCTGCGTATATATCTCTTCTTCTCAGTCAAGTGTGTATCTTCCTCGACTCTATCTGTCTCAATCGATCCCTCCCTATCTATGTTCTCTCTCCATTGATAACTAACCCCCAAAAACCGATTCTGTTACCGGTAATTGACGCCAACTGGTAGAGCTACTTGAACTTTTTTTTTTTTTTTTTTTTTGGGTTTCACATCAGTCCCATGTTATTCATCACAGCTAGCTCGATCATTGTTTTGTTAAAGAAAAACGGGCATCCATAGTAAAGAACAGCCAAATTGGGCTTATTATTTTTTGTTTCTTTTTTTTCAATAGAAGCGTTCATTATGGACAAGGTGTAGTCTCTACTTAAATATTATATTTGCTAATTAACTATTAGGTGTAAAATTGATTTTTTTTTTTTTTGGTCGAATAAGATTTCTTTCACTACTTCGTAGGAACAAAACGAGGACATTTACCCAAGTCCAAACATAAAAGACATGTAAGACAGTGAGAAGGATTAGATAGCCAGTCCGTTGCAAGGAAATCGTCTTGACAAGCCTTCGCGATCCAATCCACAGCCCGATTTGATTCTTGTGGACAAATGGCAATGGACACTCCAAGTAAAGAGCCGAGCTTTTGTTGACAATCTGCCACCACCAACTGGACAACCCATGGAACTTCAGTCCGGCCTAGGATAGCATTTCCTACTGTCGAATTGTCAGTCACGAGCTGAACAGGAACTGCTATACTTGTTTGACCCAGTACATTGAACTAAAGAACTTTCGTGCGTGTCTTCTCCACGAAGTGCAGCCCTTCCTTTAGAGCTAGGGTTTCCATGACAAGGGCAGACGAAGCAAGGACTTTCTTGGCGAATCCACCCATAAGACACCCGTGATGGTCTCTGCAAATCCCAGCAACCGCTCCCTATTTTGAGGAGCAACACCAAGACCCATCCACAGTTAATTTCAGCGAGCCTGTTGTCGGTGGTACCACTCCTCCTTTAGCAAACCTTTACTTTCCTTTTGGTTCTGTGTTGTAGTGCTGAAGCTCCATTTTCTATAGAGTTCAAGATCATAACTAGCTTCCTCCACAATTTTGTGTGGTTTTAGTCTGCTGGATCTAAAAACCCATGCATTTCTTGCTTTCCATATCGACCATAAAATACTTGCAAGGAGTGCGTTTGATTTCCGCTCATTCTGGTGAAGCAAGTTCTCTGAGATCCATTTATCCATCCTTGTAACTTTCTCGACAACTGTATTCAATTTAATGCGAGGATCTAACCATATACTTTTCGTCCAGGAACATAAGAAGAGGAGATGCTCGAGAGTTTCTAGGGCATCGTGGCAAATTGGGCAGAGTGGATCAGATACTATTTTCCTCCTGTAGAGATTTTCTCTTGTCGGCAGCACATTATTGCATATGCTCCATAGGAAAAACCGAACCTTTGGGTAGTGTTGGGTTTGCCAAATTGTGGTCCATAGAGATCGGGTGGTTGATATGACGATGATATTTGGTTAGCCTTAAGTTTTTTGTTCTGGGAGCATATTTTGTTGTAGCCACTTTTGACCGAATAGGAGCTCGTATTATTGCCCGTCCACACTAGCCTGTCCATTGATGGATTGGAGCTAAGCGGTATAGAAAGGATCTCATGGATAACATTCTCGTCGAACATTTCCTTTAGCTTTACTACATTCCATTCTTTTTCTTCGGGTACAATCAATTCCTCGACAATCTTTGGCTCATTTAGAGTTGCAGCTCCTCCAATACGGCCTCTGGGTAGCCAAACATCTTCCCTGATTCTGATCTACTTACCACCACCCACCAACTATCTCCTCTCCGATTCAATCACTTCCCTTCCTATCAGCAAACTTTGGGCAAGTACCCTTACCAGTATGCCAAAACTCTCCTTGTGGGTAATAAATACCTTTAACAATTTTTGTCCATAAGGAATTTGGAGCCTGAACAAGTCGCCATGCTTGTCTCCTAAGCATAGCTGTTGGAGAAATCTTTCCAGAATATTTTGAAGCTGACAAAACGTTTCTATCATTCTAAGTCTGGATGTTCGGAGACCGACAGTTTAAAGTCTCAAGACTTTGTATTCCCAAGACTCAAGACCCAAGACTCAAGACTCAAGACTCAAGACTTAAGACTCAAGACTCAAGAGTTAAGTCTATTCTCACTGACAGTCTTTCTAATCCAGTGTCGAAGGAAATCCAAAGCCGAGGTATATGGTTGAGGATTCAATCCTATCCTCTGGAAAAGATTCTTTGGTTGGATAATCATTTCGGACTCTTTGATTCTTATCTAAGATCGATTGAAGATCCGTTGGTCGACGAAATATTCTTGGAATGTTCTATTCTTGGAAACCAAGATCCTGATTGTATGGGCGAACAGGATTGATGGGCTATCATCAGATTCCTTAAATAGCTCGGATGATCTTCTTGATTGATTCCGTCCAACGGGTAGATTGGAGGAATTCCTTTGGTAAGTGCCAACGGCTACGATGGCATAAATGAGTATAAAAGGAAGACGTTCTAGTTGTTTTTTAGTGTGAATGATAGAAAAATTCCAGAGTCTGAAGAACCTTGATTGTTAGTCGATACGATTCGAGCGATATTGTACACACGAGAGAGTGTTTATACTTGGTGATACCTTGAGCGAGTGTAGTAGATCATCTACATCGAGAGATCAAGGAAGAACAACACCGTAACATCTCTTTGTTCATAGTGGAATCCAGCCAAATTGGCTGTCGGTGCGTAAGAGTGGACGTAGGCTTGGATCAAGCCGAACCACTATAAACCTCGTGTTTAATTCTCTCTTTCCTTACTCGTCTTACATTGATTATTATCTTTTGCTAATCCTTGAACCTGTCTAAGTATTGCGTAAGTATACAGAAATTATCAAGAAAAATCTTTGTATACCTATTCACCCCCTCTAGGTACTCATACTAGCAACATCAATTGGTATCGAGTTCGTGTTCTTACTTTGTTTGAAGTGTTTTACTTGAGTAAAAGATCCATGGCTGGTATGCTAGCACCAGGGCTGATGGAAGGGCAAAGCAATACAAGACCACCCTACTTTGATGGGAAGGATTACAACATGCGGAAGAACAAGATGAAAGCCTTTCTACGTTCCAAGGATCCTCTCGGAATGGGATGTTGTGGAAAGAGGAATCACTCCTACCGCTGCATCAATCTCTCGAAAGAGGGAAAGAAACCGTTGAAGCCAGCGGAATGTCTCAAGAAGAGATAAACAAGAGACAAGCACTCGATGCTAAAGCAATTTATTCTTTATATTGTGCTTTGTCACCAACTGAATATACAGAATATCTTCTTGTGTTACAGCAAAAGAAGTCTGGGATAGATTACATATCACTTATGAAGGAACAGACGAGTGAAGGAGACCGGGATTAACATTCTCCTTGGTCAATATGAAGCCTTCAAAATGAAACCAGGAGAATCTATAACCGACATGTTTAGCCGTTTTACGTATATTGTCAATGGTCTTGAGAATCAAGGACAGAAAATTTCTGATCCTATGAAGGTGAACAAGCTACTTCGTGGTCTCTCCAAGGATTGGAATCATATAAAGACTTCAATAAGAGAGACGCAAAGAATTATGCCATTATCTCGTAGACGAGCCGATTGGAACTCTTCGCCTTACGAAGTGGAACGAATTAATGAAGACGAAGATCCAAGAGGTAAGAAATCCATTGCATTAAGATCTAATGATGATTCGATGATACATATTCTGAAGAAGATCTGGACGATGAGGAGCTTGCTCTTATGATTAGAAGGTTCAGAAAGCTGAATAGAAAAGGAAGGAGATTCAATTCAAAGAAACAAAGTTTTCAGAAACAGCAAACCAAGTTTGTTGATAATGAGGAATCAAACAAAGATGTAGTTTGCTTCGAGTGTAAGAAAAAGGGACACATTAGACCCAACTGTCCTCTTCTGAAGAAGAAAAGAGGAAAACCTGAGAAGTCTCGAAAAGCTCTTAAAGCCGAAACCTGGAGCGATACAGAGTGTGAAGAAAGTGATGAGGAATATGCCAACCTGTGTCTAATGGCGCAATCGCACTCGCACTGGATCGACTTACAGTGAATTTGAGGTAAGTGATTATAAAATCCCTATCAAAGTCTCTAAATATATTGATGAACCGTGTTTCGGTCTTAAGACTTCTCTCAAAAAGATTTCCGAACTTAAAAAGGAAAACTCAGTTTTAAAACAAAAGGAAAACAATTTAGAAGAAAAAGTGAAAAGTTTAAACTTGAATGTTTCTACTCTTAGAGAGAATGAAGATAAACTTTCAAAAGAAAATGTTTTCTTAAAAACTGATTTATCAAATATTTCAAAGAAATTTTCAATAGGGTCGGAAAAACTTGAAAAAGTTCTTTGGTCAAAGACCTTACTTTAATAAGTCCGGTCTAGGTATGACAGCGGAAACAATCCCCTTGATTGATTTTCCAAAAGTAAAAGAAAGAATTAAGAAAAGACCGTCAAAAGAGGCCTACAAAAATCATTTCAAGAAAGTCTTTGTAAAGTCTGTAGGTCGAAATGCTCTAAGATGTTCAAAGTGTAACAGTCAAGATCATTTTGAAAAAGACTGTCCTATGGTTTGGAAGCCTGTTAAAAGAGTATGGCCTAATAATGCTCATCTTACTAACACCAAAGGACCCAAGAAAATTTGGGTACCAAAGAAAGCTTGAGATTCTCTTTTGAATGCAGGTCTCTGTCAAAAAGAAGGTAAAGTGGTATCTTGACAGCGGATGCTCAAGACACATGACAGGAGACTCAAATTGTTTCATAAAGCTTATTCGAGTAAATGGTGGAAAAGTTTCATTTGGAGGAAATAGCAAAGGAAGTATTGTGGGGTTTCGGAACTCGTGAAAATTGGAAACCTTACAATAAGCAATGTCTCTCTAGTGGAAGGACTCAATTACAATCTTCTCGCATTAGCCAATTGTGTGATACCGGTTTCAAGATCTCCTTTCAAGAAGGCATATGTTCGGAATTAGTAAAGATTCGACTCGTCTTTTATGGGTCGAAGGCATGGAAACATCTACCTCCTTGATGTAAAACCAAATGAAGCACAATGCCTAATCTCAATTCAAGATGAAGCAGTCCTATGGCATGAAAGCTTGGCCATATCAACATGAAGCAATTAGCCAAAATCTCATCAAAGAAGCTTGTTCGAGGTCTACCTAAAATGCCATACCAAAAGTCCGACTTATGCACTCCATGCATTCGGGAAAGCGAGTAAGAAATTCATTTAAGTCAATAAATCATATCTCTACTAATCATGTACTACGGTTGCTTCATATGGATCTCTTCGGACCAACAAGAACCCAAAGCATTGGAGGTAAGAAGTATTGTCTAGTAATTGTAGACGATTACTCTCGCTTTACCTGGGTATATTTTCTTGCAAGTAAGTCAGAAACTTTTTCATGCTTTGAGAAGTTTGCAAAAAAGGTTCAAAATGAAAAAAGGATGTGCTATTTCAAGTATAAGAACAGATCATGGAAGTGAATTTGAAAATCAAGATTTTGCGAAATTTTGTGATAAATCTGGTTTTAATCACATGTTTTCCTCTCCGTATACTCCAGAGCAAAATGGAGTTGTGGAAAGAAAGAATAGATCTCTTCAAGAAATGGCTAGAACACTTTTAATTGAAAGTAAAATCTCTTCACGATTTTGGGCTGAAGCTGTCTCAACAGCTTGCTATATTATAAATAGAGTCTTCCTAAGACCTATTCTAGAGAAAACTCCCTACGAATTGTTCAAAGGTAAGAAGCCAATCGTTTCATACTTTCATGTGTTTGGTTGCAAATGTTTTATTTTGAAAAATGCAAATGATCGAGTTGGTAAGTTTGAAGAAAGATCGATGAAGGTATTTTCCTTGGATATTCTACATCAAGCAAAGCCTACGAGTTTACAACAAGAAAAGCCGCCTCGTAGAGGAATCAATGAATATCAAATTCCAAGACTCAACGCAAGATGAATCGAGCGACTCAATATGAAGAGTCCGAACCCGCTCTAGACTTTCCAATGTCTTCAACTCAAGGAGCATCTCAGACTCTGGAAGTCCAACATTAAGATGCTCATGAAGATTCAAATAAAGAAAGAGATCATCAAACAGGCAAATCAACTAGTAACTGGTAGCACAAATCCAGTCATCCCAAAGATCTCATTATTGGCGAAATCAATGAAGGAATCCGCACCAGATCAAAAAGGTGTGAAGAATCTAGTGCTGTGGCTCTCATTTCTGAAATTGAACCAAAAAGCATAGAAGAAGCTTTATCTGATGAAAGTTGGATCGAAGCTATGCAAGAAGAACTCAGACAATTCAACATCAATGATGTCTCGGGAATTGACATCTAAACCAAAAGGTAAAACTGTCATTGGAGCCAAATGGGTATTCAGGAACAAAATGAATGAAGAAGGAAAAGTCGTGACGAAATAAAGCAAGACTCGTGGCCAAAGGATATACGCAAGAAGAAGGAATAGACTATGACGAGACTTACGCACCCGAGCAAGGTTAGAAGCTATTCGTCTATTACTTGCGTTTGCTTGTTATAAAAAATTTCAGGTTATTCCAAATGGACGTCAAAAGTGCATTTCTAAATGGATTTATCCATGAGGAAGTTTATGTGGAACAACCGCTCGGGTTTGAAGACCCAAAGAAGCCGACTCGTCTTCGGATCGAAAAAGGCTCAGTATGGTTTAAAGCAAGCACCTCGAGCTTGGTACGACGTGACTAAGTAAGTTTTTATTACAGAATGGTTTTGTCAAAGGTAAAGTTGATACTACTTTATTTATCAAAAGAGAAAACAAAAGCTTTTACTTGGTTCAAATATATGTGGACGATATTATTTTTGGTTCACCTAATGAAAGTCTATGCAAGAAATTTTCTAAGTCTATGCGGGATGAGTTTGAAATGAGTATGATGGGAGAGTTAACATTCTTTCTTGGACTCCAAGTGAAACAAATGAAGGAAGGAACTTTCATTCATCAAGAAAAATATGCAAATGATCTTGTCAAAAGGTTTGGATTGGGAAAGTGCAAAAAGACCGACATACCAATGTCATGTTCTCGAAGATAGACAAGGATGAAGAAGGAAAGAAAGTAGATCAAAAGCTGTACAGGAGCATGATCGGTTCACTTCTTTATCTTACTACTTCTAGACCTGATATTTTGTTGAGTGTTTGTATCTGTGCTAGGTTTCAATTAGATCCTAGAGAATCACATCTCATTGCCGTAAAACGTATTATCAAATACGTTGCCTCATCTTCAAGCATCGGTCTTTGGTATCCAAAGAGGGGAGACTTTAATCTTCTAGGATACTCGAGATGCGAGGGCTGGTTGCGAGTCGATAGAAAGAGCACTTCGGAACTTGTCAATCGCTTGGAAACGGGAAGTGTCTTGGTTCTCAAGAAAGCAAAGCACCGTAGCTCTCTCAACGACGAAGGAGTATGTAGCTCTTGGAAGCCGTTGTTCGCAAATTCTATGGATAAAACAACAGCTACAAGACTTTGGCATTGAAGACTCATGCACGGAAATCAGATGTGACAACACAGTAGCGATCAATCTCACCAAAAATCCAATCCTTCATTCAAGAGCAAAGCATATTGAGATTCGACATCACTTCATTAGAGATCATATTCAAAATGGAGAAATCTCGATTCAATTTGTTGATTCAAAGAGTCAACTAGCGGATATATTCACAAAGCCTTTGGAGAAAAATCAATTCGACTTTATCCGCTCAAGACTCAACATTTTGAAGCTTGAAGAAGTTAAAGTCTAGAGACTCACCAACTCCAAGACTACGATCTCTCGGACTTTAAATCATGAGACTCATGGCTAAAGGCGTAAGTTGCTATTTTATCTAAAAGGTACGAATTCTTGTTTAGTTATTTTATCTAATCTCGAAAAGGTACGATCTTTCTTTCAGATATAATTCGTATGAAATTCGAAAATTTTTAAGGAGTTAATTTTGGTAGTTATTGATTTTGAAAAGATGTGTTCGTACACTTTCCTTGTACCGATTTAAACTTCTCTTTTCAAATCCGAGGTACATATATATATACAGCTTTTCTTCGCCCAATCTTCAAAACCCTAAAAAGACACTCTCCTCCCGATACTGTTTCTACTTCTTGTTCGTCGACGAGAAAGTAGTCATTTTTCTTGGGAAAAGCAAGTGAAGGAATCTTCCAATAGACGAAGAAAGATGTCGTCTTCGAGGAAATCATCAAGAATAGCAAGCAGGGGACCACAAAGATTGGAAAAGGGGCCGATTCATTTCGATCTTACTGAGGAAGAAGACTTATCAAGTCAGCGACAAAGTCCGATTCGCTCTCCTCCACGTCATTCAACACCTCCCGCCCCACAAGATGCAAGTCAACATCTCGGAAGAAGAGATAATCGAGGAAGCCGACCCAAAGAAGAGTCCAAAGACCCTCCTTTATCTATAAGCTTTATCGTGCGTTGAAAAGCTCTGGTTCTTCATTAAAATATATAGATGACTTCCTTAAGGACAAAAATTATGGGAATGAGTATCTTTTTCTGCGGAAAATGGAGGAATTGGGAATTGCTCCTAAGGGAAGGGCAGAGGAGGCTCTTGAGAACATTCCCAGTGACCCTCGTTTGCCAGGACAAAATCTGATTGAAGGAAATGATGATGACAAAATGTTCCTTGAATTTAAACCTAGAATGGGTGTGGCAGCAAAGGTGAAAGGAAATCGGATGGATTTGTTTAAATCCAAAGATCAAGAAAAAGTGTATTTCAGGCTGTTGAAAAGAGGGGTGATAAACCCTAGAAGTGTTGATTTTGACTTCCTGGACTCCATCAACATGAACTTAAGAGAGAAGTTGAATTTGCTTCAACTTGAGACTTTTGCTCGAATCTACGGACGGGTATGCTCAACCGATCGCTTATTTCTATTCAAATCTTAGCTTTTTGGATGCGAATAGAATTTCATTTAGTGTTCGAGACAAAGTCTACGTGGTAGATGTGAATATGTTGTCGGACATAGTTGGGGTTGAACGTGGACGCTATATTCCAATCAAAGTCTCACCGCTCGTACTACTCGGATCTTGTCAAAGATATGGACGCAGAGAAGAAAATTACCTACTCAAGGATGAAGGCCATCAACATCGTGCTTCATAAGATTGTGATCAACTGTCTCAGACCGAAGTCTACGTCAAAGACTTCTGTGTCTCTTCCTGAAGCAAAGTTGATGTACGCGATCAATTCAGGACGGAAGTTTTCTCTCCCGCACACTATTCTCTTCCATATGTACAGAGCAATGTCAAAAGACAAAGGACAATTGTCTTATCCTGGTCTGGTGACCAAGATCTTCAGACACATCAACATTGAACCACCACATACATTTTGTGTTCGACCGTGTGAAAAGATGGTGGTAGGGTTAAAAATGTTAATGAAGATGCGTCTGCAAGAACTCTCCAAGGCAATGGAGAAATTCAAAGTGAAATCTCTAGTTCAGTCTGTCTCAAAGAGAAAAGGAAAGGAGGCCATTGGTGCTCCATCGAAAAAGAAGAAAAGAACTCTCATCCTGGAGGATGAAGATGAAGATGATGAAGATCCTTCTATCCAAGCACTGACAAGAACCAAACGTTCTGTGTCTCAACCGACAGAACTTCAACAGAGCAGAGAAGAAGAAGAGCAGAACAGAGAAGAAGAAGAAGAACAGAGAGAGAAGGAGAAAGAAGTTGAAGAAGAAGGAGAACGAGAAAAAGAAAAGTCTGCTGTTGAATCTGGAGAGAAGGAATTCAAGAGCATGATCATCACTCCTCCTCTTTCGATGTCCTAGAGACAGGGGGAGTTAGCGAGCAAGAGAGGTCTACACCTCATGCTGCTGTCAATGAAGATCTAAGACAATCTCCAGAAGACCCAGAAGAAGTTCAGGCCTCTCAATTGCCTGAGGAAGGTCACGATACGTCAGAACCAAATCTGCAAGACTTAACAGAAGCACCATCGTCTGCATACGCTCCTTCTGAGAAAGCCAATGCCGCATACGTACGTAAGATTCTGCAGATTTTCGTCGTATCATGGATATTCTTCTGGAAATGCGTGGACAGATATACGCTCTGGACTGTGAAATCCAATCCTTGAAGAATGCTGGACAAGCATCTTCAATCTCTCTGGAGGATAAATTCAAAGACCTCACTCTGCAACTTCAAGCCAATGCTAAGGGAGAAGAGGTAGCTCAACTGAGAGAAGACCTGAAGAAGCTCGAAGGAGCAGTCCAGTCCATTGGGGATTTCCAGATCGTGCGCGTTCCCAAGCAGACATGACTCCTTTCTCACCCTTTTTAATGCTGACAAAAAGGGGGAGAACAAATTTGAACAAACAAACAAACAACCTTTTTTTATCTATGTTATGTTTATTTTTGAGTATGACTTGAGAACTTGAACTTGGGTGTGAATATGACTGAATTGGCTGTGGATTGTGATGCTTGACTGGTTGCATATTTATTTCAAGTGTTGTTATATGGTGTTACTCATGAAAGACTAACCAATTTTCTGTGGATGCAGAGTCTGGTTGTTTTATTAATCTTTATGAGTTAGCCATATTGCTTGAGAAATGTTTTTGCAGGTCAAAGTTGTTCAAATCTACAAGAAAGTTTTGTCACCATCAAAAAGGGGGAGATTGTTGGAGAAATCTTTCCAGAATATTTTGAAGCTGACAAAACGTTTCTATTAGTCTAAGTCTGGATGTTCGGAGACCGACAGTTTAAAGTCTCAAGACTTTGTATTCCCAAGACTCAAGACCCAAGACTCAAGACTCAAGACTCAAGACTTAAGACTCAAGACTCAAGACTTAAGTCTATTCTCACTGAGTCTTTCTAATCCAAAGGTCGAAGGAAATCCAAAGCCGAGGTATATGGTTGAGGATTCAATCCTATCCTCTCGGAAAAGATTCTTTGGTTGGATAATCATTTCGGACTCTTTGATTCTTATCTAAGATCGATTGAAGATCCGTTGGTCGACGAAATATTCTTGGAATGTTCTATTCTTGGAAACCAAGATCCGATTGTATGGGCGAACATGATTGATGGGCTATCATCAGATTCCTTAAATAGCTCGGATGATCTTCTTGATTGATTCCGTCCAACGGGTAGATTGGAGGAATTCCTTTGGTAAGTGCCAACGGCTACGATGGCATAAAGGAGTATAAAAGGAAGACGTTCTAGTTGTTTTTTAGTGTGAATGATAGAAAAATTCCAGAGTCTGAAGAACCTTGATTGTTAGTCGATACAGTTCGAGCGATATTGTACACACAGAGAGTGTTTATACTTGGTGATACCTTGAGCGAGTGTAGTAGATCATCTACATCGAGAGATCAAGGAAGAACAACACTGTAACATCTCTTTGTTCATAGTGGAATCCAGCCAAATTGGCTGTCAGTGCAGAAGAGTGGACGTAGGCTTGGATCAAGCCGAACCACTATAAACCTCGTGTTTAATTCTCTCTTTCCTTACTCAGTCTTACATTGATTATTATCTTTTGCTAATCCTTGAACTGTCTAAGTATTGCGTAAGTATACAGAAATTATCAAGAAAAATCTTTGTATACCTATTCACCCCCCTCTAGGTACTCATACTAGCAACATCAATAGCCTTATTGAAAGCAACTAAGTCTCGAAACCCCAATCCTCCTATATCCTTCCTTGTTCTCAAATATTCCTAGTTCTTCCAATGAATTCCTTTTCTGTCAACATTTTGTTTCCACCAAAAGCACGCAATTCTTTTTTCTATTGCTTTGCAAATAGATGTCGGTATTTTGAAAATAGACATTGCATAATGTGGTAGAGCTTGTACAACTGTTTTAATGAGTACCTCTTTCCCTACTTTAGTCAACAATTTCTCTTTCCAGCCCTCTAGCTTCGAGTTAACCCTTGCTAGGATCTATGCAAACATATACTTTTTTGATTGCCCCCAGTTAGACGAAATTCCTAAATATTTGCCTGTCTTGTCTATGATAGGGACTCTTAATTGATTTGCCAAGTTCCTCTTTAAAGTTTGTGGACAATTTTGGCTGGAGAAAATACCTGAATTGTTTAAGTTGATGGCCTACCTTGATGCATAACAATACTGGTTTAGGATATTCGCCAGGTTTTGACATTCCATAACCGTTCTGTCTAAGAAGAAGATGGCGTCATCGGTAAATAATAGATGAGAAATAGTTGGACACCACTTATTTATTTTGATTCCCCTCAAGCTTCCATTTGATATTGCCCTGCTCATTAGTATGGATAGCACATTTGCCATGATAATAAATAAGTAAGGCAAAAGTGGGTCTCCTTGTCTTATGCCTCGGGATGGATGGAACTGTCGGATCGACTCCCCATTAATTTTCACACTGAAGGATATCGTGGAAATGCATTGTTTCACACACTGAACCCATTCCTTGCGGAATCCCATTTTCTTCATATACTCACATAAGAAATCACATTCTACCCCATCATAGGCCTTTTGCATGTCTAATTTAAGAAATGCCCGAACTTTCTTTTTCCTCTTTCAAATGTGAAGTTGATGTAGCATCTCCTGAACTATCAAGATGTTGTCCTGTATTTGTCTTCCACTCACAAAAGCTCTCTATTCTATCGCAATAATCTTCGGAAGCCATGGCTTAAGACGGTTAGCCATTACTTTAGAAATAATCTTATAACTAAAATTACATAAATTGATGGGCCTGTATTGAGTGATATTTTCTGGA
The DNA here is from genome assembly GCA_017140395.1 of Eucalyptus lansdowneana. Lineage (NCBI taxonomy): Eukaryota > Viridiplantae > Streptophyta > Magnoliopsida > Myrtales > Myrtaceae > Eucalyptus > Eucalyptus lansdowneana. The sequence goes on along the minus strand of CM029489.1, from coordinate 6,316,805 downwards.
TTTGCTACTTTTGGAATGAGAATAATATGTGTGATATTTAGTTTAGGATCGAAGGTACCTGTAATGAAGAAGCTATCGACCATCTGGAATGCATCTTGCTAAATGTCAATCCAATAATGACTATAAAATTTCTTGCCAAGCCATTTGGTCCAGGTGCCTTAGTGGCTCCCATTTGAAAAACCGCCTCTTTCACTTCATCCATTGTTACCCTCCTCATCAAGGACTCGTTCATTTCCGCATTGACAAGTTGTGGGCATTGATCTAGGATTGGTTGAAAATTTCTAGGACCTTTAGTAGTGTAGAGGGATTGGTAAAATTGGCTAATGTGTTGCTATAGTGCTTCAGGTTCCCGACACCAATGATCATCATCCATTTTCAGCATTGTGATTCTATTCCGTACCCTCCGTTGGACCGTAGTAGCATGAAAATATTTAGAATTTCTATCCCCCCACCTTAGCCAGTTTATGCAGGATCTCATACTCCAATACATTTCTTCCTGCCTCCATAACTGTTCAATCCGCTCTTTAATTTGTTGGATTTCCTCCCTGTACTTAGCTCCTTCAGGGCTATTAGTCAACACGGTTAGTCTTCTCTTTAAAAGCTCAATTTGCTTATGTGCATTAGAGGATTTCGCTTTGCTTCATATTCCCAATGCACCAGCCACCTGTTGTGATTTTTGTACTAAGTCTCCAAGTGTGTTATGGTGATCATTCCATGCTCCTTTAACAATATCCCTGAATTCTGGGTCTTCTGACCAATATGCCTCAAATCGAAACTCTTTTTTTCTTCTTATGATATTCGGTTATAGATTGAGGATAAGAGGACTATGGTCAGAGCCTATTGCTGGCAAAGCAACAGCCTCTACATTTGGAAACTCCACTCTCCATTCTACGATGCATAACAGCCTATCTAGGCGTTCTCTTACCAGATTTTCCCCAACTCTGTTGTTCGACCATGTATAGGCACAACCCTTGCTTTCATTATCCATTAATGCATATTCATTCAGCATTTCCAGAAAAGCCACTATTCGATAATGATCCATCCCTCGTCTTCCATCCTTTTCCTAGTAATTAAGAACCTCGTTGAAATCCCCCATGCAAATCCATGGTAGAGAATTGATATGGTGGATTGCTCGAAGTTTCTGCCATAAACACGTCCTCTTTTGGAAATCAGTAGATGCGTGTAGAAAGGATACTCTCATTAGGGTTCCACAAGTAGGGTCCTTGCAAATAATATCAATTAGCTCCTCTGAGTACTCCTGTACCTCCACCTTTAATTCCTCATTCCACATTGCTATTAGTCCCCCTGCTGTGCCAATTAGATCAATGATAAACGACTCATTGAACTTAAGTTGCTGTCTTACTTTGTCCACCACTGTTTTCCTATTCTTCGTCTCCATAAGGAACACCAAGTTGGGTCTATCAAGAGCCACATGGGCTCGGAGATGTTGGAACTTTAGGGTAGACCCTAATTCCTGATAGTATCAGCTTAAAACTCTCATTGATCCCCCAGTGGTTTATTAGGGCTAGCCACCAAAGCCCATTCATGTGCTCCCTCATCCACTTGGATAGGTGTTTCAAGAAGTAGAGTCTCATCAATGGCGTTTGCATCCATCCCCTCTAAATTGTAACTCTTGGCCTTCTTCATTTTCTTGCTTGCCGAAGGAATATGGCCCTTCTTACTCTTTTTGTGTATTGTAGCTATGCTATCAAGCATTGTTTCTGCCCATGATGAATCCGAGAGAAGAAGTAGAGAGCCTTTATCTCTTTTGGCTTTCACTACCGTAGACTCACTAGCTATACCTTTCCCTTTTAACTTGAGTAATTCTGAGGGTTGAGCTTCCATAAAATACCCCAATTGCATCTCATAGTTCTCATTATTGGTCGGGACCTCTTCATGGTACCAGCCGGTGGAGTTTCGCAACTGTTTCTTGTTCCTCACAAGGTATCTCTTCCTCATAATACATTTTCTAGAAAGGACTATTTTCCTTAGCTTCTGCTTTCAACCAATATCCGAAATTTCCAGCTACTTCCTCCCCCAGCCTTGGTTCCTCGTAAGGGATTTCCTCACAGTTTGTGGTATAATGGCCTATTCAGCCACATGAATAGTAATAATAAGGAAGCCTCTCATATTAAAGTCAACCCATATTTAATCATCATCGAAATTCACCAATGCTCCTGGCCACAGAGGGCGTGATAAGTCTAACATAACATGCGCTCTTCCTACCTTACATGGGCTGCCATCTTTACCGTCTATTTTTAGTTCCACCACTTTTCCTATCTTCCCGACCACCTCCATCATCGTTTTTTTAGTAATTTGAATTATCGGAATTCCCAACACTTGCACCCATAATGCACAATGAGTAAAAACATGACGGTGGATAGGTACCTTTAGTTGTAGTTTCTATAAAATGAGCAAGTTCCTCGAGAAACACCAAGGGCTAGCATCCAAGACTCTTTTCAAGTCAGCTTCCTCTTTGAAAGTGAATGAGAATAGGCCCGATTGCACTAACTCACACACTACGTTTTCAGTCTTCCATGTCTTCTTCATTGTGGATAAAAAGGCCTGGAAGTTTACATTTGGCCTGGAAAAGAGTTTCCTAAGTAGTATGAGATTACATGCTTTCCATTTATCCTCTGGAATTTCTTCAAACACGTTGGCTATGAAATCCTCTGACCACATTTGCCCCATTCTTCTACATAATGCAGCCAACGTGCGCTCTTTAACTGATTCATTCTCCATTTCTAACTTTCCTTACAGGTTCAAATTCGGGACATCCTCCAAAATTTACCCAAGAAAGGAATCAATTCGAAACCCAGTAATACCTATTGTTGGAGCGAAAGAAGCATGGATGAAGGGAGCTCTAAACAGATGCCATCTCTATTTCACTAGCATTTCTTTGCCCAAAAACCGGAATAAATCCATTCTCGAAAGAAACTTTATGTATTGGGAGGTAGAAAGATGATGGTAGGACCACTGCTACAAGAGGAAAGATTTCATTTTAAAGATGGATTAGTAGGGTGTAGTGGTATGTGTTCATGTTAAGGGATTTTGATTGGCAGGTGGATAGAATCCATTTAGGCTGGGAGATTTAGGGCTTGGAATACGCTATCGCCATGGATAGAGATGAAACTCTTCCGAGGAAGAGAGGGACTCTTATAGGAAGAGAGTATTCTGGGCATATGCTGAATCGGTGTAAAATTGATTAATAGACTAAAAAATCTGACAAGATACGACGATACTCTTGTGCAAGGAAGTTAACTTCATCTCTTATGCCAATCTTGAGCATTGCTTGCATTTGCAGAAAAGCATTGATGACTACCGTCTCTAGTTGAATAGCAAATGATGCCCACACAAGAAGCATTATTTATTGCAACTAAAATCTGACTTCATCCATTCGTTATACCTGATGATGGTGGTTAATGCAGGACAACTTTTTAGCGATGATTAGTAGGATAATTTGAATTAAGGCACACAAATGTGTGTGAGGGGACTCCTCTATTTCTCTTTTACAAGAATTAACGGTAGGTTAATTTGATTTTAATCACTGTGAGTAATGGACTTCCTCTAGAATTCATAATTACTCTGTAGAAAGAAATGACATTTATGAGGAAAATTATAGGAGGGTTGTCCTTGATTATTCCCTTGATTCTTTGCATTCCTTAATCTTCATCCTCAAACATCGTTGGATTACAAGAAAGCAATTCAAGGGAACGATAGGTTAACAAATTCCCAAATGTATGGACCGCATGAACATACAACTTGCTTTCCTTCTTCCATTTCATTCATTCTATGGATATGAATCTCAGAAAAAAGATTGATTATAGAAGGAATCATAATGTCAATATAACAAACTGGTTATAAGTTGATTTATTTCAATGCGGAAGATTTCCATTTCTCGTTGGAATTGCAATCCGACACATCCTCTTGGGGCCTCCACAATGCAATGAATATTGGTGACAATTGAATCAAGATATGATTGTAATTCGATGTACACACGTGTGTATATAACGATGAACAAGCAAAATAAGTTATTGATTAAACATAACACTAATGGAACAATCAAAATTATTAGATTCCAAATAAGTACTCAAATGATTAAACATAACACTCATGGAATTCTACATTGTTACCTCTAAAACTTCGGCTTCTCATCCTTTAGTGGCAAAAGTTGCATATATGGAGACGACATCAAAACTAGGTTAATGAACACTTTCCCCACATCAATCCCTTGTTCGGCGGAAATGTGAGTCTCAATCAACCCCCCAAATGGTGGCTACCCTAGTATTGGTCGCCTATTGAGTAGGAATGGTGAGGATATTGGTCCCCTGTCGAGTATGAATGGCAAGGATAAAACGACCTGGTGGCGGTGGTAGTGGATGAGGTGGTTCTGTTTGATGGCGCTCCAGACTTTTGTCTTTTTTTCTTTTTCTTTTTTTTTATCAAAAAAATTCATTTGGTTATTTTGTTTTTTTGGTTGAAAAAGGTCGTTTGGTTCAAAAAAGTAGTAATGAGCTTCTGAGGGAGCTGTTGATTCGTATGAATCCTATTTCGATATAAAGTTTTGTAATAGTCTGTTCCTAGTATCTATGTAGGCAGATATAATTGCCATTAATTTTTCTGAGAAGTTGGCTTTTTCGCCTGAAGCTCCCCACGGTTAAAATTGCTATTGAGGTCTTTCCCTTACTTTCGATTCCTTGTTTTGCATGTTTTATTTTAGTGGTGGGGTGAATGATGAACTATGGAGATTAATCTATGGGTTTTGTACAACTACAAGGACTATATTTTGAGATCTTGTATTCCAGCATCATCTCAGGCCCTCAATTGAGGAGACGAGTGACATCTACTGCCAAGTTAAAGGCCACACTCTATTCTTCAAGAAGTTGGACGATGGGCTGTTTGTTTTTGAAGGAAACTAATTTCAAAATTCTAAACTTGAACTATCGAGTAACATCATATTGCATACAAAAAAGGACCATAAATACTTTGTATCACTAATTGAAAAGTACATCATGCAAATGCAACAGAACGTATCTCATTTTCCACGAATTAAATGCACTTATTGCATCGTCATGAGAGAGATCAAGTGGAAATAATTTTCTTCACAAGAAGAGAGCCTTTTCATTCTTCTTTTTTTCCTTTAGGATGCACAATCCTATACTTCTACACACAGAGAAAAAAATATGTTATTTTCTCTTTTTAAGAAGTAACCCTCAAAATAACACCTAGGTGGTTATTTTCTTTAAATTGTGGGTGTGGGCTCTTTTGAGTTATGGCCTAGGTTAGCCCAACATGGGCGGCCTAATAACAATAAAACCCATTATCTCCCACTCGCCATCGATGGGCTAAATATAACCCTCTCTTCTCTGCAATATTCATACTAGTAAATAATTCGTGCGACTAGCATACTATAAGTAGACACTGGCTTTTTCCATTAGCTTGTGACTCAAGTAATACTAAGGATCAATATACCTATCTTAGACAAACAATTAGTGGTATTAGACAAAAACTATTAGTGCTACGGTAAACCAAAAATGAACTTACCCGAAATTCCCCATTATGCACACGGATACATGCATATTTGTACCAAAAGTGAACTTGGCAAGTTCAAAGTCCGTGACCCGGAATCAAAATGTTAGCTTTCATAACAATAACTTGAATTCAATAAACAACTTATTGATATTACCATGTCTTCGCACCTTGGCATCAAAATCGGAGTCCAAAAGAATATTAGAGGACTTGATCTCACAATGAATAACTTTGGGATTACTAGAAAGGTCAAATAATAAAAATAAAACCCGAAAATTATTATAGTAATGATAAGTTTTTTTTTTTTTTTTTTTTTTTTTTTAAAAAAAAAATACTTCATGTAAGTAAGCCAAACGTTGTGCGAAACCTAAAGCCACCTTCGTCCTCTTAGGCCAAGGATTGATAGGGTGATCAATACTTGCAATAACATTTGGGGTAGTTATAATCAATCGTTTTGAGCTTTGAAATAACTAAGGATACATGATAGATACTGACTATGCAAATGAGAGTCTAGCGTGTTGTTTGGGACGAATTCATAAACTATTATTTTGAGTGTTAGAAACACAATATCCAACCAAAAAGATGAGGCGAGGGTGATGGATATGGTTGATGATATTGACTTCCTCTCACAACACCCTCTTCCCTTGCCAACTTCTAGCTTTTAGTTGCTTGGTGGCAACCAATTCCTTGCTCGGAAGTACTCTCTTATGAATGAGCCCAAAATCACCTTCATTGAGTAGACCAGAATCAGAAAAATCATCAGTTGTCATTTTCAGCTCCTTGTACATAAAGGAACACCTAAGGCGATGGAAGAGGTCAGACGTTGGGACCCCATTCTACTAGCTTAATGATAATGAAAAGCATAGTTAAAAGAATTGATGTTAGAAATCTTGGTACTATGAACATGTAACTCTTGTGATCCAAATGTAGAGAAAATTTTGATTGAGGATTAAAATCACTTTCAATGAAAAGGACAAGCTTGAGGACAATCGATGTTGATTCCTCAATCATAATTTGCTCTGCATTTGGATCACAATAGTAATATATTCATAATATCAAGATTTGTAACATCAATTCTTCCAACTATGCTTTGTCATTATTATTAAGCTAGTAGAATCGAGTTCTAATGTCTGACCTCTTCTTTCTCCAAGCATAGTCTTTGGTGTTCCACATAAGACCTTTACATACAAAGAGCTGAAAATGGCAACGGATGATTTCTCTAATTCCAATCTACTTGGCGAAGGCAGTTTCAACCTCGTTCATAACAAATTACTCTCGAGTAAGGAATTAGTTGCCATCAAGCAACTAAAAGCTGAAAGTCGACAAGGGGAGAGGGAGTTTCGAGCGGAGGTCAATATCATCAGCCGTATCCACCATCGTCACCTTCTCTTTGGTTGGATGTTGCATTTCCGACACTCAGAATTCTAGTATATGACTTTTTCTCAAACAGAACACTAGACTTTCATTTGCACGATTAGTAATTATCCTGTATGCTTAGTTATTTCAGAGCTCAAAATCTGATTGATTATAACTACCCCATATGTCATTGTAGGTACTAATTGCCCAATCATGCCTTGGCCTAAGAGGATGAAGGTGGCTTTAGGTTCCACACGAGGCTTGGCTTACTTACATGAAGAGTGTGAGTATTTTTTTTTTCAAAAAAAAAAAAAAACTTATTATTACCATAATAATTTTCGGGTTTCATTTTTGTTGATTTGACCTTTCAGACTATCCTAGAGTTATTCATCACGACATAAAGTCCTCCAATATTCTTTTGGACTTTGATTTTGATGCTAAGGTATGATGACATGATAATATCAATCGGCTTTTTATTGAATTCAAGTTATTGTTATGAAAGCTAACATTTTGATTTCAGATCGTAGACTTTGGACTCGCCAACTTCACTTTGGGTATAGATTTGCATGAATTCATGCACATAATGGAGACATTCTGGTAAGTTCATTTTCGGTTTGTTGTACCACTGATGGTTTTTGTCTAGTACCACTAATGGTTTGTCAAATGTAGGTACTTGGATGGATCCTTGGTATTACTTGAGTGGCAAGCTAATGGAAAAGAATGATGTCTACTCATTCAACGTGGTCTTGGCAGAGCTACTCATGGGATGAAAAGCACCATATGCTAATCAGCCTGAGGACCAACAATCTTTGGTGGAGTGGGTAAGATGTAATTGAGTTATAGTCGATCACCTAATAGGTCAATTTTTAGCTTTCTATACATGTATAAAAATTGTAGGTGATCGTCTAATCATTTACCCTTCCTAGTGATGTACAAGGAACAACATTATGTTGAGAATAAGGAACAACAAGTCAATCCCTTGTTGTATATAATCCAAATTGATAATCTTGAATTTGGATTCTTGAAGATAATATGCATAGAAAAATATGAAATTCTCTATTCTTGTTTAAAGAAAATATAGACAAAAGGAATATACCCATTTCAACGACCCTAGAAAAGCTGAGATAGATAATATTTAGGATCTATACCCATTTATTTTAGTTGACTCAAGTTTGGGGCCACAACATGATTTTTTCCATGTTGTGTGATAATTAAATCTAATTTATGAATGCGACACCTTCTTAATATTGAGTGGTAGGAAACAAATGAAACATTTTCAACCATAATATAGCCAGCAAAGAATGATTTTTGAAAAGAGTGAACTTCCACCTTTCCCTATCTCAACAAGCGGATTGGTTTGCAATCCCATTACTAGTCCAACCGGTTGAACCAACCAATTTGATCCGATTTTAAAAATAGATACCTTCAATCTAACTAACATACTTCTAGGCATACAATCCGATGTAAAGGGGAGATCCACATGATTTAAATCTAATTTCACACGGTTTATTACTAATAATCAATCTTTGTATTGCTAACAGAAGCCAACAGCTTCAAGATCTTTCATTCATAAAGTAATGTCAAGAAAATAGCATAGTACTATTTATATCGTCTAGCACATATCTCATTGGGATATGGTTCTTAGCACAATGTTTCTCGAGTAGGATCCACTTTATTTGGTCTTGTGATTAATGGGGTTGCTCAAATTGCAGGTCAATCACTTTCTTATAACATAGCAAATTCTATGTTTTGCTCATAATAATGTAAAGTAGAAAAAAACATTCAATCTTTATTGGCCTTTTTATGTTTCTTTATGCAGCTGATAGTAATTTTCCCTCCTTGTTTAGGATGGAGTTCTCACCAATCAACAAGAAACCATAGATGCATTAGTGAGATTCTCAATTCTGATAGTTTGAGTTGGAGGTGCAGAATTTACACAAATGGAGGTAGGATTGTAAACTGTCATTTAAGTTAGACTTTCTATCGTGTTAACATCGAAATAGTATCTAATAGTGAGGATGTAGAGAACGTAACAATCCAATTATTTTGGATTAAAAAGGTCTACACATCGTGTAGCCCACCAATCAACAAGAAACCATAGATGCATTAGTGAGATTCTCAATTCTGATAGTTTGAGTTGGAGGTGCAGAATTTACACAAATGGAGGTAGGTTTGTAAACTGTCATTTAAGTTAGACTTTCTATCGTGTTAACATCGAAATAGTATCTAATAGTGAGGATGTAGAGAACGTAACAATCCAATTATTTTGGATTAAAAAGGTCTACACATCGTGTAGCCACTAGAGACATCATACAATCTGTTCCAATGTAAGAAGTTCATCGTAAGTTGATTTTCTCATGATTTTTCTGTTAGGATGAATCCATTCATTTTAATTAATTGAGATAGATGTTCATGTTAGGCACACAATTGGTAAATCAAGTTGAGAGAAGTTGTAAACCTAGCATTCATGGTAATATTGTCATGGTATAGTTGGAGGATGTTAGTGTTGGACTCGATCTTGAATTTATAGTTTCCTTTTGCATAAGCTTTATTCAATTAATAGACAACATTTTGTTTCCACCGATTAAATTGGGATTAGAGAGGCAATATCAAATCCGAAAACTTTATTTGGTTGCTTCTTTGTTTTAACCCCCTGCCCCTCCTCCTCCTAGGCTTTTTTGGTGATTTTAGGAAAGGTTTTGCAATCAGGTGAAAGTTTATCAAAATAGTATAGAAAATCTTGATAATTCTTCCATTTGTCTTTTCTTGGTAATAACTTTTACAAAATTAAACTACTCATGGCAAGTGGGAGTGTATTAGTCGTTCAAGCTCTTTTAAAGGAGCTTCCTAGGCATTGCAGGTCTACATGTGAGCTACGGGTATACAACCACGCATTTATACCCTTTTTAAGCATTTCCTGGCTAAGTGTTATTTGTATTGAATTTGCTTGAACACCAAAAAGATAGATAAAGAAAGGCTTATGGTCATGCTCAATTTGTGTACAACTGCTATTGAAGGGTTAAAATTCTATGAAGGGTAGAATTGGTCTAAATTGCCTTTACGTTGTTTATGTAAATTGCTAATCTTATCGCAAGAATGTGAATTATGATTGACAATTCGTTGAATACAAGTATCGCATCCTAGTTGCTCCTAAGAAAGAAAATATGGAACTTCCATTCTTCGTGCATTTAATGTTACCCTAAGATTGAGTCATAGCTAAGGAAATTGCATTCTTGTTACAACATTTTTATGATATTTTTACTCTCTTCTTTGGAGTTAGATATCCCATGGAGCATTTATATCTCTATTGAGTATGGCTAATCTGGTTTTGTTTGATAAAGGAGAGAGATAGTGAGGACAGCTATTAATTCTATGCCTATGGCAATGCAAAAGAAGTTTGATAAATATTAGAAGAGTTCTAGTGTTGTCTTGCCACGCTTGTTAGAGCTTTGCTATTTGAAGTTGGACATAGATGATCATGTGAAATTTGTACAGATTATTCAAGAAAGTCTCTGTATGCTTTTGATGAACATGTGACCTCTATGTCGAGAGATTATCGCTTTACATCTTCAACCAATCGAGGTGACATTTTAATTGAGGACATTTTTTAGAACATTGGGAACAATCTTGATGAGTATAATGCGTTCAAAAGTAAACACTATGCCTTGCAATCTATATGTCACAATTGGATTTGTATTTGAAAGAAAATAGGCTTGATATTTAAAAGAAGAAAAAACCTTATTGTAATGTTCTTGATTATTTGAAGCTAATTGACATTGGTATCTTGAGTTGTCTTCTCACTTACGTTGCCTGTAAGTCAGCCTTTAGCATTGAAGGGCACATTTTAAATAAATATCATAGTTCTCTTTCCCATGAAATTGTGCACTAGAGATTGGTTATTTGGAGTTCCGCATGAGGAAGATTTAGAAGACAAGACCCTCATTTATAGGTTTTTTACGTTCTTTGTTTTATTTACTAATTTTATATTTTTAATTTGATGTGAAGTTTTTATTCATAGAATAAATACACACAAAGAGCTTAAAGTGGGTTGAAGTGGGTTAAAGTGGGTTAAAAGGGTACGTAAGGGTTTTCCTAAGTTAGGTTAAATATTAATATGTTCTAATAATATGAGTTGGATGTGTGTTGAGTTGGATTAGGTATTGGTTTTCAAATTTACATCGTATGGAAATGTGCCAAAACGGATTAAATAGATCAATATGAGTTGAACCATTTTCGTTTTAATCCAAACTTGACTCAACACTAACTTCCCTAGAAAAGGGGTATAGATCTTCAATTTCTCCACAGCTAGTAGTGTCAAAGACTTCCAAACCCCATCCTAAAAAGACCAAATTTCAATCATTATTCCACTGACAGCACTCCCAACTTGCATCATTCCATCTTCAGTAATATAACTAGCTTCCCAAACCAATGCATAAAAAAAGAACAGCTCCAGCTTTGTCCAGCACATTTTATCCTTCAACAACTTTTGGCACAAAGGCCTCCTTTATATCATTCTATCTCTGGCTAGTGGGAGAGATGGTCCTTAGCCACCGCGAAACGCCTTACTCATGTATCGACTTTCCTTGAAACTAATGCCATGGATGGGGCTAAGGCAACCGTATCTAATTTTATAACTAAAACTCCCAAGGGATGGTAAAAAACAGTAATGATGGATTTCTGTTTCCCACCAAACTTCCATCCCTCCTCCTTTAAGTTACATTATGCAATTAGGCTAATCAACCTTTGGAAACAAACAACGCAACTAGTGAGCCATAAGGATCACTTATTCAGTTTTTCCTTGATTCTGATCAATTCTGTTTCCTTTTTTGCAATATTAACCGATATCTAATGTGGTATAAACATGGATGTAATTTCCTTGGTATTAATATAACTTCATGTTTTTCTTTTGCTTCTCCAGTAAAAAGCCCAAAGTCTCGGCAGTGATCAAAAAATTGCATCCGTAGTTCATATGAAACTAGTGAAAGATGTTTGCAAATGAAAGCCATCTTATGATAGAAATTTAATTGCACTAATTAATCTTACCAGTTGCCCATGATTCTGAAAACAGTATTGGTGCTCCAAAATGCTCAGGATATACATGAACTGGATGAAGGCATCGTGGAGCAAACCAACAAGCTTCATTTTTCAGAATGAAAGAGCAATGAGCTTCATCCTGTTAAGCAAACCGACAGGCAAAAATAAAACATTAAAAAAAAAAGTTCAACAAATCAGTCCAGAAAAAATATAACTAGACGTATGACCATCATAATATGCTACCTGCTCAGTCAAAAATTGGCACTTGGAGAGCGAAATTTTCTAACACCTGTTGAGCTGACATTGGCGATCAATTCTTATATTCTAAATATTCTTCGAACAGTGGAGGGAGAGGATTCAAGGTCGGCGTTTCAGCATCCTGGCAGTGAATTACGAAACCTCAAATTTAAAATTCAAACCAAAACCAACACAAGGAGAAAGAAAAACTAGGAAGTAATGTATGCCAAGTTTTCAACACATAAACAGGTAGTATCTTCTGTGTTACCCTCTTTCAACATTTGCACGTCCGATCCCTTCTTCGGAAAATGGTTTTCTTTACTGTTCTTTTGTTCCCTTGCCAGATGATCTCTGCAGGCCCTTCTTCTTCCACATATTCCCAATCATCACCAACGTCCCGGTTATGCTCCTCGTCGTCAACCTGTCAATCGACCTTTTAAAAAGGAATGCCAATATTTTCTGTGCAGAAGCTATTCGACTACGCATTCCAATATTATCTATGCAAAAGCTATTCGACCGCCCCGAACCTGCGTGAGATTTTGGAGCGACATCAGGCAAAGGAAGGAAGCAAGGAGCTTCACCACCGCGTCGCTCCATACAAAGGCGCACTTCCACCTCCGATCGCCTCCCTCTCTCTCTCTATCATCAGCAAGCTCGAGAGACAATGGCGAGTCGATATTTGGTGGTGTCACTTCCGATGCAGGCCTCCATGTCCACCACTTCTCTGTGGAACCGCCTCCAGGAGCAGATCTCTACCGGGTATATCCTTCTCCTTCTTTCTTCGAGATCCAACTCCGAGACCGTGCTCTCATTTCGCCTCCCCTCCCCGTCCCAACTTGGTCGAAATCCTTCGAAGCTGATGATCACGAACGTCGCCCCCTTCTTCTTCGCCGCCTTGGTGCCACCACAGAGAGAGAGAGAGAGAGAGAGAGAGAGAGAGAGAGAGATCTCCTCCTCGCTCTCAGCCGCGATCTCCTAAAGGCGGTTCCTCTTTTTCGTCATTTCAAGTACGTGAGGACGTGAGCCACGGCGTTGCGAGGTGGTTACCAAAGAGAAAGGGATTCGTTCAAGATTTGAGGACGTGAAGACGTGGATCTCATTTCAAGTACCGTTTTCTTTTCTGCGTGTTGCTTTTCCTTTTTTTTTTTTTAATATAAAATCTTTAGGATTATAAATTATGACTAACTGCAAAATTTTAAAAATAAATGCTAGAAGTAAAAGGGCTACGGACCAACCCAAGCATTTGGAAAAAAAAAAAAAAGAAAAAAAAAAAGAAGGGGAAATTACGGTCAGAATGAGTGTTAAATTATATTTTGAATTTGAGCTCACAAACCATATCAGATTTGGATTGAATAATGTAAGTTAGGATTATTAACTGAATCCTCTTTTCAAATTGTTATCGTGGCATTATCCATTGATGGACGTGTAAAATTGTTGATCTTTGAAATGGCACACATATAACAGGTTATTAATTTGGAATTTTTTTTTCTTGTGAGCAATTATTACTCTAATTCTTCAAAAATTGTGAGCCACTATAAATTTTTTGTGCCATGAGTTTACCTAAACGAGTTATTAATTTGGAATTTTTTTGTTAGGGCTTAAATTTTTAGTCTAACAAATAGCTTTATTATAGAGTTACTTCTAGATTTCATGGACTGATACGAGGAATAAGGACTAGCACGTAATGAATATTTTTGCCCTCTAGCCGTGAAGCATGGATGGATTCCTAATGAATGTCTCTGTCCATGAGTGCTGGAGGAAAGGATCGATTTGTCAAGAAAATAGGTAATGAATCTCTACAAAGCTTTTAAGAATTAGAGGTGAATAATATAGAAAATATTTGAGGGCCATGTCTCTAACTAACACGGTGTGTATTTTTTAGTAAATATATTAAAATTTTAATACTTATCACGCCTATCCTCTTCTCTATATCTCTTCCTCCTTCATCCAGCCACCGCCCTGCCCCAAGCTCCGCACTTCCCTTGGCTGTCTACGCCAACCACCGCCTCCATCGTCTTCGTTGCCGGCTCCATCTCCATCGTTTTCGTCATCAAGGCCATCCATGCACACTCTATGCATGCCTCGTGCACGTGCTGTTTACATTCCAAATACATTTTCTAGAAGACTTCCAGCAAAAGATTATTGAGAATTTTCCGCTCAGAATTTTGGGCTAGAAGACTTCTGGCACGTGTTGTGTCCCCTTTCTTTAAAAAATTAAAGATTAAAAAAAAAAATGGAAAGATGGCTTGAAATAGAGACCTTGATTAAGCTGTTAACTTTTAGTGCTAGATTTAGCTTAGTTATAAAGCATATGTATAAATAAGAGATATTAATGAATACTTTTGATATAATTTAGTTTTAGTAAATATATCTTTTGGATGAGAAATTTGATTCACTTTGAATTTAGCTTATAATTTGTCTGACACATTATTACTTTTGCTTTCTTACACTTTACTTTTTTTAGCCATTCTTACACTTTTTTTATGGTGTTGATTGTGATTATTATTTTTTCTTTGATTACGCACTCATGCATGGACATCGTTTGAGGCATAGGAAAACTAACATAGTTAAAGATTGTTTAAATATATTAGATAAACAAATCAATCAAGCTAGGGGATTGGACTAGCACTATTTAGGCAATTAGCGTAATCAAGTCTTGTTCTTAGATCTTTGATTGCATAGTAAGTGAGATATTCTCTCGTATCTCACTTGGCTCTTAGTTGGCCCTAATAGGTTAGTAATAGCTCCTTCACACAAAAATCTTTTAGGATTATTTGAATTTCATATGTACACTTTAACGTCGTGCGAGATAAGGTTTGGAGAACCCAATCCATGTGGGAACCATCGGTCCAGCTTTGTCATCATCTCTAAACCCACTATCTATTTTTATGAATTTTCATAAACCTAAACTAAAACGTAGAGGAAAAAATGAACTTCCCTAAACCATATGTGTACGAATTAAATGAAAATAAACTAAATCTAATACTAGATCAAACAATCTCATGAAGACCAATTTTTCTAACTATTTTTCCATTTTTTTTTTTTTATCCTTTTATTATTATTTTTTTATTTTTTATTATTTCTCCTTCTATGCCTAGACGCTATCGATATGATCAAATTATAATTTCTCCTTATTTATGTTTTTGCTATTTTATTATTTTATTTTATTTATTCTGATAAAAAGGGGCATGGGCTAGGCCTTGGGTCCCGTCCATGGATGTGGTCAAACATGGAACTCACAAGGACATAGGTAAGGCTTTTGGGCTTGATCTATGTGTAGAATAAGATGTGAACTTAACATGGCCAAGAAATAAATATAAATGCGCTCAAGCCTACACTAAGCCCATTTTCTATTATCTTTACTGAACACATCTTTATCAGTTTCCCTCTCTTTTATTATTCGTTTTACATATCTTTCTTATTTTCATTTCTTTCCTCTGGATGCCTTGTGTTTGTCTTCTTCAACTTTTCATTGTTCCCAGAATCTAACATATCCAATTCATTCATAAATTCTAAGCAAAAGCTAGAAAAATTAACATTCAGCTTACCACCGGCTTCCTTGGAAAATACGAGATTAAGTGCTTCTTATCCAGCCACCATCCATCTTCAACCTCCACAAGACAACCATCTTCGTTCACTGGCCTTTCCGACAATGATGTCTCAATATTGCAGAAGATCGGTAGGATGCAAAGAACTAACAAGGCAAATTCAAGTACTTAATGACATTACTAGAGATAATCACTCAGAAAATATAAGGACAAAGAGCAAAACGGAACAACAGAGATAATACATGCAGAAACACTCTCAAGATAATAAGGGTGCAAATGGTAACGTTTCTGTTCTTTTTTGTTCCAGGGAATAGAAACAAAAAAAAATGTTTCTGTTCCGGGGAACAATTTTTGAACAAAAGAACGTGTTTGGTAACGTTTGTTCTAGGAATAAAAAATGAATGAAAACACGTTTGGTAAATTTTATTCTTTTTTTGTTTCTTTTAATTTTTTAAACATTTTTATTTTATTTTTCATTTTTTCCTTTCTTTTTATATTTTATTTTTTATTTTTTTGGCCGGTCACCGTCGTGACCGGCCTCGACGGGTGAGCCTCGGCCACGGCGAGGCCGATCTTTGCCGTGGTTGGGCGAGGCTCGGCCTCACCACTGGGCGAGCTCGGCCTCGCCCAGATCCGACGAGGCCAAGCCTCGCCTTGGCCGGGCGAGCTCGGGCTCACCCCAGATCCGGCGAGGCCGAGCCTCGCCCGCGCCGGCGATGCTCCGGCGAGGTCGCCGACCTCGAGGGCATCGCCGGCCTCGACGGCTGGTCGTCGGCCATGGCCGAGGCCGGTGACCGGCCAAAGAAAAAAGAAGAAAAAAAGAAGAAGAAAAGAAAAGAAAAGAGAAGAGAGAGAAGAAGAGAAGCGTTTCTGAAGAAGTGTTTCTTTTCTCCAAAAACAACTTTTTTGTGTTTCTTTTTTTTGCTCCAATTTTGTTCCGGGAACAAAACAAAAAAAGAACAGAAACGCAACCAAACATGTTTCTGTTCTTTTTTTGTTCCCGGGAACAAAAAATGTACAGAAGTGTTCCAGAAACATTTTTTTGGAACGTTTCCATGCACGCCCTAAAAAATTGGAGACAAGTTGATACAAATCTGATTTTTACATTTCATCAAACATCTTGTGTGTGGTTCGGTCGTTGAGTCTACAAGCAAGTTTTGAAGCAAAAATTCCTTTCAAACTATCACAACGATGTTAAAGTGAACTTAAATTATCAGCTCAGTTTAATGATAGCAAATTTCCAAATCAATATCACTTAGAACATCATTGTCTTTGCGAATCTCTTAGTCGTGAAATAGGGGAGAAGAGAGCTTTGAAGGCACGGTTTTGGAAAATCGAGAAATGGTGGTGGCAATAACTAAGGATGTTGGAAAGGCAATTAAAACTATCTAAAACGACGACATAAACTCTTCAGCAAGAAAAACAATGACAACTGCAACTTCAAATTGCCAGTAGCTATATTCGGAAATAGAGCTACAACTCCTAATGATGGAGATGAGTTTTAGTGTCAATTAATCTAGAGAGAAAGTGAAGAGAAATTGGGAAGAAATAAGAGGGAATTTTCGATCAAGAAATCTTAGTGTGAGCTCTTGATGGTTTCCCACGGCAAATTTACGTCCAGTTGCCCATTATACAAAAATGAAATGGATGGCCCAAATTGCACAATTACTCATAGGAAGCAACAATGTGGTCATGCTAGTGCAGTCCTTTCTCCCTCAACTTTAGATTTAATTCCAATTAAGATCCGAAATTTTCTTATAAAAAAATCCCCAGCTTTTATACTATTCTCAAATCTACTCATGCCTTTACTAGTTTCATCAAGATTACTAATATTAAGAGGCTATTGTTTTTCTATATGAATGTGGGGGTATTGATGAAGATGCCTACTCTAATAACAAACCTCTAATTGGTTTTGATATCAATAATTTCGAAAAAAAATTAGTGGAGATTTTTAAATTTGTGGGCATATTTGGGACTATAGTAAAATTTTAAATTTTTTTTGAGATAAAATATTTCAACTTAAGACTGAATTGAAATTATGCCTAGAGTTAGAGATCTTTTTTAGAGAATTAGGTGAGAATAGCATAGAAAAAACCCAAGACTTGAAGTAGAGAAAACACACGTGGGAACACACTTTGTAAGAGCTTTCTATTTTATATTTTCCATACATATTTCGATTCCTTGCCCATTTACATTTCTCTGTTACCTTCCTATCATGTAATTCAATTCCACACATTTCTAGCCAATTTAATTTTTTTAAAAGCAATTACTTTCCACCGCACTCAAATTTCTAAAATTCACCGCCGTCTAGACCCCATGCCACACACTTTTATGCAAGTACCACCAAGCAATCTCAATGCAGTCCATTTATCAAAAGTTCAGATTGCCTGACCACACACCATATTTCATC
Source organism: Eucalyptus lansdowneana (assembly GCA_017140395.1). Classification (NCBI taxonomy): domain Eukaryota; kingdom Viridiplantae; phylum Streptophyta; class Magnoliopsida; order Myrtales; family Myrtaceae; genus Eucalyptus; species Eucalyptus lansdowneana. Next base: position 6,298,691 of record CM029489.1, on the reverse strand, counting down.
ATATTTCTTTTGGTACTCCTATAAATGGTACTTTCCAATAATATATAGGTATCGATCCTCTTTATTAGGAAATTGATGAGCTAACAAACTGTTAGTCTTTAAAAAAGCAAACGTGGCTCCTTCACCACACTTGATTTCAAGAAATCAACCGGATTTCTTGAAAATTTTGAAATTGAAAAGTTTTACTTGGTGGGATATCCTCGTCTCGTACTCCCACAAAGTAAGATTCCTTAAATATGAAGGGAAAAAAACAATATTAGTAAACATATAATTCTAGAGTGGTTTTTTGGGCGACAGTTGCAACTTGCAAGTTGTGAACTAAAAAAAAAATAATGGCATGCTCTTGCTTTGGAGGTAGCAAGAAGAAGGGAACCAAGTGTCCGATGTGGAATCTTCTGGTGCAACAACGGCAGGTACCATATTTGCTAGTGCGGCCAGTGGAGGCAGAGATTGCGGCAACGTCCATTAGAGGTTTTCACTAGTATGTTTATACTGCTAATGTAATAGTGTTACTTTGCTAAATCACTCTTGACCTATAATCTTGTCATAATGATCAACTCAACGCATTCTTTCATAAACTAGTGTAATGGTCACTTCTGGACAACTAAATTGTGCAATTCCTTTTGCTCTTGGAAGCAATAAATATTCTCAATAGTAGCAAGTAGCTCATATTTCACTATTAAACAAAATATGTGAGAAACAATACGTTGGTAAATATGACACGCTAAATTGCCCATCCCCCACACACAATTGACTAGGTAAAATGGATTATGGGAAAATGCAGGCACTACCATTCGATTTTGAGACTTTCACAAGTTCTCGTCTCTTCTAGTGGGGCCCATGTCAGGGGTCAAGAAACTTCCACGTCGGCACGTTGAGTTCCTCCGTACGAAGTGGGGGAACCGTCGGATCTTCTTTTTCTAGGAGTTTCAAGATCGCAACGGTTTTTAATTTTTTAAATTCTTTTAGCCATATTCTTTTTTGGCTTTTGATTTAGGACATATGCACGTTACCCGAAATTCTATATTTCTTTTCCTAAAATGACATTAACTACCTTCTTTTTTTGCTCGCAACGCAAGCACCAAATGATAGGTGCGGCAGTCACTAGAGAGAAACACTAGTGATGCTCCTTCCATTTTCGCCCAAATCCAAATTTATCTTCAATCCTAATTGCATATATTATGAGTTTCAACAATTCGTGGAGTTGAGTATAGTAGATGCAAATTAGATCATCTTTATTTATTGACTTGTTTTTTTTTTTTTTTGGTAAAGTTTATCGACTTGTTTTTAATTATTGCATTGCATCTTTTATGATTTATATTGTTTAAGATCTTATCTACATTAGAGCATTCTAGCCGAACTCTTCTATACATATCATTTTTGAAAGCTATTGCCCATATTCCAATGATTTCTGCTATTTTATTAACTTTTTTTTTTTTAAATACATGTATTTGGTTCTTAGAGATCTTTTCATCTTTTGGTACGTATTGATATTTATATAATTATCTGCTTTGAAGCAATAACTTTGTGTCCCTCATTGGCAATATTCGATTGTCTTTTATTCTCTTGGAGAGGAAAAAAAATAGAGTACATTACGAACGGAGAGGGTGGAAGAGTGGAGGGAGGTGATCGCTGTAGTGCGGTATTGACGGTGATGATCGACGGAGTGCACCAGCAGCCGAGGAATGAGGAAAAAGGATGAGAAATAAAAAGGAAAAAAAAAAGAGAAAAAAGTTGACTTTCACTAACTTGAAAAAATAAAAATAAAATTTCTACCAGCTTTGAAGATTGATTTTAAGGTGTGTCAGTTTCAAAAGGTTGAGACAGTGAATCAAACCGGTCGAGTTTGGAAAATTTTATTTGTCACGCCCCGATCCTCGGTCACGTGCCCATCCTTGTTATATCTGGTCGATTTTAAACTTGGGATATCCCAGGACTACGTGTCGACCCTTTCATTTATTAAGCACATGTGGAAGCAGTTATTAATCCCCATACAACAAAACAATGGGATAGAAAAGTAGGGCCATAATTTTCATACTGAAATTCACAACCACTCTTTTACACAAGCACCTCATAATATATAATGTAATACTATTCACAGGGGTCTAATCTAACACTTCTCCACATATAATCAAGGTCTGACAAAACAAGATGGGATCTCAGTTCTCATCCCGGTCGTACTTAGGATCCTCATCGTGGTCATCTTCTTCTCCAAAATGTTCCTCCCCATTTGGTTCCACATCAGGGTTCTCCTCTTCAGGTTCCTTCTCCTCAGGCTCCTCATCAGGGTCCTGAAATGGTTATTCAATAACCATTGAGACCACGTCTCAGCAAGTTCTACCTCCTAAGACTCGATTAGTAAACTAATACGCTAACCGGGCTACCTATACACATACGAGTCAGAGGACTTACCATGGCCTCAAATTCCACCAGAATATTAGCATAGTTCAGTAGGCACCCAAGTAATCACATTACTAATCGAAACATCGATCAAATCGACCTAGTCGATTACATGTCAATTAGACCATCTTATGGTCATTTCCAATCAATCAGTCAATTCACAACATCAGATCAAAGCAATGGTCAATCGACCTAGTCGATTACATGTCATCACGACCCATGCTTGGTCGGCACATTCAATACTATCTATAAGTCCGACCATAGTCCAGGACTGCTCACTCTAAGCTGATATATAAATAGTATAGCTCGCACTAAGCTGATAGTGTTAAGGTATACTGCTCTCGCTAAGCTGACATATCGCCCGTAGGTTGATATAGTATACCCCTGATGCTCACACTAAGCTGATAAAGTATATTGCTCGCGCTAAGCTGACATATCGCCCGTAGGCTGATATAGTACACCAGTATACTCCTCTCGCTAAGCTGACATATCAGAGCCCGTAGGATGATATAGTATACTATCCGACCATTCAATCGATTCCATCTTTTATCCTTCTCGATAAAATAGCCGTGTGTAGGGACAGGGTCGGCCTTTGCCAAAATATAATATTTTCATTTCCATAACTCCCACATTTTCTGTAGTCCACTCAAATATTTTTGGCATTATTAATCGATGCCCGGTTATTTTTCAATTAATAACCAATGATTATCCAATTAAAGAATAATTCCCTCTTTCACAAATAATTCAATTCAACATGAAATAGAGCTCAATTAAATAAACAGACTATGCCATGACAATCAGCATAAAATTTCGGTCGCCTGGCCATCCAATTGAATTTCCGGAAATAAATAATTAAATAATTAATTTCAAAAAATAAATAAATAAATTCAATAAATTCAATTTAGCACAATATAAAGCTCAATTAAATAAACAGACTACACTGCGATCATCAGCATAAAATTCCGATCGTTGGCTATCCCCGCCTAATTTTTGAAAAATAAATAATTTATTAAATTAATTTCGAAAATTAATAATTAAATACTAAAAATCCAATTTAGGCCCATAATGCCTGATTGGACGCCAGAACGAATTGGGAAAAATCCCGAGATACATTCGATAATTATTAGAACCTCTCTATTTGCTAATGATTAAGTCTAACCACCTAAAAGGCATCATTAAGTCACTAATTCAATTGTTCTAAATTAATCTAACCACCTAAGTGCACTTGATTAAATCTAACCAACCCTTAAGCATAATTAGCAAACTAAGAAAGCATTAGTGAGTAAAACTCATTTGGTTAAAAATGGGGGTCAGAACACCGCGACGGCGACGCGACGACAGCCGAAATCCAAATTTTCGGTGGCGGCGGCGGACACCCGAGCCGGCCCAAAGGCCTTGCAAGCCCGCAAAAATTTCTAGGCTTTGATCGAACTTTGGGCTTGAGCTTGGTTGACTTGCGTTGTGGGCTTGGGCTTCAAGATTGGGTTGCTGAATTAGGCCTCAAATTACTAGGCTGATCTTGCTTTAAAGAAACTGTTGGGCTGATTTCTTGTGGGCCTGACTTTGTTTGGGCTTCAAATGGCGTGGGCTCAATGAAGCTGCTGGGCTGAAGACAGGTTGGATTGAAGCTGCAATGAAGACGCGCGGGCCGAAGACTACAAGAAACTGAAGCAGCAAAGATCAAGAAGCAACTACTGACGCGCTTCGGTGGACGTTGCTAACCTTTGTGGCAACGGCTCCTAGCGTCTCCGAGTCAACTTCAAGGGGAATTTACTGATTTTCTTAACTCGGCCAGACAACCGAGAGCGGAGCAACTTCGCTAGTGTCGATGCAAGGAAGGAGCTGCTTGCCTCGGTTGAAGAAGAGATGGACGAAGATGGCAGCTGGATTCCTGGCCGCGTGGAGTGAAGATCAGCGGGGTAGTGAGAGACGCGTGCAGAGATGAGCGAAGGTGGGGTTGCGGTTGATTTGTTGACTGAACGTGGCAGCTCGGTAGAGTCTTCGAGCAAATGAAATCCACGGCATTAATGAGCTGAAAAAAAAAATTGAGCAAAAAGAGAGTTGGGTGGATTTCTTTGGGCGGTGGGAGCTTCGGTCAAAGAAAATGTTTATGTGAGTTTGAGGTTTGACCGGCATGGGGTTACGAAGAGGAAGGAGGAAGCATTCGGATTGTCGCAACCTCTTTTTTAGCGGCGCCTGCAATCGGGTACGGGCGCCTAAGGAGGCCAATGGCTTGGCTGAATTTATTAAGCCCGGACTCTCCCAAGTCCACCAATTCACGACTTAATGGTTCGGGTTTTTAGCCTGTAAATTAATTTTTAAAATGGAGTCGCCACTAATCAATTTGGGGTGGGTTGATTAGAAACCCAAGCGAAGTATCGGGAGAAATACTTGCTCCGCGCAACAGAGAAATTAGGATCGGGGACTTGATTACACTAGTTAATCACTAATGCCCTTTCGGTACCTAATCTTGTTTACACCCCGAGGTTTTTTTGATGTTCGAGGGATTTTCCATGCATTTTTGGGAGAAAAAACGTTTTTTGAGTCATTTTCTAGTTTTTTGGACACAAAAGGCATTTTTGGTTTTTTTTTTTTTGAAAAAATACAAGTCTTTTTGGCTTTTTCTGAATTTTTTGGCTTTTTCATGAAATTTTGACTTTTTTTTGGATTTTTGGCATTTTTTGGAAAATATGGAATATTATTTGATTTTTTGATTTTTCGGAAAATAAAATATTTTTTAAATATTTTTTAAATATTTTTGGAAAATAAATTATTTTTCATTATTTTTGAAATATTATATTATATTATAATGTAAAAAAACGAACCGGGTCGAGATCCCCGGGTTGGGTCCGACTCGGATTTTTTCATTTTTTGATTTTTCATTTTTGAAAATAAAAAATTTATTATTTATTTATTTATTTAAAATAATATAAAAAACGACCCAGGTCGGATCCGTGGGTTGGGTCCGAGCCCGACTCAGATTTTTCTCCTTTTTTTTCTTTTTCCAAGCCCATGAACTAACCCAGGCCCACAATTTCTTTTAAGAAAATAACTCCAGGCCCAAAACCAAAATAGGCCCACTTTTATAAAAACTTCAGCCTAAAGACTACCCGGCCCACACGCACAACCCGGCCCGGGGAAACCCTACCCGGAAACAAAGCAACCAAGTCACAACAGACCCGCGAATTGACCCGGTTCCCTGCCTCCTCTACCCCTTGCTCCCTTACGGCGCTGATGAGAGGGCCTGCGGCATCACCGGGCGGACGGCGGTGGCGACGGGCTTGACGGCAACGACGGTGGAGACGACGACGATAATCCGCGTATGGGGACAGCGAGGGCGAGCGACCATGGGTCTGTGATGGGGATTTTAGTGGCGGCCTGGTTCGAAAAGGGGGAAGACGCGACGACGATGGCCCGACGGGCAGCAGTGACGGTTACTAGTACCTGCTCTGTAACGAGGTGGCGAACGGTGGCGGTGACAGGGCAGCGATGGCGTCGAGATTGCGGTGGATGGCGAGCAGCAACGGATGGCGATGGCGCGGGGGGGGGGGGGAAACGGATGGCGACGACGATGCAACCGGCAACAGCTGCGGAGGGCACTCGACTCCCAAATCTGGCCTTCTTGCTCGGATTCCTCTCCCTCCGCCTCCACACACTCGGATCCTTCTCCCTCGGGCTCGCTTGCCGCCGGCCTCCCCCGAAGTCTCTCGGAGGGAGGTCGTTCGAGCTTCGCGACCCGATCTCTCGCGTGCTCGCTCGTTGAATCAACCCTGAAGTCTCTCAAGGGAAGATCTCCGAGTTCGCCGTGCCGTTCTTCAACGAAGGTGGTGCCATTTTATAGGTGAGGAGGTTCGGTCGACGGAGCTACGACTGCAGGTTCTCTTCGCGCGCCGAGCAACCATCGACGGCCAAACCGGTGTCCCATCTCAGCATTAAAGGCGCGCATTGAAGGCGCATGCGCGTCGTCCCCTCCTTTGGCGGCCTACCTCCGTGCCTCTTTGCCGTAGGCTGCCCTTGAGCGCGTCGCCGGCCACCGTGCGTGAGATGCAGAAGCGAATGAAGAAGAAGAAGAAGACAGGAGGAAGAAGAAGAGGGGGGGCCAAGTCGTGCAAAGGGAAAAAGAAAGAAAGGGGTTGGTTGCTTTTTTGCTTTTTGCTTTTTCTTGTTTTTATTTGATTTTTTTGTTGTTTTTGTTATTTGTTTATTATTTCGAAAAAGACAAAATAAATAAAAACTTAATTAATAAAATAAAAGACTAAAAATTGAGGTGTGTCAGCTGCCCTCTTTGAAGGTGAGCTCGCAGAGGTTGCATTCAAAGACAGACTAATGCCTCAATTTTATCCATGCATGCGTAGCAGATTATATTTTATTTGGGACCTATTATTCTATGCAGAAAAAAGAGCAATATACCTTTACATATACTAAGACAGATAAGAAGATACCTGTAGATACTTACCGGGAGTGAGTGAGATAGGGTGTAAACCCCGAGTTTGGCAAGTATCAAGGTGTCATCTTACCTGTTGATATGAGGAGGTTGCTTTTCTAGGACCCGAACCTTTCTTCGGTCGCCTTAACGGGAGACTGCTCTTCCAGGACCCGAACCATTCTTCGGTCGCCTGTTAAAACAATCAATGGTTTGTCTAGGACCCGAACCTTTCTTCGGTGACCTTGACGGGAGACTGCTTTTCCAGGACCCGAACCATTCTTCGGTCGCCTGTTAAAACAATCAATAGTTTGTCTAGGACCCGAACATTTCGTCGGTCACCTTGACGGGAGATTGCTCCTCTAGGACCCAAACCATTCTTCGGCCGTCTGTTGGAGTAATCAGTGGTTTGTCTCGGACCCAAACCATTCTTCGGTCGTCGTGACGGGAAATTGCTTCTCCAGGACCCGAACCATTCTTTGGTCGCCTGTTAAAACAATTAGTGATTTGTCTCGGACCCGAACCATTCTTCGGTCGCCGTGACGAGAGATGCACCGACCTTTCTCAGGGCATCTCGTTTGTGGGTGCCTGATTTGTATCGAGGACACCAGTTGGTACCCGACCTTTCTCGGGAGATGCCCTGACCTTTTCCAGAGCATCTGTTTTGTTGGGGTGTCTGACTTCTGTCAAAGACACTGGTTGGAACTCGATCTTTCTCGGGAGGATACACCAACCTTTCTCAGGGCATCGATTTGTGGGGCATCTGACTTCTGTCGAAGACACCAGTTGGAAACCGACCTTTCTCGGGAGGATGCACCAACGCATCGATTTGTGGAAGATACCTGGACATTCACAAGCATATTAAAGAGTACCTGGATATTCACCAGTACTAACCTGAAGGGTTTCTAGGCATTTGCAGGCGTCAAAATGGGTATTTGGCTGACCATAGGCATTGAATGGGTACTTGGATGATCACAAGTATGAATTCTTGGGGGATACTTGGGCATTCACAAGTATCGAAGGGGTACTTGATAATTGGAAATATTGAGAACATACATTGGATATTTGTGAAGGTATCCCACCTCCTGGCAATTTGGAAATATCGAGGGCATACCTGGGATATTGGTGAAGGTCTCTCACCTCCTGGTAGTTGGAATATCGAGGACGTACCTTGGATATTCATGAAGGTTTTTCATCGACTGGTAGTTGGGAATATTGAGGACGTGCCTCGCATATTTGTGAAGGTCTCTCGCCTCCTGGTAAAGGGGAATATTGAGGACATGCCTCGAATATTCGTGAAGGTCTCTCATCTCCTGAGATATTCGTGAAGGTCTCTCACCTCCTGGTAATTGGGAATATCAAGGACGTGCCTTGGATATTCGTGAAGGTCTCTCACCTCCTGGTAATGAGAATATCAAGGGCGTGTCCCGCATATTCGTGAAGGTCTCTCACCTCCTGGTAATTGGGAATATCGAGGGCGTACCTGAGATATTCGTGAAGGTTTCTCACCTCCTGGTAATTGGGAATATTGAGGGCGTGCCCCGCATATTTGTGAAGGTCTCTCACCTCCTGGTAATTGGGAATATCGAGGGCGTACTTGAGATATTCGTGAAGGTTTCTCACCTCCTGGTAATTGGGAATATTGAGGGCGTGCCCCGCATATTCGTGAAGGTCTCTCACCTCCTGGTAAATGGGAATATCGATGACATACCTGAGATATTCGTGAAGGTCTCTTACCTCCTGGTAATTGGGAATATCGAGGGCGTGCCCCGTATATTCATGAAGGTCTCTCACCTCCTGGTAGTTGGAATATTGAGGACGTACCTTGGATATTCATGAAGGTCTCTCACCTCCTGGTAATTGGGAACATCGAGGACGTACCTGGGATATTCATGAAGGTCTCTTACCTCCTGGTAATTGGGAATATCGAGGACGTGCCTCGCATATTCGTGAAGGTCTCTCACCTCCTGGTTTTATAAACTTGAATGTGGTATGAGGCTTACCTGGATTGCCATAGGCACTTAAAAGGGGTGGAACACCTGGATGGCCACAGGTGTACAAAGTACTGGAATACTTGGATGAACACAAGTGTTTAATGATATGATCTGGGACCACCCAGGCTGGTCCAAACGCTAGAAAACATACCTAGACGGTGGTGCCAAGCACATCAATGGAATGCTTGAACAGCTGCTATATCATTTGGGGGCAACTCGAGCAAGTTGTGTGTCATGAAAAAGGAAGTACCTAGACAACGGTGGGTACTTAACGATATGGGGATACCCAGATAGCCGTAGGTATTCCAAAAGATACTTGGTCAGTCACAAGTATCAATACTCTAGGGACGACTCGAATAGGTCGAGTGTCAGAAAAATGGAGTATCCGAATGATAGCCGGTACTCAAAGACAATGGGATGCTAAAATAGTTGCAAACATCCAAACTCAAGGGACAACTCGAATAGGTCGAGTGTTAACAGAGGGAGCACCCAGCAAGTGGTGGATACTAAAAAACAAGGGGGATACCTGGATAGTCGCAAATATCAATACTCTGGGGGACAACTCGAACAGATCGAGTGTCAGGAAAAGGGAGTATCCGAATGATGGCCGGTACTCAAAGACAAGGGGATACTTAGACAGTTGCAAGCACCCAAACTCAAGGGACGACTCGAATAAGTCGAGTGTCAACAAGAGAGTACTTGGACAGTGATAGGTACTTTAAGACAAATGGGGATAAAGATATGCTTACCTGGCAATATCTCTAATCTCTGAGAGTATGTCTGCTATTTGCACAATATGCACACATGATTATATATGCTGTAAATTCATGAATTTAAATGAGATTCATGCATGACAACTTTGTCTACTTTGTAACATTCGAATTCCACTAGGGAAGATTTTGAAAGACAACCTTTATTCAGAATGCAGATGTCTTGACCATGCCAGATGAGGGACTTTCAGTCTGAAAGGACTTTTCACTCACTCTCATGGAAAAGGCTATCCTGACCATTGATGCAGGATTTATAAGGACCACACTTCTCACTGTCATCATGACAGCAGGGGTCTGAGTATTCTCGCAAGTGGTACGACTTTACCAATGTGAGAGGTCTTTGTTGAATTTGTGATGAAGACTTAGTCAATAGCTCATCAAATGGGACCGTCGAGGTCAAGGCTCATGAACGAAGTGCCGCACGATCATCTCCAGGTTTGCAAGTCGAGAGTCTTGCGAAAAAAGATAGAATAGTCTTGCTCGTACTTCTTCGAGCAATGTTTATAGACATATAAAATCCTACGTTAATTGAAGTGCCCCTAGTCTGAAGAGACTTTTACAATGGGATGAAATGTAGGCTTGATTCATGTGTAAAAGGATGAGAGTTGGTGATTGTCTTGGCATTTGTCACTAGTCTTTCTTCACGGTCAGATGGAGGTTGTATCAATTGAACAACAATTTCTCTCGGAATACAAATGGCTGTATTTTTGTTTGGGGCATTGGCCTTGCTTTTACCAGGCACACTGCTTTTTTCATGCCCCTATTTCTCATCTCAATTTTTCATTCATGGGCATTGACCTTGCTTTTACCAGGTACACTGCTATTTTATACCCCAGTTTTTGTTCTTGTTGCTTGAGGAATTGATCTTGACAAGTTCAAGCAACTGCCTTTGCTAGGCTATGGAGTCTTCATCTTTTGTTGGTACTTCTGATTATGCTGCTCAAACGACAGTGGCTTCTGCTTTGCCTCCAGGTGAGGGTGAATTTACAGACTCAATTTAGTTGTACAATGGATATAAGTGTGTAAATAAAGAAATGCTCTTCATGACTCTAGGGCACTTAAATTAACGCGAGTATTCATGTGCAATAAAGACACTCGAAGATTGATGCAAGTGCAAGCAAGAAAATTTCTATGCCCTTTTTCACCTTGTGATGCTGATTTGCTTTCGACTTGCCCCATGTGGGGTGGTTCTTTGGGAGTATAGCAGAGATTTGTCAGTGTATGGGGCTCAAAGTGAGTGATGGAATGCCTCTCACTGCTTTGGTCATCGTACCATTCGCGAGAGAACTCTTTACCCTGTAGTCATGGAATTTTCTGCATTCATCTCACAAGTGTATAGATGGGGGATTGTGTGTAGGATATGGCTTGCCTGTCATCACTCTGACGCGCTTCATCCAACATGCTCAATCAATCTTGTATTCTTCAATCGGCTGTCTATTCTAATAATTCTCAATGGAATCAATGATTTAGACAGACAAAATCATTATGCATAATTTACCTAAAAATGCATGCAGTGTATGATGTGATGGGGTTTGTATTCTCAAAAATAAATGAAAGGCTTTTTTACTCAAGAAGAACTTATTAACAGCTATAGGAGTGTTTACTTGGTGGAACGGTATTCACAAATGTGTTGAAACTTGAACATTAAAAGAGCTATTTACAAAAGGGTGATTCACAAATGAGTGTCAATAGATTGCTCCTATTAGTTAGGGACATGACATATGAGGATCAACCAGGGATTGGGAATCTGATCAAGAATTTCTACACTTGCTTTTTCCAGAGAAGAAGCTGAAAATTGATCAATCAACATGGCCAAAATTAAAGGTGAATTAAGGCCTGAAGGATCTCTGTCATTTGCTTTGGCAATACTTAGACGCCATTTTTTTAGGAGAGTCTGTCATGCCTCTCATTGATTTGTTATCTTTGCTTTTGACAGTCAGATGATCTTGCAACAAACAAGACATGCTTCTCATTGATTCGTTATCATTGCTTTTGATAGTCAAGTGATCCTACAACAAACAAGAGGGAATGTGTTAGTCATGAATTCTTTCCAGAGTCGAATAACTGGAAGCGATACAACTTTACCCTTCACTGGTTTGCAGATGATTAGGGGTGAACCTGAAGTGAGAGGGGACATGAAGTCCTATGTCCCTTGCTTCATTAGGTCAATTATTTTCTAAATTGGCTCCTAGATGACATGTCTTTTTACACGAAGCCAGGTAAATTTGATGTGGGTCATTTCCACGTACTAGCTTGGCCAATATTGATTTGCCAAACCTAACCATTGAGTTTGGTCTCGAGTTGTGATACTCCCTGTCAAATAAGGAAAATACGTCAAAAGCGGGTTCAGATAGTGGGAGTATTGGAAACTATACCAAATTACCCTTCCCCAGAGTTTGTCTGTGCTAGCTCCTAAAGATATTTGAATGTCGATGATGGCCTCTTTATCTTGGCATAGTTCAATGTTTCCTTCAATTGGCCTTCCTCATTTGTGGCCACATATGCATGATTGCTGGTCGTTGATTCATCTTCAACGCTTTCCTTCTATGGAATTTCTTCTTCTGTCTTTAACTATAGCATCATTAACAGCATTGAGCAAAGTCATGTACCTCAAGCTTCTATGGAATCTGAGATCAAAATCCCAAGCCTTGTGATGGCAACTACTCCTTGGAAGAACATGTGTCTGGAGTGAAGTTTTCTAGATTCCAAAGTCATTGTCCAAAGTGTGGGGCCATAGATCGCCTTGACCGTCTAGATTTTCTCCCTGTTGACAGTAATCACTTAAAAGGAAGAGAAGGACTTCCTTCCTTATGTTGAAGTTGATACTGTAACATCTAGCCGTTTGGGCGCGTCGTGCGACAAGATGGTCCTTTGGCTTAGGATGGAGCTGGGCAAGAGTGAGGCATGTCATGGATGCTTTGATCTCAACTCTATGCCTGTACCTATTACGTTTCATCTTTTGTATCCTGTAAATAGAAGAGAGAGGACATCATTTCCAAATTATATTCAGAGAATAAGACTTACCCTCTTTTGGTGTAAGATGATTCTTTCTATTTGCCCCTGTTTTCTTGGCAGGGTGTCTTTGAATTTGGCGAGTTTGTCTGATGCGTTTGCTTCAAATGCCCCCTGTCACACTAAGTCAAAGGGGATGGGAATGATCTTCTGAGACATGAAGCGAATGAGTCAAAAAGACAAACACGGTTAAATTTATCATCTTGTTTTAACAAAAGCTTTTGAGTGATGAAATATTTTCAAAATACGTCTTTGGGGGAGAAAAAGCATGAGGAAGCCTAGCCCTCAGTATTCTCCTTGGATGATATTTTCTTTTCATGGTTGGATAACATCACTGGGCTAGTTTGGAGTACTGCCTCATGCTCTCAAAATATTATAATTGTACAATAGAGTACTTGGAATGGAAAATACAACAGTAGCACACTAGACAAAATAAGAAACATGAAATTATAGAAACAAGTAAAACTCATGAAAACCCCTGTGTAAAGGAGCGCTTTGATAGTGCTGGTCTTGAAGCTAAGCGTGCTTGAATTCCTCGCCTTCAGTAGACTCGAAGTATTCGCATGCGATGACTACCTCGCTGAAGCTATGGAAGCGTAACCCATGCAGCCAACAGCGATGCTTACAGGACAAAGCTTCTATGAACTGCTTCATTAACTCCTCTTCAGCCAGTTGAGGGCAGGTTTGCATCATGAAAGCTCTCCACCTCCCTGCGTATGCTTGGAAATCCTCCATTGGTCTTCTTGTGAAGTGAGCCAAACTCTCACATGGCAATTCAGTTCCGATCTGGCTTTGGTACTGATGCAAGAATGTGGAAGTCAGCTCATTCCAATCCTTTAGGAGATAAATATTTGCTGTGATGAACCATTGCAATGAAGACCCCGTAAGAGCTTCTTGGAATGCCTGAGTTGTGAACGACATCTGGCCATAGTACCGACTCATTTCCGCATGGAGATATTGCAAATGAACCACGGGACAAGTTGTGCCATTATACTTACGGAAATCAGGCATCCACATCTCTCCAGGGGTCGTGATCTTATGAGCGTAAGACGGGCTTGATATATCTTGGTTAGGCCACTGATTTTCCCACTGCATATCTATTGTAGTGGCGAATTTTTCTGTTTCAGGGAAGTTGGATTCTACCGAGATTACCCTATTGCTTTCTTCTTGGTCAAAATTTCCGAATGAGGATAAAGTATTGAAGCTATCCTCATGGTCAGAGGGCAAGCTTAGTACTTCATTACGATTATAGCGGATAAAGACGTATGCTTCTTCTTCTGACGGGCCTTCATCTCCGGATGAGAGTAGGAAATAGTTATACGATGAATCGTCAGTTTCATTGTCGAAATAACGCTGGAAGTCCTTGGGATTGTATTCTAGGGCCAGGAAGTCTTCAGGATTATACTCTAGAGGGTGGTTGCCTTCAAAGTTGTATTCTTGGGAATGTTCAAAGCTTTGGTGCGGTGGCTCGTCGATAGATGCTGAATCTATCTGCTTGGGTTTTCTTTTCTTGGCTTCTGGTCCAAACTTTTTGAGTAAGGCCCTTCATTTTGCTAACTTGATTCTGTCAAGGGAAGTGAGAGACATTAGAGTTTCACTGTCTGATTCACTTTCCAAGTTGATAGGGGTTGGTATTCTTTGGACCCTAGCTCTTGGAGTAAGCTTGGGGAGTTGTCCAGTTGTGCCCCACTCTTGAACAGACTCTGTGTCTTTGACCTCGTACAAAGGCTCCTTGCCTTTCCTAGTGGGAAATTTTCCAGTAACAGGATGTTGCTTAACTGCCCATTTATCATGCAAGGGTTCATTGACATGCTCCTCTCCTATCTCAGCGGTTAACAGCTTCTTGTGCTCCGCGATCATTGGCTCTTCGTAGGGCAAGGTGATGTCAGGGGTGATGTCAATATCGTATTCTTGATGGAAAACATTAATTAATTCCCTCCAGGTTTTAAGGGGACTAATCTTCCTAACAATGTACCATCGCAAAGCAGGGCCAGTTAAGTTCGATTGGTACGAATGAATCATCCTTCGAACCAGGTAAGCCTGCAAGTAGGTCTCTGGGCTGGAGGTATTAGCATACCTTTCGCATTCACGTGCTTTGAGTTTTTTAGGGATCTCAATGCCGGCGTAATTGGACAGGTCCATGGGATTCTGCTCTTGCAGTTGGTTTAACTTTTTCATGATCCTTTCAAACTGTCTATGGTACTGGCTATTTTCTAGCAAATTTGCAGGCATCATGACGGTGTTTGAGACAACTATAGAGTTAGGCTCAGCTTGAGTGGATTTCATTTGTCTCGAGAGTTGTTGAAGGACAATGGACATCTGTCCTACGCCGTCTTCAATGTTAATGAGACGATTTTGTACATCATTCTGATCGGGTCCTATTGCATGAGGCTAATCACGAGCGATTGGTGGCCGGCGATTCATAATTACCTGTTTGTTGTGAAAACAATGAATGAGCACGAAAGTAAACAAAGATTGACCTATGGCAATGGTCTAACTGCTTTTTTATTTATCAAAAGAGGGTTTATAGACTGCCAACTCCTAACATCTAGAACTTGAAATTGAAAAGACAGGATGAAATACTAGATATTAAACAAGAGTCCCTAAACAATGGGACAAAACTTTCACACTATTTACACTAAGGGGTACATGATTGCTAATTTATATGCGACGGGGAGCCTTGTTCTTGCGAGGACACCTACTTCCTTGAACTGGTTTTGAGGTGTGCATCCAATCCATTCCCAAATCTCTCTCCATGAGCTCTGCTTGCTCATGCTGGCTGCTCTCGCTAACTGAGTGAGGGACTAATGGCTTCCATCTTGTCGGGATACAATGGTTGTGGATGTAGGACATGGAGGCGTGGTGGGCTTTTTCTTCTCCCTCAAGCCCTTCAGGTATCACAATCCTTTTACGATGGCACTTGTCCCAAGTTTCCTCAGCAGTAGAAATTTCGAATTCATAGTCACGGCTTGTGTTGAAAAGAACTGGAGGGACCATCATCTTGAAAGGCGGTGGGATCTCCTGAAGGGCTCCATATTGTTGTGCTACCCGATATGGGTAGTAGGGAATGGCGCCGGTGAGACCGAGCAACGGAATTGGGCGGGTGCGCATGTAAGCAAAGCGGGCCCTTTTTTCATGGAACCAACCAGCACACCATTGGAATGCCTCAGGAGCTGGGTTTCTTAGAAAGCTTACCCAATTTAAACAACTTTGATTGGGAATGTACGGTCCTAAAACCATAAATTTTTGTAATGGATTTTCAAAAGCATTTGTTTCAGGCGATCGCATGAAGTCTCGAAATTCGCTTAGGTGAGAAAAGAACCAGACTTGTAAAATTTCAGGAGAGGCTCGCATGATTTTCTCCGAGTTGTCTTTAAAACGATTAAAAGACAAGAATGTTTCAGTTAAAATCATGTTGACATAATTCCCCCCTCTTAAGATCTGATCAACTATCCATGCCATCTTGGGAGTTATGGCATTTCTTTGATGGGGGAAGATGATGAGCCCGAAAAAAGCTAGGAGGAAAATCTCACTTTTCTTGGTCATAGGCTGATTTTGGAAACAGGCATTCATAAATTCTAGTGGGCAGGTATTATGGTTGCCTTCAAGAATTTGTCTCATGACATGGATTTCAATTCCTAAAAGTCGTGCTAACCTGCGCCATGGGAGGGCGCCTATCGTTGGCTTGACAAGCTTTTTCTCAAGAGGCATTCCAGTGATGATGCTGTATTCTTCCAGGGTTGGGGTTAGCTCAAACCTACCGAATATAAAAGTAATTGTCCTCGGGCACCAAAAATGTGCCATGGCTTGTATGACTTCAGAACGAACAGTGATTTGGATCAACGATAGGAGATGACCAATTTTGGCCTTCACGCGCTCCTGGGCAAACTGATCTAATTGACCCCACCATCTGAAGAGCTCCGCCTTGGGAGCAGGAATGAACTGGATATCGTCTTTCCCCATCACATATAAACTGGGACTTGAAAAGTTTATCCTACATTGCCATGGGCCAAATAAAAAGACTGAGTAAAAGTAAAGAAATCACTTTGCTTTTAAAGAAAAATGGCAAGCACAAAGACATGCGCATGGGACGTGGGGCTTGATTTCTAACTCAAAAGGCTTGATGAAATTAAAAAGGTATCCGCCCATCGCAGTCTCGCATTAGCAGCATACCCTCCTAACCTCGGCTAAGAAATTCGGGGAAAAGAAAGGCAACCTCTACATCGCAGTCTCGCGTTCGAGGTCGTATCTTTCTTAACACCATCCTAGAAATCCTATGGCGGCCCAGGTCCGGCGGCCGGGTTGTGTGTGCCATGTGTAGTGTTTAAAACAGTAAAGCATGCACAGCAGTTTATAATCACAAAACATTTTATTTTGACAGAATAAAAAAACTTTAAACTATTACCCTGCACAAAAGAAAAAAAACCCAAGTCAGCCAAGCGTTTAAACAAAGATAAAATGGCCTAAGTCCTCAAAGTCCCCAGCGGAGTCACCAAGCTGTCGCAACCTCTTTTTTAGCGGCGCCCGCAATCGGGTACGGGCGCCTAAGGAGGCTAGTGGCTCGGCTGAATTTATTAAGCCCGGACTCTCCCAAGTCCACCAATTCACGACTTAATGGTTCGGGTTTTTAGCCTATAAATTAATTTTTAAAATGGAATCGCCACTAATCAATTTGGGGTGGGTTGATTAAAAACCCAAGCGAAGTATCGGGAGAAATACTTGCTCCTGCGCAACCAGAGAAATTAGGATCGGGGACTTGATTACACTAGTTTATCACTAATGCCCTTTCGGTACCTAATCTTGTTTAAACCCTGAGGTTTTTTGGATGTTCGAGGGATTTTCCATGCATTTTTGGGAGAAAAAACGTTTTTTGAGTCATTTTCTAGTTTTTTGGACACAAAAGGCATTTTTGGTTTTTTTTTTGGAAAAATACAAGTGTTTTTGGCTTTTCTGAATTTTTTTGGCTTTTTCATGAAATTTTGACTTTTTTGGATTTTTGGCATTTTTTGGAAAATATGGAATATTTTTTTATTTTTTTATTTTTCAGAAAATAAAATATTTTTTAAATATTTTTTTAATATTTTTGGAAAATAAATTATTTTTCATTATTTTTGAAATATTATATTATATTATAATGTTAAAAAACGAACCGGGTCGGATCCCTGGGTTGGGTCCGATTTTTTCGGGTCATCCATTTATTTATTTATTTATTTGTTTAAAATAATATAAAACCGACCCGGGTCGGATCCGCGGGTTGGGTCCGACCCGGGCCAGCCCGAAACGCAAACGGGCTCGCAACGCGGGCCCGACTTAGATTTTTCTCCTTTTTTTTTCTTTTTCCAAGCCCATGAACTAACCCAAGCCCACAATTTCTTTTAAGAAAATAACTCCAGGCCCAAAACCAAAATAGGCCCACTTTTATAAAAACTTCAGCCTAAAGACTACCCGGCCCACACGCACAACCCGGCCCGGGGAAACCCTACCCGGAAACAAAGGAACCGGGTCGCAACAGACCCGCGAATTGACCCGGTTCCCTGCCTCCTCTACCCCTTGCTCCCTTGCGGCGCTGATGAGAGGGCCTGCGGCGTCACCGGGCGGACGGCAGCGGCGACGGGCTTGACGGCGATGACGGTTAGGAGTGATCGGTTCCCGGTTCGGTCCGGTTCCACCCAAGAACCGGGAACCGGACCGGGAGGACCGGTTCCCACTTTTCTGGACCGTGGACCGGACCAGCTATCTTGGAACCGAGAACCGGACCAACCAACCGGTCCGGTCCGGTCCGGTCCGGTTCCAATGAACCATCACTTATTTTCATTTCATTTAACAAAAAAAAATAAATAGCAATTACTAGTAAAGTAATGCACGAGATTATGATCCGGTCAAGTTTTCTTATTCACTTTGTGACCAACAAAGTGACGCCCTATTAAATTATAAACGTCCACTTTGTGGCAACAAAAATTAAAATTCTGCATCATACCTTATGTCCTTGCACTATTATGAAACAAAAAAATAAGCTAAAGATCCACACAAATTTGAAATATCAAAGAAGTTTTTCTTTCCAAACATATTTCACACACTCACCTTCATTCTCATTAACATAAATGTTATTAGAGAGGCAAAAAACAAAAGAAAAACAGAATAAAGCATACTTGAATGGGTAAGAGATGGGTAATGCCACGTTTCTCAAGAGATTCCACGAGCCTCTGAGGCAAACCCAGCTTGGAGAGAGCAAGCTCGTCCTCGCTCACACTCTCAGCCTTGCTGCCCTCAGACACGAAGCCGCCCTCATCCTCACTCGCATCAACCTTGCTCTCCGAGAACCCACCGGTCCCCAACTTCTTGAAAGCCTCCTCGCTCAGCACCGAGTTCGGCGTGGCGATGGCAGACGTCACGAAGCTCCTCAGGCTCCTCCTAAGGCCGCACCTTTTCACCCACCCACTTCCTAAAAACCCAAAGGGTCTTCGGACATGGCACTCGCTGGATGAACAGAGCAAGGAATTGAAGTGGGGCTTCTCGAAAAACGACAGAGAAACCACGGCACGAGGTTGACGTCAAGGCTTAAGAACCTTGATCGAAGTTAGGCATGGGGCGAGGCTACGACTATGGGGGAGCGACTTCAAGTCTAGAAGCAGAGTGACGGCGGCAGCGAGACCCCTGTCGTTGTGTGGCAGAGCTTCAACTTTCCAGCGGACACCCTCGTGGAGAACCAAAACTTCACGGCCACCATGTCGCTGACGTCGTCGACGAGCTCTACTCGATGCGCATGGGGACTGACTTCTTCGCCCTCTACGCGAAGTTCGGCGGTGATTTGGACCAAATGTATTGGGAGCACAAGGCGCTGGAGGCGAAGGCGCAGGTGGTCGACGGGGCCGGTGCGGTCTACACTTGGCTCGACCCGAGCGGGTTCATAGCCATGTACCAGAACAGCAGCATCCCGGTCGATGTCGAGGCCTTCAACAGCTTCCAAAAGTCGATCGACTCCTTCCTCCTCCTCCGGCTGGAATCGGACGGTGTGAGGCGAGATGTTGCGGTAAGGCACTCTGAGGAGGAAGAGAGCTGAGCGTCCGAGGCACTCAGAGGAAGAGAGCCGAGCGTTGGTGTGAGTGGGGCATGAGGTGAGGCGTTGGGGGCGTCGGGCAACGCGTCGTCGAGCAAGCAAGGGGAAGGGTTACAGTTTTGAGAGGGAAAGACAGTGAGAATTGCCGCTGAATTAGGTTGTAAAATTTGGGGAAAGGGAGGTTGATGTGATGGTTACTGTTTATGAGAGCAAAAACTTAAAAAAATAAAGAGAGGGGTTTAGCCGTTTCAGTTTCAAGAGGTAAAAGGAAAATAAGAATTGTAAAATTAAAAAACTGATGTGATGCTTACTGTAGAGTGTAAAGGAACGCAAGAAAGGAATTAGCTTTGAGGAAAAAATGAATATGGTAATGGGTATTGTAAATTAGTTTAGAAATTAATATATTTATATATATAAATGGTCGGTCCGGTCGGTCCGGTTTCGACCCCCAAACCGGGAACCGGACCAACCGGTCACCGGTTCCAAAAATAGGAACCTAAGACCGGACCGAGACCCTCTAGAACCGCCCGAAACCGACCGGTCCGGTCCCGTCCGGCCGGTTCCCGATTCGGGCGGTTTACGTTGCACACCCCTAATGACGGTGGAGACGACGGAGACGATGGTGGAAACGACGACGATAATCCGCGTACGGGGACAACGAGGGCGAGTGACCATGGGTCTGTGATGGGGATTTTAGTGGCAACCTGGTTCGAAAAGGGGGAAGACGCGACGACGATGGCCCGACGGGCAGCGGTGATGGTTACTAGTACCTGCTCTGTAACGAGGTGGCGAACGATGGCGGTGACAGGGTAGCGACGGCGTCAAGGTTGCGGTGGATGGCGAGCAGCAACGACCGAATGGCGATGGGGGGGGGGGGAACGGATGGCGACGACGATGCAACCGGCAACAGCTGCGGAGGGCACTCGACTCCCAGATCTGGCCTTCTTGCTTGGATTCCTCTCCCTCCGCCTCCACACGCTCGGATCCTTCTCCCTCGGGCTCGCTTGCCGCCGGCCTCCCCCGAAGTCTCTCGGAGGGAGGTCCTTCGAGCTTCGCAACCTGATCTCTCGTGTGCTCGCTCGTTGAATCAACCCTGAAGTCTCTCAAGGGAAGATCTCCGAGTTCGCCGTGCCGTTCTTCGACGAAGGTGGTGCCCTTTTATAGGCGAGGAGGTCCGGTCGACAGAGCTACGACCGCCGGTTCTCTTCGCGCGCCGAAAGACCATCAACGGCCAAACCGGTGTCCCATCTCAGCATTAAAGGCGCGCATTGAAGGCGCATGCACGTCGTCCCCTCCTTCAGCGGCCTACCTCCGTGCCTCTTTGCCGTAGGCTGCCCTTGAGCGCGTCGCCAGCCACCGCGCGTGAGATGCAGAAGCGAATGAAGAAGAAGAAGAAGACAGGAGGAAGAAGAAGAGGGGGGGGCAAGTCGTGCAAAGGGAAAAAGAAAGAAAGGGGTTGGCTGCTTTTTTGCTTTTTGCTTTTTCTTGTTTTTATTTGATTTTTTTGTTGTTTTTGTTATTTGTTTATTATTTCGAAAAAAGACAAAATAAATAAAAACTTAATTAATAAAATAAACAGACTAAAAATTGAGGTGTCAACACGGATGTAGGAAGATGAAAAGGAGAAAAAGGCAGGGGAAAGAAAAGAGAATGCGTGGCTGAGCTTTGGTTGTCTTGCGAGAGAGAGAGAGAGAGACAAAGGAGAGGGGGTCGGTCATGGCAGCTTGCTTGAGAAGTCGGATGAGAGAGGGAGAGACATAAAGTCTAAAATCTTAGCCAATTCATTCAATGCTTGGTCCCCTTAAAGCAATCCAAACTTATCCCATTGGTCTCTATTACTTTCTTGCCAAATAAATCCACTAATTAACTTAATTTGAAGCCAAAATTCCAACTCTATTTAAAGCTCCGAATTTTCAATTTTCGGACTTCAATATCTTCGACTAATTCTCTGTTCGACATCCAATTTAGCCAAGGAAAAAGCCCATATGATTTTCTGTAAGTGCCCATCGCCAGAAAGCTTGGCTTGAAAGTCAAAACTCCTTTAAATTCGGCCCGTACGAATTTCCATTAATTTTCCGTGACATCCGATTCGATTTTCCGCAAAAATCTCAGAATCTCTAAAAAAATTTCTGAGACTGAGTCGACGTTCCTAAATTAGTGCCACCATAGAACTTTCAAATTCTAAAATCGGGCTAGAATTCATGGTTAATTTCCATTTGACGCGTTTTTAGCGTGACCTAGACTACCCGGTAACTTTCAGAACTTTTTAGTGCAAATGACCCATATTCGATTTTTTTCGAGCCACAATGAACCCACTCGACTCAATGACAACTCTCGATTGTCGTGAAAGTCTCAATGATTCAAATACGGACACAGGGTACCAAAACGACAGTAAAATCATATTAGTGTCGGTCGATGAGAATTTTCTAATTTAGTGGTGTCACCCACGATTAGCCACACATCTCAATCGAACCAACTTATATCTAATCTCAAATCGATTTATATTTGTGCCGTAATGATTTCGATAGATGAGCATGGTCGAGAAGCCGATTCCTAGTCAAGTTCTCAAGTCTATTTGCCTTAAAATCCTTAATGGTTTCCCCAGATAATCTAGTTATCTCTAGAATGATCAGTTTTGAGAACAACCCTATAGACGCATTAATGAAATGCCTGATTTATTCAATAGAAAACATGACTGAAAATCTGGAATGTCACAACTCTTTTCTCTTATAAAAATTTCGTCCTCGAAATTTAAACCTTTTCCAATCCTTTAACAAAAAGGTGGGGGTATCGTCGTCTCATCTAGTCTCACTTTCCCCGGTTGTTTCTTCAGTCCCGTGGCATTGTTAGACCACTTTGACCAAAGGGACCTTCTTGATACACAAAATTTGATCTTTCTGATCCACAAGCTGAACTGAACTTTTCATGTACGACACTCTATCGTCCACACCTAATTCTTCAAGATTTAGCACATGGGTCCTATCAGGCTCATATGTCCTCAACATCGACACGTGAAAGACGTCATGCATTTGCGCTAACCTCGACGGCAATGATACAATAGGATCCTGATTCTTTTCAGAATCTCGAAGGGACCTACGTACTTCGATTTCAGATTTCTCCCCTCCTTGTTGAAGTGCAAGGTATCCCTCATTGGTGACACTTATAGGATTTCTTGAACATTTATGTTCATCAACTAAAACGTCCAGATCCTAAACTGGACATTTGGTTCAATTCTGAGGATGGCCATAAGGTTCGAAAGGTGGCCTACCTCAAATTTGAAAATTGAACCTCGAGCTCTCTCGAGTAAATTCCACTCCTTGATCACCATATGTGCAACTGAACACTTTTGATTCAGTGCACTTATGACTTAATTTGTCTTTCTAGGGTGACGCAAGACATCACAATCACAGTTCTTCTAAAATTCTAATTCATAATGCTGTCTCCGATATAACTTCCTTCCTGATTCCCAACTGATGACATCCTATTCCCAAGTCGACCCTTGAAGGTATTGACACTTCTTGTAACTGATCACGCACATCGTTGATCTTCGGCAATGAACACTTGTTCTTTATTGTCACTTAATTGAGTTAACAATAGTCGATGCATACTCGTAATGAATCGTCTTTCTTTTTCTCACAAACAAAACTAATATTTCCCCAAAGTAATGCACTAATATGCATGAATTCCTTATTCAATAGTCCTCACTTCTGCACCTTCGGTTCTATCAATTCAAACAACAACATTTATAAATTATTGTACTACTGAGATGTCCTCAACCTTCAGTTCTTCAATTTATCTTATCTATGACAATCGCCACGTGACCTTGGCAACCTCCGTCCATAAACGGGTTGCCTCTTGCGATGAGATTAGGGAAATCGAGGGTCCTCCTTGACTTCTGATAATTTCAAAATTTTCCTCTATCGGCGAACTAAACTATATCACATTGCAACAACACTTCATTACAACAAAAGCTCATTGAGCCAAACCTTTTTTTTTTATATATAGTATCGAAGTTATACATAGGCAAACCCATTAAGTACAACTATAGTCGGAGATTCATTTCCTACCACTTTATTACAACAACGGAAATTTCACAACCTTCACTCAAAATCCCGCTACTCTACTCTGATAAAAACACCTCAAAAACATTCTTCCTTTGCTCGGTGCTTAGTCAGTCCATTCTTGTTCTTTTCGTCATCCTAGTGGTGTTCTATCTGCAGTGCTTTCCCTTGTCCAGTCCTCCGATGATGTTGTACACTGTACCCTGAACTGGTGGTCTTAGCTGACCTCCTTGCGGCGCGGTTTGAGGTGCATACCCTTTGATCTGTCCCAAAGGTGGCGGTGGTGGCAACTGCGGTTGTCCTCGTGGTCGCCTCGAACAATCTCTGGCCATGTGACCTTGTTGGCCACATTCAAAACAAGCGCCCGTTCTTCGGGGACACCGATTAACAGGATGTCGTCTTCCACAAAGGCGACACATCTCGATCACATTTGGCACCGGCTTGCCAATTCCACCTCTCCTCTTAGGTGGGACTTGAAAGCTATTTCCAGGCATAGGTCTCTTTCCCTGGCGAATATTTTCTCGATGAGAGCTAAACCTCAATCCAAATGAGGAAGCTCTATCGTTCTGATCCTTCTCGATCATCTGGGCTCTCTCATAAAGGTCTTTATAAGTTCTCAGGTTCAGAGAAATCAATGTACTCCTTAAGTCTGGCCTGAATCCTTCTCTGAACCTCCTCGCTCGATTTACTGGATTCGCAATAAATTCAAGAGCATACTGCGAAAGTTCAGCGAACTTCGCCTCATATTGATCGACGATTAGGGAACCCTGGCAAAGACATTGAAATTCTGCCATCTTCACCTCTTTGGCAGTTTATGAGAAATATTTGTCATTAAAAGCCTCTAGAAAGGCGTTCCACTCTAGAACAAAGCCTTCTGGGAATATGGTTCCTCGAATTGTCTTCCACCAAGTATCTACAACTCCCTCCAGTTGGTAAGTTGCAAGTACTACCTTTTAGTCTCATTGTACATTAGCAGTGCAAAGGCTTTCTCCAACTTTTGGATCCACGAAGAAGCAGCTTCAGGGTCTCCGGTCCCGGTAAACTGAGGTGGATTCAGCTTCAGGAATTGCTCTACCAGCTGATGAATTGGTTTGTTTGTGACCACTAATTCGGGTGGACCTTCAGCTTATGCTGCGGCAGGTCCAGCGACAGGTGCGACAGCACGGACAGCAGCAGCTGCGGCAGCAATGGCAGCGTTGGCAGGGGCAGTGGTGGCGACTTCAACAGCGGCAGTAAAGGCGGCAGTTTGATCTCGGGCTTGTTGCCCCATCATCTCCCGCATAGCATCTAGAGCCTGGTTGATTCCGACAGTTCCTTGCTCGCCCGAGGCTGCTACCCCAGCACCAACAGGAGGTGGTGCTACTCTAGCATCTACAACAGGTGGAACCATTCCACTCGCGCTAGCCTGTGCTGGCGCTCGACCACAGCCTCCTCGGGTACCGACTTAGTCGGCTCTCTATCCCGAGTCACAGCCCTACTGGCCCTCTTAGCAGGAGTCCTCGGCTCCTGATCGCCCATAGTGTCGTTCTAAACAACTGACACCTGCTGCCAATTCAACACCGAATTAGAAACAGAGCGATTCAAACAACAAACAATTTTAGCACTCAGCAAACACAGACATGCATCAGCATGAATTTAAAGGTCTTTCCTACCAAATATCCCATGGTCAACGCTCCCTATCACTCCAATCTTGAATTTCGCTCCGATACCAAAAAAGGGGATGTCACGCCCCAATCATCGGTCACGTGCCCATCCTTGTTATATCTGGTCGATTTTAAACTTGCGATATCCCAAGACTACGTATCGCCGACCCTTTCATTTATTAAGCACATGCGGAAGCAGTTATTAATCCCCAGACAACAAAACAATGAGATAGAAAAGTAGAGCCATAATTTTCATATTGAAATTCACAACCACTCTTTTACACAAGCACCTCATAATATATAATGTAATACTATTCACAGTGGTCTGATCTAACATTTCTCCACATATAATCAAGGTCTGACAAAACAAGATGGGATCTCAGTCCTCATCCGGGTCATACTTAGGATCCTCCTCGTGGTCATCTTCTTCTCCAAAATGTTCCTCCTCATTTGGTTCCACATCAGAGTTCTCCTCTTCAAGTTCCTTCTCCTCAGGCTCCTCATCAGGGTCCTGAAATGGTTATTCAATAACCATTAAGACCACGTCTCAGCAAATTCTACCCCCTAAGACTCGATTAGTAAACTAATACGCTAACCGAGCTACCTATACACATACGAGTCAGAGGACTTACCTTGGCCTCAGATTCCACCTGCATATTAGCACAGTTCAATAGGCACCTAATTAATCACATTACTGATCGAAGTATTGATCAAATCGACCTAGTCGATTACATGTCAATCAGACCATCTCATGGTCATTTCCAATCAATCAGTCAATTCACAACATCAGATCAAAGCAATGGTCAATCGACCTAGTCGATTACATGTTATCACGACCCATGCTTGGTCGGCACATTCAATACTATCTATAAGTCCGACCATAGTCCAGGACTGCTCACTCTAAGCTGATATATAGATAGTATAGCTTGCACTAAGCTGATAGTGTTAAGGTATACTGCTCTCGTTAAGCTAACATATCGCCCGTTGGTTGATATAGTATACCCCTGATGCTCACACTAAGTTGATAAAGTGTATTGCTCGCGCTAAGCTGACATATCGCCCGTAGGCTGATATAGTACACCAGTATACTGCTCTCGCTAAGCTGACATATCAGAGCCCGTAGGATGATATAGTATACTATCCGACCATTCAATCCATTCCATCTTTTATCCTTCTCGATAAAATAGCCGTGTGTGGGGACATGGTCGGCCTTAGCCAAAATATAATATTTTCCTTTCCATAACTCCCACATTTTCTATGGTCCACTCAAATATTTTTGGCATTATTAATCGATGCCTAGTTATTTTTCAATTAATAACCAATGATTATCCAATTAAAGAATAATTCCCTCTTTCACAAATAATTCAATTCAGCATGAAATAGAGCTCAATTAAATGAATAGACTATGCCATGACAATCAGCATAAAATTTCGGTTGCTAGCCATCCTAGTTGAATTTCCGGGAATTAAATAATTAAATCATTAATTTCAAAAAATAAATAAATTCAATAAATTCAATTTAGCACAATATAAAGCTCAATTAAATAAATAGACTGCACTATGATCATCAGCATAAAATTCCGGTCGTCGGCTATCCCTTCCTAATTTTCGGAAAATAAATAATTTATTAAATTAATTTCAAAAATTAATAATTAAATACTAAAAATCCAATTTAGGCCCATATGCCTGACTGGACGCCAAAACGAATCAAGAAAAATCCCGAGATGCATTCGATAATTATTAGAAGCTCTCTATTTGCTAATGATTAAGTCTAACCACCTAACATGCATCATTAAGTCACTAATTTAATTCTGCTAAATTAATCTAACCACCTAAGTGCACTTAATTACATCTAACTAACCCTAAGGCATAATTAGCAAACTAAGAAAACATTAGTGGGTAAAACTCACTTGGCTAAAAAGGGGGTCGGAACACCGCGACGGCAACTGAAATCCAAATTTTCGGTGGCGGTGGCGGACACCTGAGCCGGCCCAAAGGCCTTGCAAGCCCGCAAAAATTTCTGGGCTTTGATCGAACTGTGGGCCTGAGCTTGGCTGACTTGCTTTGTGGGCTTGGGCTTCAAGATTGGGCTGTTGAATTGGGCCTCAAATTACTAGGCTGATCTTGCTTTAAAGAAACTGTTGGGCTGATTTCTTGTGGGCCTAACTTTGTTTGGGCTTCAAATGGCGTGGGCTCAATGAAGCTGCTGGGCTGAAGACAGGTTGGATTGAAGCTGCAATGAAGATGCGCGGGCCGAAGACTGCAAGAAACTGAAGCAGCGAAGATCAAGAAGCAGCTGCTAACGCGCTTCGGTGGACGTTGCTGACCTTCGTGGCAGCGGCTCCTAGCGTCTCCAAGTCAACTTCAAGGTGCCTCGGTTGAAGAAGAGATGGACGAAGATGGCAGCTGGATTCCTGGCCGCGTGGAGTGAAGATCGGTGGGGTAGTGAGAGACGCGTGCAGAGATGAGCGAAGGTGGGGTTGCGGTTGGTTTGTTGACTGAACGTGGCAGCTTGGTGGAGTCTTCGAGCGAATGAAATCCACGACGTTAATGAGCTGAAAAAAAGTCGAGCAAAAAGGGAGTTGGGTGGATTTCTTTGGGCAGTGGGGGCTTCGGTCAAAGAAAATGTTTCTGTGAGTTTGAGGTTTGACCGGCATGGGGTTACGAAGAGGAAGGAAGAAGCATTCGGATGCAAGACGATGAAAAGGAGAAAAAGGCAGGGGAAAGAAAAGAGAATGTGTGGCTGAGCTTCGGTTGTCTTGCGTGAGAGAGAGAGAGAGACGAAGGAGAGGGGGTCAGTCGCGGCAGCTTGCTTGAGAAGTCGGATGAGAGAGGGAGAGACAAAAAGTCTAAAATCTTAGCCAATTCATTCAATGCTTGGTCCCCTTAAAGCAATCCAAACTTATCCCATTGGTCTCTATTACTTTCTTGCCAAATAAATCCACTAATTAACTTAATTTGAAGCCAAAATTCCAGCTCTATTTAAAGCTCCGAATTTTCAATTTCCGGACTTCAATATCTTCGACTAATTCTCCGTTCGACGTCCAATTTAGCCAAGGAAAAAGCCCATATGATTTTCTGTAAGTGCCCATCGCCAGAAAGCTTGGCTTGAAAGTCAAAACTCCTTTAAACTTGGCCCGTACGAATTTTCATTAATTTTCGCGACATCCGATTCGATTTTTCGCAAAAATCTCAGAATCTCTGAAAAATCTTCTGAGACTGAATCGACGTTCCTAAATTAGCTCGTGACACCATAGAACTTTTAATTTCTGAAATCGGTTAGAATTCACGGTTAATTTCCATTCAACCCTTTTTTAGCGTGACCTAGACTACCCAATAACTTTCAGAACTTTTTAGTGCAAATGACCCGTAGTCGATTTTTTTTGAGCCACAATGAACCCACTCGACTCAATGACAACTCTCAATTGTCGTGAAAATCTCGATGATTCAAATACAGACACAAAGTACCAAAACGACAGTAAAATCAGATTAGTGTTGGTCGATGAGAATTTTCTAATTTAGTGTTGTCACCCACGATTAGCCACACATCTCAATCGAACCAACTTATATCTGATCTCAAATCGATTTATATCTATGCCGTAATGATCTCGACAGATGAGCATGGTCGAGAAGCCGATTCCTGGTCGAGTTCTTAAGTCTATTTGCCTTAAAATCCTTAATGGTTTCCCCAGATAATCTAGTTTTCTCTAGAATGATCAGTTCTAAGAACAACCCTATAGACGCGTCAATCAAATGCCCGATTTATTCAATAGAAAACATAACTGAAAATCTGGGATGTCACATTATTCTTAGGTAAAACAGCAAATTCTAATAAAAAAATAAAAGTTGTATAATCTCACTACGAAAAAATATGTTTGCCGAACGGTTATGTTAGCATTTGTTCATGCTGAAGACCATGATTTCAATTCTCTATAAGGGCAAAAAATAATATATATATATATATATATATTTTTAAAATGGCTTCAAAACCGGTTCAATTTGGGAACCGGATTAGTTGAAATGATTTCAGTGTTGGAACTAGGAACTAAATGGTCCTAGGCCAGTTCTAGGTTCACAAAACCAAGAATTGAACATGTTCTTCTTAAAATCGACCTTAAACCGATTGGTCTAGATCGGCTGAATCTAGTTCTTGTACCAGACTTGGTGCTCACCCTACCATCAGCATAACATTTGTTTTCCTCAGCCAACACTCACCCCGCAATCCATGTAAAAAGAAAAAAAAGAAAAGGCATGTGACATGATGCTGCACTGAACATATAAGAACACTCCGAGCCAATTTCTTCAAGTTTCAAACAAAATGGAGGATGATATTGAACGATGAGAGAATTTCCAGTGATTAGAGATTGTTATTAACCAAAAAAAAAATGTTTCTTATGTTCGACATATATTACTTCATTTAGATGGATATGCTAGATGATATCACCTTTCTCTCTTGCTCAACTTATGTGATTGATGGGGCATATTTATATAGACACAAAACAATGGAATATCCAGCCAACCAATCATTTTTTGGAAACTAAGATGGGCTCCAAACGTACAAAACTCTCTAAAAAAATAGATGGACCGAACACATAGTATGCAACACATATAAATTCATTAAGAGAGATATGTCAATGATTGATGTACCGCTTTCTAGTTATAATAATTCTACTATATTTCATTTCTTACTTTTAATCAAAGGAAATACACAATCACGCTAAATATATCTTTTATACATATATATGCACCTTCTAGCTACTAAAAATAAAAATTGTATATTTTGCACAATGTGATATCTAAAGGCATAATTGTTCTGGTTTTTGGACATTTTACTTTGATCGTCTTAAACTTCAAGGCCTGAACTATAGGTTTTTAATAAAGAAAACACTAAATATAATCCTCCCCTTTTAGTTCATTGCTACTTTCCCTCCTTCAGTTCTAGAAATGCCATTATGTATTAGATATAAAACCTTCTGGATAAAGTGACTAAATTGCCCTCCAAGCACGTCCTAACTCTCAAAACCAACCACACTTAGTACCCAAATGTTCACTAGGCCTAATCCATTCACAAACCCTGTGTTTACCGAATGGGATCATGCTCAAGCACTGCATGTGAGGACTTGATCGTCCTCACTTGGATCAGACTTTCGAAAGTAGCACTCTTGAGTAACCAAACAAGATTGTGATCATTTTAGGAGCATGTGTGTATTTATGAATCATTCAATATAACCGCATGTATTTGAAGTGCAATATAGAGATATTGCATTTCCTGAGAAAGAATTTAGTTAGGCCAATCTTCCAGTAGCATCTGCACATGGAAATGGACTCAACCTCCTAAACATTTTGAAGCTAGAACTAAAATGATTATCACGAGGCATATGTGCAAAGCAAATAGCTTGTGTAGAAGAAGCCGCACAAATCAGTTTGAGACACCTGTGACTGGAATTGGAGCTTGTTACAAGGACTGTGCACAGGCACTCTCCTATGAGCTTGGGGCTTATCTTCTTCCTTTTGCTTCATTTCCATTTGCGGATCAAACAAATACTCACATCAAGATTCCATACTCAGTAGAAAAATAAGCTTACTGTGAAAATTTCATCTTCTCTAGACATATGAATTTTGATTTGCCATATGGGTTTTTCCCATATTGTGTTAAGATTTTTGTAGCTAAATAACGATTAAAAGTTAAATTACAATTGAAAGTTATCCATGTTAGTACCATTCATACCACATAGGCGACCAACATCCACATTAATAATATTTGGCTAAAATTAGCATGAGTCACTAAATTGACTCTAGGTGACAAAGCTTATGACCAAATTGGTGCAAGTGTCATAAGTTTAACACTTTTCTAAAGCTTTTTCCCAAAGGTATATCTTGATGTTACATCTTCTTTTTAATAGTCAACGAAACAATAATTATTGATGAACATGAGACACATGGCAAAGCCCTATCAGGATGCCTCTACCAAGCATAGATGTGAGGCAAGATGAAGACGTGGCAGGCATAGAAGTAAACACTATCCATTTTGTGCAAGAAAATAGTTCAAAAATTCATAAGTCTATTATACTTTTACCAATTTAGTCTTAAATTTTTTTTGTCAATTAAGTTCTAAATGATGAAAAATGCATATGCACTTAGTTGAATCATGCTGGCCTTATTCTACAAGGTATAACACTCGTATGTCAGACTACGCAAATGAAGTTTTTCTCAATGCTTCGTTGGATCCGCTACAAATTAAAGAATTTATCTTCCACGGCCTTTTTTATTTGATAAATTCTTAACGGTACGATGCACCTGCTAATGAAGGGTTTTACAAATGTATGGTGTCGACACTTGGCACCTAATGAATTGGATTAGCCACAGTAAAAGTTTAATTTTCTTATGCTCTTTACTTTGTTTCTTTCATTCTTTTTTCCTTTTTTAATAGACATTTTTCCTTTTCAAATCGATTTATATTTGCCAGAACAATGCCCTTTTTTGCTATAGCCGCTAGCCAAGTTTTCGTTATTTAGAGGAAATGACATGCGTTACTTCTTCAGTAGTTTTCTTACATGACAATTTCAAGCATAAAGCTGACCTTTTCTTATTAACTTTTCATCTCATTTAATTGTTTGGTGATCTTTTTAGAAAGCTCCATAGGATCAAGATTTGCGGGTGACGGATCAATCCTCACGACCCAGAGCACTTAATACAAGATACAATAAAGGGAAAAAAAAAACTTGATTTAATCGGAAATAGAGGAAAGAATGTTAGAAAAGTTTATGAAAGAATGCGTTGAGTTGATGACAAGATTTTGAGCATCCTAAAAACTTTAACATGAAAACTATACTTGCATCACAACATGAGTTTTCAATTTCAACCAATTATATTGTATCGATAAGGGACACAATTCTACAAGATTATTACTCTACATTCTGGCGAGGCTTCTCCGCGATTGCCATGTGACGAGTGCTCATCGGTCCTTGAATCTATTATTTAAATTTTGAGTGAACGCAATTGAATTCATATCCAATCTATTTTGTACAACAACCAAAGAGGGAGCAAGAAAGAGTGAATGTTTGGCATGAAAAGAAATGCCACAGATAACAATGAGGATCTAATATAGACATGACAACACTATAACACTCCTAATATTTTTCAAACTTCTTTCACATTGCCATAGGCATATAACTAATAGCTATGTCCTCACTATTCCTCTATTTTATCAAATGAAATCAGATCTGCCATACTCAATAGTAGAGATATCTAATTCCCACATGGGTGTTTGAATTGCACACATGAACTTTTTCTCTCCTCCGCTTGCATCTTCACGCCCATATTTATACCCTCCAACCATGGCCTGAATGTTGATATGTTCTCTCTAGCTTACAATCTCTCTTTGCATTCCTAAATTCATCATGAAATTAAGCTATTGAAGCTTTTTTGCATTTCGAGTTTTTGATTTCTTACAATTTTTGAATTTGCATTGTCATGTCACAGAGAGGGGGAAGGGAGAGTTGTTTGAAGAAAGGGTTAGCAAGAAGAACCCTCTGCATTTGAAATGCTTCAATCACATACTTGACCTGATCCATATTCGACTTATACCTTACTCAACCCATATTATGGAAACATATTACTATTTAACTCAACTTAAGTTAATCAACTTTCACCCATTTAATTCACTTTAAGCTCTTCACATATATGTTACTTGAATAAAAATTTCAAATCAAATTTAAAAAGTAAACTAAAGAATAAAAAACTAGTAAATAAAATAAAAAATGTGAAAAACCTTTAAAGCTTATTTCTTATAATATTTTTTTTAGCAAAATGGTATTGCTAAAACACTTTAATGCAATACAAATTTAATAGACAATTTTTATAATTTTTATAAAAAATTATTTTTGAAAAATCTATTTTTAAAAAAAATTATATTTTTAAATTTTCTTTATTTTATTTTAAATAATAGTTTTTAATTTTTTCTTCTTTTTATGTTTCCTTCTTCAATTGGCCACCGGCCACAGCAATGATTGGCGATCGGTCGTAGGTGAGCTCGAGCCTTGCCAATCATCAACGATGCCTTGACCTCGCTAGATTGGCGAGATCGAGCTCGTCGGCGTCAAGCAAGATCGAGCTTTGCTCAACACCAGTGAGCTGTAATCTTGCCAAATCAACAAGGCTCGATCCTCGCTGATTGTCGATGAGGCCTCAGCCTCACTAGATCTAGCGAGCTCGAGCCTGACTAGATCTAGTGAGCTTGAACCTTGCTTGGTTAGTTGCCTGTCGTGCCAACTATCGACTAAGGAAGGAGGAAGAAAAAATGAAATATAAAAACTAACTTAAATTTCGCCTTTAAAAAAAAAAAAAAAAGAAACATTTTGGGGTAAAAGAAAATGTGAGGCGTGGGTTAAAAATAGACTTTTAAATCCTACCCATTTAAGACCCATTTAACTAGTCTTTTCAAAATGTAAGTGATCTATACATGACCCATTTAAATCATAAATGGGTCATATATGGACTTAAGATTGATTTTGACACCTCTACTTCAGCCCAACTTATAACTAGACCCGACTCCTCCTTATTATAATCGGACGAACCACACTATGGCCGCCCCTACACTAGCGCTCCCTCACTTCTCTCTTCATGCTCATTACCATTTCGATGTTCGTTCCAACGTTTGTGAAGTGGCCATTTCCCACTTGAGCCGACGAAAGAGGTGCCCCTACTTCGGTGCTTACTCTCTTCTCTACCGTTGCTGCTCCGGCATTCGTAAGAACAGCCGTGCCAATGCTGTCATCGACGAAACATGCACCCCTGCTTCGACGTTCACTCGCTTCTCTCTTCATACTCATTGCTACTTCGTCGTTTGTCGAGCTGCCATTCCCCCGCGGTCGCCAACGAAGCACATTAAGGTCGTAATAATTGTGATTTGTTGACTGACTCGAGGAGGAGGGAGGGCCGTTTCTTCCTAAGGCGGATAAAGGGGAGCAGAGATTAGGCCATGGTGGGGTGGGAGCAAAGCCAGAAGCACACATCCTACCAGTGAAGTCGGTCAGCAATTGGGCTCGATGACTACGCATAGTTGTTGCCTGCTTCTTCCTCAGTGGTAGGACATGTGCCTCCAGCTCCGTTCCCACCCCCACCACAGCCTAATCTCTGCTCCCCTCCCTCCGCCTCAGGCAGAAACAGCCCTCCCTCCTCCTCCAATCGATCGACGGAGCACAATTATTACAGCCTTAATGTGCTTCATTAGCGACGACGAGGGAACGACTGCTTGACAAATGACAAAGCAGCAATGAGCATAGAAAGCGAGTGGGCGCCAAAGCAGGGGCGCATGCTTTATTGATGACAGCGGGGGGACGGCCGCTCCACAAACGCTAGAGCAACAACATGTGCGGTGAGAGAAAAGAGTAAGCACCAGAGCAGGGGCACCTCCTTCGTCGGCTCAGGCAAGGAACAACCACTTCACGAATGTCGGAATGAAGTCAGAGTAGCAACAAGCATGAATAGAGAAGTGAGCAAATGCCGGCGCAAGGGCAGCTGTAGTGTGGTTTGTTGGTGACGGCGGGGTTTCAGCCGCTTGACACACGGCGGAGCAGCAAGGAGCACGAAGAGAATTTGGGAGTCAAAATTTTGAACCCTTCATGAGAAGAAAGAAATGGGGTTTGCAGCTGCTGGAGTGGAACGAAAATCATCTGCTTCTCTTTCTTTCTTCCATGCTGTAATAAATGCATTGCATATGAGAGAGAATGTGTAGGCTGTGCTGGTGAGGGGGAGAATGGACGTTCGCAAGCTAGGAGAGGGTAGGAAGAATCTAGGGAGAGGAGAAAGAAAGGAAAAAATGCAGAAGACAGAAAGGGGGCCACTTTTCCACGTGGCACTGCGTGAGTGGTCGGGGACCACGCTGACATGGCGCTCCCAGACCACCCAATATTTTCACAGACTTTTTGGAGAGCGTCTTCACCAAAAGACGTCTTCCCCTCCGAATGAAGTCCTCTACAGAACCATCAATGACGAGCTCGACGAAGACTCCACTACACAGATTCACACCGCAATCCTTATCAGTCTAACGTCGATACCTGAAGTCGCTGACCGTCACTAAATATTCTCCCTCAGCCACTACTCTGGCCATGACCGAGCTATTCCGATGAAGAAATTTCCAGCTCGAAAATTTCGCCAAGCAGCATAGAAAACGCACAAAGGTATACTAAAACAGTGAAGAATGAACTGACTTGGCAGCATCAAGCCACGGCCAATGCCGGCAACGGAGGTTGAGAACATCGACTCCAAACATGTGGGTCCATGGACAGCCCGCGCCAAAGATTTGCAAAAGCGTCGCATAAAACAATGAGTAAAAACACGGAGTTAGAATTAGTTCCAACAATTAATGTTAAAAGTTCTAGTCTAGAAACTATAATTGGGAGTTACGCCTGACTTAACAATTATGATAGACTTTCTAGTCTAACAAATAACTTTATTATAGAGTTACTTCTAGATTTCATGGATTGGTACGAGGAACCAGATTAAGGACTAGCACGTAATGAATATTTTTGCCCTTTAGCCGTGAAGCATGGATGGTTCCTAATGAATGTCTCTGTCCGTGAGTGCTGGAGGAAAGGATTGATTTGTCAAGAAAATAGGTAATGATCTCTACAAAGCTTTTCAGAATTATTGGTGAATAATATAGAAAATATTCAACTGTTTATAAGGGCCATGTCACTAACACGGTGTGTATTTTTTTAGAAAATATATTAAAAATTTAATACTTATCACGCCTATCCTCTATTCTATATCTCTTCCTCCTTCATCCAGCCACCGCCCTGCCCCAGGCTCCGCACTTCCCTTGGCGCGTCTAGGCCAACCACCGCCTCCATCGTCTTCGTTGCCGGCTCCATCTCCATCGTTTTCGTCATCAACGCCATCCATGCACGCCCTATGCATTCCTCGTGCACGTGCTGTTTACATTCCACTCAGAATTTTGGGCTAGAAGACTTCTTGCACGTGTTGTGTCCCCTTTTATTTAAAAATTAAAATTTAAAAAAAAAAAAAAAAAAAAAAAAAAAAAAAAAAAAAAAAAAAAAAAAAGGAAAGAAGAGACCTTGATTAAGCTGTTAACTTTTAGTGCTAGATTTAGCTTAGTTTCAAAGCATACGTATAAATAAGAGATATTAGTGAGTACTTTCAATATAATTTAGTTTTAGCAAATTGATCTTTTGGATAAGAAATTTGATTCACTTTGACTTTAGCTTATAATTTGTCCGACACTTTATTAATTTTGCTTTATTAAATTTTGCTTTTTTGCACTTTACTTTTTTTCTTCTTTTTTTTTTTTTGCCATTCTTAAACTTTCTTTATGGTAGTGATTGTGATTTTTTGTTTTTCTTTGATTACGCACTCATGCATGGACATTATTCGAAGCATAGGAAAACTAACATAGTTAAAGATTGCCTAAATATATTAGACAAATAAATAAATCAAGGGTATTGGACTAGCACTATTTAGGAAATTAGCATAATCAAGTCTTGTTTTTAGATTTTTGATTGCATAGGAAGTGGGATACTCTCTCATATCTCATTTGGCTCTTAGTTGGCCCTAATAGGCTAGTAATAACTCCTTCACATAAAAATCTTTTAGGATTAATTGAATTTTGTATGTACACTCTAACATTGTGCGAGATAAGGTTTGGAGAGCCCAATCCATGTGGGAACCGTCAGTCCAGCTTTGTCATCATCTCTAAACCCACTCTCTGTTTTTATGAATTTCATAAACCTAAACTAAAACTAGAGGAAAAAAAAAAAAAAAAACTTCCTAAACCATATGTGTATGAATTAAATGAATGTAAACTAAATATGATACTAGATCAAACAATCTAATCAAGACCTATTTTTCTAACTATTTTTCCATTTTTATTTATTTTTTATTTTTTATCCTTTTATTATTATTTTTTATTTGCTATTATTATTTCTCCTTCTATGCCTAGACATATCTTTCTTATTTTCATTTCTTTACTCTGGACACCTTGTGTTTGTCTTCTTCAACGTTTCGTTGTTCCCAAAATCTAACATATCCAATTCATTCATAAATTCTAAGCAAAAGCTAGAAAAATTAACATTCAGCTTACCATCGGCTTCCTTGGAAAATACGAGATTAAGTGCCTCTTATCCAGCCACCATCCATCTTCAACCTCCACAAGACAACCATCTTCATTCACTGGCCTTTCCGACAATGATGCCTCAATATTGCAAAAGATTGGTAGGATGCAAAGAACTAACAAGGCAAATTCGGGTACTTAATGACATTACTAGAGATAATCACACAGAAAATATAAGGACACAGAGCAAAAAGGAACAACAGAGATAATACATGCGGAAACACTCTCAAGGTAATAAAAAAATTGAAGAGAAGTTGATGCAAATCTGATTTTTACATTTCATCAAACATCTTGTGTGTGGTTCAGTTGTTGAGTCTACAAGCTATCACAATAATGTTAAAGTGAACTTAAATTATCAAGTTAGTTTAATGATAGCAAATTTCCTAATCAATGTCACTCAGAACATCATAGTCTTTGTGAATCTCTCGGTCGTGAAATAGGGGAGAAGAGAGCTTTGAAGGCGTGGCTTTGGAAAATCAAGAAATGGTGGTTGTAATAACTAAGGTCATTGGAAAGGCAATTAAAACTATCTAAAACAACGACACAAACTCTTCAGCAAGAAAAATAGTGACAACTACAACTCCAAATCTCAAATAGCTATATTTGGAAACAGAGCTACAACTCCCGATGATGGAGATGATTTTCAGCGTCAATTAACCTACATAGGAAGTGAAGAGAGATTAGGAAGAAATAAGAGAGAATTTTCAATCAAGAAATCTTAGTGTGAGCTCTTGATGGTTTCCCACATCAAATTTACGTCTACTTGCCCATTACA
Source organism: Eucalyptus lansdowneana (assembly GCA_017140395.1). NCBI lineage: Eukaryota > Viridiplantae > Streptophyta > Magnoliopsida > Myrtales > Myrtaceae > Eucalyptus > Eucalyptus lansdowneana. The sequence goes on along the minus strand of CM029489.1, from coordinate 6,260,427 downwards.
CAAAAACGAAATGGATGGCCCAAACTGCACAATTACTCATAGGAAGCAACAATGTGGTCATGCTAGTGCAGTCCTTTCTCCCTCAACTTTAGATTTATTTCCAATTAAGATTCAAATTTTTCTTATAAAAAAAATCCCCAACTTTTATACTAGTCTCAAATCTCCTCATGCCTTCACTAGTTTCTTCAAGATTACTAATATTAAGAGGCTATTGTTGTTCTATATGAGTGTGGGGGTATTGATGAAGATGCCTGCTCTAATAATGAACCTCTAATTGGTCCTGATACCAATGATTTCGAAGAAATTAGTGGAGATTTTTTAAATTTGTGGGCATATTTGGGACTATGGTAAAATTTCAAAATTTTTTTGAGATAAAAAAAAAAAATTCAATTCAAGATAGAATTGAAATTATGCCAAAAGTTAAAGATCTTTTTTTTTATAGAGAATTAGGTTAGAATAGCATAGAAAAAACCCAAGACTTGAAGTAGAGAAAACACACGTGGGAACACATTTTGTAAGAGCTTTCTATTTTATATTTACCTTACATTTTTCAATTCCTTGCCCATTTACATTTCTCAGTACTTTCCTTATCATGTAATTCAATTCCACACATTTCTAGCCAATTTAATTTGTTTTAAAGCAATTACTTTCCACCGCACTCAACTTTCTAAAATTCACCACCATCTAGACCCCGTTCCACACTTTTTATGCAAGTAAAGTACCACCAAGCAATCTCAATGTAGTTCATTTATCAAAAGTTCATATTGCCTAACCACATGCCATATTTCGTCAATATTTCTTTTGGTGCTCCTACAAATGGTATTTTCCAATAATATATAGGTATCAATCATCTTTATTAGGAAAATGATGAGCTAACAAACCGTTAGTCTTTAAAAAACAAATGTGGCTCCTTCACCACACTTGAATTCAAGAAATCAACTAGCTTTCTTGAAAATTTTGAAATTGAAAAGTTTTATTTGGTGGGATATACTCATCTCGTACTCCCACAAACTAAGATTCCTTAAATATGAAAGGAGAAAAAACAATATTAGTAAACATATAACTCTAGAGTGGTCATTTAGGCGATGGTCGTGATGTGGGATCTTCTGGTGCAACAACAGTAGGTACCATATTTGCTAGTGCGGCCAGTGGAGGCAGAGATTGCGGCAATGTTCATTAGAGGTTGTCACTAGTATGTTTATACTGCTCATGTAATAGTGTTACTTTGCTAAATCACTATTGACCTATATATATGTGTAGTTGTTGTATTCGTTTATGATATAGGATTGATGTTATTTGTGATTCTTATGAAGACAATGATATGGCTTGTACTATCATTCGATTTTGAGACTTTCGCGAGTTCACGTCTCTTCTAGTGGGGCCTACGTCAGGGGTCAAGAAGCTTCCACGTCGGCACATTGAGTTCCTCCGTACGAAGTGGGGGCCGTCGGATCTTCTTTTTCTGGGAGTTGCAAGATCGCAACGGTTTCCAGCCTCCAACGTGTAAAGCCGGAATGCAACCGCCGTTGCACCGGGCCCCACCCCACTCCATGAAAAGGCGCCGGCTAAACTGTATTCTCCCTTCCAAGGCCTTCGATATTGTTATCATAAAAAATGGCAATAACTTACCTTCTCTTCTGACACGATTTTTCAGCTTCGGTTTTTTAAAATTTTTTAATTCTTTTAATTCTTTTAGCCATATTCTTTTTTGGCTTTTGATTTAGGACATATTTACGTTACCCGAAATTCTATATTTCTTTTCCTAAAATAACATTAACTACCTTCTTTTTTGGCTCAAAACACAAGCACCATCACTAGAGAGAAACACTAGTGACGGTCCTTCCATTTTTACCCAAATCCAAATTTATCTTCAATCCTAATTGCATATATTATGAGTTTCAACAATTCGTAGAGTTGGGTATAGTAGATGCCAATTAGATCATCTTTATTTATCGACTTGTTTTTAATTATTTCATTGCAACTTTTACGTTTTATATTGTTTAAGATCTTATCTACATAAGAGCATTCTAGCCAAACTCTTCTATACATATTCATTTTTGAAAGCTATTGCTAATATTCCAATGATTTCCGCTATTTTATTAACTTAAAAAAAAAATACGTGTATTTGGTTCTTAGAGATCTTTTCATCTTTTGGTACGTATTGATATTTATACTTATCTGCTTTGAAGCAATAACTTTGTGTCCCTCATTGTCAATATTCGATTGTCTTTGATTCTTTTGGGGAGGAAAATAAATAGAGTACATTACAAACAGAGAGGTGGAAGAGTGGAGGGAGGTGATCGCTGTAGTGCGGGTATTGACGGTGATGATCGACGGAGTGCACTAGCAGCCGAGGAATGAGGAAAAAGGACGAGAAATAAAATGGAAAACAAAAAGAAAAAAAATGAGAAAAAAGTTGATTTCACTAACTTGAAAAAATAAAAATAAAAACTCTACCAGCTTTGAAGATTGATTTTAAGGTGTGTCGGTTTCAAAAGATTGAAATAGTGAATCAAACCGGTCGAGTTTGGAAAATTTTATGCTTAGGTAAAACAGCAAATTCTAATAAAAAAAATAAAAATTGTACAATCTCACTAATATGTTTGTCGAACGGTTATGTTGGCATTCGTTCTTGTTGAAGACGATGATTTTGATTCTCTATAAGGGCAAAACAAATATATATTTTTTGAAAAGGCTTAAGAACCAGTTCAATTTGGGAACCGGATTACTTGAAATGATTTCAGTGTTGGAACTAGGAACTAAATGGTCCTAGGCCAATTCTAGGTTCACAAAACCAAGAATCGAACATGTTCTTCTTAAAATCGACCTTAAACCGATTGGTCTAGATCGGCTGAATCCAGTTCTTGTACCAGACTTGGTGCTCACCCCTACCATCAGCATAACACTTTTTTTCCTCAGCCAACACTCATCCCGCAATCCATGTAAAAAAAAAGAAGAAAAAGCATGTGACATGATGCTGCACTTAACATATAAGAACACACCAAGCCAATTTTTTAAAGTTTCAAACAAAATGGAGGATGATATTGAACGATGAGAGAATTTCCAGTGATTAGAGATTGTTATTAACCAAAAGAAAAGTTTCTTATGTTCGACATATATCACTTCATTTAGATGGATATGCTAGATGATATCACATTTCTCTCTTGCTCAACTTCTGTGATTGATGGGGCATATTTACATAGACACAAAACAATGGAGTATCCAGCCAACCAATCATTTTTTTGGAAACTAAGATGGGCTCCAAACGTACAAAACTCTCCAAAAAAAAAAATAAAAAAAATAGATGGACCGAACGTATAGTATGCAACACATATAAATTGATTAAGAGAGATATTTCAATGATTGATGTACCGGTTTCTAGTTATAATAATTCTACTATATTTCATTTCTTACTTTTAATCAAAGGAAATACAAAATCACGCTAAATATATCTTTATACATATATATGCACCTTCTAGCTACAAAAAATAAGAATTGTATATTTTGCACAATGTGATATCTAAAGGCATAATTGTTCTGGTTTTCTATTTGTTTCGGACATTTTACTTTGATCGTTTTAAACTTCAAGGCCTGAACTATAGGTTTTTAATAGAGAAAACAATATATATAATCCTCCCTTTTTAGTTCATCGCTACTTTCCCTCCTTCAGTTCTAAAAATGCCATTATGTATTAGAGATAAAACCTTGTGGATAAAGTGACTAAATTGCCCTCCAAGCACGTCCTAACTCTCAAAACCAACCACACTTAGTACCCAAATGTTCACTAGGTCTAATCCATTCACGAACCCTACATGTGAGGACTTGATTGGCCTCACTTGGATCAGACTGTCAAAAGTAGCACTCTTGAGTAACCAAACAAGATTGTGGTCATTTTAGGAGCATGTGTGTATTTATGAATCATTCAATATAACCTCATGTATTTGAAGTGCAATATAGAGATATTGCATGTCCTAAGAAAGAATTTAGTTAGGCCAATCTTCCAGCAGCATCTGCACATGGAAATGGTCTCAACCTCCTAAACATTTTGAAGCTACAACTAAAATGATTATGACGAGGCATATGTGCAAAGCAAATAGCTTGTGTAGAAGAAGCCGCACAAACCATTTTGCGACGCCTGTGACTGGAATTGGAACTTGTTACAAGGACCGAGCACAGGCACTCTTCTATGGGCTTGGGGCTTATCTCCTTCCTTTTGCTTCATTTCCATTTGCGGATCAAACAGAGACTCACATCAAGATTCCATACTCAGTAGAAAAATAAGCTTACTGTGAAAATTCCATCTTCTTCTCTAGACATATGAATTTTGATTTGCCATATGGGTTTTTCCCATATTGTGTTAGGATTTTTGTAGTTAAATAACCAATTAAAAGTTATCCATGTCAGTATCATTCGTATGACATAAGCCACCAACATCCACGTTAATAATATTTGGCCAAAATTAGCCTGAATCACTAAATTGACTCTAGGTCACAAAGCTTATGACCAAATTGGTATAAGTGCAATAAGTTTAACACTTTTATAAGCTTTTTCCTAAAGGTACATTGAGATGTTACATGTTCTTTTGATAGTCAACAAAACAATAATTATTGATGAACATGAGATGCATGGCAAAGCCCTATTAGGTTTCCTCTATCAAGCATAGATGTGAGCAAGATGCAGACGTGGCGGGCATAGAAGTACACTATCCATTTGTGCAAGAAAATAGTTCAAAAATTCATAAATCTATTATATTTTTACCAATTTAGTCTTTTTTAATTTTGTCAATTAAGTTCTAAATGATGGAAAATGCATATGCACTTAGTCGAATCATGCTGGCCTTATTCTACAAGGTGTAACACTCGTATGTCAGACTACGCAAATGAAGTTTTTCTCAATGCATCGTTGGATCCGCTACAAATTAAAGAAATTATCTTCCACGGCCTTTTTTATTTGATAAATTCTTAACGGTACGATGCACCTTCTAATGAAGGGTTTTACAAATGTATGGTGTCGGCAATTGGCACCTAATGAATTGGATTAGCCACAGTAAAAGTTTAATTTTGTTATGCTCTTTACTTTGTTTCTTTCATTCTTTTTTTCCTTTTTACAATAGACATTCGTCCTTTTCAAATCGATTTATATTTGCCAGAACAATGCCCTTTTGTGCCAAGTTTACGTTATTTAGAGGAAATGACATGCGTTACTTCTTCAGTTGTTTTCTTACATGCACAATTTCAAGCATAAAGCTGACCTTTTCTTTTTAACCTTTCATCTCATTTAATTGTTTGGTGATCTTTTTAGAAAGCTCCATAGGATCAAGATTTGCGGGTGACGGATCAATCCTCACGACCCAGAGCACTTTAATACAAGATACAATAAAGGAAAAAAAAAACTTGATTTAATTGGAAACAGAGGAAAGAATGTTAGAAAAGTTTATGAAAGAATGCATTGAGTTGATCATTATGACAAGATTTAGTGAGTATCCTAAAAAATTTAACATGAAAACCATACTCGCGTCAGAACATGAGTTTTCAATTTCAACCAGTTATATTGTATCGATAGGGGACACAATTCTACAAGATTATTACTCTACATTCTGGCAAGGCTTCTCCGCGATTGCCATGTGACGAGTGCTCATCGGTCCCTGAATCTATTATTTAAATTTTGAGTGAACACAATTGAATTCATATCCAATCTATTTTGTACAACAACCAAAGAGGGAGCAAGAAAGAGTGAATGTTTGGCATGAAAAGAAACTCCGCAAACAAAAAGCCTACCCGCTCCAAAGATAAAACCCTAAGTTGTCGTGTGATTCTAAGTTCTCGAGGCATCTTATAACGTGCCTTTCGGTTAGTATAGTTGGAGAGAGATACAAAGTTTAAGAGGTATTATCACCTTGGAAAGCGGGAATTCAAAGAAATTAGTTGCTACATTAAAAAACATCAGAGGACAATTTAATTCTCTAAAATATCAAAATTCAGCCATAATCTATTACACAACTATAGAAAAATTACAAAAGGCACACACCAAATATTCATGCCAACATCTAAATTTTAGCACCAACCATCATGCATTTCAAAAATAAAAAGGAAAGGCCTCAAAGATTAAATTATCATTCGACCATTGATAGAAAAAAAAAAAAAAAAAAAAAAAACAAATGGTATCGCTTTCACATATAGAAATTAGAAATATTATAGCTTACGGATAGTGAAACCAAATTTTTTTTTCCAAAGTCTGTCTTGCATTAAAAAGTAAATCATTATGAAAAATATTTATAAAAAAAAAAAAAAAAAAAAAATGGGCGCATGAGACACACATGAATGGTCACTTGCTTGGCTTGAGTTTGATTTAAACGACGCTTAGAGTCCGACGTTTCTAGGGTAATGAGAGCGGTCCATCCTTGTTTAAGATTGTCGCGACTTAGATTCAAGTTTTTAACATGCAATTGATTTTCAATTAGGAGTCGCCACTAATCAATTTATGGTAGGTCGATTAGACACCTAAGTAAAATAATGGGAGAATTATTTTACTCCTACGAACCAGAGATTATGGGCACGGGGACTTGGTTACACTAGATTTATCTAATGCCCTTTCGATACCATTCTTTCAATTTTGAAAAATGTTTGGCAAGGAGTTTGGATTGATTTTAAACTAATTCCCTAACATATGAGGTGTTCATGCAGGTGCGCAAACCACCAATTTAACACTCAAGTAAAGCAGAAAATAAATTGCAGGACTTACCTCAAAGCAATGAAAGCATCTGCAATGTTAAATTAAAATCCACATCAACAACCCTAGATATGGTTTCTAATTAACACGCAATTTTTGTTTTGTTTTCACTTAATTAATGAGAATCATGCTTTATGCAATGCATGCCACTAATTTAACATGAAATGATATGACATGGCAACATGACTTAGCTATATGACCTAAGCGATATGACACAAATAAGCATGTAGTCTATTCTAAGCATGAGATGATTTATTCTAAATAATTTTTTTGTATATTCTATGGGATTCGAAATTAAAGAAATGCAACATTTAAATATGCAATCTAAATTAATCTAATGACTGACAATTTCTAATTAAATGGACTTAACAAAAATCACTAAATGACGTGCATTGTATGAGCATAATTCTATATGACGTGCACATGGTTTTTATTCTAAATAAGCATGCAATTTGTTCCAATATGCAATGACGTGCAAAAGATGCATTAACTTTTCATGACATATGCATAATGACTTTTTTTGTGTTTTTCCTCTTTTCCCTTTTTTTTTTAAATTTGCGAAATTTATAATCACCAAATAATTAAACATGTAATCCAAGTTTTTTAAAAAAACTAGCAACCTAAGTTAATTGATTTGGTTTTTTTTTATTTTTTTGAAAATTCGAAATATAATACCTATTATGAACATGCAAACCCTAAAACTACATTTTTTTGATTTTTTTTAAAAGAAAACTAATTTAAGTAACACCACAGCAAATCAAGCTATATTGATACCCAAATCGACGAACCATATCTCGCGCATGAGATCGGGTTGGCCAATTTCACATAAATCACGAATCGGATCTCGAGCGGGAGAACGGATTGGCAATTTTTTAAGTAATTGCGAGTCAGATTTCGAGCTTGAAAATCGGACTGACAATCACTAATTTCAAGGCAATTTCATATCATGGAATTTCAATTTCATATTAAAGGAATAATTACACTAAAAGGATAAAATAAAATAGCAAAAATAATAAAACAAATATAAGATAAAGAAAATACCTAAATTTTCTTTTGTTTCTCTCTTTTTTTCTTTTCTTTTTTTTTTCGATAAAGAAAAAGAAAAACAAAGTTGTGGCCGGTCCGGCGAGGGGAGATCACCGGCTAGGGTTCCGGCGAGGCTCCGGAGGATGGCGTGACGGCGGTGCGGCACCAGGGGGCTTCAGCGCGGGTCGTCGGGACAGCTCGCAGGTCGTCGGGGCGGCGAGGCGGCTTCGGGATGCAGCTCCGGCGACAGATTGACAAGGCGGTGGCGTTGCTCGCGGGGGCTGGGCGTCGCTCGGTGTCAGGCGGGGCAGCAACGGCGTCAGGTGGTAGAAGCAACTGTGGCGAGGCGGAGCAGAAGCGGGTCGCGGCTAGGCGTCAGATCGCAGCAGCAGTGGCGGCGAGCTACTGCAAGAGCCGCTCAAAGGTGCTGCAGCGGCGGATCGCGAACGCGATCGACAAGCGAGTCGCGTACCGGCATGGGGGTTCGGCAGACAAAGTAGCGAGGGTAGTGGCGGCGCGGTGACGAGCTGCAAGAGGCGCGGTGGTGGACGGCAAGGGGCACGGCAGCGCTGTGCAGGGGGGTCAGCGAAGGCGGCAGGGTTCAACGGTAAAAACCCCGTGAAAAGAAGAAAGAAGAATTGTTCTTTTTTCTTTTTTTTTTCTTTTGCTTTTTCCTTTTCTCTCACCTCTGTCTCCCTCATGTCTCCTCTCTTGTGCCCCCTGCTCTCATGTCCAATCTCTCTTTTCCTTTTTTTTTTTGACTTTTTTTTGTTTCTTTCTTCGACAAACCCTAGAGAAGCTCCCCTTTTATGGCCGTATGTATCAATAGCGTGGCCTCTCTCTCAACTTTGTCCGTAAGCGGTCCCTTTTATAAGCCAAAAAATTGGATCTTCGTGGTATATTTTACTTTCTAATTTTGCTCATGCAAAATACCACTGAATATATCGTTGCACCCCGCGCAATATTACCTTTTGTATTTATCAAATATCCCATCCAAAATTTTCCTTTTTGCTTGAAAATATATCCTTTGGTGTATATTGCCTAAATGTTTGAAGAATCTGAACGGAATATGTGAAAAATTTTGCACTCGCCGTCGGTCCAATAAAATATACAAAAATGTTCCTAAACTATATGCCATGTGATTTTATTTTTTGAGGGATATAATTAACCCCTAATTTTTTAAATGTCTAAATGGGTCGCCAAAATTTAGGTGTCAACAGCTGCCCCTCTTTGAAGGTGAGCTCGTAGAGGTTGCCTTCAAAGACAAATTGAGACCTAAATTTTGACCATGCACATGCAATGAATGATTTTTGTTGGAACATGAATTCCATTTTTTTTAATGCAATTCATATGATACATGGAAATGCTAATGCAAATGCATGATGCGAAAGGAAAGGACATACCTACAATTACTTACCAGTCAGTGCGGTTAGGGGTGAGCAGCAGTCTAGGGTCGACCCTGGACCGACCCTGGACCGGCCCAACCCTGCCGGTCCTGGTCCGGTTCCCAAGGGGACTGGGTCGGTCCTTGGTCTTGAAATTCCAGGACCAACACTGTGCGGGTTGGTCCTCGGTCCTAAGAGTTTTGGGTCGGTCCAACCCTGGACCAACCCTATATATTATATTATATTATTTATAATTCTTTTATATATTCAAACCTATGTAAAATGTCTATTATATTATATTATATTGAGATGTTCTATCAATAGCACTAATAGTAATTTCAATTTAAAACTTTTGTTGAGTATTAATTATGTGTCGTTTGTTTTGTTTTCAGGTGTTTAGAAGTTCAAGTGAATTAACAAGATGTGAAGTTATATATTCATGGTTTATATTAAATATTTTGAACTTTTTATGGTTTAATTGTATTTTACTAATGAATTTCAATTGCACTTTGCTTTTCAATTTGTGTCAAATGGTAGAAGTTTTTGAAGAGTAGAGTAGTACTACAATTGCTACGGTGATTTGTTAGTCAAGTGGTGTGAAGCTCATTTTTTGGTTGAGTGGACTCTACATAATCAAATGTAGGAAAACGCTTTTGTATATGGTGTTATGAATATTAAAGATAGATAATTACAAGAACTTTCCATCTTGTCCTATATCTCGATAAGCGGTTAGCAGGTACGAAATTTCTATTATTATGTCATCTTAAATTTGCTAAATATGTATTGGTATTTATAGTTTAGTTGCATAATGTCGCATTGTCGATGGATGTGTAATTTAAATTTGTAGGTTTTCTTTTTTAGGGAGTATAAAAAATAAGACGAAAAAATTATCAATCGGTCCGGGTTAACCACAGGAACCGGACCGAACCCATTGGGTTGGTCCGGTCCTTGGTCCCAGGCTCAATAGGGTCGGTCCTCGGTCCTAAAAATTGAGGACCGACACTGTACAGGTTGGTCCTAGGGTTAGGGGGTGGCCCGGACCAACCCGGACCATGCTCACCCCTAAGTGCAGTAGAGCATCTTGAGGTACATGCTAAATCCCCATTTACTCTGTAAGTACCTAACTCTCACTCAGGTTCCTTGAAGAGTGTAACAGGTAATAGATTGAGACATTGAGATTGAGAAGAACATTCACATCCAAAGTGAAATGTTCAATGAAAAGAATTAAGACATCCAGATCCAAACTGAGATGTCAAGAGTTTTGAATTCAAAATACCTAGATCCAGATTAAGGTATAACGAGAAAGATCGAAAAAACATTCACATCCAGAGTGAAATGTTTAGACGAAAATAATTAAGACATTCAGATCCAGACTGAAATGTCGGAATTTTTGAACTTGAAATACCTAGATCCAAACTAAGGTATAACGAGAAGGATTGAAAAACATTAACATCCAAAGTGAAATATTTGAATGAATATAATCAAGACATCCGGGTCTAGACTGAGATGTCAAGAGTTTGGGACTCAAAATACCTAGATCCAGACTAAGGTATAACGAGAAAATCAAAGAACACTCACATCCAAAGTGAAATGTTCAACGAAACTAATCAAGACATCCGGGTCCAGACAGAGATGTCATGATTTTTAAAAGCTCGAAATACCTAGATGAGGAAAATCAAAGAACATTCACATCCAGAGTAAAATGTTCGATGAAAATAATCAAGACATCCGGGTCCAGACAGAGATGTCATGATTTTTGAAAGCTCGAAATACCTAGATCCAGACTAAGGTATAACGAGGAAGATCGAAGAACATTCACATCTAGAGTGAAATGTTCAATGAAAACAATTGAGACATCCAGATCCAGACTAAGATGTCTAACTTTTGGAAAATGGTAAAGAAACTTACCTGGAATATCTTACCTTCAAGGAGGATAGAGTGACCCAAGGTAGTTGGTGTTACATATCCAGGACCCGTACCTTTCTACGGTCGCCTAGCATTGCAACATTGATTATCCGACCAGGACTCGAACCTCTCTTCGGTCGCCTGAATCTGAAGAAAACTTCTGGGGGACAACTCAATTGAGTCGAGTGTCGGTGCATTTGAGAGGGAAATACCTGTGCAATGACAAATATTTAAGGCATGGATAGAGATATACTTACCTGGTAACATCTCTGATCTTGAGGGATATGTTTCCTATAAAACATGGTCGTAGGAGAGGCAATATGCATTTGCAATTACGAACATGCATTAATTCAAGAGATGTTCATGCGTGATAATTTCCATCAATCTGGCATTTTCATTCCAATCTGAACACATGGATGTCATGAATGTGTCAAATGAGGGATCTTTCAGTTTGAAAGGATTTTTCACTCATCCTCATTAAAAGGGCCATTTCATCCTGACCTTTGATGCAAGATTTTTGACAATCACTCTATGTCGCCATCGTCATGCCAAACAAGGGTCTAAGCAATCTCGCAAGTGGTACAATCTTACCAATCTGAGAGGTCTTTAACATGGACCGTAATATAGGCTTGGTCAACGGTTTTACAAAGAGGACTCTTTGAGTCGAGGCTATTGAAAAAATGAGTGATATTATGCAATCATCTTGGAGTTTACAAGTCAAGAAACACACGAAATGTTGCAGAAATCATCTTACTCGCACTTCTTCAAGTAATGCTTTCAAACATATGAACTTTTACGTTAATTCAAGTGCCATAATCTGAAAAGACTTTGCAAGGGATGTAACGCAGGCTTAGTTCATGGGTTGAGAAACGAAATGATCATTTGGCTCAAAAAATGTTTATGGGGTCAAAGTTGGTGATCATCTTGACATTTCCAACAATTTTCCTTCCCATCATCAAAGATTTTCTTCACACCACAACTCCACTGATTGTAACATCTCAAAGATTTTTTTTTGGTACCATCTTGTTGAGGATACGACTCACTTCATCAAGTGTTTGATTCTTTCTTTGGGCATTGGCCTTGCTTTTACCAGGCACACTGCTTTTTCATGCCCCCTTTTTTTCATTTTTTTTTTACTTTTTTTCATGGGCATTGGCCTTGCTTTTACTAGGCATACTGCTTTTTCATGCCCCTTAGTTCTATTTTGATTTCTATGCATGCGTAAAATAATGACACTCGAACTTTCAAGGGTCTTCATCTGCCTTTTGCCTTGCCCCAGTGTGAGGGATGATCACCAACTGAGTTTAAAGAAATGAAATTGCAGGCTCAAATGGGCTATGTAATGGATAAAAGTGTATATGATAGAGAAAGAACTGCTCTTCGTCATTCTAAGGCACTTTAAATTATCGTACAAGTCACACTGTAAAAGCAATACTCAAAGATTGATGCAAGTGCGAGTAAGAAAATTCCTATCATTCTTTTCAAATCTTGTCCTAGTATGAGATGATTCTTGACAGGGATAATTTAAAAAACTCTTCATGTGTGTGGGCTTCAAAGGGCTGAACAATGGATATACCTGTAGTGTTTCGGGTAGCAGAAGAAAACTGCCTCTCATCACCTCGGTTGACGTACCATTTGCGAGATCACCCTTTTCCTCGTGGGCATGGAATTTTTTCACACGACTCACCAAGGATTAGTGTATGAAATAGTGTATGGAGTTGGGCTTGCCTTTCATCATTCAAAAGTATCCCATTTGACACATTCAATTTATCTCACATAATTCATCAAGGAAAACATGCAAGATTTATAACAAATTTGAACCATTGAATTTGCAACACATTGAGGCAATTTATTCATCATAAAAATGCTCACAAATCAGAACATAACATGGCAAATTCAATCATGGGTAATACCTCTTGATAGCATCAGAATTAATTGGAATAGAAAACTCACAACTATCCATTTTGTCAGGATCGAAGCACCTCTAGGAAGTACCTTCTTCACCCAATATGGGTCGTTGTTATTTGGAGCAAACTTGCCCCCAGGATTTGGAAAAATTGGCAACAGCTCTCTTAGAACAAGATCATTTTACCTCTTTGGCTTCTTCAGTGTTATCTAAATTAATAGTGACGGTCTGCTCGGATGTAAGAGCCTTAGCTCTTTCATGTTGTTCCCAGCTACGCTGCACTTCAATGGCATCTTCGATCAAGTCTTCGGGACCATCATTGTCAACACTTGTTGCATTGGATTGGACTATTTCCATACCTTTGCATGCTATATGACCGCCCTTGAAATGAAAAGTAGATGGATCAAAAAGACAAGCAAGGTAAGTCATTTCATTTTTTATTTTTTGAAAATTTTTTTTGAATAATCTTTTTGAAAAGCAATTGGAAAAGCATTTTAGCACGAGAAAGCATGATGAAGCCTAGGCCTCAGAATTCTCCTTGGATTTTTCTTTTTGTTTATCGGCTGGATAACATCACCGGGCTGGTTTGGTGTACCTCATCATGCCCTCAAAATAAAACTTGTAATTTCATTGATATTCATCAATCGATTACATTTATTGAATGAAAAATGCGAATTCAAGTCCTAAAAAGAAAGTGAAAAAGAAGAAATCGAAAACAATCGCTAGATAGCGATAATAACTCCTAAAAAGCAATAAAAATTCCTAGAAAGCAATAAAAATTCCCGCGCAGGGGAATGTGCAAAAGTAATAAGTTACTCTTACGGGCCAAGGCCCATTTCTTCCAAAGGTCCCTCATCAATGGCATTCACCCTATCCTCATGCTCAGGTAGAGGATTTGTTTTGACATTCGCTGAGCGGCACTAAAGGTAAACGCCTTGGTGTCCAGTAAGTTTTGGACCTTATGCTTCAAAGTTATGCATTCATCAGTTGAATGTCCTACTTCCCCCATATGGTACTCGCATTTCTTGAAGGGATCGTAGTTGGAAAATTTTTCAACATTGGGTCGCTTTGGCTCATAAGACAGCAACCCCTTCTTTTGCAAGACCTTTAAGACTTGGGACAGAGAACCAGGAAGAGGAGTGAATTGCCTCATAACAAATTGTCGAGGGGCAGACGGTCGGCCTTCCCCTTGTTGATTCTTAGGGACATAAACAACTGGAGGCTTGCTAGATTGTGCATATGTGACATTGACTTACGTGCTTGGTTCTTTGTCTTTCTTCATGGTGAACCTTTTTCATTGATTGGTTGGTTCAATAAACCATCCATTTCTTAGCCCAACTTCAATCTGTTCACCCACCGGGATAAGTTGGTTGAAGTTCTCAACGTACGTGCTAGCCATTCGATTGCGAAACTCAAATGGGAGAGTCTTGATGAACAACTTCATCAACTCCTTGTCAGCAGGCTCCAGAGTGACTTGAGCGGCTAGATTTCTCCACCTCACAACATACTCCTTGAACGACTCACTCTTCTTCTTCTCCATCCGCTCAAGATCATCTCGGGAAGGTGCAATATCCATGTTGAACTTATATTGCTTGAGAAATGCATCAGTCACTTCATTCCAGGTGTCAAGGAGGTTTACATTCTTCATTATATACCAATTCAGTGCAGGCCCAGTCAGATTAGCATGGAATGATTTAATCATGAGAGGCTCATTCTTGACATATTGAGCCACGCGTACGTGGTACATCTGCAAATGAGCTTTCGGGCAGGAAGTACTATCGTACTTCTCGAACTCCGGCATTTTGAACTTGCTCGGCATTTTAACCTTTTCATATACCGAGAGGTCGAACGGGAGGGACCTTTGTGACTTCTGCAGCTGTCTCATTTTCTCTTCCAACTTCGCAACACGCTCATCCTGATCTATCTTGGGAACGCCATTAAGCTTGGCCTTTCCAACAATGACTGGGTCATCTTCCAGCTCGGGCATGTCGTCGTCAATCGTTTGAACCTTGTTTGCTTGCTTTGGGATAACTACTTCAGGAAGAGCAGGTGCAGCTCTTGGATTCGTTTGGAGGAATTGGAGTTGATCCGTCACAAGTTGTAAAGAGGCGAGTACTTGTTGGAGTTGAGTCTCCACAGCGGAGACACGATCACGCATTTCGGTTTGTTCGGCCATTCTAGCTCTTAATCGCGTGATGATGGGTGAACGTGACGGATCCGTTATAAACTAATCCAAATAAACGGAAATATGTAAGCACGAGGTGTAAATAGAGAGACAATCCATGACAACAATCTATTTTAGTCAAGAAAAGTTCACACATGAAAAGGATTTCCTAAAAATGGATTAAGAAAACAAATACATGTGATGCCCCCAGTAAGGACGAAATTTCCTAAACATGAACTAGGAAGAGCCAAGACATAAATTGAAAACAAATTTCCAATTTTTTTTCAAATGATTCATTGCATGACAATTCCCTCATTTCATTCATAATTGACAAATGAATTAAATCAATGATTGACCTAAATTGTCATGGACCGACCAAAAGTATGACAAAATAAGTAAATTGCATAGTATAGGGATAGAAGACTTACTTCACCAAATAAATGGCAACCACACAGACATGCGCATGGTAAGTGAGGCTCGATTTTTACTCTATAAGGCTTATCAAAGTGGAACCACAAGGATGATCGGACTAGCCACGAGCTTGTGGACTATGTCGGGTCCTCATGACTCCGGCTTGGTCAAAGAGCCGACCCAGGTCGCGAGCATGCGGACCGAGGTGGGTACTATTGACACCATGAAAGAAACTTCGAGATTGAGATGGGCGACTCGTACCGCGAGCATGCGGTCGGAGTGGCAAACATCTCAATACCATCCTAGATGATCCTAATGCGGCCCAGGTCCGGTGGCAGGTTGTGTGTGCAATAGTGTAGTGCTAGATGCAAGGCATGCACAACATTTTATATCAAGCAACACTCCATATATGAAAATAAACCATACATTCCTACACCTCCCTGCAAAACAAAGGTTAGCAAACACTTCCCCTTATACCTCCCATCCTGCAAGAACATTTAATACCTTAAAAGTTAGGGGCGTACCTACAATCCTCGCTGCCAAACAAAACCATTTTTCAAAAGAAAAGAAAAATTGGCCTAAGTCCACTAAGAGTTTTAACTCAAGTCCCCAATGGAGTCGCCAAGCTGTCGCGACCAAATTTTCGGGTGTGGACCACCTAAGGTTTGGCTAATGGATTGTTAAGCCTAGACTTAACGCGGGCTCTCCCAAGCCCATACCAATTCGCGACTTAGATTCAAGTTTTTAACATGCAATTGATTTTCAATTAGGAGTCGCCACTAATCAATTTATGGTAGGTCAATTAGACACCTAAGTAAAATAATGGGAGAATTATTTTACTTCTACGAACCAGAGATTATGGGTACGGGGACTTGGTTACACTAGATTTATCTAATGCCCTTTCGGTACCATTCTTTCAATTTTGAAAAATGTTTGGCAAGGAGTTTGAGGTGTTCATGCAGGTGCGCAAACCACCAATTTAACACTCAAGTAAAGCAGAAAATAAATTGCAGGACTTACCTCAAAGCAATGAAAGCATCTGCAATGTTAAATTAAAATCCACATCAACAACCCTAAATATGGTTTCTAATTAACACGCAATTTTTGTTTTGTTTTCACTTAATTAATGAGAATCATGCTTTATGCAATGCATGCCACTAATTTAACATGAAATGATATGACATGGCAACATGACTTAGCTATATGACCTAAGCGATATGATACAAATAAGCATGTAGTCTATTCTAAGCATGAGATGATTTATTCTAAATAATTTTTTTGTATTTTCTATGGGATTCGAAATTAAAGAAATGCAACATTTAAATATGCAATCTAAATTAATCTAATGACTAACAATTTCTAATTAAATGGACCTAACAAAATCACTAAATGACGTGCATTGTATGAGCATAATTCTATATGACGTGCACATTGTCTTTATTCTAAATAAGCATGCAATTTGTTTTAATATGCAATGACGTGCAAAAGATGCATTAACTTTTCATGACATATGCATAATGATTTTTTTTGTGTTTTTCCTTTTTTCCCTTTTTTTTTAATTTCGAAATTTATAATCACCAAATAATTAAACATGTAATCCAAGTTTTTAAAAAAAAACTAGCAACCTAAGTTAATTGATTTGGTTTTTTTTATTTTTTTGAAAATTCGAAATAAAATACCTATTATGAACATGCAAACCCTAAAACTACATTTTTTTGATTTTTTTTAAAAAGAAAACTAATTTAAGTAACACCACAGCAAATCAAGCCATATTGATACCCAAATCGACGAATCATATCTCGCGCATGAGATCGGGTTGGCCAATTTCACATAAATCACGAATCGAATCTCGAGTAGGAGATCGGATTGGCAATTTTTTAAGTAATTGCAAGTCGGATTTCGAGCTTGAAAATCGGATCGACAATCACTAATTTCAAGGCAATTTCATATCATGGAATTTCAATTTCACATTAAAGGAATAATTACACTAAAAAGATAAAATAAAATAGCAAAAATAATAAAACAAATATAAGATAAAGAAAATACCTAAATTTTCTTTTGTTTCTCTCTTTTTTTCTTTTCTTTTTTTTTTCTAATAAAGAAAAAGAAAAACAAAGCTGTGGCCGGTCCGACGAGGGGAGATCACCGGCTAGGGTTCCGGCGAGGCTCGGAGGATGGCATGATGGCGGCGCAACACCGGGGGCTTCGCGCAGTCGTCGGGGACAGCTCGTTGGTCGTCGGGGGCGGCGAGGCGGCCCGTGGATGCTCCGGCGACAGTTGACGTGGCGGCGGCGCGCTTTCGCGGGGCTAGCGTCGCTCGGCGTTAGGCAGGGCAGGAACGGCGTCGGGTGGTAGAAGCGACTGTGGCGAGGCGGAGCAGAAGCGGGTCGCGGCTGGGCGTCAGATCGCAGCAGCAATGGCGGCAAGCTGCTGCAAGAGCCGCTCGATGGTGCTGCAGCGGCGGATCGCGGAAGCAATCGACAGGCGGGTCGCATACCAGCTTGGGGGTTCAGCAGACGAAGCAGCGAGGGCGGTGGCGGCGCGGTGACGGGCTGTAAGGGGCGCGGCGGAGGCCGGCAAGGGGCACGGCAGCGCTGTGCAAGGGGGTCGGCGAAGGCGGCAGGGTTCAACGGTGAAAACCCTGTGAAGAAGAAGAACAGTAATTGTTCTTTTTTTCTTTTTTTTTTCTTTTGCTTTTTCCTTTTCTCTCACCTCTGTCTCCCTCACGTCTCCTCTCTTGTGCCCCCTGCTCTCACGTCCAATCTCTCTTTTCCTTTTTTTTTTTTTTTGACTTTTTTATGTTTCTTTCTTCGACAAACCCTAGAGAAGCTCCCCTTTTATGGCCGTATGTATCAATAGCGTGGCCTCTCTCTCAACTTTGTCCGTACGCGGTCCCTTTTATAAGCCAAAAAATTGGATCTTCGTGGTATATTTTACTTTCTAATTTTGCTCATGCAAAATACCACTGAATATATCGTTGCACCCCGCACAATATTACCTTTTTGTATTCATCAAATATCCCATCCAAAATTTTCCTTTTTGCTTGAAAATATATCCTTTGGTGTATATTGCCTAAATGTTTGAAGAATCTGAACGGAATATGTGAAAAATTTTGCACTCGCCGTTGGTCCAATAAAATAAACAAAAATGTTCCTAAACTATATGCCATGTGATTTTATTTTTTTAGGGATAAAATTAACCCCTAATTTTTTAAATGTCTAAATGGGTCGCCAAAATTTAGGCGTCAACAAAGATTTATGCTTAGTGTCAACACTATGTTGCATTACCGTTTGGATGAGCTTATGTCTCCCTAAAGTGCACATACATCAGCTTGAATTGGGATTTTCATGACTCATTTTTAGTCCGTAGCATTGTCCTCATATAATTCAAGTAACAGTTTTGGTCATAATACTGTTATATCACCTGCCTGTCATCTCAAATCCAAGGTGGATTAGCCTATGCCTCATCAGGGTAATCGCATCTTAGATGTCTGAATGCCCGTTGTCCAAGCTATGCAATGCTCGAACAGTGAGCATTCAAACTCTTTAGGCCAGCCTCAATTGGTTTGGCCATTTAGGAGTTGAATTTGTGCTCGAAAACAAGCTGAACCCCATAGTCTAGATCATTTGAATGTCATATAGCAGGCCTTCAGCCGAGCTTTGGGCCTTGTAATGAGCTCTTGGTGGTCTCAGAGCATACCTTATGCCTTGTTGGGAGCACATAGCAAAAGTCCAATATCTTCATTTAAGTAGATTGCCAAAAAAAGCTTGAGTCCTAGCTCATTAATATATGTGGTTGGACCCATCTACACTCAAAAGCTTAAGCCAATTAGTTATGAGTTAATTAGGATATTGTGATGTCACGCCCCAATCCTCGATGGCATGACCATCCCTCTCTGGTCGATAAAATTTTGCGACTTCCCATGACGAGTTGCCGACCCCTTTCATTTTATTGCACATGCGGAAGCAAATAATAAATCCCCTGACAGTAACCATCTCGTGATAGAAAAGCATAACAACAGATTTACAAACCAACATGCTTTTATAAACA
The DNA here is from genome assembly GCA_017140395.1 of Eucalyptus lansdowneana. Taxonomy (NCBI): domain Eukaryota; kingdom Viridiplantae; phylum Streptophyta; class Magnoliopsida; order Myrtales; family Myrtaceae; genus Eucalyptus; species Eucalyptus lansdowneana. The sequence goes on along the minus strand of CM029489.1, from coordinate 6,240,851 downwards.
TACTGAGTCATGTACAAAAAAACCTATACTCAAAGATTTCGAAAGATTGACTCTCAAAAAGAGGCTGTCCTATCTGACCTATACTTCAGGTCACCTCAGCTCAACTCTACGGTCTTGAAAATTTAAGCCCACAATGGGGTGAGATATAAATCTCAGCAAATTCATACTCTAAATCCCGATTATGAAGGAAATACGCCTAGAAGCATCCTAACCACACAATCACACAATCACAAGGACTTTCCTTGTCTCAGATCTTCCCTGTAGGTTAGCACAGTTCATATGACAGACAACCATAAAGACATGAGTAGCAATTAAGTTCATCAATAGGAACGCCATATTCACTTATAACAAAGCACAGGGGTCCTAATTATAGGGTCAAATCGGTATGACATATCTCATACCGTGCCACACAATTTTGTCCTATAATCCGGCGCGTTCAACTCAATTAATCATGCGTTCCTAGTTTTGATCTCGGCATATAGCACGGCTTACTCTCTATTCGGCCTTCAAGCATTGCCAGACTACGTCCCACACCATTAAGCACGACTACGTCTTTCCTAGACGGCTTTCCCAAAGGAGCACGTGTCAAGAATCTATTGCAACCGGCTTCCCATTGTCTAGGAGCGTCCCATAAAGGGGTTACCGTCCAATTTAATAGCCCGGGATGGTTTCTTTTAACCAATACACGATCACTCATTATGGTCCACGGTATCATACATTGCACTCAAATGTCTCAATTAAAATAGTGAACCTGGCCTTTTTCTTCATATTAGAAAAATACATGGAAGGCAGCAAGTGCCGTTGCTAGGCCGAGAAGCAAGCAGCTGAATGGGCTCGGCGGAAATGGGCCCGCGTCGAAGAAGCTGGACGAGTGGCAGCTTGCAGGCGAATTCGGTGATCTTCGAGGCGCTGGAGTTGACCGGATAGGCTGAAGACTCCGCTGGAGGAATGAACGAATGGCAGCATTGGTGGAGCGCGTGAGCTGGCTGTCGAAGGAAAAACGGTGGGGGGAAACGCGCGGCCAGGCAGAGGCTGGTTCGGTGAAGGGGTGCTGACACGCGGCAGTGAAAACAAAGCAAAGATGGAGAGGAATCGTGGCTGGCTTCGTGGAGTTAACGCCTGTAGTTTGCTGGGAGAATTTTGACTCGGTGGATGGCTGCAGGCATGAGGGAAATGAACGAGAGAGAGAGAGAGAGAGAGAGAGAGAGAAACGGCGAGGAGAGTGGTGCTTCGAAGGAGCATGAAAGAGAAACAAGAGTAGAGACCGAAGTGGGGTTGGGCTCGAGCGGGGAACGAGACAAAGAAAGCGTAAATCGTGCACGAGAAGCTCGGCAAAAAGGGGGAAAAGTCAGCAAATTTCATCTCTTCCATTAATGGCTTGGTCTCCCTTTTATCTCCATGTATATCACCATGTCCCCTAATACTTTCCAACAAATGAAACCCAAAATTAACCATTTTGATGCCAAAATTGTAATTAACAAACCAGCCTCCGAATTTCCTTAAAATAAGCTTCAATTTCTTCTCCAATTTCTCCAATTTGAGGTCCAATTTCGATGAAGGAAAAGCCCACAAAATTTCTATAAGTTCCCAACGTCAAATAGCTTGGCTAATAAGTCAAAATTCCCTTCAAATGAGCCCATCCGAATTTTCGTTCATTTTCCAAAACGTCCAAATCGATTTTCCGTAAAAATCTCGGAATCTCTGAAAATTCTTTGGAGGATAAGTCGACGTTCCTAAAATAAATCGTAACATGACAGAACTTTCAATTTCTGAAATCAAATTCAATTTCACGGTTAATTTAAATCTGACGTGATTTTAACGCGTCCTAATCTACCAGGTAGCTTTTATGAATTTTTAATTCAAGTGACCCGTGGTCGATTATTTTCGAGCCACAACGTACATCTTCGACACATTGGCAATTCTCGATTGTTGTAAAATCTCAAGATTTCAAATACGAACACAGGATACGAAAATGACAAAAAAATCGATGTAGTGCCATTCGACAGAAATTTTGCAATTAGGTGAATCACCCACACAATAATCACAAACTTCTATCGAATCGATCTATCTCCGATCTCTACAATGTTGTAATGACTCTTGCAAATTAGCATAGTCGAGTAATCGGTGTCGCGACCTCTTTTTTCTCGGCGCCCGTATTCGGGTACAGGCGCCTAAGGAGGCTAATGGCTCGGCTGAAATTAATTATGCCTGGACTCTCCCAAGTCCACCAATTCACGACTTAATGGTTCAAGTTTTAAACCTGTAAGTTGATTTTTAAAATGGAGTCGCCACTAATCAATTTGAGGTGGGTTGATTAGAAACCCAAGTGAAGTATCGGGAGAAATACTCACTCTGTTAAACGAGAGAAATTAGGATCGGGGACTTGATTACACTAGTTAATCACTAATGCCCTTTCGGTACCTAATCTTGTTTAAACCCTAAGGTTTTTTTTGGATGTTCGAGGGATTTTTCATGCATTTTTGGGAGGAAAAACATTTTCTAGGTCTTTTTCTAATTTTTTGGACACAAAAGGGATTTTTTTTATTTTTTTTGGTATTTTTGGGAAAATACAAGTCTTTTTGGCTTTTTATGATTTTTTTTTTGGGCTTTTTCATGAATTTTTGGCTTTTTTGGATTTTTGGCATTTTTTGGAAAATATGAAATTTTTTGATTTTTTTGATTTTTCGGAAAATAAAATATTTTTTAATATTTTTGGAAAATAAATTATTTTTCATTATTTTTAAAATATTATATTATATTATAATGTAAAAAAACGAACCGAGTCGGATCCCTGGGTTGGGTCCGACCGGGTCATCCATTCGAGCCGCAACGCGGGCCCGACTTGGATTTTTTCATTTTTTGTTTTTTTCAAAATAAAATATTTTTGGTTTTTTTTATTATTTTTATTAAAGTATTACATAAAATAATAAAAGGCTGACCCGGTCGGATCCGCGGGCTAGTTAATTCGTGAGTGATCAGCTTAGAGAAAAATGCTATAGGCACGTCGATGAAAATCCCATTTTATCTTCATCGAAATCAGACTTGAAAATCAGGATGTCACACGTGACATCCTGATTTCCAACCCTGTTTCCAATGAGATGAAATGGGCTTTTCATCGACGCCCTATAATCTTTTTCTTTGAGCTGATCATTCACAAGATAACTAGTTTATTGGGTGAAACCGTTAAGGAATATAAACGCAATTGATTTGAGAATTTAACTAGAAATTGACTACTCGCCTTATAGTCAATACAGCACCGTCAAAATCGATCAAAGACCAGAGATAAGTCGTTTCGATAGAAACATGTGATTAAAGTGTGGATGATTCCACCTAATTACAAAATCGATTTTTCTATCATTTATATACCCTGTGCCTGTATTTGAAACCTCGAGATTTTCACGACAACCGAGAGTTGCCAATGAATCAAAAATGTACAATGTGGCTAAAAAATAATTGACCACGGGTTAACTGCACTAAAAATTCCTAAAAGCTACCTAGTAGATTAGATCACGCTAAAATCGCATCTCATTGAAATTAACCACGAAATTGAATCCGATTTCAGAAATTAGAAATTCTATCATGTCACAATATATTTTAGGAACGTCGTCTCATCCTTCAAGAAATTTTTGGCAAGCCCGGGATTTTTCGGAAAAAATCGAATTTCGGACAGTTTGGAAAAAGAAAAGAAATTCGGATGGGAGAAGGGAAATGGCTGTTTTGCTGTCCAAATTGAGTTTTTATGGAAGTATTGTGCAAGAAAGTAATGGAGGACCAAAGGGGATGAGCATGTGGACTTTGGGGGCCAAGCATTAATGAAATTGGATATTTTATTTGACTTTCAAGGCCTTTGTTCCCTCGTCTCTCTCTCTCTCTCTCTCCCCTTCCCTTCTCCTTCGTGTGAACTCCTGCAAAAGCCGATCCTCTCTTTTTCCTTTTCTCTAGCTTTGGCTTCCTCTTAATTTCCCTGCTCCACCATCGTCAAACCACCCTCCACCGAGACAACCCCACCGTTTGCCACCTTAAACCCCAACGCCACCACACGTCCACTTTCTCCCTTGCACAACCCCACCGTTTGCCATTTTTTTTCTTTTTAGAGACTATGCTAGTTTCTTGTATTATGCTTGATTGCGTCTCCTTTGTACAATGATTATTACTTTCATTTTTAGAATAGTTAAGATGAACATCAATTTCTTTGATAGGCTGCCTGACACTTTGGCTAGCTCTTAATCAAGCTTAGGTGCCGAAAGGGCATAAGTTGCAGAACTAGTATAGTCAAGTTCTCAAACCTGAAATCCTTGGTTACGTAAGCATCAAGACAACACTCCACGTCTTGATTAGGCTCCAGCCAACCCTCGATTATGGCTAGTGGTGATTCCTTTTGAAGAAATAGATAAAGAAAACCAATATCACCTAAGGTACAAACTTGGGAGAGTTCACGTTTGGGATCAATGAGTCATTTGTGGTGTTAGCAAATGATGGTCCATTCAAGATCACCATTTGCACATACTATTTGACTCGTCTCATTAGCAAGTACCTCTACACCTCCCTAGGGATAGGTTGCGACAATACTCATCAAGATTGACCAAATGTTCTCAAAGATGTCTTCAATTGAAATGTTACCTTGATTGGTTGAAACTGTAAAGCAACCATCTCTTGACATAAAGGTCTTATATTCATTAGAATAAAACATAGAGCATTTCTCAAACGTTCTATACAAATTCCACCTGATCATATAACAAAGCTCTAATAGGTGTGGCTAATAATGAGGATCTAATATAGAAACAACAACACTATAACACTTCTAATATTTTTCAAACTTCTTTCACATTGCCATAGGCATAGAACTAATAGCTATGTCCTCACTATTCCTCTATTTTATCAAATGAAATCGGATCTGCCATACTCAATAGAGATATCTAATTCCCACATGGGTGTTTGAATTGCACACGTGAACTTTTTCTCTCCTCTGTTTTGCATCTCCATGCCCATATTTATACCCTCCAACCATGGCCTGAATGTTGATATGTTCTCTCTAGCTTACGATCTCTCTTTGCATTTGTAATTTCATCACGAAATTAAGCTATTGAAGCTTTTTTCGCATTTTGAGTTTTTGATTTCTTGCAGTTTTTTAAATTTGCATTGTCGCAGTCACAAAGAGAGGGAAGGGAGAGATGTTTAAAGAAAGGATTAGCAAGAATAACCCTAAGACCCTCTGCATTTGAAGTGCTTGAATCACATATCGATGTGGCCCGAGTCCATCAAAGAGTCTATCAACTTCTATTGCAACGTCCTCAATTTTGTTCCCATTCGAAGGCTCAATTCCTTTGACTTCAACGACGCTTGGTGTGCATCATGCTATTGATGTGATAATAAAGCAAGTGTACTGTCTTTTGAAACAAGGGTTGAATGAGAAATGAAGAGCAAAGCCGCATTTTTTCTTTGTAAAAATGTTATTGTCTTGACAAGATTTAGGATATGATTATTGATATTTTTTCCTCCTTATCATTATTATTTAAAAAAATTAATTACCAAAAGTGGACTTTAGACTAGGTTCCATTCTCAAGTCAAACTTAGAGCTCGGCTCGAGTATGGCCCAAACATTTAAATCTATTGATTTTTAACTTGGCTCAATCTCCAGCCCACAACACCCTTACTTCAGTCTAGGACCATCATATGGGTGGATCGGATCGGGTTTGGGTTGAGTCGAAAATGGTCAGACCCATATTGATCAATTTAACTTATTTTGATCAATTTTCATGTAATGTAAATTTGATGACCCATGTTCGACTTATACCTGACTCAACCCATATCATCGAAACACATTACTATTTAACTCAATTTAAGTTAATCAACTTTCACCCATTTAATTCACTTTAAGCTCTTCACATATATGTTACTTGAATAAAAACTTCAAATCAAATTTAAAAAGTAAACTAAAGAATAAAAAATTAGTAAATAAAATAAAAAAATGTGAAAAACCTTTAAAGCTTATTTCTTATAATATATATATATATATATATATATATATATATATATATATATATATATATATATATATTTTTTTTTATAGAAAAATGGTATTGCTAAAACATTTTAATGCAATTCAAATTTAATGGACAAATTTTATAAAGTATAATTTTTATTACACTCGCAATTTTCTAATTCCAAGAAAATTGAACAATTGTAGGAAATTCTTGTTTTTCCATTACACGTTAAATTGCGGTTTTGATTATAATTACAGCATGATTATTTTTGTAACACCGGCCATGACCGAGCTATTGAAATAAAGAAATTTCAAGCTCGAAAGTCGCACAAAGCAGCATAGAAAACGCACAAAGGTATACTAAAACAATGGAGAATGAACTGACTTGGCGGCATCAAGCCACAGCCATTGATGGCGACGGAGGTTGAGAACGTCGACTCCAAACATGGGGGTCCATGGACAGCCCGCGCCGAAGAGTTGCAAAAGCGTGGCATAAAACAAAGAGTAAAAACACAGAGTCAGATTTAGTTCCAACAATTAATGAAGTGGACATGAATCAATCTTGAATTTAAACACATGCTGTAAGCTAGACCATTTTGCACAAAGATTCGCAGCAGTGCAAATATGCAAAAGTTTATCAACATGAGGTGCAGAATTCCCACCACAACACCAGACTCACCGCGAAGCACACGACATAATTAACCACCCGCTCGCAGATGGACGGCGTGAGTGTGCCGCCTAGGAGGCTAGTCCTATCTACAAATCAACTCAGAAGGCAATCTTCTGCCAAAATTGCAGCTAACGAAAGCGAAAACATGCAGCATCTGCACATATAGCGACGCGATCGAGCATATTATAAACCTTCAGCTATTTCCATTTCGAAGAAAAGCACTGCGATTCAACAGGCATCCTAGGCATACTCTAAAACCGCAACATTGTGCACATGAAGCAGCAGCAGCATCACCACAAGCACAAGAACTAGCTCGATCAGCTTGACTGCCCAAGGGGAAAAGATGAGAGAGAGAGAGAGAGAGAGAGAGAGAGAGAGAGAGAGAGAGAGAGAGATGTGGCTATAGAGGAGATATCTCTCTCTCTTCCCAACTGAACAAAGAGGCCAAAGTCTATTAAATCTTATCGTCACAATTGTTTTTGAATTACGTTCCCACGTGCCCCCTCCGCATTTTATTCGATGAAAAAACCAAATCCGTTAGTAATTTTGGTTTTCCTATAATACGAAATTCCCAAAACAAAAAGTTAGTTTTCATGTCGATTACTTCAAAATTTCAAAATTATTAGGTGGGTAATATCATTGACATACTCAGCAAGTTCTATTTTTAAAGACCGCAAAACATGCAGATCACCTACTTGTTGAAGTAGTTAACTTTTAGTTTTTACATGTCTTCAATAATGTAATAGTGGAGTCCTAGTCAAAGGGAAGTGGCTTATTTTCAGGAGTTGGTTTCTGCACATGTTCTGGTTAGTGGGGTATGTCAATGGGTCTTTGTTGTTGTTGTTCTGTACCTATTTTCTTGCAAAGTGGTTTGGATGTTCTGCCTATTTAATAGGCTTAAGTCTGTTGAATATTGTGACGAGAGTTACAGCAACAACTCTCTTGCGTGTCTTCTTCTCAGAGTCTATTTGATTAAATTTCAACACTAATTTCTCCTGGTGATAAACCGTGTCCAATTTAGGTCACCTAAAGCCTCACACAAAGATACCATAATGTCCAATTTCATTCTCCACCATAAACCAATGAAAATGGAAAACACGTAGAGAGCATTACCAAATAAAGGACATCACCTCATCCACACACAAGCTGCAACCATATAATTACGCCATAGCCTTTGGCCCGCAAAGAACCGAAGGTCCAAATGAAAGAAGTGGACTATAACAATGCCCAAAGTGTCTAGTAATGCATAGCTATTACATTATATTCAACCACCCACCGCCGGTGGTGAGGTTGAGAAAGTACGTCTTCGTTGTCGCTGTTCCGCTCACCAACCGGAAAATGCTGGTCCCGCTGGCGATGGGCAACTCCCGACAGAAGCAACAGATGTTGGGGAAATCATTCACTAGTTGTGTTTTTTAATTAGTGGCCGAATCCATTATTTTGCTGATCTTATTAAGTCATTGACTTTTCGGTTAGCGATTTGGAAATTGACACTAATGAAATCAATTTTTTAGCGGATATACATGGCATGTCTTTGCACGTTCTAGCTAATAAAGGTTTTAATACCATATAGGAACTTTTTAGCAAAGAAAATCACTACCATGACCCAAGTGAGATATATTTTTTTTTTAAAGTTATCGATTGAAATATTTTGGGCACCAAAGTGAGTGCTATATGAAAGTTATAGCACTCATGACATTATTTCTACAAGTTCTACTTGTGTAGGTTATATAAAGGTATAGGAATATCATTTCACTTTATTTAATAGAAATTTTGAATGTAGAGGATGATTTATATTTAACGTATTACATTTTTTTTTTTTGGTAAAAATAGAAGGATTATTAATGAAGAACACTCCATAAGCAAGTCGATCCAATATAAATAAAACATTCAACTCAAGATCACTATACATTACGTAGATTCCCAAACAATCGACCCCTAATTAATCAAATGAACAATAAAGTATGTACATTAGAAAAATAGAGAGAAGACCTTAGCCATATCTATATAGGCATGTCTAATGAACCCATCTATCACTAGTCACTACTAGAACGCCATGCTTAAAGTAAGCCCTCCTACCACATCTTTACTAGACCAAGATGTGTAAAGCCAAATATAATACAGTAATATAATTTTACTTAAGTTTTCATGCATTGCCTAATATATTGTAAAAGCCTGTTCAAACGCACCAATTCCAATTATTAAGTTGAACAAGATGTGTAGCCCCGAATATTATTGTTAGTTGGTGGTTGACTGAGCTTGCCGCATGACAGTTTTCGAATCCAAAACCAAATCAAGACATAATCTTAGGTTTCAGTAACTTTAAAATGAGAACTCCAAAATATAATAGAAAAATTCACGTAGACTGCATCGAATTTTATAATTATTAGGTGGGAAAAATCACTGACGTTTTCAGCAAGCTTGATTTCACAGGGTGGCGAACATTGTAACATTACCTACTCAGTGATAAACCGAGTCCAATTTATAGTTCATCTAGAGCCCACGCAAGAAGATTCCAGACCACCAAAATCAATGAAAAGTCACGAAGCACGTAGAGCATAACCAAATTGGAAACGACAGAGCATCTGCACTCAACAAGAACGATGTAATTTCCTCCATAACCTTTGGACTGGACTACAACACAAGACACGATATATCTACACAGTGTCTAGTAATGCAAAGCTATGACCTTGTATTCAACTACAGCATCGCCGGTGGTGACGTTGAGAAAGGACGTCTTCGCCGTCACGACCCCACTTGCCAGCCGGAAAATGCCGGTCCCACCGACGATAGGCATCTCCCGATAGGTCTCGAGTGCCGGGTTGTGGCCCAATATGCTCAGGGTGCTGCCGTTGTACTCCGGGGTCGTGAATACGAGGTTCATGTTCATGTGCAGGGCCACCGACTCGAGCCCAACTGAGCCATAGAACCCCTGTGCCCGGCCAACAGGGGGGGACTCTGGCTCAGGGCCCTCGGTCAGCGGGTCATCGATCATGTTGACCATCCCGAAACCCGTCGGGGACTTCTCGGTCATCGTGGCCTCGGCAACGCGCACTGCCGTGGGGTTCCTGCCAGAGAGCGTGTCGTGGAAGTAGAAGTGGAGGCGTGTGGTCTTGCGATCGGCATGGCTAAGCCCATTGAACCAGGCGTCCACTTTCCCGGGGTCATCCGCCTCAGCATGGGCGTGTTTCGCCACCATGGCCACCACCAGAGCAAGAGCTGCCACCACCAGAGCAAGAGCTGCTACCACCATCGCCATTAAACCTGGCTTCGCCATCTCCGTCTCTCGATCTGAAATCGCTGGGAAAGTGGATACTATTGGAAGGAATTTAGAGGCGGAAATGAACCCAGAAAGGAGCCTTATAAAGAAGACACCTTCAGAGAAAGATGCAACAAAAGTGGTCGAGATCAATCACTTAACCGGTCGTGCTTTTTCACTAGGGACAGGCTTCATCATTTTGTCTACGTTATGAAACGCGAGTGCAACATATATGGACAGACGTGAGGATAGGTGTTAATCGGTCATAGGACCAAAATAATTTTTAAAAATCAAAAGATTCACGAGGGACCACCGAGTCAATCACACGTAACTACCGACTTTGCATCATCCTTGCGGTTTTTGATTTGCAAATCGACACTAATCATTTCTTTTTTAATGTAGGGAAAGTGTTATTAGCATGTTACATTTCTTCAAAATCGAAGAAGTATTAATGACGAATGCTCGTAAGAAAATCGCTTATCCAACGTTCAAACCCAAGATCACCTATATGTTACATATTTATTCGGTACACTTGAAAGATTATTCAAATTATTAACACTTGCCTAATTTATAGATTTCGTTCTAATCGAGCCACTTTGCTTTTGGATTCTAATCGAGCCTCTCTACTTAGGTCTTTCTCTCCAATCTCCCTTTTACCTAGATCACACTTAGCCATTTGCGTATAATTGCTTCTACAGAGCCCATCCATCATTGTATACAGTTAGGACATCATGCCTATTGTACACCGTCCCAACACATTTCTATGATTCGATTATGCAATTGTACTTGAGTTATCATGCATTGTCTAATATCATACAATATTCTTGTCTTTTGCAAATATAAAGTGATATCGCAATCAATGGCATTGTATATTAATATGGATATTCTCTCACATCAACGTTTATGATTAGAATTTGCAGCAATGAAGTGTCGTGATTCACGTTACGGGACCCAATTATGGGATATTTGCAATTACTTTGTAGTAAAGTTTCTCAAATCCAATCAAATATGTTGGCTTGGGTCAATTAGCACTATCTAACATAAGCTAGTTGGTGCAATCGGAGAATGATGACGATAGAGTTCTCGATGCAATCCTTCTTTTTCTCTTTCGTTTGGGGAGCGGTAGGTGTGGAAGCCGATCTAAAGTGGGCGGTAGGTGTGGGAGCCGATCTAAAGAAAGATAAGCACATTAGTTCAACCACAAATTTTCACCCCATGGAAAGATTGAAATTAAGGTTTTTTTTTTTTTTTTTTTTTATTTAAAATCTTTATGAGAAAGGGCACTCTAATCTATATAAGGGTTAAAGCCGAAATTGAGAGAACGATAGTTACAGTGCTTTCGCTTTTAGCTTAATGATTTGTTGCATACCGGGTTCCTATTCTTACTGGATCCAAATTTCTGCAAATGAATAAAGAGGAACTACATGAATATTCATCCTCTTATCGAATTTAAAAATAATAGAGGATAAACTAGAGAAAGCGTTTTCAATCATACTCTACTCGAACACGGCTTATTTCAACGTAGTTTCTTAAATATATTTTTAAAGGGCGAAAATTTTGAGCCAAACATAAAACGCTGCAGACTGTTTTAATAATTAATCAGTGTTATTTGCAAACGCAAATTGTCCAGTCAAATTAGGATATGTATTCATAATATAACAATTAAACTTGAAATTAGACATTGGTCGATTGGATGGGCTAAATCAAGTGAGTATATATTAGTATCAAATTCAAAACGGATTTTGTAGTTGCTTAAATCAAAGTAAATATTGATCGGGTCACTCAAATTTTTCCATAATTAGATCCTTGGAGAATTTGAGAACCGAATTACTTTCACGTTCTCTCCGTTGAGTCGGTTATAAGAGAGAGGAAGAGCTAGAGAGAAACAGAAGGCGTGAAACTAGATCGTATATTTTCGAAGACTTTAAGAATCCATTTGTGATAACCGCAAATTTAAAAAAAAAAAAAAAAATTGTTAGAAGCTTAAGGCTCCAAACCAACCTGAGCAATTAGAAAAAGGGAGAAACCACAAATTATATTTCAAATTTGGCCCCCCGTACCAAACGGGGTTTGAACTGGATAATGTAAATGAGGATTATCAACTGAATCCTCTTTTGGAATTATTACTGTGGCGTTATCAATTAATAGACGTGTAATGTACGCCTTGTGTTTCGTCTCTCCTTCAACGTTCCATCGTTCCCAGAATCTAACATATCAAAAGCCAGAAAAATTAACATTCAAATAACCACCAACTCCCCCAAAAAATATGAGATTAAGTGCCTCTTATTCAGCCACCATCCATCTTCAACCTCCACAAGGCAACCATCTCTGTTCACGGGCCTTTCCGACGAAGATGCCTCAGTATTGCAGAAGATAGGTAGAACGCGAAGAACTGACAAGGCAAATTCAGGCACTTAATGACATTACCATAGACTAACCATATGAATATCAGCGACTCTCATTTGGAGATAGAGCTACGACTCCTAATGATGGAGAGCGACAATTAATATAGAGAGAAAGTGAAGAGAAATTGGAAAGAAATAAACGAGAATTTTCAATCGAGAAATCTCAGGTGTGAGGCCCTAATGATTTTCCACAGCAAATTTACATCCGGTTCCCTACTATACAAAAATGAAATGGACGGCCCAAACTGCACAATTACTTAAAGGAAGCAACAGTGCGTCCACGCTCACATAGTCATTTCTCCATTCTCCCTCAACTTAGATTTAATTCCAACTACACTCCAAACTTTTTTCTTTTATCAAAAGAGATCCCCAATTTTTATTCTAATCACAAATGTGCTCACACCTTCACTAGTTTCTTCAAGATTACCAATATCAAGAGGCTATTGTTGTTCTATATGAGGGTGGGGTATTGATGAAGATGCCCGCTCTAACAACCCTCTAACTTGTCCCGATACTAATAATTTTGAAGAAACCACCTATTGAATCTATGGGCATATTTGGGATTATAGTGAAAGTTTGCAAAAAAATTAGATAATAATAAATTCAAGATAGAATTGAAATTATACAGAGTTAGAGACTTTTTCAAAGAATTAGGCGACAATAGCATAAAAAAAGCCTAAGAGTTGAAGTGGAGAACACACAAGTGGGAACACACTTTGTAAGAGCTTTAAATTTTATATTTTCCTTACAATTTTCAATTCCATGCCCGTTTACATTTCTTTTTTTTTTCTTTTTCTTTTTTTTTTATGCAGGTTAGGTTTCATCAACTTCATTAGAAGTTCTCAAAGACTGAAACAAAAGGAAAAGCACGCGCTAGATGCGTGGTGGAGAGGGAGACCTCCAGCACACTAAAAAAAAATGTAAAAAGCAACAGCGAAAATACAACCTCTACTGCTAACACATATTTATCTTGCTAAAACTATAGATCTGTGCACCAAAGTGGCCATTATAGATGCCTCCAAGCCACCATTTCTCAGCAGCCATTGCTTGACAGTCGATCAAGATCCGTCCGAAACCCAACTCACGTCAGCCATTAAGTCCTCCCAGATTGCAGCTGGGGATGATATTCCGCCGGAATTGAACTCGACGAAAGGGCGGGCCAAAAGGAGGAGGAACCCCACGGCCGGGCAGACGGTCATAATCTCCACCTATGACTCCTGGACCGCCGGAAGGGTTCGGAATTCTCTGAACCTTACGGAGAAAGGCATACGAGCAGTAGGCATGTGCCACAACCACAAACTACTCTCCCTCTTCCTCTTCTTCTTCGCCTCAGATGTGAAAATCAGCTTCCAATTGATCTCTCGGCTGCTTTCTATCCGCTCTCCAAACTCCTCAACATACTTCTGCTTCCACAAATCATTAGTGGATGCCAAACCACAAATCATCAGTAGTTCAGAAGATACACACCCTACCCTTGCAAGGTCAATTCCAGGAAGCAATTCGAAAATCCTGAGCTTCAGTTCCGTTGGAAGGCATGTGAAGCAAGATGGAAGCGGCAAACCGACTCTTTCAGTTAGGTCTATCAACAGCGGCAATGCCAAACCATCTTTACAATCTTCCAAAACTCAAACACTTGTTTTCAGAACTCAAATTCAAAGATCCACCATCCTCATTCACTTCCACATTGTCATCGCCTTTCACCCACATCACGTCTATAATAGGAGCAAATCTGCGCTCGTTCAAACAGACTCTACGCAATGCCGACTTGGCTTCAGCCAGACGCCCATAGACACTTATAAAGTGACCTAAACTCTCAAACTTCAGAACAACACTCTAAGTTACATTCAGACCCTGCGTCCTAGCCACAAGCTCAGGCAGACTGTACTGCAACGTCCTCGTAAACGCCGTGGAAGGCCATTGATCGGAGAGATGAAACCGATCGGCAGGCATTCCAGTCACCGGATCAACGGCGATGAAACCGGATTCCAGCAGAACAGCGTGCACCGCAATAACCAGAAGCCCATGGTCACCACCGTCCCCACTCAATTCCTCTCTCAAAACCCTCCTCAGAAAGTAAGGCTTGGAGAACTTGCTGCGAACCCCAGTTGAGTCATCCGCGGCCACAACGCCGTCGCCCTCAAAATCAACACTTGCAGAGACGGAATTACCTGGATCCCCGGCACTCCCCGAAGCATCGGCTCCTGGCGCATCTTCAGGCACCGAATCGACCATCTCCGAATCCGCAACCTCCCGAGGCCGCCCCCCGGGCAGATCTTCGGAATCCATCTCCGCGTGCCCTAGGGAGACCCGACCCGACGTCCCTGCGGAGGATTCAGCGCTCGAGGAGCTATCGCCTACCCGAGGAGAAGCGAGCGCATCGGGGCCGAGGGAGAAGTAGACGAGGTCGCCAGACGCAAGGCCGAGGGACTGGAGGGAAGTGGCGGGATCCGGCAACCGGAGCTCGTCGGTGTGGTTGAGGGAGAGGCGGAAGGAGGCGGCCGGCGAGGATGCGGCGGAGCTGGAAGAGGGAGCAGGGGTCGGGGACGTCGAGCTTGAGGGTATCCCTATGCCTGTTTACATTTCTCTATACTTGTCCTTTTTGATGTAATTCAATTCCATACATTTCTAGTCAATTTAGATTTTCTTTTTTAATGCAATTACTTTCCACGACACTCAAATTTGTAGAAGTCACCTAAATTTCTAAAATTCACCTGCATTCAGACCTCACTCGACACACTTTTTACATAAGTGAAGTACCATCAAGTGCAACCTAGTTAAGCACCGATGGTTTGGGATGTTGTCTCACAAACACAACACCAGAGAAAATGAGTGCGACTTGGTTAAGCATCCTTTCTTGGGCAATTTCCGCACCCAATAGCTAAATCCTTCTTTTCAAACAAGACCTACAAAAAACAGTTTGACGCAAATTATATATACCGCTTGCTCAAAAAACTCTCAAACTAGCTAGGGCTCCCTTCACTCCTAAATTTAGAATCTTACCAATATTCCCACTTGACAGGTACATCTTCTTGGGATTTTATTTCATCCTTTCAGCTATAGGATGGAGAGCACATAGGATAATCAGCTTAGAGTAATGGCACTTTGCAAGAATATGGGTGATTTGTGGTCAGAGGAAGATATAACCAAGCTGATCGATGAAATGCCTGAACCAGAAAGATGAGAACGTGAACTTATTCTATATGGTAAACTTTTCTCAAAGCCGAATGTCAACTTTCAAGCCTTTTCCAGCACTATGAAGAAAGCGTGGAAGACGGATTTGGTAAAATGCGAAATGATCGAACCTAGGTACTATATCTTTGTTTTCCCCTCTATATAGGAGAAGAAACTTATATCTCCTTAACAAAGTGCATTTGTGGGGGGGCGTCAAATACAAGATAATATTTTTATAATTCATGAGGTCCTACATCAGCTAAGAGTAAGGAAAAGTAAGCGAAAATTCCAAGCGGTTCTCACACTTAATATACAAAAAGCTTATGATAGGGTAGAATAGGATTTTCTATGTGATTGCATGCTACAAATGGGTTTCTATGACAAATGGGTGTCTTTGGTCAAACAATGTATATCCTCAGTAGCTTTTAGCGTCAAAATTAATGGGGAGCTAGGTAATTACTTCAAGCCAACTAGAGGGATCAAACAAGGAGACCCCCTATCTCCCTATCTTTTATTATTATGGCCAACATTCTATCCTCCTTGATACTGAAAGCTTTACAAGACAGTAGCTTAAAGGGCATTAAACTAAATCAGTACTGCCCTACACTATCACATCTCTTATTCGCAGATGATGTTATATTCTTCCTAAATGGCACTATCATTAGGGCTCAAAATTTAGCAAATATCTTGCATCAGTATTGCTTTGCATCTGGGCAAGCCATCAATCTCAACAAGTCAGGTATTTACTTTGGGAAAAACTGTCCCCAAGGTCTAAAACAGAATATAGTAGCGAAATTGAGAGTGCCAATCATGGAGAAAATAGGGAAATATCTGGGTGTTCCTTCAGACTGGGGACAAACAAAGAAGCAAATGTTTTCCTGAGTTCTTGCAAAAATTGATTGTAAATTGGAAGGATAGAAAGAGAAGCTAATGTCGAAGGCAAGCAAAGAGATTCTAATCAAAACAGTAGTACAAGCATTACCTTAGTTTGTCATGTCTATTTTCAAACTCCCCATATCGATTTGTAGAGCTATTGAAAAGAAAGTTTCATCGTTCTGGTGGAAGAAAAATGCCACTAGAAAGGGGGTACATTGGAAAAAATGGGACACTTTGAAAAAGAGAAAAGACTTGGGGGGGCTTGGGTTTCGAGACCTAATCAACTTTAACAAGGTGATGCTGGGAAAACAAGTTTGGAGGCTCACTCAAGACCTGAATGCTATATGGAGCAGACTGTTCAAAGGGATCTACCTTCCCAGAGGGGAGTTTTGGACAACAAACAAGGGTTCCCAACCCTCTTGGGGCTGGCAAAGCTTACTACTAGGGAGAGATACAATTGAGCCAGAGATTAAATGGGAGGTGGGCAATGGTAACAAGATCAGAATCAGAGAGGATAGATGGCTACTTTCAAGCAAAATTGGAGGTCCGGCAAACCAAAATGAACCCCACTTGGTAGCTGAAGTAATGGATCATAATGAAGGAGGATGGAATGTTCCTTTACTGCAAGAGTTTTTGGAAGAGAGAATTGTCAAAGAAATATTAGTGACTCCGCTAAGCCACTCACCTAGGCCAAACAAGCTTATTTGGACAGCCAACAACTCAGGCTGGTACACAGTAAAAAGTGGATATAACAAGCTTCGCAACCCAGACAAAACCCAAACGACAAACCAGCCATCTACATCCTACTAGCCACCAAAAAAACTTTGGACTGAGATTTGGAAGCTAAAGACCTACCCCAAAGTCAGATTCTTAATTTGGAGTGCGAGCAACAACGCTTTGCCTACAAAGGAGAATTTGTACCGGAGGAAAATGCTACCTGAACTTGAATGCCCATTCTGCGGCCAAGTGCCCGAAACAACATAACACATATTCATTTTGTGTCCCTAGACAAACAAAATATGGGCGTATCAAAGGATAAAAGTAGATCTATCACCTCAGATACGTAATCGAATGGACAAATGGGTGTGGGAGAACCTTACTGCGCGAGATACCCAAGAAGGAAAGGCCATATTTGCGGATCTGGTTTGGAGAATCTGGCAGGCGTGGAACAACCTCATCTTTCAAGCCAAAAAACCAAACTTGAGCTTAATGATTGGGGAAGCAATTTACATGACTCAGCTAGTTGTGAAGTATGGAGATAGCAAACTCACCCGAAATAAAGCAAAAGAACCTGCAGAATCTGGTGAACAGCTGAAGGAGCCCTCTCCAACCCAGATCGGCTTCAAACTGAGCGTGGATGCGGCCTGGAATAGCTCAACTATGGAGGGTTCAGCTGCTGTCCTTTGTAGAACCAGAGATGGGGTGCTCACAGGTGGGTTCGTGCAGCAAATTTTTGCTCCCTCAGCATCAATCGCAAAAGCCCTAGCTGTGCGGGCTGCACTTTGGTGGGTTAAACAGCATGAAGAAAGAAACACACGAAGGAACCCCCAAAGTGCAGCTGTACTTTCCTCTGATCTACAAGTCCTCTTATCAACATATAGTTTATTGATTGTTAGATGCATTATGGGCTGGCATGAAATGCCATGACCCCCAGGTCCATCATTAAAGATTGCACTAATCTTCTGAGCCAGTTAAAAGGAGTTTTCATCCGGTTTGAGTCAAGAGAATTTAATCAAGTGACCGATTGGGTTGCTAAAGCCCATCGTGCCGGCTCTCTTCCAACGGATTGGGTTACACATCCCCCACATCCCTTTGGTTAATATTATGTTCGAATCTCGAACTTTTTTGTAATTCAGCATCTTCAGTTTAGCAATGAAAATTCCACGTTTTTAGACGAAAAGAAGAAGAAGAAGAAGAAGAAGAGTACCATCAAGTGAACTCAAATGCAATCCATTTGTCAAAAGTTCAGATGGCCCTGCGACATGTCATATTTCGTCAATATTTCTGTTGATACTCTAGTAAACGATATCTTCCAATATTATATTTATCTATCAATCCTTTTTATAAGGAAAATGATGAGCTAACAAACCATTAGTCTTTAAAAACAAATGTGGCTTCTCCACCACACTTAATTTCAAGAAATTAACTGACTTTCTTGAAAAGTTTGAAATTGGAAAGTTTTACTTGGTGGGATTTCTTCGTATCGTACTCCCACCAAGTAAGATTCCTTAAATATGAAGGGGGAAAAACAAAATTAGAAAACGTATAACTCTAGAGCAAATCAAATATTGAAATATTGATAACCACAAGCAACAAAATAATCTAATTAGAAGAACTAGCATATTGCCAGCAACAGTCATTTCTTGGACAACTAAATTGTGCAATTCCTCTTAATTTTGGAAGGTATAAATACTCACAATAGTAGCAAATAGTTAATATTTCACCATTAAACAAAATAAGTGACATCCATAGATGATAAAACAATATAAGTTGGTAAATATGATATGCCAAATTGCCAAGCCCCAAGACATAAATGACTAGCTAAGATGGATTATGGAAAATGCAGGCACTACCACGAGACCAGTTGATATTGGACTTGTTGCCAGTTCACGTCTCTTCTGGTGGGGCCCACGTCATGGGTCAAGAAGCTTCCATGTCAGCACGTTGACTTCCTCCGTACGAGGTTGGGGGGACTGTCGGATTTTTTTATTTTTTAACAGGAGTTGCAAGATCGCAACGGCTTCTAGCCTCCAGCGTGTGAGCCGGAATGCAACCGCCGTCGCACCGGGCCCCACCCCACCCCATGAAGAGGCGCCCCCTAAACTGCGTTCTCCCTTCCGAAGCCTTGGATGCCGTTATCATGGAAATGCCAATATGTCAATAACTACCTTCTCTTTTGACATGATTTTTCTCCTTTAGTTTTTTTTTTCCTAATTCTTGTAGCCATAATTATTTTAGGCTTTTAATTTAGGACATATGTACTCTACTCGAGATTCGACATTTTTTTTTTCCTAAAATAACATAATCAGCATTCTCTTTTTGCTCACAATTCAAATGCCGAACGATAAGTATAACAATCATTAGAGAGAAACATTGATGATGGTCCTTTCATTTTCACTCAAATCCAAATTTATCGTCACTCCTAAATATGAAGAACGCTATGTAAGCAAGTCAAGCCAATATAAATAAAACATTCGACTCAAGATCACTATACATTACATAGATTCCCAAAAAATTGACCCCTAATTAATCAAATGAACAATATGCAGAATCAACGAATTTGATTGTAGTCGAACTTCTTTACTTAAGTCTTTGTCTCCAATCTCCATTTTACCTTGACGTCTCTTGATGTATAGAACAATAAACTATGTACATTAGAAAATGGAGAGAAGACCTTAGCCATTTCTATATAGGCATGTCTAATGAACCCATCTATCACTGGTCACTACTAAAATGCTATGCTTATAGTAAGCCCTCCTACCACATTTTTACTAGACCAAGATGTGTAAAGCCAAAAATTCAGTAATATAATTTTACTTAAGTTTTCATGCATTGCCTAATATATTGTAAAAGCCTGTTCAAACGCACCAATTCCAATTATTAAGTTGAACAAGACGTATAGCCCTTAATATTATTGTTAGGCGGTGGTTGACTGAGCTTGCCGCATGAGAGTTTTCAAATTGAAACCAAATCAAGACATAATCTTAGGTTTCAGTAACTTTAAAATGGGAACTCCAAAATATAATAAAAAAATTAACGTCGACTGCATCAACTTTCATAATTATTAGGTGGGTAAAATCATTGACGTTTTCAGCAAGCTTGATCTCACATGGCGGTGAACATTGTAACATTACCTACTCAGTGATAAACCGAGTCCAATTTATAGTTCATCTAGAGCCCACACAGGAAGATTCCAGACCACCAAAATCAATGAAAAATCACGAAGCACGTAGAGCATAACCAAATTGGAAACGACAGAACATCCGCACACAACTAGAACGATGTAATTTCCTCCATAACCTTTGGACTGGACTACAACACAAACCACGATATATCTAGTAATGCAAAGCTATGACCTTATATTCAACTACAGCATCGCCGGTGGTGAGGTTGAGAAAGTACGTCTTCGCCGTCACGACCCCACTTGCCAGCCGGAAAATGCCAGTCCCACCAACGATAGGCATCTCCCGATAGGTCTCGAGTGCCGGATTGTGGCCCAATATGCTCAGGGTGCTGCCGTTGTATTCCGGGGTCGCGAATACGAGGTTCATGTTCATGTGCAGGGCCGTCGACTCAAGCCCAACTGAGCCATAGAACCCCTGTGCCTGGCCAACGAGGGAGGACTCCGGCTCAGGCCCCTCAGTCAGTGGGTCGTCGATCATGTTGACCACCCCAAAAAGCGTCGGGGACTTCTCGGTCATCGTGGCCTTGGCGACGTGCACTGCGGTGGGGTTCTTGCCAGAGAGCGTGTCGTGGAAGTAGAAGTGGAGGCGTGTGGTCTTGCGATCGGGGTCATCCGCCTCAGCACGAGCGATTGCCGCCACCGTGGCCACCACCAGAGCAAGAGCTGCCACCACCATTGCCGTTAAACCTGGCTTCGCCATCTCTGTCTCTCGGTCTGAAATCGCTGGGAAAGTGGATACTATTGGAAGGAATGTATAGGCGGAAATGAACCCAGAAAGGAGCCTTATAAAGAAGACACCTGCAGAGAAAGATGCAAAAAAAGAGTGATCGAGATCAATCACTTAACTGGTCGTGCTTTTTCACTAGGGACAGGCATCATCATGTTGTCTACGTTATGAAACGCGAGTGCAACATATATGGACAGACGTGAGGATAGGTGTTAATCGGTCATAGGACCAAAATAATTTTTAAAAAGCAAAAGATTCACGAGGGACCACCGAGTCAATCACGCGTAATTACCGACTTTGCATCGTCCTAGCGGTTTTTGATCTTTAATCAGAAGTTGACTGTTTAAGATCATGCTTTGCACGAAAGAACGTGTTAGAAAAAGGCATATGAGCTCTGCATATGCAGGGTAGGTGAATGCACAGTAATTTCATTTCACTTGATTTTATGGAAAATTTGAATGTAGGGAAAGTATTAATGACGAATGCTCCATAAGAAAATCGCTTATCCAATGTAAACAAAACGTTCAAACCCAAGATCACTAATATATTACATATTTATTCACTACACTTGAAAGATTATTCAAATTATTAACACTTGCCTAATCTATACATTTGGTTCTGCTCGAGCCACTTTACTATTGGATTCTAATCGAGCCTCTTTACTTAGGTCTTTCTCTTCAATCTCCCTTTTAACTAGATCACACTTAGCCATTTGTGTATAATCGCTTCTACAGAGCCCATCCATCACTGGTTACGGTTAGGACGTCATACCTATTGTACACCGTCCTAACACATTTCTGTTATACGATATGCAATTGTACTTGAGTTCTCATGCATTGTCTAATATCATACAATAATCCTGTTTTTTGTAAATATAAAGTGATATCGCAATCAATGACATTGTATATTAATATGGATATCTTCCAATATGCTCTACTCTCTCACGCCAACATTTATGTTTGGAATTTGCAGCAATGAAGTGTCATGATTCATGTTACGGGACCCGATTATTGGATGTTTGCAATTACTTTGTAGTAAAGTTTCTCAAACCAATCAAATATGTTGGGTTGGATCAATTAGCGCTATCTAACATAAGCTAGTCGGCGCAATGGGGGAATGTTGACGATACACTTTTCGATGCAATCCTTCTTTTTCTTTTTCGTTTGGGGGGCGGTAGGTGTGGAAACTGATCTAAAGTGGGCAGTAGGTGTGGGAGCCGATCTAAAGAAAGATAAGCACATTAGTTCAACCACAAATTTTCACCTCATGGAAAAATTGAAATTCAGGTTTTTTTTTTATTTATTTAAAATCTTTATGAAAAAGGGCACTCTAATCTATATAACGGTTAAAGCCGAAATTGAGAGAACGATAGTTACAGTGCTTTCGCTTTTAGCTTAATGATTTGTTGCATATCGGGTTCCTATTCTTACTGGATCTAAATTTCTGCAAATGAATAAAGAGGAACTTCATGAATATTCATCCTCTTATTGAATATAAATTAATAGAGGATAAACTAGAGAAAGCGTTTTAAATCATACTCTACTCTA
Organism: Eucalyptus lansdowneana; assembly: GCA_017140395.1. Classification (NCBI taxonomy): domain Eukaryota; kingdom Viridiplantae; phylum Streptophyta; class Magnoliopsida; order Myrtales; family Myrtaceae; genus Eucalyptus; species Eucalyptus lansdowneana. The sequence continues at coordinate 6,218,309 of CM029489.1, read as the reverse complement.
ACACGGCTTATTTCAACGTAGTTTCTTAAATATATTTTTAAAAGGCGAAAATTTTGAGCCAAACATAATATGCTGCGAACTGTTTCAATACTTAATCAGTGTTATTTGCAAACGCAAATTGTCCAATCAAATTAGGATATGCATTCATACTATAACAATTAAACTAGAGATTAGACATTGGTCGATTGGATGGGCTTCAATCAAAGTAAATATTGATCGGGTCTCTCCGTTGAGTCGGTTATAAGAGAGAGGAAGAACTAGAGAGAAAGAGAAGGCGTGAAACTAGGTCGTATATTTTCGAAGACTTTAAGAATCCATTTGTGATAACCGCATATTTTTAAAAGATAAATGTTAGAAGCTAACGGCTCCGAATTAACCCAAGCAATTAGAAAAAGGAAGAAACCGCAAATTATATTTCAAATTTGAGCCCCGTACCAAACGGGATTTGAACTGGATAATGTAAATCAGGAATATCAACTGAATCCTCTCTTGGAATTATTACTGTGGCGTTATCAATTAATAGACGTGTAATGTATGCCGTGTGTTTCGTCTCTCCTTCAACGTTCCATCGTTCCCAGAATCTAACATATCAAAAGCCGGAAAAATTAACATTCAAATAACCATTGACTTCCCCAGAAAATAAAATACGAGATTAAGTGCCTCTTATTCAGCCATCATCCATCTTCAACCTCCACACGGCAACCATCTCCGTTCACCGGCCTTTCCGACGATGATGCCTCAGTATTGCAGAAGATAGCTAGAATGCGAAGAACTGACAAAGCAAATTCAGGCACTTAATGACATTACCATAGACTAACCATATGAATATCAGTGACTTTCATTTGGTTTCCTCGCCGGTGACCATTGTTGAACGTCACACAGAAAAGGTAAGGACACAGAGCAAGAAGGAACAAAAGAGAGAGATCCAGTTCTTATTCACTAACAATGCAATGTGGTAGTAATCGTGCTCAGAAGCTTCGGAAAACCGAGAAACAGTGGGGGCGATAACTAAGGATACTGGTAAGGCAATTAAGACTATTCTGAAATGATGACACAACGGTGACAACTACAACTCTAAATCTCCAGGAGCTATATCGAGAAATAGAGCTCCTACTCCTAATGATGGAGAGCGACAATTAATATAGAGAGAAAGTGAAGAGAGAAAGTGAAGAGAAATTGGAAAGAAATATAAGAGAATTTTCAATCAAGAAATCTCAGGTGTGAGGTCCTAATGATTTTCAACAGCAAATTTACATCCGGTTGCCTACTATACAAAAATGAAATGGACGGCCCAAACTGCACAATTTCTCATAGGAAGCAACAGTGCATCCACGCTAGCACAATCCTTTCTCCCTCAACTTTAGATTTAATTCCAACTACACTCCGAACTTTTTTCTTTTATAAAAAAAGATCCCCAATTTTTATTCAATTTACAAATCTGCTCACGCCTTCACTAGTTTCTTCAAGATTACCAATATCAAGAGGCTATTGTTGTTTTATATGAAGGTGGGGTATTGATGAAGATGCCCGCTCTAATAATAACCCAATAACCCTCTAACTAGTCCCGATGTTAATAATTTTGAAGAAACTAATGAGAAAAATATTAATTTGTGGGCATATTTGGGATCATAGTGAAAGTTTGGAAAAAAATAGATAATAATAAATAGAATTGAAATTATACATAAAGTTGGAGATTTTTTCAAAGAATCAGGCGGCGATAGCATAAAAAAAAAAAGCCCAATAGTTGAAGTGGAGAGCACACGAGTGGGAACACACTTTGTAAGAGCTTTCAATTTTATATTTTCCTTACAATTTTAAATTCCATACCCATTTACAATTCTATATACTTTTCCTTTTTATGTAATTCAATTCTATACATTTCTAATCAATTTAGATTTTCTTTTTAATGCAATTACTTTCCACCACACTCAAATTTCGTAAAATCACCTCCATTCAATCCTCATTCAACACACTTTTGACACAAGTGAAGTACCATGAAGTGAACTCAACACAGTCCACTTGTCAAAAGTTCATATCGCCTTGCAACATGTCATATTTCGTCAATATTTATTTTTTTGATACTCTAGGAAACGATATCTTCCAATATATATATATATATATATATATATATATATATATATATATTAATCCATTTTTTAGGAAAATGATGAGCTAACAAACCGTTAGTCTTTAAAAACAAACGTGGCTTCTCCACCACACTTAATTTCAAGGAATTAACTAACTTTCTTGAAAAATTTGAAATTGGAAATTTCCTCGTATCGTACTCCCACCAAGTAAGATTCCTTAAATATGAAAGGAAAAAAAATTAGAAAACAAATATTGAAAATTGATAACCACAAGCAACAAAATAATCTAGTTAGAAGAACTAGTGTATTGCGGGCAACGGTCACTCCTTGGACAACTAAATTGTGTAACTCATTTTACTTCTAAAAGCTATAAATACTCACAATAGTAGTAAATAGTTAATATTTCACCATTAAACAAAATAAGTGACGTCCATAGATGATAAAACAATATAAGTTGGTAAATATGATATGCCAAATTGCCAAGCCCCAACACATAAATGACTAGCTAAAATGGATTATGGAAAATGCAGGAACTGCTAATGAAGCACTCGAGTTTCCAAGTCGGCACGTTGAGTTCACGTCGGCACTACTCGTACGGAAAATGCGGGCACTGCCACGAGACCACTCGATTTTGGGACTTGTTGCCAGTTCACGTCTCTTCTGGTGGGGCCCACCTCATGGGTCAAGAAGCTTCCACGTCAGCACGTTGACTTCCTCCGTACGAGGTTGTGGGGGAACGTCCGATCTTTTTTTTTTCTTTTTTTTTTCCAGGAGTTGCAAGATAGCAACGGCTTCCAGCCTCCAACGTGTGAGCTGGAATGCACCCGCCGTTGCACCGGGCCCCGCCCCACCCCATGAAGAGGCGCGCACTAAACTGCATTCTCCTACTCTGAACCAAAAAAAACAAAAAAATGCATTCTCCCTTCCAAAGCCTTCGATACCATTAACATGGAAATGCCAATATGTCAATAACTACCTTATCTTTTGACACGATTTTTCTTCTTTCTTTTTTTTTTTATTCTTTTATCCATAATTATTTTATGCTTTTAATTTAAGACATATGTACTGTACTCGAGATTAACATTTTTCTTTTTTCTAGAATGACATTATCAACGTTCTTTTTTTGCTCACAACGCAAATGCCAAACAATAAGTATGGCAATCATCGGAGAGAAACACTGATGATGGTCCTTCCATTTTCGCTCAAATCCAAATTTATCATTAGTCCTAATTGCATATGTTATAAGTTTCAACATTTTGTGGAGTGGGTATAGTGATCTCTTAGATGAAAATTATATAATTTGAATTTATTAGCTTGATTTTAATTATTACATTGCATCTTTTATGATTTATATTGTTTAAGTTCCTTGTATACATTAGAGCCTTCTAGCCAAACTCTTCTATAAAGATTCATTTTTGAAAGCAATTGCTAATATTTCAATGTTTTCCGCTGTTTTATTGATTTTTTTAAAAAAATACATGTATTTGCTTCTTAGTCATCTTTTCATTTTTTGATATATATTGATGTTTATATACTTATCTGCTTCGAAGCAATAAATTTGTGTCCCTCATTGTCAATATTCGATTGTCTTTGATTCTCCTGGGGAAAAAAATAGAGTACATTACAATCATAGAGGAAGGGAGGGTGGAGGGAGGTGGTCGCCGTAGTAAGGTAGAAGGAGGAAGAAGGACGAGAATTAGAAAGGAAAAACCGGAACAAAAAAAAGGAGAAAAATTGAGTTCACTAACTGGAAAAAGAAAAGTATAATGTCTAATGTTTCTAGTGATTGGTTTTAAGGTGAGTTGGTTTCAAAAGATTGGAACACTAAATCGAACCAGTTAGTGTTTGGAAAATATATGTTTTGGGTAAAACAACAAATTCTTGTTAAATATCAAAGTAGCATAATCTCTCTATAAAATAAAATAAAAAAATGTTTGTCGAGCAGTTATGTTGGTGTTTGTTCACGTTGAAGATCATGATATCAATTCTTTGGTGCAGAATTTTTTTTTTTTTTTTAATTAGTGGCTTCTAAACCATGTCAACCTGGGAACTAGATTAGTTGAGACAATTTCATAGTGTTGGAACTAGGAACCAAATGGTCCTAGGCTAGTTCTAGGTTCGTGAAATCAAGAATCAAACTTGTTCTTCTAGAATCGGCCTTGATCCGGTTGGTCTAGGTCCACTCAATTTGATTCTTGAGTTGAACTAGAGTCAATGCTCACCCTTACTGTCAACATAATATTCACCTAGCAATCCATGTAAAACAAAAAGCACGTGACATGATGCTGCACTTAACATAAAGAATAAACTGAGCCTATTTCTTAAAGTTTCATGAATTAGTTAACAAAATGGATTATTTTTAGGGACAATATTGAACATGCTCAGTGAGGAGAGATTGTTATTAACCAAAATGAGATTTCTAAAGTTCAGCACATATTACTTCATTTTAGATGGATAGACTAAATGATATCATCTTTTCTCTCTTGATCGACTGATGTGATTGATGGGGGCATATTTGCATAGAAACAAAACAATTGAATGTCCAGCCAACCAAGCATTTTTTGAAAATTAAGATGGGCTCTAAACGTACAAAACCATCTAAAGAAATAGATGAACCGAGCACATATTATGCAACACATACAAATTGATTAAGGCCAAAATGTTTCTATGATTGATATATACCGTTTTCTAGTTATAGTCTGGATTTGACCGAAGGACAAAAATATCAGTTACTGTGAAAACTTTATTCTAGAAGGAAGGGACAATCATCTCAGCTCTTATCATTCTTTTATGTACGGCCTTTTCCTTTAATAAATCATCATTAACATTTCCCACCTAATGGTACGGGTAAGTCAACAGTGATATCTTTCTAAGAAAATATCTCTAGATAATTCTGGTATATTTCATTTTGGGAAAAAGCCACCAAAAACCCCAAAGTTTGCTCCTAGTGACAGATTTACCCCGAACTTTATTTTGTGACGTGAAAAACCTCGAAGTTTGCTAATTGTGACACATTTACCCCATTAAGGGTATTTTCGTCTTATTTGTTCTGTTTTTTTCTTTTTCTTTTTTATATTTTATCTTTTTCTTCCTCTCTCTTCCCTCCGCCGGCCATGGTGGAGCCGGCGGAGGGAAGCCGACGTTCGGGCGAGGGCGCCCTCGCCGGCGTCGAGGCGAGGGTCGCCCTCGCCGGGCGCTAGGGCCGCCCTCGCCGACGTCGGGCGAGGAGGCCCTCGGCTGGTCGGGCGAGGGCCTCCTCGCCCGACACCGCGAGGGGTGCTCTCGGCGTCGGGCGAGGGTGCCCTCGCCGGATCTCGGCGAGGAGGCCCTCGCCGACGCCGACGAGGGCCCCCTCGCTGCGTCGGGCGAGGATGCCCTCGCCGGTCGGCGAGGGAGGCCCTCGCCCGACGCCGACGAGGGCCGCCCTCGCCTCGTCGGCGAGGAGTGCCCTCGCCGGCGTGCGGCGAGGGGTGCTCCGCCGACGTCGGGGCGGGTGCCCTCGCGGATCGGCGAGGAGGCCCTCGTCCGACGTCGACGAGGGCCGCCCCTCACTGCGTCGGGCGAGGATGCCCTCGCTAGATCCGCGAGGAGGCCCTCGCCGATGCCGACGAGGGCCGCCCTCGCTGCGTCGGGCGGCGGGTGCCCTCGCCGGCGTCCCCCTCGCAAGCCCGCGGACGAGGGCGGCCCTCGCCGGCGCCGACGAGGGCGGCCCTCGCCGGGCGGGGGTGCCCTCGCCGGCATCCCTCGCCCGACGCCGGCCGGCGGAGGGAAGGAAGAAGAAGAAGAAAAAAAAAAAAAAAAGGAAAAAAGTTTTTAAAAATAAAAAGACCAAAATGCCCTTATGATTTAGGGTAAATGTGTCACACAAATGAAAGATTAGAATTTTTTGTGTCACAAATAAAAGTTTGGGGTAAATGTGTCACAGTTAGCAAACTTCAGGGTTTTTCACGTCACAAAATAAAGTTCGGGGTAAATCTGTCACTCAAGGGAAAGTTTGGGGTTTTTGGTGGCTGTTTCCCTTTCATTTTCTTACTTTTAATCGAAGGAAATACGAAATCATGCTAAACATATCTTCGGACATATATTTGCACCTTCTAACTTCAAAATATGGAAATTGTATATTTTGCACGATGCAATATTTAAAGACATAACCGTTTTGGTCATCTAATTTTTTTTTTTTTAAGACTTTTCCTTGATCATGTTAGACTTCAAGGTCCAAACGAGAAAATACTGTCCTCTCCTTTTACTTCATTGCAACTTTCCTTCCCTTATTTCCGAAAATGCCCTTTTGCATATGAGATAAAACCTTGTGGATGAAGTGACCAATTTGCCCTCCAAGCACATCCTAACTCTCAAAACCAGCCACCCTCGGTACCCAAATTTTCACTAAGCCTAATCCATTCATGAACCCCTTGTTTACCAAATGGGGTCATGCTCGATCACTACATGTGAGGACTTGATCGACTCCACTTGGATCAAACTTCCAAAAGTAGTATTTTTGTAACCGGACAAAATTGTGACCAGTTTAGGAGCCTATGTATATTTATGAATCATTCAATAAAGCCTCGTGAATTTGAAGTGCAATTTAGAGATATTGCATGTCCTAAGAAAGAAATTTAGGTTAGGCCAATCTTCTAGTAGCATCTGCACTTGGAAATAGACTCAACCTGCTAAGCATTTTGAAGCTAAAATGATGATCCTGAGGCATATGTGTAAAGCCAAATAGCCTGTGTAGAAGAAGCCACACAAACCATTTTGAGACACCTGTGATTAGAATTGGAGTTTGTTATGAGGACTGAGCACAAGCACTCATGCGGGCTAGTGGCTTGTCTTTTTCCTCTTGCTTCATTTCCATTTGAAAATAAGACAGAGGCTCACATCAAAGATTCCATACTCAGTTGAAAAAATAGCCTACTGTGAATATTCTATCTTCTAGACATATAAATTTTGATTTGCCATATGTATTTTTCCCTCATATTGTGTTAAGATTTTCATAATTAAGTAACCAAATAAAAGTTAAGTTACAATCAAAAGTTATCCACATTAGTGCCAGCCATGCCACATAGATTGGCCGACGTCCACATCATCAATATTCGACCATAATTAGTCAGAATGACTAAATTGGCTCTAGATTGAAAGATATAGAGCTAAATTGGTATCATTAAAATATTTATGACTAAATTGATATAAGTGCAATAAGTTTAAAATACTTTGAAACTTTTCCCTAAAAGTACGTTTAGATGCTATATCCTCTTTTTGATGGTCAACGAAACGACACTTGGCAAAGCCTTGTCAAATTGCCTCTGCCATTCATAGATGTGAAGCAAGATGCAGATTTGGCAGGCATAGAAGCAAACACTTCATTTTGTGTGAGAAAATTGTCTAAATGTCCTAATTTATTGTACTTTGTTAATTTAATTCTAAATTTTTTAATTTTGCTAATTGAGTCCTAAATGATGCTAAATGCATAGGCATTTAGTTGAATCATCCTGGCCTTATTTTAAAGGTATATAGACTCAGGTGTCAAACTGGGCGAATGAAGTTTATCTCAATTGTCTGTTGGATCCGCTGTAAATTAAATTATCTTCCACAGCCCTTTTTAATTTTTTTTTTTTTCGTTTCCATAAATGCTTAACTTTATGATGCACTCGATGATGGAGGAGGTTTTTACAAATGTGTGGTGTCGACACTTGGCACCTAATGAATTGGGTTAACTACGGTAAAAGTTTAATCTTCTTATTTTCTTTGCTTTGTTTCTTTCATTCCCCTTTTCCTTTTCCTAATAGACACTTTTCCTTTTAAAGTTGATTTATATTTACCAGAACAAGTGCCCTTTTGTGCCATAGGCCGCTGGCCAAGTTTTCGTTATTTAGAGGAAATGGCATGCATTATTTTTTCCGGTAATCCTCTCGTATGCACAATTTCAAGCATAAAGCTGACATTTGAATCAAGTCTTATCGTTTGTCCAAAAAAAAAAAAAAAAATTTGAGTCATATTTTTTTTCTTTTCATCTCAATTTTTTGGCAGTCTTTTTGGGAAGCTTCATTGGATCGAGATTTGCGAGTGAGGATCAATTCTCACTAGGGGTGGCAAATGGGTGGGTCGGGTCGGGTATGGGTATGGTCAAAAATGGATCGACCATATTTCATCCATTTCTTTGTTTTGACTCATATTCTTGTAATTTAAATCTAGTGACCCATACCCGACCCGACCGGACCCGACCCAACCCGTATTGCTAAACCCTATTAATATTCTAGGAAAACCTACTTCTACTTTGTATGTTAATTGGATTAAAACTTCAAATTAAATTAAAAATAGTAAATAAAATAACATAAAAAGTTAGAAAAAAAACCTATAAATTGAAATATTTATAAAAAAAAGTAGACTATGCATATGCTTCTCTTATTTGAAGTGAACATACCATTGAATAGCTAAAAACTGTAACATGAAAAAAGTTTAACTAAACCTAAAAAAACTCATTTTTATGATTTTTTTATAAAAAAAAAAAAAAGTATTGTTAAAACATTTTTATGCAATACATTTTTTTTAACAATTTTTATGCAATACAAATTTAATGGAAAATTTTTATAATTATTTTTAAAATATTTTTTTAAAATATAATTTTTAATTTTTAAAAGTTTTTTTATAGATTTTAATTATTTTTATTTTTAAAATTATGATTTTTAAAATTATATTTTTTAAAATATAATTTTTAATTTTTAATATTTTTTTCTTTTTTTTTTTTTTCCTTTTTCTTGGCTAGTAGGGCCATGACGACAACCGGCGACCGGCCATAGGCGAGATCGAGTTGAACGACGCTCGTCTTCGTGGCCAAATCCTACCATCATCCGGGGTTTCCAAGGTAATGAGAGAGGTCCATCCATGTTTAAGATTTATGCTCAATGTCGACCTTATGTTGCATTACCGTTTGGATGAACATATGTCTCCATGAAGTGCACGTACATCAGCTCAAATTAGAATGTTCAGGACTCATTTTTAATTTGTAGCATTGTCCTCATGTAATTCAAGTAATCGTTTTGGTCATAACATCATTTATATCACATGTCCGTTGTCTCGAATCCATGATGGATTAGCTTATGTCTCATCAGGATAATCGCGTCTTAGATGTTTGAATGCCCATTGTCCAAGCCGTGCAATGCTCGAACAACAAGCATTTAGACTCTTTAGGCTAGCCTTGGTCGGTCCGACCATTTAGGAGTTGAATTCACGCCCGAAAAGGGGCTGAACCCGACGGTCCAGAACGTTTGAAGGTCGCACAGCGAGCCTTCAGCCGAGCTTTGGGCCTTGTAATAAGCTCCTGGCGGTCCTGGAGCATCCCTTGTACCTTAGTAGAAGCGCTCATGCCAAAGTCGCATGTTTAGGTCTTGATATGGATTAATCGGCGTTATGACTTAGTAGTGGTAAATCGTCATGTTTAAAGTCATTTAATGTTTCCATACAAAAAAATTCATTTAAATGTTTATTCATCATATACGAGATGATAAATGAAAAAGTATATTGTTGATACTTAAATTTTGTCAATTCATTTAAGGTTTAATTACATTGAAAAATCATGGATTAATTTTTAATTCCTAAAAAAATGATTTTAATTAAATTGCATAACTCATAAGTACTAAGAGCTCTTGCACTACCAGTATTAATATTCATATATGTGTGTGTGTGCGTAAATATAAATATATATTTAAAATTCTTATTACTATTTATGAAAATTTTCTTTTATTATAAAAAGAAAAGCGAGACCAGGCCAAAGGCAAGCCGACCTAGCCTCTTGATAGGGTTTTCTTAATGGTGAATTTTTTTTTTTTACTAATCTCAAGATGTGGATCGCCCTTGTCACCGTGGTTCAAGATGCTTTTTTCCTTGCTGAGTCTCGCTTGGTGCCTCCGTGGTGTTTGTTCGGTAAATGTTAGCAAGGTCATAAGTGAGAGTAGAGTAGATGATGCTTGGGTAGTGATGGACTGACGTAAACTCACGGTGGAGTCTCGGTTACATGTTGGAGGTTAGAGGTGTCATTAGGCCTTGATTGCCCCCATAGTTTACGTTCAATCTTCAGTTTCTTTTTGTTCTGCAAATAGGAAGGAGCAAGGACACGATGACGGGAGGGTGAGTAAAATGGCCATTTGACACAGTGCGTTGGGCTTAGTCAGTTTAGTGGTGTTAGGTTTTTTGGTCTCATTCAACTGGATTTGATTAGATAGAGAGGGTTGAATTTGATGGTGTTCAGAAGATTTTGGTATGGGGCGGTCGAAGTCTTGAAGAAGACCCAGTGGAGGACGTGTAAAGGAATATGATACAAAGGGTCGAGAGGAATTTTCAGTGACCTGGGCTGGCTATGGTTTCAAAGTGGGGCCTAGGCTTGGGCTTCATAAATATGGGCTGAGTATTTGTCTTGGTTGGAAATGGGCCGTGTTGTTTCAGCAAAAGTGGGCTTGGTTACACTCAGAATAGGATTCGAACTGGGAGTAGAATGGGTTAAGAAATAGCCAGCGTGGGCTTCGTGTGTTGAATTCTGACTTGGGCTCGAGAGGTTGTAATTGAAAGAGTTTTCTTGTAAGCCCGAATTGCCTTTTAGCCCGAACCCACTGGAGTCAGGTGGGACTAGCGGCAGGCCGTGTTTTGGGGAGGGCCCAGCCCGAATCCCTATTTTCGGAATTAAATATTTCTGTTATTATTTTTTTAAAAAAAATTAAAAATTTTCAAAAAAATTTATTATTAGGAAAAAGCTTAAGAATTAGTTATTTTGAGTAGTTTTATCATAAATGTGTGAAAACCATTGATCTAAAAAATTGTTCTCAAAATTAAACAAGCTCCTAAGGTTTTGCCACAAGAATTAAATATTTTTAGAGATAAACGTAAATTTACTATTTGTGCATTTCTATTTTGATTATCATTGGATCCAATTCGGAATGACATTTTTCTTATTTCTTAGCATTAGATTCTTGTTTTTCCTCGAAAGTTTTATTGCTTCTTTGGTTGCTAATTAATATTTTAATAATTGTGCACATGCATGATCACCTCATATGTTAATGGATAAGTTTGAAATTAATCCAAACTGTCTAACAAATATCATCTTGAATTGAACAAGATTATATATTAAAAGGGTACTAATTAATTAATTAGTGTAATTAAGCCCCCAACTTAGATTCTCTAATTTGGTAGGAAATGAGGTATACTCCCATGTTTCTTTTTGACTCTAATAAGCTAATGGTGACTACTCATTTGAAAATCTCCATAGCGTCAATTGAAGCTAAAATGTAATACTCACGTGAGGTATGAGTTTAGGAAAGCTTGTGCCTAATCAAGGATCATAGGCCTGTCTCTTAAGCAAGTACCTCTTAACACATTATCCTTTCCCTTCCGAATGGAAGGGGTAGATTTTTCCTTTTTTTTTGGTCAGCGAGTGGAAAGAGTAGATTGTGACATACATAAATTATCTTTTTTAGCAATACTTAAATTCATATCTATTTATGACAAAAAAAAATTAATATGCAGTTACATATAATAGTCAAATTTATGATGCATTTGGTATTTATTTAGTGAAACACAGATTACGTTTTTTTTTTTTTTTTTTTTGTTAAGTAAGTTACGTTAATTTGATAAAAAGGAAAAGATAACAAAAAATGATAATAAAATAAAGGAAAGGTAAAAAAAAAGTGAAATTTAGCATCTGGTGTAAAAATTGTGTTTTCGAAATGCTCTATTCACGTCTAGCCTTAGGGTTTCATTTTCGACAAAAAAAGAAATGGACTAATTTTTTTAATAGTAAATGGATACCAAGTGCCAAAGTTTGGATTTGCAAGGTCAAAGTGTCTGAACAAGAAGCGCTCAAATTGGAAAGCAAGTACAAAAAAGAGATTACGCGTGGTTGGGGATTTCTTGGTTCTGGTCATGTGCGATTTTGAGAACCATATGGCCAAGAAGCGTGAGGAATTACTGTTAGACGCAAATTGCGCAATCCCAAGATCTCCATAACCATAACAAGAACATGCATAATTGAGTAGAAAGATTGATGCACTTGTTTTGGGATCCATCGAATATAAAGCGGAAGCAGAAAATGATTACCCACATGTTATCAAGGGGATCCACGCATCAAGTCCTTCTCCTCTATTGCCCTCCGTATCATTGGCTCAATGAGGCGGCCCCCTCACGTTTAGCGTTAGGTAAACGCCCCTTAGGTGAGGATACATGTGAGAATTAGGGTTAGAGGAGAGACTTGAGCATTATTTATAGAGTTTTTAGCCAGTCCCCCTCATTATGGGCCAGGCTCAACTCGGCCCACACTAGCCAGCCCCATATTAGACTAATTAAGAAACCTTCTATCTCACGTTAGACCAGCCCTGTTTTACGGTAACCGTAAAAACAGTAAATTATAATGTCAATTAATTTAGTCCATATCAGGAAAACTCTTACATTCTCCCACTTGGACTATATTAATTGAAATCGTACCTTATGCGCGCACATTGGTCCAGAGATAATTCTTAATAGTCAATCCTATCCCATAAAGTCTCAAACACCGAATCATGGCGGTAACTACATGTATACACACAGAGCCTTCCATGGTCACGAATGTTCTCAACTTTATTGATATGGATTCAATATGGTAGTGTGTCAAATGGATAACGTCTCTCATAGAGAGATCCCATTTGTCAGTCACCATTCTCTTACCTTAGGTGTCACAAAAACTTGTGCCACAAGAGAATGCTTTATGGTTCCAATGAACCCATATATGTCTTGTCATTATGGTTAACCTTTCTTTATGTATCACAAGACATATGCACAAGGCTAATAACCGGATGCCCGGATGCCCCTAGCATTCACTCAAGGTTTATACAATCCCTTGAGACTTTATCAATATGTATTCAACATAATAACAATACATTCAAAAATATTTTATTGAATGCAAAAGTTGATACATATCAAACCGTTACTAAGTGTAACGAACCACAAATGTGAACTTTATCAAAGTAAAGCCAAAATAGCTCCCACTAAACAATAATATCCGAAGATACTCCTAGGCCCATGTTAACAATATGTTACTAAAATATACATGGGCGTAGGCCTTTAATTTGTGGATCTGCAACCACATCATCAGTGAAAATATGTTATATCATAAGTCACATTTCTGTACCGTTTCTTTATGGTCAAAAATATCTGACCACCATATATTTAGACCCCTTGAGACCTCTGTAGTAAATAAATAATACTACAAATTTGTTATCTCAATATAACCGTATGGGTCTATCCATCAAGTTAAAACGATCAATTCCGTCATGAGGTTTTGGAGCCTAAAAGCCCAAGTAACAGCCTAAAAGAATGTTACTAACACCGCTTACATAGTAGAAGATGACATAGAACTTTATTTACTGCACTTACTGCTAACATAAATATGTATTCCGTTATTGATTGTATATTATCAGAACAGCCAACAAAGTTTACATCTAAATACTCTACTAACTGCAAGAATTGAACATGTCTATAAATCAGCATATAATCTATTGTCTTCTTTAAGTACCTTAAAACCTTCTTGACAACAACCCAGTGATCATGTCTTGGATTTGACTGATATATGCCTAGAAGTCCCGTCACAAAGACAACATTTAGTCTAGTACAAATTCGAGCATACATTATACTTTTAAGTGCACCTTTGACACAAGGTACACCATTTAATTAGATTTTCTCAATATCTAAATAAGGACAATGTGATAGATTTAGTCCATCACCCTTAACAACAGGAGCAATTCCTGGCTTGCAATGATGTATATTGAATATTTCCAATATATAATCAGCAAATGTCCTCCGAGAAAATCTAATATAATATGACAAAAATAATCCTTACAAACCTCAGTACAAAGAATATAAGATGTCTCAAGGTCACAATTTGTAAGCAAAACATGAGAAAAAATAAATTTCCTCCCACTGACCTTGCAGTATTTTGAATTACTTTGTTCCCAATTGAACAAAATAATAACACTATGAAACTTTAATAATATTGTCTGGAAACTTGCTTAAGACCATGAATTAGAACTTTTCAGTCTATACACAAGTTTACTTGAATCTGCTGCAAAATCATCCGGTTGCACAATATAGATTTTATATCTATTTGGCGTAACTTTATATCAAAATAAATTATTAATGCCACGTTCACTTTGAAAGAACATTTAAAGAAATAATTATTTCTTCATTATAAACAATCCACCCCTCTTTCAGAGTTAAAACTTTAATTATCAATTTGGCTTTAAATTCCACAATCTTTCTTTGAAATTCTTTTAATTTTGTACGCCAATTTGCAACTAATGAACTTGTAATCTTTAGGCAAGTAAGTTAGTTTCCAAACACTATGATGTTTCATAGATTGTATATCGCATTTTATGGCATCTAATCACATATTTAATTGAGAATAAGAAACGACATTTATAAATATGTCATTACATCAACCATATAGTGGATATTGTAAGCATGCTCTCACAAATAGACTATATAGTCTGATAGTATAACTGATCGTCTTTCCTTAATAAATCTCCTTAATAAAGCTGCAACCACTTCATTCTGCACTTGAGAGGTTTAAGAAATTTCATTATAAACTATATCAAGAATAGTACCTTGAACCTCAACAAGTTTAGTTTATGGTACAGGAGATTCCATAATTATCTATATAGGTAAAGACAAAAACACGGTAACCTCCATCATACTATTATCTTTAATAATCGAGAGCAGCTATCCTCTACAATTACGTCAATATTTAGAAACTTTAGAGTATGTAATTTCATAATTCTTGTACCTTCTTTAGGGTCATAAAATTAATACCCCTATATGAAAAAATCGCTTTCATAATATCAGCCCACAAAAGACCTGATAAATTAGTCTTATTAATCATACTCATCACCATGTTCAATATGGTGCATTTATGCCTTTCGCCCAAATCTTTTTGTCAGAATTTTCAGGTATAGTAATTAAATTACCACCCAGAATCTACCAAGTATTTGACAAATGACTCTTTAAGCTATTTCGCATTGTCATACTTGCCAAAATACTCATTGCCTTTATTAAACCTGACAATCTTTTAAGACATTTATCTCGGTCATTTTCCTTAAATAAAAAAAACTTTTGGAAACAACCTTTTAATCATAAACGAGATGTATATATCATTAGGACTTAAACACAATCTTTGCAGATGTGTCCTAATTTCAATATCAGATAAGACATAATTTCAAGCAACTAAGGCTTCCATCATCTTATAGTAGTGCAGTCCGCAGGCAAACCTCTTTTCAAGTGTTCTAGAATGGAACACTTCATGGACAGTAAGCAAATTCAATTGCTCTTTTCTCAAGCAACAAATCATATGTCCACAACTTAAAATTTGAAGCAATAAAAACCTCAATGATGACGGAATTACCATTTACAGAAAATGTGACTAAAAAACAAGCAGTATATAATTAGCATCATGTGAGCATTGTGTAACTTGACGTACAAGTACACATCCAGAGAGTTACATGCAAAGTCACATAATTACCTTTGAGCAGAATACATGACATGCAATTGTACACTCCCCACATGATAAGGGTTATGAGAATATATTCCAATTCTTCGTGAATTCATCACCTTTGGGCATATGAATCACTAGAATCAGTCACTCCTCCCCCACACTATCATGTATCCCTCCATAAACTAATACACAATCACCTCCTTTGGGAGTATGATTACGCATTAGATCAGGAGACATCCCAATCATCATACGAGACCGAAATTTCTCAAACCCAATCAAGCGTGCCACTTTGGCGGTCACTACTCAATTGAATCATTGAAATTCTCTCATACCAGGGATATAAGCTTTACTCCTCACATACACCATATATATATGTGATTTTAACTTAAGTGATATGGGCATCATATCACCAAAATCACATATCATGCTAATTACATTGCTTTATTCATTAATAAAAAAATAATCATATATATATATATATATATATATATATATTGATCACGATAACATAAGAAACTTCTCATAACAGAGAATAAAACATCTCTTATGCACCCCTATTACATATTACTAGAACAACATAAAAAGAATCTTTGATCTATAATATCTCTCACAAATTAACATCAATAGTAATACATGGTACACCAAATCAACAAGCACTATTGCTCATGAGTTTCATACGGCAAAACATGACTCCAAGGCCAACATCTGATTTATTAGCCAATTTTAAGCAACAAATTATCATTGTAATCAACCAGTGGCCTATTAATTGAGTCAAACCAGAGAACCAAATATCTAAAATTTAACAGTAGATACTATTGCTCTGCGTAAATATTGTCATATTCCTTTACCATAAAATATTCAACTTGATAGACATTAACAAGTGACCAGATGAGTTCATGTACAATATGCAGTAACTAAATTGACATGCATTACCCACATTCAGTAGATGTGTTAATCGGTACAATCAGTTTGGTCACGAGTTCTTAATATGTCCATCATTCAAAAATTACCAGCGTGTCGAGGAGTATGCTTGAGTAACAAAAGTTTCATAACCTTTTTGTTTCTCATTAGATCAATACATAGCTCAAATACTATCACATGCGATTGTATCTCATTAAGCCAGCTTCAGTTCACAATAAAGTTTGATTTTTATTGATGAATCACACATTTATAATGATTATATGTGATAACATACTAGTAACCCATCACCTGTGTTTCCAAAATCATAGAAAATACAAGAAAAATACGCAAAAATACACTAAAAATACACGTATTTAGGGTTCCGCATGTATTTTCACATCCATAAAACCATCAAACATATAAAATAAATATACCACAAGATAGGAAATCACCATACGAGTTCAACGCCGCCAGCCACGCGCCGATCCGATACTCCACGCGCCCTCACGCGCCGCCTGAGTGCGCGGCGCGTGGAGATCACGTGCGGCGCGCGTTCGACGCCAAGGCGGCGCGTGGACGTGCGTGGGGGCGTGTGCGGCCTCCTCCGGCGACGCGCCGCCGACCGTCTTGCTCGTCTCGTCGAGCCCAGTCCGAATTTGTGATTTAATTTAATTTTTATTGAACAAAAAATCTCGAAAATCACAAATTAAGGCAAGATCCATACTAATTAGGGCAAAAACTTTATGCATTCAAGTTCTAGGGTTATGGTTGCTCTGATACCACTTGTTAGATGCAAATTGCGAAACCTCAAGATCTCCATAACCATAACAAGAACATGCATAATTGAGTAGAAAGATTAACGCACCTGTTTTGGGATCCATCGAACATAAAGCAGAAGCAGAAAAGGATTACCCACATGTTATCAAGGGGATCCACGCATCAAGTCCTTCTCCTCTATTACCCTCCGTATCACTGGCTCAATGAGGCGGCCCCCTCACGTTTAGCGTTAGGTAAACGCCCCTTAGGTGAGGATACATGTGAGAATTAGGGTTAGAGGAGAGACTTGAGCACTATTTATAGAGTTTCTAGCCAGTCCCCCTCATTATGGGCCAGGCTCAACTCGACTCACACTAGCCAGCCTCATATTAAACTAATTAAGAAACATTCTATCTCACGTTAGACCAGCCCTGTTTTACGGTAACCGTAAAAACAATAAATTACAATGTCAATTAATTTAGTCCACATCAGGAAAACTCTTACAATTACAAGCACTGCTAAAAGACCCCCACAGCTCGTGAGAGTCATAGATGTCCCTAGGAGTCTTGTGTCGGCTTATAGGTTATCAAAGGAAAAAGTGGAAGGCTTGGTCGCGACGTTTACTCCTGTGGATGTCAGTGTGTAGACAACATCGAAAGCCTCATGGAGAAAGGCTTCCCCTTGGTTTCAGCTTGGAGAAAGGGAAAAGCTACAGTTACATCAGTATACACTTGCTGTGGACTTCAAAGCCATGTAATAAGGTTTCTGTTAAATCAACTACTCTTCTCTTTAATTTTACACTGTTTGGATAGGGTGCAAAACAATGCATCATTCACTTCTTGATTGAAGTTTGCCACCTCTAAACTTCAAACTCAACGTAAAACATTGAAAAGAAAAGGAATTTCTCATGAGTTTAAGTTAATGGATTTCAAAAGTAAGACTAACCACGTAAAAAGTGCAATAAACAACTCATTTTCAAACATAATAGTTAATTGTGATAAAACCCAAGATTTTACTTAGAGCCAAACTAACTAGATCGACTCTCGTTCAAAACAAGCTCTAAATCAGTTTATCAAAATTTTGCCAAATTACTTTTAAACTCAAATTAATAAAAAAATCCACACTCGCCCATGAACTTAACTCAATGACTCACCTAAGCCCACACAATGAATAAAAACAAAACTCAATGGTTATTCAGTTTAATTTTTCGTCCACAATTTTAGCCGTGAAAAGGGGTGTTACAGCTTGTAGAGGTATTTGGGAAGCATCTCAACCGTCACCGCATTTGGCTAAGATTTGTAGTAATCTCAAGGATGGTTTTATTACCCGTCGGTCGCTTCTTGTTTACCGGCGGGGCCGCGCCGAGGGGAAGCACGGTCAGCACCAGCACTGTCAACCGCCATGGCCACGTACGTGACCACCATAGGCCCTGTTTGGTTCAGCATTTGGAATGCTCATTTGGGCTCTAAAGTCCCTTGGCCAAATGCAAAGCTGTTTGGTTCGTTTTTTGCGCGACTTTGGCGAGATGCGGTGCATCTCAAGTGGCTCTAAGGGCCTTTAGCCAAATGCAGCTCTTGAGGTCCTTTGGCAAGTTGCATCTTCGGAATGCAACTTCCGGTATTATTCATCTCTCCGGTGGAGAAGCAATCGGTGGTCCGAATAAAAATAAATATAAAATAAATATATTTATATAAAAATAAATATGTTTATATTTTTATAAAAAAAACTATATTTTATATTTTATATAAATATATAAACATATCCATTTTTTTATATTTTATGTTTCTATATATTTTATATAGATATAAACATATCCATTTTTTTATATAAATATATTTTATGTTTAATAAATAAATATATATATTTATAAATATAAACATATCTATTTTTTTTTTTCTCCTATTGTTTTTATATAAACATATATATATATATATATATTATGTTTAATAAATATATTTTATGTTTATATTTTTATATTTTTTTATATAAAAATATGTTTATAGAAAAAACATAAACATATTTTTTATTCGGCTCGGCCGAAGTCGCGATCAGTATAAATATATAAACATATATTTTATGTTTATTTTTTATATAAAAAATATAAACATATCCATTTTTTATATAAATATATTTTATGTTTAATAAATGAATATATATATATATATATATATTTATAAATATAAACATATCTATTTTTTATATATATTTTTTATGTTTAATAAATATATTTTATGTTTATATGTTTATATTTTTTATATAAAAATATGTTTATATAAAAAATATAAACATATTTTTGCTTTTTTAATTTAATAAAAGTTAATTACAAATGTAAATTTTACCAAACGGTATTTTGGCTAAAGTTGTTTCTCAATGCAAATTTTACCAAACGACATTTGCATTTCGGAAAACCCCTTTACCCAAAGGTATTTGCATTTCGCAAATGCATTCCCCAAAAGCAACCAAGCGGGCCCATAATCCCGTCACGACCATTTCCAGATCCTTCCTCTTTCTCTTGCTTTGGCTATGATTTCGCCGTGGAACAAAAAGACAGCGTGCCATCATGGCGCTTGGTGACGGCAGCGACCGCCGCGGCTTTGAGAGACGAGGAGGAGGAGGAGGAGGACCGTGATGGAACTCGACTTCGTAAATAGTAGCGGTGCAGCCGAAAGAAAAAAAACTGAATAAAACTGAGAGGGAGTAAGGGAAAAACAGAGCAGGGGAGAGAAAAATGATTTTTTTTTTGGTGATGTGGGTGGGGAATGATGTGGTGTGATTAGCCCTACAGGACAATAATAAAGTGCACCATTTAGTGAACGACGCCCGGGCCAGTGGCGGCAGCCGATTTGAGCCAGAACAGAACTAAGAGCGTGTATTTTAGCGATCCTACCACTGACTAGTAATAGAGTGACTCTTAGAGCATAGGACATATTGGTCTTCCCCAAATAAAGAGCATGGAATAAGATCAGAAACTACAAATATGAGGCTCATCGCCCACCTGAGAGAAGCGATTCTACGACAGAATATGATTGCTGAAATGTATTTTCCATGGAGGACGGAAACCTAGCCAAATCATCAAAACCTCCGTGATGACCGACTGTTAACCTGCCGCCGATGGACGACAACTCCGGCGTTGGAATATCGCCCTCCAAGTAATGCAAAATTTGACGGATGCTAGGCCTCAACAGCGGCTCGGGGTGGGAACACATCAACCCGAGTTTCAGAACCAACTCCATTTCTTCTTCCACAAACTCCGCCCCCAACTTCGGATCTCTGCCCTCGAGAATGGCTCCTCTGTCCCAGCAAGAAAATACCCAGTCCACCAATATCGTGTCCTCCGCATCTCCATTCTGGATCGGCCTTCTCCCGCAGGCGACCTCAAGCAAAAACACTCCGAATGCAAATACGTCTGTGCTCCTAGTGGCTTTGCCGGTTCGCGTGTGTTCGGGGGCGAGATAACCAAGCGTTCCTGCGACGTGAGTCGTTTGAGGGTCGGCTCCGTGGTCGTATAGTCTCGCAAGCCCAAAATCTCCAAGTCTTCCGTTTAGGTCAGCATCTAGCAAGACGTTACTCGCCTTTATATCCCTGTGGATCACTACTTGCTCCCAGCCTTCGTGCAGATAAAGCAGTCCAGATGCCACTCCTTTGATCACTCTAAATCTTTGCCTCCAATTTAGGGTGACCGTGTAAGATAATTCAAATAAAACCTGATGCGGAAATTCATAACAAATCAAGTGAAAATGGACAAAAATGGAGGAATTCGGAATTTTGAGGGCAAGGTAGAAACTCTTCGATTCCGGGCAAAATCTGGTGACCCACCACTTGATTTCGGACACACACCGTCGCAAGACCATGAGGAATATTAGCCATGAGTTTTTCCGGCATATCGGTGTTCGCCGGAGGCTAATCGAGCGGCGGAAGCGGCGGTGGTGGAGGGTTTGCGTTTTGGAGAAACTTTGGTTTGATTTGGGGCCAATTCTTGGTCATTTTTTCCGAAACTTGGACCTATGTGGTCGTACCGGCATGCTCTTCAAAACCCATTAATTATTTGTGTCTGGAATGGGCTACCGGAGAAGAAACGGCCGGCGAAACCGCGGCGGAACGGCGAAAAACGCCAAGAATCGCGTCGTGCGCGAGGAAGAAGGCGCGTGGGCTCCACGCGCGCGCTGCGGTTGCGGGCGCGTGGAACCCACGCGCCACGCGCCTCCACGCGCGCGATGCGTTGCGGGCGCGTGGAACCCACGCGCCTTCACGCGCGCGCAGCGCGCGTGGGATCCACGCGCGCGGGGCTTTCCCGCGGTTGCAGGCGCGTGCAACGCACGCGCCCGCGCGTTGGACGCGCGTGCGAGGCACGCGCGACCCCGCGGCCTTATTTACGTTTTTGCCCCTTTATTATTTTTTAAATTCCCATTTTGTCCTTCTCGCAATTTATTTACTATTCTGCCCTTGTTTAATTTATAATTACAATTCTGCCATTGCTGATTATTTACCATTTTGCCCCTGGATTATAATTTTATGGTTCTACCCTTATGGAATTATGATTTTACGATTTTGCCCTTATGTCTTGATTGCATTTTATGTCCTTGTGTGCAATTTGGTAAATATTTGCATTAAAAAAAAAAAAAAAAATTCATATTATGAAAGGTTTGTTAGTCACCAAAGTGGCCAAACCTTAAAGTCTTATGAATTTTGATATTGTAAATTATTTTATTCAATTACCCATGATTAATCGATGCTATACATGACATTGATATGTTTTATATTATTATTGGAATTATGGGTATATTGAAGTTCATTTATTATAAGAACTTAGGGATTAACCCAAAGGTTAATTATTTTCTTATAATTCTTGAACATGATGGTTGATAATTAATATGACTTGTTAAATTTGTTTGTATATCCAAAGATAACAAATAAATTTTAATAAGATATATTTACAATTATCAAATAAAAGTTATTAGCATCATTATGGTTTATATATTTTTGTATATCATAGGATCGCCCAAAGGAGAACTATGATGTGCATGTGTAGTTTAGTTTGAATCTGATTAGTTGATATTCTCAAAGCATTAATGTATGAGTATTTTCTTGCACATTTGCAGTATCTGTACCTGTTTCACTCCATTCGCACGCCTCATCTGTTCCCCTATTCAATGGGATAAATTTTCCTGATTGGAGTGAGCAAGTCAGTTTTCACTTAGGTGTCCCGGATCTTGATTTATCACTTCAAGCTGAGAAACCAGCTGCTATTACCGATGAAAGTAGCAATGATGAAAAATCTTTCCATAAAGCTTGGGAAAGATCGAACGGTCGAGCTTAATGTTCATGCGGATGACAGTTGCAAACAACTTAAAGACTTCTCTTCCCAAGACTAACAATGCTAAGGAATTTATGAAATTTGTGGAAGAGCGTTCTCAAAGCTAGCGATAAGTCACTTGCTGGTACACTGATGAGCACACGACCACCATGAAATATGATGGTTCGCGTACTATGCATGAGCATATACTTGAGATGACCAATTTAGCAGCAAAGTTAAGGACTTTGGGAATGAATGTGGATGAGTACTTTTTAGTACAATTTATACTTAATTCCTTACCTCATGAGCAATATGGGCCATTTCAAATGAATTACAACACTATAAAGGATAAGTGGAATGTAAACGAATTGGCCAAAAGTATGCTAGTTCAAGAGGAAACAAGGATAAAGAATCAAAAGGCTCATTCTGTTCATCTCTCAAGTCATCAAGGAGTTCGAAAGAATTTTAAGAGGAAAGGTGGAAGGAGCAAGAAGAAAGGACTACACATCCTGAATGACTCTTGAAGGCTTCTCAAATCCACAAGAAGGAACACAATCTCATTAAGTGTCATTTTTGCAACAAAATTGGACACTTGAAGAAAGATTGTCGAAATGTAAGCCTTGGTTCGAAAAGAAAGGTAAGCCTTGTGCTTTAGTATGTTTTGAATCAAACTTTCTTGAAGTTCCTTATAATACTTGGTGGATTGATTCTGGTGCCACCACTCATGTGTCAAATACGATGCAGGGATTTCTTACGATCCAAACTATAAAGCCAAATGAAAGTTATGTGATTACGGGGAACAGAGACAAAGCTCCAGTTGAAGGCATTGGCACTTATCGTTTGATCTTAAATACTGGGCATTATTTGGATTTGTTTCGAACCCTTTATGTACCTACATTTTCTCGCAATTTAGTTTCTTTGCCAAGACTTGATGTGGCGGGATTTTATTGTAATTTTGGATCTGGATCTTTTAGTTTGTTTAAGAGTGATACTCTTATTGGAACTGGAACTTTATGTGATGGTCTTTACAAATTTAGACTTGATAATACTTTTGTTGAGACATTAATGACCTTGCATCATAATGTTGGCACTAAACGAAGTTTGGTGAATGAAAATTCTGCTTACTTGTGGCATAAACGGTTGGGTCATATATCCAAAGAAAGAATGCAAAGATTAGTGAAGAATGAAATTCTTCCAAATTTGGATTTTACTGACCTTGGAGTGTGTATTGATTGTATTAAAGGTAAACAAACAAAACACACTAAGAAAGGTGCCACAAGAAGCACAGAGCTTCTTGAAATTATACATACCTGACATATGTGGTCCTTTTGATGTTCCATCTTTTGGTAAGGAAAGCTATTTCATAACCTTTATTGATGATTTTTCACGTTATGGTTATATTTATCTATTGCATGATAAGTCTCAATCAAGTGAATGTACTTGAAGTGTATATTAAAGAGGTTGAGAGGCAATTAGATAGAAAAGTGAAAATAGTAAGATCGATAGAGGCGGTGAATATTATGGAAAGTATGATGAATCGGGACAATGTCCAGGTCCATTTGCTAAATTTCTTGAAAGACATGGCATTTGTGCTCAATACACAATGCCGGGTACACCACAACAAAATGGTGTGGCGAAAGGCGTAACCGTACTTTAATGGAAATGGTTAGAAGTATGATGAGTCATTCATCTTTACCCTTATCTTTGTGGATGTATGCTTTGAAGACTTCTATGTACTTATTAAATAGGGTTCCTAGTAAGGCAATTCCAAAAACTCCCTTTGAACCGTGGACGGGAAGGAAACCTAGTTTACGACACTCGCATGTTTGGGGTTGTCAAGCGAAGTAAGAATTTATAATCCACATGAAAGGAAACTGGATTCAAGAACGACCAGTGGTTACTTCATTGGTTATGCAGAGAAATCCAAAGGGTATAAATTTTATTGTCCTAATCATAGTACAAGAATTGTTGAATCTGGAAATGCTAGGTTCATTGAGAATGGTGACATCAGTGGGAGTGAAAGAATGCGTGATGCTTGCATTCAAGAAGTAAGGGTAGAAGTTCCTATACCCAAAGCTTCTAAAGATGTCAATAATGAACCTCCAATAACCGAGTCACAAGAAATAACATTAAGGAGATCTCAAAGAGAAAAGAGATCGGCTATTTCTGATGACTATATGGTTTATTTACAAGAGTCAGAAATTGACTTAGGAATTGGAAATGATCGATTCATTTTCTCAAGCCATGGAATGTGAAGATTCTAATGAATGGTTTAATGCCATGGAAGAAGAGTTAAAATCCATGCATCAAAATCAAGTTTGGGATATTGTTGAATTGCCTAAAGGATGTAAGAAAGTCGGGTGTAAATGGGTCTTTAAGACCAAGCGCGACTCAAAAGGCAATATTGAACGACATAAAGCCAGACTTGTTGCAAAGGGTTTTACTCTTTTAAAGAAGGCATTGACTATAAAGAGACATTTTCACCCGTCTCTAAGAAGGACTCACTTAGAATCATTATGGCTTTGGTGGCTCATTATGACTTGGAGTTACACCAAATGGATGTTAAAACCGCTTTTCTTAATGGAAATTTAGAGGAAGAAGTTTATATGGATCAACCCGAAGGCTTTTCAGTTAAAGGAAAGGAGCACATGGTATGTAAATTAAAGAAGTCAATATATGGACTTAAACAAGCTTTCGACAATGGTATCTTAAGTTTAACGATACCATAACCTCATTTGGATTTAAGGAAAACACCGTTGATCGGTGTATATATATGAAGATTAGTGGGAGCAAGTTTATTTTTTCTAGTTCTGTATGTTGATGATATTTTGCTTGCTGCTAATGATCTTGGTTTGTTACATGAAACCAAGAAGTTTCTCTCTAAGAATTTTGAAATGAAGGATATGGGAGAGGCAACATATGTGATAGGAATAGAAATATTCCGTGATAGATCACAAGGATTATTAGGATTGTCTCGTAAAGCCTACATTGAGAAAATTTTAGAGAGATTTAATATGAGTAAATGTTCAGCAGGAATAGTTCCAATTCAGAAAGGTGATAAATTTAGCCTTATGCAATGTCCGAAAAGTGAATTGGAACGAGAACAAATGAAAAATATTCCTTATGCATCTGTTGTGGGGAGCTTAATGTATGCACAAACTTGCACTAGACCAGACATCAGTTTTGCTGTCGGAATGCTGGGCAGATATCAAAGTAATCCTGGAATGGATCATTGGAAAGCTGCAAAGAAGGTTCTTAGATACCTGCAAGGAACGAAGAATCATATGCTCACTTATAAAAGATCTGATCATCTTGATGTGATTGGATATTCAGATTCAGACTTAGCCGGATGTGTCGATACAAGAAAATCAACATTTGGTTACTTGTTTCTTCTAACTGGAGGGGCAATTTCATGGAAGAGTGCGAAGCAGTCAGTTATTGCTGCATCCACTATGGAAGCTGAATTTGTGGCATGCTTTGAGGCCACAATTCATGGATTATGGCTGCGGAATTTTATTTCAGGACTTGTGATCGTCGACAGTATTGCCAAGCCGCTGAAAATTTATTGTGATAACTCGCAGCAGTTTTCTTCTCTAAGAACGACAAGTATTCTAAGGGTGCTAAGCATATGGAGATCAAATACTTGTCTGTCAAAGAAGAAGTTCAGAAACAAAGAGTGTCAATTGAGCACATTAGCACCAATCTTATGATAGCAGATCCCTTAACAAAAGGACTGCCGCCCAAAACATTTAATGAGCATGTTGAAAGGATGGGCGTTATTGGACGTCATTAATGTTTGTATTATGATTGTATTAAGTTTATGTATTTGACACTTTGAGCTCACTTACATGTTTCTGATATTTCCTGTTTTCTATTTAGTATACATTATAGAAATAGATGAATGTTAAATAGGATAGTTTCTAAAGAAACATTATAGTTGGACTATTCTTGTACTTCTCATTTATGGATCATGTTAAGTAAAGTGCTATAGTTGTAGTACATAGAAGGGATTATGTCGATTAATGACATACAACCGCTATGACTCGCATTAGTTTTCTTTACTTAATTGTGATTATTATGTGATTACCAATTTAATGAAATTTTGAAATTTATAGCATAACCTTATTGTGCACATTATAGTCTT
The DNA here is from genome assembly GCA_017140395.1 of Eucalyptus lansdowneana. Taxonomy (NCBI): domain Eukaryota; kingdom Viridiplantae; phylum Streptophyta; class Magnoliopsida; order Myrtales; family Myrtaceae; genus Eucalyptus; species Eucalyptus lansdowneana. Next base: position 6,191,625 of record CM029489.1, on the reverse strand, counting down.
TATTAAACCATGAAAGGAGAATCATATGGGCCAAGTGGGAGAATGTAAGAATTATTGTGGCCCATATTATGTGATTTATTATATGGTTTAATAATTATTGAAATGCTATAAATAATTATTGGTTACGAAGGTACGACTCTAATAAAACGAAAGGGTATATCGCTTTGATGGAAGGCACCCTTTGAATGACGTATATATTGAGTCCGGTCCTCTCTCCACCCACATACGAACAACAAAACAGAAAGAACGTATTCTCTCCTCCATCAATTGAATACATTAAGATTTAGTGGGTTAAGGGAGAGAAATCGGATTTCTTCTTTTGGATCAAGTTCAAGCGCAGCGTTATGGATAAAGGTATGTCTTCATCTATTTGTGAGAATCATGAAGATCAAAACCAAACGCTGCGCTTGAACTTGATCCAAAAGAAGAAATCCGATTTCTCTCCCTTAACCCACTAAATCTTAATGTATTCAATTGATGGAGAGAGAATACGTTCTTTCTGTTTTGTTGTTCGTATGTGGGTGGAGAGAGGACCGGACTCAATATATACGTTCGTCCAAAGGGTGCCTTCCATCAAAGCGATATACCCTTTCGTTTTATTAGAGTCGTACCTTCTCGTAACCAATAATTATTTATAGCATTTCAATAATTATTAAACCATATAATAAATCACATAATATGGGCCACAATAATTCTTACGACCGTTGGTTGGTTATAGAGGTACCTGTCGAGGCTCCCACTGGGCATGTAGTCGTAAACCAAGAGCAACTCCCCTTTCCGACGGCAGTAACCAAGGAGCGACACTATGTTGCGGTGACGTAGCCGACCGATGCTAATGATCTCTGCTATGAATTCTCTCATACCCTGTCTCGATTCATGTGAGACCCTCTTCACTGCGATCTCTACGTTTGATGTGGGTAAGATTCCTCTATAGACCCGACCGAACCCACCAGTCCCTAATAGCTCTTTCTCCCGAAATCCTTTTGTCGCAATATAAAGGTCTTTGTACTTCAACCGGTGCGGACCGTAGTCCCTCTCCCAATCTTCAAGCACCTCGGCAAATTTCCGTTTCCTTCTCATCACGTAAACCACGCTCGAGATCAGGATTGATATGAGGAAGAGAACCACCCATGGTAGCCCAATAGTTAGTACCTTCGACGTATCCTTTTTACCGACCTGAGGAAGCTTAGGAAGTTGGGACAGGTCAAGTTCCTGAGCCTTTGCATTTACCCCGAAGCTCCAACCCAGAACATAGTAAGAAGTTTGGGTTGAACCGGTCGATGACGAGAAGCCAACATACATGTTCTCGTTGATAACTGACGCGAGATCCCATGTAAGAGACAGAAGGGGAGTGTTTGGCTTTTGCACTTTGATCGGAGCCAATGTGACATCGATCCGCTTTTCAGTTCCATTATAGTCCACCCAAACTTGCATTTCTTCACCACTGATTAGAGTCAAGTTCTTGAACTCACCACCATCTGCATAATACCCTGCTGGAGTTGAATTTGCTGATATCAACCCGTTCAAGTCGATTCCGACATGATTGTCGTTGATGTCATTAAACTCGCTGCTCTGGAACGTGTCAAATTCCACCCCGAACACATGATTGGTGGCGTTGCCGTGGTCAGTTTGGTTGAAAATGCCAAGGTATTCGCTAGACAGGGACCCGGGGAAGCCTCTCTGGGGCGTGACCATGAAGACGATCCCGTGGCCGCCCAGAGTCTTATACCGAGGTCGGATCGCAAAGACGAACGTGGTGGAGAAGGAGAAGACGGAGCCGTTTGGCGAGTTCTTGAACTGGACTGGCTCGGGATGGAAGGCGTGGCCCATATTCTGTCTGACGTCGTAGCCCATATTCAGGAGGCCATCGGGGGTGACCCAGGCCATCCCATCGAGGCTCAGCTTTCCCAATTGGAAACCGTTGTACACGAAACTGGTCACTTGAGCGTAAGCCGAAACGGCTAGCAGAGAAACCAGAACAAGAATCTTGAAGAACATAGCTCAAAGTCTGCTGCAATTGACTTGCGAAGGATACGTCACACCTGGAAATATATATATCTCAACTCAATTTATCCAAAATGCAATTACCAAAAACTCCCTGCCAATAGCACTTGTCTTTTTTGTCGTTAGCTAAAGAACTTGAAAAGATTAGAATGAAATGGGTGAGCAATATCTCTTCTAAGCAAAACAAGCACCTACTATACATATTTGCAAAACCATATTGAAACTCATCGAATTCAAATTCATAGTATAGCATATGCATGAGATCAAATACAAGTTGTATCTTTTCAATAAAGCTTTATACATACTAGAAATACTTCGTCAATAATTTCAAAGCAAATATCAATGGTTAGAGATTGATTAATCTCATCAATTCACATATTAATAGTCTATTCTATTAATCAATCTCAAATCAAACATCAGTAGTCTATTCCATCAATTCATCTCATCCAGTCACATGTCAATGGTCTGTTCCAATATTCAATCTATTGCACTATATCAAACAATAATCATAATACAATGCTTAGTAACAAGGCGACCGAGTTTCCTCCTTGACAAGTTCTCCATTCATTATCAACCGGTGGCTGAGCCATAAGGATATCCTAAAAACTAATATGCATACCCGAAAACCCGTCACTGTGATAGTGTGTACCAAGCCATCATCTTCCAATACTAGAAATCCAATTTAGATTCAATCACATGACGAGAGTACAATTTTACAAATCAAAACATTTATCTTTCTACAAATCAATTCTTTTCGGAAACAATCTAGAATTGGTATCATAAATCATTTTCACAATACCAAACATATACCCTTTTATAACAGATTACCTTTCATAAATCAAATTAACAAATCAATACATATAACCTTTTTGCAATCCATTTATAAAGCATTTCTCAAACAATTTCACAATAATCATCTCATAAATCGTTTCCAAAAATGCTTTCAATACCATTTCAAATAATAAAAATGGTAGTAAATGCCTGATCAAGATTTTATACATTGAATATGCTATAAACATCACTTTTGCCTTTTAGGCAATTTTTTTTTTTTTTTTGCACACAATATGTCTAATTCTTTTTATTTTCAAAGTTTAGAAATTCAAGAAGAGATGGTATCCTTACTTAGAAATACCCAAAACCAAATAATTAGCTATATGAGCCGAAAATCTCATAATCCTATTAATTAAACGAGAATTGGAGTCAAAACCATGTGAAACACTTCTTTAACCATACTTGATTCAGAGTCAAAATGCTCACTGTGGGTCGATGAGAGACCTCAAGAATTGACCAATTATGGCAAAAAAACCACTAGTGCAAAGAACAATCACTTGCATGACAAACTTTTCACACCATATCTCTTTACCGAACTCCAATTCAAGCGCTCTTATTGTCAAAAGAAAGCCCTTTTAAAGTATTTAAAGATCTTCAGTTTGGCCGGCCAAATTGTAGACGGCAACTGGTGAGATACAGCATCGAAAGCTGCTGGTCGAGTTACTGTTCAGCATGTGCACCCAATTTCAAAAGTTCATTTCGGGCAAACCATAAGCTCAAATTGAATTATGTAAAATCATATAGCTCCATAACACCCTAGACTATCAATACCCCAGAAATTTTCAACTTTACAACTTCTAAATCAGACTTTGCAGTTCCAATTTGACATAATTTTGAATTTGTACCATAATTCCAAAAACTATTCCGATTATAAAATGAAAGGCTTGAATCCTTACCAAGAATTGCGAATAGAAGTAAATTCCGCTTTGCAAGACCCCCATAGCATGTAGTGCAAAACCTTCCTCCCTTTCTTTCTTCCTTTTCTTTTATTTCTCTCTTTCAAGCTTGCCCTCTTCCCATTACAACAGCAGAGTCCGCTTTTCTTCTTTCTTTGTTGACTAGTCAATATTTTTTATTTCCCTAGACTTTGACCGAGTCCAACTCCACCCACTTGCATATACAATTACAAGCGCTATAAAAATCAGAAGATTCGTTATCTTACAACGTCTAAAGAATGGTGCAAATTTCTCCACGTGAGGTAGGACAAACGCATGGTAATGAAAGACAACGAAAGTCCACAGTTGCGGCCGCGAGTTTAGACTGGTCGGTCCATGAAAGTTCGAGGAAGAAGAAGTTCTATTCAAACGTTTTTAGTGCCTTAGCGGTCCATCGTGAATCGCTGCCTGCTTCCAGGTCTACTAGATACGCCCCCCACAAAAAAAAATTTGTGCGCATGTAACAAGTAAAAGGGCATGGGAAAATCTTATGGTACTAGAGAAGTTCTATTTATATTTTAGATTTACATTAATTTGGATGAGGTAATTCGAAAGAAAAAACTGGGATTTAGATAATTGTAAGAGAGAGAAGAAAGAAAGGATTTGAAGGGATTGAGCTAAATTGTTGTCAAGATGCAAGGGAGGAAAAAGGAGAAAAACGATTGTGATATGAATAGCCTTTTGTGTATTCATAAATAGATATAGAATAGTCTTACAAGTGATAAAGAAGAATAAATTTATTGAGTGGTGCACAAATCTGTTCAAATACCTACGAATCCCTTCATATGATTTTAGAATGCACATGAATTAACCTAATCAATCCCTCATCATCTCCCTTGATCCCTCCTAATCATTGACTTCCCTCTCCTTCATCCAAACACAATTATGTTTTTAGAACCTTTTATCTACCCTCCCAATCTCTTCGAACAAGCATGGTTTTAATGTAGATCCACATGCTGCACGTCGTATTTCAAAGATACAACAGTTTCAGTGCTTAATAATCAATGTAAGAATTATTGTGACCTACATGATACTTAATTAATGGTTTAATAAATATTTAAGTGCTAAAATGTATTGGCCATGAAATGTTGCAAATCTTATAAAAAGCATGAAAGGTACAATTCTATTGAGAAGTTATCATTCTTCCAAAGAAGTGCAACTCTTATGAAGTTAAAAGGTGTTTTGATGGAAAACACCTATTAATAGCATGTATAAATAGAATATGGTTTTCTCTTCAGCAAGAGAATGGACGTTATATTTTATCCTCCATAAGATAAGATATGTTAAGGAAAAGTATGGATTAAGGGAGAATAATCAGATCTATTTGGTTTTCTGCAACAAATATTTTCAAAGGTATTGCTATGGATAAATAATGAAGATCAATAATCCCTTGTTTTGAACTTCTACATTAAAGAATTACTTTATTGATAACAATAAATTGACAATTTCTATGTCCCATAATTTACAATCTTATTCAAATCAATGGTGTGAGAGAAAAGTATGACAAATTTTTTAAGGGTATTTTGAAGATTTCAAGAGGAGACTAGAACTCTCTCCTACATATACGGCACATGTAACTCTTTATTTTACACATCATACATCAATCACCGTTGATTTAGTAATAGTAATTGATACACATTTTGTAGAAAAAAATTCACATCAATTCTGCAATTACTAGTAATCCTAGATAGATAGATGCAAATTTGTTAGACTAGTCCCAAATCATTCCTAGAGATGGAAGCATGTCTCAGTTCTCAAGAAGTAGAATAGGAAGTTAGGGAGATGACCACTAAAAGTGTCAAAAGTTGTATATAATGCTCATTTTAGTACCAAAAGTTTTTTTTTTCTTTTTTTAGATCACTTAACTACAATTTTTGAAAAAAAAACGATTATTTAAGTGCCAACTCCGATTTGGGTTGCCAGAAATATGATGTAGCCATATTTATTAATTCCTCAGTCCTACGTGGCTTGTCAGTGTACTTAATTAGCATATAACCTCTAAATAACATCATGCAGACAGGTTATGAGTCATTATTTGCTTGTCAAAAATTGTATATATGGATCATTTGAGTGCCAATTATTGTTAAAAATGATTACTTAAGTACTAGTTGTTATTGAAAAATGATCACTTCATTATTAGATGTTGTTAAAAAAAATGATCATTTCAGTGCAAATTTCAATTAAAAAGTCATTATAGTGCGACGTTGTTTTGGACGTCGATGTAGACAAGATTTTTTTATGAAAAATGCATCAAATTTATATTAAAATTTTAATTATAAATGTTACGTAATCAATTTGGTTGGAATTTATTGTCGGAAACACTTGAAGTAATCGTTTTTTTTCTTTAATTCGGTACTTAAGTGAGTTGAAAAAAACTCTTGGCACTAAAATGAGCATTGTACACAACTTTTGATACTTCTAATGTCAATTTCCTCTAGACTATGGTAGCTAGCCTCACAAGTGGTCTCGGTGCTTGTTGAGTTTAGGATGCCTCTTTTTCCTTCTTTTTTAAAGTACAAATGGCTTTCATCTAGAGACATATGTTCTATGTTATATTTCTTATATAAAATTTAGAAGCCACGTAGGATGCCACGTCTACACAATATCACTATTTAATGGTGACTAAATTACTACATCAGTGTTTGCATTTATTTTTTTTTTTTTTTTTTTTTTTTATTTTATAGAATCTTCAATTTGAACAAACAACATTTAATTTAGATACTAAAATTGCCAAACACCAAAAGAAAAATTTCTATTAGGGAGATTAAACAAATTGAAAAAGTACGGGGATTAGTAGTGTGATCTCTTTTTCTTTAGTTTCCTCCATTGATGTAATTGAGGTATGTGTATGTTATAAAATTTACATTTAGACTTTGTTAATTTTGTGAAAAAATAATGATTTAAAAAAGATTTTCCTAAAAGTGATTGTTTGCATTGTTAAGAATAAAAAGCTAATAAAAAGTATTTTCAAGATCAATAATAATTTATATATAGATATTTTTGTGAACGATGAAAATTTTGTTTGTTTTTTTTAAGCGATATAAATAATTATTTTGGGGAAAATATTTTTCAAATCATTCATTGTTTGCAAAGCGAATGCATCTTAAGTTCTTTCATGAGTCCCATTGGATGCCATGGCTTGTTTTTTGAAATTTGTGGTGAACACATCTTAGTTTTTGGTACTTGTACGAGAAGATCATCACCCACGTTACCAAATAAATTCTAAATGAACAAAGAATATCAATAATGCTTGAGGTTTTGGAACCTAACGTCAACCATCCTTATCTGGTTCAAGAGCTATTAGTCCCATCTACCAAACTTGTGAGGTATATGCTCTCCAAGGCTTATTGTTAGAATAATATAAAATTAATTGTTGAAGATTTGAGCACATGAAATTTGTTGTTAGTATCATTCAAAGAGCCTTGATTTATGGTGGGTGTCAAAAAGGAGAAGAAAACAAATCGGTAAAGCATAATTTATGGTAGGCGCTTGGAGAAGGTTAAAGACCAAAATGGTATAAGCATTTAATGAGGAGAGCCACTCGAGCAAGAAAACAAAGAATGCAAACAAAGTCTTTGAAGAAATTCACCATGGATTGCTACGCTTGTCTTCATGCATTTATTGTTTGTGCGTTTTTTCTTTTTGATTCGTTGACTTTTGTTGTTTCATTTTAATGTCTTTAGAAGAAGTGTCAAAGACTTTATGTGTGTGTTAAGTTTGAGTGTTCTGCTATTAGAGAGAGATAGAGGGTGAGCATTGTACATTGATTGAAGCCAGTAGAAAAGTATTCTAAGAACAATCTATGCCTCCAACTTGTGCTTCGTTCTGAATTTCCAAAGTCACCATTAATTTTTTGATTCCAACATTTGGTATCAGAGTCAAAAATGACATCTACCAATTCCGTTTAATTGCAACTTCCAAAGTTAAATGGAAAGAATTTCAACAATTGATCCATCTAGATGAAGGTTCCCTTGAAATCATAAGATTTGTGAAATCTAGTTGAAAATAGCTACACCGAAGTGGCTGGTGTTAAAGCATCTAAAGCTTTGTGAAAGGAGGAGAAAGATGCTTTGGTGGAATCCCAGAAGAAAGATCAAAAAGCATTGTATGCAATCTTTCAAGCCATGGAGAAAATGATATTTGGAAAAAAGAAAATATCTAATGCGGAGAATGTGAAAGAAGCATGAGATATTTTGCAAAAATCTTACAAAGGTGATGATCATGTCTGACGAGTGTGGCTTCAAACACTTCAAGGTGATTTTGAGTCTTTATGCAATTGAATCAATTTTTGTATATTTTAATCATGTGCAAACCATCATTAACCAATTGAGGGTTAATGATGAAGAATTCCCAGATATACGAGTCGTATAAAAAATATTGAGGTCTTTGATTGGAAGATTTGACTACACCATTGTAGCAATTAAGCAAGGGCAAGATGTGTCAACCCTAACATTTGAGCAGTTGATGGGTTCATTGTGCTTGCATGAGCAAAAAATAAAACAAAAGTCCATTGGTTTGAATCCCGAGAAAGCATTACTGGGTCAGGTCACTCCATCAAGTTGAGAAGGCTATCAAGGCAATCAAGGCAATCAAGGCTATAGAGCAAGTTAAGGTAGATGTGGAAATTCAAATTTCAGTAGAAAATATAAAACACGTGACAAATCAAATGTCAAGTGTTTTAAGTGCAATAAATTCAGACATTACAAATTCAAATGCCAAGCAAAGGTGACTTATGAGCGGGTGGAACACACATTCCACCGATGCTGAAGAATATATGGTACTAGCATGTAACAAGAATGACCCAAGTACCATAGACACCAACATATGGTTCTCGGATATTGGTTGCAGCAACCATATGTCTGGCCAAAAGGAGTTATTCTCATAGTTGGAAGAGACGAAATTCACGTGATGAGCAAAGGTAACATTAATATCAAGTCAAAAGATGGTACTAATATTACTACTGTAGATATTTACTTTGTGCTGGGACTTTTTTAGAATTTGCCAAGTGTCGAACGACTTTTTGAAAAAGGCCACAAGGTTCATATTGAAAATGGAGTTTGCACCATCAAAGGTGTATAGAGCAAGTTGATCATGATAGTAAAAATGACGAAGAACAGCATGTTTCCCCTGACTCTTCAAATGAAGAATCTTGAGTTTTCAAGCGATGATAAAAGACAGCAACTGGTTATAGCATCTTTGGTTTAGGCATCTAAATTTTCGTGGACTAAAATTACTAGTCTAGAAAAAGATGGTGATTGGCATGCCATTGATTGACTGTCCATATCGTCCATGAAAAGAATGTCTCGTTGGGAAACAACATCAAGACTCTTTTTATTTGGAAAAGCTAGAAAAGCAAAACACAACCTTGGAGTTGATACATATAGACATTTGTTGCCCTATTAAGGTGGAATCATTCAGACAAAAAAGGTACAAAATAATTTTTATGGATGATTTTACCAGAAAAACTTGAGTATATTTCTTGAGAGAAAAATCTAAAACTTTTGGCAAGTTTATAGGATCTAAAGTCTATGTTGAAAAATATCTAGCTTTAATTAGAACACGTTGAGATCAAATAGAATGGGAGAATTTACCTCAAATGAGTTTGACAAATATTATAAAATTCATGGAGTGATACATCAATTGACTACCAGTTATATTCCTCAACAAAATAGTATAGTAGAAAGAAAGAATATGCTAAAAGCGAAAAATTTACCTAATAAGTTTTGAGTGAAAATTGTTGTGTGTTGTATTTGTGCTGAAGGTGTGACATCTCGATTTTCCAATCCTATTTTCAATAAATTGAGACGGGCATTTCGTTGGCACGCATATAGTTCTTTTCCTTGAGTCGGCCACTCATGTGAAAACTAGTCTATCAAATGAAGCTGTTAAGAGTTTCTAATGCATGAGACTCGAGAATTTGACCAGGAAGTAACTTTTCGACCAAGTTAGTTTGCAAGGGTCATTACGGCACAATTAAAATTTATTAGAGATCGGAGATAGGTCGACTCGACAGAGGCATGTGATCAGGTGTGGGTGATTCCACCAGATCGCACAACTAGACCGACTTTTCTGTCGATTGGGTACCCTGTGTCTATATTTGAAACCTTGAGATTACCCCGATAATTGAAAGTCGCCAATGTCTCAAAGATGTACATTGTGGCTTGAGATGATCAACCACAGGTTAAATGCATGAAAATTTCTAAATGCTACCCGGTAGGTTGGGCCACGCTAGTGTCGTGCCAAAGTGAAATTAACCGTGGAATTGAGATCGAATTCAGAAATTGGAAGTCTGAATGTGTCACAAATCATTTTAGGATCATTGACTAATCTTCGGAAGATTTTTCATGCAATCAGAGTTTTTCAGCAATTAAATTAGAAAATGGTTAATTTGGCTCGAGAAATTAGTAGGCCCGCATTTGGTCGCGCTTTTGGGACTTAAGTTGGTTCTATGGACAAGTGAAGATGTGAATTAAAGTGTGGTGACATTGAATTAATTTTATGAACTTCAATTGGACTTAATTGGAAGTGGATTGATTATAATTGAAGAATTTGATGTACAAGAATTGGACCCCGGCGGAAAATGAAAGTGCAACCATTGGAGAAGTTGTGGAGGATTTGAGTGAGTGGAAGATGACATGGGATGATGTCATGGTGGTTGGGGCCAAAGCAAATGAGGTGTTGACAAGTGTCAAATGCTCATTGGTCCCCAAAAAGCACCTCTCACTTCAATCTTCATCTTCTTCCTTAGGTCTTGGAGGGAGAAAGGGGGTGCGAAGCTTCAAGGAGGAGCTACGTCCACCCGATCATCGCTCGGCCATCCGCCGCCCATCACCGGAGCTCGCCACCTCGCCGTCACGTCGGACCGCCGTTGGCCGAGCCCCCTCTCCTTTCCCTTTTCCTCTCTATCCATCGAGCAGCTCTCTCCTCCCTCTTCTTTCGGTTTGACGCCCAGAAATTTGCAGAGGAAGAGCCGCACGTCGCCCGGAGCCGTCGCACGCCTCCGCCGGTCCCCGTTCACCACTCGTTTGACGCTGCCGTGCGTCGCCGTCGCTACCCTTCCGCTCGCGCTCACTCGCGCTTGACCGACGCCCAGCTGCCTCCGTCTATCCCTATTCGTGCGTTCCAGGAGCTGCCGGAGCTCATCTCCGCCGCCGTGAACCGCCGTACACCCCCGCCTCAGCCCGCCGGAAGTCCCTCAGCCCATCTCAGCCCTTGTGCGCCTCAACCGGCGCCGGATCCGCCCCCAACCAGCAGCCATCGGTGAGCAGAAAAATGGGTATTGCAGCCCGCTTGTGGCCCGTTTCGGCCGCCTTCCCGAGCCCAGATGCTCGGCCCGCCTTGAGGAAAGTCGATCCTCGTGTCGCCCTCGTCGTTTTGGTCCGCTCGGCTCGCTAATCCAGTGAGTTTAACTCACCAAATCTCGCTTAGAGGGTTAATTATGCTTAGGGAGGTTAGGTTTATTTTAAGTATTATTAGGTTATTAGTTTAGGTTAATTAAGTGTAGATTTGATTAAGGTGGTGGTTTAATTTGAAGTGTGCTTAATTAAGGGTAAGTATGTTTATTTAAAATAAGCCTTGATTTGACATAAAGGAATTTACTTTTGATTTATTTAAATATTTTGAAATTATTTAATAATTTAATAATATATCATTATTCGAAATTATTAAAATATTATTATTTAATTATTTTCGGAATAAATTTAATTATTTATTAAATTCGAAAAATTTTGTGGGACCCTAAATTCTCGAATTTCGTGCCTTTGATATTTCGTGCATTTAGAATTTGAATTTGATGAATGGATGTGGCCAATTGAGTGTTAATTGCGATAAATATGGATTTTATTCATAAAAACCCAAGTGTCGGGTTTTGATGCAAAAAATGGATTTTAATTATTATATTAAATAGTGGGGTTTGAAAAAGTGAGATATTGGCTTTTGATTGAACTTAGCGTGTCCCCACACACGTGAGTAATTTCTAGAATATTTTTAATATGGAGAAAAATGGCCGGGATCACTATTTTAAGTGGAAGCATTGATTGAAATATAAAGTGTCCGAGGCCGAGTATGCTCGGGTTGTGTGATAACTAAGAGGAATTGTCCCGGGCCGTTGAGCCGGACTTGCCCCTATATGGGATGCCCACGCAATTGATGCGGGTTGATTGATTGGGCCCATGCTCCTTTGGGACACGCCGTCGATGTATTGACGAAGCCGCGCTCCAAGGTGGGGAGGTGATGCCTGGCTATATGCAAGTAGATAGCCGAACTGCGAGTAGGCTATGCCCTTGTGTGGCAGTGAATAATAATTGGAATGCGTGCTAAATGCGATTGTGATTTATATGAAAATGATGGCGTTCCAATTGTTTGAGTTCCTACTACTATCTGTGATTGGGTGATTTGAATTATGCTAACCTGCAGGAAGGAACTGAGGTGAGGTAAGTTCTCTGTGTGATGTGGCTAGGCCACCCTTGGGCGTATTTTCTTTCTAATAGGGGTTTAGGGGGTTGAACTTGCTGAGACATCATCTCATCCCGATTGTGGGATTAAAATTTCAGGTCCTTAGATGGCGGTCGTGGAGGACCCGAAGCCCTAAGTCTGGAAAGGTGGGGACTGAAGTATCGGTGAACATGTCCTGCTAGTTGGTTTCAGGATAGTTCCTCTTTTGTCGAGCCGGTCTATTTTGTAGACAGTTCAAAGTTGTATTTAAACCTATGTGTTTGTAAATGAGTGTTTGATATTGTGATTGATTGCCTACTTTTCTATCCCAAGTTAAATGTTGTCAGGGGATTTGTTTCACTTCCGCATGCGTAATGAAATGAATGGGTCGGCGACGTATCCTGGGATGTCGCATATTTGATCGACCGTAGTGGGATGAGCACGCGCTCGAGGTTCCGGGTGTGACATCCCCATTTAAGTGGTATCAGAGCATGGTTTGTGTATGGAGTGATAAGGTGCGATGAGTCATGGGATAGTTAGTAGGAAAGACTTTTAATATGCTGATGCATGTGAGTGATAGCTGATTGGTAGCTTGTTTGTGGGGTCACTCAAATTTCAACCTGACGTTGGAATTGGATAACAGGCGTCGATAAAGAGCCTGTAGGATGAGTGACCAGGGGTGGAGAACTCCTTGGAAGAGGTCGATAGGATCTGTACCTCGAGGTAGGATGCTGACAAGAGTTGGTACCCGAGGTAGAGCGTAGGCTCAGTCCAGTGCGTGTGTGAGAGTACCGCCGTTGGCTGGTACTGAGAGTGTAGCAGCACCGAATGATCCTAGTTTCGTCGGGATTGTTTGGCCGCTTGAGTCTCTGGATAGCATTTTGGGTCAGTAAGTTCAGGACCGAGCCGTTGCTATTGCCGTTGTTTTTACCACTGTTAGTGTTGTGACCGTTGTTGTTGTTGTTGTTGTGCCTTTTGAGGCCCAATATGGAGTTGTGATCGAGGATCAAGCTGTTGTATCTGAATCAGGGTTCAGTTTAGACAGAGATGGAAATCGATTGGGGAGAAAGGCCGATGTCAGAAGAAAGGTGCCTTGTTTCACCTAATCAGAAGAGTAAAATTGGAAAGTCAGTGCTCAACTCGATCGATGTGTGTTGTGTGTGTAAGGAAAGACATGGATCTGTTATGTGCTGTAAGATAGAAAGGACTTGCTACAAGGGTCGCCAGTACAGTTATTTGATCAAAGATTGTTTGTATAGACGGATGAAATCACAGCTGTCCCTGACACCGCCGTCGATAGAAAAGAACAGAGGAAGCATTCTTCAGGATGTTCAATGGGGTACTTGGAATGGACCCCAGTGCAAGGAAGGGTGCATGATGTCACTTGATGGGAGGTAGAGGACTCACCGATTGTGTGCCGAGTTTGTGGAAATGAGGCTTGAGTCATGCCCAGTGTCAGAGTAAAAAGGGAGCATGATTTGAATATGGCTAGCATGACCATCAGGTTAGGAACTGTCTGCGTAAGTTCAGGAGAGTGTAAGCACTGTTACTGCAGATAGAACGCCACTAGGATGGCGAAAATAATAGTAATGGACTGACCATGCTTCGATCAAGGGAAGAATGTTTTTGAGATGTTTTTATCAGAGTAGTGCAGCAGAATTTTCAGTGAAGGTTGTAGGATTTTCGTTGTGGTAATAAGTAATAGGAAGATGAGTCTCTGACTATAGTTGTACCTGATGGGTTTGCTTATGTATGACTTGGAAGTCATTTATGAAAAGGTCTGGCTCGAGGAGCTCTCTGCTGTTATGAATCGTGGCAGTGATATAATTCAGTTTGTTCAGTTAGCGTATGAAAGTTTTGAATTACTGAAAGTTGAAGAGGAACTTCAACCGTTGTTATCCGTCACTGAAGATGACTGGGTTCAGGTTGTTGGTTATCGAATCTACATGGCAGCTGTAATGGATGCATCAGTTGAGGATCTGAATATGGAGAATATAATTGTGGTACATAAGTTTTCTAAAGTATTTGCTGAAGAATTGTCAAGTTTGCAGTCAGAAAGAGAAATGGAGTTTGCGATTGAATTAGCACCCAGAACAGAGCCAGTCCCTAAGGCTCCTTACCGGATGGCGTTACCCGAGTTAAAAGGACTGAAGGTGTAGATGCAAGAAGTGTTGGATAGGGGATTCATACTTTCCAGTGCATAACCTTGGGGAGCACTAGTTCTGTACATGAAGGAGAAATGTGGTTCGTTGTGGTTGTGTATCGATATTCCTCAAGATCGATTGGAGGTCAGGGTATCATTAATTGAGGATCAGGAAGAAAGACACACCGAAGTTAGCATCTCGTACTCGATATGGCAATTATGAGTTCGCTGTAATGTCGTGTGGTTTGATGGACACCTTAGCTGTTTGTTCGGGTCTAATGAGCAGAATGTTTAAGGGTACTTCAATCAGTTGTGATCATTTTCATTAAAGTCATCCTTGTGTGTTCAAAGAGTGCTAAGGAGCACAAGAGACAGTTAGGGATGGTACTTCAGACCTTGAGGAATCTTCAATTTTATGCTAAGTTTAGCAAGTGTGAGTTTTGGATGACTCATGTTATGCTCTTAGGTCATGTGATTTCAGGAAAATGAATCTTCGTAGACCTCGTCCAAGATTAAAGCAGTGATCAATTGGCCGATATTGACTATAATGATAGAGATCAGAAGTTTCTAGGGTTTAGTAGGGTATTACAGATGGTTTGTAGAAGGGATTTCAGTGTTAGCATCGCAGTTGATTCGACTACTGAGGAAGTAAGAAAAGTTTGTGTGGACAGATGAGTGCGAGCATAGTTTTCAAGAGCTTAAACAGAAGCTGACTACCGCACCTGTGCTGACTATTCCATCTGGTCCTAGAAGTGATGAGATCTACAGTGATGCGTCGTTTAAAGGATTAGATTGTGTGTTGATACAGCAGGATAGAATTATTGCATATGAGTCCCGTTAGTTGAGACCTTAGGAGTTGAATATGAGACAGCATCGCTGGATGGAACTCATCAAGGATTATGACTATGATATTTTGTATCACTTTAGAAATGTGAGCAAAGTCGCAGATGCATTGAGTCGAGAGTCCTTAGTTGCACAGTTGGTACTCAAGGATTTGATCTTATTTGAAAAAGTTCGAAATTCGGTTTTCAAATCTAAGGTAGGCCACCTTTTGAATCTCATGACTACCCTCAAAATTGAGCCGAGAGTACAGATCATAATCAAAGCGCTTCAATGGACAGATTCAGAAATTCAGGGGACTCTATAAGAGTATGCAGATGAGAGAGAGGTTGATTTTCAGATTTCTGAAAATAGAACGCTAAGGTTCTGATTGATGATTGTGTGTAATTGATGATGTAGAGATTAAAGAAGATATCTTATAGGAAGCTCATCATAGCAATTTCAACGTTGTCCAGACAGTACGAATAGATCTTGTTTTGAGTGTGTGACATCCTGATTTTCAAACTTTGATTTCGATTTGTTAAATTGGGCATTTCATCGACGCGATTACAGTGTTTTTTCTCTGAGTCAGCCACTTACGAGATAACTAGACTAGTTGGGTGAGTTATTAAGGACTTTAAGGCAAATAGACTTGAGAATTCGACTAGGAATTGACTTCTCGACCGTGCTCATCTTTAGAGATCATTACGGCACAGTTAAAAATCGAATTAAGATCAGAGATAGGTCAGTTTGATTGAGATAAATGACCGATCGTGGGTTACTCCACTAAATTGGAAAACTCTCGTCGAATGATACTAATTTGATTTTACTATCGTTTTTGTACTCTGTGTCCGTATTTGAATTATCGAGATTTTCACGACCCTCGAGAGTCGCCAATATGCCGAGTGGATTCATCGTGGCTTGAAGAAAATCGACCACGGGTCATTTGTCCTAAAAAGCTCCGAAAACTACATAGTAGCCTATGTCACACTAAAAGCGTGTCGGAATGAAATTAACCGACAATCTAAGTTCGATTTCAGAAATTGGGGATTCTGTCTTGTCACAAAATGGGTACACCGAAGTGTGTGTATATCATATAAATCATTTGCATGGAGCGCCGGGGATGAATTGTATTTCAAATCAAGATCAGATGTTCCAAGTTGGCAGAGCTTTCAGATGATTCTTTCTTAAGCAGTGCATAGCAGAGAGTGCAGAATTTCGATTGTTGAGATAAAGTCAGGGAAAGAAGGATCACAGGCCAGGGTCAGTACAGTAGTCAGTGATTGCAGTTGTTGAGATCAGTGTCAGAGTTATATCAGATCTTGACTAGATGTTCCCAGTTTCAGCAGATCAGTCAGATAGTTTCTTTTAATCAGTGCAGAGTAGAGTGTACAGGACTTCAGTCGGTTGAGATGAGATTAGAGATCAGAAAATCGCAGGTCTAGAGTTGGTTAAGAAATCAGTTATTCAGTCGCAATTATCAGAGACAGTTAGAAACTGCTCAGAATCGCCAATTTAGCTTCGCAGATTTTGTGTTGAAGACCTTTAGAATTTTAAGTGGGCAAGCGTTTAGTATTTTGGAACCCGAAGTGGTTTGGGCAAGATAGCAGTGATCTAGCAGTATTGGTATAGAAGGAGCAACCTGAGAAACCGAAGATTCGAGGAGACAATTGTACCCCCACCTTTTCTGTTTAAGAATTTGTAAAGGTTTAAATTTCGAGGAATGAATTTTTATAAGAGGGGAAGAGTTGTGACAACCCAATTTTCCAATCATATTTTCAATAAATTGAGACGGGCATTTCGTTGGCACGCATATAGTTCTTTTCCTTGAGTCGGCCACTCATGTGAAAACTAGTCTATCGGGTGAAGCTATTAAGAGTTTCTAATGCATCATACTCAAGAATTTGACCAGGAAGTGACTTTTCGACTGAGCTAGTCTGCAAAGGTCATTACGGCACAATTAAAATTTATTAGAGATCGGAGATAGGTCGACTCGATAGAGGCATGTGATCAGGTGTGGGTGATTCCACCAGATCGCACAATTCTTGTCGATCGGTACTAGACCGACTTTTCTGTCGATTGGGTACCCTGTGTCCGTATTTGAAACCTTGAGATTACCCCGACAATCGAAAGTCGCCAATGTCTCAAAGATGTACATTGTGGCTTGAGATGATCAACCACAAGTTAAATGCATGAAAATTTCTAAAGGCTACCCAGTAGGTTGGGCCGCGCTAGGGTCGTGCCAAAGTGAAATTAACCGTGGAATTGAGATCGAATTCAGAAATTGGAAGTCTGGATGTGTCACAAATCATTTTAGGATCATTGATTAATCTTCGGAAGATTTTTCATGCAATCAGAGTTTTTCAGAAACTGATTAGAAAATGGTTAATTTGGCTCGAGAAATTAGTAGGCCCGCAATTGGTCGCACTTTTGGGACTTAAGTTGGTTCTATGGACAAGTGAAGATGTGAATTAAAGTGTGGTGACATTGGATTAATTTTATGGACTTCAATTGGACTCAATTGGAAATGGATTGATTATAATTGAAGAATTTGATGTACAAGAATTGGACCCCGGCGGAAAATGAAAGTGCAACCATTGGAGAAGTTGTGGAGGATTTGAGTGAGTGGAAGATGACATGGGATGATGTCATGGTGGTTGGGGCCAAAGCAAATGAGGTGTTGACAAGTGTCAAATGCTCATTGGTCCCCAAAAAGCACCTCTCACTTCAATCTTCATCTTCTTCCTTAGGTCTTGGAGAGAGAAAGGGGGTGCGAAGCTTTAAGGAGGAGCTGCGTCCGCCCGATCGCCGCTCAGCCATCCGCCGCCCATTGACGGAGCTCGCCGCCTCGCCGTCGCGCCGGACCGCTGTTGGCCGAGCCCCCTCTCCTTTCCCTTTTCCTCTCTGTCCATCGAGTAGCTCTCTCCTCCCTCTTCTTTTGATTTGACACCCAGAAATTTGCAGAGGAAGAGCCGCACGTCGCCCGGAGCCGTCGCACGCCTCCGCCGGTCCCCGTTCGCCGCTCGCTCGACGCTGCCGTGCGTCACCGTCGCTACCCGTCCGCCCGCGCTCGCCCGCGCTTGACCGACGAACAGCCGCCTCCATCTGTCCCTGTTCGTGCGTTCCAGGAGCTGCCGGAGCTTGTCTCCGCCGCCGTTGTCGCGACCTCCCTCGAAGCGGGTTGGATTCCCCCTAAGAGTTCGGCTAATGGATTACTAAGCCTAGACTTAGCTCGGGCTCTCTCAAGCCCATACCAATTCGCGACTTAGGGTTTAAGTTCTTAGTATGCAAATGATTTTTATCATGGAGTCGCCACTAATCTATTTTTGGTGGGTCGATTAGAAACCCAAGTAAAGTAACGGGAGAATTACTTCACTCCTACGAACCAGAGATTGTGAGTTCGGGGACTTGTTTACGCTAGATTTCTCTAACGCCCTTTCGGTACCTTTCTCTTTTTTTAAAAAAAACATGTTTTGCAGGCAGCTTGGATTGATTTTAATTCACTTTCCTAACATGTGAGGTGATCATGCGGATGCGCAAACCACCAATTTAACACCCAACCAATTTAACACCCAAGAAAGCGATGAATAAATTGCAGGACTTAACTCATAGCAATGAAAGCATCTGCATTGTTAGATCAGAATTCACATCAACAAACCTAGATATGATTTCTAATTAATGGCAAATTCTTTTTTTTTTTTTTTTTTTTGGTTTTTACTTATTTAATGAGAATCATGCAATATGCAATGCATGCTACTAATCTAACATGGAATGGCATGACAATGTTTTCTAAACTACATGACGTGAGCAAAATATTTTTTTTGTGTTTTCATGCAATAATCGAATATGCAAACCAAAATGACCTAATTATAATGACGGGCAATTTTTAGTTAAATGAGCCTAATTCTACATGGCGTGCATTTTATGAACCTAATCCCACATGACGTGCACATGACATTTCTATTCCTGAAAATGCAATCTATCCTGAAAATTGAAACTTAAAATGAGACATGCATTCTATTCTAATATGCATGATGATTTTTTTTTCGTCTTTTTTAATATATATATAAAATTCGAAATTTTAAAGATTTACACACAATTAAACATGCAACCTAAAAAACTAGCAACCTAAATTAATTAATTTTTTTTTGGGATTTTTTTTTATAAAAATTTTGAAGTAAAAGTCTAATTCTAGATTGACACGTGCAATTCTAAAAAACTAACATTCTAAATGCATTTTTTTTTTTGGATTTTTTTGGATTTTTTTTTTTTTTTAAAACGAAATAATTAAATATGCTAACCCTAGCCCTAATCTAACTCGCATTTTTTGAACTTTTTTTTTATGCAAAAACAAAAGTTAATTCAAATAACCCGATGTCCAATCCAATCAAGATAATATTAATACCCAAAATTGACAAACCAAATCTCGCGCATGAGATCGAGTTGGTCAATTTTAAATTAAATCGCGAATCGAATCTCGGGCATGAGATTGGATTGTCGATTTTTATACGAGATCGTGAGTCGGATTTCGGCGCGAAAATCGAACTCATAATCCCTAAATTGAGGGGTTGTTTTACATTAGAATTTCAATCATGTGTTAATGAATAATCACACTAAAAATATATAAAAACAAACTATAAACTATATAAAAAATAAAGATAAAACAATAATAATAAAAAATACCTAATGTTCCCCTTTTTTTTTCTTTTTTCCTTTTTGTTTTGCTTCCACGCACGGCTTGGCAACTTGTGGTGGTTCACCGAGGGGGAGCCGGTCACCGGCGTTCAAAGCTCCGGCGAGGACCGGCGGCAGTGGACCGGCGGCGGGCGGACCAGCCGGCGGCAGCAGTCACGGGGGTGCGCTACTGGCGTCGGGTCACCGGGTCGGAGCGGCACGGGCGGAGCAGCAGCGGTGTGAGCTCCTATGGCGTTGGGTCGCGGCAGGGACGGTGGTGCTGCGACGAAGGAGCCGGGGGCGCGTGGACGGGTGCTCGCGGCGTCGGGCGGTGGTGCGGTGGCGCGGGCTACGGTGCAGGAGCGGAAGCTGGTGGAGGCGCAACCGTGGCGTCACGGGTGAGGGAAAGCGAGGCGGGCCGCCGCGTGACGGCAGTAGAGGGCGGCCGACGCGGAGGACAGCGGGCGGGGCACGATGATGCTGTGCGGGGGTCGGTCACAGCACGAGGGGGAGGCCGACGCTCGGAGGAGGGGCTCACGGCATCGGACGGAGTTGCGTGCGCGGCGAGACGGTGGCTTCACGGGCTGCTGGTGTTCGGGCGAAGGACCGAGCGGTGGTGGAGGCGCAGTGGACGCGGGGCCGTTCGGAGGGGCGGCGGCGTCGTGGGCCGGCACCGGGTCGCGGATTCACGGGGGTAAGGCAGCAGGGGGCGTCGGGTTGTTCGGCTGCTGGTGCTCCGGCGAGTGCAGCGGTGCGGATGCGGGACTTCAATCGACGACGAGAGCAAAGGTTCGGATCTCGCGGAAGGCGAGCAGCAGATCGGCGATGTAAACTTCGGTGGCGTCGGGTCGCGATTGGGTGCGAAGCTGGTTGTGCGGTCCGGGCAAGAGCGTCGCGGCGGTGTGGAGCAGCAAATGGACGGAGCAAAGCGTGGAGAAGATGATTGAACAAGAGGGGTCAAATCACATTTGCCTTTTTACTTTTCTCCTCTCTCTTCTCTCACGTCACACTCTCTCGCTTTTTCCTTTCTTTTTTTAATCCCCTCCCTCTCGACTTCATATTTTCTTTTTGCAGGTTCTCTCCGCACGCTCCTTTCTTTTACTCGTCGACCGAAAGAGAAAAGGAGAGAAGCCCTTCGCAATGAAAACTTTTTCTTTTTTGCTTCCCTCACTGACCGCTGGAATGAATTTTCTCTCCCTTTTTTAATTTCTTTCTTTCTCTCCACTCGTGTATCTCTACGGGTTCTCTCCTTTTTAATAGCTCTCACGACCTCTCCGCGAATGTTTCTTTTTTCTTCGTTCTCCTCCCCTTCGTGGCTTCTTGTGGTCTTATTTATAGGCCGACCATTGCCTCTTGAAGATAGCCAACATTATTGTGACAAGATGCAGCGGCAACTTTCCAGGATTTAAGCTGAACTTTTCTCTTTTTTTAATCTTCTCCAGACCTTTCTTTCGGCCACTCTTCAGGAAATCTTCTTGCAGGTGCTTGTAGGATTTCGTGCGTGTATGGCGATGCATTAATGAGGAGGTTTCTTCTTGGTGCCACCAAAGCCGACATATTATATGATATTATGGGCTGCTTTTGCTTCTTTGAACATTTCCCGTAATCCGCTCGTCCACCGAATTTGTGCATACATTAATGAGGAATAGACAATGGACGTGCGAGAGCTTATTTCCTCATTTTTTTGCTTTCTCACTTATGCGCGTTCGACTAGCGAAAAGAGATATCATCCTTTTGTGCATGCAATCGACCGCAGCCCCCGCTTCTTGTTGTCCTCTTAGTACAAATGCAAATGCGGCTACATGAAATGCAATTTTAATATTTTTCTTAGGGGTTAACGATTAATCCCCTAAATTTTTATGCAATTAATTACTAAATGATTAGTCAAAATTTAGGTGTCAACAGCTGCCCCTCTTTGAAGGTGAGCTCGCAGAGATTGCATTCAAAGACAATATGATACCTAAATTTTGACCATGCACATGCAATGGATGATATTTTGGCAGGCCATGGATTCTTGTTTTGTTTTTTTGTTTTTTGTTTTTTGTTTTTTTGAAATGCAATTTATATGATGCATGGAAATGCTAACGCCAGTGATAAAAGGAACTTACCTGGAATAACTTACCTTCGAGGAGGATAGAGTAACTTGAGATAGTTGGTGTTACATGTCCAGGACCCGTACCATTCTACGGTCGCCTAGAATAGTAACATGACTTCACAAAGAAACTGCTTTCCTAGGACCCGTACCATTTTACGGTCGCCTAAACGGGAAAAAATTTGAGACATCTAGATCCAGCCTGAGATGTCAAGAATTTGGGAACTTAACCAATAGACACTCAATGTTAGGTGAGATGAATATTGGATTAAGAGGGTTCGAAATACCTAGATCCAGACTAAGGTATAACGAAAAAGATCGAAAAACATTCACATCCAGTGAAATGTTTAACGAAGAGTTTTGAGACATCCAGATCCGCATCGAGATGTCAAGAATTTTGGGACTTAACCAATAGACACTCAATGTTAGGTGAGATGAATATTGGATTAAGAAGATTGAAATACCTAGATCCAGACTAAGGTATAACGAAAAAGATCGAAAAACATTCACATCCAGAGTGAAATATTTAACAAAGAGTTTTGAGACATCCAGATCCAAACTGAGATGTCAAGAATTTTGGGACTTAACCAATAGACACTCAATGTTAGGTGAGATGAATATTGGATTAAGATGATTCGAAATACCTAGATCCAGACTAAGGTATAACGAAAAAGATCGGAAAGCATTCACATCCAAAGTGAAATGTTTAATGAAGAGTTTTGAGACATCCAAATCCAAACTGAGATGTCAAGAATTTTGGGACTTAACCAATAAACACTCAATGTTAGGTGAGATGAATATTGGATTAAGAAGATTCGAAATACCTAGATCCAGACTAAGGTATAACGAGAAAGATCGAAAAACATTCACATCCAGAGTGAAATGTTTAACGAAGAGTTTTGAGACATTCAGATCCAGACTGAGATGTCAAGAATTTTGGGACTTAACCAATAAACACTCAATGTTAGGTGAGATGAATATTGGATTAAGAAGATTCGAAATACCTAGATCCAAACTA
The DNA here is from genome assembly GCA_017140395.1 of Eucalyptus lansdowneana. Classification (NCBI taxonomy): domain Eukaryota; kingdom Viridiplantae; phylum Streptophyta; class Magnoliopsida; order Myrtales; family Myrtaceae; genus Eucalyptus; species Eucalyptus lansdowneana. Next base: position 6,168,676 of record CM029489.1, on the reverse strand, counting down.
AGGTATAACGAAAAAGATCGAAAAACATTCACATCCAGAGTGAAATGCTTGACGAAGAGTTTCGAGACATCCAGATCCAGACTGAGATGTCAAGAATTTTGGAAGATTTCAAACTCTCAATTTCTGAAAAAGAACTCGGGCTATAGAAGCACGCCGAATCGATGAAAGGGACTCTGGGCTACGGAAGCACGCCAGGTAATGAAAATGGACTCTGGGCTATGAAAGCACGCCAGGCCAGTATAAAGAGAATCCGGGCTACGGAAGCACGCCGAATCAATGAAAGGGACTCTGGGCTACGAAAGCATGCTAGGCCAATATAAAGGGACATCGGGCTACGGAAGCACGCCGTGTCAATCATGAGGGACATCGGGCTATGGAATCACGCGAGTTGATGAAACTGGGGACTCTGGGCTACGGAAGCACGCCAGGTCGATATAATTGGGGACTCTAGGCTACGGAAGCACGCCAGGTCGATATAACTGGGGACTTTGGGCTACGGAAGCACGCCAGGTCATATCAAGGAACTCCGGGCTATGGAAGCACGCCGGGTTGGTAAAGAGAGACATCGGGCTACGGAAGCACGCCGAGTCGATGAAAGGGACACCGGCGCGAAGCACGCCGGGTAATGAAAGGGGACCGGCTACGGAAGCACGCCAGGTCATGAAAAGGACTCCGGGCTACGAAAGCACGCCGGGTTGGTGAAAAGGTCTCCGGGCTACGAAAGCACGCCAAATCTCAAGGCTTCGAAGAGCAACTTGAACATCAAGTATTACTCGATCTTTAAGGAAGTATTATCTGTCAGACATGATTAGAGCAAAACTCTATGCATTCATTAAAGAGGTAGACAATCTGGGCTACTTTAAAATGCACATTTCAAAATTTAGTGAGGTTTTCATCAATTCAATCAAGGTTTATGCATAATGATTTTACCATATTTGCATCACCCAAATTTCCACATGAGAGAATTGTCGTTCAAGACAATGACATGGATTTCTTAAGAATACTAAATGAGAGACTTTCGTTAGAAAGGATTTTCACTCACTCTCATTCGTAAGAGCTATTTTAGGAGAATCACACCATCCAACAAGGGTCCGAGTATTCTCGCAAGCAGTACGACCTTACCAATCTGAGAGGTCTTTAACAGGGATCGTAATGTGGGCTTGGTCAATGGCTTAACAAAGGGACTCTTTGAGTCAAGGCTATTGAAAGGACAACTCCGCATTCATCTTCGGGTTTACAAGTCAAGAACCCTGCAAAATGAGAAAGAAATAATCTTGCTCGCACTTCTTCGAGCAATGCTTAAGACATGTGAACTCCTACGTTAATTCAAGTGCCTTAATCAGAAGAGACTTTGCAAGGGACGTAGGTTAGGTTCGTGGGTTAAGAAACAAAAGGCTTGTTAGGCTCAAAATGTGTTTAGGGGGTTCAAAGTTGGTGATCATCTTGACATTGCCACCAATCTTCTTCTTCACCGTCGAAGATTTTCTTTGTATCGAAACTCCATTGATTGTAACATCTCAGCATTTGAATTCCTTATGTACCACCTCATAAGGGATGCGACTTTCTACAACCAATGTTTGATTTTTCTCTTAGGACATTGATCTTGCTTTTATCAAGCACATTGCCTTCATGCCCCTAATTCTCATTCATTTTTTCTTCACTTCTTTTTTCATGGGCATTGGCCTTACTTTTACCAGGCACACTGCTTTTTCATGCCCCTTAGTTCTATTTTGATTTCAATTCTTGCGCACAATGCATACGTCAAGCGATTACACTTTGAATGACACTCGAACTTTCAAGGGTCTTTATCTGCCTTTTGCCTTGCCCCGGTGTGGTGGATGATCACCAAGCCGGGTTTAAAAAAATGAAATTGCAGGCTCAAGTGGGCTATGCAAAGGATATAAGTATATAGGATAGAGAAAGAAATGCTCTTCGTCATCCTAAGGCACTTAAATTACCACATGAATTCAATGTAATAGCACGACTTGAAGATTGATGCAAGCGAGAGCAAGAAAATTTCTTTTCATTTTCCTCACCTCATGATGCTATCTTACCTCCAATTTGCCCCGATGTGGGGTGGTTCTTGACATGGGTAATTTGAAAAGAATCTCCACAAGTGTATAAGACTCAAAAGGGTTAAGCAATGGATTGTCTGTTGTGTTTGGGATAGAAAAATGAATTGCCTCTCATCATTTCGGTCATCGTACCTTTTGCGAGAGAACTCTTTACCTTGCAGATATGGAACTTCCTACACTCATCTCACAAGTGTATAAGTAAGGGACTGTGTATAGGATAGGGTTTGTCTTTCATCATCCCGACACATCTCATTCAAGTATTCTCAAGTATTGATGTCACTTCATTGAGTTGACAAATCTCCACATGAAGTTGGTGAGTTAAATAGGCGAAACTACTATCAAAATTCTCTTTTCAAAAGAGTTCGACAACTTTAAGCATGAAAAGCTTTTGTGACTTCAAAAAGACAATTTACCACACTCAAAACATGGTTCCAAGTATTCATTCAGGGAATTGCCCCACTAAGGAACCTGTCTCAAAGCAATGGGTGTTCTTAGATTGTCCCTATCAATCAAGACTGAAAAATCTGCTTTTGCCCCTGCACAAGAGAACATGCATGAAAATGATACTATACAACATCAGAGTAAATTCAAATTGCACATCCCTTTTGGCTCAGATCGAGATTTTTTTCAGTCGAGTCACTACTAAAATCCACCATGCCCCCAATTTGTCATCCGAAGTGTCTTTTTCAAATGCTTTCTCATCAGGCCAAGAAAGTAATGCTCTGAAATATAAAGTAAATGAGTCAGAAAATTAAACAGGGCTAACCTAATGCATGCCTTGAAAAAATGATTTTTTTTTAGAGAATTTTTTTGGATGAGGAAGCATGAAGAAGCCCAGTCCTCAGAATTCTCCTTGGAAGATATTTTATTTTCATTGTTGGATATCGTCACTGGACTAGTTTGGTGTACCCCATTATGTCCTCAAAATAAAATTGTAATTTCATTGAATAGAATCAAATGAATTACATTATTGGAATGGAAAATGCAAACAAGCAAATCCTAGAAACGAAAGCAATAATTGAAGTCTTAGAAAGCAGGAAATCCTAAAAAAAACTTGAAATCCTATAAAGTATAAAAACAGACTCCTTTGTAGGGGAGTGTGAAGATAAGAACTTCTTCACTCAATGACAGCATTTGTGCCTTCGTCATGGTTGGGCAGAGGATCTTTCTGATTACTGTTGAATGATAACGCCTTTGTATCCAAGAGGTCTTGGACCCTATGCTTCAGAACATAGCAATCATCAGTGGAGTGACCAACCTCTCCCATGTGATAGTCACACTTCTCAGAGGGATTATATGCAGGATAATGCTCAGGATTTGGTCGCTTCGGCTCCGTAGAGAGTAATCCCTTCTTTTGGAGGATGGGCAAAACTTTGGATAGGGGTCCAGGAAGAGGTGTGAACTGTCTTCTAACATTACGTCGTCGACCAGAGAGCTGATGTCCTCCACCTTGTTGCTCAAGTAGAAATCTTAATTGCTGGAGTGCGATTGGATGTATCACGATTCGGTTGAGAATATGTCACATTAATCTCGCTTCAAGGTTCTTCTCCTTTTTGGTAGAAAACTTCTTGTTAGATGGCTCAGTAAACCACCCTTCTCTTATCCCCGTCTCAATTTGTTCTCCCACGGGAACAAGTTGGTTGAAGTTTTCGACGTATGTGCTAGCCATCCGGTTACGGAACTCATACGGGAGAGTCTTGACGAACAACTTCATCAATTCTTTATCATTAGGCTCAGGAGTGATTTGAGCTGCCAGATTTCGCCATCTCATGGCATACCCCTTAAATGATTCGCTCATCTTCTTCTCCATCCTCTCAAGATCTTCTCGGGAAGGTGCAATGTCCATATTGAATTTATACTGCTTGAGAAATGCGTCAGCCACTTCATTCCAGGTGTCGAGAAGATTGATATTCTTCATTACGTACCAGTTCAGTGCGGGTCCGGTCAAACTCGCATGGAATGATTGGATCATGAGGGGCTCATTCTTGACATGTTGGGCCATGCGTATATGGTACATCTGCAAATGAGCCTTTGGACAAGAAGTGCCATCGTATTTCTCAAACTCTGGCATTTTGAACTTGCTTGGTACCTTGACCTTCTCATAAATTGACAAGTCAAACGGGAGTGAACTCTGTGACTCTTGCAATTGCTTCACTTTCTTTTCAAGTTTGGCGAAGCGTTCATCTTGCTCCGCCTTAGGGATGTTGTCAGGCTTGGCCTTGTCAACAATGATTGGCAATGGGTCATCCTCAAGCTCAGGCATGTCATCATCACCTATTTGGGCCTTGCTCGTCTGCTTTGGGACTACTATCTCGGGGAGAGCGGATGCAAGAGTCTAATTCACTTGGAGGGATTGCATTTGATCTGTTATAAGTTGCATAGAGGTGAGCAACTGCTGGAGTTGATTTTCCACAGCGGTCATACGATCACGCATTTCGATTTGGTCGGCCATATTTGCTCTTGATCGTGTAATGATGGGTGAACGTGGAGGATCCGTTATCACCTAATTTGAAGAAACAGACAAAAATAAGTATCTCATATGAAATACACCGGTCCATGGCAATGGTCTAAAACTTTTATTCATTAATGGAGTTTTTGACAATACTAACAAAATAGAAGCAAGATTGATTCAAGCACTTCATTAATGAAATAGAAGCTCAAAAAGCCCTAAACAAACAAACTAGGAAAGTAAATGACTCAACTTCCTAAACATTAATCTAGAAATGAAACAACAAGATTGACTCAAACACTTCATCTAGCTTGATCAATATACACTCGGGACACCACTCGGCGCAATCGCTTATTCTCCTCTTGAGCTTTTTCAGCAACCCTTTTGAGGCGTTTATTCTCAGCGCGGTTGGTGATCTTCAGTGGCACCTCTGGTATCTTTGGAAGTAACTCCTCTGGAATCTTGTGTTGTTGAATGTACTTAATTGAGGCATAGTACTTCATTTCTTTGCCTTTGAGCTCCTCCTCAGGCCACTTGAGTTTTCGTGACTGGCACATATCCCACATTGATTTAATTGTGAGAATGGAATCTTCATGGCCTCCGTCTCCATCAATGAAGCTGACTCGGAGTGGATCTGCTTGTAATGTCGGGGGAAGTTCTTGCACAACTTGATACTGACGGGTTACTCTAGTTGGATAGTACTCCGTTGCTCCAGTGAATTCCAGTAGAGGGATTGGGCCAACACTTCCGCATGAAAGTCTCGCCACACGAACTTGGAACCACTTAGCATGCCATAGGAAACCCTTGGAAGTCGCTGTTTTCATGAAAGCTAGCCATCTAGAATAATGGTAATCCGGTGCATGTTTTTGGTTGTTTTCAAATCTCATAGTAGGGTGATTAGAGTTATTAACATCAAGTATAGTCATTGAACCACCAAACCCTTTTATATGAGAAAGAAACCAAATTTGTAAAAGCTCAGGAGAGGAATTGAAGGTCTTATCACCGCTTCCTTTAAATCGAGTGAGGGAAAGAAAGGTTTCAGCCAAAATAGTGTTTACGAAATTTTTTCCTCCCAACACTTGTTCAACTAAGTGAGCCATCAAAGGGTTAATAGCATTCTTGCAATGAGGAAAAAGTATAAACCCAAAGAAAGCTAAAAGGAAAACCCTTCTCATTTGAAATGAATTGCCATTTTCAAAACATTCTTTTAGAAAAGATAAATGACATGTATTGCGGTGAGCTTTTAAAACCTTTCTTACATTATCCTCCTTAATTCTCAGAAAACCGGATAAGGCCACAACGGGGTCTATTCCGATAAGTGGACTTATTAATTCATCTTTCAAAGATTTTCCTATGGCAATGCTATACTCTTTCAAGGTGGGCGTGAGTTCATGCTTACCGCCGAAGATGAAAGTAGAAGTCTCGGGGCACCAACAATGAGCAAGTGATTGGATGAGGCCGCCATGGATGTTGATACGCAGCAATGGAAGTAGTCGACTAATGTGCGACTCTACAAATTGACGGCCAGCTTGGTCTAACTTGTCCCACCATGCGCTAAGCTCTTCCTTTGGAGGGAGAATAATTCGAATGTCCGGTATTCCCATTGTATATTGATCAAGACTCGGGACAATCCTAATGCCATGGACCGATTTAATGATATAATAAAGTAAGTAGATTGCAAGAGTGCGAATTTAGAAGACTTACTTTACCAATAAACAAAGGGCAATCACATAGACATGCCCATGGTAAGTGGCTCGATTTCTAGTCTATCAGGCTTAACAAAGTGAAACCACAAGAATGATCAGACTAGCCGCGGGCGTGCGAACTAAGTCGGGTCCTCATGACTTCGGCTTGGTCAAAGAGCCGACCTGGGTTGTGGGTATGCGAACCGAGGTAGGTACTCCTGACGCCAGAAAAGAAACTTCGGGATTGAGATGGGCGACTCATACCGCAAGCATGCGGTCGAAGTGGTATCCATCTCAATACCATCCTAGATGATCCTATGCGGCCCAGGTCCGGCGGTGGGTTGTGTGTGCAATAGTGTAGTGCTAGATGCAAGGCATGCACGACAATTTATATCAAGCAACACTTCACAAGTGAAAGTAAACCATACATTCCTACACCTCCCTGCAAAACAAATGTCAGCAAACACTTCCCCTTATACCTCCCATTCTGCAAGAACATTTAACACCTTAAATGTTAGGGACGTACCTGGGATCCTCGCTGCCAAACAAAAATATTTTTTCAAAAAGAAAATTGGCCTAAGTCCACTAAGAGTTTCAACTCAAGTCCCCAGCGGAGTCGCCAAGCTGTCGTGACCTCCCTCGAAGCGGGTTGGATTCCCCCTAAGGGTTCGGCTAATGGATTACTAAGCCTAGACTTAGCTCGGGCTCTCCCAAGCCCATACCAATTCGCGACTTAGGGTTTAAGTTCTTAGTATGCAAATGATTTTTATCATGGAGTCGCCACTAATCTATTTTTTGGTGGGTCGATTAGAAACCCAAGTAAAGTAACGGGAGAATTACTTCACTCCTACGAACCAGAGATTGTGAGTTCGGGGACTTGGTTACGCTAGATTTCTCTAACGCCCTTTCGGTACCTTTCTCTTTTTTTTTTAAAAAAAAAACATGTTTTGCAGGCAGCTTGGATTGATTTTAATTCACTTTCCTAATATGTGAGGTGATTATGCGGGTGCGCAAACCACCAATTTAACACCCAACCAATTTAACACCCAAGAAAGCGATGAATAAATTGCAGGACTTAACTCATAGCAACGAAAGCATCTGCATTGTTAGATCAGAATTCACATCAACAAACTTAGATATGATTTCTAATTAACAGGCAAATTCCTTTTTTTTTTTTTTTTTGGTTTTTACTTATTTAATGAGAATCATGCAATATGCAATGCATGCTACTAATCTAACATGGAATGGCATGACAATGTTTTCTAAACTACATGACGTGAGCAAAATATTTTTTTTTGTGTTTTCATGCAATAATCGAATATGCAAACCAAAATGACCTAATTATAATGACGGGCAATTTTTTAGTTAAATGAGCCTAATTCTACATGGCGTGCATTTTATGAACCTAATCCCACATGACGTGCACATGACATTTCTATTCCTGAAAATGCAATCTATCCTGAAAATTGAAACTTAAAATGAGACATGCATTCTATTCTAATATGCATGATGATTTTTTCGTCTTTTTTAATATATATATAAAATTCGAAATTTTAAAGATTTACACACAATTAAACATGCAACCTAAAAAACTAGCAACCTAAATTAATTAATTTTTTTTGGGATTTTTTTTTATAAAAATTTTGAAGTAAAAGTCTAATTCTAGATTGACACGTGCAATTCTAAAAAACTAACATTCTAAATGCATTTTTTTTTTGGATTTTTTTTGAATTTTTTTTTAAAACGAAATAATTAAATATGCTAACCCTAGCCCTAATCTAACTCGCATTTTTTTGAACTTTTTTTTTATGCAAAAACAAAAGTTAATTCAAATAACCCGATGTCCAATCCAATCAAGATAATATTAATACCCAAAATTGACAAACCAAATCTCGCGCATGAGATCGGGTTGGTCAATTTTAAATTAAATCGCGAATCGAATCTCGGGCATAAGATTGGATTGTCGATTTTTATACGAGATCGTGAGTCGGATTTCGGGCGCGAAAATCGAACTCATAATCCCTAAATTGAGGGGTTGTTTTACATTAGAATTTCAATCATGTGTTAATGAATAATCACACTAAAAATATATAAAAACAAACTATAAACTATATAAAAAATAAAGATAAAACAATAATAATAAAAAATACCTAATGTTCCCCTTTTGTTTTTTGTTTTTTCCTTTTTGTTTTGCTTCCACGCACGGCTTGGCAACTTGTGGTGGTTCACCGAGGGGGAGCTGGTCACCGGCGTTCAAAGCTTCGGCGAGGACCGGCGGAGTGGACCGGCGGCGGCCGACCAGCGGCGGCAGCAGTGTCGCGCGGGGGTGCGCTATGGCGTCGGGTCACCGGGTCGGAGCGGCACGGGCGGAGCAGCAGCGGTGTGAGCTCCTATGGCGTTGGGTCGCGCGGGACGGTGGTGCTGCGATGAAGGAGCGGGGCGCGGTGGACGGGTGCTCGCGGCGTCGGGCGGTGGTGCGCGCGGGCTACGGGTGCGGGAGCGGAAGCTGGTGGAGGCGCGAACCGTGGCGTCACGGGTGAGGGAAAGCGAGGCGGGCCGCCGCGTGACGAAGCGCGGTAAGGGCGGCCGACGCGGAGGACAGCGGCGGGGCACGATGATGCTGTGCGGGGTCGGTCACGCGCACGAGGGGGAGGCCGACGCTCGGAGGAGGGGCTCACGGCATCGGACGGAGTTGCGGCGCGGCGAGACGGTGGCTTCACGGGCTGCTGGTGTTCGGGCGAAGGACCGAGCGGTGGTGGAGGCTGCGGTGGACGCCGGGGCCGTTCGGAGGGGGCGGCGTCGTGGGCCGGCACCGGGTCGCGGATTCACGGGGCAAAGGCAGCGGGGCGTCGGGTTGTTCGGGCTGCTGGTGCTCCGGCGAGTGCAGCGCGCGGATGCGGGACTTCAATCGACGACGAGAGCAAAGGTTCGGATCGCGGAAGGCGAGCAGCGATTTGGATCGGCGATGTAAACTTCGGTGGCGTCGGGTCGCAATTGGGTGCGAAGCTGGTTGTGCGGTGGGCAAGAGCGTCGCTGGCGGTGTGGAGCAGCAAATGGATGGAGCAAAGCGTGGAGAAGATGATTGAACAGTAGGGGTCAAATCACATTTGCCTTTTTACTTTTCTCCTCTCTCTCTCTCTCACGTCACACTCTCTGCTTTTTCCTTTCTTTTTTTTAATCCCCTCCCTCTGACTTCATATTTTCTTTTGCAGGTTCTCTCCGCACGCTCCTTTCTTTTACTCGTCTGACCGAAAGAGAAAAGGAGAGAAGCCCTTCGCAATGAAAACTTTTTCTTTTTTGCTTCCCTCACAGACCGCTGGAATGAATTTTCTCTCCCTTTTTTAATTTCTTTCTTTCTCTCCACTCGTGTATCTCTCTACGGGTTCTCTCCTTTTTTAATAGCTCTCACAGACCTCTCCAGCGAATGTTTCTTTTTTCTTCGTTCTCCTCCCCCCTCTTCGTGGCTTCTTGTGGTCTTATTTATAGGCCGACCATTGCCTCTTGAAGATAGCCAACATTATTGTGACAAGATGCAGCGGCAACTTTCCAGGATTTAAGCTGAACTTTTCTCTTTTTTTAATCTTCTCCAGACCTTTCTTTCGGCCACTCTTCAGGAAATCTTCTTGCAGGTGCTTGTAGGATTTCGTGCGTGTATGGCGATGCATTAATGAGGAGGTTTCTTCTTGGTGCCACCAAAGCTGACATATTATATGATATTATGGGCTGCTTTTGCTTCTTTGAACATTTCCCCAGAATCCGCTCGTCCACCGAATTTGTGCATACATTAATGAGGAATAGACAATGGACGTGCGAGAGCTTATTTCCTCATTTTTTTGCTTTCTCACTTATGCGCGTTCAGACTAGCGAAAAGAGATATCATCCTTTTGTGCATGCAATCGACCGCGAGCCCCTGCTTCTTGTTGTCCTCTTAGTACAAATGCAAATGCGGCTACATGAAATGCAATTTTAATATTTTTTCTTAGGGGTTAACGATTAATCCCCTAAATTTTTATGCAATTAATTACTAAATGATTAGTCAAAATTTAGGTGTCAACAGCCGTGAACCACCGTACAACCTCGCCTCAGCCCGCCGGAAGTCCCTCAACCCATCTCGGCCCTTGTGCGCCTCAACCAGCGCCGGATCCGCCCCTAACTAGCAGCCATCGGTGAGCAGAAAAATGGGTATTGCAGCCCGCTTGTAGCCCGTTTCGGCCGCCTTCCCGAGCCCGGATGCTCGGCCCGCCTTGAGGAAAGTCAATCCTCGCGTCACCCTCTTCGTTTTGGTCCGCTCGGCTCGCTAATCCAGTGAGTTTAACTCACTAAACCTCGCTTAGAGGATTAATTATGCTTAGGGAGGTTTGGTTTATTTTAAGTATTATTAGGTTGTTAGTTTAGGTTAATTAAGTGTAGATTTGATTAAGGTGGTGGTTTAATTTGAAGTGTGCTTAATTAAGGGTAAGTATGTTTATTTAAAATAAGCCTTGATTTGACATAAAGGAATTTACTTTTGATTTATTTAAATATTTCGAAATTATTTAATAATTTAATAATATATCATTATTCGAAATTATTAAAATATTATTATTTAATTATTTTCGGAATAAATTTAATTATTTATTAAATTCGAAAAATTTAGTCGGGACCCTAAATTCTCATAATTCCGTGCCGGTCTCTGCTGTGTAGTCAGATTTTGAAATTGATGATTGTATATTATAAATTGAGTGTAGATTGTGAAAAATATGGATATTATTATTTAATTAATTTTCGGAATAAATTTAATTATTTAATAATCCGAAAAATTATTTTAGGACCCTAAATTCTCAGAATTTCGTGCTGATTGCTTTGTGCATTTAGAATTTGAATTTGATGAATGGATGTGGCAAATTGAGTGTTGATTGCGATAAATATGGATTTTATTCATAAAAACCCAAGTGTAGGGTTTTGATGCAAAAATTGGATTATAATTATTATATTAAATAGTGGGGTTTGAAAAAGTGAGATATTGGCTTTTGATTCGAAATTAGCGTGTCCCCACACACGTGAGTAATTTCTGGAATATTTTTAATATGGAGAAAAATGGTCGGGATCACTATTTTAAGTGGAAGCATTAATTGAAATATAAAGTGTCCTGAGGCCGAGTATGCTCTGGCTGTGTGATAACTAAGAGGAATTGTCCTGGGCTGTTGAGCCGGACTTGCCCCTATATGGGATGCCCACGCAGTGGATGCGGGTCGCAGTTGATTCTGGGCCCATGCTCCTTCGGGAACACCGTCGATGTATTGACGAAGCCGCGCTCCAAGGTGGGGAGGCGATGCCTGGCTATATGCAAGTAGATAGCCGAATTGCGAGTAGGCTATGCCCTTGTGTGGCAGTGAATAATAATTGGAATGCGTGCTAAATGCGATTGTGGTTTATATGAAAGTGATGGCGTTCCAATTGTTTGAGTTCCTATTACTATCTGTGATTGGGTGATTTGAATTATGCTAACCTGCAGGAAGGAACTGAGGCGAGGTAAGTTCTCTGTGTGATGTGGCTAGACCACCCTTGGGCGTATTTTCTTTCTAATAGGGGTTTAAGGGGTTGAACTTGCTGAGACATCGTCTCATCCTGGTTGTGGGATTAAAATTTCAAGTCCCTAGATGGCGGTCGTGGAGGACCCGAAGCCCTAAGTCTGGAAAGGTGGGGACTGAAGTATCGGTGAACGTGTCCTGCTAGTTGGTTTTAGGATAGTTCCTCTTTTGTCGAGCCGGTCTATTTTGTAGACAGTCCAGAGTTGTATTTAAACCTATGTGTTTGTAAATGAGTGTTTGATATTGTGATTGATTGCCTGCTTTTCTATCCCAAGTTAAATGTTGTCAGGGGATTTGTTTCGCTTCTGCATGCGTAATGAAATAAATGGGTCGGCGACGTATCGTGGGATGTCGTATATTTGATCGACCGCAGTGGGATGTGCACGCGCTCGAGGTTCGGGGCGTGACAGAAGGTGTCCAACAAAAAGTGTTAATAGAAAAGCCCTATAAGAAGCTTGAAGTGGCAAGAAGCTAGATGTTGCGTTCCAACAAGTATTTGGGTGTGTAGCATATTCTCATATAGCAAATGAACAGAGAAGAAGTTGGATGATAAAAGCGAGAAGTGCATCTTCGTTGGCTAGAGTGACACAACTAAGGGCTATAAGCTGTATAACCCAGTCACTAAAAGGATAATCATTAACAGGAATGTCTAGTTTTTGGAAGACGAAGCCTAAAACTAAAGCCAAAAAGTTGACCAAAAAAGCATTACCATTGAAGATGAACCATTGGAGGGAGATATTGAAAAGCCTTTGTTGACACCTCAATTTTAATTAGTTTTATTAATTAAAATTTTATTTTATTTCGGATAAATAAGATAATTAATAAGCAAAAAAAAAAAAAAAAACAGTCCCCCCTTTTCTCCACGTGGGCTCACGCGACTTGGCCCCACCCCCCTTTTTTCTCCTTCTTCTTCCTTCTTCTTCTTCCTTCTTCTTTTTCCTCGCTCCTTCTTTCTCCACCTCTGTAGTTCACGTGTAGAAGATGACGACGCGCGCAAAGGATGGCCTACGGCCGAGGGGAGTAGGCCGACGTCGGCCGGAGAGGATAAGATATCGGGCGCCATCAATTCCGAGCACGCTTCGATGGATAAGCTCGGATGGGATGTCGGTCCAGCCGAGGAGAACCGCTCAGCGCGCGAAGGGGACCTCCGGTCGAAGCTCCGTCGACCGGACCTCCTCACCTATAAATAGCATAGCACTTCCGTTGTTGAAGGGGGCGGCAAGCTCGGAGATCCTTCACTGAGAGACATCGGGAAGGGTTGAAGGGCGAGCGCAGGAGAGAGCTCGAGTCGCGAGCTCAGCCCACCTTCTACCGAGAGACTTCGGGGAAGGCCGACCGCAAGTGACTCCAAGAAGGTCAGATCTGGCCGGTGGAGGCTCGGATCTGGCCTGAGTGAGAGAGAATCGAGGCTGAGGAAGCTCCGGCCGAGATCTACGCCACAGATCTGGAGTTCTTGCTGCTGTTGTTCCCCCCGAAGCGGTTGCCATGACTGATCCGCCGACGCCACACCGGATCCGAGAGTCGAGAAGCTGCCGCCGCTGCCCTATCGTCGTCACCACCACCATTCACCGCCACCAGGTATCCGCCACCTTCGGTTGCGTAGCCGTTGTCACCCCTCTCTCTCGAAACCCCTCCATCTCCGGATCTCGACCTCAGTGAATCAAGGTCTTCGTCGCATCTCTTACTGCCGCGCCACAAGCCCCGTCGCCGATCCAGTTGAGTGGCCAGCCGTTGTCTTCGCCGTCGCCGTAGCCGCCGTAGCCATCGTTGCCACCGTCGTTGCCGTCGCCGCCGCGCACCTCAGCCTTTCCCCCTCAGTGCCTCGAATTCGCAAACCCTAGGGTTTGCGATTTTCCGGGTCGTCAAGTCGGATCCGGGTCTCGAACCGGGTAGGGTTTCGCGAGGTCGAGTCGGACCCGGTTAGGGTTTCGCGGGGAATCGGGTCATGGAGCGGGCTATCGGGCCGGGTTGTCGGGCCGGGCCGGGTTGTCGGGCCAGGCCGGGGCCCCCAAATGGCGGCTATGACGTCGTTTCGTAAATAAATAAATAAATAAATAAAACAAAAAAACAAAAAAAATCCGAGTCGGGCCCGTAACGTAGATCGGCCGGTCGGACCCAACCCGCGGATCCAACTCGGGTAAGTTTTTATATTATTTTAATATAAAATGATATTTTAAATGAATAAATAAAAATAAATATTTTATTTTAAAAAAATCAAAAAAATGTTTTATTTTCAAAAAAATATTAAAAAATGTTAAAAAAATGTTTTATTTTCCAAAAAAATCGAGAAAAATCAAAAAATAATTTATTTTCCAAAAATATTAAGAAATATTTAAAAAAATATTTTATTTTCCGAAAAATCAAAAAAATCAAAAAAATTTCATATTTTCCAAAAAAAAAACCAAAAATACAAAAAAAAAAGTCAAAATTTCATGAAAAAGCCCACAAAATTCAGAAAAAGCCAAAAAGACTTGTATTTTTCCAAAAATACCAAAAATCCCAAAAAATCCCTTTTGTGTAAAAAAAAATTAGAAAAAGACTCAAAAAAATGTTTTTCCTCCCAAAAACGCATGGAAAATCCCTCGAACATCCAAAAAGCCTCAGGGTTTAAATAAGATTAGGTACCGAAAGGGCATTAGTGATTAACTAATGTAATCAAGTCCCCGATCCTAATTTCTCTGGTTCCGCAGGAGCGAGTATTCCTCCCGATACTTCGCTTGGGTTTCTAATCGACCCACCCAAACCGATTAGTGGCGACTCCGTTTTAAAATTAATTTATAGGTTAAAAATTTAGACTATTTAAGTCGTGAATTAGTGGACTTGGGAGTCCGGGCTTAACCAATTTCAGCCGAGCCATTAGCCTCCTTAGGTGCTCATACTCGATTGCGGGCGCCAAAAAAAAAAAAAAAAAAAAAGAAGAGGTCGCGACAAAGCCTCCATCATCTTCAACGGGTGGTGCTTCTTCTTTGTCATCATCCGATTAGTGACACATCTTCTTCACCAATGGCAACTTCAGAACCACCATTACATTGTTCATAGTGATTACAAGAGACTCTAGCAAAATTTAGGAATTATGTGGTCGTAAGAGACAATGACAGTGATAATGATGAGATCACTAATGAAACTATGGTAAATTTTTGTTTATTTGTTGAATGTGACCCTATATCTTATGATGAAGCATCTGTAAATGAGAAGTGGATCCAAGTAATGGCTGAAGAAATCTACTCCATTGAGAAGAATGATACATGGACTCCCGCTAAGAAGCCCATTGGTGTCAAATAGGTGTACAAAATGAAGTACAAAGCTGACGTTAAGGTGGACCATTACAAAGCCAAATTGGTTGTAAAGGGCTACGAGCAAAAGTTACGTATTGATTATTTTGAACTATTTGTGCCAATGGCCCAAATGGATACCTTTCGATTGATCTTAGAACTTGCAGCTCAAAACTATTGGGGGATCCAACCCACCCCATTGGTGGTCGCGTGGTTTGCGCTTTGCTCCCTCCCCTCCCCCAGCGGTAAAGGGATCGGGTTCAAATCCCTGCGGTCGCTTGTGCGACTCACCCACGGTCAGGTCAAGTGGGTGGGCTCGGTTCGCCGCGGGTTTATGCCGCTGGCTGTTCAGCTATACGGCAGTTCCTGGGTCACCAAAAAAAAAAAAAAAAAAAAAAAAAAAAAACTATTGGGGGATCCATCAAATGGATGTGACATAAGTATCTCTTAATAATGTCATTGAAGAGGAAGTTTATGTGGAGCAACCATAGTGTTATAAGAAGAAAGAACATGAAAACCAAGTTTACAAGTTGAAGAAGACATTGTGTTGGGCTAAAGCGGGCATCTTGTGCTTGGTGCATGCGGATCGAAACATACCTATTGGAGCATGGTTTTCAAAAGTACCCATATGAGCATATACTAGACAAGTCAAATACTAATGGTGACATAATAATTGTGTACCTTTATGTTGATAACTTGATATTTACAAGGAGTTGTGAAAAAGATGTTTTCTAAATTCAAGAAGGTTATGACTAGCCATTTCGAGGTAACATATATGTGATTGATGTCTTATTTCCTTGGACTTGAAGTGAAGTCAACAAGTGATGACATATTTATTTCACGGCAAAGATATGCTAACGATATTTTGAAACAATTGAAAATGGAATCACTCAAACCAATCTGAACCCCTGTGGTGGAATGGTTGGAGCTAAAGAAAGAAGGAATAGGCGAACTAGTAAATCCAACTTATTTCAAAAGCATTGTTGGCAGCGTGAGATATTTGGCTTCTACTAGGCCAAATATTACCTATGGAGTGGGAATTATTAGCATGTTAATGGAAAAGTTGTACCAATTACATTTGCAAGCCACGGAACTCATAACCATGGAATTGACAATTTCAGTCTAGTGGGGGTATACAAATAGTGATTTAGGTAGGTGATACTAAGACTCGAAAGAGCACTTTCAAATGTGCTTTCTTTCTTAAATTAGGAGTAATTTCTTGGTCCTCTAAAAAACGGTAAGCAGTTGCACTCTCGATACATGGCATTAGCTTCGGCAGCATGTCAAACAATATAACTTTGTAGGATGATGTGTGAATTAAGACATGAACAAACAAGTCCTATCAAAATAATGTGTAACAATAACTCAACTATTGCATTAGCTAAGAATCCAACTTTTCATGGCAAGAGAAAACAAATTGACATCAAACAAATTGACATCACGTATCATTATATTTGTGAGTAAGTCAAAGATGGTGGGATTGAACTTAATTTCTGCAAATCAGAAGATCGAATTGCAGATATTTTGACAAAACCATTGAAGGCGGATTTGTTCAAAAAATTAAAAATGATGCTCGGTGTTGTTAAATTCAAAAATCAATTTTAAGGGAAGGCTGTTAGAATAATATAAAATTGATTGTTGGATATTTGAGCATGTGGGATTTGTTGTTAGTATTCTTTAAATTGCCTTGATTTATGGTGGGTGTTAGAAGAAGAAGAAGAAAATGAATCGGCGAAGCACGACCAATGGTAGGTGCATGAAAAAGGTTGAAGACCAAAATGCTATGAGCATAAAATGAGGAGAGCTATTCAAGCAAGAAGACAAAGAATGCAAACAAAGTCCTTGAAGAAATTCACCTTGAATTGCTACGCTTGTCTTCATGCATTTGTTGTTTGTGTGCTTTTTCTTTTTATTTGATGGACTTTTGTTGTTTCATTTTAATGTCTTCAGAAGGAGTGTCGAAGACTTTGCGTGTGTTAAGTTTGAGTGTTATGCTATTATGAAGAGATAGAGGGTGCGTGTTGTGTTTTGATTGAAGCCACCAGAAAAGTATTTTAAGAACAAATTCTCCCTCCAACTTGTGCCTCGTTCCAAATTTTCAAAGTCACCTTTAATAGAGCTAAGCAAGAAGACAAAGAATGCAAACAAAGTCCTTGAAGAAATTCACCATGAATTGCTACACTTGTCTTCATGCATTTGTTGTTTGCGTACTTTTTCTTTTTGCTTTATTGACTTTTGTTGTTTCATTTTAATGTCTTCAGAAGGAGTGTCGAAACTTTGCGTGTGTTAAGTTTGAGTGTTCTGCTATTATAAAGAGAGGATGAGTGTTGTATTTTGATTGAAGCCACCAGAAAAGTATTCTAAGAACGAATTCTCTCTCCAACTTGTGCCTCGTTCCAAATTTTCAAAGTCACCTTTGATTTTCTTGGTTCCAACACATATCTTTTCCACAACTTTAGGGGAATCAACACACGCACATACGGAGAGAAGACAGGCAAATCAAGGAGTTCACCGAGCCAAATAGAGCCATGAGCAGAACCCGCACAGAACGGAGGCTAGAATTGCAAGAACTAGACAAGACCAATCTTGATAAGGCCATCAATACCAGCCAGAGAACGGTTAGGGAACGAAGGTTGGGGTTATCGAAATCAGACCAGAGGGCCAAATTCAAGAAGTACGCTCGAGTTCCGACGACTTCCATCAACTGCGGTAGCGGCGACTTTGGGAAAATGGTCGAGGAATTCAGCGGAATCCATTCGGCCGGCTTTGAAAATGAAGTCAACCCTTGTGGAGTTGGATTCTCGCAGTTTACTTTCCTTTCAGATCCGTCACGTAGCTTGCAATTGTCGAGACGGGTACATTCTTCTTAAATAGTAAAGACCAAATCACAAAATTGATAGATAAATGATGTAGTTGTATGACTTCTTTACTGTTTCTTTCTTATAAATTTATATTTCCTCAAAGCTTGATCGTTCTCCCATAATCTTTTTGAAACATATTGTTTGATATTGGAAATGTTTCTATAATTCACCGATCAATTAAACTTTATAGATGGGAAACAATTTGATAGGATAAACACAAAATCTTGGTGAAGCCCAAGAAAACCTCTTGTACCTGCCCCAACGCTCCTAAATCATACATCGTTTCTGTCTGTCTAACCGAGTTCATCCATAAACTATTTGTTTGCCCATCCACGAGGCATCCGGGATATGGTTGTAAATGTCTTTTTACAGAAGTAAAAGAAAAAAAAAAAAGCCACTGATAAGAGATATTATTGTAAGGAAATATACTTGGAAAAATATACCATCTATGTAATTATTTGTGTTGCATGATCATTTCTCTCTCTCAAGAATATATTCAGAGTCTACACCCTCAATGCAAAGCAAGTAACTTGGCTTTTCTTTTGTCCTAAATCTCTTGTCCTCGTCCTTGGTCCAAATTCATCAGCCACGAGAAATAGTGTCCAGGTTTCTTCAGAAGGTATGTACATGATTCACGTCCTTCTTTCCCTGAATGCAATTATTTCAGGGTTAACATTGTTGGTTGGCGATGTTTTTCGTTCCAGATACGACTACAGTTACAAAAAAAGATGCAGGAACCTTTTTACCTCAGAAAAGCGGATGACAATGAATTGCAGCGACTTATTGAGGTTACCATACCTTTCTTTCGACCTCTTACACAATCATTTATTGCCTGCGTTTTCCTCCGTTGGGGTAAAAGTTAAACTCAACTAATTACTATTATAAAATATTGTCACGAGTGGCTCGATTACAAAACTTCATTTCATTAATCCGGCTTTGGTAATACAAACATTTCTATTTGAAGCATGTTACTTTCTTGGATATTTCTCTTTTGATTTTCAAAATGTATTAATTATGCATAGTGCTTTAGAGGAACTTAACAAGACCCTTTTTATTAAGTTTGCTAGCAAGACGGTACGATGGTGTGACAGTCAAAAATAACCACAGACTTTTCTTTTTTTCCAACACAAGCGTATGGAAAATTGCCCAACAAAATACAGACCTTTCTCTCTCCTATGGAAAATGTGTGGCTGACATTGACCATCTCTTTTCCAACCTAACAGTACCATTAGGCAATGAAAATAGGACACCAAAAGTTTTTGTACAATAACCATTTGAATGTAACAATTATTTTCCCATTACTTGAGCACCTTTACTTCTATTTTTATTAATTAAGTATCATGATTTCTATAAAAAAAAAAATCATTTAACTTTCATATCGATTACTCAAATGTCATAATTTTTAAAAAAATTATTTACCATAAATGTCATGTGACAACAGATTTCCGGCACTTGTGGTGATTGGTTATTTTTATAGCACTTTAATGACTACTTTTGGGAAGTCGTGGCATTGTGATTTTAAAAAGTTATAACATTCAAATGAATATTTTTATGAAATTATGACACTCGAGTAATCGAAAAAAATTATAACACTGAACTAAGCACCGTACTAATTTTAGTATCCTTATACATTTTTCTTTGGGAAAATGACATAAATAGTCATTGAAATTTAGTCCAATGTGTACTGTGATTCCTGAACATTTAATTTATTCAATGTGATTTGAAATTATAATTTATTAATGTGGTTCTAGACATTTGGTAGATGTTGAAATTGGTTCTTTAGTTATATGAAAATGTTCAATGCTGTAATTTTATTAATTAAAGTTCAAAGGTAATATTGAACATTTTCATATAATTTAGGTACTAGTTGAATATCTACCAAAAATTTAAGACTACATAATTAAATTAAAATTTTATGGACCACATTACATAATAAGTTAAAGTTCAAGGACCATATACTTCATACCTTAGGGCTTGCGCGAGATGCCTATATAATTGTGTTGCCCTACTTCCATCTCAAAAAATGAGTTGCTTACGTAAGTGATCTCTCGAAGTTGCAAGCAACTTTTTCTCTCCAGACCACTGTCAAATCAAGACCTTGTGTCAGTAGAAATCTACACATTTTAAATTTGCCATATACTATACCGACCAAAACCCTCTCTCCCTCGCTTGGAGCTTTCCTCTACCGTCTGTGTAGCCATGGCAGCTTTCCTCCTCCTCTTTACCAACCCTAAACACCCACCATAAATAGCCCACACACCCATAACAAGAAGATCGTCAATCATTCCACTAATTTAACGTCATCAATCCTTTTCACTGTTTTATTTGTCCCCCACAAGGCTTCATCGGGAGTGAGAGGTTTCCTTCGCAAGGGAGTTTTGCCCATCTTTTCCGCGAGTTTTCCATCCCGCATTCTGGATTCAACGAGATTTGCTGTTTTCATGCTGGGCGGTGCCTCTGATTGGCAGATTGGTACAGAATCTTGAATCAACAAACCCTAGAAGCTGAGCTTAGCGTCCATGGCAGGGGAGGAAGAAGCAGTTGGTCGCCTCACTCATCTCTGCAACAAATTGGGTAAGCTGATGTATGAGAATGATATGATTGTTCTGGATGAGGAAATTTCTGAAGAAAAAATACAAGAATGCCGTTTCTCCCTTGTGGGGCAACTTTACAAAAACCCTAGTGTTAATTTTCAAGCACTTGCAACAGCAATGAAAAAAGCCTGGAAAAATGATTATATAGAAGTCAAGCCATTAGAGAATGGGAAAATCAGCTTTCTCTTTAGAAATGAAGGGGATAAGAATAGAGTCCTTGAGGGAGGTCCTTGGTCATTCTCGAACCATTTACTGATGTTAAGGACCTGGGAGCCGGATACCCCTTTACACTGCTATGAATTTAAAACCTGTACCTTTTGGGTTAGAATTTTTGGCCTCCCTTTGGAATGGAATTCGGAACGGATGATAAAGAAAATAGCCAGTTCAATGGGGAAAGTGTTGGAGGTTAAAACAGATGCTCGAGGCCCTGCTTTTCAGAAAATTGGGAAGGCAAGAGTGGAGATAGATGTCGAAGCTGAATTGAGAGTGGGACAATTGATGAGTCATGGAGATAAGAAAGTTTGGCTGGACTTTAAATATGAATGGTTGCCATTTTATTGTTACTCTTGTGACAAAATTGGGCATTATGCCACCAACTGTAAAGACATACCTTATGATGAGGAAAAATTTACAACTGAGCTGGGAGGATGTTTTGGCAGCTGGATGAGAGCATAAACTTCTGAACACAGCCCCTTCTGGAAAGTATTCTATCATGAAATACCGGTGGAAGCAAATGTAGAAGAGGTTGTACCTGAAACCCTGAACAACAAAAACAAAATGACATTATGGAAGTTGGTCAGCCTACTAATCCCATTATTAATCAGAATTTTCAGCAAGGAGGGTTAAATCCCAGCATCGCAACTGAGGTGCATATGCACAACTCTGGGAAAAGAGTACTTATGCTTACCGGGCCAGAGCAAGTGAATAATACAGACTTACAGCCAGCAACTTCATCTGAAAGTAGCAAAAAGAAAAACCTCTCTCAACATAAAACTCACTCTTTCAAGAAACCAAGGAAAGGCAGCGCTCAGATTACAAGTACTCTAGTTCAAAAAGTGCTTGATGAGGCACAACTTCTAGAGACCCCCATTCTGATAACTGAAGAAGCGGCAGCATGGGCTGTGGTGGCTAGCCCTAATAAGCCACCGCATGAAAAATGAATATACTAAGTTGGAACTGTCAAGGGTTGGGCACACCTTTGACAGTTCGAGAATTAAGAGCCATCACGGCTCGTTTCAAGCCCTCTTTGGTTTTTTTAATGGAAACAAAAAACAAAACGGAAGTTGTGCAGCAAGTGAGGAGAAGAGTTCAATTTCAAAAATGTTTAGAAGTTGAACCAAAAGAGGGTCTCGGCGGGAGGTCTGGCGCTTATGTGGGATGATCGGATTACAGTGGAAATAGATTCAATGGAGGAGAGCATTATCAATCTAACATGTCAAGAAGGGGTCAGGGGAAAAAAATGCGGATTACCTTTGTTCATGCGCCATATACATACCCCAAAAGGTTACAATTGTGGTATAGCTCATGGCGTATAAGTTCTATTAATACTCTACCTTGGGTGTGCTTGGGAGATTTCAATGAAGTTCTATTTTATTGGGAAAAAGTGGGGAAGAAGATGGCTGAGAATTTCAGAATGACAGCGTTTCGGGATTGCATGGATGCATGTTCCTTAATGGACATAGAAAGCAAGGGATGTGCGTTTACTTGGTCCAATAACAGGGAAGGACAAGAACATGTGAAAGAACGACTTGATAGAGTGGTGAGTACCTTGGAATGGCGGCTGTTGTTCCCTGAAGCTGAAGTTTTTGCCCTTCTAGCAGTTGGATCAGATCATAGTCCCATTCTCCTGTCTCTCCAACCAAATCAACATAGAAGGAAAAGAAGATTTAGATTTGAAGCTTTTTGGCTTGAAAGTGTAGAATGCAAGGAAGTGGTGCAACAATCATGGTCATCTACAACTCTGCACCAATCCAACTTAGTTGGTAAACTTCAGGCTGTTCAAAAAGGACTCTCTAAGTGGAGTAAGCAGAAATTTGTGAATGGCAAGGAGCGAATCAGTCTATTAAAGCAAGAACTAGAAAGCATTACTAATAATAGCTATGCTGGCTATAACAAAGCACTCTTTAAAAAGCTATTAAGCGAAATTGATGAGCTTGGAAGGCAAGAGGAAATGTATTGGGGGTTAAGATCGAGAATTAATTGGCTAAAATGGGGAGACCAGAACACCAAATACTTTCATGCGATGACTATACAAAGGAGGCAGAGAAACAGAATTTCTATGTTGCAAACAACAGAGGATATATGGCTCGTTGAACAAAATCAGTTGAAAGAACATACTGTGCAATTCTTCAGGGAATTATATCAGTCCTCTAGACCCAGGAACTCTGAGCCAGTGATAGACCAAATACCTGCAAGAGTAACAGGCGATATGAACAGAAAATTACTTGCTGAAATCACTATTGAAGAAGTTACTGAAGCTGCATTTCAGCTAGGAGCTACTAAAGCCCCTGGTCCAGACGGTCTCAATGGTCTCTTCTATCATCATCATTGGGAAGATATAAAATGGGATATATTCAAGGAGGTGGAGGAATTTATGGCCACTACATATTTTTCACCAGCACTAAATCAAACAAACATCTCCCTTATCCCGAAAGTCCAAAGATAGGAGAGATTAGATCAGTATCGTCCCATCAGTTTATGCAATTTTTCCTATAAGATTATTTCTAAGGTGCTAGCTAATCGCCTCAAACATCTTCTACCAGAAATTATAGCCCCAGAACAGAGTGCTTTTGTTGGTGGGAGGCAAATCCAAGATAATATTTTTATTGTCCAGGAAGTATTGCATCAAATTAGAATCAGGAGCAGAAAAAAGAAGTTCCAAGCAGTTCTGAAACTGGATATGAAGAAGGCATATGATCGAGTGGAATGGGATTTTTTGGAGGCGTGCCTTTTAAAAAATGGTTTCGATGAGAAATGGGTAAAATTGGTGATGCAATGTGTTACTACGGTGACATTTAATGTCATATTTAATGGCGAATCCCTACAATACTTTCAACCTACAAGAGGACTCAGGCAAGGCGATCCCTTATCTCCATATCTTTTTATTATTGTAGCAAATGTTTTATCCTCTCTGATGAAGCAAGCTGTAGAAAATGGCAGCATTATAGGAATCAAGCTGAACAGACATTGCCCTACACTTTCTCACTTATTATTTGCCGATGATTCGATCTTTTTTATGAATGGTACCATCCTGGAATGTCAAAACCTGGCTATGATTTTGAATCAATATTGTCTAGCTGCTGGACAAGAGATTAATTTGAACAAATCAGGCATATACTTCAGTAAGGGCTGCCCTCAAACGTTGAAAGATAATATGGCAAGGGAATTGAGGGTTCCTATTATGGATAAAACAGGCAAATATCTGGGTATGCCCTCGGACTGGGGAGAGTCGAAAAAACAAATGTTCGCATGGGTACTTGGAAGAGTATGTTCAAAATTAGCAAGCTGGAAGGAGAAGTTATTATCTAAAGCTGGAAAAGAAGTCCTACTGAAAACAGTTATTCAAGCACTTCCTCAATACGCCATGTCAGTATTTAAAATCCCTGTATCTATTTGCAAGACTATTGAACAGAAAATCGCTTCATTTTGGTGGAAAACTAATGAGAAAAAAGAAGGCATTCATTGGAAGCAATGGGAACTATTGAAAACAAGGAAAGATAGAGGTGGTATGGGTTTGAGAGATCTTCTCTCCTTTAATAAGGCAATGTTAGGGAAACAGACATGGCGACTGGCACAACAACCAGATTCTCTTTGGGGGAGATTATTTCAGGGGTTATACTATCCAACTACGGATATATGGCATGCAGCAAATGGCACCCGACCTTCATGGGGATGGAGAAGCCTGGTCCTGGGAAGAGAGACTATAGCACCTAAAATAATGTGGAAGGTAGGGGATGGATCTAAGATCAAAATCAGAGAAGATAAATGGCTGCACAGAGGTATTATTGAGGGTCCAGTGCATGTAAATGAACCTGCCCTAGTCTCAGAACTCATAGATAAAGAGCAAGGGAGGTGGGATGATGTTAAAATAGCAGCACACTTCGATGAACAGTTAGCTGAAGAAATTCTGACCATTCCTATCACGCCCCAAACAGAAAAGGATCATCTTGTATGGACTGGCACGCAGGCAGGAAAATATACAATGAAAAGTGCGTATAACTACATCAAGGAAGACAAAACACACATTTAGGAGAATCATGCTACAACTTCTTTTCAACCTCCCCCCTCAATTTGGAGAGATATATGGAATTTGCACACCCCACCCAAAATAAAAAAATTTATGTGGAACCTATGCAACAATGCTCTCCCAACAAAAGATAACCTTTATAGAAGGAAAATATCACCTGACCCTATGTGCCCATTGTGCAACTTGGAGAGGGAAACGGTTGAACATTTGTTTTTGCTATGTCCTTGGACAAGAAACATTTGGGACACTGAACTGCAAATCAAAATTTCACGTCAGGGCTTGACAAGAATCGAAACATGGTTTTGTCAACTTAAAGAGGAGACTACGAACCCTTCACTTATGCAGATAGTGGCTGTAACGCTGTGGAATATGTGGAAGGCCAGAAATCAGGCAGTCTTTCGAGGTAGAAAACCAGAGGCGCCCGCTATTATTGATGCAGCACAAGCGCTACTTAAAAGCTATCATAGATGGAATCCAAAAACGAGCAGGTCGAGAGATGCAGGAGAAGTTGCACCTGAAAATAGAGAAATCGGTATAGCTATAAACGAGATCAATGCAGAGCAGAGGCAGGGGAATAGAGAATCGAGTGAGGAACAACATAATAGGGCGTGTATACAAAATCACATAGCAAATGATGGTTCGCGGAATAGGGGAGAGAAGTGGAGAGAAAACCTGAGCTCAAGGTCCGGAACAGGAGAGGTTGATAACAGTGCACAACGGCGAGCCAGGTACCCTTGGCCCAGCACCGCTAACCCTCGAACTGATGAGACCGAGTGTGAAACAGGGGACTTGCTACAATACAGAGCTCGAAGGGAGGACGCCCAGACATTGACCAAGGGAGAGCAATCCCATCAACGTTCCGACATCCGAAGAACCACATGTTGGAAGACCCATGAAGAAGACGGCCCTGAAACTCGAAAAATAAACATCTCTCAACTCGGCAGCGACAATATTATTGAAGCAGAGTATGCAGCAGCAAAGTTAATGACTGGTGGGCTGAACCCTCGACCAAAGGAAGCGGGGCAAATCGGTAGATCTGGAAGGAAATTAAATTCGGAACATGGAGAGTGGCGACCTAAACAGAGAGACGAGCCGAGACAGATCTACCGAACGATGAAATCGGATAGCAACGCTGGTGCAGGGGGCGGCGTTCGCATCACTGAAAGCCGAGCACACGCTCACTGGAACATCAGATCTGCAAATCGAGCGTCCACACCACCTTTGAAAAGGAGAGATATGCGGAGACAGCAATACGCGGGTGCAGGGGGCGACGTCCGAAGCTCTGAAAGCCGAGAAAAAGCTCCACTGAACACCCGATCTGCAACTCCAGAGAACGCACCGCCTCTGAACTGGAGAGATGAGTCCAGACAGACATACCGAACTCTAGAACCGGACGGAAACGCTGGTGCAGGGGGCGGCGTCAGCAGCTTTAAAAGCAGCGAACAAACCCAACAGAAAACCAGATCTGTAAATCGAGAGAACACACAACCTCAGAAGTGGGTTCCACCGGAAGAAGGAGTCTTGAAGATAAACATAGATGGAACGTTCTTACCTGGTTCGATGAAGCAATCGATCGCCTGCATATGCCGCGATTCAGAGGGGAGGATGGTGGACGGAGTGGCTAAAGCAATCAGAGCCTCATCCCCCTTAATGGCTGAAACCCTAGCACTCTTGGAAGCCATCAACTTTTTCTACCCTAAAAGACGTGAAGCTCTTCTCTTTGTGTCAGACAGTTCGCAACTTGTTAAAGCAATGACTAGTTCTCAGCAGTTCAGTTGGGAAGTTCAACCTATAATCAGCAAATGCAAGGAAAATTTGCAGGCCTTTTCCAACGTAAGGATAGCCCATTGCTCTAGAGAGGCTAATTGTGTTGCAGATTGGGTTGCTAAAGCCCACAAAAATAACTATTTATCTCTGAATTGGGTCTCATCACCTCCCCAAACTTTATGGGATCTACTATGTAATGATGCCCATGTCTTGGGCCTCTCATCTTTGATCACTTAATGAAATACTTCAGCTTCTGACCAAAAAAAAAAAAAATTGCCATATACTAAACCTATTTCTCCGGTTCGAATTTCATCTCCGATGCCATTTGGAGCTTTTTATCTGTGATATTCATTTGCTACAAAATATACGCATAGAAACGAGATAAACAGCTAAAGAAATAAATCATTCAAGAGATTCGCACGATTTGTTTGTTACGACCTATATCCACATGGAGCGTGGCAGAAAGATTTATCTATAATGAAGCGATAAGAGAAATGACACAAAATATAACACAAACTTACGGAATATATCCTCCTGGACTATGCCCAACAAAAACGCCCCACTGAGCAAATTCCAGTTGCCCGGCCAGGCAGGCTACCGGCAAGGAGTCCACCTCCTGGACTGGCGGACGACGGGCTGTTGGAGAAATCTTTCCAGAATATTTTGAAGCCGACAAAACGTTTCTATCGCCTAAGTCTCGGATGTTCGGAGACCGACGCTTTAAAGTCTGAAGACTTTGTATTCTCAAGACTCAAGACTCAAGACTCAAGACTCAAGACTCAAGACTCAAGACTTAAGAATCAAGACTCAAGACTTAAGTCTATTCTCACTGACAGTCTTTCTAATCCAGTGATGAAGGAAATCCAAAGCCGAGGTATATGGTTGAGGATTCGATCCTATCCTCTCGGAAAAGATTCTTTGGTTGGATAATCATTTCGGACTCTTTGATTCTTATCTAAGATCGATTGAAGATCCGATGGTCGACGAAATATTCTTGGAATGTTCTATTCTTGGAAACCAAGATCCCGTTTGTATGGGCGAACGGATTGATGGGCTATCATCGATTCCTTAAATAGCTCGGATGATCTTCTTGATTGATTCCGTCCAACGGGTAGATTGGAGGAATTCCTTTGGTAAGTGCCAACGGCTATGATGGCATAAAGGAGTATAAAAGGAAGACGTTCGGTTGTTTTAAGTGTGTGATTGATAGAAAAATTAAGTCCGAAGAACCTTGATTGTTAGTCAATACGTTCGAGCGAAATTGTACACAGAGAGTGTTTATACTTGGTGATACCTTGAGCGAGTGTAGTAAATCATCTACATCGAGAGATCAAGGAAGAACAACACGTAACATCTCTTTGTTCATAGTGGAATCCAGCCAAATTGGCTGTCGGTGCGAAAGAAGAGTGGACGTAGGCTTGGATCAAGCCGAACCACTATAAACCGCGTGTTTAATTCTCTCTTTCCTTACTCAGTCTTACATTGATTGTTATCTTTCGCTAATCCTTGAACTGTCTAAGTATTGCGTAAGTATACAGAAATTATCAAGAAAAATCTTTGTATACCTATTCACCCCCCCTCTAGGTACTCATACTAGCCACATCAATTGGTATCAGAGCCCGTGTTCTTACTTTGTTTGAAGTGTTTTACTTCACAGTAAAAGATCCATGGCTGGTATGCTAGCACGGGGCCGATGGAAGGGAAAAGCAATACAAGACCACCCTACTTTGATGGGAAGGATTACAACATCTCGGAAGAACAAGATGAAAGCCTTTCTACGTTCCAAAGATCCTCTCGGAATGGGACGTTGTGGAAAGAGGAATCACTCCTACCGCTGCATCAATCTCCGAAAGAGGGAAAGAAACTGTTGAAGCCAAGCGGAATGTCTCAAGAAGAGATAAACAAGAGACAAGCACTCGATGCTAAAGCAATTTATTCTTTATATTGTGCTTTGTCACCAACTCGAATATAACAGAATATCTTCTTGTATTACAGCAAAAGAAGTCTCGGGATAGATTACATATCACTTATGAAGGGACAGACCGAGTGAAGGAGACCAGAATTAACATTCTCCTTGGTCAATATGAAGCCTTCAAAATGAAACCAGGAGAATCTATAACCGACATGTTTAGCCGTTTTACGATATTGTCAATGGTCTTGAGAATCAAGGACAGAAAATTTCTGATCCTATGAAGGTGAACAAGCTCACTGCGTGGACTCTCCAAGGATTGGAATCATATCAAGACTTCAATAAGAGAGACGCAAAGAATTATGCCATTATCTCGTAGATGAGCGATTGGAACTCTTCAGTCTTACGAAGTGGAACGAATTAATGAAGACGAAGATCCAAGAGGTAAGAAATCCATTGCATTAAGATCTAATGATGATTCGATGATACTGATTCGAAGAAGATTTGGACGATGAGGAGCTTGCTCTTATGATTAGAAGGTTCGAAAAGCTGAATAGAAAAGGAAGAAGGTTCAACTCAAAGAAACAAAGTTTTCGAAACAACAAACCAAGTTTGTTGATAATGAGGAACCAAGCAAAGATGTAGTTTGCTTCGAATGTAAGAAAAAGGGACACATAAGACCCAATTGTCCTCTCCTGAAGAAGAAGAAGAGAGGAAAACCTGAGAAGTCTCGAAAAGCTCTTAAAGCCGAAACCTGGAGCGATACAGAGTGTGAAGAAAGTGATGAGGAATATGCCAACCTGTGTCTGATGGCGCAATCAGACTCAAATTCGCAATCAGACTCAGACAGTGAATTTGAGGTAAGTGATTATAAAATTCGTGTCAAAGTCTCTAAATACATTGATGAATTATGTTTTAGTCTTAAGACTTCTCTCAAAAAGATTTCCGAACTTAAAAAGGAAAACTCAGTTTTAAAAAAAAAAAATGAAAACATTTTAGAAGAAAAAGTGAAAAGTTTAAACTTGAATGTTTCGACTCTTAAAGAGAATGAAGATAAACTTTCAAAAGAAAATACTTTCTTAAAGACTGATTTATCAAATATTTCAAAGAAATTTTCAATAGGGTCGGAAAAACTTGAAAAAGTTCTTTCAGTCCAAAGACCTTACTTTAATAAGTCTGGTCTAGGTATGACAGCAGAAACAATTCCCTTGATTGATTTTCCAAAAGTAAAAGAAAGAATTAAGAAAAGACCGTCAAAAGAGGCTTACAAAAATCATTTCAAGAAAGTCTTTGTAAAATCTGTAGGTCGAAATGCTCTAAGATGTTCAAAGTGTAACAGTCAAGATCATTTTGAAAAAGACTGTCCTATGGTTTGGAAGCCTCGTTAAGAGAGTATGGCCTAATAATGCTTATCCTACTAACACCAAAGGACCCAAGAAAATTTGGGTACCAAAGAAAGCTTGAGACTCTCTTTTGAATGCATGTCTCTGTCAAAAGAAGGTAAAGTGGTATCTTGACAGCGGATGCTCAAGACACATGACAGAGACTCAAATTGCTTCATAAAGCTTATTCAAGTAAATGGTGGAAAAGTTTCATTTGGAGGAAATAGCAAAGGAAGCATTGTGGGATTCGGAATCGTGAAAATTGGAAATCTCACAATAAGCAATGTATCTCTAGTGGAAGGACTCAATTACAATCTTCTCGTATTAGCCAATTGTGTGATACCGGTTTCAAGATCTCCTTTCAAGAAGGCATATGTTCTGGAATTAGTAAAGATTCGACTCAGTCTTTCATGGGTCGAAGGCATGGAAACATCTACCTCCTTGATGTAAAACCAAATGAAGCACAATGCCTAATCTCAATTCAAGATGAAGCAGTCTTATGGCACAGAAAGCTTGGCCATATCAACATGAAGCAATTAGCCAAAATCTCATCAAAGAAGCTTGTTCGAGGACTACCTAAAATGCCATACCAAAAGTCTGACTTATGCACTCCATGCATTCTGGGAAAGCAGGTAAGAAATTCATTTAAGTCAATAAATCATATCTCTACTAATCATGTACTACAGTTACTTCATATGGATCTCTTCGGACTAACAAGAACCCAAAGCATTGGAGGTAATAAGTATTGTCTAGTAATTGTAGACGATTACTGTCGCTTTACCTGGGTATATTTTCTTGCAAGTAAGTCAGAAACCTTTTCGTACTTTGAGAAGTTTGCAAAAAAGGTTCAAAATGAAAAAGGATGTGCTATTTCAAGTATAAGAACAGATCATGGAAGTGAATTTGAAAATCAAGATTTTACGAAATTTTGTGATAAATCTGGTTTTAATTACATGTTTTCCTCTCCGTATACTCCAGAGCAAAATGGAGTTGTGGAAAGAAAGAATAGATCTCTTCAAGAAATGGCTAGAACACTTTTAATTGAAAGTAAAATCTCTTCACGATTTTGGGCTGAAATTTCGTTTCAACACTTGCTATGTCATAAATAGAGTCTTCCTAAGACCTATTCTTGAGAAAACCCCATATGAATTGTTCAAAGGCAAGAAGCCAATCGTTTCATACTTTCATGTGTTTGGTTGCAAATGCTTTATTTTGAAAAATGCAAATGATCGAGTTGGTAAGTTTGAAGAAAGATCAGATAAAGGTATCTTCCTTGGATATTCTACATCAAGTAAAGCCTACAGAGTCTTCAACAAGAAAAGCCAGTCTGTAGAGGAATCAATGAATATCAAATTCCAAGACTCAACGCAAGACGAATCCAGCCATACTCAATTTGAAGAGTCTGAACCCGCTCTAGACTTTCCAATGTCTCCAACTCAAGAAGCATCTCAGACTCTGGAAGTCCAACATCAAGATGCTCATGAAGATTCAAATAAAGAAAGAGATCATCAACCAGGCAAATCAACTAGTAACTGGAAGCACAAATCCAGTCATCCCAAAGATCTCATTATTGGCGAAATCAATGAAGGAATCCGCACCGAGATCAAAAAGGCGTGAAGAATCTAGTGCTGTGGCTCTCATTTCTGAAATTGAACCAAAAAGCATAGAAGAAGCTTTATCGATGAAAGTTGGATCGAAGCTATGCAATAAGAACTCGAGACAATTCAACATCAATGATGTCCGGGAATTGACATCTAAACCAAAAGGTAAAACTGTTATTGGAGCCAAATGGGTATTCAGGAACAAAATGAATGAAGAAGGAAAAGTCGTACGAAATAAAGCAAGACTCGTGGCCAAAGGTTATACGCAAGAAGAAGGAATAGACTATGACGAGACTTACGCACCAGTAGCAAGGTTAGAAGCTATTCGTCTATTACTTGCGTTTGCTTGTTATAAAAATTTCAGGTTATTCCAAATGGACGTCAAAAGTGCATTTCTAAATGGATTTATCCATGAGGAAGTTTATGTGGAACAACCGCCTGGGTTTGAAGACCCAAAGAAGTCAGACTCAGTCTTCAGACTGAAAAAGGCCCTGTATGGTTTAAAGCAAGCACCTCGAGCTTGGTACGACAGACTAAGTAAGTTTTTATTACAGAATGGTTTTGTCAAAGGTAAAGTAGATACTACCTTATTTATCAAAAGGGAAAACAAAAGCTTTTTACTTGTTCAAATATATGTGGACGATATTATTTTTGGTTCACCTAATGAAAGTCTATGCAAGAAATTTTCTAAGTCTATGCAGGATGAGTTTGAAATGAGTATGATGGGAGAGTTAACATTCTTTCTTGGACTCCAAGTGAAACAAATGAAGGAAGGAACTTTCATTCATCAAGAAAAATATGCGAATGATCTTGTCAAAAGGTTTGGATTGGGAAAGTGCAAAAAGACCGACATACCAATGTCATGTTCTCGAAGATAGACAATGATGAAGAAGGAAAGAAAGTAGATCAAAAGCTGTACGGGAGCATGATCGGTTCACTTCTTTATCTTACGCTTCTAGACTCGATATTTTGTTGAGTGTTTGTATCGTGCTAGGTTTCAATCGGATCCTAGAGAATCACATCTCATTGCCGTGAAACGTATTAGCAAATACGTTGCCTCATCTTCAAGCATCGGTCTTTGGTATCCAAAGAGGGGAGACTTTAATCTTCTAGGATACTCAGATGCAGATCGCCGGTTGCAGAGTCGATAGAAAGAGCACTTCTAGAACTTGTCAACTGCTTGGAAACAGGACAGTGTCTTGGTTCTCAAGGAAGCAAAGCACTGTAGCTCTCTCAACGACAGAAGCAGAATATGTAGCTCTTGGAAGCTGCTGTTCGCAAATTCTATGGATAAAACAACAGCTACAAGACTTTGGCATTGAAGACTCATGCACAGAAATCAGATGTGACAACACCAGCGCGATCAATCTCACCAAAAATCCAATCCTTCATTCAAGAGCAAAGCATATTGAGATTCGACATCACTTCATTAGAGATCATATTCAAAATGGAGAAATCTCGATTCAATTTGTTGATTCAAGAGTCAACTAGCGGATATATTCACAAAGCCTTTGGAGAAAAATCAATTCGACTTTATTCGCTCAAGACTCAACATTTTGAAGCTTGAAGAAGTTAAAGTCTAGAGACTCACCAACTCCAAGACTCTGATCTCTCAGACTTTAAATCATGAGACTCATGGCTAAAGACTGTAAGTTGCTATTTTATCTAAAAGGTACGAATTCTTGTTTAGTTATTTTATCTAATCTCGAAAAGGTACGATCTTTCTTTCAGATATAATTCGTATGAAATTCGAAAATTTTTAAGGAATTAATTTTGGTAGTTATTGATTTTGAAAAGATGTGTTCGTACACTTTCCTTGTACCGATTAAACTTCTCTTTTCAAATCCGAGGTACATATATATATACAGTTTTTCTTCGCCCAATCTTCAAAACCCTAAAAAGTCACTCTCCTCCCGATACTGTTTCTACTTCTTGTCCGTCGTCGAGAAAGTAGTCATTTTTCTTGGGAAAAGCAAGTGAAGGAATCCTCCAATAGACGAAGAAAGATGTCGTCTTCGAGGAAATCATCAAGAATAGCGGCGGGGACCACAAAGAATGGAGAAGGGACCGATTCACTTCGATCTTACTAAGGAAAAAGACTTATCAAGTCAGCGACAAAGTCCGATTTGCTCTCCTCCACGTCATTCAGCACCTCCTGCCCCACAAGATGCAAGTCAACATCCGGAAGAAGAGATAATCGAGGAAGCCGACCCGAAGAATCCAAAGACCCTCCTTTATCTATAAGCTTTATCGTGCGTTGAAAACCTCCGGTTCTTCATTAAAATATATAGATGACTTCCTTAAGGACAAAATTATGGGAATGAGTATCTTTTCTGCGGAAAATGGAGGAATTGGGAGTTGCTCCTAAAGGAAGGGCGAGAGGAGGCTCTTGAGAACATTTGGTACAAAATCGATTGAAGGGAATGATGATGACAAAATGTTCCTTGAATTTAAACCTAGAATGGGTGTGGCAGCAAAGGTAAAGGAAATCGGATGGATTTGTTTAAATCCAAGGATCAAGAAAAAGTGTATTTCAGGTGTTGAAAAGAGGGGTGATAAACCCTAGAAGTGTTGATTTTGACTTCCGGACTCCATCAACATGAACTTAAGAGAGAAGTTGAATTTGCTTCAACTTGAGACTTTTGCTCGACTCTACGGACGGGTATGCTCAAGCGACCGCTTATTTCTATTCAAATCTTAGCTTTTTGGATGCGAATAGAATTTCATTCAAAGTGTTCGAGACAAAGTCTACGTGGTAGATGTGAATATGTTGGCGGACATAGTTGGGGTTGAACGTGGACGCTATATTCCAATCAAAGTCTCACCTGCTCGTACTACTCTGGATCTTGTCAAAGATATGGACGCAGAGAAGAAAATTACCTACTCAAGGATGAAGGCCATCAACATCGTGCTTCATAAGATTGTGATTAACTGTCTCAGACCGAAGTCTACGTCAAAGACTTCTGTGTCTCTTCCTGAAGCAAATTTGATGTATGCGATCAACTCAGGACGGAAGTTTTCTCTCCCGCACACTATTCTCTTCCATATGTACAGAGCAATGTCAAAAGACAAAGGACAATTGCCTTATCCGGTCCTGGTGACCAAGATCTTCGACACATGAACATTGAACCGCCACATACATTTTGTGTTCAACCGTGTGATAAGATGGTGGTAGGGTTGAAAATGTTAATGAAGATGCGTCTGCAAGAACTCTCCAAGGCAATGGAGAAATTCAAAGTGAAATCTCCGAGCCGACCGCCTCAAAGAGAAAAGGAAAGGAGGCCATTGGTGCTCCATCGAAAAAGAAGAAAAAATTCTCATCCTGGAAGATGAAGATGAAGTTGAAGATGATGAAGATCCCACTATCCAAGCACTGACAAGAACCAGACGTTCTGTGTCTCAACCGACAGAACTTCAACAGAGCAGAGAAGAAGAATAGCAGAACAGAGAAGAAGAAGAACAGAGAGAGAAGGAGAAAGAAGTTGAAGAAGAAGGAGAACGAGAAAAAGAAAAGTCTGCTGATGAATCTGGAGAGAAGGGAATTCAAGAGCATGATCATCACTCCTCCTCTTTCGATGTCATAGAGACAGGGGGAGTTGGCGAGCAAGAGAGGTCTACACCTCATGCTGCTGTCAATGAAGATCTAAGACAATCTCCAGAAGACCCAGAAGAAGTTCAGGTCTCTCAATTGCCTGAGGAAGGTCACGATACGTCAGAACCAAATCTGCAAGACTTAACAGAAACGCCATCGTCTGCATACACTCCTTCTGAGAAAGCCAATGCCAGTACACAGACGGAAGATTCTGCAGATTTTCGTCGTATCATGGATATTCTTCTGGAAATGCGTGGACAGATATACGCTCTGGACTGTGAAATCCAATCCTTGAAGAATGCTGGACAAGCATCTTCAGTCTCTCTGGAGGATAAATTCAAAGACCTCGCTCTGCAACTTCAAGCCAATGCTAAGGGAGAAGAGGTAGCTCAACTGAGAGAAGACCTGAAGAAGCTCGTAGGAGTCGTCCAGTCCATTGGGGATTTCCAGATCGTGCGCGTTCCCAAGCAGACATGACTCCTTTCTCACCCTTTTTAATGCTGACAAAAAAGGGGAGAACAAATTTGAACCAACAATTTTTTTAATATCTATCTTTTAAAATTTTTAGTGGTTATGTTTATTTTTTAGTATGACTTGAGAACTTGAACTTGGGTGTGAATATGACTGAATTGGCTGTGGATTGTGATGCTTGACTGGTTGCATATTTATTTCAAGTGTTGTTATATGGTGTTACTCATGAAAGACTAACCAATTTTCGTGGATGCGAGTGCAGGTTGTTTTATTAATCTTTATGAGTTAGCCATATTGCTTGAGAAATGTTTTTGCGAGTCAAAGTTGTTCAAATCTACAAGAAAGTTTTGTCACCATCAAAAAGGGGAGATTGTTGGAGAAATCTTTCCAAAATATTTTGAAGCTGACAAAACGTTTCTATCAGTCTAAGTCTGGATGTTCGGAGACCGACAGTTTAAAGTATGAAGACTTTGTATTCTCAAGACTCAAGACTCAAGACTCAAGACTCAAGACTCGAGACTCAAGACTTAAGAATCAAGACTCAAGACTTAAGTCTATTCTCACTGACGGTCTTTCTAATCCAGTGACGAAGGAAATCCAAAGCCGAGGTATATGGTTGAGGATTCGATCTTATCCTCTGGAAAAGATTCTTTGGTTGGATAATCATTTCGGACTCTTTGATTCTTATCTAAGATCGATTGAAGATCCGATGGTCGACGAAATATTCTTGGAATGTTCTATTCTTGGAAACCAAGATCCCGATTGTATGGGCGAACAGATTGATGGGCTATCATCGATTCCTTAAATAGCTCGGATGATCTTCTTGATTGATTCCGTCCAACGGCTATGATGGCATAAAGGAGTATAAAAGGAAGACGTTCTGGTTGTTTTAAGTGTGTGATTGATAGAAAAATTCCAGAGTCTGAAGAACCTTGATTGTTAGTTAATACAGTTCGAGCGAAATTGTACACACAGAGAGTGTTTATACTTGGTGATACCTTGAGCGAGTGTAGTAAATCATCTACATCGAGAGATCAAGGAAGAACAACATTGTAACATCTCTTTGTTCATAGTGGAATCCAGCCAAATTGGTTGTCAGTGCAGAAGAGTGGACGTAGGCTTGGATCAAGCCGAACCACTATAAACCGCGTGTTTAATTCTCTCTTTCCTTACTCAGTCTTACATTGATTGTTATCTTTCGCTAATCCTTGAACTGTCTAAGTATTGCGTAAGTATACAGAAATTATCAAGAAAAATCTTTGTATACCTATTCACCCCCCCTCTAGGTACTCATACTAGCCACATCACGGGCAAGGCCTCCACGCACTACAGTCTAACGTTGGGCATGGACTGGAGATATTATTACAAAATTATCATGCCGTTTACATATCAAATGGACTGACATTGTTGTGTTGTAATTGGCTACTGCTTCAGGAAAAATCATTCTCTGATCAACCCATCACCAGTTCAGTTCAATCATCCATTAGTTTACGTATGAATACCTGTCCTCGTGCTGTTGGAGATCAGAAAGGTAGCTTTCATTCTTCAAAGAATCGTTAAATGTTAAAGTTCTTGTGGTGAATAATGCAACATGACACCGCATTATGTCCTTTGCCCTTTTAGTTTCAACCTTGGTTTGACCTAAAAGATGAGTTTTCTTTAACTCTTTTTTTACACAATAGCATATTGCTAACCTGAAGGTGACTAAATGGTGCCATTCTTTTCTTTTTGAAATCTTACACTTGAACCATACGATGTAGCATTCATTTTTCAGAATTACACTTTATCTCTTAGTATTGTATGGACGGAAAGGACGAGAGTTTTTAGTGTGCAGGCTAGATCACTATTGTAATGCTTCTGTAAAGTTGCGTTTATATGCGCTTCAAATAGCTCTTATAGATAGGATAAAATCTACAAATCGCTGTTATTTCCGAAGAACTTCTTGTGTATTGGCATATATTTGAGCTAAAATGGGCTCTCTCTCTCTCTCTCTCTCTCTCTCTCTCCCTCTCCCCTCTGCCCCTCCCCCTCCCTCCCTCCCAGTCTCCCCCCCCCCCCCCCCCCCTCCTTCCCTCTCTCTGGGTGACCAATTAATTTCGTTTAAAGTGAACAAAGGAACGACTGTCTGGCTTTATGTTCTCAAGTTGGCCACTTAGATATGTGCAGCTGCATTGTCTCATGAAATGGGTTTGATAAATTGTGGACAGAAAAGTGGTTCATTTCCCTGGATAGATTATGTCTAATGATTGTGCCTTTGCACCATTAATTTGTTTCTATGCACAGGATTCCAGCCGCCCTTTGGGATCGACTTGAGTCACGCACCGACAGGCTATATCACGAACAAAGTATCACTTCTGAGTGATCTGACAGAAGGAGAAAATATGACGGTGTCAAGTGAAGCGAGAAGATTAGAAGTTATGCAGAAGCAAATAGCAGAAAGTGATTTTGTGCCAATGCAAAGCGCTCGAGATACAGAGGCTGAACTATCCTGGGTAGTGAAGAAGGACAGCATTCCTCGTGCTGCTTCAGCACATACATCGCACTCAGAATTGGAAGTTGGTTCACATTGCTCGGAATTTGAATCTGAAGACACAGATAGGAAGATGAAGGTCAAGGCAAGTCCAAAATATCATGAGAGAGAAGCATTGGAAAGTGAAGTATCACAGATGCGAAACAAAGTAGAGTCAGAGGTTGAACACTTTACCTTGGAAGTAAATAAAGACACTGCTTCCAGTGAAGTTCATTTATATCCATCGGAACAAGAATCTGAAGTTGATTCATATTGCTCGGGACCGGAATATGATGTTGGAGATAAAAAGGTGAGGACAGAAGCAAGTCCGGAATACGAGATTATGCACATACCAAAAATGCAAAAGGAAAGTTCTCCACACGCTACTTTTGATGATAATAATGCCTCGATTGATATGTTTGGCCATGGTGGAAAACAAGAGAGGAGACCATCACCGGGATGTGGTGCCATTAACTATGATCCTATACTCGACCATCTCATCAAGTCCATAGCAAAATCTAAGATTGAAAAAATTGAAATATATGGCCAAAATGAAGTTGGAAAAGCTATTGTCATTGAAGCCTTGAAGGAATCAGCAATATTGAGGAATCTATTTGATAGAGTCATCTGTGTTACTGTTCCTCTGAAATGTGAAATGGCAAAGGTGCAAATGGAGATTGCTAGACAAATATCTTCTGATTTAACTGAAGCCAATGCCATTGATATGCCACATTCGGTGGTGAATGCATTGGAAGGCCTCAAGTTTTTACTCATTCTTGTTGGCATTAATCAGCACACGAAGCTGGAGACATTGAGAATTCCTATTTTAACACCACAAGTTGGTAGCAAGATAGTCTTTGTGACTGGATCGGGACAATTGTATGATGAAATTGAAGTGGATAAGAAAATATGTTTGGACAATCTCTTGTTCTGGGAATTATTTCGTCAGAATGTGGGTGCAGCTGTTCAATCAACTGCTGTTGAATTCCTAGCTAGAGAAATAGTTAGGATGTGCAGGCCATATTCACATGCTGTTATTCTAATGGCAAGGGCACTGCAAAATGTTGATGACATTTTAATCTGGAAACATGCGCTTGAAAGACTGAATGTTCGACCTACAAGTCATGAAGCAGGTATAGAAGCTCTTATGGTTAATGTATTAAGATTCTGCATTGACCAACTAGAAGATGATAAAACTAGAAAATGCTTGAAAAATCTTGCTCTTTGTAACAATTACCATGAGATTGCATCTGAGTCTGCCATAGGCATATGGGTCAGGGATGGTATTGTAGACGCCCATGATGATGGCCAAAAAATCCTAAAAGATCTTGTCAATGCTAGCCTGCTCGAAGTTGATGAGAATCGGCAATTTGTGAAGTTTCGAGACTGGGATCAGGATATATTAGTGAACTTAATATTTCAGCCCGAGGAAAATTGTGCGTTTCTGATGCGGGGTGGCTTGGATTTGATAGAGCCACCAGAGGTTGAGGAATGGGAGAGTGCAAAAGAGATATGTTTGATGCATACCGCAATTTCTGAGCTACCAAAGGAACCAAGGTGCCCTTCACTTTCGTCGTTATATCTGCACAGAAATTACAAGCTAAGAAAGCTTTCTTCTTCATTTTTCAATCAGATGCCTGCTCTAGAAGTATTGAATCTGTCTAGAACCCGCATTCGGTGCTTGCCAAAGTCCATATCTCAACTAGTCAGCCTCAAAAGACTCTTCTTGAATGATTGTGTCCTTTTGAGATCGATATCGCCAGCAATTGCAGGGCTCAAGCGGCTAGAGGTATTTGATCTTGAGGGGACGAAGATTAAGAATCTTCCCAGGGAAATTGAATGTTTAATTAATCTGACTTGTTTGGGGATCTCAATTTCTGGAACTGAACCTTTTAGTGACTCTAAAACAGTGACTCCTCATGGGGTAATATCTTCTCTATTGCACTTGGAAGAACTGAATCTTGATGTGGATGCCAATGTTGAATGGTGGGATACATGTGCTGAAGGTGTTTTATCTGAAGTTTGCAACTTGAAAAGATTAAGCACTTTCAAGTTCTCCTTTCCTACATTGGAACTTTTGAGGCAGTTTAATCAGCTAAGGAAATCAATGGAGCATCCATCTTTATCTCAATTCAGACTTTGTGTTGGTAATCATGCTAGCCGTATCATGAATCGGCTACCTTCAGATATTGAATTCGAGCTGGAACAATGCAATCGATTCTTGAGGTACACAAATGGTGATGGTGTCTTCACGGATATTAAGGACATCCTACAACAATCAGATGCTTTTTTCTTAGAAAGGCATGCTAATCTTAAGAAGTTGTCTGAACTAGGGATAGATAGCATGGACCAACTCAAGTGGTGTGTTCTGGGGGAGTGTAATGAGCTTGAGGTGCTCGTGGATGCATCTGATACCCTTCATCAAGAGGCTTTAACTGAATCTCATTGCAAAAGCATCTGTCTTGAATCGCTAGAGTTTCTGTATGTATATTACATGAGAAACTTGAGAAACATTTGGAAAGGCTCAATGCATAAGGGATGTTTATCTTCTCTCAAGTTGTTGACATTGTGTAAATGCCCTGAGTTGACAGTTATTTTCTCAAGCGAGATGCTTGATAATCTCAACAACTTGGAAGAGGTCACAGTTGAGGACTGCCCAGCTATCAAATGCCTAATTACCTGCCAAACTTCTACTGGCAAAGTCTGTGAGACGTCTTATTTCCTCCCTATTTTGAAGAAGTTGTCTCTCCATTACGTACCTACACTTTCCAGTATATCCTGCGGGCTGCAGATCGCACCGAGGTTAGAAAGGTTGAGTTTTTATGACTGCCCAAGTCTGAAGTCTCTGTCGACTGATGAAGTTTCCAGTGAGCATTTGAAGAAAATCAGGGGGAGAGGAGTTGGTGGAAGGACTTGGAATGGTGCGGCCATAAGCCAGATCACTTGGACGGTATTTTCGTCCCAATTGACACATGCGACATCCCTTAACTCTATGCACAAACGTGTGCGTGGTGCGATTCCAACTGTTGGAACTGCCTGACAAGCAGTGGGAACTTTAGTTATTTAATGACTATTGTACCGAATCAATATCGCTAGTTAAACTTTGATAACTCCTGCCTATCTAATGGCATGCTTTATTAGTCGGCTTTTCTGTGGTCTATAAGTTTCTTCTTGCCCCTGTTCCATTTCTGCCGTTCAAAGAGAGGACCGTGAGATAACGAATGACTGGGCAGGGCTTGAATGGCCATTATCAGGTCGGTTGAAGTAATGATAAATAGTGGAATAGGAGATAACGTATGACTGGGCAGGGCTTGAATGGCCATTATCAGGTCGGTTGAAGTAATGATAAATAGTGGAATAGGAGACCTGCACTTGAAGAATTTCGTCCGTGTGTTTGATTTTGCCAAAAGCAATCAAAAAATGGACATTAGAATGCCGGCACGGATGAGATGGAATTTTTGGATCTGCTTTCCCAGTGGAATTGATTAGAAGCTAGCTTCCCATTCACTAAGTATAGGCCTCACTTGCTGTTATTAGCATAGTGAGTTGAGTGTCTTAGTCAGAGAAGCAACAGCCACAGAAGAATCTTTTCCATCGGCAACCCATAACCTTATCGGCTATTAGACATGTGGTTAGTTACTTCCGGTAAGGAAGAAAAAATAGAAAAAGCAAGTAGCACCTCTTTTATATGAAAAACATGAGTAACAATGGACAGTTAACAGGTTATTTCTATGTGTGATCAATTATTACCATCCCACAAGACGGAATTAGTTAATTTATCTTTACAACTAGATTATTTTCATATGGTTGAGTAATCATTGGTATATCAAGTACGATGATAAGTGCTCTTTCATTATGACTGAAATCTTTTTATACTAGAAC
The DNA here is from genome assembly GCA_017140395.1 of Eucalyptus lansdowneana. Classification (NCBI taxonomy): domain Eukaryota; kingdom Viridiplantae; phylum Streptophyta; class Magnoliopsida; order Myrtales; family Myrtaceae; genus Eucalyptus; species Eucalyptus lansdowneana. The sequence goes on along the minus strand of CM029489.1, from coordinate 6,126,811 downwards.
AGTAAGTTTCAGGGTATCAACTACCACTCATATCTTTTCATGGATGTGGTACGTCTTCATAGAAAAATGACTTCGAAGCTATTAGCAATTTCGGTATTTGATCTATAGGAGTGGTCACCGAGCTGTGCTTGGGCCAGCATATTATTGTGCTGGGCCTGGGCACTGCCTAGCACAAGTCCATTTTTTGGTAAATTAATTTAAATTTTTTTGGTAATTTAGACTAATTGATTTTTGAAAATACTAAAATGATTAAAAAAATAGTAATTGAGCAAAACTTTCAACACGCCTCTCATCTGTTGTGTCAACAGCGGGAAATCGCACTTCCGCCATGACCGACGGGATAGAACCCTCAGCACACCCATCCCCTCACATGTCTCCTTCGACATCCGGTACTTTAAAGTACACCTCGTTCTTACGTCTGAAGAGAGTTTTTCAGCTTTCCTTCCATAAGGCCTGTATAGGACCTCTAACTCTTGATGCCTGACTTAAGTGGATCTAAAGTATCTATGCATTGGCCACAAATATGTAAAATTGGTGGAGACCGTCTTGCATACATAAGTTAATGTAGTAACATATGAGCATCAGTCTAGGATCAATCTTGAATCGACCTAAGACCGACCCAAGACCGACCCAACTCTGGCAGTCATAGTCTAATTCCTAGGAAGATTGGGTTAATCTTTAATCTTGAGATACCTGGATCGTGCATGTTAATGTTTGGTCCTGGAAGTTCAAGGTCGATGCAATCCAGACTAACCTTAACTATACATAATATGTATAATATATATTATATATATTTATATTATATATATAATATGATGTTATGAGTATCATCGATAGATGATTACAAAAACTTTTCATTTTGTCAATATCTTTATGAGCGATCTTAATCGTTTTTATGATTTTTTGCTTTTAGCATGCGTGAAATTTCTATTGTTGTCTTATCTTAAATTTGTTAAGTATGTATTGATATTTATAGATTAGTAGCACAACATCGTAATGCCGTCTTGTCGATAGATATGTAATTTGAAATGATAGGTTTGCCTTTTCGAAAAGTACAAAAAACGAAACAAAACAATTATTGATTGGTCTTGAGTTTACCCTAAAACCAAACCGAATGCATCAAGTCGATCCGGTCCTCAGTCCCAACTCAATAGGATCAATATTCGGTCTTAAAAATTGAAGATCAATACTGTGCGGATTGATACTAAGGTTAGGTGGTAGACTAGCCCAACTAGACCATACTCACCCCTACACCACATGTGCATGAAGATCCATAGCAAATTGAATTTAGCTAGTTGGACGAGACTCCAGATTAGGGAGGTGTTCATGTTGGCATTATCTAGCATGATGCTAAAGATTTTATTGGAGATGGCATACTCATTGACAGTTTTCATTATTTCAGCAGTCACATTTCAGGAATTATGCTAGAATATTTACTTTTTAAATGTAAGAGTTTGGTGACATAATCCCATTCATCATTAACCCAGTGGCCGATGATGACACAATATGCATTATTCTTAAGGCTGGTACATAAATCTAGAAGTTAAGGAGATTCGAAAGCTAGCTATTGATAGCAGATGCATTAACACCACCATCTTCTCTTTGTATAGTGACTTAGAGTTTCTGGCATTTGTTGTCAGCAGAACGGGTCTGAATTGAGGTTGTAGAGTTGTGTGCACGTAGTGCACAAAATAAGTGATCTTCGCCAAAGCCAGAGGGTTGCTCGACAGCAAGACAATAGTATGTAAGCTCCCGCCAGTTCCCCACCTTGTCATATAATGGGTATCTTGTATGCAGCACCGTACTTGAATAGCTCCCCCAACCTTGGACATCTCTTTCTCATATCAGTGTTAGTGTGTCCTCAAGTGGCCCATCCTACTCGACGATTGTCCCTTTAATATGTCACCACATATCATGGAAATGGCCTTCTTGATATAATTGCATCAATCTCAATGTCTTCCAAACACCAAACGTTCTTGTTTATGTTGTTGTTGTGGAACTCAATGAACAAGTTTTCATTGCAGAACATCGAAATGAGTTGGAATGATTGGACACTTTGTTCACACAGTGCGATATTTAAAACGCGATTAAATCGTAAGGAGAAAGGGAATATATGAAATTGACAAATGATTTTAGAAAGCTCGAGCGTTTGGAAGTTGGGGAATTGTACTGAAATGTGAGACGAAAAAGCCCACTTTATAGAGTTCCAAATTTTTTCTTGTTGGACAACGATCATTGATCAGCCCATACACAAAATGAGGCCCAAAACCACCACCCAAAAAGCCTATGCCTAGCATGGCCCGGTGGCCAGTTCCATGTTATCTGTAATATTCGTTATTAAAAAGCCGAAACGGCTACAGCCTACAATTTGCAAGACAGGTCATTAGCGAGAAATCTTCAACTGTATCTCGTTTTCATTATATCTATAGATCAATGGTCATAAGCCGTCAAAACAAATATTAAATCAAAGAGCCGGCCGGCAACTTATTAATGCGTTGACACAATGCCCAACTCTAGGCCTAAGTATAAAGAGGCTAAATGCCCAAGTCAGGCCATAACAATATAGTTAACCCATTGGCCTACTTGATAGAATGTCTAAACAAGCCTGTTGATCATAAAGGTCGTAAAATGAGACCCATCGATGGAATGTTTAAAAAAAGCTCTTTGATTGTGAGTTTCCAATGGACAGTTTAAGTGGGGCTCACAGCTTGAATCTAAAGAATCAGGTGCAGTTACAAATTCACCGTGAAGTAGCGTGCGCAAAAAGTAGATAGAGATTCTTGAGGGGGAAGATCATGATTTATAATGGAATGACTCATGACAAGACATTCAACAAAGAGAATATACTTCGAACAAGAATCATATAGCAGCATCAAAGAGCCCATCAGATTTTGGAAGAAGATTAATCGGATAAAGTTTTGAATTTCAAATTTGAAGTATGTTAGATTTTCTATCTTCAGTGTTTGTCTTTAATTATACAAGCTTTCCAATCGAGTCTCGCAAGCCTTTTACTTTCTATACGAGCATCATTGATTTCCATTGAGAAATTTATTGTTTAAATATAATTATCAAACAAGTATGCATCCAAAAATTTAATCCATATGTGCCTAATTCAATAAAAATAAGTTGCGATTTCCTCATTTGTTTTCAATGATTTGTCCACACATTTCTCTTAAGTAATTTGAATCTAGAGTGTTCGAGTTATATTAGACTTTAATCATTATAACCATTGAGTTTATGACGATCACAACTCGACAAAAATGAATCCAACATTTGTTTTGGCGACCACAGTGGAAGAATACGAAGCCCCACTAAACTACTAGGATCATATCTGGACTTATGGATTCTAAAGCTAATGACTTCAATAATTAGGAGTTGAGTACTGGTTCAAGAGACCCGGAGGCTAGGGATGGTCCTGGATGGAAGACCACTACCCAGTCTATTGCTGAATATGTACAAGAAGATCACTTTTTTCAATTGACTGGGATTATCTTCAAAAAATTCATGAGAAAACCTTGAAGTGATAAACAATTTGAGAACGCAGCTAGGATGAATCTACAATAAGGTAATGTGGTAAAGAAAGCAAAAGAAATCAAATCATTCACCACGTCGATGCACAAACTGAGAAGGTAATAATCAGGATTTACAAAGGTGGCCTCGTTTATGTGAACATCCATAGACCACGGGGTCACGCTTCAATAGTAATGTCGTTTTTTCAAATGTCTTTTCATCTTTGTAATCTTTGTGCTCGCCTGACATGCGCTTGTCATACTCGTAATGTGTGGTTTTAGTTTGATTTTTTCTTCTTTTCTTGTTTCATCAAAATGGCAACGAGAATGGGAAAACAACATAAAGCAATTGAAACAATAACTTTTACGCAGGATTTGGTCTGCTGCATATTGATACATGTATATTCTGGGAGGGGGAGGATGAAAAACCTGTACTTCACGTTGATGTGGCAAGAGTAATCAGGATAAAGAACAGTTTAATAATCTAACCGCGATGGTCGGGCTCTTGGTCCATCACAACATTCAATCATCTGCATGTCTCACCTGATTATGAGCCCCAATTGAGCTCGGCATCTAGAGGATCCTTTTCTATCTCAATCTTCTGTTTACCCTTTCCTATGATTATACAAGCGAATGACTCTTTCACTGATTTTTCATATGAAAAGCTAGTTCTTAGCAAAAGGGTATGGAAAGCAAGTTGGAAACAGATCGGGATCCCACGAATGTCATAAGGATTGAGAAAAAATAAGAGGATAATTAGGAGGACCTACAGACCAGTAGAATTTGCAAACTGAGATGGTAATAGCAGCAAAGATCTTATCTAATCCCGAAAGGGCAAGAGTGACTCATGCACTGATTCACATGAGACGGGATGTCAATCAAGACAAACAAAACGAGAGGCCATCACAGGACCGCGACGTTCATAATACCATGACATAATACTTGTTATGGAGCACATTAGATGTTCAAATTTTGGAAAAGTTGGAATTCATGGAAAAGACAGCGATAGAGAAGCCTAGTGTGATCAACAGTCGAACCATCATACTATATTGACGACTTGGATTACTCTTCTTGAGAACACAATATGAAAGAGGTGCCTGAGGAGATTGCAGAGCAAATATCATCTGATTTAGTTAAAGCCTTTGAATGCTGACATCTCAGACTTGGTGAAAAGAGTGCCAAAGCGCGATAAATTCTCACTTGTTCTTGATGACATTCCTCAACTCCTAAATCTGGAATCAATGGGGGTTCCTGATCCAATGCCACAGAACAGTAGCAACATAATCTTGGTGACTAAATCAGAACAACTTTGCAGCGAAATGGCAGTGGATAGAATGCTATGTTAGGATGATCATTTTTCTCGAGAGCTATTTTGCCACTGTGCATGTGGAATAGTTCACTCTTCAAAAATTCAAGCTATAGCCAGAGAAATAGCCAGAAAGTGCACTCATGAATCCAGAGCGATTGTTCTAATGGTACAAGCACTGAAGGCTGTCCATGATTCTTCCATATGGAAACATACCCCTGAAACAGTGAGCCTGCAACTTGCAATTAATGGAGAAGATATTGAAGCCCTAATGATTTCCGTGTTGAGGTTCAGCACTGAAGGTCCAAAAGTAAATAATGTTTCAAAGTATCTCTTATTCCATAGCAAATACCCATCGATAGAAATAGTGTCTGATAGGCAGATGGATAAGGGATGGTATGGTAGACACCCAAAATGACCGCCAGAATTCCAAAAATTTAGTCAATGCTAACTTGGTAAACGATGATGAGTCAAGTTTCAAACTCTGGATCAGCATGCATTGGCAAACTTACTAATACAACTAGAGGAAAGTCACTTGTTTTTTATCAGAGGTTGTTTTGACTTGATGGATCCACCAAGGTTGAGGAATGGGAGGGTGCTAAAAAGATGTTCTTAATGCATAGTTGAATGACCGGAGGAACCAAGGTGCCAATAGTGGCTGTATCATCTCTCTTCATCGTTGGTCCGGTGCCACAGGGAGCACTGCTCGCCCCTGTTTCGAGGCTGAGGAACTTGAAGAAAACGACTTCACTTAGAGTTCCACTTGAAGCTCTGATTTCAGTCGATTTCAGTATGATTTCCATTCCACCGAGACTATATCTGACCACATTCCTTTTGTTCACTTTTATTTTTATGTGAGCATGTCATCTGGTTACATTCGGTAGCAGTCGTTGACAAGGTGGTGGCGCAAAATCCATTGCCGAAATGTTAACCATTGCATACATCTCCACAGGTTTGCTTATCGTGACTTTTTATCTGCTTGTGATAGTCATGCCACGTAGGTATAAGCATTAAAAGGTTGGTGATGGAGGTGGCGATTGATGGCCAGGCTAGGTAGACAGTGGCAAATCGGTGATAGGTGGTGGGTTAATGGGAGATCATGTTATATGGGATGTGGATCTATCTTTGTTGTTGCGGAATAAATATGCAGAGCGTTGAACAGGCGATGAGGAAAAAGTCCTGGGAATGGGAAGTTAGCGTAAAAGATGGCGAGTAAAGAAGAAGCTAAGAGAAAAATTAATAGGAAAAGAAGACAAAAATGTGGAGGAAATAGAATGGGCCTAAGTTGAGTTTTATTTGAGTTTTATGGGCTAGTCATTATTTTGGTAGATTCGGGCTTTAAGTTTGTTTAGATAAGTTTGGGCTGTGTTCGAAATTTAGCGAATTGGGTTTAGTTCAACTACGGTAAGCCCAATATTCTTTACCCGTGGCCCGGACCCTTTGACCTAGATTGCCTGTAGTTTTATTTAGTTAGCATGCATTTAGTTTTGGGGTTTTGGTGAAACCTTTGATTATGGCTCAGCTAATAAATGTTTAAGCAAGAAGCTAGACACCATTTGAATTCAGCTTATGGGGTTGCAATCCTGGGGCTTAAAACAAAATCATTTGTGTTATTTACTCGTCAAGTATCGGGTTTTATTTCTCGTACCGTAATCAAGGCTTTTTCAAAACTTGGGGTGTTTCCTTCCTGCATTTTCAATACACTGATTGTTCTTTTCCTTTTAACGTGATTAGGGAAAGCCTTAGGATCATAATAAACTCTTGAAAACCATTGCATGAGCAATTAGCGACAACAAATGACCTTTAGGGTTTATAATTGATAATTAAAACCATTTGACCATTTGGATGAACATGCCATTTGAGTTAGAGGTATCGAAAGGGTGCTCATTTTTTAAAAAAATCGATCAAATGGAAGGCATAAACAAGATCAAAGCAAACCCTACTATTGCTGGAAAAGAATAAACTTTTTTATTAGCATAATCATGTTCTTGAGCCTAGTTACTCTCTAGTTGTGTATGAAGCAAGACAAACTCTCGTGGCTAGCTTGATTTCTAGTCAACCCAAAAAGGCTAGCAGCGACTTCTATCTCACATAGAATCATTTATGATTAAATTCAAATTTAAAATGAACCCAACATTGCACAAGATAAGAGCTTAGGAGAAGTCGGGTCTAATCGATGGCCGTTGGCCCGCTTTTGGTCATTACCTGTAACCTGTCTTTTATGACCATTGTGTCACGAAAATTGAGAGGGTCGCAACAAAGGAAAAGGAAAAGGGACCAAAAACGAGACCAAAAAAATCAATCTCCACTTCGATTGATTTGGACTATTTGTATTTGATGGGACCGATGGATGGATGGCTCATGTTTGGCCCTTTTATTACGGAGTTGTTTATGGAAGCATAAAGTCAGTCTCCTTCCTCTTTTTGAGACATCTTCATGGAAGTTTCTAAATCAATGAAAAAGTTGATCACCTTTCTCGATATTTACTGATGTTTTCGTGTATATTCAGGCGACATGTCATGACTTCACTGGATATCTTGCTCTATTTTGTACTGGCAAGTAATCTGTGTTTTCTTCTCACTTTTGTCTTTTCAAGTCGGTTTTGTTCTTGTGACAATCATGGTTGAAGCAAATACTGCATCAGTTTCTACAATTACAGTTGAAGCATACAAAGATGGACTTAGCATTTTTGGCTAGATGAGTAAAACAAATCACTCTTCTTTCAAGTCCAATAACAAGAGGTTGATCAACTAAGCAAAATGCTTTATGCAAGAGGGGATAATATAGAGACATAAACAAACGACAAGATGAAGAGGGATGCCAAGTAATGAAGGTTGGATTTGTAAGGTCAAGGTGTCTGAGTAAGAAGTGCTCAAATTGGAAAGAAAGTACAAGAAAGAGATTGTGCATGCTTTGAGATTCCTTAGTTGTGGTTGAAAGGACTAGTATAAATACGTAGAGGGTAAATAAATGCATGATTGCATGTTGCACTTTCTCAATGTTCTAGGCCTTCAATATCCATATCCAAATTAAAATATCAAACATTTTCACAACCCTTTTATTTCTATTCAACTTATGCAAGACTATAGTTTTTCAATTTCCAACATTCCCTATACTTCGATCCACTCTAATGCAATCCAGACTGAGATTGAAATCATTCCCTATAGTTATTTCTTGTTCTTGTTCTTATTCTGAAGAGTAGTAGACTTCTAAAGTCATATTGCAGACTCTTGGCAAAGTCTATTCATTACAAATTCTTGTCCACTCTAATGCAATCCAGACTGAAATCGAATGCAAAACGAAGATATAATTAGACTCAAAATTATTGATCTTACAATAAAAAATTAGTATGAATGTTATAGAGATTTATTCTTTAATATGTGGCTTTTTGGTGAAGATCATAAATTAATAAATCAATCTTGAAGACAAGTTCCTTATTGGAAAGTATCTACTTATGGAAACCTAGATTCTGATTATATGGGTGACTATAATCAATGAATTTTCATCTTAATCTTCAAACAGCTACAAGATTTCCTTAATTGATTCTGTTCAATAGATTGATTGGAAGAAATTCCTTTGGAGAATGCCAACGGCTAGTAAGGCGTAGATGAGTATTTAAGGAGGTCATTTAGTCTATTTGATAGTGTGTGTGAAAATTGAAATTCCAAAGTTTGAAGTCTTTTCAACCACTTGTTCTGCAACGATGGCTCTTACAAATTGCATTCAAGAGAGAAAATCACAAGAAGAGTGACTTAGTATGGAAAAAGAAATCTTCCACTAAGTGTTTGTACTCGAAATATTGTATTTATCTGTTGATTCCTTAGTGAATTTCAGCCAGAAGGCTGCCAACGTGAGAGAGTAGACATAGGCTTGATCTAAGCTGAATCACTATAAATCTCATGTGTAATTCTCTTCTCCCTGAACTCTTTTCAACTTTATTAGTTGCAACATTTTAAGTTTTGCAAAAATCTAGTCCATCTCTTATCTAATTCTGAATTTTGCACCATAAGTCTGATAGCCCGTTTAATAAGACTCATTTTTCAAACTTTGTTTGCAACTTAATTTATTTCGCATTTATTTGTCAAGGTTTGTTTTCAAACACCTATTCACCCCTCTTTAGGTGTTAGTACTAGCATTTTCAGAAAGAAACATGGCACACGTTTGATGCTACTCGAGAGATCAGTGGGCAATCCATTGACCTTGACTTGTAAGACCAAGTGGCACTCTACAATTGCATAGATTCCCTCATGCACCTTAGCATGTGAATATAAATTGGTGAGTTTTAGGACTATGCCCCGACGTGTCAGGCAATATCTACTCTTTTAATGAAAAATTCTTAGATCAGCCTGATGTATGTATGGCCAATTCAAAGGTTCTGTCGGATGAGGTGGGTCTCAATCAAAGGGTGCATGTGAGTTGGGCTCACATCTACTGAATGCAGGCAATACCTACTCTTTTCCGACACCCTTCTATCTCTAACAAAACTTACCTATTTTGGTGATAAATGGTGGTCACTGCTCTCTCTCTCTCTTTTACAAAAGCATGTTCTTTGCCAACTTATTATGGCGTCTGGTGATTCATAGTTAGTGCATGTGTTGTTTGCTTCTTCCTTCTTTGGGTTATGATCATGGGGAACATCAGAAGCAAACCAAAGTCGATGGAGCAGAGGAGCAATCATGGAATTAGGACGAGAGCAAGTTTTCCATCATATAATTCTGCTTCTGTCTCTGGTTCTTATGTTTAAGCATTCAATTCCAACGTCTCTCGCAGTTCCTTCATTCCCTTGGATTTTTCACATATGTTTGATTTTCGGATAAGGAAAAGAGTTGCTATTATGTTGAAACAGAGAAGAGAGAGGAACGAGCCATGCATTGCGTCACCTAATTATAATCTATGGATTTTTTAGAATCATATTCATTTGTTTACTTCCACAGCATTTCTGTGCCAATTTTCATAGGAAAACCAGATCTCCCATCATGGCTTGTTAGAAAGAAGATTATGAATTATGAAGACTAGTTACAAGCCCTATCAATGTAGATTATGAATTATGAGCAATTTAGTCATAGTATTTGGATGTAATTACCATGCTAGTGAGCAGATCTAACCATGTGAGCATATCGGCCCATTTGACCATTAAAAAAGGCCAATAATAAGCTTGAGGATGAATTACATCACTCGAGCACATCCTGTTCATGCAACATGACCGAGTGAGGCAAAAGTTAGTGGTACATTTAATGGTATCGGTCCCCACAATAAGCCGGAAGCCGTTACATCCACGTCTATGTTGTGTAAGGACCGACTCACACGTTAGCGGAAGTAATTGCACTGCAAGGCCGTATTTATTACGATTCTGAATTTTCAAGTGTTATTTGTATTTAAAGATATTATTTGCAAACTAATGTTACTTCGATAGAGTGAGGGAATTTTTTGGAAGTCGTGTCTATATATTCGTGTTTGTTGTAATTTTCATAATTATTGAATAATAGGAGGTTGATCATATTTGATTATTCATTTAATGCGTTAGAGACCGAAGTCAACCATCCTTGTCTGGTTCAAGAGCTATCAGCCTCATCTACCATTCCTGTGAGGTATATGCTCTCCGAGGCTCATCTTCTCAACAAGTTTTGGGGAATCAACACACACACATACGTAGAAAAAGAGAGGCAAATCGACGCGTTGATCGAGGGAAATTGAGCAACGAGCGGGCCCCGCACAGAACGGAGGCTGGAATTGCCAGAACAAGACAAGACCAATCTTGATAAGACCATCAACACCAGCCAGAGAACGGTCAAGGAACGAAGGTTGGGGTTATCGAAATCAGACCAGAGCGCCAAATTCAAGAAATCTGCTCGAGCTCGGACGACAACCATCGACGGCGGTAGTGGCGACTTTCAGAAAATTGTCGATGAATTCCGTGGGATCCATTCGGCCGGAGGAGGAGGAGAAAGGGAAAAAGGTCGAAAATAAAGGCAGCCCTTGTGGAGCTGGATTCTCGCTGATTACTTTCTTTCCAAATCACTTGAAATTGCCAAGACGGGTATATAATTTTCTCTACTATCGAATGAGTCACACGTAGCAAAGTAAAAGAGTTTATTTTCATCTTCGTCTTACTAACCTGTTGATATGCATGAGAATTCATAATTCCTCAAAACTTGATCGTTCTCACACTATTTTCTTGAAATTTATGCTGGTTTAAAGACGTGCGTGCAATTGGATTATCAGAAATGTTTCAATAATTGACTGAAGAATTAACTTCTATATATTGCCAACAATTTGAAAAGATAAACACAAAATCTTACAATTTCTTTTTATTTTTATTTTTATTTTAAATTGTGCAGCCAAAGAAAATCTCTTGGACGTTCCCAACACCACCAAACCCCGCATCGTGCCATTTGTCTTGTTGCTTCATTGATGAACTATCTATTTGTCGCACAACTACACACCATGACTTTTAACAGTGTCAATGACCTTTTACAGAATCACTAATATTAAATAGAATAATTTCACAAAATAAATTAACCCAGGATTAACAAAGTTGGGTTTGGGCATTGGGGAATTTTAAACTCAGAAATTGGATAACACTAATTCAAATATCACTAAATACGTGTCAATATTTTTTGGCAAGACCACCTGCATAGGCCAAAGGCCTAGAGTTAGTCAGTCATGAGGTTTACATGATGTTTTATGGGCGTCCAAATGGCTGAGCCTTTGTGTTCGTGCCCTTGAATTTTTAATATAAATTAATTAATTGGGACCATGTCGAAAACAATTCCTCTAGTCTAGTCTTTAATTGGTGAATAACAAATATAGTCATCACCTGAGTATAGGGATGTCCATGTCTCTAATCCATCAATTCAAAATCTAGCTCCAATTAGGAATGGACAAAAGTATGACTCAATTAGATCTGCTAAAACTGCCACTAGTCTATCAAAAAGAAGAATTCAAATCATTATACTATGTTCTATAGCGCATGAAGGTAGTTAACCTATATGGTAGTCACCAAGATTTAAGTCCTCCATTTGAATTCTGGCCCTTTGTCCCTAGTTCATCACTTATCAGAAAAGGTACTTCAGTTGGATTTAAGTTACAAAAGAGTACAGTTTTTCACCTGATAATCAGATTGCAAGAAATAGGGTCATGTGTTTTTCCATCTCTCTGAGAAAATGTCCTCCAATTATGCCTCTTATTGGTGGTGCCAGACATTAACAGTCGGTGATATTCACCCCCCGTGACTCACCAATTAAAACGTAGCCAAAAAAAAAAAAAAAACTCTACCAATAAAAGGTATGAGTAGAGAAAAATATAGTCCAAATATATTATACCATCTATGTATTTATTAGTCTTGCATAATCGTCTCACTCTCAAGAAACCATTCACATTCTGCTCCCTCAATCCATGGCAAGTAACTTGGTTTCTCTTTTTTTCTGGTGATATATCCTATCCTCCTCGGTGGTCGAAATTCTTCAGCCACCACCGCTCGAGTTAAAGTATTTCCCGAAGGTACGTACGTGATTAAGCAATAAGTCTCGGAACGGTTCAGTTTTCTTTGCTTTTTTTTTTTTTTCTCCCTTCCTTTTTCGGCTGACCCCAATTATTTTGGGGTTAACAAGTTTGATGATGTTCTTTGCTCCAGGGATTTCGCAGATTACAACTGCAGGAACCTTTTCACTGCAGAAAGTCGGATGAACAAATATTCTTTAAGCTCCGAGTCGTCCCAGCCCCGAAATTCGAATTGCCACCGCCACCTAACGATGGGTTCACTTGGAGGAAGTACAATCAGAAGGAAAATCTTGGAGCCAAGTATCCAAGGTGAGTTCAGAGACGATCAGTTCTCTAATTCTCAAGTCTTGAAGCTCCATCACCCCAAAGATTCACCAGAACATTATTCCTTTGTTCAAAGTAAACCCCCTTCAATAATCTTGCCTTTCTCACTCCTAATCAAAATGCATCCTCAGCATGTTACATTGGTGGACTTGAGATAAGCCACATCCTTGAAAAAGTTAGAAAAAGAAGGAACTTCCATTTTCCTCATATGGAAAGTTAGTCTCGAAAAGACTAGATGAAAGACGTCATCATTTAGCAGCATACTCATTTTCGTCGTGTCAATCATCATCCTATACTTGATGAGCTGTTTCATAGTCAACCATCTCTTTCTCATGTCTTGATCGACTAAAAACGATTTCAGTTATTAACGGTTAGTTCAGTTTGACAGCTTCTTATGTTGCCATCACTTTTCTCTTCCTTAGCCTACTAAAGTTTGACACGTAATTGAGCACTTTGGAAGTAGCTTGGCTATAAGTGCACACAAGTTTTACTATGTTTCTATTGTCCTTTATATCTAGCTGTCATTGAAATCTTTCCCACACTTCACATTCAGGAGCTACGATAGGTGTACTCATGGCACGGGGAGCTTGGACCCTCCAGCGAACTCCTTCTCATCCCTCCTCGCCTCCGCACTGGAGGACGACCATCGCCGTGGGTCCGGCGTTCCCAAGTGTCCTCCTCGCCGTGGGTCCGGTGTTCCCAAGTTCAAGTCCAGCGCCCCGCCCTCCCTGCGGCTTAGCCCCTCCCCCGTGAATTCCGCTGCTTTCCTAAGCCCTGCCGATTTATGGGACTCCCCTCTTTTGTTTAGCGATTCCAAGGTATCTCCGGTATCTCCTTCTCTCTCTCTCTCCTCCCGCAGCAAGTCCTCCGACAGTTACAAGCAGATCCCTAAAGGGGAAGACGCAAATGGCTCTACCTTCACTTTGCAGACCAACGCCAAGCAGCAGGTATGTCTGCACTTTCTTTATATGCTCATCTCTCTTCCCTTTGCCTCACGGTTATCGCTCCATCAAACGAGATGATTCCCCGTCCTTCTGATGAGAGCGCTGTGAAATCCGAACTCAATCCATTCCAGACCAACGCCAATAACTGATCCGATTACGATCATTTTCAGTCTCAGGCTCAGTCCATGCGAGGGCAGAGGGGATCTTACGATGGCTACAACTGGAGGAAATACGGCCAGAAGCAGGCGAAGGGGAGCAAAAACCCCAGGAGCTATTACAAGTGCACTCATCCTAACTGCCCTACCAAGAAGATGGTCGAGAGATCTCTGGATGGCCAGATTACCGAGATTGTCTACGAGGGATGCCATAACCACGCTAAGCGTCAGGCCATCCGGAGAGCCTCGGCGTCTACCTCCTCCTTCACGCCCCCTGCGCCATCTCATGTACTCCCGGTCTATAATCCGGCCACCCCTGAAATCAATGACCCTGCTTTTTCTGCGCATGGCTCCTCGCAAGTAGACTCTGCAACCCCAGAAAACTCTTCCCTTTCGATCACCGACAATGAACCGGATCCCAAGAGATGGTAAGTTGCTGGCTGGATGGAGTTCTGTTTGCTTGTGTGCAAGTTGAAGTTTGTTCATGTTACAATTGGATTGTTTTAATCTGCTCCATGGTCCCTCATTCATTTCATTCCTGAATTATTAGGAAGCAAGAGGGTGAGAATGGAGGGATTTTAGCTCCTGGGAGCAGAACGGTAAGAGAACCAGTAAATTCGTGGAGTCGAAAATAATTATGAGGCACACATCATTATTACTTTCTGGCCTATGTTTTCCTCCAATAGGGTACAAGTTATAGTTATTTGGACATGCATACTTAAATAAATATAATTATGAAGCTTTGTGACGAGGTGGTTCAATCACAAAACTTCATTCTATCCTACTTTTGTACTATTTTTTTTTATATAGGTGTTAAAGATTGTCATGGAGCACTTGCTAAAACTCATTACTTTTTGTCTCCAGCTTTTTCATAAAGCTGTTGCGCTGGATCTTTTCTACCACCTCAATCAACATCTTAATTGCTAAATTCAACAATCAGATGCTATGGCCTTATTTATTTATTTAGTTTTTTTTGAAAAATTTACATATTGAATGTACTAACATTGTTGTAATTGCCTACTGCTTCAGGATAAATCGATCTCTGATCAGCCTGTCGCTAGTTCAGTTGATACATCCCTTAGTTTGGGTTTGAGCCCCTGTTCTCATGCTGCTGAATATCAGAAAGGTAGCTTTCATTCCTCAAAGAATCTTTACATGTTAAATGATTTGGGGAGAAGATCTGCAAAATGACACTGATATAACCTTATCCATTCAAATTCAACCTTGGTTTGTCCTAAAAGATGAGTTTTCTAGTAATCTTTGTTTAGACAATAGCATATTGCTAAGCTGGAGGTGACTAAAGAGATGAGAGTTTTTCTTTGCTTGCAAGATCGCTATCTCATTGCTTCTGTCAATAATATTGCATTTATATATGCATCATATTACTATTGTAGATGGCATTAAGTCTATAAGTGCTGCTATTTCCAAAGAAGCACTTCTTGTGTATTGGGATTTATTTTGGGCTAAAACGGGCTCTTTCTCTCTGAACTGATCCGTCAATAAATGGGGTGACCAAGTGATTTTGTTTATAGTGAAGAAAGGAACTGACTTTGGCTTGCTGTTTTCAAGTTGTCCACTTAGATCAGTCTAGCTGCATTATCATGGATTGTGTTTGATAAATTGCGGAAAGAAAAGTTTTATATATTGCGGGGTAGATTATGATAATGATTGTGCCTTTGTCTCATGAATTTGTTTCTATACAGAACTCAAGCAGTTATTTGAAATTGATTTGCTTCACACAAAGACAGGCTATGTCATGGATGAAGGATCTCTGCCGAGTGACCTGACAGAACAAGAAAATGCGACTATGTCAAGTGAAGCGGAAAAACTAGTAGCCAAGCAGAAGCAAAGAGCAGAAAGTGATTTTGTGCCAATGCAAAGCACTCAAGATACAAAGACTGAACTATTTACCTTTTCTCAAGTTGCTGAAAGTGATTTTGTGCCGATGCAAAGCACTCGAGATACAAAGACTGAACTATCTTCCTCTTCTTATGCTGCTGAAGACCAGAAAGGTGGCTTTTATTCTTCAAATAATCATTACACGTTAAATGATTTGGGGTGAAGATTTGCAACATGACACTGATATAACCTTAGCCCATTCAATTTCAATCTTGGTTTGTCCTAAAAGATGAGTTTTCTAGTACTCTTTGTTTAGACAATAGCATATTGCTTAGCCGAAGGTGACTAAAGGAATGAGAGTTTTCTGTGCTTGTGAGATTGCTATCCTGATGCTTCTGTCAATAAAATTGCATTCATGTATGCATCAAATTACTATTGTAGATAGCATAAAGTCTAGAAGTGCTGCTATTTCCAAAGAAGCCCTTGTGTATCGGGATTTATTTTGGGCTAAAATGGGCTCTTTGTCTCTGAACTGATCCAAAGTCGATAAATGGGGGTGATCAAGTGATTTCGTTCATGGTGAAGAAAGGAACTGACTTCGGCTTTCTGTTTTCAAGTTGTCCACTTAGATAAGTGTAGCTGTATTATCATGAAATGTGTTCGACAAATTGCGGAAAAAAAAGTTTTTATATCCTGGGGCAGATTATGAATAATGATTGTGCTTTTGCCTCATGAATTTTTTTTTTCTATACAGAACTCGAGCCGTTCTTGGAATGGCTTCACACAGAGCCAGGATATGTCACAAGCAAAGGATCATTGCTGAGTGTTCTGAAAGAAGAAGAAAATGCAATGGTGTCAAGTGAAGCAGAAAAAGTAGTAGCCATGCAGAAGCAAAGAGCAGAAAGTGATTTTGTGCCAACGCAAAGCACTCGAGATACAGAGACTGAACTATTTCCCTGTTCTCATGCTGCTGAAGATCAGCAAGGTAGCATTTATTCTTTAAAGATTTGTTACATTTTAAATAATTTGGGGAGAAGATTTGCTACATGGCACTAATATAACCTTAAGCCCATTCAATTTCAACCTTGCTTTGTCCTAAAAGATGAGTTTTCGGTACTTTTTGTTTAGACAGTAGCATATTGCTAAGCTAAAGAGCAGTAAAGAGATGAGAGCTTTTCTGTGCTTGCGAGATTGCCATCTTGATGCTTCTATCAATAATATTGCAATTATATATGCATCAAATAAATATTATAGATAGCATAAAGTCTAGAAGTGCTGTTGTTTCCAAAGGAGCACTTCTTGTGTATTGGGATTTATTTTGGGCTACAACGGCCTCTTTCTCTCTGAACTGATCCAAAGTCAATAAATAGGGAGACCAAGTGATTTTGTTTATAGTAAAGAAAGGCACTGATTTTGTCATTCTGTTTTCAACTTGTCCACTTAGATCAGTGTAGCTGCATTATCATGGAATGTGTTTGACAAATTGTGGAAAGAAACGTTTATATATTGTGGGGTAGATTATGATAATGATTGTGCCTTTTTCTCATGGATTTGTTGCTATACAGAACTCAAGCCGTTGTTTGGGATTGATTTGCTTCACACAAAGGTAGGCTATGTCACGAACGATGGATCTCTACTGAGTGATCTGAAAGAAGAAGAAAATGCGACCGTGTCAAGTGAAGCGGAAAAACTAGTAGCCATGCAAAAGCAAAGAGCAGAAAGTGATTTTGTGCCAATGCAAAGCACTCGAGATACAGAGACTAAACTCTTTCCCTGGATAATGAAAAAGGGCGCTGATCCTCATGCTACTTTGGGAAAAGTTCATTCTTATTCATCACACTCAGAGTGGCAAGTTGGTTCACATTACTCAGAATTGGAAGTTGGTTCACATTGCTCAGAATCAGAATCTGAAGACACTGATGAGAAGATGAAGATTCGAGCAAGTCGAGAATATCATAGGAGAGAAACATCGGAAAGTGCAGTTTTGCAAATGCGGAACACTGCAGAGCCAGAGGTTGAACCCTTTTCCTTGGAAGTAAATGAAGACACTGCTTCTGACGAAGTTCATTCATATTCCTCAGAACAAGAATCTGAAGTTGATTCATATTGCTCAGGTTCGGAATATGAAGTTGGGGATAAAAAGGCGAGGATAGAAGCTAGTCCAGAATATAATGATATTATACACATACCAAAGATGAAAAAGGAAAGTTCTTCACATGCTACTTTGGATGATGCGATGCCTTAATTGATATGTTAGGTGGCAGTGGAAATCAAGAAGGCAGACCATCAGAAGGATGGGGTGCAATTATATATGACTCTATAGTCGACCATCTCATTAAGTCCATAAAAAAATCTAACATTGAAAAAATTGGAATATATGGCAGAAACGAAGTTGGAAAAGCTATTGTCATTGGAGCTTTGAAGGAATCTGCAATTTTGAGAAATCTATTTGATAGAGTCATCTGTGTTGCTGTTCCTCTAAACTGTGACATGGAAAAGGTGCGAAAGGAGATTGCTGGACAAATATCTTCTGATTTAACTGAAGCCAATGCAGTTGATATGCCACATTCGGAGGTGAATGCATTGGAAGGCCTCAAGTTTTTGCTCATTCTTGTTGGCGTTAACCAACACATGAAGCTAGAGACATTGAGAATTCCGGAAGCAACACTACCAGTTGGTAGCAAAATAGTCTTTGTGACTGGATCAGGACGATTGTGTGATGAAATCGAAGTGGATAAGAAAATAGGCTTGGATGATCTGTTGCTGTGCGAATTATTTCGTCAAAATGTGGGTGAAGTTGTTTATTATCCTAAAAAGGCCCTAGCTAGAGAAATAGTTAGGATGTGCAGGCCATATTCACATGCTGTTATTCTAGTGGCGAGGGCACTGCAAAATGTTGATGACATTTTAATCTGGAAACATGTGCTTGAAAGACTGAATGTTCGACCTACAAGTCATGAAGTAGGTATAGAAGCTCTTATGGTTAATGTATTAAGATTCTGCATTGACCAACTAGAAGATGATAAAACTAGAAGATGCTTGAAAAATCTTGCTCTTTGTAACAATTACGATGAGATTGCATATGAGTCTGCCATAAGCCTATGGGTCAGGGATGGTATTGTAGACGCCCATGATGAAGGCCAAAAAGTCCTAAAAGATCTTGTCAATGCTAGCCTGCTCCAAGTTGATGAGAATCAGCAATTTGTGAAGTTTCAAGACCAGGATCAGGATATATTAGTGAACTTAATATTTCAGCTCGAGGAAAATCATGTGTTTCTGATGCGAGGTGGCTTGGATTTGATAGAGCCACCAGAGGTTGAGGAATGGGAGAGTGCAAAAGAGATATGTTTGATGCATACCGCAATTTCTGAGCTACCAAAGGAACCAAGGTGCCCTTCACTTTCGTCGTTATATCTGCAAAGAAATTACAAGTTGAGAAAGCTTTCTTCTTCATTTTTCAATCAGATGCCTGCTCTAGAAATATTGAATCTGTCTAGAACCCGCATTCGGTGCTTGCCGGAGTCCATATCTCAACTTGTCAGCCTCAAAAGACTCTTCTTGAATGATTGTGTCCTTTTGAGATCGATATCGCCAGCAATTGCAGGGCTCAAGCGGCTAGAGGTATTTGATCTTGAGGGGACGAAGATTAAGAATCTTCCCAGGGAAATTGAATGTTTAATTAATCTGACTTGTTTGGGGATCTCAATTTCTGGAACTGAACCTTTTAGTGTCTCTAAAACAGTGATTCCTCATGGGGTAATATCTTCTCTATTGCACTTGGAAGAATTGAATCTTGATGTGGATGCCAATGCTGAATGGTGGGATACATGTGCTGAAGATGTTTTATCTGAAGTTTGCAACTTGAAAAGGTTAAGCACTTTCAAATTCTCCTTTCCTACATTGGAACTTTTGAGGCAGTTTAATCAGCTAAGGAAATCAATGGAGCATCCATCTTTAGCTCAATTCAGACTTTGTGTTGGTAATCATGCTAGCCGCATCATGAATCGGCTACCTTCAGATATTGAATTCGAGCTGGAACAGTGCAACCGATTCTTGAGGTACACAAATGGTGATGGTGTCTTCACGGATATTAAGGACATCTTGCAACAATCAGATGCTTTTTTCTTAGAAAGGCATGCTAATCTTAAGAAGCTGTCTGAACTAGGGATAGATAGCATGGACCAACTCAAGTGGTGTGTTCTGGGGGAGTGTAATGAGCTTGAGGTGCTTGTGGATGCATCTGATACCCTTCATCAAGAGGCTTTAACTGAATCTCACTGCAAAAGCATCTGTCTTGAATCGCTAGAGTTTCTGTATGTGTATTACATGAGAAACTTGAGAAACATTTGGAAAGGCTCAATGCAGAAGGGATGTTTATCTTCTCTCAAGTTGTTGACATTGTGTAAATGCCCCGAGTTGATAGTTGTTTTCTCAAGCGAGATGCTTGATAATCTCAACAACTTGGAAGAGGTCACAGTTGAGGACTGCCCAGCCATCAAAAGCCTAATTACCTGCCAAACTTCTACTGGCAAAGTTTGTGAGACGTCGTATTTCCTCCCTGTTTTGAAGAAGTTGTCTCTCCATTACGTACCTAAACTTTCCAATGTATCCTGTGGGCTACGGATTGCACCGAGGCTAGAAAGATTGAGTTTTTATGACTGCCCGAGTCTCAAGTCTCTTTCGACTGATGAAGTTTCCAGTGAGCATTTGAAGAAAATCAGGGGGGAGAGGAGTTGGTGGGAGGACTTGAAATGGCACGGCCATAAGCCAGATCACTTGGACAGTATTTTCGTCCCAATTGACACATGTGACATCCCTTAACTCGTGCGTGTGCGCGGGTGCGATTCCTATTGTTGGAATTGCCTGACAAGTCAGTGGGAACTTCAGTTATTTGATGACTATTGTATGGAAAATATCGCTAATTAAACTTTGACAACTCCTGCCTCCCTAATGGCAGGCTTTACTTGCCGGCTTTTCTGTGGTCTATAAGTTTATTCTTGGCCCTGTTTCTTTTCTGCCGTTCAAAGAGATGACCGTGAGATAAAGGATAACTGGGCAGGGCTTGAATGGCCATCATCAGGTCGGTTGAAGTAATGATAGATAGTGGAATAGAAGATCTGCACTTGAAGAATTTCGTCCCCGTGGGTTTGATTTTGCTAAAAGCAATCGACATGGACATTAGAATGCCGGCATGGACAAGAAGGAACTTTTAATTCTGCTTTCCCAGCAAAATTGATTAGGAGCTAGCTTCCCATTTACTAGGTATTGTCCCTCACTTACTGTCATTAGAACAGTGAGTTGAGTCTCTTAGTCAGGGAAGCTAGCCACGCTGCTAAATAAGCAACAGCCACAGAAGAATCTTTTCCGTCGGCAACCCATTACCTTATCGGCTATAAAACATGTGATTAGTAACTTTTTGTAAGAAAAAAAGCAACTAGTACCTCTTTTATATGAAAAACATAGGTATCGATGGACAAGTAACTGGTTATTTCTGCATGTAGTCAATCATTACCATCTCTCGAGCCATAATTACTTAATTTATCTGTGTAAGTGGATGATTCTCATATGGATAAGTAATCATTAGTATATCAAGCAACGACGATAAATGCTCTTTCGTTATGACTGGAATATTTTTATATTAGAACAATAAATTTAAGTGCATCAACTACCTCTCATATCTATCCATGGATATAGTACGTTTTCATAGAAAAATAACTTTGAAACTATTAGCAATTTCGGTATGTAATCTATAATAGTAGTCACCGCTCCACGCTTGGGCCGGCACATTATTGTACCGGGCCGTGCATTGAATGGCATGGCGGGCATGAGCACTTCCGCCATGCCATTCAATAAAGTTGGACGTTTATTTTTCACAATACTAAAATAATGCAAAAGAGCAAAACTTTCAACAAGCCTCTCATTTGTTTTGTCAACGGCAGGAGATAGCACTTCCGCCATGAGCACTTCCGCCATGAGCGATGGAGTAGAACGTCAGCACACCCATCCCCTCACCTGTCTTCTTCAACATTTAGTACTTCAAATTATACCTCGTTCTTACATCTAGAGAGATTTTTCAGCTTTCCTTTCCTAAGGCATATGTTTAGGACCTCCAAATCTTGATGCCTGACTTAAGTGGATCTAATGTATTGATGATTGGCCATAGATATGTAAAACTGGCAGAGATTGTCCTGCAAGCACAAGTTAATCCAATGAAAAATGCACCAAATGTGCATGAAAATCCATAGCAAATCAAATTTAGCTAGTTGGATGAAACTCCAAATTAAGGAGGTGTTCACATCAATATTATCTAGCACAATGTTGATAATTTTATTGGAGATGGCATACTCATTGACAGCTTTCATTATTTCAGTAGTTACATTTCGGGAATCATGCGAGAACATTTACTTCTTAATGTAAGAGTCCGGCGACAAAATTCCATTCATCATTGACCCAATGGCTGATGACAACAGAATACGCATAATTCATAAGGCTTAGTACATGAATCAAAAGTTGAAGACATTGGAAAGTTAGCCATCGACATTAGATGTACTAAGACCACCATTTTCTCTTTGTATAGTGACTCGTAGTTTTTGGCATTTGTTGTCCGCGGAACTCGTCTGAATTGAGGTTGTAGAGTTGTCTACACATATTGGAAAAAGTAAGGGATCTTCATCGAAACTAAAGGGTTGCTCCGCAGCAAGACAATAATATGTAAGCTCTCTGCAATTTCCTCCCTTGTTATAATAATGGAAATCCCATATACAGAGCTGTACTTAAAGAGCACCCCCCAACCTTGGACATCTCTTCCTCATATTGGTGCCGGTGCATCCTCAAGTAACCCATCCCACTTGACGATTCACCTTTTAATATGCCACCGCATGTCGTGCAAATGGCTTTCTTGACATCATTGCATCGATCTCGAGCCAGAATATCTTCCAAACACCGAACATTCTTCTCCATGAAACCGGCGCCGTAGTTACTTAGGGGTTTTCCTGGGGGTATAGGTATTGTATGGGGAAGCCTCCTGGCAAGGACTAGCTTCCGGCATTTGCCTTTGCAATTTATCCCAATTGTCGGGTCATTGTTTCTCGTCATCCTTGAATTTGACTTGTTATGGGGACAAAGCCGGCTTACATATGTTGTTGTCATGGAACTCAATGAACAAGTCCCACGTATTGCACAGCGAATACATAAATGATTTTAGAAAGCTAGAGCATTCGGAAGCAGGGAAATTGTACAAAAACGTGAGAGGAAGCGGCCCAATTTATAGAGTTCCAAATTTTTCTTGTTGGCCATAACAATTTACTAATCAAATGACCCAACCACCTCTTATATGTGGACATAATTGTCCACAAAGTTCTAAACATATTGTATTTTTATCAATTTAATCTTAAACCTTTCAATTTTGCTAATTAAGTTCTAAACATTTTTCACTTTTTCCCAATTAAGTTTATTCGGCCAATTTGGACTTGAAACTACTGACATGGACGCCAAATGTACCGTGTAGGATAGTCAACAGTGCTATATAGGATAATTAGTATTGACGTGGATAATTTTTAATAATATTTTAAAATTTTATGACTTTATTATTCTTTTTGTTGTTCTCCTTCCTTTTACTAGTGTTGGTTGGCCTTGCCTACCATGGCGAGGTGTGGCTCTACAAGAGTCGACACCCAAAGAGGCTGACCCTCGTCAAGCCTTGCCTGGGCAAGGACTCCCCTCGTCAAGGCTCACCCCTAACCAATTGGGCCATAGGCCAACCCATCTAACTTGTAGCTGTGGCCGACCATTGACAAAAGGAGAAATAAAGGAAAAAAAAATAAAAAAAAAAAACGAAAAATTATTAAAATATTATTAGAAGTTATCCATGTTAACACTATCATATTAAAATATTATTAAAAATTATCCACGTTATCACATAGGACAACTAACATACATGTCATCAAATTCTAGCAAAATTGGTTGAATGAACTCAATTGACAAAATGTAAAAATATTAAGGGTGAATTAATAAAAATGTAATATGTTTACGATTTTTGGGATAATTTTCTCCTAATATGTGTGGTTGGCGTTGGCCGGACGGTGACCCAGAATTGAGAATAAGGTCACATTGGCCCCAAACAATGGATTTGACTTCCAAGATTGAACCCATAATAATGAATAATTTGTGGAGCCTGGGCCGCCCATTAAGACCCATCGGCCTGACCCAGCCCATACACACAATGAGGCCCGACCCACCACCCAAAAAGCCTGTGCCCAACATTGCCCGGTGGCCAGTTCTATGTTATTTGCAAAATTCATTATAAAAAAGCCGAAGCGGCGACAACCTACGATAGGTCATTAGATAGAAATCTTCAATTGTATGTTGATTTCATTATATTTATAGATCAATGGTCTTAAGCTATTAAAACACATATTAATTTGGAGAGCCAGCTAGCAACTTATTAGTGCATTGACACAATGCCTAATTCTAGGCCTAAGTATAAAGAAGCTAAATGCCCAAGTCATGCCATAACAGTATAGTTAACCCATTAGGCCCACTCGATAGAATGTCTAAGCAAGCCTGTCACTCATAAAGGCCGTGACAATGCAATTGACCCATGAGACCTATCCATGGAATGTTTAGAAAGCTCATTGGTGGTGAGTTTCCAATGGACAAAGTTTAAGTGGGTTCATAACACATATCGACGATCAATTGTAGATTAGAACCCCACAAAAAATAGACTTCAAACTTTAGAAATTCTTGAGGAGGAAATGACTCATGACAAGACATTCAACACAGAAAATAGACTTCAAACAAGAATCATACAGCATTAGGATCCCACCAGATTTTGGAAGAAGATTATTCATATACTATTTTTCTTCAATTTTGAATTTCAAATTCAAAGTAGATTAGTTTTTCTATGATCAATATTTGTTTTTAATTATGCAAGCTTTCCAATCGAGTCTTATAAACCTTTTACTTTCTCTATAAGCTTCATAGATTTCCACTGAGAAATTTATTGTTCAAATATAATTGTCGAACAAGCATGCATCCAAGAATTTAAGCCATATCTACCTAATTCAATAAAAGTAAGTTGCAATTTCCTTATCTGATTTCAATTATTTGTCCACGCGTTTCACTTTAGTAATTTGAATCTAGAGAATTCAAGTTATAGTAGACTTTAATCATCAGAACCATTTTCTGACGATGACAACTTACACGTCTTTTGGCGACCACAGTGGAAGAATACGATGACTCACTGAACTCCCAGGAGCGTGTCTGCGCTTATGGATTCTGAAGCTAATGACTTCAATGATTAGGAGGAGTAGCGGTTCAAGAGCCTCTGAGACTGGGGATGGTCCTCAAGATGGAAGACCACCACCCAATCCATTGCTAAATACGTACAAGAAGATCACTTTTTTTCATTTGACTTGGATTATCTTAAATAAATTCAGGAAAAAACCTTGAAGTGCTAAACAATTCGAGCACGCAGCTCAGATGGTTCTACACTCAGGCAATGTGGTAAAGGAAACAAAAGAAATCAAATCATTCACCATGTTGATGCACAAACTAAGAAGGTAATAATCAGGGTCCACAAAGGTGACCTCGTTTTTGTGAAAGTCGATAATCAGGGGGACCATAGGGTCACGCTTCACTAGTAATGTCGTTTTGTCGAATGTCTTTTTATCTCTGTACTCTCTGTGATCGCTTGACGTGCACTTGTCATACTCGTAATGTATAGTTTTAGTTTGATTTTTTCTTTTCTTTTCTTGTTTCATTAAAATTGCGACGAGAATGGGAAAACAACATAAAGCAACTGGAACAATATCGTTTAAGCAGGATCTGGTCTGCTGCATATTAATAACATGTATATTCTGGGAGAAGGAGGATGAAAAATCTGTACTTCACATTGATCTGGCAAGAGTGATCAGGATAAAGAGCAGTTTACTAATCCAACTGCGATGGTTGAGCTCTTGGTTCATCACAACATTCAATCATCCGCATGTCTTACTTGATTATGAGCCCCAATTGAGCTCGGCATCTAGAGGATGCTTTTCAATCTCAATATTTTGTTTACCCTTTCCTTTGATTATACAAGTGAATGACTCTTTCACTGATTTTTAAAAGCTAGTTATTAGAAAAAGGGTATCGAAAGCAAGTTGGAAACAGATCGGGATCCCATGACTGTGATATGGATTGAGAAAAAATAAGAGGATAATTAGGAGGACCTACAGACCGGTGGGACTTGCAAGCTGAGAAGGTAAGAGCAGCAAAGAGCTTATCTAATCCCAAAAGGGCACGAGGAAAGTGACTCATGCACTGATTCACATGAGACGGGGACGTCAATCAAGACAAGTTTTTTGGTGCTGACAAACAAAATGAGAGACCATCACAGGACCGCAATGTTCATAATACCATGACATAATACTTGTTATGGAGCACATTAGATGTACAGATTTTGGAAAAGTTAAAATTCATGGAAAAGACGGATAGAGAAGCCCAATGTGATCAACAGTCAAACCATTGTACAATTTTGACGACTTGGATTATTCTTCCTGAGAACACAACATGAAAGAGGTGCCTGAGGAGATTGCGGAGCAAATTGCATCTGATTTAGTTAAAGCCTTTGAATGCTGACATCTCAGACTTGGTGAAAAGAGTGCCGGCATGCAATAAGTTCTTGTTCTCGATGACATTCCTCGACTCCTAAATCTGGAGTCAATGGGGATCCCTGATCCAATGCCACAGAATGGTGGCAACATAATCTTGGTGACTAAATCAGAACAAGTTTGCAGCGAAATGGCAGTGGACAGAATGCTAAGTTGGGATGATCATTTTTCTTGGGAGCTATTTTGCCACTGTGCTGGTGGAATAGTTCGCTCTTTAGAAATTCAAGCTATAGCTAGAGAAATAGCTAGAAAGTGCACTCATGAATCCAGAGCGATCGTTCTAATGGTACAAGCACTGAAGGCTGTGCGTGATTCTTTCATATGGAAACATGCCCCTGAAACAGTGAGCCTGCAACGTGCAATTAATGGAGAAGATATTGAAGCCGTAATTATTACTGTGTTGAGGTTCAGCACTGAAGGTCCAGAAGTAAAAAATGTTTCGACGGATCTCTTACTTCATAGCATATACCTAGAGATAGAAACAGTGTCTGATTGGCAGATAGATAAGGGCTGGCATGGTAGACACTCAAAATGACCACCAGAAAGTCCAAAAATTTTGTCAATGCTAACTTGCTAATCAATGATGAGAATGGAAGATTTGTCAAGTTTCAAACTCTGGATCAGCATGCGTTGGCAAACTTACTAATTCAACTAGAGGAAAGTAGATTGTTTCTGATCCGAGGTTGTTTTGACTTGATGGATCCACCAAGGTTGAGGAATGGGAGGTTGCTAAAGAGATATTCTTAATGCAAAGTTGAACGACCAAAGTAGCCAAGGCACCAATCGTGGCTGTATCATCTCTCTTCACTGTCAGTCCGCTAGCCACAGGGAGCACTGCTTGCCCCCGTTTTATGGCTGAGGAACTCGAAGAACGATGACTTCATTTAGAGTTCCGCTTGAAGCTCTAATTTCGGTCAATTTCAGCATGATTTCCTTTCCAAGGAGACTAAATCTGACCACATTCCTTTTGTTCACTTTTATTTTTGTGTGACCATGTCATCCGGTTGCATTCGGTAGCAGTCGTTGACGAGGTGGAGGCACAAAATCCATGGCCAAAATGTTAACCATTTCATACATCTCCACAGGTTTGCTTAGCATGGCTTTTCATCTGCTTGTTTAGTCATGCCACGAACGTATGAGCGTTAAAAGGTTGGTGATGGAGGTGGCGATTGATGGCTGGTCCCAGGTAGACAGTGGCAAATCTGTGATAAGTGGTGCGTTAATGGGAGATCGTGTTATCTGGGATGGGGATCTATCTTGTTGAAGCATTGGTGTTGTGGAATAAATGTGCAAAGTGTTGAATGGGCGATGAGGATAGGGATGTCCACGTCTGTAATTCATCAATTCATAAGCTAGCTCCGGGATGGACAAAAGTATGATTCAATTACAACTACTAATACTAACAAAAGTCTATCTAAAAGAAGAATTCAAATGATTAAATTATGTTCTATAACGCATGGATGTAGTTAACCTATATGGTAGACAGCAAGATTTAAGTCTTCCAATTGAATTCTGGGCCTTTGTCCCTAGTTCATCACTTACCAGAAAAGGTCCTTCAGTTGGATTTTAGTTGCTAAAAAGTTTAGTTTTATCACCTCATAATCAGATTGGAGGAAATAGGGTCATGTGTTTTTCCATCTCTGAGAGAAAATGTCCTCCAATTATGCCTCTTATTGGTGGTTACAGATATTAACAGTCAGTGATATTCAGAACCCGTGACCCAACAATTTTAAAAAAAAAAAAAAAAAAAAACTCTACCAATAAAAGGTATGATTGGAGAAAAATATAGTCCAAATATAGTATACGGTCTATGTATTTATTAGTCTTGCATAATTGTCTCACTCTCAAGAAACTATTCAAATTCTACTTCCTCAATCCATGGCAAGTAACTTGGTTTCTCTTTTGTTCCGGTGATATATCTTATCCTCCTCGGTGGTCGAAATTCTTCAGCCACCACCGCTCGAGTTAAAGTATTTCCCGAAGTTACGTACGTGATTAAGCAATAAGACTCGGAATGATTCTGTTTTCTTTGCGTTTTCTTTTCTTTTTCGGCTGACCGCAATTATTTTAGGGTTAACAAGTTTGATGATGTTCTTTGCTCCAAGGATTTCGTAGATTCCAACTGCAGGAACCTTTTCACTGCAGAAAGTCGGATGAACAACTATTCTTTAAGGTCCAAGTTGTCCCAGGCCCGAAATTCAAATTGCCACCTAACGATGGGTTCAGTTGGAGGAAGTACGATCAGAAGGAAATTCTTGGAGCCAAGCATCCAAGGTGAGTTCAGAGACGATCAGTTCTCTAATTCTCAAGTCTCGAAGCTCCATCACCCCAAAGATTCTCTAGAACATTATTCCTTTGTTCAAAGCAAACCCCCTTCAATGATCTTGCCGTTCTCACTCCTAGTCCAAATTCATCCCCAGCATGTTAGATTGGTAGACTTGAGATAAGCCACATCCTCGAAAACGTTAAATGGAAGGAACTCAATACTTGTCCCCCGGTCATGTGACAGGAATAGACAAATTTCTTCCATTTTTCCTCATATAGAAAGTTAGCTAGTGTCAAGAAGACCTGATGAAAGACGTCATCATTTAGCAGCATATTCATTTTCATCGTGTCAATCATCATCCTACACTTGATGGGCTATTTCATGGTCAACCATCTTTTTCTTATATCTTAATCGACTAAAAACGATTTCAGTATTAACGGTTAGCTCAGTTTGGCAGCTTTATACGTTGCTATCACATTTTCTCTTCCTTAGCCTAGTAAAGTTTGACATATAATTGAGCACTTTGGAAGTAGCTCGGCTATGAGTGCACAAAAGTTTTATTATGTTTCCTTTGGCCTCTATGTCTAGCTTTCATTGATAATTTTCCCTAACTTCATATTCAGGGATTACATGTATAATCATGAACATGAATCATCTTATTTACTTCATCTCCTGAACACACCTGGGGCATCTCGACACATAGGACATCTCAACTCCGAAGTATCCTGCAACATCCACCCGCAAGGCATCCCGCCATACTCATGCATAATCTCTCTTTTTTTAATGTGAGATATCTCAAATCCCAAGGCATCTCAAAACACTTCCCAAAACATCCAAGGCATCATCGTTGCCCTCACGTGGATGACGACATTTTTTTTTTCAAATTTTAATGTTATTATGCAATATTAACGCACATGAAGATTATCAATATCAATATTCAATGCACCGCATCATTTCACTTTACCAAACATATTCCATATCAGTTCGCCCTAGTGGCCACCCTTCCAACTTAGAAGGGGGAGGTGGGGGGTTCAAATCCCCACCTTCTCAGGGGAGATTGGGGTGGGGATTGGGGTGGGGACGATTTCATTTCAGGAGTGGGTTTCGACTCCACACCCCCGCAATGAGGCGGGGAAAAAACGAGAGTGAGTGTTAGAGTAGGATTAGAGTATGACAAAAAAAAAAAAAAAAAAAAAAAAAAAAAAATATATATATATATATATATATATATATATATATATATATATATATATTCCATATCAACATTTATGCATAGCATCATTTTACTTAACCATCATCAAATAAACATATTCAATAATAACATTCAATGCATACTTTTCTCAAATATAATAGACATGTATTCATTAAATAATGATGCTAAAAACATGAAGGACTAAAATATCCATAAAATAGAAAACATGAGAAAAGAAATATTTTTTTTTATTATATATTTTTAATTATCTATAGCTTTCAGTAACTACTATACTCGATAACCTGCCATTAGGGGTGAGTGCGGTTCCCGGGTAGAACCGGGAACCGGAACCGGCCTAAGTTTAAAAAAAAAAAAAAAAGCCCTAATCCCCTCCACGTCATTCCCCCCCCTTCTGTTCAATCTTCCCCCTTTCCCTTTCTTTTTCTCTCTCTCCCTTTTCTCCTCACATCACTTCCCTGCCCCCAAACTTTTTCTTTTCCTCTCTCTCTCTCTCTCTCTCTCTCTCTCTCTCCTCTTTCCCCCTCTCTCGGCCGAAACCCCCCTTCTTCTTCTTCTTCTTCTTCTTCTTCTTCTTCTTCTTCTTCTTCTTCTTCTCGCCGGCTGCTGCTTCACCCACCACCACACCGCCGCCCCACGCCCTACTCACCACCACCTCTTGGCCACCGAACCCCCACCACCCACTGCTTGGCTGATGAGCCATCTCGTCGTTGAGCCCGACGAGCTGTCTCGCCGTCCGCGCCGCCGTGAGGCCCTGCCACTGTCCCCAAGCCACCATCACCACCTCTTGCCGCCGCTCACTCGACCTTCCGGGCCGTCGTTGCTTTGAACCGTCACCACCTCCGTCCGAACCGAGCTCTTCCCCCCTTGGCCGTGGGTTGAGCCGCGACTGCCGCTGCTCTGCCTTCGTCGTGCCCCAAATTACTCTCACAACACTCTGTCTCACTGTCTCACGACACTCTTCCCTCTGTTCTCTCTTCGCCCTTTGCTCGACGCCACCAAGTAGCATCCCCGCCGCACCTCGCCTCGCCTGCAGCCCGCGACCTTCACCGTGCCCCGAAGCCCGCAACTAAAGCTAGAGAAGGTGAAGATGGACGCATGAAGTCTGCAATTGGCATTGGAACCCTTCTTCAGATCTCCTTTACACCTGCTGGCTCGGTGTAACTGTCCTGAACATGATTAGAACCCCTGTTGAATGTATCACATTGCAATTCAGTGATTGGGTGGTTTAAAATGCTTTGCAAAATTATGTTTTCATCTATATTTTTGAATGATTGGAGTCATTTTGTTTTTGGTGGACTGCGCATAACGGGCCATTGCTGGTGATATTTGAAATGCTCCTTATACCCTAATTAGACCTTGAAGTTCATTGAACATTTTAATGCGGGATGGTTTAGGTGATACAATCGAGTCTCTCTTCTTGAACCACACGAAGAAGAGATAGATCCCTATAGAAGGCTGGCAAATCTCGGTATGAGAGCAGCGAGCTTAAGAACCAGAAGGGGGTGGTAGGTTCTTAATTTAGTTTATTGTATCATTCTGCATTAGTCGACCATTTTGGGTTTCTTATTCGCCCCGTCTTTATTTCTAATTACCATCAGGCACCATTTGAGAAAAGCACAGACATTATTTTGACTTCCAGCGACGATCGGGTTAATTGCCAATGCAAAAGGAGGTTGGTCATCAACTTGAAAATGACATTGGCCATAAAATTTTAGATAGTTCCATTTTCTAACAACCATACTTAATATGGGAGTAGGGCGAGGAGGTGGATTACAGAGGTTTCCTCCACCGTGATTGAGGTGGATTACAGAGGTGTCCTCCACCGTGATGGATCCGTTCTCATGTCTGTCTCTTGAATCAGTTGAAGGTATTGTTTCAACTTTCACAAAACACTCTCTCTCTGGGTGGGGAGAGGATGCAAGTATGTTGTAAGTTTTGGTGAAGTGGTCTTCATCAAGAATTTGTTTAGTGCAGGCCCCAGAAAATTTCTACCATTCTCTTGCTACAAAGCTTGTTCTGGGAATGCCATTTAAGGTCTACCACTTTCTCAAATTTATCCAGTCATTTACTCTTTTGCTAAAAGAAGTATATCATGGTATATGGATTTTAATCATAAATTCAGTGCCTTTCTCTCTTAATTTTAGGATCTAGTAATAGTAGACTCAATTTTACTGAGAGAGCTTCCACCAGTTGATGATTTTGATGCTGTAAGAACCAAATTTCTCTTGCTTATTTTTCTATCACGACATTTATCCCACCGCACATTCCCTGGATGCACTCACATACCTGCAAAATATCACTTGTTATCCCATTAATTATAAAGTGTGAATGAAATCACATTGCCAAGTAAGTTCACATATTGCTCCTTCAGAGGCTAAAATATCTGTTTTCTGAATTTTTTATGCCAGGATGATCTGAAGCTTGCTGACTTTGGCGAAAATCTTTGGGAACTTGAAGACGCTTTAGCAGAAGCTGCATCAAAGCATGAGCTTAGTCTTTTGCTAATTTAAACAAGTTTTCCCAGGTATGCCACCTGCATAAAGTTAGTAGGATAGCAGGGAATGCACAATTTTTCCCACGACATCATTTGATAGAAACGTGCGGGTGATGAATGACAAGTTTGTTTATTATTGCTGCATTCATTTCCATTTTTTTTTTAACTAAAAATGAAAAAAAAAAAAAAAAAAAAAAAAAAAAAAACCTGTTGGAACTGTTGGAACCTGGAACCGACCCCAGAACTTGTGACAGGGTAGGTTCCAGGTTCTTGGTTCTGACGGGTAGGTTCCAAGTTCCAAAAAATGAGGAACCCGTACCCGATGGTAGGTTCCAGGTTCCAAGAACACGTAGGAACCGAGAACCGCTCACCCTTACCTACCATAACTGGTAATCGGTATTATCATCTTGGGTACATGCCATAATCGATGTCGGTACCTGGCATAATCGATAATCGCATCTTGCCATCTTCGGTAAGCTGCTATAATCGGTAATCGGTAACCGTCATATTTAGTAAGTGGTAATCGATATTGCCATATTCGGTAACTTTAAAAAAAAAAAAAACTCTCTTTGCCAAAACACCACCAATCACCAAAGACTTTACTCATGCTTCTTATTAAAAAAAATAAAATCATCAGTGCAAAACTCAACAAATCATCATCAAGATTCACATGAGTGAAGAATCAGATATGCTATCACCAATTTTCTTACATATGTTCATAAAACTCACTTAAAATAAACACTCATCAAGCAATCAAGCCAAGTACTCATTAGAACAACCTAGCTTAGCACCTAGAGTTTTCACTTACCTTGAAAATAGAAGCTTGAATTTTCTTTCAAAGTAAGACAAAACCAAATCAATGATTTTTGTCTTGAAAACAACAAATCCATTTATGAAGAGTAGAAGAAAATTAATCCGTTTATCTCGTTCAAACCCGGAAATAAACTCAAGACTTTAATGAAATGCACGTGGAATCCTTTGCTTTTACTCTTGAATTTGAAAGTGAAAGTTGAAAGGAATATGAAGAGTGATAGGTGAAGTAGTGAAGTGAGGCATTCACTTGGGAATTCTCTCTCTCTCTTGAAGTTGAAGACTTACCCTTCGGTAGGGTAAGCATTTAAGAGTGAATTTGATGGAGTCTCTCTCTCTCTCTCTCTCTCTCTCTCTCTCTCTCTCTCTCGAAGTTGAAGACTTAACCTTCAGTAGGGTAAGCATTTAAGAGTGAATTTGATGGAGTTACTTAATAAACTTAGGGTAAATCATGAGGTCTAAAAGTAGAAAGGCTTGTTGTTCCAATCAAAAGGGTTCATGTGGCCCCTAAAAGAATAGCTTAGGCATGTGACACAATCTCATAAGCTAAGAGAAGAGATATTTAGGAGAGTTCATCTCATCTTGCCAAGTAAAAAGGCTGCCTTGTATTAATGAAGTAGATGTTAATATAGATGAAATAAGCATAACATCAACAAAGTTAAGTCCAAAGTCTCACTTGCTGATGGAGGAAAGAAAGGAATGCAAGGTTCAAAGTAGACCTGTTGGAAGAAGAAATAGCTAAAAGAATAACTTTCCAAAAATAACATCTTCGGTTGAAATGCTAAGAATTCAAGGATATCAGCACATAATTATGAAAACCAGTGTCTATTCTAAATATTAATAAATCCAAAAAATATTTTGAACTTGTCAAAACATTTAGCAAAACTTTCCAAACATAAGTTAATAATTAGCTTTTGAACTCGTCAAAACATTTGATAGAACTTTCCAAACGTAACAGTCTTATTAATCGACCATATAAAATTCATAATGTGTGACATCGATTGCAACTAAATTCCTACATATTAATAAGGTAGGAATTTTCCAAACGTCATAGTCTCTCTCAAGAAATCATTTGCATTCTACTTTATCATTCCATGTCAAAAATTACCAAAAATGTCATAAACTTATGCCAATTCAATCATAAATCTTTTAATTGTCCCAATTCAGGCTTAAATTTTTTTTCACCTATGGCTAATTAAGTTCATCCAACAAATTTTGACCAGAAATCACTTATTTGGACACCGATCATTCTACATGGCATGGCCAACCTTGACACGGACAATTTTTAATAATATTTTATTTTTTCTCGAATTTTTATTATTTTTTAAAATTTTATTTTCTTATCTTTTCATTGTTTGTTATTTTTATTATTGTGACTAATGAGGGTCATCGGGCCCTTATCAATTATGGACGAAGGCAACAAGGTTTGCTCATCGCTACGATGGCCTCGCTTAAATTTGGACAAGGGTGCTGCAGTCCATGCTAGCTACGATACAAAAAATTTAAAAATAAAAAATAAAAGAATGAGAAGAGAAGAAATGAAAAAGGAAAATGAAAATAAAAATTTTAAAATAATCAAAAAATCAAAAAATATATTATTAAAAAGTATCGACCTCCACGTTAGTCAATGTTTATGTCAAAGATTTGTAGTCAAAATTGATTAGATAAACTCAATTGATAAAATGTAAAAATATTTTGGATTTAATTAACAAAATTAAAATATTTATAATTGAATTAATAAAAATATGATAGGTTTAAAAAAATTGTAATTATTTTATTTTTTATATCACCGCCGTTTCCGGTCTGCATAATAAAATTGAGATTCAAGTTCCAAACAAGATCGTAAAAAAAAAAAAAAAAGAGTTCCAAACAAGAACCCTTTTTAGGTGGACAAAATGAGATTTATTAAAATCCAAGTAATGGTTTGAAATGAAACTTTCTTTTCCCATTAATTTTTGGGGACCCACATGTGCCCAAAACAAATGCCACGTCGTTTGATCATTCGTTTAAGAAACGATCTGTCACTGTCAAAATAAGCAAAGGTTCCAAGCCAGCGTCAATATGATGTCTTCCCCATTTCTTTAATGCTCCCTCATTCTATCTCAAGCATTCATATATTAATTTGTCTAGCTTTCCTGTTTGATTATTTTATGAATGGATGCGAGAAATTCTAGCTTTGCTTGGAAGTTGGGAGTAGTGGGGTAGTAACCTATGTAGCACCGACACGCGATCTGACGCGTCGTCGACACGTCATTTTAATAAATAGAGAATTCTGACACGTTAAATCGTTGTATATTAAATGAATATTTTTATTTTTAATTAATTTGATTCAAATTCATAAATAAATAAATAAATAAATAAAGAGCCTATAATAAATTTATACTAAT
Organism: Eucalyptus lansdowneana; assembly: GCA_017140395.1. NCBI lineage: Eukaryota > Viridiplantae > Streptophyta > Magnoliopsida > Myrtales > Myrtaceae > Eucalyptus > Eucalyptus lansdowneana. The sequence continues at coordinate 6,091,412 of CM029489.1, read as the reverse complement.
AATATTAACAAATCAATTCATTTGAAATTCGAAAGATATATTCATAATTAATGCGGAGCATTTTTTTTAATTTTAACAAAAGTTATTGATGAAACTAAAAATTAATAAGAAATTAGAATCAATTTAGTTAAATAAATCCATAATTTTTACAATAACCAAAATTTATCATTATTCAAAATTTAATATTTTTATTTTTCGAAATTATTTTTTAATTTTATTTATTTAATTTTCTGGTTAAAAAAATAATCCCCAAAATCCACCCCTTCTTTCGTTCGTCCTTTTCCCTCCACCCCCGGGTTTATTTTACTTTTTTCCCTCCCCCTCCCCCCCCCACCCCCTTCTGGCGTGTCCCCCCCCCTCTCTCTCACGCCATCAAACCTCCTTTCTTATTTTTTTTTTGGATTTCTTGCAACCACTTGTGAATCAATCTTGTAAGCCCTAAAATTGCTGTGCTTTTCAAAAGGGTGTTAGAAAAGAGACTAATATGGGATCCACCATATTGGTGCAACTCTTGAAGAAGAGATACAATCAGCCATTGGACTGTCCCTGCTAGTTGTGTTAAACTAGGAATGATAATCTTATGTAAGGGTGTGCAAAGAAATTGGGAATAGCCCCAGGATCGGATTAGATCAAACTAGAACCGATGGATACCAGTCTGGTTCACGGTTCCAGGCATGAAATTGCCTACTCGAACCAGAATAATAATAATATTATATATATATAATTTTTAAGAAAAAATTTCTGACAAAATTTTTAAGAAAGATGAAAACCCTAAAATCCCTTATTCGAAACTCATCACCTATTGATTGAATGTCATATCGTCTCACTCTCACCTCATCTAAGTCATTTGTCTATCTCTTATTCTTGGACTCGACTCTCAATTTACAATATGAGCTCAATATTTCTATTGATCTTGCAATTAAGAATAGGGACTTTTTATTAAAAAATTTTGCTGTACTTTAGATTGTTGGAAAATGTTGTTTTGAACTTGATGGGACCGGTTCCATGAATTCACTCAGTGATTCCCAATTCCGAGATGGAGTCTGTCCACCCTGACTATGCTCACCTTGATTCTTATGGTTATGACCAAAGACCGATCTACCAAGAAAATCCTTCTTGGCCTTTTCTCTCTCTCTCTCTCTCTCTCTCTCTCTCTCTCTCTTCCTTTTGCCTTCATTTAAAATTGAAAGGACGGACCCTCTTCCTTTTGCCTTCATTTAAAATTGAAAGGACGGACTTCCCAAAAATATGACCACCCACGGCCACTATCTCCCCCCCTTGACCATTTGACCATTTGACTGGTGAACAAGTCAAAAGGGCAAAAAGAAAAGACAAGAAAGGTTGACCAGGTCAACAAACGATAGAAGGGACGCCCACGGCACAAATGAAAGCACAGTGCACGCAGGAAGAAGAAAAAAGAAAAGAATAAAAGAAAGAAAGAAGAAAGAAGCAAAAGCGAAAAGGAAAGAGAAAGAAAAAAGTTCACGCATACACTCTTTAGAGAGCTCTCCAAGTTGGATCTATTTCAATTCGTAACGCCCGATAAGTGCTTATAGCCTTTGTTCATCTACTCGAAGAGATTTTTAAAATTACTTAATTTCAGATTCTTGTCATTTCTGAGATAGTTGGTTAAATTTAGGGTAACCGTTTGTAGTAGCTCCTATCTTTGACTGCTTTTCAAAATGGTATATATACATTTCACAAGCATTTGTATATTAATTTGTCTAGCTTTCCTGTTTGATTATTTTATGGATGGGTGAAATTCTAGCTTTGCTTGGAAGGTGGGGGCAATGGGTTAGCAACAACGCGGAACAAGGTTTGAAGTTTCTTGGTCATCACCATCTCTCTCTCTCTCTCTCTCTCTCTCTCTCTCTCTCTCATCTTCCATCGCCAATAGGTCCAATTTTTGACTGCTTTTATACAATTTCACATATCATCACTATCATCCTCGCAAGAACCCTCCATATCTAAGAACAATATAATGTTAGATCCCCTAAGAATAATTAACAAACCCAATTTATAAATGAGTGCATCGGATTATCATATCAAGCAATTAAATATGATCCGCTCTCTTGAAATTATGATTTATTGCAGCGACTTGTGAATCAATCTTGAAGAAGAGGAACAGTCAGCCATTGGACTGTCCTTGCTAGGTGTGTTGAACTGGGAATAGTGATCCGATCAAGGACCGGTCTTGACTAAGAAAATCCTATTCGGCTTTTCCAATTCTCAGTCAAACTTTCTCTTTCTCTCTTTCATTTTTCCCTTCATTTAAAATCGGAAGGATGGACTTCCCATAAATATGACCACCCACGGTCACTTTCTCCTCCTATCTGCCCCCCTTCCCCGAAGCTTCACTTGTAATATTTGAGCGTTTGACTATTTGACTGGTCAACAAGTCAAAAGCAAAAGAAAGTTGACCAGGTCAACAAAGGAGAGAAGGGACGCCCTCTGCTCAAATAAAAGTTCTGTGCACGCACGAAGGAAAAAAGGGAAAAGAATGAAGAAAGAAAGAAGAAAGAAGGGAGATGGAAAAGGAAAGAGAAAGGAAAAAGTTCATGCATAGATGCCTCGGAGAGTTCACCAAATCGGATTTTCTTCGATTCATAACTTTCGGTAAGTCTTTTATTCATCTAATCGAACGGATTTTTTAAGACCAGCCCGAATTTCAGATTATTGTGATTTCTAAGCTGCTAGGTTAAATTTAAAAGTTGTTAAACCGACAAATCATAGAGTTTTAATAGTTTAGAGTATTGTAAAGTTGTAAAATTTTACAAAAGTCCATTTGGACTTTATGATTTGTCCAAGATGAATTTTCGAAAATACGTGTGCGTGATGAACCATACTTGACCAACAGCTTTCGGGTGGAATTTTTTCGATTGCCGAATAAATTTGGGTCAGCCAAGTTATCGGCCTTCTAGTAATTCGAAAGGTCTTTCTTTTGACTATAAACTCTCTTGAAACCGAGTTCGATGAAAAGGCTCATGGGGCAAGAAAGTTTGTCGTGCGAGTGGTCATTTGTATTACTAGTGGTTGCTCTATGCGTTAGCAGTTTTTTGCTATGATTGGCTGTCCTTGAGGTTTTTGTTCAACCTGTAGTAAGCATTTGTAGTTTAGTTTAGTCGATTTGAAGTAATGGTTTAATCTGAACGAAATTCTAAAATTTCACGCTCAAACTCCGCATCAAGGATAGTTTTGAATATTTGCTTTGGACAATAGTTTTATTAGTGCATAGAAGTCATTTTATTAGCCAGTAAGCTTAGTTTAACTTATTCATAGTTAAGGTAGCGTTTTACTTAAATTTAACCTTACTTTTCGTTTATTTGATAGGATTACGACTTCAATGGTCAGAGTAATCTTTGTTATTTGGTTGTAAGCGTTCCCAGGTAAGTGATGCTTTTTTTTTTCTTTTTTCTTTGAGTTTGTAAACTCATGTTTCAAAAGCAATATGGATTAAAAATAGTATAAGCTATGAAATGATATTTTGTTGTATAAGAGTTTGGATGGAGCATTTACTACTCTTTGATTATGTTAATATATAAATTTTGATGACCCAATCAGTTATTTATTATGCATAAAAATTAGGGATCGACCCCAGTCCTTATACAAAAAATATCTCGGGATTGAAGTTTGAGTTTCTAGTAATACTTACGTATGTATGTATAGTAGATGCTTGATTTGCTTAGAAGAGATATACTAATCACTAATCTACGATAGCTCATCTCATTCGTCTTAAATGCAGGTTCCTCAGTTAGTGACAAGTTGGACAAAGGTACTATCGACGAGAAACTTTTCGTATAAGGATTTTGGGTATGACTTTAGCTAGTTGCATTGTTTCTAAGTAGATACTTGTTGGATTGGCTGAATTCTAAGCTGAACATATTCCTTTTTAATGGATGATAGAAACGTTGATATTATAATCAACCCGTTCTGTTATTATATATGTGTAGAGGAAAATATATATTTTTTGATACAGGTTATTTGTTGTATTTGAGGCTACGTCTTTCATATAAAAGGACGGTTGTACCATTCTCCATTCTTGTTAGATTCGGGTGTGACATCACTCTCGATACTTCTTGGATCTTCCTTCTTCTAAACCCATTCAAGGCACGAAAGTTCTGTCTCTCTTTTTTTCTCGTGTTACGAATCCTTTTTCAGATCTGTTTAGACCGACCCGGTTCTGATTTAAGCTCCCACCAATCTCAGAGTCTTAAACTTTAGAGAAACCCATCCCCAGTTTTTGCTTTTTAACCGCTTCTCTGGAACCTGCTTCCTGGTCTTCTCTCTTTTGGCATTGTTGTTGCTCGAGGTCTCGATCTCTGATACAACTGGCTTTTGTGTAACAGAAACAGCTCAAAAACCAAGTCATCTTTTAAGTTCTCATTAAGATTTTGAAGTCATCGAGAATATGGAAGATTGGGAAAAAATGAACTTGCCGAATGAGCTAATACAGGGCAGAGAGCTGACCAAGCAACTCCAACGCCAACTCCATTTAGCTGTTTCATCATCTTCTTCTTCATCACACGAACAAACCCAAGAAATGCTCATTCGCGGGATCCCAACCTCATATGATGAGGCGCTGTCCATGCTCAATGCGGAGCCCCCGGTTGGAGGGTGTCCGCGCCGGTTGTCTGTGTTGCCTCCTTCACTCGGTGGGAGCCCGATGAGCAGAGGAGACTCAGACCGGAATCTTGATGATGGTTCTACTCCTAGGAAGAGGTAATGAATAAATTAATCATCTGATATTTTTTCCCTGTTGTTGCATGCATGACTCTGCCCTTGATGTTTGCGTGTGGTCATGACAGTTGCATGATTTTGTGACGGCAACCAATTGTGTTGCAGAGAGGCGATGCAGCGGTGGACAGAGCGGGTCCGAGCCCCAACACCTGACGATGGGTTCAGTTGGAGGAAGTACGGTGAAAAGGAAATTCTTGGATCCAAGTATCCTAGGTGAGTTTAGAGTCGATCAGTTCTCTAATTCTCAATTGTTGAAGCTCCATCAACCCAAAGATTCACTAGAACATTATTCCTTTGTTCAAAGTAGACCCATACTTCAATGATCTTGCCTTTCCCACTCCTAGACCAAATTCATCCCCAGCATGTTACATTGGTGGACTTGAGATAAGCCACATCCTTGAAAATGTTAAAGGAAGGAACTCAATACTTGTCCCCGGGTCATGTAATAGAAGTAGAGACAGATTTATTAAGTTAGCTGGTCTGAAGAAGACTCGATGAAAGACGTCATCATTGAGCAGCACAATCATTTTCGTGACGTCGATCATCATCCTAAACTTGATGGGTTGTTTCATGGTCAACCATTTTTTTCTCATGTCGCGATCGCCTAAAAACAATTTTAGTTATTAACAGCTAGTTCAGTTTGGCAGCTTTTTACGTTACTATCACATTTGTTTCCCTTAATCTACTATAGTTTGACGTATAATTGAGCACTTTTGAAGTAGCTCATCTATGAGTGAACCCAAGTTTCATTATGTTTCCTTTGGCCTCTATGTCTAGCTTCATTGATAATTTTCCCAAATTTCATATTCAGGGGCTACTATAGGTGCATTCATAGGAATGTCCGAGGTTGTATGGCTACCAAGCAAGTGCAAAGATCCGACGACGACCCCACTGTCTCCGAGATCACGTACCGTGGAAGGCACACGTGCATTGACCACCCCGCCACTGTCGTCCGTACTGCGCTGCCCGAAAATCAAACTGATTCCAATGCCTCCATCCACGCTGCCCCTCTCCAAATCATACTACCCAAAACCCCATCACCAGATTATATTTCCAGCGTCATGAGTAACAACATCAACTTCTCTAGCACCCCTCATTTCGTGTCCCCTTCAACTTCTGGGACCAACTGCTTCTCGGAGTCTCCTGCTAGGTTAGACAGTTTCCAAGTCGGCACTCCAGGATCCGAGCTTGCTATGACCGTCTCGGCCGCAACTTCAAGGAATGACTTTCAAGCAACAGTACGTTCGAATTCAGATCTTCTGCTTCGCTGCATGGAGTTTGCTAATGAAACATTTCCTTTGAAGAAAAATTACTAAAAAAGTCTTAAAATATATTGCATTTGTGCCACATTAGTTTGCAACCTTTCAATTATGTCAATTCAATTTCTAAACCTTCTAATAATTTACCAATTTAGTCATTTCGGCTATCATTGACAAAAAATTATTAACATGGATACTAACCATCTTATGTAGTAGCAGTGGACAGGGTTGATCCGATTGGACCCATCCTCGAACCTCGTATCTCCACTTGACGATGGGTTAAGTTGGAGAAAGTACGGTCAGAAGTATATTCTCGGAGCCAAGTACCCAAGGTGAGTTCAGAGACGATCATTCTCTAATTGTCAAGTCTAGGCGCTTCAAGAACATTATTCCTTTGTTCAAAGTAAACCCCTTAACGATCTTGCCTTTCTCACTTCTAGTCCAAATTCATCCCCAGCATGTTACATTGATGGACTTGAGATAAGCCACGTCCTTGAAAACGCTAAAAGGAAGGAACTCGATACTTGTCCGGTGTTATGTGATAGGAGTAGACAGATTTCTTTTATTTCTCCTCATATGGAAAGTTAGTCTCAAGAAGACTCGATGAAAGACGTCATCATTTAGCAGCATAATGATTTTCATCGTGTCAGTCATAATCCTATACTTGATGGATTGTTTCATGGTCAGCCATCTTTTTCTCATGTTACAATCATCTGAAAACGATTTCAGTTATTAATGGCTAGTTTAATTTGGCAGCTATTTACGTTGCTATCACATTCCTCTTCCTTAACCTACTATAGTTTGACATATAATTGAGCACTTTCGAAGTAGCTCAGCTATGACTGCACCCAAGTTTTATATGTTTCCTTTGGCCTCTATGTCTAGCTTTCATTGATAATTTTCCCAAACTTCATATTCAGGGGCTACTATAGGTGCACTCATAAGCATGTCCAAGGTTGTCCAGCTACCAAGCAAGTGCAAAGATCCGACGACGACCCCACTGTCTTCGAGATCACGTACCGTGGAAGGCACACGTGCATTGACTACCCTGCCACTGTCGTCCCTTCTTCTACGCTGCCTGAAAATCAAACTGATTCCAATGCCTCCATCGATGATGCCCCTCTCCAAATCAGGGAACTCCCTGTGTATGTCTCGGCCGCAACTTCAGGGAACAACTCTCAAGCAACAGTACGTTCGAATTCAGAAAATCCCCTTTATGGCATGGAGTTTGCTCACGAGAACATTTCCATTGAGAGAAAATTATCAAAAAATCTTAAACTTATTGCATTTGTGACAATTTAATCATAAACCTTTCAATTGTGCCAATTTAGTTATAAACATTTTGATAATTTAATCCTTTCATCTAACTTTGGCCAAAAATTGCTAATGTAGATGTTGATCATCTTATATGGCACAGCTGACGTTGATGTGAACAATTTTTATAATTTATGAAAAAAATCTAATTTTAAAATTTTCTTTCTTTCTTCCTCCACCAATTGCAAGGCCTTGGCAATGGCTAGCAATCGGCCATAGGCGAGAAGGAGCCTTGTTGGCCTTAAGCAAGGCTTGCGATTTCTAGGATCAAGCGAGGCTAAAGTAGATAATTTTTACAATTTTTAAAAAATTTTCTAGTTTTTAGATATATTTTTATTTTTTTTTCCTTTCTTTTTTTCTTTTTTTCCCTTCCCTCCACCAATGCTAGGCCTTAGCGTCGGTTGACGACTAGCCACAAGTGAGGTGGAGCCTCATTGGCCTTGAGCGAGGCTTGACCTTGCCGAATCTAGCAAGGTGGAGCCTCACCTCAAGCGAGGCATGCACTTGCTGGGATTGGGTGAGGCTTGAGTTGCTAAATACCAACAAGGTTTTCCTCGCTTGATCTTGACAAGCTCGAGCCTCAAGCAAGGCCAGCTCTTGTCATCCCTCTCCTATAGCTGGTTGCTAGCCTATCGGTGGAAGAAAAAAGAAAAAGAAATGAAAGAAAAATGAAAAATGAAAAATGGAAAATGGAAAGAAGAATAATTCATATTTTCAATTTTATTAAAAAAATTATCCACTTAAGCATGAACCATGCCATGTAAAATGGCTAGTGTCCACGTAAGCATTTTCTAGTCAAAATTGGTTGGAATGACTAAATTGACAAATTGTGAAAAAGTTTAGGACTCAATTAATACAATTAAAAATTTATAACTAAATTTGCATAAGTGTAATAGGTTTAGAATTATTTTGGTAATTTTCCCTAAATATCTAATTATTATTAAGAGATGGTAAAGAAATAAATCATCTCTCTCAAGAAATCATTTGCATTGTACTTTCTCAATTCATGGCAAATAACTTGGTTTCTCTTTTGTTCTTGTGATCTCTTATCCTCGTACATGATTAAGCAATGAGTCTCAACATGATTTTTTTATTTTTGCTGACTGCAAATATTTAGAGGTTAACAAGATTGGTGATGTTCTTTGTTCCAGGGACACCAGAGACGATTACCAGAGTTGAAGGTAGCTTATCACGGAAGAAAGTCGGATGACAATGAGATGCAACGACTTGTTGAGGTCAACATACCTTTCTTTCTCCCTCTTACGTCATTATTAGTTTCTAGCCTATGTTTGCCTCCAATAGGTTACAAGTTACGATTATTGGACATGCAAACTTAACTAAATAAATTTAGGAAGGTTTATGTCGAGGAGGTTCAATCACAAAACTCCATTCTATCCTACTTTCATATTTATTTTTCACATAGATGTTAAAAGATTGTCATAGAGCACTTTCTAAAACTCATTACTTTTTGTCTCCAGCTTTTTCATAGAGCTGTTGCATGGATCTTATCCATTTTTGAGAAATGAAAGGAAATTTTTTGAAGTGGTTTAACATGATAAAGAAAAATGACAAGAAATTTTATTGAGGTGTTTCTAGTGGTTTAATCTTCTCATTAGATAAAAATACAACTCAAATACATAGTGAAGTTGTGGAATTAATCCCACTGGGTTATGCCCAAAAAAAAGAAAACCCACTGAGCACGTCTCAGGTGCCTGGCCAGGTGGGCTACGGGTGAGGAGTCCACCTTCTGGCCCACCGAACGACGGGTAAGGCCTCCAAGCAGATCAATCTGACGTTGGGCATGGTCCGCATGGACTCGAGATATTATTTCAACACCATCAATGTTGTTTACATATTGAATGTACTAACATTGCTGTAATTGCCTACTATTTCAGGAAAAATCGATCTCTGATGAGCCCGTCGCTAGTTCAGTTGATACATCCATTAGTTTGGGTTTGGGCCTCTATTCTCATACTGCTATCGATCAGAAAGGTAGCTTCCATTCCTCAAAGAATCATTATATGTTAAATGATTTGGGGAGAAGATTTGCAACATGACACTGATATAACCTTAGCCCATACAATTTCAACCTTGCTTTGCCCTAAAAAATGAGTTTTCTAGTACTATTTATTTAGACAATAGCAAATTTCTAAGCTGAAGGTGACTAAAGAGATGAGAGTTTTTCTGTGCTTGCGAGATCGCTATCTCGATGCTTCTATCAATAATATTGCATTTATACATCATCAAATTGCTATTGTTTGCTATTGTTGATAGCATAAAGTCTAGAAAGTGCTGCTATTTCTAAGGGAGCACATCTTGTGTATCGGGATTCATTTTGGGCTAAAATGGGCTCTTTCTCTTTGAACTGATCCAAAGTCAATAAATGGGGTTACCAAGTGATTTTGTTTATGGTGAAGAAAGGAACTGACTTTGGCTTTCTGTTTTCAAGCTATCCACTTGGATAAGTGTAGACGTATTATCATGAAATGTGTTTGATAAATTGTGGAAAAAAAAGTTTTATATATCACAGGGCAGATTATGATAATGATTGTGCCTTTGCCTCATGAATTTGGTTCTATACAGATCTCAAGCCATTATTGGGGATTGACTTGCGTCATACAAGGGCAGGCTATGTCACGAACGAAGGATCACTATTGAGTGATCTGAAAAAAGAAGAAAATGCAATAGTGTCGAGTGCAGTGGAAAAACGAGTAGCCATGCAGAAGCAAAGGGCAGAAAGTGATTTTGTGCCAATGCAAAGCAGTCGAGGTGCAGAGACTGAACTATTTCCCTGGATAATGAATAAGGACGCCAATCCTCAAGCTGTTTTGGGAAAAGCTCATTCATATTCATCACACTCAGAGTGAGAAGTTGGTTCACATTACTCGGAATCAGAAGTTGGTTCACATTACTCAGAATCGGAAGTTGGTTCACATTGCTCAGAATCAGAATCCGAAGACACTGATGAGGAGATGAAGATTGTCGCAAGTCCAGAATATCATAGGAGAGAAACAACGGAAAGTGCACTTTTGCAAATGCAGAACACTGCAGAGCCAGAGGTTGAACCCTTTTCCTTGAAAGTAAACGAAGACACTGCTTCTGACAAAGTTCATTCATATTCCTCAGAACAAGAATCTGAAGTTGATTCATATTGCTCAGGACAGGAATATGAAGTTGGGGATAAAAAGGCGAGGATAGAAGCTAGTCTAGAATATAACGATATTATACACATACCAAAGATGAAAAAGGAAAGTTCTTCACATGCTACTTTGGATGATGCCGATGCCTTAATTGATATGTTAGGCAGCGGTGGAAAACAAGAAGGGAGATCATCAGAAGGATGGGGTGCAGTTAAATATGACTCTATAGTCGACCATCTCATTAAGTCCATAAAAAAATCTAACGTTGAAAAAATTGGAATATATGGCAGAAACGAAGTTGGAAAAGCTATTGTCATTGGAGCTTTGAAGGAATCTGCAATTTTGAGAAATCTATTTGATAGAGTCATCTGTGTTGCTGTTCCTCTAAACTGTGACATGGAAAAGGTGCAAAAGGAGATTGCTGGACAAATATCTTCTGATTTAACTGAAGCCAATGCAGTTGATATGCCACATTCGGAGGTGAATGCATTGGAAGGCCTCAAGTTTTTGCTCATTCTTGTTGGCGTTAACCAACACATGAAGCTAGAGACATTGAGAATTCCAGAAGCAACACTACCAATTGGTAGCAAAATAGTCTTTGTGACTGGATCAGGACGATTGTGTGATGAAATCGAAGTGGATAAGAAAATAGGCTTGGATGATCTGTTGCTGTGCGAATTATTTCGTCAAAATGTGGGTGAAGTTGTTTATTATCCTAAAAAGGCCCTAGCTAGAGAAATAGTTAGGATGTGCAGGCCATATTCACATGCTGTTATTCTAGTGGCGAGGGCACTGCAAAATGTTGATGACATTTTAATCTGGAAACGTGCGCTTGAAAGACTGAATGTTCGACCTACAAGTCATGAAGCAGGTTTAGAAGCTCTTATGGTTAATGTGTTAAGATTCTGCATTGACCAACTAGAAGATGATAAAACTAGAAGATGCTTGAAAAATCTTGCTCTTTGTAACAATTACGATGAGATTGCATCAGAGTTTGCCATAGACCTATGGGTCAGGGATGGTATCTTAGACGCCCATGATGAAGGCCAAAAAGTCCTTAAAAATCTTGTCAATGCTAGCCTACTCGAAGTTGATGAGAATAGGCAATTTGTGAAGTTTCAAGACCAGGATCAGGATATATTAGTGGACTTAATATTTCAGCCCGAGGAAAATCGCGTGTTTCTGATGCGGGGTGGCTTGGATTTGACAGAGCCACCAGAGGTTGAGGAATGGGAGAGTGCAAAAGAGATATGTTTGATGCATACTGGAATTTCTGAGCTACCAAAGGAACCAAGGTGCCATTCACTTTCGTCGTTATATCTGCAAAGAAATTACAAGCTGAGAAAGCTTTCTTCTTCATTTTTCAATCAGATGCCTGCTCTAGAAGTTTTGAATCTGTCTAGAACCCGCATTCGATGCTTGCCAGAGTCTATATCTCAACTTGTCAGCCTCAAAAGACTCTTCTTGAATGATTGTGTCCTTTTGAGAAGAATATCGCCAGCAATTGGAAGGCTCAAGCAGCTGGAGGTATTTGATCTTGAGGGGACAAAGATTAAGAATCTTCCCAAGGAAATTGAATGTTTAATTAATCTAACTTGTTTGGGGATCTCAATTTCTGGAACCGAACCTTCAAATGACTCTAAAACAGTGATTCCTCATGGGGTAATATCTTCTCTATTACACTTGGAAGAACTTAATCTCGATATGGATGCCGATGCTGAATGGTGGGATACATGTGCTGAAGGTGTTTTATCTGAAGTTTGCAACTTGAAAAGGTTAAGCGCTTTCAAGTTTTCCTTTCCTACATTGGAACTTTTGAGGCAATTTAATCAGCTTAGGAAATCGATGGAGCATCCATCTTTAGCTCAATTCAGACTTTGTGTTGGTAATCATGCTAGCCGCATCATGAATCGGCTACCATCAGATATTGAATTTGAGCTAGAACAGTGCAACCGATTCTTGAGGTACACAAATGGTGATGGTGTCATCATGGATATTAAGGACATCCTGCAACAATCAGATGCTTTTTTCTTAGAAAGGCATGCTAATCTCAAGAAGCTATCTGAACTAGGGATAGATAACATGGACCAACTCAAGTGGTGTGTTCTAGGGGAGTGTAATGAGATTGAAGTGCTTGTGGATGCATCTGATACCCTTCATCAAGAGGCTTTAACTGAATCTCACTGCAAAAGCATCTGTCTTGAATCGCTAGAGTTTCTGTATGTGTATTACATGAGAAACTTGAGAAACATTTGGAAAGGCTCAATGCAGAAGGGATGTTTATCTTCTCTCAAGTTGTTGACATTGTGTAAATGCCCCGAGTTGACAGTTATTTTCTCAAGCGAGATGCTTGATAATCTCAACAACTTGGAAGAGGTCACAGTTGAGGACTGCCCAGCCATCGCAAGTCTAATTAGCTGCCAAACTTCTACTGGCAAAGTCCCAGAGATGCCTTATTTCCTCCCAATTTTGAAAAAGTTGTCTCTCCATTACGTACCTACACTTTCCAGTATATCCTGTGGGCTACGGATCGCACCGAGGTTAGAAAGGTTGAGTTTTTATGATTGCCCGAGTCTGAAGTCTCTGTCGACTGATGAAGTTTCTAATGAGCATTTGAAGAAAATCAGGGGGGAGAGGAGTTGGTGGAAGGACTTGGAATGGTGCGGCCATAAGCCAGATCACTTGGACGGTATTTTCATCCCAATTGACACATGCGACATCCCTTAACTCTATGCACAAGCGTGTGCGCGGGTGCGATTCCAACTGTTGGAACTGCCCGACAAGTTAGTGGGAACTTCAATTATTTAATGAGTATTGTACCAAATTAATATCGCTAGTTAAACTTTGATAACTCCTGCCTACCTAATGGCATGCTTTATTAGTCGGCTTTTCGGTGGTCTATAAGTTTCTTCTTGCCCCTATTCCATTTCTTCCCTTCAAAGAGAGGATCGTGAGATAACGAATGACTGGGCAGGGCTTGAATGGCCATTATAAGGTCGGCTAAAGTAATGATAAATAGTGGAATAGTAACGATTTTGCCAAAAGCAATCAAAATGGACATTAGAAGCTAGCTTCCCATTCCCTAAGTATAGTCCTCACTTGCTGTTATTAGAATAGTGAGTTGAGTCTCTTAGTCAGAGAAGCAACAGCCACAGAAGAATCTTTTCCTGTCGGCAACCCATAATCTTATCGCCTATTAGACATGTGATTAGTTACTTCCGGTAAGGACAAAAAAAAAGCAACTAGTACCTCTGTTATATGAAAAACGTGAGTATCAATGGACAGGTAACAGGTTATTTCTATATGTGAGCAATCATTAGCATCCCACAAGACGGAATTACTTAATTTATCTTCACAACTAGATTATTTTCATATGGTTGAGTAATCAATGGTATATCAAGTACGATGATAAGTGCTCTTTCATTGTGATTGAAATCTTTTTATACTAGAACAGTAAGTTTCAGGGTATCAACTACCACTCATATCTTTTCATGGATGTGGTATGTCCTCATAGAAAAATGACTTGGAAACTATTAGCAATTTCGGTCTGATCCATAGGAGTGGTCACCGGGCTGTGCTTGGGCCAGCATATTATTGTGCTGGGCCTGGGCACTACCTAGCACAAGTCAATTTTTTGGTAAATTAATTTAGAATTTTTGATGAAAACTTCAATAAAGTTAGACTTTTTTCAAAATACTAAAATGATTTAAAAAAATAGTAATTGAGCAAAACTTTCAACACGCCTCTCATTTGTTGTGTCAACAGCAGGAAATCGCGCTTCCACCATGACCGACGTGAAAGAACCTCAGCACAACCATCCCCTCACATGTCTTCCTTAGCATCAGGCACTTTAAAGTACACCTCGTTCTTACGTCTAAAGGGAGTTTTTCAGCTTTTCCTACCATAAGGCCTATATAGGACCTCCAAATCTTGATGCTTGACTTAAGTGGATCTAAAGTATCGATACATTGTCCTCAAATATGTAAAATTGGTGGAGACCGTCTCGCATGCACAAGTTAATGCGGTTACACATACACGACATTAGGGGTGAGCATCGGTCTAGGATTAACCCTGGATCAACCTAAGACCAACCCACCTCTGTCTAATCTAGTATAATTCCTAGGGAGATTGGATTGATCCTTACTATTGAGATTCCTGGATCAGCATCGTGTGGGTTAACCTTCGATCTTGGAAGTTCAAGGTCGGTCTAATCCAGACTAACCTTAATTGTACATAATATGTACAATATATATTATACATCTAATATATTATTTATAATGCTTGTGCATATGGTGTTATGAGTATGATTGATAGATTATTACATAAACTTTTCATCTTCTCCCATATCTTTACAAGCGATCTTAATTCTTTTTATGTTTTTTGCTTTTAGCATGTGTGAAATTTATATTGTTTTCTTATCTCAAATTTGTAGTGATATTTATAATTCAGTTGCACAACGCCGTATTTTTTATGGATATGTAAATTGAAATGACAGGTTTGCCTTTTCGGATAATACGAAAAATGAAAGAAAAAAATTACTAATTGATCCCAAGTTGACCCTGAAACCGAACCGAATGCATCAAGTTGATTCGGTCCTCAGTTCCAAGCTCAATAGGATCGATTTTCGTTATAAAAAAATGAAGACCAATACTGTGCGGATTGATCCTAAGATTAAGTGGTAGACTGGCCCAACTAGACCATACTCACCCCTACACCGCATGTGCATGAAAATCCATAGCAAGTCGAATTTAGCTAGTTGGACGAGACTCTAGATTAGGTAGGTGTTCATGTTGGCATTATCTAGCACAATGCTAAAGATTTTATTCGAGATGGCATACTAAAATTTTTATTGGAGATGGTATACTCATTGACAGCTTTCATTATTTCAGCAGTCACATTTCAGGAATCATGCTAGAATATTTACTTTTAAATGTAAGAGTTTGGTGACATAATCCCATTCATCATTAACCTAGTGGCCAATGATGACACAATATGCATAATTCTTAAGGCTGGTACATAAATCTAAAGTTAAGGAGATTCGAAAGCTAGTTGTTGATAGCAGATGCATTAACACCACCATCTTCTGTTTGTATAATGACTTAGAGTTTCTGGCATTTGTTGTCAGCAGAACGGGTCTAAATTGAGGTTGTAGAGTTGTGTGCACGTATTGCACAAAATAAGTGATCTTCGACAAAGCCAAAGGGTTGCTCGACAGCAAGACAATAATATGTAAGCTCCCGCCAGTTCCCCACCTCGTCATATAATGGGTATCTTGTATGCAGCACCGTACTTGAAGAGCTCCCCAACCTTGGACATCTCTTCCTCATATCGGTGTTAGTGCGTCCTCAAGTGGCCCATCCTACTCGACGATTCACCCTTTAATATGTCACCACATATCGTGGAAATTGCCTTCTAGACATAATTGCATCGATCTTGAGTCAGATTGTCTTCCAAACACCAAACGTTCTTCTTCGCGAAACCAGTACCATACTTGCTTGGGGGTAGGGGTTTTCCTGGGGGTATACGTACTGTTCGGGGAAGCTTCTTGGCAAGGACTAGCTTCTGGTGTTCGTCCCTACTAAGTCATTGTGTCTCGTCATCCTCGAATTTTCGACTTGTTGTGTTGTGGGGACAAAGTCGGCTTGTTTATGTTGTTATTGTGTGTTGGGAATAACGGATCCCCGAAAACCGGATTCGACACCAAATTGAACCCCTAAATCAATGCGGAAGACGAAACCCGGGAAAACAACACGCATCACCGATCCTAAAGCACACCACGGATTCGAGCGTACCTTTTAGCCACAGATTAAACACCGACGTTGATGGAGGAAGAGAAACTGAGCAATCCGATCCGATGAAGCCTTGAAGGGAGGAAGATCAAGTCGTATGCTTACTATCTTTTGTTTTTGAGAGAGAGAGAGCGTGGAGAACGTACGTCTTTTCCTTTTTTAAAAACAACCGTGTGTTTTTCTCTTTCTCTCTCCTCCCTTTTATACCTCTTTCCTTCCACGGGCCCTATTCTCATGGGCCGAACTTTTTGGGCCCAACTTGGGCGGACGGGCCTTAAGCCCAATACCAATAAAAGCCTTCATCTCCCACTCGCACATGGTGGGCCGAATAGGATTCTCTTTACCTCTCTTCAACATTCATACTGGTGAATAATCCGTGCGACCATCATACTTTGAGAGCTCGTTGTTATACATCTGTTAGGAATATATAGCAGCTCATAATGGGCATCACACTCCGAGTAGATTTAGTATGCAGTACCCTAGATCGATCGATTACATTTATATCTCCATTGATCTCTTTTAAACATGATATATATATTGTATTCACAATTATAATTATCACAAAGACAGTTATAATTGGTCGACCAGTGAATACAAAACTACAATGTGATTCTCCAAAATCGATCTTCCTCTTTCCTTCAAACTTTCAATATCAGTCCAGCTTGCTTTTCTAGAAATGCCCCATTAGATCGAATCATCTCATGACCATTGGCAACACACTAAGATAGCAAACACTAAATAGAAATCTTGAGAATAAGTAAGAGTCTTGAGGGGACTTCAAAAATTGAGGAACTCTTTTCCTCAAGAGTCTCACACGTCATAAAAGTTGAGATCAAACTTTTTGCCACTCTTATTGGTCGTCTCATGCATACGTAGTATGAAATACATATTACGGTATTAACTCCTTTCACATGGAGCGTATGTCTACACATTTCAATACCGTACAGATGATAGTTCAGATATACCAAATGTCTAACTCGAGTTCACGTATCTACTCAATCACAAAATTCATCAGAACTCACATTTGGCATCATAGACAGATAAAGTAAAATATATGGGTTATTTTACTTTCAGACATCTTTAGTATTATGTCATTATCTTAACACTCAGTTAAGACGACATACGTATTTTAAGCTTGCGCTCTCGATTATCACCTAGATAATAAGCTTAAAAACAGTCTCATCTCTATTTATCACATAGTAAACAGAGGCGATTACCCGTGTGAGTGGGCTAATCTTATATCTGTCCGACATACTTCTCAACTTAAAATAATGCACTGAGCATTAAGATGCATAAAGATCATACTAAGGTTCATAGGCATTAATCAATGAAAAACAAAATTTCATAAATGTGAACAACTCAGGGAAATTACAATTCAGTACATCAGACTCTACGCAATCCTAGAGATTTTACATGACCACAAAACACATCTCTAGGTATTGGCTTTGTCATAGGATCTGTTACCATTCTATGCGTAGATATGTACTGCAAGTTCACATCCTTTCGCGCAACCATATCTTTTACAAAGTTATACTTGGTATCTATATGTTTGGTCTTGCCATGATACTTTGGATCTTTGGTGTACGCTATAGCTGCTTGGCTATCACAGTTAACCAACAATGGATTTGCAGCTTTCTCAATAACACCTAAATGATCCAAAAATCTCTTAAGCCAAACTCCTTCTTGTACTGCTGTTGATAACGCCACGAACTCAGCTTCCATCGCGGACAAGGCTATGCACGTTTGCTTCTTTCGCTCCATGATATGGCGCCATTGTTCGTAAGAAAGCAAATCCAGAGGTAGATTTTCTTTCATCTAAATCTCCTCCCCTAATTAGCATCTCGAATAGCCTTCAAGTCGCAGATCCTTTCCTTGGTAATTCAACTTGAAATCAGCAGTTCCTTCGATACCTCGGTATTCTCTTGACGGCTTTCCAATGTCTTTGGACCTGGATTGGATTGGTATCTACTCACCATTCCAACGCAAAGCATATGTCGGGTCTTGTACACATCATGGCATACATCAAGCTCCCAACAGCACTAGCATAAGGAACATGTTTCATTTGTTCCTTCTCTTGTGGAGTTCCTGGACACAGTCTATGGCTTAATCCTTCACCTTTTGCAATAGGAGTGTCTATGGGTTTACAATCTTGCATACGAAATCGTTCAAGAACCTTATTTATATAGGTTTCTTGCGAAAGAGACAACGATCTCTTCGAACGATCTCTCGAAATCTTAACTCCAAGAATGTATGCAGCATCACCCATATCCTTCATCTCAAAGTTAGAAGACAACCATCTCTTGACAGTATTAACCAACTCCATATTGCTTCCGGCAATCAGTATTTCATCAACATATAATGATATGATCACAAATTGATCCTTGGATCTTTTGATATATACACAATGATCCTCATCAATCATTTTAAAATCATATGCCACTATGGCATTATGAAAACGTATATATCATTGTCTTGATGATCGCTTAAGACCATATATCGACCTCAAAAGTCGACATACTTTTTCTTCTTGGCCTTTCACTATGAAACCAAGTAGGTTGTTCCATATATATTTCTTCCTCTAATTCTCCATTGAGGAAAGCAGTCTTTACATCCATTTGATGTAACTTAAGATCCAGACTAGCTACTATTGCCAGAATAATGCGAATTGAGGTAAATCTCACTACAGGAGAAAACGTATCTTCATAATCAATTCCTTCCGTTGATTATACCATTTCGCCACAAGGCGAGCCTTATGCCTTTCAATCGAGCCATCAGCCTTTCGCTTTATTTTGAGAATCCATTTGTTCCCAATAGCTCTGCGTCATTTTGGAAGATCAACCAGTTCCCAGACTTGATTTGATTTCATTGACTCCATTTCCTCTTCCATTGCATGAATCCATTTTTCTTTACTAGGGCAATTAAGAGCCTCATTGATATTTCTTGGCTCATCCTCATCTTGTGGAGCAACCATAAAAGTTTCCCCTTCAATGTCAAAACGTCGACGGGGAATACTTTGGCGACTTGTTCGCCGTATGGGAGATTGTACACTTTGCACATCATTGCCTATTATGCTCCCACTTGGATGAACTCCACTAATATCATTGTCTTGATCCAAGGTCTCAAATAGGGAGTGATCTTCCCCTATTTCGCCTTTCTTAGGAAACTCATCCTCTAAGAATGTAAGATCTCGTGATTCAAATTCAATTACACTCCTACTTTCCTGCTCACCAATGAACACATACCCTTTCGAGTGTTCCGAGTATCTTATGAAAATACTCTTCTTTCCTCTAGGACCTAATTTCCCAAACTTGTGAGATGACTCATGCATATAGGCAGCACAACCCCATGGCTTAAGAAAACTCAAGTCCGGTTTTCTACCTGTCCATAACTCATATAGAGTGGAAGCAACTGATTTGGAAGGCACCCGGTTAAGTATATACGCAGCAGTTAACAATGCATCACTCCAAAAGGTGATAGGCAAGTTAGCATGCGCCATCATGGACCTAACCATTTCCAATAGGGTTCTGTTTCTTCTTTCCGCAACACCATTTTATTGAGGAGTGTACGGAATAGACAACTGTCTTTCTATTCCTTTTTCATCACATAATTTTCTGAACTCATCAGATAAATATTCTCTACCTCGATCGGATCTCAATGTTTTTATTTTCTTGTCTAATTGATTCTCTACAAGGTTCATAAACCTTTTGAAACAACTTATCGCTTCAGATTTGTGAGAAATCAAATAGACATATCCGAATCGAGTATAATCATCAATAAAAGTGATGAAATAAACAGCCACATGCCTTCCTTTCACATTCATTGGATCACAGACATCAGAATGGATTAAATGTAGAGGAAATTCAGCTATTTTTCCTTTTCCAAATGGTTTCCTTGTCGTTTTCCCTTCTAGGCAATGCTTACATATGGACAAATCGACTTTTTCAATATTGCCCAACAAGCCCTCTTTGGCTAGTCTATTCATGTTGTTGGCCAATGTGACCAAGTCTAGCATGCCACATATTCACATCATTATCATATTTATTAGGAGATGTGAGAAGGGAATAACAAACATTAGCATTAACATAATCAATATCTAATACAATAAAATCATCCAGAAAATAACCACAACCATAGTAATTTGTATCCAAAAACAAATTCACACATCTACTACAGAAGTTCATATTAAAACATAATTTAACCAACATTAATACAGACACTAAATTCCGACGAATCTCCGGAGCATACAACATATCATGTAGGAATAAAGTGCGTCCACCACGCATATTCAGTTGGCATGTGCCAATTCCTTTCACTTTAGCTCTGGAGTTGTTTCCCACATAGATCCACTTAGTTCCAGTTGGTACTCGTCGAAATTCCACGAAGGATCCTCTATCCTTCGCTACATGGTCTGTCGCTCCTGAATCCACAGTCCACAAAGGATTAGACTCAGTTAAGAACACAAAACTCGACACATAAGCAAAGTTCTGAAAAGTACAAGGGGTGCATACCTTCTTTGGCTCATGACAGTCGCGAGCATAGTGACCCTTCTTGTCACAGTTGTAGCATTTCACCCTTGCAAGCTTTTTCATGCGAGGACGCTTCCCTTTTCCATGTTGGTTGAATTTGGGTTTCTTCCCTGAAGGACCTGCTTCTTCCTTGTCTTTCCCCTTATCAAACCAATTAGGGCGCTTGCGCTTGGAGCTCGAAGCTCCATTTGAGCTAGAACCAGCATAATAGAGTTCAAAGATCGAAGCAGCGCCAACAGCGGTCCTCTTCCAGCTCAAGATGACGCATCGCATCCTCAAAGGTTTTGATGTTTTCATTATGAGTCAGTGCACCTTCATATGCTCTCAACTCGAGGCAAGGAACGAATCACCGCTTGCACTTGCTGCTCATACGTGAGGACATGGCCAGCATCTTTCAGCTCGGTTATCATGTTTGACATCTTTCTAAGATGTTGCTTCATAGTCGACCATGAGGCTTCTTATAAGAGTCAAACCCGATAGTGAGCCGCCTCGATCTAGTCACCGAAGTATGACCATATCTAGCTGCCAATGCCTCCCACAATTCCTTGGCATTATCAAAACGCCGAAACTCTTCGCATGACGTCATTTTCCATGCTTTGCTCAACAACGTGATGCGAGCTAGAGAGTTCATTCTTTTCCACGAGAAAAAGCTTCTTTGTTTCTTTTGTCTTTGTGCAGTGGTTCCCTCTTCGAGTTCTACCATGGTCATGACAAGAGCCTCAAGTGCTTCTTGCTCTTCCAAAGACATCTTGGATTTTCATTTGCCAAATCTGATAGTTGTCTCCATTGAGCTTTTCACCTTTGTTCAGCTCGACAACTATGCTCTTTGTGGCTGAAGCCATTGATCTGAACAAATCAGACAAATATGCACGAATTATTAAGGCCTATCATTTATGCATCCCTATTTACATAGACCCATCATATTAATGAATAATTTCAAGTAAGGCTTTAGAATCAAAAGGTCACTACGTTTCCAATCATCCTCCAAAAGTCCTAACTTAAAACTATCATTAATATGATTGTCATATGCAAAATTAATTATATGAAGCTACAAAAACTTTTAAAACTACCCACCGCTAATTACCCACAAAGAACCAAAGAATAATAGTAAAGTAACAGATAATTGACATACAATTAAAAACAGTAATGCTTTCAATTAACACAATTAGGTAGTAATCATTACATAATATGTCCACAAATCATACTTAACATATATCAGTCAATACAACTAACACAAAGTCATCACACGAACTGGGAAAGATCCTCTTTTGTTCAATTTCTTGATCTTTTCCCTTGAAACAATATAGTAATATTCGTTTACAAAATCGATCACAATTTTCTTATAGGAAGCAACTCCGTTGACATCCCATATGCGATTCAACACATCTTGCCATTCAGGTGGAAGAGTGTTTATGAAAAATCGCACCATCTCTGACTGTGACATAGGATGACCATTCCATATGACCTGTTGAATTTTTCCGTTGACTTTAAGGACATGATCAATTAAGTCACTCTCTCCCATCGATGATCATTTCATTTCGGCTATCAACTCGACCTATTTTATCCTTTTTTTTGTTCATCGTAAGAATCGCGAATAGGTGTGCGTAACATTAGGGGAAGCATAGTTATTGCAACAAATGCAGAACAAATAAGCGATCACATTATAATCCACATAGACTTAATTGAAAAAGAAACACATTTTTTTTTGTCAACGGTCAACGGTCAAAGTCAACGGTCGTCGGTCAACGGTCAACGGTCAACGGTCAGAGGGTCAACGGTCAACGTGGTCAACGGTCGTCGGATGTCGGACCAGTCGGACCGGACGGACCGGTCGGGCCGGTCGGACCGTCCGCACGGACCGACCGCACGTGCCTCGCGCGTGCGGGGATGACGTCACGCAAACGTCATCCGGCAGGTGCCGGGCACGTGCCTGCGTCCGCTGGTCGGGTCGGGTCGCCAGTCGAGTCGGGTCGGGTCGCCGTCCGGCGAAACGTCGTCGGTGATGACGTCATCGGTGACGTCATCCGTACGGTTACCGACCGTTGGATGACGTCATCACGTGACGCGGCACGCGTCGATCCCGGTCCGCATGGACGGGCGGCACGCGCCGGTTCGCCCGCCTACCGGCGGCGTGCACGCGCCGGGCTAATCGCCGACGCCGGCCGCGTTGCGCTGCGCGCTAGCCAATGCACGCAGGCGCGTCGCTTCCACGCGTGCGGCGTGGGCGCGGTGGGCGCGCTTGGCCGCGGCGTCGACACATCACCGGACTCGTCTCGACGTCGCGCTTCTTCCTATGCAATCACAATTTTATTTTGACTTATGAAAACTCGGAAAAATGGCCGAAAAGCGCTCGAGTGTCGGGATTTTGGCCTGGTTCCGTACGACCGAAGGGATTTCGTGAAAAATCAATCAAAAACATCAGAATTGATCGGGAAAATGTGAACTAGGGCTCTGATACCAATGTTGGGAATAACGGATTCCCGAAAACCGGATTCGACACCAAATCGAACCCCTAAATCAATGCGGAAGACGAAGCCCGGGAAAACAACACACATCACCGATCCTAAAGCACACCACGGATTCGAGCGTACCTTTTAGCCACAGATTAAACACCGACGTTGATGGAGGAAGAGAAACTGAGCAATCCGATCCGATGAAGCCTTGAAGGGAGGAAGATCAAGCCGTATGCTTACTGTCTTTTGTTTTTTAGAGAGAGAGAGCGTGGAGAACGTACGTCTTTTCCTTTTTTAAAAACAACCGTGTGTTTTTCTCTCTCTCTTCTCCCTTTTATACCTCTTTCCTTCCACGGGCCCTATTCCCATGGGCCGAGCTTTTTGGGCCCAACTTGGGCGGACGGGCCTTAAGCCCAATACCAATAAAAGCCTTCATTGTGGAATTCAATGAACAAGATTCCCGCTAATTGCATAACATCAGATTGAGTTGGAATGGTTGGACACTATTGTAGTTATTGTTCACACAGTGCGATATTTAAAACGCGATTAAATCGTAAAGAGAAAGGGAATATATGAAATTAACAAATGATTTTAGAAAGCTCGAGTGTTTGGAAGTTGGGGAATTGTACTAGAATGTGAGACAAAAAAGCCCACTTTATAGAGTTTTGATCAGCCCATACACAAAATGAGGCCCGAACCACCACCCAAAAAGCCTGTGCCTAGCATGGCCCGGTGGCCAATTCCATGTTATCTACAATATTCGTTATAAAAAAGCCGAAACGGCAACAGCCTACGATTTGCAAGACAAGTCATTAGCGAGAATTTTTCAACTGTATCTCGTTTTCATTATATTTATATATCAATGGTCATAAGCTGTCTAAACAAATATTAAATCAAAGAGCCGGCCAGCAACTTATTAATGCGTTGACACAATGCCCAACTCTAGGCCTAAGTATAAAGAGGTTAAATGCCCAAATTAGGCCATAACAATACAGTTAACCCATCTGGCCTACTTGATGGGATGTCTAAACAAGCCTGTTGATCATAAAGGTTGTAAAAACACAATTGACCCATGAGACCCATATCAATGGAATGTTTAAAAAGCTCTTGATTGTGAGTTTCCAATGGACAAAGTTTAAGTGGGGCTCACAGCTTGAATTTAAGAATCAGGTGCAGTTACAAATTCACCATGAAGTGGCGTGCGCAAAAGGTAGATAGAGATTCTTGAGGGGGAAGATCATGATTTATAATGGAATGACTCATGACAAGACATTCAACAAAGAGAATATACTTCAAACAAGAATCATACGGCAACATCAAGGAGCCCATCAGATTTTGGAATAAGATTATTCATAGGGAAAAGTATCAAAATAATCATAAACATTTTGTATCGGTACCAATTTAATCCTAAACTTTTCAATTGAACCAATTTAGTTCTAGACATTTTTACATTGGTACCAATTCAGTCCATCCGGCTAATTTAAGCTGGAAATTGCTGATGTGGTCGCCAACGGTCTTATGTGGCACCACATAGACAAATTTTATAATTTTTTCAGATTTTTTAAATTATTTTTTTCCTTTTCTCTTAACCCCTTGGCCAGTGAGGTCGCTGGTCGGCCGACCATTGCCAGCCATAGGTTGGTTGGGGTGAGGGGCCCCGCGCCCTCGCCGGCCACTGGAAAGAGCCATGGCACCTTCACCGGCAATAGGCGAGGGTGTCGGCCCCCGCCCAAATCCAAGTGAGGGCCAAAACCTTCCATCGTTGGCCACAAGCTAGGGCTACCGTGCCCTCATCTATGGCCGACGAGGGCGCAGAGGCCCTTGTCGGCCAACGAGTGAGGGTTTCGGCCCCCACCTAGATCTGGGCGGGGGTTGATGCCCTCACCTGTGGCTGGCGAGGGCGCGATGGCCCTTGCTTGTGGCCGACGAGGGCCATGGCGACCTCACCGACCAAGGGATTAGGAGAAAAGAGAAACAAAGGAAAAAAAAAAAAAAAAAAGATTAATTTAAAAAATTATAAAATTTGTCTATGTGGCACCACATAAGACCACTAGTAGCCACATCAACAATGTCTGGCTTAAATTAGCCGGATAGATTGAATTGGTACCAATGTAAAAAAGTTTATGACTAAATTGATCTAATTGAAAAGTTTATGACTAAATTGGTACCATTACAAAAGGTTTAAGACTATTTTGGTACTTTTCCCATTATTCAGATAAAGTTTTGAATTTCAAATTTGAAGTATATTAGATTTTCTATCTTCAATATTTGTCTTTAATTATACAAGCTTTCAAATCGAGTCTTGCAAGCCTTTTACTTTCTATATGAGCATCATTGATTTCCATCGAGAAACTTATTGTTTAAATATAATCATCAAACAAGTACACATCCAAAAAGTTGATCCATATGTGCCCAATTCAATAAAAGTAAGTTGCAATTTCCTCATTTGTTTTTGATGATTTGTCCACACATTTCTCTTTATTAATTTGAATCTAGAGAGTTCGAGTTATATTAGACTTTAATCATTATAATCATTGAGTTTATGACGATCATAACTTGACAAAAATGAATCCAACATGTGTTTTGGCAACCACAGTGGAAGAATACGAAGTGTCACGCCCCGATCTTCAGGCATGCGCACATCCCTTACTTTTGATCGATTTTAAAATGTGATATCCTAGGACTATGTATCGCCGACCCTTTCATTTATATATGCACATATGGAAGCAGTTATAAATCCTCAGACAATAAAACAATGGGATAGAAAAGCATGCCATATTTTTCATATTGAAGATTCTTTAACCACACATTTTAACATGCATCTCATAGTATTCTACAATACTATATATACGTAAGTCTGATCTAACATCTATTCACATACAAACAACGTCAGACAAGACAAGACGGGATCTCAGTCCTCATCCGGGTCGTACTCGGGGTCATCCTCGGGGTCCTCCTCCATATACTCCTCTTCGGGTTCCTCATCAAGGATCTTCTCGTCAAATTCCTCCTCCTTAGGCTCCTCATTCGGGTCATGAAATGGTTATTCAATAACCACTGAGATAACGTCTCAGCGAGTTCTACTCCCTAAGACCCGATTAGTAAACTAATACACCTTAGGGCTGCCTATACACAACATGAGTTAGAGGACTTACCTTGGCTTTAGATTCTACTTGCATATTAGCACAAATCAGATAGGCACCCAAGCAATCACATCACTGATCGAAGTATCGATCAAATCGATCTAGTCAATTACACGCCAACAAGACTACTCACAATCAATTCCATTCAATCAATCAATTCACAACATTGGATCAAAGCAATGATCAAATCGATCTAGTCGATTTCATGCCAACTGGACCAACTTTAGGTCATTCCCAAACATCAATCCCATGTACTCTCTCGGGCATCTTTTTCGCCAACTGCTATACCATCACTGATCACGTGCATTTTTTAAGGCACCGTTTTCGCCAGTGATATCCCAATCACCGAATCACGTATCATTTCTGTGGCGTCATTTTCGCCAATGACATACCAATCACTGACACCGTGCGTTTTTTAAGACGCCATTTTCACCAATAATATCCTCGATCACCGAACCACTTCTCTTTTCTAATGCGCCGTTTTTGCCAAGATGACATCGGCAATAGACAACATCGTGGGTCTTTAAGGCGTCGTTTTCACCAGTGACATTTCCTTAATCACCGAACCACATTTTGTCTATAAGTCATTCACATGCATTCTTTAAGGCATCGTTTTCGCCAGTGATACTTTCAATCACGGAACCACATATGTCCAATAACATCATACCTGATTGGTCTCAACCAATAATATTCTCAGTTAGCTCTCACCATTCCCTCTATATATAGCCCATCAACGTAACTAGCGCTATATACACATACTCGGCCATCTATCAATCAATTATTCAATATCAAACAATTTAGGACAATTCCTAAAATTCCACAATTAATTCAATTCCACACAACGTAGAACTCAAATAAATAAACGGACTACACCACGACAATCAGTACAAAATTTCGGTTGTTGGCTATCCCCGCCTAATTTCAGAAAAATAAATAGATAAATAAATAATTTCGAAAATTAATAAATAAATACAAAAATCCAATTTAGGCTCTTATTGCCTAATTGAAGCTCGATAAGGGTCAGGAAAAATCCGAGATGCATTCAATAAATACTATAGACAATTCTCTATCTAAGTACACTAACCACCTAACTAATATGTAATGCAATTAACTAATAATCGCCAATCCATTCTAATCTAACCACCTAATTACATTTAACTAACACTAATCAACCTTTAAGTATAATTAGCAAATTAAGAAGGCATTAGCAAGTAAAACTCACTTGATTAAAGATTTGATCGGATCAAATCGACGAGCACGCGACAAGGCTCGATTCTCTTCAAAGCGGTTCCGGCAACCGGGGTCGAGACAGGCTTGAAATGGCCACTACAACTCCAAACCTTTGCTGGTCAGCCACTACACAAGCTGAACGAGCTGCCATGGGGGTTGATTTGGGCACGGCTCGGGCTAAGTTTGGCGGTAGCGGATCGGAGAATGAGCCATGGCTGAAATGGTCTTGAGTTGGGCTGACTTGTGGCCGAGAATCTTGCTGGAACAGGCTGCCTTCGCCCACTCAAACGGGCTCTTGAAGTTGAACTCGTAAAGGCACAGGCTGGGCCGAGTTACTGCAACCAAGAAGACCGAAGCTGCTGCTAATGGGGACCACGGTTCCCACGATGGAAAGGAATCTCACTCGCTGAAGGACTAACCGAAGGAGGTGGGGACGTCCGCGGCTTCTGTGGGGACCGATCGTGCACACCAAGGAACGGGTAGCACAGAACAGAAGGAAGCAGCGTTTGTCACTTTCGTGGGAGCCGAATTCATGTGCGGGTCCAAGACAGAAAGAAAAGAGAAAGGAGACAAAAAGGGAGGGGGTGTCGTTGTCATCTCGGCCAGCTGGGGAAAAATATCCAATTTGGATAAACATGGATTGGTCAAAACAAGGGAAAGTGGAGTTGGACTCTGCAGGAAAAGAAAACTGTCGGTGGGAGGCATGAACTGAGAGGGAGAGAGAAAGAAATGTGCGGATGGTGTTTAGCATGGGGAAAAAGAAAAGAGAACGTGCATGGAAGGAGGGAGGTTCGTGCGAAGAGAGAGAGGGTGTGCGTGAGGTGGGGCGTCAGTCCAACAAAACAAAGGAGAAAAATAAAACAAAATCAACTTATAAGTTTTAATCCACTTCTGAACAATTTTAGCAATTGGTCATCCCAGGACCAATTTCTCTATCAATTGCTCAATTTGAAATCCCAAAGAAGACCGAGATGAGTCGGTTCTTTCATCTCACGATATGCCTTCAAACCCGAATTCTCTCTCATCTTCTTTCGGAATCCAATTTTCTAAACAAATAAATTCAGTTGAGGTCCGATTTGAAATCAGAAAAAGCCCAAACAAGTTCCATTCACCAATTCGCTTACACCATATGCCAAATATCTCTTCAAATTGACCAATCTGAATTTCCGCTCATTCTCCGAATCGTCCATCCCGATTTCCCTGAAAAATCCTAAACTCTCTAGAATTTTCTCAAAATGTGAGTCGTCGTTCTTAGAATGACCCATGACACAACAGGACTTCTAATTTCTAAAATCGAATTCAATCACGGTTATTTTCAATCAAATGCGCTTTTAGTGTGACCTTACTTACCGGGTAGCTTCTAGGAATTTTTGGTGTAATTGACCCGTGGTCGATTTTCTTCGAACCACAATGAACCCATCCGACATATTGGCGACTCTCGATAGTCGTGAAAATCTCAAAGTTTCAAATACAGGCACATGATACCCAAAACGATAGAAAATCGATTTAGTGTCGATCAATGAGAATTTTGCAATCATGTGGCATCACCCACACTTGATCACACATCTTAATCGAATTGACCTATCTCCGGTCTCTAATCAATTTTGACAATGCCGTAATGACCCTTGCAGACTAGCATAGTCGAGCAATTGACTTCTGGTCGAATTCTCAAGTCTATTGCATTTAAAATCCCAAAATGGCTTCACCGGATAGGCCAATTACCTCGTGAATGGCCAACTCAGAGAAAAACACTATAGTCACGTTGACGAAAGGCCCATCTTATCCAATCGAAATCAGAACCTAAAATTCAAGATGTCACACGAAGACTCACTAAACTACTAGGATTGTGTCTAGGCTTATGGATTTTGAAGCTAATGACTTCAATAATTAGAAACACGAGCTCTTTTTGGCTCATCTTCGCGGTTCATAGGAAGAGTGCACTACTAATATAGATAGATTACTAAATGAGCTCATGATATGTTGGTGTAAATATACTCAATTTCATGAGCTTGCTTTTGAGTACCCATAGACCTATTGTGAATATGAGTAAATGACATCCGATAAATCTATGTTGGTCGCAAATCTGGATGAAATACGAAGAGTCATTGTAAGCAAAAGATTCAGTGAAAATAGTTTGATGGAATGTTAGCATACCAGTGTGCTTTACCATAAAACCAATTGCAAGTTTAAGGATGAATTAGATCACTAGAGCTCATCCTATACATGCGACATGACCAAGTTAGGCAAAAGCTATGTGCTATTTTTAATGGTATCGGCCCCAATAACAGCAAAGCCAAAATCTATTGCATCCACGTCTATGTTGTATAAGGACGGACTTACACATTAGTGGGAGTGCTTGCACTTCGACGCCGCATCTATTACGTTTTTGAATTTTTAAGCATTATCAATATTCAATGACAATATTTGGAAACTGATGTTATTTTGACATAGAGCTTGACGGGTTTTTTGGGGGTCGCATCTATATTTTCGTGTTTGTTGTACTTTTTCCAAATATAAATTGAGTAATGTACGATTGATCTTATTTCGTAACTCGTTCAATGTATTACAGAACAAAGTCAACCATACTTTTCTGGTCCAATTGCTACCAGTCTCATCTACCATTCTGTGAGGTATGCTCTCTGAAGGTTATCTTCTCCACAAATTTTGGGATATCAACAAACACACACGTACAAAAGAGAGACAAATCGACGTGTTCATCGAGCGAAATTGAGCCATGAGCAGCGCCAGCACAGAACGGAGGCTAGAATTGCCAGAATGGATGCTAGAATTGCTAGAACTACACAAGACCAATCTTAATAAGACCACCAACGCCAGCCAGAGTACGGTTAAGGAGCCAGAACGGAGGCTAGAATTGCCGGAACGGAGGCCAGAATTGCCAGAACTACACAAGACCAATCTTAATAAGA
Organism: Eucalyptus lansdowneana; assembly: GCA_017140395.1. Classification (NCBI taxonomy): domain Eukaryota; kingdom Viridiplantae; phylum Streptophyta; class Magnoliopsida; order Myrtales; family Myrtaceae; genus Eucalyptus; species Eucalyptus lansdowneana. The sequence goes on along the minus strand of CM029489.1, from coordinate 6,060,894 downwards.
CCACCAACGCCAGCCAGAGTACGGTTAAGGAACAAAGGTTGGGGATATCACAATCAGATCAAAGCATCAAATTGAAGAAGTCGGCTCGAAGGCGGGTGAGAATCATCAAGTGCGATATCAGCGAATTTCGGAAAACCGTCCAGAATCTCACTGGATTCAGTCCGGCCGGAGGAGGAGGAGGAGAAGAAAGGGAAAAAGGTCTCGGCGATGGCGATGACAATAAAGGCCACCCTTGTGGAGAAGGTGTCTCACAGCTTACTTTCCTTTCAGATCAATCACTGCTATTGGCGAGAGAGGTACATTTTTTTTATATACCAAGGTTCAGTCACAAAATTAATATAATAAATGATGCAGTTGTATAACATTCTTTTACCGTTTGTGGCTTATTAAATGACAAGAGTTTATTCGTTTCTTCGTCATCTATGATACATACCAATCTGTTGATGGGTACATATCAGTTATGAGTTTATAATACCTCCAAGTTTATTATCTTTTTGAAATGTATGCTAGTTTAAGGACATGCGTGTTATTTGATTATGGGGAATGTTTTATTGACTGAACAATTAAATTTCAAAGATTTGTTTATCACAAATATACATATAATGACCTTTTATCATTGTCAGTGTTTCTTCATAAAACCAAATTAATGCAATAAATTTCAAAAAAATAAATTAACCCTTCAAATTTGGGGTTGAGAGGTTTAAAATTGAGAAACTGGATGTCACCTATTCAAATCTCACAAAAAGGCGACTCATTAGACTTGTTTGATATATCATGGGCGTGAATGTTCCATCTGTACTCGTGCCTTTGGAATATAAAAAACTAAAATAATATAGTTAGGTCGATGTTGAAAAAAGTTCCTCCAATTAGGTTACGAATTAGTTGATTACAAATATAGGCATTGTTTGAATATCGTGATAACTAAACGATATCCTTTTTTTTTTTTTTTTTTTTTTTTTTTTTGATTCATTAAACAACAACCTTGCTCCAACCGAGGATGAAGAAAAATATGATCTAATTATTTATATCTACTAATTTTAACATTAATCTATTTGGACAAGAAGAATTCAAATCACCAAGGGATAATTATAAAAGCGGTTCCTAAACTTTGGTTCAATGTACAAAGTCATCCTTGAACTTTTAATTTATTTAATGCAGTTCATAAACTTTCAGTAAATGTTCAATCTAGATCCTATATTATTATATCCATGAATTTAATCTAGTCTAGAGACTAAATTGAACATATACCAAAAGTTTAGGACTATATTAAACAAATTAAAAATTCGAGATGACATTGTAGATGGAGCCAAACTTCAATGACAATTTTTCTCATTTTCCTAATCATTAAACTATATTCTGTAAAATATAGTAGTTAGTAAAATTTTAGGTCATCCAATTGAATTTGGGTCCTTGTGCCAAGATTATCACTAAAAAAAAAAAATCCTCCAGTTGAAACTAGTTACTACACACAAAGAGAAAGAATTTGGTTAGTTTGTCATCTCATTATTGGATTGAAAAGTCGGATCATGTTTTTCTCCATCTCTTGAAGAAAACTTTCTCCAACCATGTCTTTAATTAGTGGTTATAAACATTAAAAATGAGTGATGCTCATAACTCGTAACCTGCCAAGTAAAGTGCGGCAAAAATATAGCAGAAAAGAGTCTAACGATCAGGGACATGGTTAATGAATAATAGTCCAAAAGAATATAGCATCTATGTAATTATTAGTCTTGCATGATTATCTTTATAAACCAATCACATTCTACTCCCTCAATCCATGGAAAGTAATTAAGTTTCTCTTTTGCTCGGGCGATATCTCTTTTCCTCGTCTGTGGTCGAAATTCATCAACAAAAGGCATCCTTGTCAAGGTTTCTCGAGAAGGTATGTACACGATTAAACAATAGGTCTCAGAATGTCACTTTTTTTTTTTTTTTTTTGGCTGACTACACAACATATATTTATGGCTTAATAAGGTTGCTGATGTTCTTTGTTCCAGCGATGCGAGAGACCATTCCCAGAGCGGAGGAAACTTTTTCCATGCAGGAAGTCGGATGAAAATAAAATGCAGCCACTTCTTAAGGTCACGGTACCTTTCTTTCTCTCTCTTTCGTAATTATTACTTTTTGGCCCAATGATTTCCTTCCAAAAGAGTAATTGCAGATTTAGCTAAGGGTGTGTTCATTTGAGTGAAAAAATCCGTGAATTGATTTTCTAGACTTTCATGCGTTTAATTTACTAAAAATGATCGGTCAAAAAAATATGCATGCTTAAAATTAGGAAAATGAATTTCCTAACTTGAAAAGGAGAAAATATTTTCTTAAAAAATGATTTTTGGAAGAGCATTTTCTTTTATTACGAATTTTTCCTCCAAATAAAAGAACCCTAAATATAATTATTAGACTTTGCGAGGATTTGACTTAACCATAAAACTCCATTATATCCTTCTTATGATTTTTTTATTATATAGGTGCCAAAGGTTGTCATGGGGCACTTGCTAAGTCTCATTTATCGTTGTTTGAAAACATAAATAATTATATTTGAAGCATATTATTTGAGATATGTTCTTTTTCAATTTTCAGATAGTATTAATCATGCGTTTTTACTATTTTAGTGTTTGTAAATAATATCCTTAGGGAACTTGGCGAAACCCTTTTTCTTTCATTTGCTACAAAATATGCGAACAGAATCAAGATTGACAGCGAAAGAAATAATTCATACAAGAAACAAAAATGGTTCGTTGTTATGATCTATGATCCATGCGGAGAATTGCAGAAAGACACAACTACAATCCATCGTTACTAACGGTGGAGATTATAATCGCTCCACGCCTCAAATGTTTGCAGACCCCTGGTTTTACATCCATAAACTCACAAACTAGCCCTCCAAGACTTCTCTATTCATTGTGAATAACATTGAGAAATGACAGATAATTCTATTTGAGATGTTTCTAGCGGCTTAATCTTCTTTTTAGATGAAAATAGAACTCAAGTTCACAACGACTTTACGGAATAAACCCTACTGGGTTGTGCCCATAAGGAAGCCCCCTGACCTGGCAGATGACGGGCAAGGCTTCTAGGCACTTCAATTTGATGTTGGGCAAGGACTCACGATATTATTTCAACACTTTCAATTGTCGTTTACAAATAAATGTACTGAATTTGTTGTAATTGACTACTGCTTCAGGAAAAATCAATCTCGGATCAACCGGTCACTAGTTCCGTTGGATCATCCATTAGTTTGGGTTCGGGCCTCTGTTCTCATGCTGCTGAAGATCAGAAAGGTAGCTTTCACCCTTCAATGTTAAATGCTTTGCAGAGAAGATGTGCAACATGACACTGATATAACCTTAGCCATCCAATTTCAACCTTTGTTTGTCCTAAAATATAAGTTTTCTAGTACTCTTTGCTTAGACAATAGCATATTGCTAAGCTGAAGGTGAATAAAAGGTGTCATTCTTTTTCTTTTTGGGAAACTTTGGACTATATGATTTACCATTACTATTTGAGAATTACACTTAACCTCCTAGTGTTGTATAGAGAAGAACAGAAGAGAACTTTTACTGTGCCTCCGAGATCACTATCTTAATGCTTCTGTCGATAAAGTTGCATTTATATATGCATCAAATTACTATTGTAGATAGTATAAAGTCTAGAAGTGCTGCTATTTCCAAAGAAGCACTCTCTCAGAACTGAACCTAAGTCGATAATGGCAAGACAATTAATTTCTTCTTTTGGTGAACAAAGGAACTGACTTTGGCTTTCTGTTTTCAAGTTGTCCCTTAGATCAGTGTACTGCATTATCATGGAATGTTTTTTGACAAATTGTGGAAAGAAAAGTTGATATATCTCAGGGTAGATTATGATAATGATTGTGCCTTTGCCTCGTGAATTTGTTTCTGTACAGAAATCGAGCGGTTATTTGGGATTGATTTGCTTCACACAAAGGCAGGCTATGTCACGAAGGAAGGATCTCTGCTGAGTGATCTGACAGAAGAAGAAAATGCGACAGTGTCAAGTGAAGCGGAAAAACTAGTAGCCATGCAGAAGCAAAGAGCAGAAAGTGATTTTGTGCCAATGCAAAGCACTCGAGATACAAAGACTGAACTATTTCCCTGTTCTCATGCTGCTGAAGATCAGAAAGGTAGATTTTATTCTTCAAAGATTCGTTACATTTTAAATAATCTGGGGAGAAGATTTGCGACATGACAATCATATAACCTTAAGCCCATTCAATTTCAACCCTGCTTTGTCCTAAAAGATGAGTTTTCTAGTATTCCTGGTTTAGAAAATAGCATATTGCTAAGCTGAAGGTGACTAAAGGAATGAGAGTTTTTCTGTGTTTGGGAGATCGCTATCTCAATGCTTCTGTCAATAAAATTGCATTTATATATGCATCACATTACTATTGTAGATCGCATAAAGCCTAGAAGTGCTGCTATTTACAAAGAAGCACTTCTCGTGTATCGGGATTTATTCTGGGCTAAAACAGGCTCTTTCTCTCTGGACTGATCCAATGTCAATAAATGGGGTGACCAAGTGATTTCATTTATGGTGAAGAAAGGAACTGACTTTGGCTTTCCGTTTTCAAGTGGTCCACAAAGATGAGTGTAGCTGTATTATCATGGAATGTGTTGATAAATAGTGGAAACAAAAGTTTTCTATATTTCGAGGTAGATTATGAATAATGATTGTGCCTTTGCATCGTGAATTTGTTTCTATACAGAACTCAAGCCGTTCTTTGGGATGGATTCGCTTCACACAAAGGCAGGCTATGTCACAAACAAAGGAACATTGCTGAGTGATCTGAAAGAAGAAGAAAATGCGACGGTGTCAAGTGAAGCGGAAAAACTAGTACCCATGCAGAAGCATAGAGCAGAGAGTGATTTTGTGCCAATGCAAAGCACTCCAGATACAGAGACTGAACTATTTCCCTGTTCTCCTGCTGCTGAAGATCAGAAAGGTAGCTTTTATTCTTCAAAGAATTGTTACATGTTAAATGATCTGGGGAGAAGATTTCCAACCTGGCACTGATATAACCTTAGCCCATTCAATTTCAACCTTGGTTTATCCTAAAAGATGAGTTTTCTAGTACCCTTTGTTCGGCTAGTAGCATATTGCTAAGCTGAAGGTGAATAAAGAGATGAGAGTTTTTCTGTGCTTGCGAGATTGCTATCTTGATCCTTCTGTTAATAATATTGCATTTATATATGCATCAAATTACTATTGTAGATAGCATGAAGTCTAGAAGTGCTGCTATTTCCAAAGGAGCACTTCTTGTGTATTGGGATTTATTTTGGGCTAAAACGGGCTCTTTCTCTCTGAACTGATCCGAAGTCGATAAATGGGGTGACCAATTGATTTTGTTTATAGTCAAGAAAGGAACTGACTTTGGCTTTCTGTTTTCAAGTTGTCCCCTTAGATCACTGTAGCTGCATTATCATGGAATGTGTTTTGACAAATTGCAGAAAGAAAAGTTTATATATCTCAGGGTAGATTATGATAATGATTGTGCCTTTGCCTCAATAATTTGTTTCTGTACAGAATTCAAGCAGTTATTTGGGATTTATTTGGCAGGCTATGTCACGGACGATGGATCTCTGCTGAGTGATCTGAAAGAAGAACAAAATGCAACTGTGTCAAGTGAAGCGGAAAAACTAGTAGCCATGCAAAAGCAAAGAGCAGAAAGTGATTTTATGCCAATGCAAGGCACTCAAGTTACAGAGACTGAACTATTTCCCTGGATAATGAAAAAGGACGCCGATCCTCATGCTACTTTTGGAAAAGTTCATTCTTATTCATCACACTCAGAGTTGGAAGTTGGTTCACATTACTCAGAATTGGAAGTTGGTTCACATTGCTCAGAATCTGAATCTGAAGACATTGATGAGAAGATGAAGATTGGAGCAAGTCCAGAATATCATAGGAGAGAAACATCGGAAAGTGCAGTTTTGCAAATGCAGAACACTGCAGAGCCAGAGGATGAACTCTTTTCCTTGGAAGTAAACGAAGACACTGCTTCTGATGAAGTTCATTCATATTCCTCAGAACAAGAATCTGAAGTTGATTCATATTACTCGGGACCGGAATATGAAGTTGGGGATAAAAAGGCGAGAATAGAAGCTAGTCCAGAATATAATGATATCATACACATACCAAAGATGAAAAAGGAAAGTTCGTCACATGCTACTTTGGATGATGCCGATGCCTTAATTGATATGTTAGGTGGCGGTGGAAAACAAGAAGGGAGACCATCAGAAGGATGGGGTGCAATTAAATATGACTCTATAGTTGACCATCTCATTAAGTCCATAAAAAAATCTAACATTGAAAAAATTGGAATATATGGCAGAAATGAGGTTGCAAAAGCTATTGTCATTGAAGCTTTAAAGGAATCTGCAATTTTGAGAAATCTATTTGATAGAGTCATCTGTGTTACTGTTCCTCTGAACTGCGACATGGAAAAGGTGGAAAAGGATATTGCTGGACAAATATCTTCTGATTTAACTGAAGCCAATGCAGTTGATATGCCACATTCGGTGGTGAATGCATTGGAAGGCCTCAAGTTTTTGCTCATTCTTGTTGGCGTTAACCAACACATGAAGCTAGAGACATTGAGGATTCTTGAAGCAACACCACCAGTTGGTAGCAAGATAGTCTTTGTGACTGGATCAGGAAAATTGTGCAATGAAATCGAAGTGGATAAGAAAATATGCTTGGATGATCTGTTGCTGTACGAATTATTTCGTCAGAATGTGGGTGAAGTTGTTTATTATTCTAATGAAGCCCTAGCTAGAGAAATAGTTAGGATGTGCAGGCCATATTCACATGCTGTTATTCTAGTGGCAAGGGCATTGCAAAATGTTGATGACATTTTAATCTGGAAACATGCGCTTGAAAGACTGAATGTTCTACCTACAAGTCATGAAGCAGGTATAGAAGCTCTTATGGTTAATGTACTAAGATTCTGCATTGACCAACTAGAAGATGATAAAACTAGAAGATGCTTGAAAAATCTTGCTCTTTGTAACAATTACCATGAGATTGCATCTGAGTCTGCCATAGGCCTATGGGTCAGGGATGGTATCGTAGATGCCCATGATGAAGGCCAAAAAGTCCTAAAAAATCTTATCAATGCTAGCCTGCTCGAAGTTGATGAGAATTGGCAATTTGTGAAGTTTCAAGACCAGGATCAAGATATATTAGTGAACTTAATATTTCAGCCCGAGGAAAATCGTGTGTTTCTGATGCGGGGTGGCTTGGATTTGATAGAGCCACCAGAGGTTGAGGAATGGGAGAGTGCAAAAGAGATATGTTTGATGCATACTGCAATTTCTGAGCTACCGAAGGAACCAAGGTGCCCTTCACTTTCCTCGTTATATCTACAAAGAAATTACAAGCTGAGAAAGCTTTCTTCTTCATTTTTCAATCAGATGCCTGCTCTAGAAGTATTGAATCTGTCTAGAACCCGCATTCGGTGCTTGCCGGAGTCCATATCTCAACTTGTCAGCCTCAAAAGACTCTTCTTGAATGATTGTGTCCTTTTGAGATCGATATCGCCAGCAATTGCAGGGCTCAAGCGACTGGAGGTATTTGATCTTGAGGGGACAAAGATTAAGAATCTTCCCAGGGAAATTGAATGTTTAATTAATCTGACTTGTTTGGAGATCTCAATTTCTGGAACTGAACCTTTTAGTGACTCTAAAACAGTGATTCCTTATGGGGTAATATCTTCTCTGTTACACTTGGAAGAACTGAATCTCGATGTGGATGCCAATGCTGAATGGTGGGATACATGTGCTGAAGGTGTTTTATCTGAAGTTTGCAACTTGAAAAGGTTAAGCACTTTCAAGTTCTCCTTTCCTACATTGGAACTTTTGAGGCAGTTTAATCAGCTAAGGAAATCAATGGAGCATCCATCTTTAGCTCAATTCAGACTTTGTGTTGGTAATCATGCTAGCCGCATCATGAATCGGCTACCTTCAGATATTGAATTCGAGCTGGAACAGTGCAACCGATTCTTGAGGTACACAAATGGTGATGGTGTCTTCATGGATATTAAGGACATCTTGCAACAATCAGATGCTTTTTTCTTAGAAAGGCATGCTAATCTTAAGAAGCTGTATGAACTAGGGATAGATAGCATGGACCAACTCAAGTGGTGTGTTCTGGGGGAGTGTAATGAGCTTGAAGTGCTCGTGGATGCATCTGATACCCTTCATCAAGAGGCTTTAACTGAATCTCACTGCAAAAGCATTTGTCTTGAATCGCTAGAGTTTCTGTATGTGTATTACATGAGAAACTTGAGAAACATTTGGAAAGGCTCAATGCAGAAGGGATGTTTATCTTCTCTCAAGTTGTTGACATTGTGTAAATGCCCGAAGTTGACAGTTATTTTCTCAAGCGAGATGCTTGATAATCTCAACAACTTGGAAGAGGTCACAGTTGAGGACTGCCCAGCCATCAAAAGCCTAATTACCTGCCAAACTTCTACTAGCAAAGTCTGTGAGACATCTTATTTCCTCCCTATTTTGAAGAAGTTGTCTCTCCATTATGTACCTAAACTTTCCAACATATCCTGTGGGCTACGGATTGCACCGAGGTTAGAAAGATTGAGTTTTTATGACTGCCCGAGTCTCAAGTCTCTTTCAACTGATGAAGTTTCCAGTGAGCATTTGAAGAAAATCAGGGGGGAGAGGAGTTGGTGGGAGGACTTGAAATGGCACGGCCATAAGCCAGATCACTTGGACAGTATTTTCGTCCCAATTGACACATGTGACATCCCTTAACTCGCGCGTGTGCGCGGGTGCGATTCCTACTGTTGGAACTGCCTGACAAGTCAGTGGGAACTTCAGTTATTTAATGACTATTGTATCAAAAAAATCGTTAATTAAACTTTGACAACTCCTGCCTACCTAATGGCAGGCTTTACTTGCCGGCTTTTCTGTGGTCTATAAGTTTCTTCTTGGCCCTGTTTCTTTTCTGCCGTTCAAAGAGATGACCGAGAGATAAAGAATGACTGGGCAGGGCTTGAATGGCCATCTTCAGGTCGGTTGATGTAATGATAAATAGTGGAATAGGAGATCTGCACTTGAAGAATTTCGTCCCCGTGGGTTTGATTTTGCTAAAAGCAATCGACATGGACATTAGAATGGCGGCACGGACAAGATAGAACTTCTAATTCTGCTTTCCCAGCAGAATCGATTAGAAGCTAGCTTCCCATTTACCAAGTATTGTCCCTCGCTGTTATTAGAACGGTGAGTTGAGTCTCTTAGAGAAACTAGCCGCGCTGCTAAATAAGCAACAGCCACAGAAGAGTCTTTTTCATCGGCAACCCATAGCCTTACCGGCTATAAAACATGTGATTAGTAACTTACTGCAAGAGAAAAAAAAAAGCAACTGGTACCTCTTTATATGAAAAATATAAGTATCAATGGACAAGTAACTAGTTATTTCCTGGATGTGGTCAATCATTCCCCAAGACAGAATTATTTAATTTATCTGTAGATGTCGATGATCTTTAGATGGATAAGTAATAATGACCTAGGAAGCACAGATTTTCTTTGGGAGTCTTCGTATCACATCGGATACTTCAACACGTATTCGACACTCTTGGATACTTTTTGGCACTCTCCGACATTTGGTCAACAAGTATTGGAAAATTTGACACTTGATCAACTTTCCCGACACGTTTTAACACTTGAGTCCGAAATTCCGACACTCGACTTTGGAATTTCAACACATAATTCCAACATATATGAGATAAAAAAAAGTTCAATAAATGAGAGGTCAAAATGTGAAAAATATATAATAATAATAATAATAATAATAATAATAATAATAATAATAATAAATGGGGAAAAGGAAAAAAAAAACTAATTTTTTCTTCTCACTCTCACGTATCATAACACACAATTCACTCTCAAAGTTTTTTTTTCCTCCTCTTCCAACACATGCTCTGACACACAAGTCTAGAATGTGAATTGCTTATTTTTTTTCCTCCAAGTTTTATGGATTATTGAAATTTAGTTGAATTTGTTAAATTGAAATAATGAATAATATTAACAAATGGTGAATTAATATTTTTTAGTGTAAAATCATTCTATGCTCTTTTTTTATTATTTATTTATTTGTTAATTTGAATCAAAATAATTAAATTGAAATAATCATAAAAATAAAAATGATAATGTATTTTATATATATATATATATATACATACACATTTAATATATAACATGTTTCAACGTGTAATTTTCTATTTTTTGAGAAATAACGCACAAGATATCGTGTCGGGTGTCGCGTATTAGTATCGGTGCTACTTAAGTAATGACGATAAATGATTTTTTGTTGTAACTGCAATCTCTTTATATCAGAATAATAAGTTTAAGGGTATCAACCATCACTCATAGTATTTTTTTTTTTCCATAGAAAAATAACTTTGAAATTATTAGCAATTTTGATATGAGATCTATAGGAGTGGTCACCGCGCCGTGCTTGGGCCGGCATATAATCGTGCTGGGGCCTGGCATTGTCTGGCACGGGCCCATTTTTTTTTTTGTAAATTAATTTATAATTTTTAATGAAAAATTCAATAAAGTCAGCCTATTCTTTTTTTTTCGAAATACTAAAATGGTAAAAAAATTAATTGAGCAAAACCTTTCTCTCATTTGTTGTGTCAACGGCAGGAGATCGCACGTTGGCCACAAATATGTAAAACTGGCGGAAACCGTCTTGCATGCACAAGTTAACGCAGTAACATATACATTGCATGTGCATGAAAATCCACAGCAAACCAAATTTTGTTAGTTGGACAAAACTTCAAATTAGGGAGGTGTTCACATTGGCATTATCTAGCACAATGCTAAAATATTTTATTGGAGATGTCATGCTCATTAACAATTTTCATTATTTCAGCAGTCACATTTCAAGAATCATGCGAGAATATTTACTTCTTAAATGGAAGAGTTCAGCGACATAATTCCATTCATCATTGACCCAGTGGCCGGTGATGACACACTACACATAATTCAAGTACATAAATCAAAAGTTAGAGTGATTCGAAAGTTAGGAGTGGACAGCATATGCACTAACACCACCATTTTATATTCGTATAGTATTTTGTAGTTTTTGGCATTTGTTGTCCGCAGAATGGGGTCTGAACTGAGGTTGTAGAGTTGTATGCACGTAGTGCACAAAGTGAGAGATCTTCAATGAAGCCAAAGGGTTGCTTGGCAACAAGAAAATAATATGCAAGCTCTCGCCAATTCCCTGCCTCGTCATAATAATGGGTATCCCTAATGCAGCGCGGCACCTGAAGAGCTTCCCCCAACCTTGGACATCGTTCCTCATATCGACACCAATGCGTCCTCAAGTGACCCATCCCACTCGACGTTTCACCTTTTAATATGCCCCCACATATCGTGCAAATGGCCTTCTTGACATCATTGCATTGATCTCGAGCCAAAATGTCTTCCAAATGGTTTAAACATTCTTCTCCACGAAACGGTGCCCCAGTTATTGGGGGGTTTTCTTGGGAGTATAGGTATCGTCCGGGGAAGCTTCTTGGCAAGGAGCTTCCGCCGTTCGCCCTTGCAATTCTTCCCAATCGTCTAGTCATTATGTCTCGTCATCGTTAAATTCGACTTCTTGTGGTGACGGGAGCCAGCTTGTATATTTTGTTGTCATGGAACTTAATGAACAGTTCCCACGTTAATATTGAATACCACATTGAGTTGGAATGATTGGACAATGTTGTAGTTATTCACCATTGCGATATTTAGAATGCGATTAAATCGTAACGAGAAATGAAATATATGAAATTGACAAATGATTTTAGAAAGCTCGGCGTTTGGAAGTTGGGAAATTGTAGTGAAATGTGAGAGGAAAAAACCCAATTTATAGAGTTCCAAATTTTTTGTTGTTGGCCACAACGATCACTGATCAGCTTATAAACAAAATGAGGCCCGACCCACCACCCAAAAAGCGTGTGCCTAGCAATGCTAGGCCCAATGGCCAATTCTATGTTATCTGTAATATTCGTTATAAAAATGCCGAAACGGCAACAACCTACAATATGGAAGATAGGTCATTAGCAACAAAATCTTCAACTCTATCTTGTTTTCATTATATTTAAAGATCAATGGTCATAAGCCTTCGAAACAAATATTAATTCAAGGAGCCAGCCGACAACTTGTTAGTGTGCTAACACAAGGCCCAATTCTGACCTAAATATAAAGAAGCTAAAAGCCCAAGTCAAGCCATAACAATATGGTTAACCCATCAGGCCCACTCAATAGAATGTCTAAAGAAGCTTGTTCGTAAAGGTCGTAACAACACAATTGACCCATGAGACCCATTGATAGAATGTTTAAAAAGCTTATTGATTGTGAATTTCCAATGAACATAGTTTAAGTGGGGCATAACACGTATCGATGATTGATTAACTCGAAACACAAAAGGGAGTCGAAGTATGAGTAAGGAAGGATCTATCGACCGAGGGATAATTAGATCTAAAGGATAGGGTGCGGTTACAAGTTCACCATGGCATAGTGCACACAAAAGGTAGTTAGAAATTCTTGTGGAGGAAGATCATCATGCATAATGGAATGACTCATGACAAGACATTCAGCAAGGAAAATAGACTTTGAACAAGAATCATACAACATCACGAAGGAGCCCACCAGATTTTGGAAAAAGATCTAGGGTCTATTCGTTTACGTAAAAATATCGTGTTTTTTGGAAAATATTTTCCTATAAGTCATTTTTCGGAAAATGATTCTATTTTTCAATGTTAAATTTGAAACCTAAATTTTGAGTGGAAAATATTTTTTACCGTTCATTAGCTAATTTAATTGTTTGAGAAAAATTATCAAAAATTGAATTTTAATATTTTTAAATGACCAAAAAATTAGTTTTATTTTTTATATTTAAAAAAAAATTTTATTTATTTGTATTTTTGAAAAATCAAAAAATTTATTATTTTATTATTTTTTTCTTTTTTTTCTTTTTTTCTTTTTTTTTCCTCCTTTTTCCTTCTTTTTTTTCCTCCTCCTTCCTCCTCCTTCTTCCACCTCCTTCCTCCGCCGCCACATGCCTAACGATGGCCTACTGCCTAGTGGCCGACCAAGACCCAGTCGCTAGATCCGACGAGCTCGAGGCTCAGCCGATCTCACCCGAGCTCGCCAGAGTTTCGCCGGGCTTTGGCAAGCTGTGAGCTCACCGGATCTGGCGGTGGAGCTCGGGCTCGCCAGAGCCCGGGGAACCTCTGGCGAGGCCCAAGCTCCGCCCTAAGCCGGCAAGGCTCTACCTCACAAGATATAATTCTGGCAGATTGATTCATGAATAACTTTTCATAATTTTTTTAAAATCTGTGTAGCATTTTAAAATTTGGCGTGATAACGATTAAACAAGCGGGCGCCGACGATTTACGGTTAATATTTTTTTTACTATTATATATTCTTATTTTATGTGCTCCCTTGTCTATTTGATGTAACTAGATCCGCATCCACAGCACGTTTCCGTGAAAAAGGCTCAATATACACATTCAGCTTAGAAGCAAATGATTCGTCTAACAATTGGTTAATTACACAAACTAGACAACAGTTGACTCAGTTCTCAAGTCTCAGTGCTACAACATTCGATTTTTTTTTTTTTTTTTTTTTTTTTTGGTAAAGGTAAATAATACAACATACGATTGTTTGATAATACACGATACGAAAATGGAAGACAAATTATGTAAACTGACCTTAATTCTCATCTAACTAAGCTCTGCAATCAGCTAAAAGCTCCTCCAACGATAGATATGTGAGCAAAGGCAAACTCAAGTTCTCTGCGACCCTTCTAGTAACAGACGCTGTTCATTAAACAAAATTATACCCAAATATTTCAAATCGATAGAGCTCAGTTTACTATTGAGAAGAAACTAACAATCACAAAGTACAGATCTCTAGTCGACAAAGCATGATACTACTATATAATTAAACACTTAAGACAGAAAGGTACTATGATCCCAGCATTAAATTGCAACGTCAAACCACTAGAAATTGAACTTTTTACACTTAAGACAGAAGGGTCCTATGATCCCAGCATTAAATTGCAACATCAAATCACTAGAAATTGAACTTCTTACCTGTCATAAAATTGGCCAATTACTGGCTGAATATGCATATAGGTCGTCATCTTTGTTCAACTTCATCTTCCTGCCAGGACAGCTGCCTCCACCACACTCTTTGAGTTTCAATATGTCTCAGTTTGGCTGCATTATGGTTGCCGAAGGGCAAACTCCGCAGAGATTTGCACGTGTCTATCGTAATGCCCTCTAATGATGGCCACATCAATGAGTTATCAGTCCAAATGCTTCTCAACTTAGGCAGATCAGTAAGTATTAGAGTCTTCAGACCTGGAAGTGCACTAGGGTCTAAATTGTTGTTTTCAGCTTTCATGATGATCTCTGTAATCTCATGACACTCTTCAACTCTCAAATACTGAAGCTTAGAAAGTAGTTGAATCATACCACAGGAGAATATTTTCGTCAGTTTTGGACATTTACATATACTTAGCAAAGTTAGTTGGGCTAGGCTTCCAGATTGGATGGGACCATTCCAAAGGCATGTCAATTTTGGGGCATTGTTTATAACTATTTTCTCCATGCATTCCAATGCACCTGCTGTGGAATGGTTGCCATCAACCATGGCTTCGATGTCAGAGCACCCTTCAATCAGGCAACCCCGCACCTTGTTGATATTGGCATTGCCAAAGTCTGATATGCTTGAAATTCCCTTGTGGCATAAAAGTTCAAATGCATCAGTTTCAGCAAGTACAGCAGAAATTGCATGATCCACACCAACCCCATTTGCATATTTCAAGCATCTGCAGATTTCATACTCAAAATGATCAAGGATTCGGTATTTGGTAGACTCATGGTAACCAACAGAGAATCGGAAGGTGAAGCAAATATTCTTCAAGAGTGAGCTCCTAGTGACAAAAATTTTCAAATACTCGACAGAAGGAAAACAAAAAGATAGGGAAGTTAAGTGCGTCAAGGTGGCCACTTCTTGGGTAATAGCCTTTACAACCACATCCCACCATTGGTTATTAGGATGCACATCGATGCTAAGCTCTTCCAACAAAGAGAGCCTTGAGATGACATTGTGACCAATGTCCATGACTCTTGACCGTCCCTCAATCACCCATCTGGATAAGGAAATCCGCAAGCATCTCAAATTAAGCAAGTCCCCTATCTGAACCGGCAAATAGTCAATTCCAGTGCCTCGGATATCAAGAACCTCAAGATGTGCCAATGCTTTCATGTCAATGGGAAGTTCAGTTAAAAGGCTGCAAGAATTTAGATAAAGTGCTCTTAGAGCTGTCAAGGACAACAGTGATAATGGCAAGAATGTTATCCGAGTGCCATGCAAGTCCAGAACTCGGAGCTTTTCCATAGATCTGAAGAACGGGTTTGGAATTAATGCCAGCTCATAATTTCTTTGCAGCATCAGAGTAAGGAGAGAAGGGCAATCTACTGTTTCTGGTAATGTGCACAGTTGGTTATCCATAAGAGATATGCGATTTGCCATTTTCCAATCTTCTTCATTAGGAGCCGCATTTAGCCTCTCATAAGCTTTCACCAAGAATTTAGAATTCTTGCCTTCAAACGAAATTTTGAGTGCCATGTTCCGAAGCACTTTATTCATTCTGACGTGCTTAATTTTTTCACTTCTTTCTAGCAAGGAAACATCAATGAGATCGTGCAATATGCCATGCCCTCGATCACGAGCTTCGGTAAAATCAACTGCATCACTCAGAAAGCCTTCTGCTCTCCAGCACTCCAATAAATAATCTATATAGACGTCAGAATCCTCCGGAAACAGTGCGCCATAAAGGAAACAAATCTTTTGTCCTTCATCATCTAACTCGTCATAACAGAATTTCAAAAATTCAAGAACTTCGTCCATGCCTTGGACTTTGACATTAGGCCATCTCCGCAAGCTTCTTAATCCATCCCTCCAGAGATTAATGTTACCCTTCTTTCTGAAATATCTTGCAACTCTGTCAATCAAAAGGGGTAAACCAGCACATTCAGTTACCACTAGACGGGCAAGTGGTTCAACACCAGGCAAATTAATATTCCTACCCACTTTCTCCCGGAACATTTTCCATGCATCGGCTTCAGACAGCCTTTTCACATTGACCAACTCATCAACTTCCATATCCCAACAAACATGTTCATATCTACTTGCTAATACAACCTTACCATCCTGGCTGTTATCATGTAATCCTACTGCCTGTAAATCAAAAACATTCCAAACTTCATCCAGAAGAAGCAAGTATCTTTTGTTCTCCAATTCTTTTGATATTCTCCACGATATTTCATGTGGATCACTGATCCCTTCAGTATTCAATTTTAGCCTCTGTACAATTGCCTTTTGCAACTTCTCTATGCTACTCTCTTTGGAAACTGATGCTGAAATTACAATGTCAAACATTTTGCTGATCTCTACATCATCGTTCAAATTATGCATGATTGTGGTCTTCCCTATTCCCACTGTCCCCCAAAGCCCAATTCTTTTCACATTGTCATCCCGCAAGTAACCAAGGACCTCTTCAACAGCACAATGGATTGATGGCTTGCTTTCTGTTTTCGGAGCATGCATCGTTCTGACACGCTCAGGTGGTCTCTCAACAACTGCTTCTGTTTCAAGTCTTCCTTCTGCCCATAGACTATGCAATTCCTCGCACTTCTCAGCCAAACGTTTACTGAAATTGGAAGCTGACCAAATGCGACGCCCTTTCCATGGACGTTTTCTTCCTTTTCTAAATTTATTTTCTAGTTCTTGAACCTCATTCTCTTCATTTTTAACCCTACCAATCCAGGCTTCACACTCTTTAGTTTTTTTCTTTGTCTTGTCTTTGTTTGCTTCAGCTTCCACGTCATCCCTCCTAGCAAAGAGTTTCTCTGCTTCCTCTTTGAGCCTTCTAAAATTCTTTTCAAGATCATTCGCATAATCGATTTTGCGACCAACATAAGCTATTAAGCTTTTCCCATCCCTATATGCCTCAACAGCTGCTGCCGTAGCTGCTGCCTCAACCATACTGTACAAGCAACCAGCTAGAGTTTATAATCTTAAAATAAATCGTAATGGAAATTCTCACTAGAAGTAGTAGTTGCAAGAACAAGAATGTCTAGTCTTTACCAGAAAAAGGGAACAAATTTATTATGCACAATAAAAAGATGCCAAAATTTAAATCCAAACGAAGAGGGTGCCAAAGTTAACCCAAAATCTTGATCTGCTCTTCATTTTCTTAAATCTGTTCCATACAACTGCAAGAATTGGAAGGAGCTGATTGAAACACACGTTTACTTGACAGTCCTTTACTTAACATTTGATCGCCAAGAAACATAGAACCCTGATAAACATTATCGCCAGCAAATTAAATATATTTCATTTCAAGGAGACAGATAAATTATAGACTCCTCTAATTGTGGCATCACAGCTGTTTATTGTTCCTCTAACGATTTCTAAGAGTAGTTTTGTATTCAACATATTAAAGGAAAGGATGAAAAGTTGCTAAGAAAAAATAAGGTCTAGGTGTTGACTAACTTCAATTTTGGAGACGCCGGGTCAAATACTGAAGAGACAGCTCAGATTGAGGATAGCACGACTACTCAAGATGTTCATATGACCTGCAACCGAAACTACTGTCACAATTTGAAGAGCATAATCAGAACACTGACTTCAGGTTTTTAGCATGTAGTCTGAAATTTTGCAATTTTAGAAGGCAACTTTACTTTTAAGTGCAATCTTAGATGCATCATGAATTCATCCTTCTAGCACACGCACCAATGGCACATGCTTCAACTCCAAAACATGAAACTGTAAATACTTGGACATTTTCAGCAAGCAAAGCTGATTCACCTCAATTCAGCTATTGGTAAACTACTTTCCAATGGAAAAAGAGAGGAGAGGGAGAGAACAGTTCTATTGGTGACAGAGTTCGAATAGACAAAAAGACGTTGCGAAAACAGAAAATCATTAGATGTTGATGGTGGAATGACTCCTCCAGTTAGGAAAGACAACAAAGGAGAAGATTATATAAGAAGAAGAACTGCTACAAGTGAAAGAATATAAACTTCTTAGCCAGATGGTTGCAAGATCCCCCGTTCACATAAGAGTTCACAAAAATAGTCCATAAAAAATGTCAATAAAGAACACCACATCGAAACTCAACTTCCATATCAGCTCAGCAGCTCATCTTCCTCTTAGCATCATAGAAGAAGCACAAAAGCAGTTCATACATAAGAATAGACCAATACACGAATACATACTGCATATTTCTTACTAAGCAAACGAGAGCAACATTTCAATCGGTTTTTCATTTCTGTTCTTTCTACTTAATTCGATCAAACCCAGAATTTTTCAGGCAAAATCAGTGGATCGAAAGAAGGACGAAGCAACATACATCCGACCCATCACCCCATGCAACAAGCAGCGCTGATCAGAACCATATAATCAAATTCAATCCTCAGTACGGATGAACAACATGGTCAACCATTGGAAAGAGCGAAAGAGTTCAGAAGGAAGACGCTCTACTTACATGCAATTCAACGAAGCATCACTGACTAGCTCCAAAGCTCCATGGAAAGAAAGAGGGATTTAGCAGATGCTTGAAAGTTGAAGTCAACGATCTCCAAGCTGGAAGTCTTTGCAACTCTTCGCGCGTTGCAACACGCACGCGTAATGAGTCGCTCGACGCGTTTTTGGGCGGGGTCCATGGAGTGAAGAGTCCCAGCCAAAACTGCTTCTTCTTAGCAGGCCTCATCGAATTCAATATTGTTAATGGATCCAAATTGCATGTGCTCAATCCATCAAATTTCAATAGGCCAGTGTGATAGAATAACCCATGCACTTACTACTACTTTCAGCTAACGTCGAATAAGATCCTTAAAACTCTAATTTTGTTCGATCCAGTCTTTATGTTTTTGGAATCAAACCGATTCCTCTATCTAGTTAATTTGACCTTGTTGACATCTGACATGGGCAATCCAACTAGTTATGGAATCCACATTTGTTGTTGCAAGTGGCGCCAATGTGCAATTGGGTCATCGTTGCATGACAATCCGATTGACCATGGATTTGACTACTGAGAATCATGTCTTTTCCAGCAACTAAGGAAAGACTTAAGTGGATTTTCTCAATGAAAAGTGGTATTTTCATGCATTGGTTTCAACATATTTGATAAGGATTCCTGCAGATGAAACTGTCTCATATAATTGGTTTCAATAAATTGCGGATACATGAATACATTAATTTGTCAGTACACTCGTTAAGTTATGGTCGAATGTTAAGCATCACTATTTCCACATTCGTAGTGTTGTGTTGAATCTGTTGATTCATGGTGAATAAGTCGAGAGCTTAATTTGATTCAGGGTACCGGGCGTGCCTTAGGCCCAAAATAAAATTGTCTTTAGCATAGACTTCAAAATCTTTTTCTATACTCTTGAAAATACTGCTACCCCCCCCCCCCTTCTTCTTCTTCCTCCTCTGTTTATCTCTTCAAGGGGGCGGGACAGAGCACTTCCTTTAACCCCCTTTCCTTCTACAAAAAAATTGCCTCACCCATCTTCCACCTTTCTACTTATTCAACTTTCAAGATGAGCTTTTTTTTTTTTTTTTTTTTTTTTTTTCTAAATTCTTCATTTTCTAAAATTGCCTCATTTATGGCTACGAATTTGCCCAATTGTCCATAGACAACGGCATTTTTAGGAGCTTTTCATAGCTTTTACTAAGTTCGGAGAATCTTTTCAACATAATTTTATATTAAGGATAGGAAAAATAAATCTAAGAGTGAAATCGATATGGAATTGCTTCTACCATAGACGTGTTTTTTCATAAGGAAGAGCAATTAACTTTGGAAGTCAACAGGTGATGTTTGCAATTCAATTGTTTTGTTAGGTCCTCCAATTGTAAGTTTCTGCACTGCAATATATTATATCACCGTATGTTCATATGGCAGCCCATATTCGGCATTCTTTTAGAAGCCCAAATCCGGCCTTTTTACTTTTAACACAAGGCAACTATGATTGGCCAGTTTCTTAATAACACATTACAAAAAATCAACCATTTCACCAAATCTAAAATTCCATGTGGCAATATCCGGCTCATTAATCACCACAGCCCTCTTATTATAAATACAAGTGATATTTAACTGAGGGTTTTTAAGGAGAGACTTTGCCATTTAGAGCTCCAACATTGAATACTACCTAGAGATAGAGCTCAGCTCGAAGGGCTTTGGGCAGGCTTGAGCAGGACCTTTTCATTATAAAGTCCGGCCCAGCAACTTCACACATAATTTTTTCTTTTCGTTATGTCTAGGCATTGAGGCCTCACGGGCTCTTGCCAGTATTCAGAATCTAGGCCTCCAGCTTAAAATTTTTGGGTCAAATTACTAAGCACTCTATCCATTCGGAAGAGAAATATTCAATGATGTAAAAGCACCACGTTATAAAAGCCCAGCTGGATCCACTTACCACTTGACAAGCGGCAATTAAATAAAAGTAAAATTTCTAACCTCCTATGGAATCATAAGGCCATGTTTGGCAATGGCCAAATAGTAAAAATTTCTATTATTTTGTTCCCGGGAGTAATTTTAAAACATAATCATGTTTGGTAAAAATTTTATTCTCAAAAACAAATTTTTGTTTTTTTGTTCAGGAAGTAAATTTGGAATAGAATAAGAATAAAAAAAAAAAGTTGATTATTGTTCTCGAGAACAATTGTAGAATCAATCTTACCAAAAAAAAAAAAAAAAAACAACAATTCTAGAATTAAGCCCATATTTTCTCTTTTTATTTTCTTTTTTCTTATTCTTCTTCCCTTTTCTTCTTCTTCATCTACCGCCACCGCCGCATTCGATGTCCGCCGCCCACTACCGTTGGTTGCCGGTAACCGGTCCGGCGAGCTCGCCTGGCCAACGGGAGATCCGGTAAGCTTGCTAGAGGCAAGCCCAGCCACTAGCAAGGCCGAGTAAGTGGCCTCGCTAGATTTGGGCAAGGCCGCTTGCCCAATCATTGCTCAGCCAAGCCGAGCCTCGCCTAGCTACCGACAAGGCTCGACTAACGAGGGTTGGCCTCATCAAGGACCGACAATGCTTTGGTGAGGTTGTCAACCCTCGTCTGGCCAATCGTTGACAGGCCGATTAGCGACGACCACTGAAGAAGAAGAATAGGAGAAAGAAAGGGAAAAAGAAAAGAAGAAAAAAAGAAAAAAATGAAAAAAGTAATAAAATTATTTTAAAATTAAAAGAAAATGATTTGGAGTAGAAATTTTGAAATACCAAACGCAATTCTATCAGGAATTGAAATTTTGGATAATTATCTAACGCTTAAAATACTTAGAAATTATTTCCAAGAATAGAATAAAAAATAATAATTTTTGATCGAAATTGTTTCGGAAATAGTAAACGTTACCAAACACACCCTAAACGTTGAACAACTTTTGGGAAAATTTTAAACGCCTACCCAATATCTTTCTTCAACCTTTGTTCATGGCTTTACAGAAACCTTCATCCTTCTTTCTTTCTCTCGGATCTTACATTTTAGACTAGAAAAAAAAAAAAAAAATCAGCTCTTACGTTGCAAAGTGCCGCTTGACCCTGCACATAGATAACCTCTATTTTCACTTTGAAGGTCACCGCTTCTAGGACCTTCATTTTGCTTTAAAGACCGCCGCTTGACTACCATGCTTCCAAGAACTCTATTTTCACTTAGAACACCGCTACCTTGAAGATCTCCATTTTTACTTTGAAGACTATTGCCTCGATGATCGAGTTTGAGATACTTGGAGTGCCATAACTTATCACGGAAGGACACTTAAGTGCCATAACTTCAGAAAGGTACACTTAAGTGTCAGTTTCGAAATAAAATGGAACACTTAAGTGTCACTCCAGCCAAAATTCGGCTAAATGATTGATGTGGCAATTTTCAGGTGAGTTTGATGCAAAAAACGACGTCATTTTGTGTATAATGTGTAAATAATTAATATAAAAATTAATTAAATTAAATTTAAACTTAATTTTATTTAAAATATTCTTAAAAAAATTAAAAATAAAAAAATTAAAATTTAAAAAACTTAAAATTAAAAAAAATTAAAAAAAATTTAAAAAAAATTTAAAAAATTGAAAAAACTTAAATTAAAAAAATTAAAAAAAAACTTAAAAAAAACTTAAAATTTAAAAAGCTTATAATTTAAAAAAGCTTAAAAAACTTAAAATTAAAAAAAATTAAAATGTAAAAAACTTAAAATTTAAAAAACTTCCATATATTCGTGTTTGTTGTACTTTTCATAATTATTGAATAATAGGAGGTTGATAATACTTGATTATTCATTTAATGCGTCAGAGACCCCGAAGTCAACCATTCTTATCTGGTTCAAGAGCTATCAGCCTCGTGTACCATTGCTGCTAGATGTATGCTCTCTGAGGCTCATATTCTCAACAAGTTTTGGGGAATCAACACACACATACGTAGAAAAAGAGAGGCAAATCGACGCGTTGATCGAGTGAAATTGAGCCATGAGCAGCCCCCGCACAGAACGGAGGCTGGAATTGCCAGAACAAAACAAGACCAATCTTGATAAGACCATCAACACCAGCCAGAAAACGCTCAAGGAACGAAGGTTGGGGTTATCGAAATCAGACCAGAGCGCCAAATTCAAGAAATCTGCTCGAGCTCGGACAAGAACCATCGACGGCGGTAGTGGCGACTTTCAGAAAATTGTCGATTAATTCAGTGGGATCCATTCGGCCGGAGGAGGAGGAGAAAGGGAAAAAGGTCTCGGCTATGGCAATGAAAATAAAGGCAGCCCTTGTGAAGCTGGATTCTCGCAAATTACTTTCTTTCCAAATCACTTGAAATTGCCAAGAAGGGTACATAATTTTCTCTACTACCGAATGAGTCACACGTTGTAAAGTAAAAAAGTTTATTCTCTTCTTCGTCTTACAAACTTAGTGGTATGTTTTTTTTGGGGTAAAGGTAAGAATAAACCTAGTGATATGTTTATCACATGAGAATGCATAATTCCTCAAAGCTTGATTGTTCTCACACCATTTTCTTGAAATTTATGTTGGTTTAAAGACGTGCATGCAATTGGATTATCGGAAATGTTTCAATAATTGACTGAAGAATTAACTTCTATAGATTGGCAATAATTTGAAAAGATAAACACAAAATCTTAAAATTTCTTTTCTTTTCTTTTTTTAAAATTGTGCATCCAAAGAAAATCTCTTGGACCTGCCCAACACCACCAAACCCTGCATCGTGCCATTTGTCTTGTTGCTTCATTGATGAACTATCTATTTGTCACATAGCTACACACCATGACTTTTAACAGTGTCAACGACCTTTTAGAGAATCACTAAAATTAAATAGAATAATTTCAACAAAATAAATTAACCCAGGATTGACAAAGTTGGGTTTGGGCATTGGGGAATTTTAAACTCAGAAATTGGATATCACTTATTCAAATATCACTGTGTCAATAATTTTTGGCAAGAGCAACTACATAGGCCAAAGGCCTAGAGTTAGTCAGTCATGAGGTTTACATGATGTTTTATGGGTGTCCAAATAGTTGAGCCTTTGTGTTTGTGCCCTTGAATTTTTCAAATAAATTAATTAATTGGGACCATGTCAAAAAAAATTCATCTATTCAGGTCTTTAATTGGTGAATAATAAATACAGTTATCACTTGAGTATAGGGATGTCCATGTCTATAATCCATCAATTCAGAATCTAACTCCAATTAGGAATGGACAAAAGTATGACTCAATTAGATCTGCTAATACTATCACTAGTCCATCAAAAATAAGAATTCAAAGCATTATACTATGTTCTGTAGCACATGAAGGTAGTTAACCTATATGGTAGTAAGCAAGATTTAAGTCCTCAATTTAATTCTGGGCCTTTGTCCCTAGTTCATCACTTCTCAGAAAAGGTACTTCAGTTGGATTTTAGTTACAAAAGAGTATAGTTTTTCACCTCATAATCAGATTGCAAGAAATAGGGTCATGTGTTTTTCCATCTCTCTGAGAAAATGTCCCCCAATTATGCCTCTTAGTGGTGGTAACAGACATTAACAGTCGGCGATATTCAACAACAACCCCCCTTCCCTTTTGTTTAGCGATTCCGAGGGATCTACTCCCCTCTCTCTCGCCCCCTGCAGCAAGTCCTCTGACAGTTACCAGCACATCCCTAAAGGGGAAGACGCAAATTACTCTACCTTCACTTGGCAGACCAACGCCGAGCAGCAGGTATGTCTACACTTTCTTTATATAAATCCAATAAAGTCTCATTTAAAGAATTAAATGAGGGGTGCTTAATAATGAATGGATCAAAGAGATTCCTTTACAGTGACAATTCGATGTAAAAAATCAACAGATGTGAAGTGCAATCAAACCAATCATGAATTACTGCACATTGCGTGAACACAGGCACAAAGTCCCCTAGGACAGGTTAGGGAGTAGGCCGAAAGTTAGAAATTCGAAAAACGTCTTGAACCAATAAGATTAACTTAGGATCCAACAATCTTATATGTTGGAATATAATCCAGAGAAAGTAAACTGTTTGTTGTAATTAGAATATCAATGTAAAGAAGACAATAACATATCCTCTCTTTTTTTTTTTTTTGGTGCAAATTTACAAATTTTGGAGAAGAAGAAAATAGAATATCACTAGAAAAATGACATAAAATTGGAGGTGAGGTAAAAAATATTCGAATCTCCTTAAGGCGATTAGTTCCTATCAATTGTGCTCCACAAATTCACGAACTATGCCTCCCAATATACAACACCTCGAACCTATTTGGATTAACACTATGCAAACATAACTCAATTGAACCGTTCAATTGAACCAGCACACAAAAAAAAATTAGAAGAGTAGAGTAATATTTTAAATTGTTCAATTGAAAAACCTTCTAATAAAGCTCTATGCTCTTATTTATTTATAGAGCTTTAAAGTTCATGTACATAAAATATACATGAATTAAATAGACGCATGTATCCAAAAGATTTATAAATCCATAAACACATAAATTCAAGAAATTCGTGAATTCAATAAATATAAAAATTAAAAATATGGGTGAATCTAAGAAATTCATAAATTTAATAAATACGTGAATAGAAAAAACGATCTTAATTTGTTGGCCTTAGTTGATTTATTAACCATGATTATAACATTATACTCTTGTAGGGTGCAATGCTCATGTGAAAGAAACCTACAAGAAGTTCCCAATAAGGACATATGTCGGCAAAATTCACCAAATCAAAAAACGAAATAATAGATTTATTTTGCTTGAACATAAAAAAAGTTAACTAGCCCAGACTCGGTTGAAATACCCCAAGCCGATTCACGGGGAGCATCAGAGGGACAAGGGCCGCGACCGAAACGACCTCGACAGCGATGAGCACGAGCAACGGTCCGACACATGGACCACAAATCTCCTCTCCATTCCTGAAATCCTCCATCGAGAAAATATTAGGTATCTTAAAAGTGCCACACAATCCATGCTCTGATCCATTCATGCGTCGACACCTGTCCTCGAGGCCCGCCACGTCTCTCTCTCTTCTCTCCATCTTCTGCGCTTATGTCTCCCTCCTCTCTCTTATCACTCTCTCTGAAATAACTCTCGGTGGGTTGCTCGGCTCGGCTCGGCTCGGCTGGCAGAAGAAAGGACGATTCCCATTTAAAATTTCTCACTTCTCACTTAAATATTTTGGTTTTGTCTCTCTCTCCTCGTGAAGAGCAGAGAACAAGCTGCACTTCCCCTGTTTCCTTTTCTCAGCGCATCCCACCCCACCCCACGAGCGACCCCCGCCTCCGGAGGGGGAGTGCCCGAGCCACGCGGCCGGCAGAGGAGGCGCGAGCGAGGACGGGAAGGCGGAGGAGGCCGAAGCGGCGCGGCGGCCGTGGAATCTGAGGCCGAGGAGGGCAATGAACCCTCTGCCGCTGTCGTTGAGGAACGGCGAGGCGTTTCACGACGCCGCGGGCGGCGCGCTTGACAGGGACAAGGAGAATTACGCCACGCAGCAGCAGCAGTAGCAGTTGCAGCCGCAGCCGAAATCCGTGCGGTCACGAGGCTTCGTGGGGAGGGCGAGAGGAAGGAGAAGAAGAGGAAGTTCTGGATATCGCTGTCGAAGGAGGACATCAAGGAGGACATTTTCATCATGACGGGGTTCAGGCCTGCCTGGAGGCCAAGGAGGAGGCCCAAGAACGAGCAGAAGTAGCTTGATGTATGTTCTTCTATGTGGGATATTCATTCCTCTTTCGTACGATGAATTTTCTCTTTGTTTCATTTGGTTTTCGCTTGCAAATTGTCTTTCCTGGTTTATGGTTGGTGGGGCTCACACCGGATGCTTACTGTGTGGCCAAAGCTCCGGCCAAGGTCTCTCTCTGTGTTCTAGAACTTAGGATTATGTTGCTGTCTCTGTATGAACTTGCCATGTTTGAAAGTTAATGAGTTTCGTGGCCTATTTGGTTTCAACAATGAAGTCTGTGTTTATCAATAGTTTGCGCTGAGGTAGAACATTTTGCCCGTTTCCTGAGCCGGAGGTCTCTCTGTCTCTGTCTCTGTCTCTGTCTCTCTCAACCAAATTGTCATGCTCTGGAAGTTCCCAGTGTCTTCACCCTGAGAACTTTGATATTGAAGGCATACGTCCCGGAGATAGAAGGTGTTCCCGAGCCGGAAGTCATGATGCTTGAAGGCCTACGGAGCTCGTAAGCATCGGGCACTTTCACACATCAACTAGAGGTAAAACTTAGTTAGTAGGTACAGGAAAGGGAAAAGTATCGAATTGGGAAAAGGGACAAGTTATTGTTCGATTTTTTTTGTTTGTTGATCTAAACTTACTTTCCCTGCTGGGTGTTTGCTTTGTAAAGAAGTTTGGCTTTTTAATCGTTTGGCAATTGCAAGTAGTACACGTAAATCTGAAAATAGGGGCCGAAGATGAACCGGCAGAGCATATTTTGGGTAATTTATGCTATGCTTTGTGCATTATGATCTCCCTTTAATTGTGTTTCGAGATCCCATTTTGGTTGAATAGATTAAACTTCTTTACAGGCTTCTTCATATGACTACGTATGCTAACACAACAAAGCAGAGTAGCGAGGTGTAGTTCGGAAAATAAAACACCGTCCGCGCGTACTGCATTTAACTTGATTGGGCAATGCAGACCCATCGCAATTAGATTGTTGTTATGTATATGTGTAGGCTGTTGTATGTATTATCTGTCTTGCATACATGGGTGATCATGTTTGTATTTGGAAGTTTCCATCACACAATTAGAATAATCTCCCATGTGTCAATGTTCTTCATGTGCTTTAAATGCTTGGGAGATTTTTTGTCTGTGGTTCTGTTGTTATCAGAAGTACTGCTCATTAGAAAATTATTGCCTTTCGGGATAATTTTTTAGACGTCTATTAAGCATTCTCTTTTGCACAATTCCCTTTGATTTAATCCTGAGGTTCACTAACCTGCAGAAACTCTCTTCAACTTTTGCAAATAGTTCTGCAAACTTTTGGCATCTATCAGTAGATATGATGACCAGCTAATGATCTTAAGGCACTCTTAGCTGTTTTGACCTCTTTCAGCTCTATCTCTACTCATTTGATATTGGAAATATTGTGTCGATGATCACAAATGAGTTTAGTCATGGGCATGGATACGTTCATGTGCACAACACTGTATTAACATTTTTTTTTTCTGCTGAAAAACACTTGCTTAAGAAAATATACATACAACGGCACTTTTCAACTTCCATTGCTTTCCTTTAATCTTTTTCAGTTAAGAATTTTCCAATAAATCCGATTCTGCTTTATTGGAAGGCATATTCTTATATTTCCTTATGCCGGGGTTTGCTTAACATCGGTTTTAGGTTGGAGCTTATTGGCAACCAATAACCATGCTTGGAAATAGTGATGAACTTCAGGATCTTACTTTATTTGCTGGCTCTAGGGACGGCAGTTTTCATTCAGTCTCATATTTCGGTGAGCTCTCGTGTCATGATGCCTTTTGAGGCCATGGATTCTCTCGAGGTCCTTTCTTATCCTGCTGGAATACAAAATCCATCACGTGTGGTGTCTTGATTACATCCATGAATAGTTGAACTGTAGCTAGCTTTGCTAGAAGTGTTCTTGAATTTTAGACTTTTTTTGAGTGCAAACCGGTTCAGCCGGCTTGACTATTTTTCAGAGCAGTTTCCTGCAGTGGGACATTTCCCTAAGAGGCAAAATTAATGCCCCTTTCATTATCCATAAGATAGATGATCCTCTGTCTCATCTTCACCATGTGATACCTCCATGCTTGATCTGAATCATTTATGGCATGCACACCCGATTGCTGAGCTATTCATCTGATTATTTAGCTGGAGATCTGAATCACTGCGATGACATGTGCCATCGAGGCTTGAGTATCGGTTGCACATGTTGGTGTCTGTAACTTAATCGATTACTATGTGGAGAAATAAGCTCCTTTTGTTCTTGTGCTTCCTCAAAATCTTGCAGACGAACTAAGCACATTCCTTGTCGGCAAGATTTTGTTGTGTCTGTTTTAGGTTTTGGCAGCGCCGGAAGACATCTTTGCGAAGAGAATGCATTTATTTAAATACATTATCAATTGTATTAGTTAAATAAATAATAACTTCTAATAGTTGTGAGAAATCAACCTTTTGATGACACTTGTGCTTCTAAAACATCCCTCTATCCTTTAATAGCTGTCACAAATGTGATGATGTTTCCATCATGGCCAAAGTTCTACAAAATGTGGAGAAAAAATTTATTGGATGACTCTGAATACGGGTAGAACTAGCAGATGTATCCATTAGGGCTTGGAAGTCATCTAAATTTTGGTCCTTGCAACTCTATCTTTGATTGTGACTTTCGTAACATGGTAATGCATTATAATGTAAGCTTACAAGTTCAAGAAGTTTGTTGAGGGTACTTTTCTTACTAGAATAGTTGCTTTTAGTTTGTCAAATGAGAAAGCACTACCTCATTTGTGTTAAAAGAGAATAAGGCATATGTTGAAGTAACTCACACCGCATGTCTACTGGGTTTATATGGGCCTTATATTCATATGGTCTCCTTACACTTACCAGCTTAAACTTTTGGGTTGGACATTTTAACAACATCAAGGTTGGTTTTTGATAGGCCTAATAAAAAAGAAAGAGATCATAATTCTCTAATCTTTGTCATTGATTTGTTGAGCAGTAACTAAACACACTTGCAGACACTACCATGTGTACATGTTTCCATGTTTCCATGTCTAATATATTTTGAAATGGGTAAAATGGTATTTTAAATCTGTCTTTTGCACCAAAAAGAAGAAAGGAATGAGTAAATATTTGCATTTCGTATGTGACTTAAAAATTAGGCATAGCATTTCCAAATTGCAAAGTACATTAAATCTGTCGAATTGATCATAAATGGCAATGGCATGGAATGAGTGAATGTGATTCAAGTTTGAATTGGAATTAAAGGATTCTGAACCCACCTTGTATGAGCACCTCATCTTGTGTGATTAAATATGAATGTAAAAGGTTCTGTGTGGATCCTAATTTACAATTGTTGCACAATCAGGATAAGATCTCTCCAATGAGTTATGTGGTCTCTATAGCATCAAATATGAAGGTATCCAAACTTTCTTGTATAATGCGTTTACCTCTCTAAATTGATGATGTGCATGCATTCTATGGAAAACATTTGTATCTTTCCCAGTTCAAACTTCAGACCAATCCTGCTGGTCCTCTTCAAGTAAACTGGAATAGTATATGATGTAGATACTATATGTTTTCTCTTGGAAGTTTAGGAGTCAGAGGGAATTGGTGTGATGAGATAACATAAAGTCCTATTCAGATTTAACTTTGATTTTTGAGTTACAATGATACCCGACGGAAGTCATAAGATGTGATCAATTTCCTTTGCTAGACAATAAGTATATCTGGTTGTACTTGGATGTTTTTCCAGGGCAGTATCAAAACTTTTGACTTTACTTTCCTCTTTTTATTCAGGCCAGCCTTAAAATATTGGACTTTAGCATATAGCTTCTACAAATTTTTTGCCCCTTTCTCCACTCACTCCATTACTTTCGTCTACTTATTTACAGCTCTCTCTTTTCCTGTTAAATTTGATTTTTGGCATATGAATCAAGAAAAGTGGCATATGATAACTATTTCAGTAAAATACATAACTCCAAAAAGCATTGGAATATTTACTTTAATATCAATTTTTTGTCAATTGTATCCACCAAAAGATTGGCTTGTGGAGTCATCCTTGCCTTCTAAATTTAATCCCAGCATCATCCATGCAGTACTCGAGAAGCTTTCTTCAAGAAACTTCCAGTAAGATCGTCTCATCCTGCATCCGTTGATATGTGCATATTAGATATGTCCTTTCCTCTTATGGGCATCTTGGAGAAAGAGGCTATAACAGTCCTTAGTTATTTTTGTTTTTTAATATATACCATAGCAACTAGAAAGCATCGTGAATGTTTCAAACACATTGACATAATGGATTTGCTGGTACACCATCAAATTTTCATCATTTATTTACTTCCATATTTATGAAAGTTACTGCATTCAGGAAAAGGATAAAACGCGTATTTTTACTCTGAGTGACATAGGATTGCATTGTCAATCTTTTTTTGGCCCTTCAAAACCCCCCTTCTTCTATGATGCTTTCGTCGCTAGCTTCATTTGCTTTTAGAACTTTTAGTGCTGAGAAGTTGGGCATTTCTTGTGAAATTTTGGGAGTTTGGTCGCTGACTTGTCCTTTCAGAGATTTGATGGAAGTCATGAGTTTGTGAGGTCTTGGTTCTTGTCATTGAGCCCTCTAAAGGACGTCGTTATTAGTTTAACCACGTCGAAGGAGCTTCTGAAAGTTCATTTCCGGGTCGGTGGTCTCGAGAAGCAACATAAACCAACTATAGCCCTCGTTCAGCCTTAGGAGTTGCGCTCGATCGTTCCATCATCCAGGTTGAGCAGTTGAAAGGCGTCTTGGAGAAGAAAGGAGCGGGAACGAATCCGCACTTTCATTTCACATATGGCGGAGGAAGTCGACGTGGAAAAGAAATTGAGAAGACAAACGGAGAGACTAAACAAGAAGCTTGGCCAAGAACTGGCTGGCATGAAGTCATCTCTTTCCAAGGCGATGAAAGAGCTCGAGAGTGAGAAGAGGGCTAAGGAAATATTGGAGCAGGTCTGCGACGAGTTAGCGAGAGGGATTGGAGAGGACCGGGCGCAAGTGGAAGAATTGAAGAGAGAATCCGCCAAAGTTCTTGAAGAGGTGGAGAAGGAGAGGGAAATACTTCAGCTAGCGGATGTTTTGCGCGAGGAGAGAGTGCAGACGAAACTTTCAGAGGCCAAGTACCATTTTGAAGAGAAGAATGCCGCCGTCGAAAAGCTGAGGGCTCAGCTCGAGGCCCACATGAGATCCAAAATGAGTAAAGATGAGAATTCTCCGAAATCAGAGAAAGCCAAGGAGCTCGAGGCGTTCTTGAGCGACAAGATCAATCTTGAATGCGCTGAAAACGAATTATTCTGAGAAAATAAAGAAGCTGATGGAGAGGAGTGAGAAGGAAATGAATCCGCAGAAAGCGATCTTCATTCGATCGAATTGAACATGGACAACAACACCAGGAGCTACAAGTGGAGCTACGCGCATGACGATACTAATCAAGAGAACTCGAAATGGGTCTCAGTAGATAATGAGTTCAACTTCAATGGGAGGAGATCTTCATCCGACAAAATTCAATGGGAGAGCATCTCCTTAAGAAGAGGAAACTCTAAAGGGGCGAATCTTCACGACGATGCCAGAACTCATGACAACCTGAATGGTTCAACGCAGGGATACTAATAGAGTTCTTCTCGCCGGCTGAAATGGACAGCAACAAGGAAGACGAAACCAGAAGAAACAGAGCGCTCGCAGGCCTGAAGGACCATCAGCTGTCGAATTTCGCCAATCCGATCAGGCCATGGAGCCAGTCCTTGCCTCTGCAAGATCACGGCATGGAGAGTTGGACCGTGGGAGAGTAATGAATGCGAAATCGAAGCAAGTCAGGATTAGAGAGTTTTTTTCCTTCTTCCTTTTGTGCTCATCTCCATGTCAGGCAGGGAATACTAGAAATTGCTAGCGAATGATGTCCTCGCGTTAGTCCTATTCGAGAATTTTGATACTATAATTGTATGTGTTGCTAGTCTAGTGCTGATGTTAAAAACCATCCCAATTCGCAATTTTAGTTCTTGCTGCTAAGTACCATGCTGATGTTGCTGCTGTCCCAGTTTGCAAGACCGGTGTCATATGCCTGAAAGAACTTAAAATGAACAACTCATTTCGTCATCAACTAGCCGAACAAATTCTCTGGCATGAGGACCAGCATTTGTTATAAGACAAAGCGCCTGTTGAAATAAGACCAGGCGCATGGAACTGGAAAATATTGAAACAGCGAAACCCCAACCCCAAAAAAAAAAAAAAAAAAACTCGTCACTGATCTACCGAGAGAAAAGATCAAATTAATTCATGAGAAAAGTCATTAATGTTCTTATTTCATTGCCAAGAGACAGACTAGTTACAAGAGTCCTATTGCATAGGATACGGACATGTTTACTGTGCAGCTGAAATATAACATTGCTTTCTCAACTATCAAGCAGGAAGTATTTATGAACCATGTTGCTTGCAATCAGAATTTACAATAGCCCATTAAGTCGAAAAAGTTGAACAAACAATCAGGAGTCCAAAAAGTTGAAACAAACAATCAGAAGGTTCCCACTGGGACCAACATTTGCTAGGCGTTATTTGCCATGATTTGGACCTGGCTCCGTGAAAGAAAACATAACCTATTTGTAAGGGCCTTCAGGCTTCCCAGATGTCAATGCAAAGGTAACTGAGTTACTCGGATGGTCCCTCAACGTCAGGCTAAGCACCTCAGGCCTTGAATAATGCCCAGCCACATCAAAATCAAACTTGGCCTGCGCTATTTCTCCAAGGTCTGCACATCATTACACCATAAGTAAATCAAGCTCATGAGGAAAAACCTGAAGCTCTCACAACTAAAATGAGATCATAATCTCCTTGGTTAGCTAACTTCCAGAGATTTAAAGTGCACGCGAGCTGCAAGTGCAAGGAACATACCAAGGTCAGCTGCGATGAGTGCCTTAGCATTGATGTGCATCCTAATAACCAGTGGTGGGATGTGGCTGTAGAGGCAATTACCCAAGTGGTCACCTTGACGTGCTTGAATTCTCTATCATTTTGTTTTCCTTTTGTTGAGTATCTGACAATTTTTGTCAGTAGCAGCTCACTCTTGACGAATACTTGCTTCACCTTCCAATTCTGTGTTGGTTACCATGAGTCTACCAGATACCGAATCTTCAATCATTTTGAGTATGAAATCGGCAAGTGCTTGAAATATGCAAATGGGCTCGGTGTGGATCATGCAATTTTTGCTGTACTTGCTAAAACTCATGCCTTTGAATTTTTATGCCACGAGGGAATTTCAAGTATATCAGACTTTGGCAACGCCAATATTAACAAGGCACATGCTTGCCTGATTGAAAGGTGCTCTGATATTGAAGCCATGGTTGATGGCAAAACATTCCACAGAGGGTGCATTGGAATGCATGGAGAAGATAGTTATAAACAATGCCCCGAAATTAACATGCCTTTGGAATGGTCCCATCCGATCTGGAAGCCTAGCGCAAATGTGTAAATGTCTAAAACTGACGAAAATATTCTCCTGTGGCATGATTCAACTACTTTCTATGGTAAGGCCCTCTAATGATGGCCACAACAAGGAGTTATCAGTCCAAATGCTTCTCAACTTAGGCAGATCGATAAGTATAAGAGTTTTTAGACCTGGAAGTGTACTAGGTCTAAATTGTTGTTTTCAGCTTTCATGATGATCTCTCTAATCTCATTACACTCTTCAACTCTCAAAACAACAATTTAGACCCTAGTACACTTCCAGGTCTAAAGACTCTTATACTTATCGATCTGCCTAAGTTGAGAAGCATTTGGACTGATAACTCCTTGTTGTGGCCATCACTAGAGGGCCTTACCATAGAAAGTAGTTGAATCATGCCATAGGAGAATATTTTCGTCAGTTTTGGACATTTACACATACTTAGCAAAGTTAGTTGCGCTAGGCTTCCAGATCGGATGGGACCATTCCAAAGGCATGTCAATTTCGGGGCATCGTTTATAATTATCTTCTCCATGCATTCCAATGCACCCTATGTGGAATGGTTGCCATCAACCATGGCTTCAATATCAGAGCACCCTTCAATCAGGCAACCACGTGCCTTGTTAATATCGGCGTTGCAAAGTCTGATATGCTTGAAATTCCCTTGCGGCATAAAAGTTCAAAGGTATTGAGTTATAGCAAGTACATCAAAAATTGCATAATCCACACCGACCCCATTTGCATATTTCAAGCACTTGCCGATTTCATACTTAAAATGATCGAGGATTCGGTATCTGGTAGACTCATGGTAACCAACACAGAATTGGAAGGTGAAGGTCAAGAGTGAGCTACTATTGACAAAAATTGTTAGATACGAAGGAAAACAAAATGATAGAGAATTCAAGCGTGGCCACTTCTTGGTAATTGCCTCTACAACCACATCCCACCACTGGTTATTAGGAACCACACCAATGCTAAGCTCTTCCAACAAAGAGAGCCTAGAGATGACACTGTGACCAATGTCCTTGACTCTTGGCCGTCCCTCAATCACCCATCTCATACACGAATTGGATAAGAAAAATCCGCAAGCATCTCAAATTAAGCAAGTCCCCAATCTGAACCGGCAAATAGTCAATTCCAGTGCCTCGGATATCAAGAACCTCAAGATTCGCCAATGCTTTCAAGTTAATAGGAAGTTCAATTAAAAGGCTGCAAGAATTTAGATAAAGTGCTCTTAGAGCTGTCAGGGACAACATTGATATTGGCGGGATGTGATCTGAGTGCCATGCAAGTCTAGAACTTGGAGCTTTTCCATAGATCCAAAAAACAGGTCTGGAATTAATGTCAGCTTTTTATTTTTATGCAGCATCAGGGTTAGGAGAGAAGAACAATCTGTTTCCAATAATATGCACAGTTGGTTTTCAATCAGAGATATGTGGTTTGCCATTTTCCAATCTTCTTGATTTGGGGCCTCTTTCAGCCCCTCACAAGCTTTCATCAAGAATTTAGAATCCTTGCCTTCTGACGAAATTTTGAGGGCCATGTTCCGAGCACTTTATGCATTCTAACATGCTTTATTTTTTCACTTCTTTCCAGCAAGGAAACATCAATGAGATCATGCAATATGCCATGCCCTTGATCACGAGCTTCGGTAAAATTAACTGCATCACTCAGAAAGCCTTCTGCTCTCCAGCACTCCAATAAGTAATATACATAGATATCAGAATCCTAGTGCGCCATAAAGGAAACAAATCTTTTGCCCTTCATCATTTAATTTGTCATAACAAAATCTCAAAAATTCAAGAACTTCATACATGCCTCGATCTTTGACACTAGGCCATCTCTGCAAGCTTCTTAATCCATACCTCCAAAGATTAACATTATCCTTCCTCCTAAAATATCTTGCAACTCTGTCAATCAGAAGTGGTAAACCAGCACATTCAGTTACCACTTCACGAGGCAAGCGATTCAACATCATGCAGATTAATGTTCCTACCCACTTTCTCCCGGAACATATTCCATGCCTCTGTTGGGGACAGCCTTTTCACATGGATGAACTCATCAACTTCCATATCCGAACAAACATGTTCGTATCTACTTGCTAACACAACCTTACTATCCCGGTTGTTATCATGTAATCCTAATGCCTGTAAATCAAAAACATTCCAAACTTCATCCATAAGAAGCATCTTTTATTCTCTAATTCTTCTGATATTCTCCACGATATTTCCTTCAGATTCCTTCAGATCACTGATCCCTTCAGTATTCAATTTAAGCCTCTATGCAATTGCCTTTTGCAACTTCTCTATGCTACTTTCTTTGGATACCGACGCAGAAATTACAATGTCAAACATTTTGCTGATTTCCACATCATCATTCAAATTATGCATGATAGTTGTCTTCCCTACTACCACTGTCCCCCAAAGCCCGATTCTTTTCACCTCGCGATCCCTCAAGTAACCAAGGATCTCTTCAACAGCACAGTGCATTGATGGCTTATTTTCTATTTTGGGTGCATGCATTGTTCTGACAGGTTCAGGTGGTCTCTCGACAACTGCTTCTGTTTCAAGTCTTCCTTGTGCCCACAGACTATGCAGTTCCTCACACTTCGCAGCCAATCTTTTACTGAGATTGGAAGCAGACAAAACATGACGCCGTTTCCATGAACCTTTTCTTCCTTTTCTGAATTCATTTTCTAGTTCTTGAATGTCATTCTCAATATCCTTAACCCTACCAATCCAGGCTCCACACTGTTTAGTTTTTTTCTTTGTCTTGTCTTTGTTTGCTTTAGCTTCCACATCATCCCTCCTAGCAAAGAGTTTCTCTTTTTCCTCGGCGAGCCTTTTAAAATTCTTTCCAAGTTCATTCGCACAATTGATTTTGCGACCAACATAAGCTATTAAGCTTTTTCCATCCCTGTCTGCCTCAACAGCTGTTGCTGTAGCTGCTGCCTCAACCATACTATGAAAGCAACAAGCTAGAGTTTATGATCTTAACCTAAATCATAATGGACAAAATCACTAAAAGCAGTACTTTGAAGCACAAGAGTCTCTAGTCTCTACCAAAAAAAAGGAACAAATTTATTATGCACAATGAAATTACGGCATAATTTTGGGTCAAACAAAGAGCCTGCCAAAGTCAACCCAAATCTTGTTTTGTTCTTTGTTTTCCTAAATCTATTCCATACAACTGTGAGAATTGGAAGGAGCAGATTGAAACACAAGTTTACTCGACAGTCTTTTACTTATCATTTGGTCGCCAAGAAGCATACAATCCCGATAAAGATTATTGCCAGCAAATTAAATTATTTCATTCCAAGGAGACAGATGATTAAAGACTCCTCTAATTGTAGCATCACAGTTGTTCATTGTTCCATCACAGCTTTTATCGTTACATGATTTCTAAGAGTACTTCTGTATTTAAATATGGAAGTTATAGATGAAAAGTTGCTAAAGAACAATAAGATCTAGGTGTTGACTAACTTACTTTTGAAGAGGGCCAAATACTCAAGAACAGCTCACGTTGAGGATCGCATGACTACATGAGATGCTTGTGTGACCTGCAACTGAACTGCAGCCACAATTTGAAGGACATAGTTGGATAAAGACATTTGAGTACGTTCTTGGTGAAAAAAGAAATGTTTTCAAATTAAAAGAAACATAAACCTAAACAATAAATGCCAACTTAATTTAGAAGAGTCTCAGCAAAGGAAGAACAGATGAAGACATAGACCAACAGTAAAGATCTATTGTGAGTGGTGAACATGCACTGACCACCTAGCTTGGATGCATTGATTATAATTCTCCAATTAATTCAAAGAAAGGATTGTGGACAACCTGGCAAACGTTAAACATTCACAATAAAATTGTAAAACTACAGATGCAAAGAAGATTGTGATTTTCAATGTCATCAAGATGAAATGCCGAAGCCATTATAACACTGATATAAGGTATTATGGATGTTTTTAGCATGTTGTCTGAAATTTTGCAATTTTAGAAGGCAGCTTCACTTGTCTGTGCAATCTTAGATGCACCGTGAATTTATCTTTCTAACACAAACACCACTGGCACACATGTGGACTCCAAAACACAATTGCAAATAATTGGACATTTTCAGCAAGCAAAATCGAAGCACCTCAATTCAGCTATCGGTACGATTACTTTACAATGGAAAATGAGAGGGGAGGGAAAGGGTGGTTCTATTTGTGACAGAGAGTTCAAATTAGCTCAAGGGTGGCAAAGTCCCCCATTCACATGAAAGTAGACAAAAGAAGTCCATCAAAAATGTGATTAAAAAATACCCCATTGAAATTCAACTTCGCTACCAGCTTAATCGCTTGACTTCAAAGCGAAATGTGGACTCTTGTCATCTCAGAAGGAGCATAATAAAAGCACTTCATACATATAGAGAATAAAACAAGCCCTATCAGAATTAAAACAGGGCAATCTCTCCATTACAGCCATTTTTAACAAATTGTGTGCTCTCTGGAACGAGCTGGAGATGGTGGAGGAAAAGCTCGAGGGTCCCGAAGCTACTCTAGCTCAATACCAAGCAATCAAAGAGCGAGAAAAGGCAACACGTTTTTTACTCATTCTCAACGAAACATACCTGCCGTTCCGAAGCCAAATCCTTGCGATGGATCCGGTTCCGCCTCTTGGACGCATTTACCAACTTGCCGTCCAAGAAGAATCCCAATGCCTTGCTTCCACGGAATACTTGAAGACCGGATATCGCGTCGTCTTGGCAGCAAAAGCAGCGACGGAGATGCACCGGAGCAGCAGACGGAACTTTTTCCAACGCACAGAATACTAAACTATTCAACTTCAAATGCCCCAACTTTCAACAACTCGTATACACACGAGATGCGGTCGGCAATCCCCGATCACCATCACTGGACTAACTCCACCAAACCCTTCGAGCTAACATTTCGAACTGCCCAGCAAGCAAAAAGATGGGCTGGAGAAGGAAAAGTAGGCTGTAAACCCGAGAAAACCACAATCCGAGGCTAACAAGTCGATTAATAACGTGATGACACACAAATACATCTTTGGATTTGGCTAAACTAGCTCCGAAATCTCGTTAAACCTACCAAGCCCATTGCTCACAACTTACGGATATTTCAACGCCAACTTCTCTTCTGATGAACATTTACACACACTTTTTCCAGTAAAAGGAGAACACC
This sequence comes from Eucalyptus lansdowneana, assembly GCA_017140395.1. Lineage (NCBI taxonomy): Eukaryota > Viridiplantae > Streptophyta > Magnoliopsida > Myrtales > Myrtaceae > Eucalyptus > Eucalyptus lansdowneana. Next base: position 6,021,993 of record CM029489.1, on the reverse strand, counting down.
CATGGATTTACGAACCAACACATTCGCTTTTCAAACAGAAAAATGCATGGGCATTAACTCACATCTCATGGAAACAAACGTGACTTTTCTAAAATAATCAAATGCTCTGATTTGAAAGACCCTCTTGGAACGAGGAGGCAGCTTTGCAGTCGACTAAAATGCACAGCACAGGGATAGGCTTACACAGTTCTCGTTCTAGCGTTTCATCGAGCACATAGTGGGCAAGAAATGAGGAAAACGACGCTGGCCACTTCTTAGGACTCGGACTTAGACCTAGACCCGAGTGAACACAGGGAAACGCTCAACATCAAATAAATTGACTCAGCTGGACACAATAAACTCAAGAATCAGAGAAAAATCGCTTGCTTATTCCACTACCAAAACAGGGCAGTGCCGAGAGAGTTCATGGAAATGAGTTTCAGTCATAAACCCCTACTCGGCTCGAAGACGGCAGCGTGAAGACCAGTTCAAGACATATCGAACTTCAGTCGATCACCTCGCGATATCCCCGAGCCGAGATCCTCGGGAACGAACAATTTGGATAAAAAGGAAACTCACCGGAAAATGCCGAGATTTGGGAACGAAAAGTCTTGCTCTCGAGGGCGTCGGCTAGAAGTCAGCAATTGGCCTCGAGGAGGGGCGAGCAACACTCCCACCCAAATAGCTTCTAGCTTTCTCCCTAATCGTCTCCTTCTCTCAAGCTCGCTCCCTGCTGGTTTTTTTTTTTGTGTTGCTGTTTTCCTCTCGATTCCGGTCCGCCCTGCTCTCTGCTGCCCTCCTTCGGTCTTATACTTCTGTCTTTCCTTTTTCTGCAGGTATTCCGAGCGAAGACCTCCTGCCGTGCCAGCTGGTCGATCGGTCTGCTTCCCCGACCCGCGGATCGCGCCGAAAGCCCTGCCATGCCGATCCTCTGCCTTGCCTCCTCTTTTCTTCCCGTTTCTTTCCTTTTTGCTCTCTTTTTTTTTTTTTTTCAGCAGGAACCTGCGCGAAGACTACGGCCGAGCCAGTTGCCGACCGGGTGCTCCCGACTTGTATTTTTCTGCACTGTAATTTCACTGTATGTTTTATAAGGCAGCCCATATTCAGCATTCTTTTAGAAGCCCATATTCGGCCTTTTCGTTTTAACACAAGGCGACTATGATTGGCCACTGTCTTCATTACATATTACAAAATATCAACCGTTTCACCAAATCTAAATTGCCATGTGGAAATATCCTACTCATTAATCGCCATAGCCCTCTTGTTATAAATATAAATATTTACATAAGGGTTTTTAAGGAGAGACTTTGCCATTGAGGGCTCCACATTGAATACTACCTAGAGATAGAGCTAAGCTCGAAGTGCTTTGGGCGGGCTTGAGCAGGATCTTTTCATTATAAAGTCCGGCCCAGCAACTTCGCACATAATTTTTTCTTTTTGTTATGTCTAGGCATTTGAGGCCTCACAAGCTCTTGCCAAAATTCAGAATCTAGGCCTCCAACCTAAAATTTTTGGGTCGTATTAATGAGAACTTTTTCCATTCAGATAGAGAAATATTCAATAATATAAAAGCATCACGTATAACGTGGCACACGTTTGTCCAGCTGGACCCAATTACCACTTGAAAAGTGGCAATTAAATAAAAGTAAAATTTCTGACCTCCTATGGGATCATAAACGTCGAGCAGCTTTTGGGAAAATTTTAAACACCTACCCAATATCTCTGTTCAAACTTCGTTCATGGCTTTACAGAAACCTTCATCCTTCTTTCTTTCTCTCGGATCTTATATTTCAGACTAGAAAAAAAGAAATTTCAGCTCTTACGTTGCAAAGTGCCGCTTGACCCTGCACATAGATGACCTCTATTTTCACTTCGAAGGTTACCGCTTCTAGGACCTTCATCTTGCTTTAAAGATCACCGCCTGACTACCATGCTTCCAAGAACTCTATTTTTACTTAGAACATCGCTGCGTCGAAGATCTCCATTTTTTAAGAAATCCAACTGTATGTAAATCACCTTATTTTTTTCGAATCAGCTTGTCGCCTTAAAAACAAATTTACACTAATGTAGTTCGGCCACACCCTGTTTTCCTTGACCTTGGCAACATTTCCTTGTTTTGTGCTTGCACCATGCACATGCCGTGGATATTCCGTGCACATTCTGTAGAAGGACTTCGGGTTAAAAGATTCATTGACTCAACGTGTATATGCTCAAAGCAAATACGTTAGTTTAGTGATTTTGGTGTAATTATTTGCAAAATAGCTTAGAAGTTAAGAAAGAAAAGAAAGACAAAGGAATTGTATGGACGTCCTCTAATTCGAGTGTGTAGGAGGTTGAGCTCACCGTTACTAAAGACACTATCTACTGCAATTCCTTATAATTGCATCTTTGGTAAAGGGCTCACCGGTACTAAAGACACTTATCTCCTGCGATTCGTCACAGTTGCATCTTTGGCAAAGCCCTGTACCCCTGCTCCCCAACTTCAAAACAGGTTCCACCTCCATTTTGAAAAATTACCATTCCAAATTCTAACTAAAAACCGGTTTGACTTCCAGTTTCTAAAATTATCGGTCCTACTCATTGCCCACTTCGTTTCGTTCCAAGTTCTAAACCAGAAGTTGAACTCACGAAGCTCTCTACTCAGATGACGAACTCAACTCCTCCTTGGCAACGCTCCTCGCTTCATGCAAAGCTTAGGATAAGGGTAAATTGCTGACCTAGGGTTTCACTCCTTACACATTCGAGTTTGTCTTACTGCGTGCCTTTTGTTCGAGAACGTATACAGGAAATGAAACTAAAAATGGCAATACTGGGATGTGTTTTTTATCAGCATTTTGATCGAGCAATTGTTGTGTCTGTGGGGAACGATGGATTCATCCTCATGGTGTGGATGGGTTGTGTTACGGCACTCTTGTGTTTGAGCGACTATTGTGTCTATTTGTTTGACAATGTATTTCGTTCTAGAACGGCCTAGGTAGTGTCCGACGTGCTGTCCTTTTCGTTTGTCTATCTATGTTATATATTTGATTTGGTATTTCTTGGCTATTGAAAAATAGACAACTATTCGATATTGAGATCCTAGCGCACAAGAGAAGTGGCGAAGTGTCTGAAAACTTTTGTCACTAGCAACTCATTCTTGAAGATCGTCTACTTCACCTTCTGATTTGTGTTGATCATAAATCTACCAAAGGGGCCACCACACATATGATCAAGTTAATTTTTTCTCGTTTTTGGCATTTTCCTTTAATTTTTCATTCGCGTTGTGTATTTTTATATATTTTCATTATATATTAGGTAAAAAAGTCTTAAACCTTTTCGTGGTACCGATTTAGTCCTAAACATTTTTACATTGTGCCAATTCAGTCCTTTTTGACCAATTTTCATCAGATTTTGCTGACTAGATGCCCGGTCGGGCGACGTAAGCCCGATTGTCGTTGACGTTGACAATTTTTAATAATATTTTAATATTTTTTATTTTTACTTTATTTTATTTTATTTTTTTATTCTCCTCTTTTTCCTCCAGCCGGTCACTGGACCTCAGCGACTAGCCAGAGAGGACGGCCGATGAGGTCGTCCTCGACCTCGCCGACCACCTCGCTTGTGGCCGCAAGAGCATCTCGCCCTAGGCAGCGAGGCTCAACCTCGCCAAATCCAGCGAAGGCGAGCCTCACCCGCCCAACACGAGGTTGCCCTTGAGGCCTAGGCGGTGAGGCTCGCCCTCATCAGATCTAGCGAGGGTTGAGCCTCGCCTATGGTTGGCGAGGGAAAGCCCCACCAGCTCAATGCGAGGCCAACTCAAGGCCGCCTCCTCGCGCCAAGCTAGCGAGGCTCGCCCTCGCTGCCTAGGCCTCGAGGGCGGCCTCACGCCAGGTGGGCAAGGCTTGCCCTCTTCGAATTTGGCGAGTCAAGCCTTGTTGGCCATGGGTGAAGCTTAACCCTCGTCAAATCCAGTGAGCCGGTCGTCGCCTCTGGTCGGTCACCAAGGTCCGACAATTGGCTAGAGGAAGAAGAGGAGAAAAAAATTTATTATTAAAATATTATTAAAAGTTGTCCACGTCGCCGATCGGTGTCGATCAAGTAAATCTTGCCAAAATTGATCAGAAATAACTAAATTGGCACAACGTAAAAAAATTTAGGACTGAATCAGCACAAAAAAAAAAGGTTTATGAGTAAATCGGCACAAAGACAAAAAGTTTAGGACTTTTTTGGCACTTTTTCCCATAATAGTTTTTTAACCAATCAATTTTCATGTTAAATGCTCCGTTCAATGAGAAGCTAAAGCCCACATGCGCTCTAGGCTTTGAACACCCCTAACATCATCTCTGGACGTGGATGGCAATGAGGTCTTAAGGGTGCATTTGGTTGGACTTTTTGGGAAAGCCATTAGGAAAATGCAAAGGACTTTAAGCTGAAGAGATTTTTCAGAATGCAAATTGCGTTTGGTAAATGATAACTTAAAAGTATCTTGCAAAATACATTTAGCCAAAATTGTGTTTGGATAAGTTATATTTATAAAAGTCTTTATTATTAAAAAAAAAAAAACTGACCGGTGAAGGGCGGCGGCAACCAGCGAAGGGCAACAGCAACCAGCAAAGGGCAGCGGCGACTGGTGCCCATTGTCTGAGGTTGCCAGACCTCAGGCAACCCTTGGAGACCACCAACGAGGGCCGCTTGGAGCCGGGCAACTGCTGGTGACCCAGGTGAGACCCTCGCCTAAGCTCGCATGGCCTTGGCGAGGGTCGCCTGCGGTCGGGCAATCTTCGACGACCCAAGTGAGACCCTCGCCTGAGCTCGTGAGGGTCGTGCGACGCCGGCCGAGACTCTCGCCAAGGTTGCTGACCATAGGCAAGACCCTTGCTTGAGGTCGCGCGGCCTCGGCGAGCTCACCTGTGGTCGACGACCTACGCGACCCCCGGCGCAACTGCCCTCACCGAAAGTCTCACCTGGGTCTCACGACCCTCAACAAGACGGTTTCCTGGCGCGCAACCTCAAGCACCAGCGCGACCTCCCGGCGACCAGATCTGGGTCCGCCAGAGGTCGTGCGACCTCGCAACGACCGGATCTATGTCATGACTGAGGTTGCAGGACCTCCGGCGACCCAGATCCGAGTTGCGTGGCCTAGATACCCGCCAGAGGTTGCATGACCCACCGGCAACGGTCGCCGTGACCATCACTAGCCTCTCGCTAGTCCGTCGCCCGCCCTCAACAACCCTGCACCTTGATGAACAGCTCAACGAAGAAGATGAACGGCAACGAAGGAGATGAACAGTAAGCCAAAGCCAAAGCTGAAAGTCCAAGGCACCTTACCTTGGGCTTTCAGCCTTCGGAAGGCTGGCCTTCACTTAAGGGGGTTTCCAAAAATTTCCCAAACGCCTAATATTAGGCCAAACAAGGCCTTCACTTGGGAAAGCTGTTTCCAAACACAGCCTAAATCCCGATGGAGTTCAAGGACGGAGAGTCGCTGAAGGATGAGCACATCTTCATAACCCAACAAGGTTCTGAAAGGTCTCAGCGATTCGCAATGAAGAAAGTTAGTTCACCACAAGACCATCCAGTATCATGATCAGCCGCGATCAAAAGAGGGCGAAAAAATAGGAGATGAGAAAAATCCGCGAGCATGGAATTTGCACGGTGGCGTACATGATCCCTGAGAGGATCGATACGGATGTCCTTCATAGCGTCCACGATAGGTACAAAGGTGATGCTTGAAGTTTAGGCATTTGTGTTCCTGAGTTGGTATTGAAATATTAACGGGCCTCTCCCTTTGAAAGCCGAAACTACATGGATCTTTCCATTAAGACGCCTAAGGCGCGGACCCTAAATCCCATGTCGGCCACGGACCAACTGAATATGATTCTTTTTTCCTTTGTTCTTTGTTTTGGCAATGTCCCCATTTGCCTTGTAGGAAAAAATATCGATTAAGGAAGCACGCCATATAGGATGAGAAAAATCCGTCGATTTGTTGAATGTGAATGGATACTCCAAGCACATGGTCTCTTGCTGAACTGGGAAACTTCCGCGGTTGTAATGTGATATATCATGTGAGTGAATTTTTCACCCCAAACACGTTAAATTTTAATAAAGGCATTTGAATTTAATGAAGTCAGTCTTTTTCTTCCGAATAACACTTCGAGAAATTTTCCGCAAAGTAGTGAGTTTAGATTAAAAAAAGGAAAATCATTATCAAATGACCGGCTGTGGAGAAACTTCATATGCCGGAGAAAACATACCTAACCTATTCAACATGGAATACGATCGTTACGTTAACCATCTGCTATAATCGTACGCTGGAAATTACTCTACTACTTCAGTGTATCGGAATGGATATTCGTGCAGATATAAGTATACGTATCCTGAGGCATAGTCATCTCTCGAGAAAAGCGATCCCACTGCTATGGCAAATGTAAACTTTCCTCCCAGTTAAAAATTTGATCGCTTGCAAGAATGACAAACCAAGGTAAAAAACTACCACAACAACCAACCCCTCCAAATTTAAAATTTTGGCGCACGCCAGTGATATTGGTGCTTATTATGATACTGATCAAAGACTTAGCTGGACGAGTAGGTACAATTACTTCAAACATCATTAGAAACAGACTAAAAGTGTGCATGATAAAATTTCTACTTATCTGTCATAAAATTGGCCAATTACTAGTTGAATATGCATCTAGGTCGTAATCTTTGTTCAACTTCATCTTCCTGCCAGGACAGCTGCCTCCACCACACTCTTTGAGTTTCGATATGTCTTAGTTTGGCTGCATTATGGTTGCCGAAGGGTAAACTCCTCAGAGATTTGCACGTGTCTTTTGTAATGCCCTCTAACGATGGCCACACCAATGAGTTATCAGTCCAAATGCTTCTCAACTTGGGCAGATCAATAAGTATTAGAGTCTTCAAACTTGGAGGTGCACTAGGGTCTAAATTGTTGTTTTCAGCTTTCATGATGATTTCTGTAATCTCATGACACTCTTCAACTCTCAAATACTGAAGCTTAGAAAGTAGTTGAATCATGCTATAGGAGAATATTTTCATCAGTTTTGGACTTTTAGGGCCTGTTTGTTAATGTTCTTTGTTTCGGTTGATGAACAAAATTTCTATTTTTTTGTTCCAAGGAAAAAAAAAACAGAAACACGTTTGTTTGCGTTTTTGTTCCAAATCTATTTTTTTGTTCTCAGAACACATTTGGAATAGAAACAATAAACAAGAAAAACGTGTTTCTTATTTTGAAACAATTTTTAAGAACAAATTTTCTCTCTCCTCTCTTTTTCTTCTTTTTTTTTCTTCTTTTTTTTTTCTTTGGTTGGTCGCTAGCCTCGGCCATGGTCGGCGACCGGCCGTCGAGGGCCGGCAACCTCGCCGGAGCTTCGCCGGCACGGGGCAAGGTTGGGCGAGGCTCAACCTTGCCGAGGGCCGGCGAGCCTCGCCATGGCTAGGCGAGGCCGCCGACCCTCGTCGGCCGATCACCGGCCATGGCCGAGGCCCGTGACCAGCCAAAAGAAGAAAAAAAAGAAATAAAAATAAAAATAAAGAAAACAAATATTAAAATATTAAAAATATTTAAAAATTAGGAAACAAAAAAAGAACACAAATTTACCAAACGTGTTTTGTTCATTTTTATTCCGGAACAAGTTTATCAAATGCGTTTTTTTTTTCAAAAATTGTTCCTCGGAACATAAACACTTTTTCTATTTCTGTTTCCTGAAATAATTTTTAAACAGAAATGTTACCAAATACCCCCTTACATATACTTAGTGAAGTTAGTTGGGCTAGGCTTCCAGATCAGACAGGACCATTCCAAAGGCATGTCAATTTTGGGGCATTGTTTATAACTATCTTCTCCATGCATTCCAATGCACCTACTGTGGAATGGTTGCCATCAACCATGGCTTTGATGCTAGAGCACCCTTCAATAGGCAACCCCGCACATTGTTGATATTGGCATGGCCAAAATCTGATATGCTTGAAATTCCCTTGTGGCATAAAAGTTCAAATGCATCAGTTTTAGCAAGCACAGCAGAAATTGCATGATCCACACCAATCCCATTTGCATATTTTAAGCATCTACAAATTTCAAACTCAAAATGATCAAGAATTCAGTATTTGGTAGAGTCATGGTAACTGTTGACGCCTAAAAAATTAATTAGATAATAAATAAAATAAAATAAAAACAGCAAAGCAAAGCAAAAAGCAAAAACGGAAAAGAAGAAGCAACCTCCGCATGGGCCCTCGGCCCATTTCCGCCTCGGCCCGGCCCCGCTAGGTCGTCTCCTTCCTCGCGCCTCTACAGAGCACGCGCAGGGGGCGCGACGGAGGGGAAGGGGATGGACGGACGGCGATGGGACGTGGAGCAGGGGGGAGCTGGCGCCGGATGGGACGCTGGTTCGGCCGGCGAAGGCCGTGGCGATCGGCGGTCGAACTCCGTCAACCGGCCGCCCCTCGCCTATAAATACCTCCCCCCCGACGACGACAAGGGGATGGACCGAGACGCCGAGAACGATCGAAGGCTGCAAGGCTTTGAGCTTCCTGCTGAGAGACTTCAAAAGGGGAGCCGAAGTCGAGCAAGCCCAGATCCGAAGGCTCTCGGCCGGAGAGGGAGAGAAAGGAGAGTTCGAGCACCCCCCGCCGTCGTTGCCGCCGTTTGCCGTGCAAGCTACCGTTCGCGGACAGGTAACAAGCGGCCGCCCCCACCATCACCATCGCACCCCCCCTGTTGTCCAGTCTTCGCTGCTGCTGTCACCACCGTTGTCGCCGTCGCCGTTGCGATGCCTCAGCCTTCCCCTCCCCCGGCGCCGCGAATCGGGAACCCTAGGGTTCCCGATTTTCCGGGTCGTGGCCTCGGGTCATCGGATCGGACCTGGGCCACAAACCGGGTAAGGTTTCTGTGTTATGAGGCCGGGCTGAAATCGGGTCCAGAGGCGGGTCAGATCCGGGTAGGGTTTCACCGGGGGAGCGAATCAGTGAACCGGGTTACCGGGCCGGGCCGGGTGCCCCCAAACACCCCGCCATGGCGTCGTTTTCAATAAAAAAAAAAAAAAAAAAAGGTGGAAAAATCCGAGTTGGGCCCGCGTCCTCATTCAGATCGATGGCCGGGCCGACACAACCCTATAAATCCGAGGCCGGTCAGTTTTTTTATATTATTTTAATATAAAATAATATTTTAAATAAATAAATAAATAATCTTTTATTTCAAAAAATAAAAAATGTTTTATTTTCAAAAAAATATTTAAAAAAATGTTAAAAATGTTTTATTTTCCAAAAAAATTGAGAAAAATAAAAAAATAATTTATTTTCCAAAAATGTCAAAAAATATTTAAAAAATATTTTATTTTCCGAAAAATCAAAAAAATCAAAAATATTTCATATTTTCCAAAAAAATGTCAAAAATCCAAAAAAAGGGCCAAAAATTCATGAAAAAGCCAAAAAAATTCAGAAAAGGCCAAAAAGACTTGTATTTTTCCAAAAAAAAAATACCAAAAATCCTTTTGTGTCCAAAAAATTAGAAAATGACCTAGAAAATGTTTTTCCTCCCAAAAATGCATGGAAAATCCCTCGAACATCCAAAAACCTCAATGTTTAAACAAGATTAGGTACCGAAAGGGCATTAGTGATTAACTAGTGTAATCAAGTCCCCGATCCTAATTTCTCTGGTTGCGCAGGAGTGAGTATTTCTCCCGATTCTTCACTTGGGTTTCTAATCAACCTACCCCAAATCGATTAGTGGCGACTCCATTTTAAAAATTGATTTACAGGTTAAAAACTTGAACCATTAAGTTGTGAATTGGTGGACTTGGGAGAGTCCGGGCTTAACCAATTGCAGCCGAGCCATTAGCCTCCTTAGGCGCCCGTACCCGATTGCGGGCGCCGAAAAAAAAGAGGTCGCGACGGTAACCAACAAAGAATCGAAAGGTGAAGCAAATATTCTTCAAGGGTGAGCTGCTATTAACAAAAATTTTCAGATACTCGACATAAGGAAAACAAAATGATAGGGAAGTCAAGCGCGTCAAGGTGACCACTTCTTGGGTAATAGCCTTTACAACCACATCCCACCATTGGTTATTAGGATGCACATCAATGCTAAGCTCTTCCAACAAAGAGAGCCTTGAGATGACATTGTGACTGTTGGAAATGATGATCCATTTTCTAGAAATTCCTAGAGTTGCTAAACTACAACCTAGAATTATCTAGATAAAGTTTTGGATGGTTAAAAAATTGTGGCTGAAAATTTCCAGCATGTAAGAAAAATGTAGAAGCATAAATGTAGAATTCTCTAGAAGAACTACAATCTAGAATTTCCTAGATGAAGCCTACATGGACAACATTCTATAGAAATCTAGAATGTTGTGCTAAGGCGGTGACTCATGCCTATAAATAGGCTTGTAGTTCATTTATTTGAGTGTGAGAGGTAAACCCTCCACCTTGTGTGTGAGGTGAACCCTCCACCATGAGAGGTCATAGATCTCTATTGTACCTCCATCAAACTATTTTGTTCAACTAATGAAACTATTTTCCCCGTGTCCTATATCCTTCAATTATCATATATTGTCCCTTGTCTATCCTCTACAAACTATATCATACACTTGCACACAACATCATTAACCAAAAACTACAACTAAAACAAAAACCATGCTTCCGCATACACACGTCCAAAAAATTTTAACAGTGACCAATGTCCATGACTCTTAACCGTCCCTCAATCACCCGTCTCATACATGAATTGGATAAGGAAATCCGCAAGCATCTCAAATTAAGCAAGTCTCCAATCTGAACGGGCAAATAGTCAATTCCAGTGCCTCGGATATCAAGAACCTCGTGCCAATGCTTTCATGTCAATGGGAAGCTCAGTTAAAAGGCTGCAAGAATTTAGATAAAGTGCTCTTAGAGCTGTCAAGGACACAGTGATAATGGCAAGGATGTTATCCGAGTGCCATGCAAGTCCAGAACTCGGAGCTTTTCCATAGATCTGAAGAACGAGTTTGGAATTAATGCCAGCTCATAATTCCTCTACAGCATCAGAGTAAGGAGAGAAGTGCAATCTACTGTTTCTGGTAATGTGCACAGTTGGTTATCCATCAGAGATATGTGGTTTGTCATTTTCCAATCCGCATTCAGCCTCTCACAAGCTTTCACCAAGAATTTGGAATTCTTGCCTTCAGATGAAATTTTGAGTGCCACGTTCCGAAGCACTTTATTCATTATGACTTGCTTAATTTTTTCACTTCTTTCTAGCAAGGAAACATCAATGAGATCATGCAATATGCCATGCCCTCGAGCAACGAGCTTCGGTAAAATCAACTACATCACTCAGAAAGCCTTCTCCTCTCCAGCACTCCAATAAATAATCTATATAGACGTCAGAATCCTCCGGAAACAGTTCACCATAAAGGAAACAAATCTTTTGTCTTTCATCATCTAACTCGTCATAATAGAATTTCAAAAATTCAAGAACTTCGTCCATGCCTTGGACTTTGACATTGGGCCATCTCCGCAAGCTTCTTAATCCATCCCTCCAAAGATTAATGTTACCCTTCTTTCTTAAATATCTTGCAATTCTGTCAATCAAAAGGGGTAAATCAGTGTTGAGGTTTCATGAATCATGTATAAGAAAAATTAACAAAAAGAACACAACAGAAACAAAGATATATTTTATACATGATTCTCCTAAGGCGTTGTTCGTGCGTTTTAATAAAAATTTAAATATAAATAGGGAGTTAAACCAATTACCTCTCGAAACACACTTTGAAACAAATCGGTTCGGATGTTCTACAGTTCAAGTCCCACAAGCGTCGGACCTCTAGTTCAGACACACCAACAACAAACGTCAAACAGAAGAGAGAACTTTCGAATATTCACCACGATGATCGTGTTAGCAATCTCGTGGAAATGATCCGCCGTATCCTTGATGTATTATAGTCACGGCCCGAACAAGAAAACACCCTACTTTCTCGCGTCTCTCGAAGAACACAAGAACACGCATGTCTCTCTTTATTTTCAGCAACCCATTTTCTCTCTAAAACACAAAACGCACGCCCACCTTTCTCTGTTTTTCAATACCGAGCACCCATCCTTTCTCTGTTTTTCAATACCGAGCACCCATCCTCTTCGTTCTATTTTTCAACCCCTTTACGGCATTTCTTGGACGGTTTTTCACGGGATCAGCAACCGCTGCTGATCCCCATCTGTCGAAGCACGATCGTGCATGAACGGTTTGTGCATGAAACGGTCAAACCGTTCATGCACGATGCTCATGCTTCGTGCATGAAGCTTCCAATTAAAAATAGATTTTATAATCTCAACCATACTGTGCAAGCAACCAACTAGATTTTATAATCTTAACTTAAATCATAATGGAATAACTCACTAAAAGTAGTAGTTTGAAGAACAAGAATGTCTAGTCTTTACCAAAAAAATGGAACAAATTTATTATGCACAATAAAATGATGCCAAAATTTAAATCCAAACGAAGAGGAGGCCAAAGTTAACCCAAATTTTGATCTGCTCTTCGTTTTCTTAAATCTGCTCCATACAACTGCGACAATTGGAAGGAGCTGATTGAAACACATGTTTACTTGACAGTCCTTTACTTAACATTTGGTCGCCAAGAAACCTAGAACCATGATAAACATTATTGCGAGCAAATTAATTATATTTCATTTCAAGGAGAGAAAAATTATAGACTCCTCTAATTATAGCATCAAGGCTGTTTATTGTTCCTCTAACGATTTCTAAGACTAGTTTTGTATTCAACATACGAAAGGAATAGATGAAAAGTTGCTAAAGAAAAATAAGGTCTAGGTGTTGACTAACTTCGGTTTTGGAGACGCCGGCTCAAATACTGAAGAAACAGCTCAGGTTGAGGATAGCATGTCTACTCGAGATGTTCATTTGATCCGCAACTGAACTACTGTCACAATTTGAAGAGCATAGTCAGACATTTGAGTAGGGTGCAAGAGCTAAAAAAATACATATTCAAGTCATAAGAACCAGAAATCTACACAGTAAATGCCTACTAGTTACAAGAGTCTCACAAAAGAAGAATAGAAATAACACATAGACCAATAGGCCAGATCTACTGTGTGTGCTGAACATGCACCGACCATCTAGCTTATATGCGTTGATTTTCATTCTCCAATCAACTCAAAGATAGGATTGTGGAAAAGCTGGAAAACATTGAACATCAACAATAAAATTGAAAAACTAAAGATACAAAGAAGATTATGAATTTCAATGTCGTCAAGATGAAATTGCCATGCCATTTTAACACTGACCTAAGGTTATTAGCATGTAGTCTGAAATTTTGCAATTTTAGAAGGCAACTTCACTTTTAGGTGCAATCTTAGATGCATCATGAATTCATCTTTCTAGCACAAGCGCCAATGGCACATGCGTGGACCCCAAAACACGAAACTACAGATAGTTGGACATTTTCAGCAAGCAAAGCCGATTCACCTCAATTCAGCTATTGGTAAACTACTTTCCAATAGAAAAAGAGTGGAGAGGGAGAGGTTGGTTCCATTTGTGACAGAGAGTTCGAATTGACGAACATCACATCGAAATTCAACTTCCATATCAGCTCAACAGCTCATCTTCCTCTTAGCATCTTAGAAGAAGCATAAAAGCAGTTCATATATAAGATTATACGAACAAACGAATACATATTGCCCCGTTTCTTCCTAACCAAACGAGAGAAACATTCCCATTGATTTTGATTTCTTTTCTTTCCACCCAATTCGGTCAGACCCAGAATTTTTTAGGCAGAATCAGTCGATCGAAAGAAGAACGAAGCAACATGCATCCGAGCCATCACCCCATGCAATAAGCAGCGCTGATCAGAACCATATAATCAAATTCAATCCTCAGTACGGATGAACAACATGGTCTACCATTGGAAAGAGCGAAAGAGTTCAGAAGGAAGACGCTCTACTCACCTGCAATTCAACGAAGCATCACTGATTAGCTCCAAAGCTCCATAGAAAGAAAGAGAGGGATTTAGCAGATGCTTGAGAGTTGAAGTCAACGATCTCCAAGCTGGAGGTCTTTGCAACCATTCGCGCGCTGCAGCACGCACGCGTAATGAGTCGCTTCCCGCGTGTCTGGGCGGGGTCCATGGAGTGAAGACTCCCAGCCGAAACCGCTTCTTCTCAGCAGGCCTCATCGAATTCAACATTGTTAATGGATCCAAATTGCACATTCTCAATCCATCAAATTTCAATAGGGCAATGTAATAGAATAACCCCATGCACTAACGTTGAATAAGATCCTTAAAACTCTAATTTTGTTCGATCCAGTCTATATGTTCTTGGAATCAAATCGATTCCTCCATCTAGTTAATTTGGCCTTGTTGACATCTAACGTGAATTGATGGGGCAATCCAACTAGTTATGGATTCCACTTTTGTTATTGCATGGCAATCCGATTGACGATGGATTTGACGTATGAGAATCATGTTTTTTACGGCAACTAAGGAAAGACTTTAACGGGATTTTCTCGATGAAAAGTAGTATTTTCATCCATTGGTTTCAACATATTTGATAAGAATTTCTGCAGATGAAATTGTCTAATATAATTGGTTTCGATAAATTGAGGATACATGAATGCATTATTTTATCAGTACACTCGTCAAGTTCTGGTCAAATGTTAAGCATCACTATTTTCACATTCATAGTGTTGTGTTGAATCTGTTGATTCGCGGCGACTAAGTCGAGAGCTTAATTTGATTCAAGGTACCGTGCGTGCCTTAGGCCCAAAAAAAATTGTCTTCAGCATAGACTTCTAAATCTTTTTCTATACTCTTGAAAATACTGCTACACCCATCAATCCCCCCCCTCCCCTCTTTTGTTTCTTACTTCAAGGGGGCAGGACAGAGCACTTCCTTTAACCACCTTTCCTTCTACTAAAAAATTTGCCTCACCCATCTTCCACCTTTCTACTTGTTCAACTTTCAAGATGAGCTATTTGTTTTTTTTTTTCTAAAATCTTCAAAAATTGCCTTATTTATTATGGCTACGAATTTGCCCAATTGTCCATAAACAACAGCATTTTTAGGAGCTTTTCATAGCTTTTACTAAGTTCGGAGAATCTTTTCAACATAATTTTATATTAAGGATAGGAAAAATAAATCTAAGCGTGAAATCGATATGGAATAGCTTCTACCATTGACGTGTTTTTTCAGAAGGAAGAGCAATTAACTTCGGAAGTCGACAGGTGATGTTTGCAATTCAATTGTTTTATTAGGCCCTCCAATTGTAAGTTTCTACGCTGCAATATCACTGTATGTTTATATGGCAGCCCATATTCGGTATTCTTTTAGAAGCCCATATTCGGGCTTTTTAACTTTTAACACAAGGCGACTATGATTGGCCAGTTTCTTAATAACACATTACAAAATATCAACCATTTCACCAAATCTAAATTTCCATGTGGCAATATCCTACTCATTAATCACTATAGCCCTCTTATTATAAATACAAGTAATATTTATCTGATCTTTTTCAAGGAGAGACTTTGTTATCGAGAGCTCCGACGTTGAATACAACCTAGAGATACAGCTAAGCTCGAAGGGCTTTGGGCGGGCTTGAGGAAGAACTTTTCGTTATAAAGTCCGGCCCAGCAACTTCACACATAATTTTTTTTTTTATGTCTAGGCATTTGGGGCCTCACAGGCTCTTGCCAAACTTCAGAGTCTAGGCCTCCAGCTTAAAATTTTTGGGTCTTATTACTAAGCATTTTGTCCATTCGCATAGAGAAAGTATTCAGGGATATGAAAGTGTCACGTATAAGGCGGCGCACGTTTGTCCAGCTGGATCCACTTGCCACTTGACAAGTGGCAATTGAATTAAAATTAAATAAAAGTAATATTTCTGACCTCCTAGGGATCATTAACGTGAAGCAGCTTTTGGGAAAATTTTAAACACCCACCCAATATCTCTCTTCAACCTTCGTTCGTGGCTTTACAAGAAACCTTCATCCTTCTTTCTTTCACTCAGATCTTACATTTCAGACTAGAAAAAACCTTCTTCTTTTTTTTTTCAGCCCTTATGTTGCAAAGCACCGCTCGACTCTGCGCTTAGATGACCTCCATTTTCGCTTTGAAGGTTACCGCTTCTAGGACCTTCATTTCGCTTTAAACACCACGCTTTGAAAACCTCTATTTTCACTTAGAAGACTGCCGCCTCGAAGATCTCCATTTTTACTTCGAAGAATGTTGCCTCGATGATCTCCATTTTTTTAAGAAATTAGAAACCAAATCTAACTATATGTAAATCACCTTTTTTTTTTAATCGGCTTATCACCTTGAAAACAAATTTACACTAATGTAGTTCGGCCACACTCTCTTTTCCTTGACCTTGGCAACCTTTCCTTGTTTCGTGCCTGCACCATACACATGCCGTGCATATTCCATGTACATTTTCTAGAAGGACTTCGGGTTAAAAGGCTCATGCTCAAAGCAAATATGTTATTTTAGTGATTTAGGTGCATTTATTTGCAAAATAGCTTTGAAGTTAAAAAAGAAAAGAAAGACAAAGGAATTGTATGGACGTCCTCTAAAGACACTATCTCCTGCGATTCCTCATAATTTCATCTTTGGTAAAGGGCTCACCGGTACTAAAGACACTATTTCCTGCGATTCGTTACAGTTGCATCTTCGGCAAAGCCCCGTACCCCTACTCCCCATCTTCAAAACAGGTTCCACCTCCATTTTGAAAAATTACCATTCCAAATTCTAACTAAAAACCAGTTTGACTTCCAGTTTGTAAAATTATCGGTCCTACTCATTTCCCTCGTCATTTTGTTCCAAGTTCTAACCCAGAAGTTGAACTCACGAAGCTCTCTACTCAGAAGATGAACTCAACTCCTCCTTGGCAACCCTCCTCGCTTCATGCAAAGCTTAGGATAAGGGTAAATTGCTGACCTAGGGTTTCACTTCTTACACATTTGAGTTTGTCTTACCACGTGCCTTTTGTTTGAGAACGTATACAGGAAATGAAACTAAAAATGGCAATACTGGGATGTGTTTTTTATCAGCATTTTGATCGAGCAATTGTTGTGTCTGTAGGAAACGATGGATTCATCCTCATGGTGTATATGGGTTGTGTTACGGCACTGTTGTGTTTGAGCAACTGTTGTGTCTATTGTTTGACAATGTATTTCGTTCTAGAATGGCCTAGGTAGTGTTCGACGTGCTGTCCTTTTCGCTTGGCTATTGAAAAATGCACAACTATTCGATATTGAGATCCTAACGTACAAGAGAAATGGCGAGTGTCTGAAAAATTTGTCACTGGCAACTCATTCTTAAAGATCGTCTACTTCACCTTCTGATTTGTGTTGATCATAAATCTACCAAAGAGGCCGCCACACATATGATCAAGTTAATTTTTCTCGTTTTTGGTCTTTTCCCTTAATTTTTCATTCGAGTTTTGTATGTTTATACATTTTCATTATATATTAAGTAAAAAAAGTCATTAAAAAATCAATGTAGACCAATGGGCCGCTGGGCTTGAAATGAAGTTTATTTTTTTCTCAATTTTTTGCTCTTCTCTTCAAATTTTTTATTAGTTTTCTTTGATTAACTCAGTCGGTCTTATATTTTTTATGATAATACATAGTGTTTTGCTTTTTCAATAAACATCAACTTTCACATTTTTCATTTGTGATTTTGATTAATTAGTTCTCTCGAGGTTACTTTCGCGGACTCAAAATAGTCTTTAACCAATCAATTTTCGCGTTAAATGAGAAGCCAAAGCCCACATGCGCTCTGGGCTTTGAACACCCCTAGCATCATCTCTGGACGTGGATGGCAGCAAGGTCTTAAATCCCGATGGAGTTCAAGGACGGAGAGTCGCTGAAGGATGAGCTCGTCTTCATAACCCAACAAGGTTCCGAAAGGTCTCAGCGATTCGCATTGAAGAAAGTTAGTTCGCCGCAACAAAAGACCATCCGGTATCATGATCAGCTGCGATCAAAAGAGGGCGAAAAAATAGGAGATGAGAAAAATCCGCGAGCATGGAATTTGCACGGCGACGTACATGATCCCCGAGAGGATCGACACGGATGTCCTTCATAGCGTCCACGATAGTTACAAAGGTGATTCTTGGAGTCTAGGCATTTTTATTCCTTTTGAAAGCCGAAATTACATAGATCTTTTCATTAAGACGCCTAAGGCGCGGACCATAAATCCCATGTCGGCCACGGACCAACTGAATATGATTCTTTTTTCCTTTGTTCTTTGTTTTGGCAATGTCCCCATTTGCCTTGTTGGAAAAAAATCGATTAAAGAAGCACTCCATAGGACGAGAAAAATCCGTCGATTTGTTGAATGTGAATGGATACTTCAAGCACATGGTCTCTTGCTGAACTGGGAAACTTCCGCGGTTGTAATGTGATATATCATGTGAGTGAATTTTGCACCCCAAACACGTTAAATTTTAATAAAGGCATTTGAATTTAATGAAGTCAGTCTTTTTCTTCTGAATACCACTTTGAGAAATTTTCCGCGAAGTAGTGAGTTTAGATTTTAAAAAAAAAAATAAAAATCATTATCAAATGACCGGCTGTGGAGAAACTTCATATGCCGGAGAAAACATACCTAACCTATTCAACATGGAATACGATCGTTACGTTAACCATCTGCTATAATCGTACGCTGGAAATTACTCTACTACTTCAGTGTATCAGAATGGATATTCATGCAGATATAAGAATACGTATACTGAGGCATAGTCATCTCTCAAGAAAAGCGATCCCACTGCTATGGCAAATGTAACCTCCCAGTTAAAAATTTGATCGTTTGCAAGAATGACAAACCAAGGAAAAAAACTACCACAACAACCAACCCCCTCCGAATTTAAGATTTTCGCACACACCAGTGATATTGGTGATTATTATGATACTGATCAGAGACTTAGTTGGACGAGTAGGTACGGTTACTTCTATTGTACTTAATCAGTACATCCATGATGGGGTATGATAAAAACGCACCATTTCGTCTTGATACGCTACGATGAAAAGACACATTTGAAAAGGTGTGAGGCAGTCATATAAAAGACTCTTGAAAACAATCATTACCACAATTGGCAGAACGTACGCTTAGAAAGAAATAGTTTTTCCTTTCTCTCCCCTTTCCATCAAAAAGAAAGAATGCGTTTCATTTCTCCTTTACAAGAATAATTGGTATTTACGCTGTGGAAATTGGGTGCTTTCCTCATGATTACATTCAGATCAACATGAAGTATTTTTGTTTGTGATTCATCCACAATTCAACGTTTGTTCCGGGGTTAATGGTTGTTTGCGCATTGGACAAAGGTAAGCCGTCTTCCACCAACTTGAATTCCAACATTAGTATTAGAACCCGGTCGTGATTTCTGCCTTGTTTTTCATTGAATTTTCTCATTTACCATTTGATATCGAAATCAAGAGTATGAAATCTACACCGTTTGGATGTCTATTGGTCGGAATTGCTATATGAATCGTCGAAAACGAACCGACATGAAGAACAAGTTCGAGGTTAGGTACACTCGTACGGTTTTGGCCATTTTTCGAAATATTTTTTTGGCCAAAATCAATTTTTAAATGTATAGGGTGAAAGTGCTTGTTGAGACAAGTCCGACGATAGGTCGAGCACCGCCAAAGGACGCCAGACGCGCCCACACGCATGGGCAAAAGCCGCTGCTCGTGGGATCCACATGGCTGATGTGTTGGGCACGCCAACGCGTGAGCATCACGCGCGCATCGGACAAACCGACACGTGCAACGTCACAATGATGTCATCCGTGACATCATCCATCGGTCGATAATCGCTGGATGACGTTATCAACGATGGCAGTTGGCCAACCGGTGGCTGACCGGCAACCTGACCTACAACCCAACTTGACTGGGCCATTGACTGGTCAAACCAATCGGACCGGTTAGATAGTCCAGTGATCAAACCGATCGGACCGGCCAAGAGCCATTTGGCTCGCTAGCGCGTAATAGCTTCAATTAGAACGTGGTCAGTAGCGTTTGGTTCATATGGATATGGTCTACACTATGGTATATTTATTTTATATTTTTTAGTTTTATAATTTTTGAAAATGTTTTGGGTTTTAAATATGTTGTTTATTCATTTTTTAACTTGTATTTCTTATGGTTTTGGAAATATAGTAGCTTGCCTACATAAAAATGGTATCATATATGCTGTGTAGAGCTTGGTTCGATGATAGCATGTATAAAGTTTAATATACTTGCAATTTTCTAGTTCCAAGAAAATTCGAACACTGGTAGGAAATCCTTATTTGTCCGTTACTTATTGAATTGCAATTTTGATTATAGTTTTAGCATGGTTGTTTTTGTACGTTGGTTCACATTATGATATGCTTATGTGTTAATAGAAAAATGTGGAAATTACATGAAGTTATGTAATTATTTTTTCTAGTGGGAGTTTGTAGGTTGGTAGAATTTAAATGAGTTCTCACCTAGAACTTAAAATGTGCACAAATTAAACTAATTAAAGATAATAAAACAATTGTACATAGGAGCTGATTGGAAACATAGCGAACTTTCGTTTATGTGTCTTTTGTTGAATTATCACTAATTTAGTTTGTCTTTACTGCAATTTAAATATGTGTGTTACTCTGAAAAGTGTGCTAGTATTGATTATGCGTTTATTATGTCAATGTGTTATAGCAATTGATTATGGCTTCAACATCCAAGATCATTGTAGCTAATCTCAATAAGGGTAAGAAACTGAATGGTGACAAGTATGATATTTGGCACCAAAAAATTCAGTACATTCTTGAGGAGCAAGAGGTTTTGGAAACCCTCAACCACACCATGGATAAACCTAAGTATGGAACTTCAGCTCAACACATGAGAGATTTAGAAGCTTATTAAACTTGAAAAAAGAAAAATAGCATTGATCGCATTACATTGCAAAATGATCTCTTGTGTGATCTTTGGGAGACATCTGCCACTAAGTTGAGGAGACTCACCATCAAATTTGACACATACCAAAAACGTCCAAATGTAACGATGAGGCAGTATTTTCGGGAGATGTCAAACATGATTCATGAGCTGAAGTCGGTAGGTCACTTTCTTACTGATGAATAGCAAGTTCAAGCTGTTATAAGATCTCTTCTGATAATTGGGAGCATATGAAAATCAACATGACACATAATAAGAATATTGTCACTTTTGACAATATAGCGCGTCATTTGAAATTAGAGGATGAGTGCCTAAAGGCTACGAGATCATTTACCAATGCTTATGTTGCTGAATCGAGTTCGCGCAAAGCTTCAAGCTTCAAACGCAAAATGAATCATCAATTCAACAACAAAGGGAAGAAGACTGATCAGGCACCTAAGAGGGCTAAGACCTTCCAATGCAAAAAGCGTGGTGAGAAAAAGGACAAGACCAAGATGAAGTGCTACAATTGTAGCAAGATGGGTCACTTTGCTTGTGAATGCACTAAGTTGAAAGAGTTACCCTATTACTCCATTACTTTAAGTAATGCTTTTATTTCTAGCACTGTAATGCTTACTAAATCTCATCCAATATGGACTGTAGACTTAGGAGCAACAGACTATATAGCTAAATATCGAAAAGTATTTGTGGAGTATCATCGGATATAGCTTGGAAGAAGATAAAAATAGGTTGGGAATAACTCAAAAATTGAAGTAAAGGGTATCAGCACATGTAAATTAATTTTATATGGTGGTCAAAGTCTATTCCTATATGATGTCATCTATGCTCCAAATATTGACGAAACTTGGTCTCCGTAGTTATTCTTCTTAGCCTAGGTTATGTATTGAATTTTCATGGTAATTGTGTTGATATTTTGTTTGGAACAAATTATTATGGTTCACGTTATGTATTAAATGATTTTATGGTATTATACATTGACTATAATCAGTACAATGTTAATGTCGATGATTGTTTTTCTTTAATTACATCTTCTAGTAATGTTGAGATTAATGCAAGTACTTGATATGCTAGATTATGTCACATTGGGTTGCAAAGAATGTAAAGATTAGCTAGAAAAGACCTTTTAGGGTCACTCACTAATATTAATATACCCATATGTGAACATTGTCTTGCGAGAAAAGCAACTAGAAAACCATTTGGTAAAAGAACTTGAACTGAATTTCCATTACAACTCCTACATTATAACATTTGTGGTCCTTTGAATGTGAGGGCGAGGCATGGAGCCTCATATTTCATCACTTTCATAGATGACTTCACGCATTTTGGTTGTCTTTCTAATCTCTTATAAGTCATAAGTATTAGATTGCTTTAGACGATATATAATGATGGTAGAGAATCAGTTGAACAAAACAATAAAGGCATTAAGAACCGATCACGGACGTGAGTATCTATCAAAGCAATTCAAGACTCTTTGTGATGAAAATGGAATTGTACAACAATTGATTATTCCTAGTACTCCACAACAAAATGAGGTAGTTGAGAGAAGAAATAAAATCCTATTGGAAATTGTTAGGTCTATGAAGTAAATTTACCTATTTTTTATTGGGGAGATGCATTATTGATTGCTTCCTATGTTTTTAACCGAATGCCCTCAAAATCGGTCACTTCCACCCCTTATGAATTATGGACTAGTAGGAAACTAGATCTAAGTAATCTACATCCATGGGGATGTACAACTTACGTTCATGATTCTTCCCATAAATATGACAAATTAGGTCCTAGAGGGAAAAAATGTATCTTTATAAGATATTTTGAATACTCCAAAGAGTACATGTTCATAAATGAACAAGCTGATGGAAGTGTGACCGAAATGGAGTCACGAAATGTCACGTTCTTAGAGAACGATTTTCCTAATAGAGGTGAGATTAATAAGGAATTCTAATTATATGAGATGGAACATCCTAATAACG
Organism: Eucalyptus lansdowneana; assembly: GCA_017140395.1. Lineage (NCBI taxonomy): Eukaryota > Viridiplantae > Streptophyta > Magnoliopsida > Myrtales > Myrtaceae > Eucalyptus > Eucalyptus lansdowneana. Next base: position 5,999,149 of record CM029489.1, on the reverse strand, counting down.
CATCCATTAATGTTATAGAGGGAAATAAAGATTTACCGCAACATGCAAGACCTAGTGGGAGTGTTGCATCCCCTGACAAATTGAATTCAAGAGAAATTCAATTGTGTAAAAGTAATCGTAAAAGTATTCACCGTCATCGTTTTGAGATTGAAGGGGAAGCATTTATGATTGATCAAAAAGATGATGCCGAGCCTAAGACTGTTTAAGAGGCTCTCTTATCCTCTAATAAGGAAGAATGGAAAAAAGTTTTGAAATGTTAAATGGAGTCAATGAGGGCAAATCATGTCTGGGACTTGGTTGATCTACCACCACATCGTAAGGCCATTGGAAATAAATGGGTCTTCAAAATTAAGCGAATGGCAGATGGATCAATTGAAAAATATAAGGCTCGCTTTATGGCGAAAGGTTATACTTAACAAAATGGTATAGACTATGAGCAAACATTTTCATCAATTGTAAGGTTTGCCTCAATACGCCTTATTCTAGCCATCGTTGCATATTTGAATTTTGAATTATATCAAATGGATGTAAAGACAGTATTTCTCAATGGAGAACTAGATGAGGAAATCTATATGAAATAACCAATAAGTTTCATAGCTAAAAGTTAAGATGAGAAAGTATGCAAGTTTCATCACTCAATATATGGCCTTAAGCAATCATTTAGACAGTGGTATCTTTGTTTTCATCGAGCCATAATGACTTTTGTTTCACAATGATCGAAGAAAATCACTATGTATATGTCAAGCGATCCAAAGATAAATATGTGATTTTATCACTTTATGTGGACGATATTCTATTGGCTGGAAATGACAAGATTTTGATTATCACCATAAAAGAATGGTTGTCCTCCAATTTTGAAATGAAGGATATGGGAGAAGCTGCTTATATGTTAGGAGTTAAGATCCAAAGAAATCAATCAAGGAAACTCCTTACTTTATTGCAAGAGTCTTATATAATGAAGATTCTTGATCTTTTCAATATGTAGAATTGTAATCCCATTGATATCCCTATCATGCAAAGTGAAGGCATAAATACTGAGATATGTCTTAAGACTCCAAAAGAAATTAAAGTGATGGAAACTCTTCCTTTCACTAATGCGATCGAAAGTTTGATGTATGCTATGATGTGTACTCGACCCGACATATGTTATGTCATGGAATTGGTAAGCCAATATCAATCAAATCCCGATCAAGCACACTGGAAAACAATGAAAAAGGATCCTGAGATACTTGAAAGGTATAATGGACTATCGACTTTGTTACCAAGGAAATGATTTACGCCTATTATGCTATTTAAATGCTAATTGGGGTAGAGACCTAGATGAGCGTAAATTGACTTCTGAATATGCGTTCTTACTCAATGGAGGTGCAATTTCTTGTAATAGCAAGAAACAGACATGCACGGCCTTGTCTACGATGGAGGCAAAATTTATTGCATGCTCTGCCACAATGCAAGAAGCAGTATGGATAAAACGTTTCTTGGAAAATTTAGCTACTATCATTGAGATTCCAAGACCGGTAATAGTTTATTGCGATAGGTAAGCAGCCATTGCATATGTGAAGGATCCTAAGTATCATGGAATGACGAAACACATTGACATAAAGAACAACTTCATAAGAGATATAATAGCGCAAAAAGAAGTGATTCCACAATAAATTCCAACTAATAGAATAGTTGCTGATTCATTTACGAAAATTGTTCCTAGAGACATATTCTTGACCCATAGAATATGTGTTATTGTAGAGGATCGTTAGTTTATGTATATATTGACATATGTACTGTACTTATTTGTTTATTAGTGATTTAATGTTTTATCAATAAGTATATATCCATTATGAGACTAACACATACACACAAGCAATGATTGGCTCACTTACATGGGCAATGACCTCAAGTGTTATAGTTAGCACGTTGAGATAGGACTTTATGTACAAATAAATGCTGAAGAACAAGTTTAGTGCATAAGATAATATGTTGCCTTGATTGGAGTCAAGATGAGATTTGTGATTTGTTATAATAAGACCAAACATGATAGTCCCACAATCATGTATGCCTGAAAGATATCGGATACGAGTACTAAATTAGACGATATAGAAAGCGAGCTAATACAATACTCGAGCTAAACATGAGTACGTGAGAAGCAAGTGACTATGTTTAGGTTAAGATTTGTATAGTAGATATATTTAATAAATGACATACACTCTTATAAAAGAGAAATCCACTATAGCATGTAATTCATACTATATGTGCATTGTACAATTGACAAGGGAAGGTAAGTGAAGTTATCCATATTTACTCATTGTGTGAGCCTTTGATGTAATTTATAATTTACTTCATTTTGTGCCCTATATTACTTCTAATTATATTCTCGAAGTGAAAGATTAATGTTGCTACTTTAGCATGTTACCGGCGGTCATAAATAGATATGGCCTTATGGGACGTGTCTAGAAAAGCAGTTGTTTTGAAATGAAGATAAACATGAGTGCAAAGGAAGACTATTGTTGTTTTACATTTATCACATGTATTTACTTGTCGACTAATTATATTGCCTTATGTGGTTGCGGATATAATTGTAAATACATAGTGTTTGTGAGTATAGTCAATTATAGCCCTTAAGGGATAAGTATACTTGAATTGATGTAACAAAATATGTCTGGGGTACTGTGAGACATTGATTGTTTATTTCTTTTCGAGGTTGTAGCTATTATATCATCCCTAATAGGTGCATAATTTGAGCTCCCAAATACAGGTGTACTAACTGGTCGCACGGCTTACTTGCCAATTTGTAAAGTTAATGAATGTTGAACGCCATCATGTCCGAGTGGGAGATGTTTATACTTAATCAGCACGTCCATGATAGGGTGCGATGAGAACACACCGTTTCATCTTGATACACTATGATGGAAAGACACCTTTGAAAAGGTATAAGGAGTCATGTAAAAGACTTCTGAAGACAACCGTTGGTATGATTGGCAGAACGTACGCTCAGAAAGAAATAGTTTTTCTTTTTCTCCCATTTACATCCAAAAAAAAAAAAAAAAGAAGGCATTTCATTTCTCCTTTACAAGAACAATTGGCATTTATGCTGTGAAAATCGGGTGCTTTCCTTGTGATTGCATTCAAACCAACGTGAAGTACTTTTATTGTGATTCATCTGCAATTTAATGTTTGTTCCAGGGTTAATTATTGTTTGCACATCGGACAAAGGTAAGTTGTCTTCCACCTACTTGAATTCCAACAACTTCAAACATCATTAAAAACAGACTAAGTCATTCATAAAGTAAAAGGAAAGGCCACACATTGAACTAAAGTTGCACAATCTTCGAGAGAAGTACAGTGGCAAAACATCAATCAACCCATGTAGTCCAGCCATTATTTGCATTGCGTAATAGGAGTCATACGAAGATTTTCCAAGCTGCAATGAAGCGACACCAAACCCCTGAAGTTTGGAAAGTTGGCACAAAGGGATATTTAAATGCCAAAATCGAAGCAAAATGGATCACTTAAGTGTCAATCCGGTCAAAATTCAGTCAAAATGCTAACATGGCAATTTTTCAACGAAGCAAGTGCAAAACGATGTCATTTTGGTGTTTACGTGATAAAAAATTAATATGAAAATTAATTTAATTTAATTTAAAATTAAATTTATTTAAAATATTCAAAAATAAAAATAAAATATTAAAAAATTAAACTGAAAAAAAAAAAAAGGAGGCGGTTGAGCCCTCCGCCGCTGCTGGGAAGGGCAGGTGACGGAGAGGAGAGGGTCAGTTGGGATCGTCAGGCCCGGGTCAAGGGCCAATGACCCCGGCCGACTGGCAACCCTACCCAAATCCAGCGAGGGCCACCAACCCTCGCTGGATCAAGGCGAGGAACCCTTGCTGGATCTAGGAGAGGGCCGTAACCCTCACCCCGATCTAGGGTGAGGGCTCGCGAGCCCTCGTTGCCGATTGGCCAAGGTTGCTGGTCCCTAGCCGGGCCAAACAACTCAGCCGACCCTCCCCCTCTCCGTCGGCCCTTCCGGCGATGGCGACGGTAGCTAAGGGCTACCCTTTTTTAAATTTTTTATTAATTTTTTTAATATTTGTATTTATATTTTTAAATATTTTAAATAAAGTTAGTATTAAATTAAATTTAATTAAATTTTTATTAATTTATTATCACTTCAGCACCAAAACAATGTCGTTTTTGCATTATTTGGCCACGTCATCGTACAAAACGTGTCGTTTTACACTTACTTTGCTGGAAATTGTGCACGTAAGCATTTTGGCCGAAGTAGTACTTAAGTGATCCATTTCTCTTCGATTTTGGCAGTTAAGTATCACTTTCATAACTTTTGGTACTTAAATGTCCCTTTGTGCCATCTTTTGGCACTTGAAGCGTACTTTTATCAAAAAATATTACGACTAACCAAATCCATGACCATGACCACAAGGCGGGGAGTCATTTTCTCGTTGGGTAGAGCTGAACAGCTCTCCAATGTTAAGTCCAAAGCCATAGCCATGGCCTTGAGCTCGAGTTATGGCAGTGCCCCTACTTGAAAGTTTGTGAAACTAGAAGGACTAGATTCGGAGTGCCGATTAGAGTCTCATGGTCTCCGTGGCTACCGCAATTAGAGCTCAAAGCTTGGGCAGCCATGGTTGCCATGGTTGCCATGGCCACAAGCTCAAAGTTGTGGAAGCCATGGGTGATCGAGGTTGAGTCGGTGGCAAGAGATGTTGGAGAGGCTAGGGTTGCTTTAATTTTTTTTAATTTTCCTTTTCTTTATGATTTGTTTTGATTTTTTTGGGGTGTAAATCTAATACACATTAGCTTTCCAATAATCAATGTGAGAACCAATTGGTCGGAAAAAAATTGAGAGATAAATCAAAGGACGATCTGCATAACTTTTCAAATGAATTTGGGGCAAGAGTTCAAAGAATACTTATGCCTTTTCACCTTAATTTGATACTTGTATCTTGACCCTAGCATCACCAACTATATAAAGATCAAATTGCAAATTCCATTTCCTTCGATAAAATAAAACTGTTGGGATCCTTACCTTATGTAATTGCATGCTAAATTGGGAGAAAAGAAAGGAAATGAATTTTTACATTGCGTTTTTGACAGTCAAGATAAAATTCATGATAGAATAAAATTTAACCTATTATGTGTTTGGTGTCTCTTCAAGACAAGATAAAGTCCAATAAAATGAGGATATATACCGGATAAAATTATCACAAAGGAGAGCTAAGATAAAGGTGGATAAAATTTCTAACATCAACATTAAAAAAGTTATTTTTCTTGAATAACAAACTTCTTAGATTGACCAAATTAACTAAATTAAAATTATTCAACCAAAAAAATAACAAAGTTAAAACCATATTCTAATATATAAATAATGTTTGAGTTCTAATATGAGAAATTCAAAACAAGAAAAATAAAAAAATAGTTATTTTAATTTAATCTAATTTTTTCTTACATTTTCAAATATAATTCTATTTTAGAATATAAATTCGAAAAAAAATTTAAAAATGTATTTATATTTATTATATATTTTAGGTATATTAGTATAGTTTACATTTAATAAAATTTGATTAGAGAGTGATAGAACGGGAAGAAAGACATAAAAAAAAAATTTATTAAAAAAGAGAGGAAAAAATAACAAAAGCAAACAAAAATAAAGTAGGCTTATCGTCAGAGATTTTTACCATATCCATTTGTAAAATTTTTGGTTTATTTTATACTAATATGCCATTGATACTAAACGGTGCACACGATATAATAGGAATATATCCGACTGCAATTACCAAACATTGGATTGAATATAATAAAATTCCATGATTTCATATCATATTCTATTCAGTCATATCCTAGTTAGAAATCTGAAATTGGAAAGATTTGATTTGGAGTGTCAACTATTTCTCATGGCTCGATGGCTACCACATCTTGAGCTCAAAGCCTGGGTGGCCATGGCTACCGTGGCCACCTGAGTTGAAATCAAAGCTTGTGGCAACAATGGGCAATCGAGCTCGAGTTGGCATTGCAAGATGGTGGTGAGCGATGTTGTGATGCTGGTATGGCTAGGGTTGCTTTTAATTTTTTTATTTTTTTTTTTTTTGGGGCAAGAGTCCAGAAACTACTTATACATTTTCACCTTAATTTGATACTTATATCTTGACCCTAGGATCACCAACTATATAAGATCAAATCACAAATTCCATTTCCTTCAATAAATTAAACATGTCGGGATCCTTGCCTTATGTAAAAATGCACGCTCAATTTGGTGAAAAGAAAGGAAATGTCATCTTACCAATTTATTTCCTAATTGACATGAGATCAATCATACTTGTTAAAATCTTACAATTCAAGATCCAAATTATATGCGTCTTATCAGGCGATTCCATGAAATATTTGGGATTTTGATTTACAATTATGGGATTGTTTAGCATTCAATGTATCTTAGGATTTGATTTTCGATTTGCTATCCATGAATTTGTGATTTATAATTATGGGATCAATTGCATTTATAGTCATTGTCAAGTCGAAAAATAACCATGATGCGTATGTGTATATATACACATGACATCCCAATCGGTGAATTACAATTAAAGAAGAAAAAAAGAAAGATGGGGGCCAAGGATGTACCGTATTATGACTTTTTTGACCCCAGAGTTCCCCCCGAGAATGTGACCATCAGAGATGATGCTGCGGCTGAGAATCCTCAGAGTGCTCAAACTGAGACTCCTAAGTCTGCGTCTTCTTCTTCCACGTCCAAATCCAAGTCGAAGTCCAAGGACATGCCTGAGAGGACTACAGATGACCGCGGAGGTAAGTGTCTCTTTGTGTTACTCTACGATAAATCTCTTTCCTAGACCTAATCCTGAATCTCAGCCATCTAGCAATTTGGGTCGACTGAATTTTTCCTTGGCAACAAAACTTAGACATGATCAATTGGTCACATGATACAAATATATCAACTTTGTCCATTGATAATTTGTTAGAGGCTTCCTATCAAATAAAGTAGGTTCTATCTTAATCCATGACGTATATTTTATTATTACGGTTTTATAATAATAAAAATGAAAATTTGTACATTACATAACAATAATAAATGATATGAGATATAAACCTTTCATTTATGATACAAAGTCGTGAAATTTAAGAAGAATAACCTTCAACAGTAAGCATAAGCCCCCCAAAAAAACCTCTCACTCAAATTTGGTTATTTTGCATTTTTTTTTCTATATTTATGTTAACAAAAAAACTGATTATTTAAATTTTATTATATCTTACCATTTGATTTCATTTTTGATTTTCAATCCATGAATTAGGGACTTTGATTCACAATTTGCCTTTCGATTTTCAATTATGGGATATATCATGTACATACTTGATCGTCAAGTTGATGGATAAGTATCACATTTGTTGTGTTTGTGTGTGTACGATGTCTTAATTGGTCAATTAAAGTTAAGGAAGTAAGGAATATAAATGCAGAAAATATTACATATATCCCCCAAGATTGGGAGCTTCTTCTGAATCTCTTTCTAAATCCAAATCTAAACCCAAATCAAAATCAAAATTTGGTCCAGGTCTATATTACATCTTAAACTCCCTGAACCAAGGAGTAGTAGAGGAGGTCGATCCGCGAACGCTGCCTCAACACAACGATCCACCACCCGCTCCATCTGGTAAAAGACTCTTTCTCTTTCAGTATGATATTTTTTTCTAGACTCAATCCCTAGTGATATTGTGTATAACTCAGCGTCCATTTTGGAACGGAATGTGGTTAAGCGTATTGCCACCTTTGAAATTCGATATAACCTAGACTTTGCCCATCTTATCTTTCTTCTAGAATGTGATCGGCCGTATTGCCACCTTTAAAAATTTGATATAACCTAGACTTTGCCCATATTATCTTTCTTCTCTTCAACTAGACCCAGGATCATGTCTCTTTTCTCTTTTTATTTTGTTCAATCGAGTCCATATAAATCACCTCACTTTATGATAAATGATTTTTCGATTGAGACCTTGTGGGTATTTGGTGCTCATGTTGTGATTACAGGAAAATGAAAAGGTAAAAGCCCAAAGAACTAGCAAAGAAGCAAGCTCGAGTGAGTGATGAAGATGTGATGGGCTTTTTCACTTGGATTCTTGACTTTGATTTCCCTTGTCAAGTGATGTTCTACTTTATTGTTGACACCTAAATTTTTGGGGTTAATTTGTTGCTAAATAAAAAATAAAAAATCATAATCACATGGCATATAGTTTAGGAATTTTTTTTTTTGTTGTTATATTTCGGTAATATACACTAAGAGATGCACTTTTGCACAAAAGGGGAATTTTCTTGATGGAATATGCGAAAAATATTTCAGCAATATATTTAGGGGTATCATGCTCAAGCAAAATTAGAAATAAAATATACCCTCAAGATACAATTTTTTGGCTTATAAAAGGGGTCACGTACGGTAAATTGTGGGGGGTCCATTCCGTCAGCAAATTCGAGAGCAAGATAGGTGAAAAAATTAATTTTTTAGAGTAGAATTTCGAAAAAGGAGGGAGTGTATGGTGTCGAGCCGAAAAAAAAAAAAAAAAAAAAGATTGGCACTGTTCATCTTCTTCGCGAGTGACCGCTCGCGCCGTCGGTCTGCGCTCGGTCGGCCTCCGCCTGCGACAACCTGACCGCCGAGTCTCTAACTGCCGAAGCTCCGCCTCTCACCAAGATCCCCTGCTACGGGGTGTTCCTCTGTCCTGCCCACTGCCGTAATTGCAACTTGAGCGCCTCCTATAGCAGATCTCTCTCTATCGTCGCGACCCAATCCTACCTTGCCCGAGATCCGCGACCCACAGATCTCGCGCCTGCATCTAGTAGCTAGGCCCGCAATCCTCCTCTGTGTCGACATCCAGTAGGCTCGATTTGCCGCCCCTGCTCCGCTCACGAAGTCGCCGTCGTTGTCGAACTGAGATCCAGACGCCAGAGCTCCTCGCCGCACAACCCCGCGACGCCTGCTCCCAGATCCAACGCCGCCCCGTGCCGATCCGCGACGCCCGCACCCGGATCCGACATACGCCCATGTCTTCATCCTCACTAGAGCCCTCGTCGGAACCCTAGCCGCCAATCATCCCCCTCGTTGGAGCCCTAAATCCAGCAGCCATGATTTCCTTTTTTTTTAAAAAAAAAAAAGAAGAAGAAAAAATTTAATTAGGTATTTTTGCTTTACTTTATTAGGCAAGTTTAGGTTTTTCTCTATTTTATTATTATTATTATCTCTTTATAAGTTGTACTCTTTGGTTGAAATATCTATCTATGCATAATTGGAAATCCCAATATGTCACCTGATTCGCAACCACGCCATGGTTTTTTATTTCATCTATAATGCTTTAGATGAAATAATTAATCAAGCGGGAGTAAAATTGATATTTTGATCTTTAAGGCTTAAGATTAATTTATCGATTTTATTAGCGAAATATTATCTCTTGATCTGAACGATGTGCGATCTTTTTGATGATTTTGAATTAATTGTCTCGTCTTAATTGCCTTGTTAATCTCGAGATATATTTGAGTTAGAATTGCATGTCTTAGGGTTTACATGTTTAGAATAGGAATTTTATTTCAAATTTTAAAAAAATTAAAAAAATGAAAATTCAAATAAATCAATTTAGGTTGCTAGATTTTAATTTAGGTTGCATGTTTAATTAGTTGGCAATTATTAATTTCGAAAATTAATAAAAACAGAAAAAAAATTATCATGCATATGTAGGAATTATGGCATATTTTGCACGTCACTGCATATTAGGCTTAAATTGCACTTAGTTTAATTTTAGATAATCTATTTTTTTAATTTATTATAAGTGTAGGCATTTTTTGGATATATTGCATTTTAGGATTATTTAGGTTAAGATAATGTTTTAGTTTAAATTAGGGTTTGACTCAACCTAATTCCTAATATAAATTAAATAGGATCTTAATCCCATTAGGTAATTTTCACATTTCACCAAATTTCGAGTTTCATGAAAAATACAAAAAAAAAAATGTCATAGGTTAAATTAGTTTTATTATTTAGGATAAAATGCATTATTTTAGGAAAAAGAAAAAATGTCATATACACGTCATTAGGGTTAGATTCATTGAAATGCATGTCATTTGGTATATTTGCTAGGCCTATTTAATTAGAAATTGCATGTCATTAAAATTAGGTCATTTAGTTAATATCGCATTGCATATTGCATGATTTTCATTAATTAAGTGAAAAAAAGAAATTGTGTGTTAATTAGAAACCATATCTAGGGTTGTTGATGTAATTTAACATTGCAGATGCTTTCGTTGATTTGAGGCAAGTTTTTTTTTTTGTAATTTATTTATTGTTTATCTGGGTATTAAATTGGTGATTTGTGCACGCGCATGATAACTTCACATATTAGGGAAATATATTTAAAATCAATTTGAGCTGCTTGCCAAACATTTTTTGAAAATAAAAGAATGGTACCGAAAGGGCATTAGAAGAATTTAGTGTAACCAAGTCCCCGTACCCATAGTCTCCGATTCGTAGGAGTAAAGTGAAACTCCCGTTACTTTACTTGGATTTCTAATCGACCCACCAAAAAATAGATTAGTGGCGACTCCTGATTTAAAAATCAATTGCATGCCAAAAACTTGAACCTAAGTTGCGAATTGGTATGGGATTGGGAGAGCCTCAAACCCTAGGTGGTTTACACCCGAAAATTTGGTTGCAACATTTATAAATAAAAACTACCTTGTTGGTTTATAAACACCATTCTCGCACCAATGTTCCCTTTTAATTTTTGAAGATATTCTTCAGCTACGGTTATGGTTCTTAGACCTTAAACCATTTTGTTGGGGTTCTATTACGGATCTTTGATATTAAATAACGACAGAATATTCCTTTCTACTTGAAAAAAAAAAAGATACACGAACTTTAAAATAACTTAAAATATATGGGTCCTTTTGACATTTTAAGTTCCAACGGGAAGCAGCGGATGTTACCCACCCAAAAAAAAAAAAAAGAACGGAAGGCAAGAACAAGAACTACGAGAATACCGTGGTCTTTGCCATGGAAAAAAATAGGGATTTTGTACCCTGCTTATTGCTTGAAACTGCAGTCAAAAAGGTCTTTGTCACTTGTCCAATGTGGAAAGGATCATATTTTGCTCGTTTGACACGATTTTGAAAGAAGATTGAAGGGAGAAGTCGAGAGAGAAGAGTTGGGGAAATTTTTTGTATATTCTTGTTTGTTTACTTAGTGTAAACATTTGATATTATAGTACAAAGTATGTGTAAAGAAAAGGCAATAAAATGATATATAGATTAGATCCGATATTGAATAATCTTGATCGATATTGAATGATCTTGATTGATTCAATAATATCAGTATGATTGATTCTTGCATATCTTCTAGTATCCTGCATATCTTCCAACACTCCCTCTCAAGCTGGTGGCTTGTGGATGTCCAAGACACCTAGCTTGCTCAAAAGATACGCATGTTGTCTCTAACATAAGGGTTTGGTGAAGACATCTACCGGTTGCTCCCTGTTCCAATCCCTTGTGTCTCAATCATTCCTTGCTTAATTTTCTTCCGAGTGAAATGACAGTCCACTTCTATAAGTTTCGTTCTTTCATGCACAATGGGATTTGACGCAAGTTTGAGGGCTGCATCATTGTCACAAAATAAATTTGTTGGTCCTTCAACTTGTACCCCAAGATCCTGAAGTAATCCTCGTAACCACACTATTTCACATGTGGTTTTAGCCATGGCACAATATTCAGCATCTGCCGAGGATAATGAAACGGTTGGCTATTTCTTCATCTTCCACAAAAGTAAGGGATCCCCTAACTTAATACAGAAACCAGTTATGGACCTTCTACTCATTGGACGAGTTGCATAGTCTGCATCACAATACGCAGTCATCCTCATGTCACATTTCTTAGAAAGAAGAATACCAAGTCCAAGACATTTCTTCAAGTACTTTACCACCTTCAATGCAGCATTCATATGAGATTGCTTGGGTTTGTGCATAAATTGACTGAGCATCTGCATGGCATAACTTATGTTTGGCCTGGTCATGGTTAAATATATGAGCTTCCCAACAAGTTTCCGATACCCCAATGGATCCCTAAGAATGGGATCATCTTGTTAAGATAGTCCAGTATCATAATCCATTGTAGTGAGTTTGGTATTTTGCTCTATTGGTATCACTGCTGGCTTACATCCCGATAAACCTACTTCTAAAATAATTTCTAGAGCAAATTTCCTCTGGCTAAGGGAGATACCTTGGTCTAATCGTGCAATTTCAATTTTAATGAAATACTTTGGAGGACCTACGTCTTTAATGTGGAAGGTGGAATGCAGATATTCCTTGAAACCCTTGATAGCTACTTTGTCGTTACCCATAATAAGTATATCATCTACATATATCATCAAGTAAATAGATGATGTACCTTGAGTCCATGTAAAAATGGCATAATCGAATTTGGACTGTTGAAAATCAGCAGATATTAGAGACTCAACAAATTTTGCATACCATTGTCTAGAAGCTTGCTTGAGTCCATATAAGGATTTGCGGAGATGACATACTTTATTCTCCCCTTATCTCCGTAAACCTTATGGCACTTCCATATAGATCTCCTTCATCTAGATCTCCATGCAAGAAAGCATTGTAAATGTCCATTTGATGTAATGACCAGTCCTAGAAGGCTGTTATTGAAAGAAATGAGCAGACAGTGACATCTTTGGCTACCGGGGAAAAGGTTTCGTGATAGTCAAAACATTCCCACTGTGTGAAACCCTTTGCCACCAATCGAGCCTTATATCATTCGATCGATCCATCTGCCCGATATTTGATCTTATATATCCATTTGCATCCAATTGCTTTGCAATGCGAGGGTAGGGTAACAAGATCCCATGTGTGATTATCTATTAAGGCCTTCAATTATGCTTCCATAGCTTTCTGCCATCGTGGATCACTGCTTGCTTCATCAAAACTGGTTGGCTCTTGCTTTTCGGAGATGCGAGTGATACAACATCTATGTTTGGGAGATAATTTATCAAAGGAAACATAAGAGGAAATGGAGAAAGGAATACCTAGCGAATTCCCAACACCACATATGTAGTCTTTTGTCCAAGTAGGTGGACGCGTGGCTCGTCCGGAACGCCACAATGGTTCATCTTTGGGGGAAATTGAGTATCTGGATCTTCCGTGGGAGGTGAATGTGAAGGAATCACATCATCCGGGCTTTCATCTGCAGCTTCCATTAAGGGTGTCAAGTTGGCACTTGATGTAGAAGAATTCCTTGTATCGACCGATGAGGGAAGTAAGACATATTCAAGATCTCCGATTGGTTCCTCGATATGAGATATATGAGAATTTCCAGTGCTATCTGTGCTTGACTTCTGAGAAGCAAATGGAAAGATATTTTCCTGGAATAAAACATCTATGTTGATTGAGAATTCCCCTGTAGAAGGATCAAACACCCAGCATCCCTTTTGTAAGTTGGGGTATCCCATGAATATGCAACTTCGAGCTCGAGGACCCATCTTATCCCTAGGTCCCACAATTGTGGCATATCATAGACAACCAAATATTTTTAGGTGATCCAAGTCTAGTTTCTTCTCGAAAAGCTACTCGAAAGGAGTTCGTCCGTCTAGTATTTTAGACGACATACGATTTATCAAATAGGCTGCAGTTAATACACATTCTCCCCAAAAATTGTCTAGAATAGAGGCTTGAAATTTCAAAGCCCTTGCAACTTCCAACAAGTGACGATGCTTCATTTCCATCATTCCATTTTGTTGTGGTGTATATACACATGAGCTCTCATGTAATATCCCTTGTGAAGAAAATATAGCAGCACATTCATGATTGAAAAATTCTTTTCCATTATCTGTCCTTATTCTTTGGATAGTTTTCCCGAACTAGGTCTTTTGAGAAAGGAAATTTCTTAATTGGGACAAAACTTGACCCTTACATTGCGTGAGAAAAATCCATGTGGCTCTGTAGTGATCATCCACAATAGTAAGGAAGAACCAAGACCCATCATGGTTCAGTGTATGATATGGACCCTGTTGACACCCGAAATTTTCGTCGACATTTTAATAATCCATTTTGCAAAAAAAATAAAAATAAAAGAGCCAATAAAAAAATAAAAAAAATGAAAATGAAAACAAAACAAAAAAAAAATAGAGAGAAAGAAAAAAGAAGTAAAGGAATCAATAAAAGAAAAAAAAGAGAAAAAAAGAAAAGAAGAAAAAAAAGAAGAAAAGAAAGAAAAGAAAAAAAAAAATGAAATAAAATGAAAAAAAAATAAGAAATAAAGAAAACAAAAAGAAAAAGGAGAGAAAAAAAGAAAAAAATATATAAAAGGAAGGATCGCTCTCTCTCTCTCCAGGGACGCTCTCGCTCTCCACACTTCGCACGGAGTCTCTCTCCCACGCTCTGGGCTCCCGCACGCTCTCTTTTTTCTCTCGGACGATCTCTCTCGGGGGAGAGAGAGGTTCTCTCTCTCAAAGAAAAAATGGCCGAACGGTCTCTCGGACTCTCTCTCTCTGATCGGTTCATCATCTGGTGCGTTCGAAACCCTTGATTGGATCTCTAGATCCAATCGCAAATCGGCGAAAGAGCTCTGTTCGATTCCCTGTCGTTGCAAATCACGCCAGACGCCGTCGAAGAGTAGTGTCGCCGCCACCGCCGATTGGAGGCTCTCGGATCTCACCGCCTCGCATGGCTTGGCCGGATCGACGGACGCTCTCAAAGGGATCTCTCTCTGGATTCATGAGGGTTCAATCGTTCTTTTAGAGGCTCCTTAAGCTTGGGTCGAAGGCTTTCTTCCATTAGCGGGCGATCGAAGATCGAGCGCCGGCAGTTGGGGATCGCTAGGGAAATCTGTTATTTCTCTCTGTTCGAGTTCTCGCTCTCTCTGTTCGAGCGGTCTGGATTTTTTTTTTCTTTCAGCTCGAGGTCTCTCAATCGGATGTTTCTCTCGCTAGATCCGGCTTCGGAAGCTTTGGATTAGGTGTTCTCCGACTCTTTCTCGGAGATTTGACGCTCGCTCACTCAATCAGGTTCGCCATCTCTCTCTCGATCGCTCTATCTCGCGCTCAACCTGTCACTTGCTTTTTCTCTCTGTTTTCCCTTATCAATTGCCTACTATTGAAGTTCACTAGGTAATCTGAGCTTGTAAAATTGTTGTCGTGATAAGTTTGGTTGCGCTTTCCTATATGGCTGTGGCATTTTGGACTCGAGGCTGAGATACCAACTTTCTGCTCGATGAAATGCTTAAGCTAGATCAGAGTTGGCTATCGAGTGTCTCTTTCAACTGTTGATTGGTAAATGTAATCAATTCATGTCTGAAACTAAACCATTGATGAAATAAGTTTTTCCATGGCCGAGGTTTTCTCTCATATTGACCACAAGTTTGATCTCATGTATTGCTAAGCGTGTATTTGTGCACTGATATGTCAGTGAGGGTATAGAGGAGGAAGAGTTCTCTGAGGCTCGTGAAAATCTCGCTGCCCTTAAGAAAGATTTTTGGGGAGGTGGATGTTGAGTCTACCGAGTAGGAGTTGATTTGGTGATTGATCGTCCAATGTTAATCTGTTCTAGGATTTTGGAGGTTAATGAGTCAATGTGATTAATATATTGATTTGGACAATTAAACGCAGAAATTAATGGAATAAATCAGCTAGAAAAATAATTCTAATTTCTTAAAGCTTCGAATCAGTAGGGTGCCTGTTAAAATTGAAGTTCATTTGCTGTGAGAAACAAGCCACTAAACCTAGGAGCTGAATCTGGGAATTTTGACTTCAATTCTTCAATGATAGTTTTACGGCATGATCTGTGTTTGTTCTCTAATCATACGTTGTCTTGAATATATTGATATAATCTACTGAGGTTAATGAATTTCTGTGGATTGATGATCAATGATCATGAACTTGAAGTTGATTGAACTTGATTTGCCTTGATATGTCACTTTCTGTTTTGGCTTAAATGAGGTGATAGATGAGGCTTTCTGGTCTTGAGCTCTTTTAGACATAGAAAATAGACTTCTCAAGATTTGATTTGATATGTTGAATGCCCTAATCAGACTTCATTTAATATGGTTTTTGCCTGTCCAAAGTTAGGTCCAGAATCTGCCAAATATTTGTTTCTCTGTTCCGGATGACCTTCTGTATAAACCGCTTGATATGAACTGGTAGATGATGTTAATAGGGTTTAATGTCTTCTAGAGATTTGTGATAGACTTTTCAAGTGTTCCATAGACATATAATACGTGCGATTTGGCCACCATTTGCCCTACCTGATGCTTCTTGCAAAGAGCACTAATCTGCTGATGTGTTCTGCTTGTCATGATCTGATCTGACCACTTATACAAATGGCTTTGCTTGAGCTAGAAAAAGGCCTAAATTTCAATTGTCACCTAATAGGAATTCGTAAAGGACACCTTGAGCTTTCTAACGATGCCTAGTTTGTCCAATTTGCCCATCATTTGCCCTGTTTTTCTTCTTTTTTTAGATCAAGTTTTGAAGTCTGAATTTGTCTTGACCTGCAGTGCTGTCTTGTCTCTATGAACCCGACTGTCTATCAATTTTGTGTGATCTTATACATAATGATCTTGAGAATAAATTCTCAATGAAAGCTGTCCATAATATCCATATCCATCCCATGCTAAAATTTGAGAATTTTTAAGGTCAAGTAACCTTAGAATTCAAGTTGACATGTAGCAATTTAAATTGTTATGCATTTTGCTCCTAATGACAAGTCACGTGTCAATGTTAATGGATTTGTGTGGCCTTTTGCACATGGATTTAGGGTTAAATTTCTAAATCAAACTTTTTCTTCACATTTAACCGTGTCATGTTCAAATTTCATGATTTTCATGCATTGATTAGGTAGCTTAACAAATCAGTTATCATGCATCATTCTCTGATTTGCTTATGATTTATTTGCATGCTTTAGCGATTGTTGCTTTTCGGCCATGAATTTGACTTTACTTGAACTTGATACGCCTCAGGAAATTCCACTCATGAAAGTTGCTCTTTATAAAGTGCTTGATTTTTGTGGTTTTTTTCTTAGAGCAAATCATACATGGGTTCTACCCAATTGCTTTGATCTTAGTTATGATTGTTTCTTTCATTTGTATGCACCTAGTCATAAATTTCTTAGATTATGTTTAGATTAGGACCTTGAAGATGAAGAAGGCGTGAAAATGGTGGAGGTCGATGTCCATTCCAACCATTTTCATGTAATACCCATTTTCTCGACATATGTCTCGGGTTCCATGCATTGTATAAAGCCCGACGAGTTGCGGGTTTTCTTTCTTTCCTTTTTAATTGTTTTTTTCTTTTATTTTTTTAAGGACTGCCGATAGGTTTAACTTCTTTTCTTGATTGTTTACTTAATGTTTTGCAATTTCAATTTCATTGGTTGTTTTCCTTTCTATTTTTTTTTTTTTTTAGAAATAGAATAGCATGAAAATGATCAACCACGCATGATCACTTAGTCTAGGAATTAATGATCCCGAAAATGTAAAAAGAAACGCATTGACATATTAGGAAAAACACAACATACTGTTTAAGTACGAAAGGGCGCTAATAGCAATATTAGCGTAACCCAAGTCCCCGAACCTAGATATCCGGTTGCGTAGAAATCGAGGGAACACTCCCGACCCTCGATTGGGTTTCTAGCCGACCCCGAAAATGAGGCTAGTGGCGACTCATGTATATTTTTAAGTTGTTATAAATAACTAGATTGCATAAATAAACCTACTGTCACGGGGGGTACGAGCATGGGAGAGCTCGTGATCTTGAAATCAAGTACCCCTAAACCCGACCTTTCACATCCTTGGATACTTTTCGAGGGGCGACGAGATCGGGTCGCGACAGACCCCAGACATCAATATGCAGTAAGGAAAAAATGTTGTTTGTACGACTTTTGCTCAAAGGAAAAGGACTACACAACTAGTTTTGCAAGCGAACAAACATGACACTGAGGATATGGAGAAAAAAATAACTATGGCCCAATCTGGAATGTGAAAGGAATTTTCTATCATTGGTAGTTAAGTTACACAATGATTTATTACAAGGAAAATTATGAAGGTTTTTGGTTAAGCTTTTCCTGAAAAACAATCCTTCAAAAAGATTACCCTAGCCCATTAGTTTCCCAGTCAAACTGGCCTAAAATAAACAGGTATCAACATTGAAAAATACTCAACATGAATTTTCCTCACAAGCTCTAGACACAAAAATGAGATTAAAATTGGAAGTTCCGAGACATAAAGGACATGGCTTAGAACAATTTGGGAGTTAAGAGTGATTGTTCCCATGTTGTAGTAACATGAGTGATGTTCCCATTTGGTAATTGCACAGTAATAGGATTATCTAATTCTTCATGAATAACAGAAAATAATCCTTTATCACATGCTATATGATCACTGGTTCCCGAATCGATAATCCTAGGACATTTCTTGATATAGAATTTATCGGGCTACAAGAAATACCTGTGAAGTTGCTTCCCTTTTTTTGAACGTCCAATTTTTGTAGCGCTTGCATTAATTGCTGATATTCCCCATGTGTGATAGGCTGGTCCGCTAATCCTGTAATTTGATAGGTGGAGGCGGCTGATGATCTGTCCTTCCCCCTTTTTTTCTTTTTCTCCTGGTCTGCCATGTAATTTCCAGCAATTTTGAATTGTGTGGTGAGACCGTTTGCAAAAATCACAAAATAATTTTCCTTTATTTTTAAAATTCTGCCCATAAGCTTTCGAAAAAATTGGGCCGTTGGATCCCTTAGATCCGGATACATCTCCGCCGTCCAGATCAGTCAAATATCGCATGCCTTGTGGACCGTTAGATCGCTGCCCTCGATCTTGATTGTCCATCGAAAAGGCTTTAAAGCCTCACTTCTCAGGAGGAAACCTTAGTGACGAGTCACTTTTCTTTTCTAGGGTTTCTCCCCCTCTAGATTCTTACCACCAACTCTAGGGTTTCACTGGCCTTGTTGTCCGATAAGGAGAGTCTCTGGCTTTCTTCTTGCACAGCCAGTTGGAAGATCCGGCCGAGAGTGGGTGCTGGCTCCATAGCCAATATCTGCGACCTGAAGGTAAGAAATGATTCGTTAAGGATCAGTAAAAAACGAGTAGCTTTCTCCCTATCTCTCATCTCTTTAAATTGCCGAAGGGTTGTCTCGGGCCCTTGAAGCTTTTCTTCGGCGGCTTCCAGCTCATTCCAGAGGGCTGACAGCTTGTTGAAGCATGCTGTCACGGACATGTTTCTTTACTTTAGTTCACTGAGAGCTTGATGCAACGAGAAAATCTTCGCTCGATCCAACTTCCCATATATCTCTCTAATATTGTCCCAAATTATGCAATTTCCTATCCACATTCTAACCAACCGGTTGCATTTTTTCCATTGTCTTCCCATTTTTTCGTTGGTCGGAATCAAGACAGTACCGTCAATAAAGCCTTCCTTGTCCTTTGTGATGAGCGCTCGCCGAAACTCCCATGCCCAGCTTGAATAGTTTTCGGGTCCTGTGAGAGGGTGGCTGATGAGTCACAACTTCGGCCCGTAGCCGGTGGAGACATAGAGCGCGTTGCCGAGTTCTGGGTGACCCATGGTGGCCACAAAGGGAAAGGGCAGAAACCCAAGTGGAATTCCCAAGTAGGGATTCACTAATTGACCCGGATTGAGCCCGCCCGGAATTCCTGAATTCGAGTCGCCTAACCCGTTAGGGTTTTCACCCGCATTGGAATACCCGGTTGCTTCTGAATGGCCTGCCCCACTGGCAGCTAGTGGGCCATCTTGAATCTGGCCCCTTGAAACCGAAACATGTGGGCTTGGCCCATAATACATTGGTATCGGCATCCACTGGTAGGAAGGCCCCGACGTGGGCACCCCCAGATTGGTTTGCCATGGAAAAAATTGCCCCACCGTGGGCTAATCAGTTCGACCTGTGATGAGATGCACAGGATCTTGTGCTTATGAGGTCGCTATATCCACAGGTAAACGAGCTTGATCATCGGCCATGGTGGTAAAGCAAGCTCCCCCTCTTTCTTTTCCTTCGTCTATTTTAATATAAAATCTTCAAGGTGTTAATTCCTACGCCGAAGTGCTAACGCCTTTTGCAGGTTAACTTGTTTCACCCGGCAGCAATCAGAAAACCAGATGAAAAGAAATAAAGCGGAAGAAGCAGATCACAGATGCGTGACCTGCTCTGATACCATGAAATAAGATTGAAGGGAGAAGTCGAGAGAGAAGAGTTGGGGAAATTTTTTGTATATTCTTGTCTATTTACTTAGTGTACACATTTGATATTATAGTACAAAGTATGTGTAAAGAAAAGGCAATAAAATAATATACAAATTAGATCCGATATTGAATAATCTTGATCGATATTGAATGATCTTGATTGATTCAATAATATAAGAATGATTGATTCTTGCATATCTTCTAGTATCCTGCGTATCTTCCAACAGATTTATTTTTTCTTTTCTTGACCCGAGGTGATCTCGATATATCTTTATTTCCTCTTGTTTGCTGAAGAAGAAATTTTCTTCCTTGCAAGTATTAAAAATGCCTCCCTTCTTCATATCCGAGTGCCATTTTGCAAAGTCTTTTAGCTCTGTCTGTTCCTAGATTCCTCAGGCAAAAAAAGTTCGCCATACGGTTAGTCTTTTGTTTTAGCTACGTCAGCTTCAGCTATTCTAGTGACGTCATCCTCTTTTTCATTTCCACCGATGATTAAGGAGACACTTATCTGAATTAAAAGATCAAATAGATTTTTTTTTGTTTACATTTGCATGGATGGTGGTTATAAACAATCCTTTTGTGTGGGATTAGCTTAGAATGGATCCTCAGAATGTAAAAATGTGCTTCAAGTAATTGTCTAAAACATTTTCTTTGAATAGGGTTTCTTTCTGATCTCATACTTTGGCCAAAGTCTCTTAGATAAGACTCTTTGGACCCAATTATAAAAATGGTATCACATGTGGACTGTTGAGCATGATGAGGCTTACAAAATGTCTCGCCACCTTAGAAAATCTTTGAGTACCCCTTACATATTCATCTTTACTCTTCATACAAGGGCTCTTCTTTAACCCTCCCGATGGCAACTCTCTTGGTTTCAGTCAAACTATTATTTAGTCTGGTGAAAGTTATATTTGGATATGCAGGACTCTTGGAGTGCCAAAAGTTGGCACAAATGGACACTTAAGTGCCAAAAGTTACGAAAGTGATACTTAAGTGCCAAAATCGGAGCAAAATGGACCACTTAAGTGCCAATCTAGCCAAAATGCTGAAGTGACGATTTTCCAGCAAAGCAAGTATAAAACGGTGTCGTTTTAGTGCTAATGTGGTATAAAAAATTTTAATATTAAAAAATAAAATAAAAAAAGTGGAGGGGAGGCAATTGAGGGCCCTTCCCGATGGCGGGAGGCAGCTTGAGGGCTCAGCCTTCAACTACCTACCCCTTCTTTATTTTTTTAACTATTTTAATTATTTTATTTTTCTAATATTTGTATATGTATTTTTAAATATTTTAAATAAAATTAGTTTTAAATTTAATTTAATTAATTTTTATATTAATTTATGACCACGTCGCACTAAAACAACGTCGTTTTTGTTCTATTTGGCCACGTTAGCGTGCAAAACAGTGTCGTTTTGCACTTACTTCACTGAAAATTGCCCACATCAGCATTTTTGTCAGATTTTAATCGAAGTGGCACTTAAGTGATCCATTTATCTTTGATTTTGACACTTAAATATCACTTTCGTAACTTTTGACAGTAAGTGTCCATTTGTGTCAACTTTTGGCACTTGAAACGTACTTTTACCATAATGAAGCATATGAGTATAAATGAACACCCCTTGCAAGATAAGAAATTAAATGTCTACAATGCATCTTCATTGAATGAGGTAAAATTAGCTTGAACCTTGCACAAATTTCAAAAAAAGCTCACATGAACATGGTATTAAATGATCATTATATTTAGCGCTCACCTACCTGATGGACAATGAAAACATAGGTGAAAGTTTTGCCGGGCGAAATGGACCTTGGAACGACATCCCCTATTCCATCTCTCCTCAGACTTTGAATTTGCAATTCAATCCAATCCAGACTCATAGTCGCATAAACTTCTCATTACAATCTTCATCAAACACAATTTGGATGTTGTGCCAAAGTGGATTGCGACATTCGGCTCAACCTATTGGAAAATGAATTATTTGAATTTTTTAAAAAAGATCACTTATTTCACTTGAATTAATTAGTTGATGAAAAAGGTTTTCATTATCAACAATAATGTATGTTTAAATATTTTTTATGGACGATGGAAATATCTTTGGAGCATATATTTTCATAAGCTATGAAGAGATCATTTATAAGATAATGTTTTCCCAATCATTCATTTTTCACAAAATAAATACAGTGAATTTAATAAAATTTAATCAAAGAGCAACCATTATTGAGGTGGAACTATGTTAATCGATGGTTTTATTAACTAGAACCACGTTGAAGACTCGATTATGTTTACCTATTGTTGGAAATCAAATCGACAGAAGACGACTCACCTTATCCAATGTGCAAACAATAATTGACCCAGAACAATTGTTGAATTGCAAATGAATCACGAACAAAATACCTCACGTTGGTCTATGCAATAACACATATCATATTCTACGCAATCCTAGTGACATCCTATGGGTCAAGAATATATCTCTAGGAACAGCCTTCATAAATGGATCAGCAACCATTATTGGTTGAAATGTATTATAGAATCACTTCTTTCTAAGTTATAATATCTCTGATGAAGTTGTTCTTTATGTCAATGTGCTCCGTCCTTCCATGATACTTAAAATCATTCACATAGGCAATGGCTGCTTGATCATCACAATAAACTATCACTAGTCTTGGAACCTTAGTGACGGTGGCTAAATTTTCAAAGAAATGTTTTAGTCATACTGTTTCTTGCACTACGACAGAGCATGCAATAAATTCTGCATCCATCGTAGATAAGGTCATGCATGTTTGTTTCTTACTATTCTAAGAAATCGCACATCCATTGAGCAAGAACGCATATCCAGAAGTCAATTTACGCTCATCTAGGTCTCCACCCCAATCAGCACCTGAATAGCCCAATAGGCGTAAATCATTCCCTTGGTAACAAAGTCAATAGTCTGTGGTGCCCTTCAAGTATCTCAGGATTCTCTTTACTGTTTTCCAGTGTGCTTGACCAAGATTTGATTGATATCGACTCACCAATCCCACAGCATAACATATGTCAGGTCGAGTACACATCATAGCATACATCAAACTTTCAATCACACTAGTGTAAAGAACAGTTTCCATCACTTTAATTTCTTTTGGAGTCTTAGGACACATCTCAGTACTTAAGCATTCACCTTACATGACAAGGGTATCAATGGGATTACAATGCTGCATATT
The DNA here is from genome assembly GCA_017140395.1 of Eucalyptus lansdowneana. Lineage (NCBI taxonomy): Eukaryota > Viridiplantae > Streptophyta > Magnoliopsida > Myrtales > Myrtaceae > Eucalyptus > Eucalyptus lansdowneana. The sequence goes on along the minus strand of CM029489.1, from coordinate 5,975,723 downwards.
GAAACGCTTAAGAATTTTCATTATATAAGACTATTGTGATAAAGTAATGAGTTTCCTGAATCGATCCCTTTCGATCTTAACTCCTAATATGTAGGCAACTTCTCCCATGTCCTTCATTTTAAAATTGGAGGACAATCATTCTTTTATAGTGATAACAAAAATCTTGTCATTTCCAACCAATAGAATATCGTTCATATAAAGTGATAAAATCACAAATTTATCTTCGGACCGTTTGACATATACATAGTGATCTTCTTCAATCATCGTGAAACCAAAAGTAGTTATGGCTTGATGAAAACGAAGAAACCACTGTCTAGATGATTGCTTAAGGCCATATATTGAGCAATGAAGCTTGCAAACTTTATCCTATTGACCTTTAACTATGAAACCTATTGGCTACTTCATATAGATTTTCTCATCTAGTTCTCCATTGAGAAATGCCGTCTTTACATCTATTTGATGTAACTCAATGTCCAAATGTGCAACGATGACTAGAATAAGACATATTAAGACAAACCTTACAACTGGTGAAAAGATTTTCTCATAATCTATACCCTCTTGTTGAGTATAACCTTTCGTCACAAGATAAGTCTTATACTTTTTAATGGATCCATCCGCCCTTCGCTTAATCTTAAAGACCCATTTATTTCTAATAGCCTTACGATTTGGTAGTAAATTAACCAAGTTCCAGACATAATTTGCCATCATTGACTCCATTTCATCTTCTAAAACTTTTCTCCATTCTTCCTTATCAGAGGATGAGAGAGCCTCTTGAACAATCTTAGGCTCGACGTCGTCTTTTTGAGCAATCATAAATACTTCTCCTTCAATCTCAAAATGACGACGAGGAACACTTTTACGATTACTTTTACGAAATTGAATTTCTCTTAAATTTAATTCGTCAAGTGATGCAACACTCCCACTAAGTTTTGTATGTTGAGATGAATCTTCATTTCCCTTTACAACATTAGTGAGTGTATTATCATCACATATAATTGGAAGTCCTTATTAATCTCACATATACTAGGAAAATCCTTCTCTAAGAATGTGACATATCGTGACTCCATTTCAGTTACACTTCTATCAGCTTGTTCACCTATGAACACATACTTCTTTGAGTGTTTAGAATATCTTATAAAGATACATTTATTCCCTCTATGACCTAATTTGCCATATTTATGAGAAGAATCGTGAACATGAGCTGCACATCCCCATAGACGTAGACTACTTAAGTCTGGTTTCCTACCAATCCATAATTTATAAGGGGTGGAAGTGACCGATTTTAAGGGCACTCGGTTAATTATATAGAATATAGGTAAATTTGCTTACGCCATCATAGATCTAACCATTTCCAATATGGTCTTATTCCTTCTCTCAACTACCTCATTTTGTTGTGGAGTACCAGGAATAGCCAATTATCATACAATTCCCTTTTCATCACAAAGAGCCTTAAATTGTTTCGATAGATACTCACGTCAGTGATTAGTTCTCAATGCCTTTTTTGTTCTATTCAACTGATTCTCTACTATCGCTATATATCGTCTAAAGCAGTTTAATGCTTCTGATTTATGGGAGATTAGGAAGATATAACCGAAACGCGTGAAGTCATCTATAAAGTGATGAAATATGAGGTTACATGCCTCGCCCTCACATGCAAATGACCACAAATGTCGGAATGTATGAGTTGTAATTGAAATTCGGTTCTAGTCCATTTACCGAATGGTTTTCTAGTTACTTTTCCCGCTAAACAATGTTCACATACGGGCAGATCAACATTAATGAGTAACCCTAAAAGGTCTTCTCTAACTAATATTTGCAACCCAATGTGACATAATCTAGCATGCCATATACTTGCATCAATATCAACATTACTCGAAGATGCAATTAAAGAAAAACAACCATCAACATTAACATTGTACTGATCATAATCAATGTCTAATACCATAAAACCATTCGATACATGACATGAACTATAATAAACTGTTACATATAAAATGTCAACATAATCACCATGAAATTCAATACGTAACATAAGCTAAGAAGAACAACTATGGAGACCAAGTTTCGTCGAATATCGAAGCATAAAGGATATCATGTAGGAATAGGTTTCGATCACCACATAAAATTAATTTACATGTGTCAATACCATTTATTTCAATTATTGAGTTATTACCAACATATATCCATTTTCTTCCAAGTTGAATCCGACAATATTCCACAAATGCTTCTCTATCTCTAGTTACGTGGTCTGTTACTCTTGAGTCTACGGTCCATATTGAATGAGATTCAACAAGCATTACAGTACTAGAAACAAAAGCATTATTTAAAGTAATAGAGTAATATGGTACCTCTTTCGGCTTAGTGCATTCACGAGCAAAGTGACCCATCTTGCCACAATTGTAGCACTTCATCTTGGCTTTGTCCTTCTTCCTACCACGTTTCTTGCGTTGGAAGGTCTTAGACCTCTTAGGTGCCTGATCAGTCATCTTCCTTTTGTTGTTGAATTGATGATTCATTTTGCGCTTGAAGCCCAAAACTTTGCGCGAACTCGATTCAACAACATAAGCATGGGTAGAGGATCTCGCAGCCTCTAGGTACTCATCCTCTAATTCCAAATTACGCACTATATCATCAAAAGTGACAATATTCTCATTATGCGTCATATTGATCTTCATATGCTCCCAATTGTCGAGAAGAGACCTTATAACAGCCTAAACTTACTATTCATCAATAAGGGAGTGATCTATCGACTTTAGCTCACGAATCATGTTTGATATCTCCCAAAAATGCTACCTCATCGTTATATTTGGACGTTTTTTGTATGTGTCAAACTTGATGGTGAGTCTCCTCAGCTTAGTGGCAGATATGCCCCTAAACTTATCTTTCAAGGCAACCCACATAACTTGAGCATTATCATAACTTTCAAACTCACACATGAGATCATCTTGCATACAGCTCAGCAACGTGATGCGAGCAATACTATTTTTCTTTTTCCAAGCTTTATAAGCTTCTAAATCTCTCCTGTGTTGAGCTAAAGTTCCATGCTCAGGTTCATTTATGGAGTGGTTCAGAGTTTCTAAAACCTCTTACTCCTCAAGGATATACTGAATATTTCGATGCCGAATATCATAATTGTCACCGTTCAGCTTTCACCTTTATTGAGGTCAGCCACAATGGTCTTGGATACCGAAACCATAATCAATTACTATAACATAATGACATAATAAATGCAGAATCAATACTAGCACACTTTTTAGGGTAACACACATATTTAATTTGCAATAAAGACAAACTAAATTAATAATAATTTCATCAAAGACAGAGAAACAAAAGTTCACTACCAATCAACTTATATGTACGATTGTTCTATTATCATTAATTAGTTTAATTTGCACAAATTTTAAGTTCTAGGTGAGAACTCCTTCGATTTCTACAAACCTACGAACTCCCACTAGGAAAAATAATTGCATGACCATATGTAATTTCTATATTTTTCCATTAACACAAAAACATAGTATGATTTGAACTAACATACAAAAATAATCATGCTACAACTACAATCAAGACCACAATTCAACATGTAATGGAAAAACAAGGATTTTTTACCATTGTTCGAATTTTCTTAAAACTAGAAAACTGCAAATATATTAAATTATATACATGCTATCATTGAACCAAAGCTCTACTCAACATATTTGATATCATTTTCATACAGGCCAGCTACGTATTTCCTAAAACTTAAGAAAATACAAACAAAAAAATGAATAAACTATGCATTAAACCCCAAAATACGCGCACTTAGGGTTTCCTACATATTTTTATATATTTTTAGAACAAAAATATAAAATAAATAAATCAAACTTTAGAGCACATCCATACGAATCAAATGCCGCCGACCACACTCCAATCGAAGCTCCCATGCGCCCACACGCACTGCCTGAGTACGTGGCGCATGTAGCGCACATGCCAGCAAGCCAAACGGCTCCTGGCCAGTCCGACCAGTCCAACCGATGACCAGTCCGACTGGTTTGACCACCGAACCGGTTGACCAGTCCGACACGTTGACCGATCAACGCTCAGGTCGGGTCGGGTCACAGGTCGGTTGCCGACTGGTGATCGGCCAACCAACCGTCGCCGGCGGTGATGTCATTCGACAACCAACCATTGGATGATGTCACAGTGACGTCATCACGTGCCGATTTGTCAATTGACACATGTTGCACATGCACTGGCATTGCCAGCACTTTAGGTGCGTGACACCCACGCACAGCGGTTTCTGGCCACGCGTGTGGGTGCGTCCAGCCTCCTCCAATGGTGCTCAACCCATCATTGGTCTTGTCTCAACAATCACTTTCACCTTATATATTTAAAAATTTATTTTGAACGAAAAAATATTTCAAAAATTGGCCAAAATCGTACGGATGCACGTGACCTCGAACCCATTCTTCGCTTCGATTCAATTTCGAGTTTTCATATTGTAATTCCAACCAATAAATATCAAAACAGCGTATAATACAATGTCTTGATCTCGATATCAAATGATAAATGAGAAAACTAAATGAAAAACAAGGCAGAAATCACGACCGGACTCTGATTCCAATGTTGGAAATCAAGTCAACAGAAGACAACTCACCTTTATCCAATGCACAAACAATAATTGACTCGAAACAATTGTTGAATTGCGGATGAATCACGAACAAAATACCTCACGTTGGTCTGGATGCGATTACTAGGAAAGCATCCAATTTCCACAATGTAAATGCCGATTGTTCTTGTGAAACTGAAATGGAATGCTTTCTTCTTCTTTGATGGAAAAGGAGAGAAATTTAGTGCATGTGTTCTGCCAAAAATTTCCAACGGTTGTCTACAAATGACTTATATATGACACCCTTTATACTCTTTCAAAATTGTGTCTTTTAATCATAGCATATGAGTCCAAACGGTGCTGTCCAATCGCACCCCATCATGGACGTACTAGCTAAAGTATAGTATAACACCTATTAATCCTTAATGTTTTTCCCCATGCATAATTAGGCCCGTTAAGATCATGGCTACTCATTTAACTCACTTAAAACTTTTCATATGTGTATATGGTACTTGAATAAATTTCATAACAAATTAAAACAAAAAGTAAGTGAACAAAATAAAAATATGCTGGTGAAATAACAATTAAAATGACCTAAAGATTGAAATTCTCAATAGAAAAACTAGAAAAGTACGTAAAATCATATATGCTGGGTATACATCCTCAGCTACATATGTATTTTTTTTTCCAGTAGTTACTTTACTCTTTCTAATGTTAAGAGTATTTCGATTTTTTTCTTGAAATTAGAATATAATAAAGCTTTCAAAGCCAAAGTAAATAAAATTACTTCGGCAGCCAGCGACCCAATTGGGTACATTGCATATTAAAATTTTACCAATCCATTCACCGTTAGATTTTTCTATCTCCCTCCTGACCTTTATCGCACAGTTTTCTTCATTTACTTTTGCTAGCCATGGACGACACTCTCTCCTCCCTCCGGCTGTCTCCCTCACCTGCACTACGCCGATGTCGTCGTCCACCAGCCCCTGCATCATCGAGGTCCTCTACAGGCAACCCTTGCCCTAGTTGCAAGAGTTGGCCCCTTGCAGGACACCCCTTTGTTTCGAGATTGCCTCCGTCGTGACCAATTACGGATCCGAGACTGGAGTGGGTCCGGCAAGGAGGCAGTCCGCGAGGCGAAGAAGCCAAAGAGATGAACTCAGGACTAGTTCGAACCGAGAATCGAACCGACTCGGTTCCGGTTCAAGTCGCACGTGGAGGAGATTATTATTATTATTATTATTATTATTATTATTATTATTGGTTTCTTTAGTTTACGGATTACATAGTGGGCCCTAGTTGGGGATGTGATTATGTTCCCATGGGGCCAAGTAAGGCACGCATTTTCATTTTTCAGTTGCACTTCATGTACTATAAGGGTAATAACTCCAAAACGGATCGCAAGCGACATTCGGTGCTTTTGCTATTGTTGCTTCTCCTTCTTCTTCCTTGCTGAATCGCTAACAGCTGCATGAACTCAGTCCCTCCCGATTAAAGTTCCCATCTTTCGTGCGCAGCTTGGTTCTCAATGAGCACGAGAGATGTGTAGCTCGACAACGATTCTATGCCTTTTTGTGACGATGAGATTGGTAGGGGCTCTAAGGCCTTTCTACAACTGGGAAGTGAAGCAAGAGCTTATGGGCTCCTACAAGAAGCTAGTCATCACTATTGTTGGGAATATGGAATTCCCAAAATAATGATTCGACATAAAATCGAACCCCAAATATAGCGATTCAACACTCAATCGAACACCAAAACAACGAACGCGAAAGCAAGCCCAGGAAATCACATGAATCACTGATTAGAAAGCACGACACAGCATCGAACATACCTTATTTCCACAGACTAAACACCGATGTTGCGATACGAGGAAGAATCCACACATTGTTCTTTAGAGGATAATCCTATTCTTTTCTTAGAGAGAAAATGGTGAGAAGAACGTAAATAGAGAGAATGTAATCTCCTTTTTAAAAATACGTAACTTCATCCGATAACCACCTCAAAGATTTTCCTTTTTTTTATTCTTTTTATCTTTAATAACTTACCCATGGGTCTTTAACTCAGGGGCCGGGCTTTTGGGCCCAACATGGGTAGACGGGCCAACTTAGACCCATCAACATATAGAAAAACCCATCATCTCCCACTCGCACATGGTGGGCCGAACATAATCCTCTTTTCCTCTCTGCAACATTCATACTAGTGAATAATATGTGCGCCTAGCATACTTTGAAAGCCCATTGCCATACACCTATTAGCAATATATAGCAGCTCATAATGGGCATCACATCCTAAGTAGATTTAATATGCAGTACCCTAAATCGATCGATCAAATTTATATCTTTCTTGATATTTTTTTAAACAATAATCTGTTGTATTCACAATTATGATTATCCAAAAAAATTCATAATTAGTCGACGGTGAATACAAAACTAGTATATAATTCTCTAAATTCGATATTCATCTTTCCTTGAAACTCTCAATTTCAGTTCAATTTGCTTTTCTAGAAATGTCCTATTAGATCGAATCAATTCATGATCATTTGCAACATTCTAATATAGGAAACACTGAATAGAAATCTTGAGAATAAGTAAGAGTCATAAAGGCACTAAATTGAGGAATTTTTTTCCTCAAGAGTCTCACGCGGCATAAAAGTTGAGATCAAAACTTTTGCTACTCTTGTTGTCGTCTCATGCATACGTAGTATGAAATACGTATTACATTATTTAACTCCTTTTCCATGGAGCGTATGTCTACACTTTAAATACCGTACAAATGATAATTCAGACATACTTAATATCTAACTTGAGTTCATGTATCTACTCATTCATTGAATTCATCATAATTCACATCTGGCATCATAGACAACTAAAGTAAAATATGTGGGTTATTTTATTTTCGGATATATAAAATATTATGTATTCATCTTAACACTCAGTTAAAGCGATATATATATTTTAAGCTTGAACTCTCGATTATCACCTAGATAATAAACTTAAAAAACGTCACATCTCTATTTATCACATAGTAAATAAATGCGATTACCCGTGTGAGTGGGCTAATCTTTCATTTGTCCAACATACTTTCTCAACCTTATGTAATGCACTAAGCATTAAGATGCATAAACGTCAAACAAATATTCATAGGCATTAATGATGAAAACACAAATTCATTAAATGTAAACACTTAAGGGAAATTATAATATTCAGTATATCAACCTCTACACAATCCTAGAGATTTCACATGGCCATAAAACACATCTCTAGGTATTGGATTTGTCATTGGATCTGCTACCATTCTATGTGTAGATATATACTGTAAGTTCACATCTTTTCATGTAACTATATCTTTAACAAAATTATACTTGGTATCTATATGTTTGGTCTTGTTATGATATTATGGATCTTTGGTGTATGCTGTCATTGCTTGGCTATCATAGTTAACCAACAATGAGTTTGCAGCATCTTCAATAACACACAAATTATCCAAAAATCTTTTAAACCAAACACCTTCTTGTATTGCTGCTAATAATGCCACAAACTCGTATTCCATCGTGGACAAGGCTATACATGTTTGTTTCTTACTGCTCCAAGATATGGCGCTATTATTCAGTAAGAATACAAATCCAGAGGTAGATTTCTTTTCATCTAAATGTCCTCCTTAATCAGCATCTGAATAGCCTTCGAGTCGCAGATCATTTCCTTGGTAACTCAGCGTATAATCAATAGTTTCTTTCAAATACCTCAGTATTCTCTTAACGGCTTTCTGATGTATTTAACCTGGATTGAATTGGTATCTACTCACCATTCCAACTGTAAAACATATGTCAGGTCTTGTACACATCATAGCGTACATCAAGCTCTCAATAGCACTAGCATAAGGAACATGTTGCATTTGTTCCTTCTCTTGTGGAGTCCTTGGACACAATCTATGGTTCAATCATTCGCCTTTTGCAACAGGAGTATCTATGGGTTTACAATCTTGCATACGAAATCATTCAAGAACCCTATTTATGTATGTTTCTTGCGAAAGAGACAATGATCTTTTTGAACGATCTCTTGAAATCTTAACTCCAAAAATGTACGCAGCCTCACCCATATCGTTCATCTCAAAATTGGAAGATAACAACTTTTGACAGTATTAACAAACTCCATATTGCTTTCGGCAATCAACATATCATCAACAGATAATGATATTATCACAAATTGATCTTTGGACCTTTTGATATATACACAATGATTCTCATCAATCATTGTAAAATCATAGGACATTATGGCATTATAAAAACATATATACCATTGTCTTGACGATCGCTTAAGGCCATATATCGATCTTAAAAGTTGATATACCTTTTATTCTTGACCTTTCATAATGAAACCAGCAAGTTGTTCGATATATATTTCTTCATCTAATTTTCTATTGAGAAAAGTAATCTTTACATTCATTTGATATAACTCAAGATCCATACTTGTCACTATTGCCAAAATAATGCAAATCAATGGATTTGCGTCTTTTTGGAAGATCAACCAATTCCCAAACATGGTTTGACTTCATTGACTCCATTTTCTCTTTCATTGCATATATCTATTTTTCCTTATTATGGCAATTTAGAGCCTCATATACATTCCTCGGCTCATCTTCATCTTACGGAGCAACCATAAAAGTTTTTCCTTCAATGTCAAAACGTCGACAGGAAATATTTTTACGACTTGTTTGCCGTACGGGAGATGGTACACTTTGCACATCATTCCCCATTATACTCCCACTCGGATAATAATGATATCGTCTCATCATGTGGTTGTAATTGAAAGTGAGTTAAATTAAATTCATCACTTCTCATGTTACTCCCACTTGGACGAACTCCACTAAATTCATTATCTGGATCCAAGATTTCAAATAAGGAGTAGTCCTTACCTATTTCGATGTGACATCCCGTGATTCGAACTCAATTATACTCTCACTTCCTACTCACTTATAAACACATACCCTTTCGAGTATTCAGAATATCTTATGAAAATATTCTTCTTTCCTTTGGAACCTATTTTGCCAAACTTGTGAGAGGGCTCATGAGTATAGGTAACACAACCCCATGACTTAAGAAAACTTAAGTCCGGTTTTTTACATGTCCCTAACTCATATGGAGTGGAAGTAGCTGATTTGGAAGGCACACGGTTAAGTATATAGGCAGTAGTTAACAAAGCATCACTCCAAAAAAGTGATAGGCAAGTTAGCATACGCCATCATGGATCTAACTATTTCCATAAGGATTCCATTTCTTATTTCCGCAACACCATTTTGTTGAGGAATATATGGAATAAACAATTGTATTTCTATTTCTTTTTCATCACATAATTTCTAAACTCATCTGATAAATATTCACGACCTCGATCGAATCTCAATACTCTTATTTTCTTATCTAATTGATTTTCTGTTAAGTTCATAAACTTTTTGAAACAACTCAATACTTCAAATTTATGAGAAATCAAATAGACATATCTAAATCGAGTATAATCATCGATAAATGTGATGAAATAAACAGCCCCATGCCTTTCTCTCACATTTCATTGGACTACAGACATCAGAATGGATTAAATGTAAAGGAAATTCAGCTCTTTTACCTTTTCCAAATGGTTTTCTTATTGTTTTCCCTACTAAGCAATACTCACATATAGGCAAATCGATTTTTTCAATATTGCTTAATTAGCCATTTTTAGCTAGCTTATTCATATGTTGTTGGCCAATATAACTAAATCTAGCATGCCACACTTTCACACAACTATCATATGAATTAAAAGACGTGAAAAAGGAATAACAAATATTGATATTACCACAATCAACATTTAATACAATAAAACCATTCAGAAAATAATCACAACCATAGTAGCTTGTATCCAAATACAAATTCACACCACTATTATGGAAGTTCATGCTAAAACCAAGCTTAATCAATCCTAAAATAGATACTAAATTTCGACAAATCTCCGGAGCATATAATACATCATGTAGAAACAAAGTGTGTCCACCACGCATGTTCAATTGGCAGGTGTTAATCCCTTTAACTTCAGCTCTGAAGTTATTTCCTACATAGATCCACTTAGTTTCAATCGGATTTTGTCGAAATTCTACGAATGATTCTTTATCCTTCGCTACATGTTCTGTTACTCCCGAATCTATAGTCCACAAAATATTAGATTTAGTTAAGAATACATAACTTAACACATATGCAAAGTTCCCAAAAATACAAGGGGTGTTTACTTTCTTTGGTTCACAACAGTCACTAGCATAGTGATCCTTCTTGTCATAATTGTAACACTTCACTTTTGACAGTTTCTTATTCGAGAACACTTTCATCTTTCATGTTGGTCAGCTTTTGGTTTCTTCCCTAAAGAACTTGCTCATTTGCCTTTCCACTTATTGAACCAATGAGGACGTTTGCACTTGGAGCTCGAAGCTCCATGTGAGCTGGAACTAGTATGATAAATTTTAGTTTCCAGCTTAGTCGCCAAGAGATAATCCTTTTCCAGCTCAAAATGGCGCATTGCATCCTTAAAGGTTTTGATATTCTCATTGTGGGTAGGTGCACCTTTATATGTTCCCAACTCTGGGGTAAGGAACGAATCATTGCTTGCACTTGCTACTCGTCAGTCAAGACATGGCCAACATCTTTCAGCTCATTAATCATGTTTAACATCTTTCTTAAGTGTAGTTTCATGGTTTGACCATGAGGCTTCTTGTAAGAATCAAACCTAATAGTAAACTGCCTCAGTCTAGTCACCGAAATATGACCAAATCTTGATGCCAACACTTCCCACATTTCCTTGGCATTCTCAAAATGCTTGAACTCTCGCATAACATCATTTTCCATGCTGCTCAGCAACGTAATGTGAGCAAGAGGGTTCTTTCTCTTCCATGCAGTAAATGCATCCTTATCTCTCTTATGTTGTGCAGTGTTTCCATCTTCAAGCTCTTCCATAGTCGAGGTTAAGAGCTTCTAGTGCCTCTTGCTCTTCTAGCACATATTGGATTTTCATATGCCATATTTCATAGTTGTTGACGTTAAGCTTTTCACATTTGTTCAATTCAGCAACAATGATCTTCGTGGCTGAAGCCATTAATATGAACATATCAAACATATTTGCACGATTTATTAATGCCTATCATTTATGCATATATTTTGCATAAAATCATCATATTAATGAATAATTTCAAATTAGGTTTTAGAATCAAGAGGTTATTGAGTTTTCAATCATCATCCAAAAATCCTAACTTAAAATTATCATTAATAAAAAAAATTTATGCAAAATAAGTTTTTTGAAGCTACAAAAACTTCTATGAACTACCAACAACAATTAATAATAACAAAAGCAAATGATATTAGACATCAATTAATGATTCAAGAAAGAAAATCTCCATATTATGTAACTAACACATTAGTTGTCACATTGACATCAACGAGGTAGAAAAATATTCACATAATATGTCCATAAAGCCTATTAAAAGAAAGACAACTCGAAACATCTAAAGCCAAGTCATTACACGAACAGGGAAAGCTTCTTCTTGGTTAAATTTCTTCTCCCTTTCTTTTGTAAAGTTTTCAAGCAATCATGCCAGCCACGGAAAAAACAGACGGATATCCCTTAGGATTTCTCCTTCGCACATTCATCCCCCGCCTAATCGAAGTCATTCCTTAGGTCGCAATCTTTATGGCTCCAACCCAATGATATTTGTCAACAAAGGCCATTACTAGTTCCTTATACTTAGTAAATCCTTTGACCACCCATAAGCGATTCAACACTCTTTGTCATTCTAGTTGAAGAGTGTTTATGAAAAATCGCACCATCTAAGAATCTAGCATAGGATAACCGTTCCAAATGACTTGAATTTTTTTGTTGACCACGAGAACATGATCAATTATATTGTCACTCTCCCATCGATAATCATTCAAATCAGCTATCATCCTTGAAAGCCTTTCCTTTTGTTCATCTCTAACCGCGCAAATAGGTGTGCACGCCTTACGGGAGGCATTGTTCCTGCAACAAATGCATAACAAAAAATAGATTACATATAATCCACATAGATATAATTGAAAAAGAAACACAATCTTTCTTTTTTTTTTAAGGTCAATGGTCAAAGTCAACGATCAATGGTCAACGGATGACCCGATCAAGTCAACGAGTCTAGTCAACGGGTCCGCCAGGTCGAACGGTTCGACTCAACCCAACACATGCCCTGCACGTGTGTGGGCAACCGCCAGCCAACATCACGATGACGTCAATTGGCGCGTGCCTCACATGCACTAGCAATTGCCACATGTGTGCCATGCACACATGTGTTGCACACGCCTGCGGTTTCCTCCGCTCGTGCATGCATCACACGCACCGACGAAACAAAACACTTTAGCCGTGCGTGGCGGTGCGTCCAGCGGCATCCGGTGGTGCGTCCAGCGGCAAGCCACCAATTGATTTACTCATATCGACGATACCTACAACCCTACACTATCAAAAACACACTTCAATCTACGGAAAAACAAAAACTAAGGGGAAACAGTACAGTGTCAGGATTTTTTCCGTCCCTTATCAATCAACAATGACATTTCACCAAAAAAAAAAAAAATCAATCAAAAACTTGTTTATAAACATATACAAGAAACGGGAAACATAACCTAGCTCTGATACCAATGTCGGGAATATGGAATTCCCAAAACAGTGATTCGACACAAAATCAAACCACAAATATAGCGATTCAACATTCAATTGAACCCCAAAACAATGAACGCGGAAGCAAGCCTAGGAAATCACATGAATCATCGATCAGAAAGCACATCACAAGATCGAACGTACCTTATTTCCAAAGACTAAACACCGATGTTGTGATATGAGAAAGAATCCACACACTATTCTTTAGAGGATAATCCTGTTCTTTTCTTAGAGAGAAAACGGTGAGAAGAACGTAACTAGAGAGAACGTGATCTCCTTTTTAAAAATACACGTAACTTCATCCGATAACCGCCTCAAAGATTTTCCTTTTTTTTTTATTCTTTTTATCTTTAATAACTTCCCCATGGGTCTTTAACTCAAGGGCCGGGCTTTTGGGCCAACATGGGCGGACGGGCCAACTTAGGCTAATCAACATATAGAAAAACCCATCAACTATAAATGGACAGACGCCCGGCCCCACCATCCGGGCACATCAGGGAGAGGGAGTTTTCATCAGAGTTACCAACATTCATTGGCACAGCACCCAACAGGTATGGTAGCGTAACCCATTGAAACTGTGTTTGATGAAGATTGAAATGAGAAGTTCATGCGACAATGAGTTCGGATTGGATTGAATTGCATATTCAAAGTCTAGGGAGTGATGGAACAGGTGATGTCGTTCCAAGGCTCCTTTCGGAAAAACTTTCACCTATATTTTCATCGTCCATCAGGTGAGCCCTAAGTATAATGATCATTCAATACCATGTTCATGTGAGCTTTTTCTGACGTCCGTGGGAGGTTCGAGCTGATTCCACCTCATTTGATAAATATGTGAGGCAGGCATTTAATGTCTTATCTTGCAAAGGGATGTCATTTATACTTATATGCTTCATTGCAGCTTGGAAAATCTCAGTACGACTCCTATTACACAATGCAAACGGTGGCTGGATTGCATGGGTTGATTGATGTTTTGCCGCCGTACGGCATGGCCGAGCCATTCGCTCAAGATTATGACAAGAGCATCATCCTCGATGGCCGGTACTACAAAAGCTACTATGATTGGGTGGGAGAGCCTGAGGTAATTAATTTAATTTGATTGCCTCAATTATGAAGAACTTAAACACCAGTTTCGCTCATTTGTCGTGTTTGTTTCGTTCTCTTTTTGTTGCTTGGATTGCAGTCCCTCCTGATTCCCAAGAAGGGAAAGTTTGATTACGCTGAATCGACCACTCCAAGCTCACATCCAACAGCTCATGATGCGATCAATCCTGAATATCCCCACTGGAGGGTTGTCCCCAGTAAAACTTATCGCCTCAATATTTCAAGTGTGATTGTTCAATCTGCTCTCAGCTTTAGGATTGAGGTATACTTTCATTACAACCTACAAATTGTTCCTGTGGTTGGTTTGTTTCCTCGCTTTCTATAATGAAGTGGGCACATCTGGATTGGGCTTTTTCGATGTTTTTAAAGACCTATTAGATTGAAGAAATTTTGGAGATAGATTTGCAAGATGAAGGGACCCTTCATTTTTTTGTTACTCGGGACCTCAATCTTTGAATTGCAGGATCACAACCTTACCATTGTTGAAGCAGACGGGCATTATATAGAGCCAAGCTTGATCGTCTACTCGGGCAAGACATACTCTGTCAAGATCAAAGCCGATTAAGATCGGTCGAGAAATTACTCGATCACGACCAACATTGTTGGCCAGAATGCCACTACCACAACCGCTCTCGGTCTGGCCGTGCTCAGTTACTCCCCACCTGCTGGCCCGATTCAGAATGACGTCACACCTTAGTTAGTTTCTCCAGAGAATATAAATCATATTTTTGTTTTGTTTATTAGCTTTTTAACGAATTACTGGGGAACACGCTGGTTAGTGTTTTATTCAGTTGAATTTGACATTTTAATCGAGTGTTCAATCGGCTTTCAATATCCAAGTCAGAGGCGATTCTAGTCATATCTCAGCATTTCTCCTGGTGATGGCATGGGATAGTTTCTTGCATCGTTGTTGACTGATCGAGCAATTTGTCATAAGTCTCTCGGCTGTAGTCCCCTGCAAACAGAAAGATAATGTTAGAGCAGGTTGCTTCAACTTTGCAGGGTATACCCAATTTGTCATTGGGCACACATGTTGAACATTTGTTCCAATTTTAAGCATCTTCTAGGAAGAGGAGATTGCTTCTATTTTGAAGGAAGAAATTGTTCAGACAGCCGTAAATCTATGGCACAACAGGCACTGATGGAGATCATCGATGATGATCGAAATAACATCATCTTACGAATTTTTTTTTCTTTTTCCCCCCTTTCTCATAGTTCATCTTCCTGGAAAAAGGCCGAATCCATTCGATTTCTAGAAAGGATTACTAATCCTTAACTTTTCGCGGAATTCTTCATTAGTGGTTGTGAGATTGCTGATAAGATCATTTGGAGACCTTCTACTATAGATGTGGATTCCATCGAATGGTTCAGAGATAGGATGGTACTGCTTGTTGTTTCTGGTTGTAACTCTCCTCACAGGTTATGCATGAATGAGCCCAAGAAGCTCATTGGGTTGTTTTCTTACAGAGTATTATATGGAATGGTCCAGGATGCTATGGTCAAGACTCGAGATTGAAGAGTGCATGAATGAACTTCGAGAGAGATTCCACTCCGTGCAGGAAATATATGTGACAACATTCATGTCTTTGCTGGAAAGGTTGTTTTGCTCATATATGGGATAGTTATGCAGTTTGGAGAAGTATATCAATTCCATCTCTCTGACGTTTCTGATTACTGCTCTTGTAGTATACACGTGGTCCCGTTCAGTGATGAGTATTTGTTTGTTGAAATTTGCTAAAAAGGCACTTTCTCATGGTACATGCCACATTGTTTATTTCATGGTCAGCTTTACATAACTATAATGAGACTGACATAATTTCAAACTGAACATGTTTTGCTCATATATGCGATAGTTATGCAGCTTGGAGAAGTATATCAATTCCATCTCTGACGTTTTTTATTACTGCTTTTGTAGTATACACATGGTCCCCTTTAGTGATGAGTGTTTGTTGAAATTTGCAAATAAGGCACTTATTCATGGTACATGCCACATTGTTTATTTCGTGATCCGCTTTATATAACTATAATGAGATTGATATAATTTCAAATTGAACATGTTTTGGGATAAATCAGCCCATTATAGACATTAGGAAAAAAGATCTGTTCGTAGTGTTGCTGAGATTAATCACTATAGTCCTACCTAGAAGTGAAAATAAACGAAGGGGAAAGAATAGATAGACAACTCTATCATCCCCAATCCGACATGGTTGACGATCTAAGGTGAAGGTTGTGTAATTTTTTTTTTATTTTTTTTTGGTCCAATTTCATTAGCATCCATAAATCACTTTCCTGTCATTCAAAGAGGGTTTAACATCGATCCATTTGAAAAAAAAAATGCAAATCATCAACCTGACCAATACCCTTGATAGTTTGGGTTTTGATGATTGGAATGTGCTGTCCTAGGAAAGGCGCCGAGCTATGGTGGCACTATCTGGACCGACCGGCCATCCAATTCTGCCCCCGCCGACCAGGAAATCTCTTTCCGACTCGTCGTGTCATACCTCCCCGGCCCAAATTCTTACATCAATCTAAAGGAGAATCCAATATCATCAGCAAAAAGGGTTAGGATCTTTGCACGTCTAGCTTTACTTGGACAGCGTTTCATCATCGAAGCCGCGCATAAAGAATCATTCGTTGTCGTTTCCGCTGGGGCTGTTGAGGCGAAATGCTGCTGCTGCTCTCGGACGCACCCCGGCGCTGCAAATTTAGCTCATAGATTCAGCAACACATCACGTCGTCTCATCAAATCATTCGGTGCCAAGTGCGGGAAATTGCATCGGAAATAAGAAATAGGATCGCTTGGCTCGTAGTGAACCGGGTACCCTCTTGGAAAAGGGACATAAATGCACAACCACATAATCAATTGTGTTTCCTTTACCCTCTAATTAAAGCATAATCAATTATGGAGGCGGAATTGTGTTTCCTTTACCCTCTCTCATTTCTCGCTGTTTTCTTCGCTTCCTTTTGACCTCTCCCTCCCCCACCGCCGGCGACGGCTCCACCACTGAAGTCGTCCGCCGCCCCCGCCGCCGCCCCACCGGGTCTAAGCACAAGCACAAGTCCTCCTCAGTCGTCATCACCCGCGACCCCGAGGGCTCCCTCTCCCTCTCCCAGAGCTTCCGGATCTGACGAGGGCTCGACCCGACGCTGCTCCCTCCGAGATGGCCTCCGCCGCGACCCATTCCGGATCCGAGAGACCCAAGACAGATCCGCTCGAGATCCGGCTCTCGCGGGCCCGGCTCCGGTACCGGGGGTCCGGCGAGAAGGCGGTCCGCACGCGAGGCGAAGAAACCGAAGAGATGAATTTAGGGGCGAGGTCGAATCGGGAACCGAACCGAACCGAACCGAACCGCTGGTTCAGGTCGCACGTGGAGGCGATGGTTGTTTCTTCTTTATTTTTAATTTACGAGGTGGGGCGAGGATCTGCTTGTGTCTGCTTGGGACACCGTGGGGGCATCGTCAGCCCGCATTCCTGATCTGTCCACCGCTTTTTTGGCAGTCGATACTTTAGGAGGAGATGGCTTTTTTTGTGAAAGTTGATACTTTTTGGAGATGGCTTAAATGTACGGCAAAACGAACCGAGCGGACAACTTCTTCTGCTGCTGCTAAATCGCCAGCGGCCGCACGAACTCCGTCTCTCCCCCATTAAAGTTGCCATCTGCGCAGCTTGGTTCTCGGTGAGGGGGAGAGATGGGTAACTGGACGACGGCATTGTTTCTCTGCCTTCTCGTGATGATGGCATCAGCAGGAGCTGGAGGGCTTTTCTACAACTGGGAAGTGAAGCAAGAGATGATGGGCTCCTCCTACAAGGAGCAGGTTGTCACCATCAATGGACGGCACCCCGGCCCCACCATCCAGGCTCATCATCAGGGAAACAGAGTTTTCGACAGAGTTACCAACAGGTTCAGCCAGAATGTCGCGATTCATACACCCAACAGGTATGGTAGCGAAACCAATGGAAACTGTGTTTGACGAAGATTGTAATGAGAAGTTCATGCGATGATGAGTTCGGATTGGATTGAATTGCAGATTCAAAGTCTAGGGAGCGATGGAACTGGGGATGTCGTTCCAAAGCCCATTTTCCTCGAAAAAACTTTCACCTATGTTTTCATCGTGCATCAGGTGAGCCCTAAGTACAATGATCATTCAATACCATGTTCATGTGAGTTTTTCCTGACATCTGTGCCCGGTTCAAGTTGATTCCACCTCATTCAATGAATATGCGTGGCAGGCATTTAATTTCTTATCTTGCAAAGGGATGTTATTTATACGTATATGCTTCATTGCAGCTTGGAAAATCTCAGTACGACTCCTATTACACAATGCAAACGGTGGCTGGACTGCATGGGTTGATCAATGTTTTGCTGCTGTACAGCATGGCCGAACCATTCGCTCAAGATTATGACAACAGCATCATCCTCAATGACCGGTACTACAAAAGCTATTATGATTGGGCGGCAGAGCCTGAGGTGATTAATTTAATTTGATTGCCTCAATTATGAAGAACTTAAACACCAGTTTCGCTCATTTGTCACGTTTGTTTCTTTCTCTTTTTGTTGCTTGGATTGCAGTCCCTGCTGATTCCCAGGAAGGGAAAGTTTGATTACGCTGAATCGACCACTCCAAGTTCACACCCAACAGCTCGTGATGCGATCAATCCTGAATATCCCCACTGGAGGGTTATCCCTGGTAAAACTTATTGCCTCAATATTTCGAGTGTGACCGGTCAATCTACTCTCAGCTTTCAGATTGAGGTATACTTTCATTGCAACCTACAAATTGTTCGTCTGGTTTGTTTATTTCCTCTCTTTCTATGATGAAGCGTCCACGCCTGAATTGGGCCTTTTCTATGTTTTTAACGACCATTAGATCGAAGAAATTTTGGATATAGATTTGCAAGATGAAGCATCATTTTTTTCTTGCTTAAGACCTCAACCTTAGATTTGCAGCATCCCAACCTTACCGTTGTTGAAGCGGATGGGCACTATGTAGAGCCATTTGTGAACCAAAGCCTGATTGTGTACTCAGGCAAGACATACTTCATCAAGATCAAAGCCAATCAAGATCCTTTGAGAAAATACTCGATCACAATCAACATTGTTGGCCAGAACGCCACTGTGATAACCCCTCTGGGTCTGGCCGTGCTCAGTTACTCCCCACCCGCTGGCCCGATTTGGAATGGTGTCACACCGCAGTCAGTTCAGAGCCTGGGGAACAAAGCCTGCCAAGGTAATATATGTGATAGGACTAATGTCTTAGTTAGAGAGGCTGTTTTGATCCCTTGTTTGAAATTTGAGGTTATGTTTCCCTAGAGGATATAAGTCCGTGGATAT
The DNA here is from genome assembly GCA_017140395.1 of Eucalyptus lansdowneana. NCBI lineage: Eukaryota > Viridiplantae > Streptophyta > Magnoliopsida > Myrtales > Myrtaceae > Eucalyptus > Eucalyptus lansdowneana. The sequence continues at coordinate 5,956,011 of CM029489.1, read as the reverse complement.
TTATTATCTTTCAAGCAAAAGTTTGCTCCTTTTCTTGAATCTTTGAAAAGTGTGATTATTTTTCTCCTGACGATATAAATTGTATCTTTGTTTTGTTTATTAGCTTTTTAACAGCAATTATTGAGAAACATGCTGGTTAGTGTCTTATTCAGTTGAATTTGATGTTCTAGTTGAGTGTTAAATTGGCTTTCACTATCCAAGTCAGAGGTGATTCTAGTCATGTCTCAGCATTTTTCCTATGATGGCATTGGATAGTGTCTTGCATGGTTGCTGACTGATCGAGCAATTTGTCATAAGTCTCTTGGCTTTAGTCCCCTGCACACAAAAAGATAATGTTGAAGGGGGTTGCTTCAACTTTGCAGGGTATGCCCAATTTGTCATTAGGCACACATGTTGCACGTTTGTTCCAATTTGTAAACATCTTCTGGGAAGAGGAGATTGCTTCTGTTGTGAAGGACACTGTTGGGTTTGATGCTGCAGAGCATATAGGCATAGGATGGCAAAAAGAGAAGCAACAGAACTGTGGACTCTGTTGGGTTTCTATGCCTTTTCGTGACGATGCGATTGGCGGGGGCTCTAGAGCCTTTCTACAACTGGGAAGTGAAGCAGGAGCCTACAAGAAGGAGGTCGTCACCGTCAACGGACAGACTTCCGGCCCCACCATCCAGGCACATCAGGGAGAGAGTTTTCATCAGAGTTGCCAACATTTTGAGCGAGAGAATGTCACGATTCATTGGCACAACACCCAACAGGTATGGTAGCGAAACCCATCGAAACTGTGTTTGATGAAGATTGTAATGAGAAGTTCATGCGACAATGAGTTCGGATTGGATTGAATTGCAAATTCAAAGTCTAGAGAGCGATGGAACAGGTGACGTCGTTCCAAGGCCCATTTCAGAAAAACTTTCACCTATATTTTCATCATCCATCAGGTGAGCCCTAAGTACAATGATCATTCAACACCATTTCTTGTGAGCTTTTTCTGACATCTGTGGGAGGTTCGAGCTGATCCCACCTCATTTGATGAATGTGCGTGGCAGGCATTTAATTTCTTATCTTGCAAAGGGATGTCATTTATACTTATATGCTTCATTGCAGCTTGGAAAATCTTAGTACGACTCCTAGTACGATTCCTATTACACAATGCAAACGGTGGCTGGACTGCATGGGTTGATCGATATTTTGCCACCATACGGCATGGGCGAGCCATTCCTTCATGAAAGTGACCATTCCGTAAGACAAAAGTACCAGTAAGATTACAACCGTGAACTAGCTAAAGTCATTTCGATGGCATCAGACATAGTTATCTGTGAACTAGCTAGAGGAAGGAAACTCGACAGAAAAAACCATACTGCCTGTTCATGAAAGTGACCATTCCATAAGACAAAAGTACCAGTAACAGCCAAGAAGACGACAGCCCAGATTGAACAGAGAACCATAGAATGTCTCTCATCTCCCCAGCTCGCTAAATATTATGAAATTATGGGACCATTATGTCCATTACAGCATATCAGGGCCATTAATATTGTTCCTGGAGTTCTCAAGAGACCCATAACGAGATTGGTATTGGGGGTCTCAGTTAAATTCCACAATGATACTATGCAAGAAATCCACGGCAGTGCCAAAAGAGGAGTGTGCCTGACATTGGCATTAGCAACAAATAAAAAGAGATATCTATAGTAAGTGGAAATGTTAATACAATAACGTGCTTATCGCCGGCTAAAGAGCATTTATTGCCACAACATTCTTTCTGAAGTATTTTCATAACGTCTAGCATAATTCAGGAGAGTATCGTGCCAAAATCAACTATGAAAGCTATTTCTTCTGCCATTAATTTCGTAACGTCTTCATGTGATTCATGGATACTATGGTGCCTAGCTAGACGACAAAAGCTATCCCCATGTGAACTGTGCTGTAAGTAAATATTGTACCCTTGATCGGATCAGACTATTTAAAATAGCTATTCCATTCCATTTAAACAAGACAATGGACAGCAACATTATTGGAGTAAATTAAAACAGAATAGATATCATGCTAAAATAACCAAGCTTTAGGAAAAGATGAAGACACTAAGTAAAAAGATAACAGCAAATGAATACGTCACAGTATTGCTATTTTCTGACCTTCCGATCTGTGAAAACATGCATGCATGGCACCGCTCAGTACCGGGATTAATTCCATCTATAGAGAAGAACAACTGGATTAAATGAAGATAAACAGCCTTTATGTTCGAATGCCAACATGTGTATGTGCCTAAGGAGATTGAGTCGGCTTTGCTTGGATCAAAACAGCACGGAGTAACAGGGATTCACGAAAACGACCGTCTAATCGCAAAGTTCCCTACCCAACTCGGAGACGGTGACAAGCGGGCCAGCTTGTGACATATCGGGCTATGGTCTGCCGCCTTGGTATCTTTGAGTCAGGATCCTTGGGCAAAGGATGATAGGTATGAAAGATGATGGGTATGTAGATTTTGGAGTTGATAGCCTGTAGAATTGTCTCACCAATCTTATCACCCACCTTGATAGCATCTTCGTCTCTGAATACACGGATTCTGACATTATTCAAGTCTCTATTGAGGAAGTCCGTTAAGTCAAAATGAGTATCTGCTCCACTAAAACTCAAGAACACTTGGTACTCAAATTCTGATGCTCCACTAAAACTCAAGAACACTTGGTACTCAAATGATGCTCTGGCCTTTTGAGTGTTTTCTTCCAGACCCCTCTTACACCACCACCCCCCCAGCAGAAGAAGAAAAAATGAAGACACTAAGTAAAAGATAACAGCAAATGAATCTATTTGAATAGCAATCGTCACAGCATTGCTATTCTCTGACCTTCCGAGCTGTGAACATATGCATGCATGGCACCGGTCAGTACTAGGATTAATTCCATCTATAGAGAAGAACATCAACTGGATTAAATGAAGATAAACAGCCTTTAAGTTCGAATGCCAACTAAAAATGCTAGTTGAGCATGTTAAGACTTTCCCAATGCATTGGGAAAAAAGTTCACTATAGAAAAATTCGGCAATCAATCCGAATACCTTTAGCAACTTTCATTAATGTCCTATCGAATTCAGCCAAAGAAATGCTCCATTATAAGTTCAGAGAATGCAGATAAAATTTGGTTACAAAATGGTACAAAAAGGAAAATGAAGATATAATTCCATGAGACAAAACCATCATATCTAAAACAGAAAACAAACGGAGAACAAATAAAAACCTTATTAAAAGCTAAACCCTTTACAATCAGTTGTCATCACCACAAAATTGATTTTCACGAGTGCTTGAAGGTCCCTGAGCCTGTGGAGATGCACGCATTGGCCAGCCAAGTAGTGGAGGTGAAGCAGGGGGGGTTGCATCTCGACTAGGAGAGAAGAGACTTAGCTCTACAAAAGTTGCTGTTGATGGGCCATCCTTTCCATAAGTCCGAAAAGAAATCGATCCACGCTTGGTCGAAGAGTCAGAATTTCTGCAAGGGCTCATTCTACCACTTTCCTCAAGATGGCTCAGATTAGCAATGAGTGAAACAGTCTCATTCTGATCATCACTAACTCTTCTTCTCACATCCAAGTCATTAAGCTTCCCCAAAGCTAGAGAATCCGCCACTGGGCAGTACACCAGCAAGAAAATACACACCCCAGCACAACAGAAAAGGGAAAGAAATGCCATGAACACAAGAGCTTCAAAAAGAACATGTTCTGGCTTAGACAAAACCGATAAACCAAGTAATAGGATCCTTAATGGAAGGAAACCCGAAACTGAGAATATCAGCACGTATACTCTTTTCTGCAGACCCTTATTAATGACTAGTTTTAGGATCCGCCTTCCAAGCCAAAATAAGTAGGCAGTTAGGAGAAAAGCAAGAACCCCAAGAATAATGGTACTCATTAAAGGGTAAGTGCAAAACGCAGCACCTTCAGTCCTCTTCATAGCACTTGTGAAGTAATGCGGCAATGTCAGTCCGGTACTTTTAACATTGCTTAACCTTGGTCCAACTAGAATGATGATGAGCTGAAGAACAAAAACTGGGAAGCAGTAGAGAAGAATATAACCAATTGTTTTTCCATTCCAGTTTCTGCTTAAGATTCCTGACTCCATCTTCTGCAAAGGTGCCCGAAGGAGAAACACAAGAGTGAGGAACAAGCAAGGTTCTGCAAAACCAAGATTTGAGACGACATAACCTTCGCAAAAAGTTTCTTGCCATTTGTAACTAACGGAGCTCAACACCTTCCCTTTCTGTCTGAGCAAGCTTAAACGGACAATCTCACCAAAACCCCACACGATCGTGAACACGATGAATATGATCCGGATGACCCAAGGACCCGTAAAGTAACTGAGTTGGATGAAGTCCTGGCTACGAGTGCGAGACCTGAAGTAAAACGAGTAGATGGTGCATAGCAAACCCAGAAGAACCAAGAGTGCAACCAGACAAATGGTCACCACACCGAATGCTTCGGCAACAAATCTTGTCAGGTGCATCACCCGAAGCAAAGATTCCACGCATGCTCTCTGCCAGCATGGATGCACGAAACTTCTCTGATCGGACTACACTTCCTTCCACGATTAAACGGCAAAAGAAGCAGCCCCGAGCACAATGCTGGACGACACCACAGACCCCAATTCCACCACGTACAAATTGTCAAAACGACCGTACACGAACACAGCCCGAATCACGTCATTAATCCGTTCAAACCCCGGTTCGCCACACAAACATCATCCCAAGAGGAACAGTGTTCATGTTCGGGTTCCAGATCTGCACACAAGCAGCAAAATTCATCAGCCCGAATCCATCATCCAGGCATGCCAGCAGAGCAAAACACGACGATAACAACTACAGGCTTCTAACGACAATGTCCGGCGATATAACCTCCCTCCCATTCGCGCAACATCATTACATCACAGAACCTTAACCCAAATCAAAATTCACGCAACATCAGTACATCACAGCGACAGGCTTCCAACGACAATGTCCGGCGATACAACCTCGCAATCGCGCAACAACAGTACATCACAAAACCACAACCCAAATCAAAATCCAGACGCATACGGCAAAAAAATCTGAAAAAATCTGAAAAAATCTGCACCTAACCACGAAGGAACGCCACAACAACCAAACGAAACCCCCAAAAAAATCGAAAAAAAAAAAATCGAAAAAAATCAAAAAAAAATCTGGAGAAAAATCTTTAAAAAAGAAAAAGACAACAAAAAACCACGAGAGCGAGTCGACACCGCGAACAACGAGCGAAAAACGCACGCAGCGGGCAACGGAGAAGGCGGCGACGGAAAGCGGAGAAAGGCGGATCGATCGAGAGAGAGAGCTCACAATGCAGAGAGGGCCTCGATCTGGCGGGCTCCGGCCGGCGAGGGGGCTCCGAATCGCGACCGGGCGGCGCTGCCGAAACCCTAAATCGCCGGTGCGCAGGGGACGAGCGGTAGAGAGAGAAAGAAGAGAGAAAGAGAAGAGAGAGAGAGAGAGAACGAAGGCGATGGAATGGAAGCGAAGCGAAGGCAGAACGAAGAAGAGCGAGAATACACAGCGAGAGAAAGAAGAGAGAGAGAGAACGGGGGAGTTAGAGGGGGAGAGGGGAATAGGTGAGTGGGACTTTGTTGGAGACAGGCTGTCTCCAGCTGTTTCTGAGGACCCCCGAGGCTGCAGGCTCGGGAGCGGGTTCGGGTGGTTCGGGGTGGTGGGGCCCTCGGCCCGATCCTACGTGGCGCTGGTGTGGCGGCGTTCGCGTTGAGTGGAGACACGAGAGCGAGGGAGGCGGGGATGTCTTCGGAAGCTCGAGTCATCGCATCCAATTTTTTTTATTATTACCCGAAAATGCATATTTTCATTTATGGGGCAATTAATGGCCCTGATAATATAACCACTCCATTAATTTACAACTGTGTATTTATATATATATATATATAGATATATTTATTAATTTGGTGATTTTGGATTGTGAATTGAAACGGAAGCGAAGCAAGAACAATTAATATAAGTAATATGACGGCATGAATATGACAGAGAAAGAATATAGCCAAATCAGAGATAATAAATTCCTTAGCTTGCACTTTCAGCGGGCACGTTTCTTTTGCATAGAGTTTAATAGCCAGTAAGCCGATAATACAATACGTGATGTAAGAAAAATAATGGAGAAAATTGCCAAAGTAGTGTGAAACTTATTGTAATTTTTTCAATTCGGTCCTAATTTTTTTTTTTTGGCAAATTCAATCCTAAACATTTTACATTTATATCAATTTAGTTTGTCTGACCAACTTTACTTTACTAACGCTGATGTGATGATATTTTAATATTTTTTCTTTCTATTTTTTTATTTTCTTCTTTCGCCAAAGGTTGGGCTGGTGAGGTTGACCTCACCAGCCACTATGGACGCTCGCCTTGCTAGCCTAGCCTCTAGTTGACAACCGGCCAAGTGAAGAAGGAAAGTGGAAAAAAAAAAGAGAGAGAGAGAAAAATAAAATAAAATTTAAAAAATTGACATGTCGACATCAGTTGGACGTCCGAATGAATTAAATAGGCAAAAAAAAGTTTAGAATTAAATTGAATAAATTACAATAGGTTTAGGATTGTTTAGGTAATTTTCTCCAAATAATGAGATTTATCTAATATTTACATATTTAAATATTTTTTTAGAAAAAAATCGTGGAGGGCTGAACTTAACAAGTGGCAGAAAAAGTTGAACCCAATTTAGTTTTGATGATTACAAAACTCACTAAAATATGCCATTGATTATTTGGAAATTAAATAGTTGAATTTAAGGTCTCTCTTTTTTCTTTTTCTTTTTTAAGGATTTGGAAAGACTAAAAAGACCGTCCTAGCCTTGAAGAACAAAAGGCTTGGGTACGTAGCCAAGTAATGGCAAACGGACAAGCATTTGTTGGACACCCGAAATTCCTCTAACTATCGAATTTCTAACATCTGTAACGGTGTCTAACGGCTAGTTGAGATTGTCTTTCTATACATAAGGTTGCCTATTGCCTTAAGAAATTCGAGAGCAGTGCATACTCAAAACTTACGATCTAAACTCTCAAAAAGATTGAAATTGTATAAAAAGCATATTACAAAAGAGTGCGCCCTACTAGGTCATTGTAATTTTTACTGAATTAAATCAAATTACTCTAAATATATTATTTATGCTTTAATCAGCAATAAGATATCACGTATTTAACATGTATCTTAAAGTCGAACCTGTTCAATTGATGCTATAAGTTACACTAAAATTACTATAAATGTATTTTTTTCTAGTTGCCATAATAAATATATGTTGTAATTCGTAACTGATTTAATTCAAAAATTAAATGAATTGAAATTTGTTTCATGTAGTGAAATAATATATACTACAAATTGTAAATTGTAATGTTTAAACTAAACGTAGTTCTTAGTTAAGTGACACTTATTATGTAATAAATTAGGCTATACTCGAAATCCTACATGTATAAATGAGGGCACGACACTGTAACTTTCATGAATTTCCTTGAATCCACATTTTTATTCTTTCAAAATAAATTATATCATGTCAAAACATAGTTAAGGATATTTCTATAAATATATTTTTTCTAAATTAAACTCAAATATCTTAATTATTTAAAAAAAGAAAAAAAATTGTATTACAAAATTAAAACTCTAACTTTGTCCTTATCCAAATTTTTAAAATATTAAAACTTTCATAATTTTTTGTCCTTATCCAAATTTTGTATATATATATATATATATTAAATTAACAAAAATTTATATATCAAAAACTTAGGTCCATTAGCTTGTTCTAATCTTCTTTAGATTTCCAATTAGATATTTACTATTGTGAATTTTTTGTAAAGGAAATGATATCATTAATGAATAGATTAAATATTGTTCTCTCTTTATCTATTTTTTCAAATTTAAATTAACTATTTGAAATGTAGAAAAGAAAGATAAAAAGTTCTATCACAAAAAAAAAAAAAAAAAAAAAAATTTCACGTTGTTGTTGTGTTTCAAAAATTAAAGCTCACGGACTCTGTTCTTGCCCGTACTTTTTTCTGGTTTTTTTTTCAAAGTATGAAATAAAATCTTAATATATTTTCATTTTATCCACTTTTGAAATTTCAAACATAATAAGAGATAAAAATAAGGAGATGAGAAATCATTAAGTTGAAAGTTCATTGGTCGAATGTGACCCGTGTTGTAAAACCATAACATGAATTAATGAAGTCCTACACTAACAAAAGTGACTAATATGTCATTTCTAACTTGAATTATAATAAAATCACATCGGAGTTTTGCTCTATAGATTTAAATGGACTATAAGTCTAGAACCACCCCTTGCAAAGGGTTTCCACAAACTCTCCGAGGATTCACTCTTCAAGGACCACAGTCGAAATGTCAATTCATAGTGGTCCACCTCTCCCGTCCCATGTTTACTTAACTCTTCAAGTGATATTGAGATTGCGGACCACGTCCATAGGAAAGGCTAAGGACACAAAGTTTTTGAGCACCCTTCTGAATGCTTCTGTTGAGTGGCACGCTCCCGGGGTTCATCATGTCATTTAAGTACAACATTGCAATAAAATATGCGTAATTGAAGCTCGGATGTCATGCCCCCCGAGAACATTCACTGAACTTGACGTTAACCTCGAGCTGTGAAACGTCCCTATTCAAGCTCCATCGTCAACTTCGAAAACCAAATTTTTGCTCTCGGGACCTTCTCTTTTTTTATCGTCAGTTTACATCCTTGCCCCGTTGTAACGGGCTTTGCAACTCTCTTTAGATAATTCCTAATTGGAAGGCTTGTGCAGCAAATGGGCTTCCTCGGTTAGTAAATATGATTTATGGCCAAGCAAGCAAAGAATTTGGAACAAAGTTATGAAGGAAGATGAAGATGGAAGTGGAAGAGAGGATGTCGAGAAGAGGAGAAGTGGGAGGTTGGGTCGCCAAATGGGTGGTTTGGGTCGGGCCAGGTTGAGTAAAAAATGATTCGATTTAAATTAACCCATTCATATGTTATACAAATTTAATGACTCATTAATAGCACAAATTGACTCGACTTATTTACTTAAATATTTTATATTTAATCAAACCCATGAAATTCCCTATATACCAAGTTAACCCACTTTAAGCTATTCTTGTGTATATGTCATTTAAATAAAATGGCTATTTAGACTATAAGATGATAAAGAATTGTCTTTCAACATTGCATAGAATTTTCAATTTTTGCATTGATTCTCAATGAAAAATAAGAGAAAGTTAGTACTTGATAGTGAATTTATAAAATTACAGAAATAAATAATGTGGAAGAATTGAAATTTTAATTATATTGAATGTAAGATATTGAAGAAGATAATTTATGTTGACTATGAATTGCACCGACAAGAATTAAGATAAGAATATTATGGAAAAATAACAATGCCAAATGCAACCAAGGAAATATATACTCAATAACTAGCAAGCAAAACTTGCAAGATTAATAGAATTAAAATAATGGGTAGTGGAACTTATTCAATTAATGCTTTGAGCTATAACTAATCTATTAATAAATGTAATTATCTCTATTCCATTATGATAAATATATATTAACATTTTGTAAACTAGTTTGACTCATTATATTAAAATAAAGTGAAATTGTTCACGTGATGAAATAATAAACACTTCAATTATAAACAGTAATGTCTAAACAATATATTTTTAACTAAGTGAAACTTATTATGCAATAAAACAGATGATACCTAAAAACCTGTATTTTAAATGAGGGCACAAATTGTAAATTAAATGGACTTCCTTAAATTCACAATTTCATTGTTTTCAGAATAAGTTATACCATTGTAAAATATACTTGAAAATACTTTCTATTTATTTATTTCTCAAATTTAAACTCAAATACTTGATTTGTTGAAGAAAAGACAAAAAAGCTGAATTACAAAAACTGAAGCTCGTGAAATTTGTCCTTATCCAACAAAATTTAAAAAAATTAAACAAAATGAATTTCGCTAGCCCAATAATATTTATTTTGATGTACGGAATCTAATTATTTGAATAAAACGAGTAATGATTTAAATCAACGATACTTTATTCGTCAAGAACACATGTCCGTAATCTGTGCTAATTTTCTTTAGATTTATATTGACAAGTTATCCGTATGTTCACTATTGTAATATTTTCAAAGGTGAACCATATCATCTATGAATAAACTAAAGATTATTATTTCTTCATCTATTAAAATTGTAGATTAAAAAAGACAAGAGTTACGTTACAAAAGTATTTTTGCTTGGTGATTGTGTTTAAAAAATTTAAGTTCATGGACTCTATTCTTGTCCATACTTTTCTAATTTATCCCTTTAATTCAAGTTTATATTCAGGTACGACAAAAAAAATATTGATATACTTTCATTTTTACTAATTTTTTGAAATTTAAACATAATAAGATATAGAAATTGAGCAATAATAAGATATAGAAATTGAGCAATAAGGATTCATTAATCCAAAAAGCTTATCCCTTGAATATGCCCCATGGGGAACCATACCACATGTCTTGCTACACAACATCAACATGGGCAAAAGTGAAGTGTCAAGTGGCGCACACGAATATAGATAACAAAATCACATATAATCTATTTACTAGATAGTGCTTTACCGACATTGACTTCTACAAATCTGTGGAGAATAATTCTTCGGGGATTGCGATGTCGAATTATCTACTTGCAAACACATATGTCAATTTATGGTGGTCCGACTCTTTGGTTCAAGAGCCTTCATTGAACTTGACGTGACCTTGGGCCATAAAACGTCCCTATTCAAGCTTCACTGTCAATTTCAAATAGCAAAATCGGCACTTAGGTCCTTGATTTAAGAAATTGACAGGATAATTTCAATTTACATCTTTTCCCAATTTAATTTGATCTTAAGCATATTATAATTTACATGTGTGAGAGCTTATGTCAAAATCAAATATCAGTATATAAATAAATCCCGATCTCCCTTTTTTTTTGTTCGCGGGGGATTTATAGCTATCTTTGCTACATGGGCCTGGGCTTTCTCCAATTAGTAATGATTTGTGGGCCAGTTGAAAAGGAGCTCCCAAGTTGCATCCAGTTAGGCACCCAATTGCGTGCTCTCAGAGAGGAGATCGGATATCGAATTTTAATTATTGATGACATATGATTTAAGGGTATTTTGATAATATCATAAGCGGATATCCAATTTGAAAGCTCTCTTTATATAGTATAAATAAATAGATAAAAACTCCATTTGAAGATGACACCTTAGCTATTTACCTGCATTATTATATAATTTGAAAATTTTGATTAATTGCACCCAAAAATTCGAAAAAAATATATACGGAAATATTTATTTTTTAATTCAAACCATGCTTTTAATTTTTCAGCTCATTATTGGTATTTTCTTCTCGAATTTCTTTTTATCAGAATGGATTTCATATGTTACCAGGATAGATCAAGTGCGGTTTGACGCTTGTCATTTTTCTCTGGTTTAAAATGCCACTATTTATATTAAAATTACAACTATACCCTCTGCTGCTTTTTATTAATTATATAATTTAGTGTTTGTTGTCGTAAGTCAATATTAAAATATTTCCGCATAATTTTGATCGTCCAAGTAAAAAAACAAATAGTCGAGAAAAATTTGTTATTAATATTAGACTTCCCTGTATTCTTGTATTAATCAAATTGTACATCGTATAAATGAAAAACATGCACGGATGTATTTCATTCGTTAGCTAAGTTACTCCACATCCTTGGGCACTGAAGAAGTAAGAACGCGAAAATAATTAGCAAAAGTAACGACTTTCCATGCTTTCATTCTTTTTTTATATAATCTTGAAACCCAAATTACATCAATATTTAAAAGACCTTTTTTTTCAATAATTTTGAAACTCAAATTACATTAATATTTGAAAGCGCTTAACTATATAATTTCGACTACATATACTTGAATCTTTACTATATAGTCCAAGACACTATATATATGATCATAATTATATGTTGCCGCAAGCAACACCATCTTCTTCAAGCACCACACGGGGTGCATGTGCAGCTCGGCCCGCACCGGCAGTAGAATCGCCCGTTCTCAGCAGCCACCGCAGCTGCCGCCGGCCCGCCACCGCAGGGTCTGCAGCCACAGTTGTTCCCGGACAAGCACTCCTTGTGGCCCGCCCCTCCTCCGGCCGCCAGGGCCGCGCACCTGTCACAAAACAACCAGCATCAAAACCGCTCAGACAACGTGAGAAACTCGAGTAGCTAGCCGGCGCCCTAGAATCCTCGGATCGACTCCGCCGCCTCACCTGCACGGGGCTCCGCCGGGGCAAGGATAAGGGCAGCCGCACCTGCTGTCGCAGGCGACGGCGACGCGAGTTCCGGTCAGATCCGCCATGAGAACTCCTCCTTCGGCTCTGAAGCTTGCTTATTTTACTGTGACTGGAAGAGGTTGAAGATGAACGAGAGCATCAGAAAGAAGGCGGCTTTTATAAGCAGGGTGACGATGGAGGGCCATGCATGGAGGATGGCACATGGTGGTACAAGCGGTGCATGTAGGACACGTGGCGCTTGCTTATTAGTGCATTCGTCCGTTACAGCTTTGACCGAGGGCCATGGAAACCCGCCTCCTTTTGCTGAGACTCCGTCAACGGTCGCTCAATTTTAGTATTTTTAAATACTGAATTTTAATTATAGAAGCTCATCTCACTTAACTTTAAAACTTACTATTGAATAACTTCCGACCACTTGCATATAATTGTGAAGATTGATGGAGTCAAAAAAAGGTTGGAATAAAGTCCGACCAAAATCGGAAGGCCTGTCCATGGCAATCCGACCACCTAGATCATGTAATATTAAAATTTGGCATTGACACTTTAGAGCAAATATCCGAGGGACTAACTTTCCATTTCAATTGGGGTAGGGGTAAGTAATAATCCAGTTCAATCCGGGAACCGAAGAAAACCGGCCCAAATCAATTGCTTTAAGGTTGAAATTAAGGAAAATTGGTTGGGTTCCTAATCCGTAAACCTGGAACCAACCACCCAAGATTGGTTCGGTTTCAATTCCAAGGCAAGACAGCTAGTTCTACCTTGGAATCATACGATTCCCCGATTAAATCGCTTTTGCAATCATCAAGAATTGAAGCGTTGTCTTCAACACAAAGAAACAACTACATAACTATTTGGCCAAGCAAATATTTTTATAGTGAAATGGTACTACTTTACATTTGATTATAAGAATATGTTTTTTTACCATAATATAAAATAGTGCAATTCTTGATTCCAATGGTTTAGAGATTGGTGATTCCAAAACAGATTGGTTTGATTCTCGATTCTTCACACAAACCGGAATTTGGCTCATCATGGAACCAATCACCCATAATTTGGAATCATGAAGAACAAGGGTATGGATGGCAATGGATGAGCAAATAAAATCTTAAAGTACATTATCAAGTTATTCTCATTGTAACTCATTTACTTCAAACTCTTTTTATGATAGAAAAGACTCTTGAGTGACATATTTACCCTCCTACAAAAACACCATTAAAATGTTAGAAAAAATTAAGATGAAACAAAAACTTAAAAAGAATCTAGAAGCTTCATGGCCGTTACTGTTCAACAACTTCAAGAGCACGTCCAGCCCTGCTTAGAGCCGCCTGGACATCCGGCTGTGTTCAATTCCTCTTTCTTTTTTTTTTTTTTTTTTGGAACTTTTGTTGTAATATTCCTCCTTATTCCTTAGTGTTCATCTTTCTAGAGAACTCCTCCATTTTCCATCTACCTTTTTTTTTTTTTTTTTTTTTTTGGGTCCTACATTTTTCCTCTACTTTCATCAGTCAAATACTAGCAAAATCAATCCATGGACTTTGCCACCTTGATCACTGCTTCTCCAAATCTCGGAAGTCTCTCTATAGAAAGATTGGCATATTGTAGCTGATATTTGCCCCGCCATGACTGTTCAAGGCATATTTCATGATATCACGAAATCCTACAGTTTCGAAAAAAAAAAAGGGAAGAGGTTCAACAGTGCATGGACAACCTTGACTAAGGTTGTTGTCCACAAATGAGTGCTTGAAGATGACGAACGGTGAATGGAAGAAGATGAACAATATTTGTGATAACCGTGCTTCAATTTTTTTCTTGTCTATTTTTATTTAACTTTATTTTTTCTAACATGGCATCAAGTGTCATGTTGAAGCCACATTAGATTTTTAATGGTGATTTCTAATAGAATCTTAACGAAGGGTAATTGTGTCATTTGGGTATTAGTTAGTGGTTTTTGTGTCGCAAAAAAAAAAAATTGGAGCAAATTTGACATGGTGGGCATAATTCGGGGTTCTTGGTGGTTTTTTCCTTTTTTTTTTTTTAAAAGATAATTGTATTAGAAGTTCTAAAACTTATCATGAAAATCCAATTAAATTTAAAACTTACAAAAAGTGCAATCAAATCTTAAAATTTGTCAAATTGATTTAATCAAATTCTTCCGTAGATTTCGTCCAATTTAGCTAATGAAAAATGCTGACGGATTTTTTTTTTAGTATTTTTTTCTCTCCTACAAGGTGATGGCGTGGTCAAATTGACATTATTTTGATGCAAATTTGACTTTTAGTATAAATTTAAATAATAAAATATAAAAAATAAGCTAATTAAATAAAATTAATTTTAAAAAAATAAACCAAAAAGAAGACAAACTAGCGGTGAGAGTTCAACACCGCAGCCTCACTATCGCTGAGAAGGGCTGTCGAGGGTGGGGGATGACCAGTGTTGAGGGTTCACTAGTTTGTCCTTTTTCTTCTTTCTTTTTTATTTTTTAATTTAGCTTATTTATAAATTGTATATATGTATAAGAATCAGATTTGGATCACAAAAACATTATTCTAATTTAGCTGTGAAACTTCCCTATTCAAGCTCCATCGTCAACTTTGAAAAGCAAATTTTGCTCTCAGGACATTTTTCTATCGTCGGTTTGCATATTTGGGCCATTGTTACGGGCTTTGCAACCATCTTTAGATATTCCTAATTGGAAAGCTTGGCATACGGGCTTATTCAGTTAGTCAATATGATTTATGGCCAACATTAGCCTCGATGCATGCAAAGTTATGGAGGCCATAGGTCTATTGACATTGCCAAGCAAGCAAAGAGATTGGAACAAGGTTATGGAGGGAGATGAAGATGGAAGTGGAAGATAAGATGTTGAGAAGAGGGGAAGTGGGAGGTAGGGTCGCCAAATGGGCGGGTCGGGTTGAGTTAGGTTGGGTTCAAGTTGAAAATGATTCGATCCAAATTGATCCATTCATATGTTATACAAATTTAATGACTCATTAACATCACAACTTGACTCGACTTATTTACTTATGTATTTCTATTTAATCCAACTTACGAAAATTCGTATTTACCAAGTTAACTCACTTTAAACTCTTCTTGTGTATATGTCATTTAAATAAAACCTCTATTTAGACAATAAGATGAAAAAGAAGAATTGTCTTTCAACATTGCATAGAATTTTCAACTTTTGTATTGATTCTCAATGAAGAATAAGATAATGCTTTGAGCTATGAATAATCTATTAATAAATGTAATTATTATTCCGATATATATATATATAATTTTAAAATTTTGTAAACTAATTGACTCATTATATTAAAATAAAGTGAAGTTCACGTAATGATATAATAAATACTTCATATCATAAATAGGAAGGTCTAAAGGATATATTATTAACTAAGTGAAACTTATCATGCAATAAAATACGTGATACCTAAAATCCTGTATTTCAAATGAGGGCACAAAATTGTAAATTAAATGGACTTCCTTAAATGCACAATTTGATTGTTTTCAGAATAAGTTTTACCATTGCAAAATGTACTTGAAGATACTTTCTATTTATTTATTATTCAAATTTAAACTCAAATACTTAAATTGTTGAAGAAAAGACAAAAAAGCTGAATTACAAAAATTGAAGCTCGTAAAATTTTTCCTTATCCATAATTTTAAAATACTAAACGAAATGAATTTCACTAGCACAGTAATATTTATTCTGATGTACCGAATATAATTATTTGAATAAAACAAGTAATGATTTGAATCAACAATACTTTATTTGTCAAGAGCACATGTCTGTAATTTGTGCTAATTTTCTTTAGATTTATATTGACAGGTTATCTATATGTTTTTTTTAGCCGAATATCTATATGTTAACTATTGTGATATTTTCAAAAGTGAACCGTATCATCTATGAGTAAGCTAAAAATTATTCTTTCTTTCTCTATTTAAATTGTAGATTAAAAAAGACAAGAATTACGTTACAAAAGTATTTTTGCTTAGTAATTGTGTTTCAAAAATTAAAGCTCATGGACTCTATCCTTGTCCATACTTTTTCTAATTTATTCCTTTACTTCAAGTTTATATTCAGGTAAATGATTTTATCTTACTAATCTTTTCAAAATTTAAACATAATAAGAGATAGAAATTGAGAAATGAGAAGTCATTAAGCTAAAAAGCTTATCCCTTGAATATGCCTCACGTGGGGAACTATGCCACGTGTCTTGCTGATCGACATCCGCATGAGCAAAAGTGAAGTGCCAAGTGGCGCACAATAAAGCAAGCACTCTCAGTTTGGACTTTTATCATAGATAACAAAATCACACATAATTTATTTACCATATAGTGTTTTGCCGATAGTGGCTTCTACAAATCTTTTGAGAATAATTCTATAGGGATTGCGATGTTGAATTATTTATGCGCAAATACATATGTCAATTTATGGTGATCCGACTCTTTGGTTGAAGAGAACTTGACGTGACCTAGGGCTATAAAACTTCCCCATTCAAGCTCCATTGTCAACTTCAAATAGCAAAATTGGCACTTAGGTCCTTGATTTAAGAAATTTCCCGGATAATTTCAATTTACATCTTTGGCCAATTTAATGAAATCTTAAGCATATTATAATTTATATATCTCAGAGTTTACGTCAAAATTAAACATCAGTATATAAATAAATCCCAATCTCCCTTTTTCTCGCGGGGGATTTATAGCTATCTTTACTACATGGGCCTGGGCTTTCAGTAATGATTTGTGGGCCGGTTGAAAACGAGCTTCCGAATTGCATCCAGTTATGCACCCAATTGCGAACTCTCAAAGAAGAGATGGTACATTGAATTTTAATTACGGGTATTTTGATTATATGATAAATGAATATCCAATTTAAATTTTTTTTTATAATATAAATAATAGATAAAAACTCCATTTGCAGAGGAAACCTTAGCTATTTACCTGCATTATTATATAAATTGAATATTTCGATTTATCATCACAATCACAGAGACAAGAATAAATCTATCAATTCAATTGCACCCAAAAATTCAGAAAAAAAATATATGAAACAATGTATTCTTGAAAATTACAACTAGACCCTTGAGGGAGAAAATAACCTCCATCTTGAGC
The DNA here is from genome assembly GCA_017140395.1 of Eucalyptus lansdowneana. NCBI lineage: Eukaryota > Viridiplantae > Streptophyta > Magnoliopsida > Myrtales > Myrtaceae > Eucalyptus > Eucalyptus lansdowneana. The sequence goes on along the minus strand of CM029489.1, from coordinate 5,938,593 downwards.
TGCTTTTTGTTAGTTATATAATTTAGTATTTGTTCTCGTAGTTCATTATTAAAAATTGCCGCATAATTTTGATCGTCCATGTAAAGAAACAAATAGTCGAGAAAAATAGGTTATTAATATTAGACTTCGAAAAGGGGAAGGTTGATGCGATTAAGTTATTGTATTAATCAAATTGAATATCTTATAAATGAAAAGCAGGCATGAATGTATCCGATTCATAACAAAATTTTAGGACTTTTCATAAATTTATCATAGTTTTTTTTAATATATAATTTTGAAACCCAAATTACGTTAATAACAAATGTTTTCGACAATAATTTAAGCATTGTCTTAGACATGAAGAATAACAAATGTTTTTGTAGTGAAATGGTACTATTTTCATATTTAATTATAAGAATACGATATTTTACCATAACATAAAATAGTGCGGTTCTTGATTGTGGCGGTTCAGGAATTGGCAATTCTAGAACCAATCCATTTGATTCTCAATTCTTTACATAAATCGGGATTTTAGCTTACCATGGAATCAATCACCCATAATTTGGGAATTGTTAAGAGTAATGGTATGGACGGTGATGGATGAGCGCATAAAATCTTAAAGTACATCGCTAAATTATTTTCATTGTAACTCATTTACTTCAAATCTGGACATCTGGCGGTCCACAATTCCTCTTTCTTATTTTTCCTTTTTTTTTTTTTGGCTTTTGTTGTAATATTCTTCCTTATTTCTTTAGTGTTCATCTTTTTGGGCGAACTCTCCATTTTCCACCTACTTTTTTTTTTTTTTCCTTTGGGTTCTACAATTTTTCCTATACTTTCATCAGTCAAATACAAGCAAAATCAATCCATGGACTTTGCCACCTTGATCACTGCATCTCCAAAACTTGGAAATCTATCCATAGGAAGATTGGCAAATAGTAGCTGATATTTGCCCTGCCGTGACTCTTCATGGCATATTTCATGACATCACGAAATCCTACGGCTTCGAGAAAAGAAGGAAAAGGTTTGACAGTGCATTAACAACCTTGACCGAGGTTGTTGTCCACGGATGAGTGCTTGAAGAATACGAACAGTTAATGGAAGATGATGAACATTATTTGTGATAACCATACTTCGATCTTTTTTTCTTTTCTAGTTTTTATTTAATTTCATTTTTTGACATGGCACCGAGCATCACGTCGAAGCCATGTTAGAATTTTAATGCTGATTTCTAATAAAATCTTAACAAAGAGTAATGTGTTATATGGGTGTTAGTTCGTGGTTTTTGTGTCGCAAAAAAAAAAAAAAAAAAATTAAAGCAAATGTGACATGGTAGGTATAATTTGAGATTCTTGGTAGTTTTTTCTCTTATTATTTTTTTTAAAGATAATTGTATGTGAAGTCTTAAAACTTGTCATGAAAGTCCGATTGAGTCTTAAAACTTAAAAAAAGTATAATTAAATCCTAAAAATTATTAAATTGATTTAGTTGGGTTCTTCTATTATTTTTTATTTCAATTTTGCTAATGGAAAATGTTGATGTGAACATTTTTAGTATTTTTCTCTCCGACAAGGTGTTAGTGTGGTTAAATCAACATTATTTTGGTCCAAATTTGACTTTTAATACTAGTTTAAATAATAAAATATAAAAAATTAGCTAAATTAAAAAAAAAAGAAGATAAACTAGTGGTGAGAGTTCATCATCGCAGCCTGACCATCGTTGAGAAGGGTTGGCGAGGGTGGGGATATTCGGCAGTGAGGGCTCACTAGTTTATCCTTTTTCTTCTTTCTTTTTTATTATTTTTAATTTAGCTTATTTTTAAGTTTGATATTGGTATAAAAATCAGATTTGGATCACAAAAACATTGTTTTGATCCTATATTTCATTACACAGCCACATTATTGCCACGTAAAGAGAGAAAATGTTAAAAAAGCTACATTAGCATTTTCTATTAGCTAAATTGGACAAAGTTAATGGAAAAGACTCGATTGCACTATTATGACAAGTTTTAGAATTTAATGAGATTTAGAATTCAATTGGACTTTTATAACAAGTTTTAGGACTTATGCTATGCTTATCCCCATTTTTTAAATTGCAACTACATGCTATTGTGGGAAAATTTCAATTAAGATCTCAAATGCCCTCTTTTTTTTCAAATAAATGCCCAATATACACCTTATTTCCAATAAGAGTCTTTGCTATATTAGTCTGAGAGAAGGGCTTGGCCTCGGCAGGTTGTCAAGGGCATTTTTGTCATTTACATATTTATTTATTTTCTTTTTTCTATTTTTCCTTTCCTTTTTGCTGGTGGCTAATCTTAGCAATGGCTGGCCATCGTCAACATCTAGAGAGAGCAAGGTATTGTTGAAAGCCACAAGTGAGGGACGCCTTTGCCAGCCATAGCCAAGACTTGCCCTCGCTAAATCTAGGCATGACTCAATTTTGTGTTTCGCTAACACTGCATAATATGACTAGCGAAAAATGTCAATGTGGTTTTTTATTTATATTTTATCTTTCTCACGTGGCGTTTTACGTGGTGTTAAGGTTAACTAAAAATACTAAGACAACATTGTTTTGATCCAAAGCCTAATTTTTACACAATATCTTAATTAAATTAGGTTAAAAAATCCAAAATTTTTTCATAAAAAAAGACAAACTCAAAAGAGAAGAAAAAAGCTAAAATTTAAAAAACGCACACACTAAAGAAAAAACCAGGGCCTCCACATGTGGTCACAGCCCCATCGCAGTTGGGGTGCTAGCAACCCGACTGGCCATTGCTAATGCCCTACTGGAGTTGGGGTAGTGGCCACAGGCTGGAGGCCCTATATTCTGTTTCTTTTTAAAAAACTTTTAGCTTTATTAATTTTTAATCTATTTTGAATAAAATTTAGGTCAAAATTGCCTTTGGACAAAAGTTCCCTTGATCGACTGAAATATCATACTCTTATTTAAAACTCCTATAGCTACTTTAGAATCTTTTTGGAAATAAGATTTAACTTATGCTCTCATTTGAGAAAATAATAACACTTCATATCTTTAATTCAATTCTTTTAATTTTTATTTTACCTTGCACACATGCAGGTTGGTTCCAACGAAATGGGACACAATATTCAATAATTTTGAGGACCGATCCAGTTCTTTCCTTTTTCCACAAAAAATCAAGACATTTTCCATGTAAATCATTTCAAATTTCGGGTAAATATGTGATCCAGCGAGTCGTCGAATTCAACAGATTTTGCTTTGCCAGATCTCCTTGGAAATTGATAAAATTTACAAATACCCTTAGCTAGATAATTCCCCTTTCATAAGTAACAAGCTTGTATATTGTATGAAGTAAATGAAATGCACGAATTAGACACGCGCACCTAATGTGAAATAGAAAAGAATTTTCATGTGACGACATAATGAGTTAATAAAAGCACATATGATTTTAAAATTGAGCCCCACATAAAATGACAACTATGTCATATGCCTAAGTGCTACGTTCAGTTGGGCGATCTGATAAAAAGTACTTCTCCTGCAAGGAAAACTTGCTCAATTGTAGAAACCTTCACTCCTCTCTCTCTCTCTCTCTTTCTTTTGCTTGTACAGGAGGGAAAAGTTCGTCCAAAAGGAGAGATCTTTTGGATCGCTTCGTTGAAGCGAAATCCCGTGGCATTGGATTTGATTAGCGAGTTGACGCAACACTCTGTCCCCAACCCCTCTCTGTCTCTCACATCCACCGGCTCTTCGCCTTTTCAGGGTCCAAGCTTGATCCGCAATTCTCTCCCTCTCTTTTCCTCCTCTCTCTCTCTCTCTCTCTAGCTCCTTTCTTGCCCCTCCCGCCTCACATTTCGAAGCAAAAACCAACTTGGAGCAGAAGTTATGGTTTTTTAGACATTTCCCATTTAGAATTTTCCTCGTGGCAGCTCGGAAGTTCGGACGTTTGGTTGCCATCCTTGTTCTTGTTCCAAGGTAATTGCAATGCCCGTGCGCTTTCGTGATCTGGGTTTTTCGTGTTTATTGGCATTTGTGATTTCGGCGTCTGATTCGGGGGTTTCTTCCTTGATGGGCTTTTCAGGCATTGGGGGTTTCTCAGCATAGGAGGGAGAACTTTGGGTTGCAAATAAGGACGGAGAACTTTGGTTGATCTTCTGGATCAGGGTTTTTCCTCATTCGTTTTTGCCGTAGTATTAAGCATTTTTTGGTTTTCGCATTGAAGCAATTCACCAAGGGAAAGTTGTAGAAATTGATAGGAATTAAGACCCTTTGGTTTCTTTTGGGAATGCTGATCGATGACAGTCTCAATTTTAGAAAAGAGGGGTTTCTCTCGGAACCGGTACTTTGATTTGACGAAGAGGGCAAATTTGACGTGGGATAATGGGTTGCATTTGCACCAAAGGAATACTTCCCGCCCATTACAGGATTAAAGACGGGGGTTTGAAGCTTGGCAAATCTTCAAAAAGGTCTGTTGCATCCTTAAGGAGAGATGAACTGGCGGTTTCAGCCAATGGTGGAGGCAACGATACTGCAGATCCACTGATACCAAGCCCACATGAGGTTGAGAATGAAGTGGAGGATAGGAAAAACCTTGATTTCAATGAGAAACTGTCAAAATCCCTTCAAAGACGAGCTACGATGGATGTGGCAAGTGGGGGACACACACAAGTACAGTTGAAAGTGGGTAAAGTAGGTGGCTTTCCCCTTGGTGAGAGAGGAGCACAAGTGGTAGCCGGATGGCCTTCTTGGCTGACAGCAGTGGCCGGAGAAGCTATTAACGGATGGGTGCCTCGAAGGGCCGATTCATTTGAGAAGCTGGAAAAGGTCATTTCTCTACCTTTATCTTTTATGGTGAATCTCCTGTAAAAGAAAAAAGATGCACATTTCTTTTAACCCAAGTGTATGTTCTTTAGCTAGTATTGAATCTTTTTGTTTACTATTTGCTAAGTTGTGGACATAAACTACTACCTTTCTCGAGAACTTTTGATGCTGCGTAGATCCATGTTAGCTAGACATTAATTGAAAAGCACGTTTGAACTACTTGGCTCGCATTTTAGCTCTCACCCTAGTCAATTTTCTTTTTTTTTATTTGACAAGTTTCAGGTGAATGGAAAAATTTGTGATGTTCATTTCTGGAGAGGCATAAACAGTTTTTATCTCGCAAGTGTTAAATAGGATGCTGGGACCATACTATGTCGAATGATGGATGTATCTGGTCTTAAACTTGTAATCACTGCATGTTTTCTAGAGAAAACTTTCAACCATATTAAGCCTTTTTAAGCCGGCATGCTATGTGAACTCCAAGTGGTTGCTCAAGTGGTGAGCATAGTTGTCATTCTCGCTTAAGGCTTGGGCTTAAATCACCACACTTGTGCATTCTCTTGGAGTCACCCCAGGAGCACAAACTTACGTGTTTATGGCAATTACTTGGTGTGCATGTGACAGAGAGTCTGTCACATCTGATGGGGACTAATTGGGTGCTCAAGTAGCATGGACACCATTGACATTCATCAAACAAAAAGCTGGGATGCTATGCGGGTTGATGTTAGAGTGAGAGGTTTTGGTTGGAATTGGTCAGTTCAGTTAGACACCACTCCATTGATAAGCCGTTGATCAATAAAACATTGTCAATGGCTCATATGATCGAAAGGTCATTGTTACCATTTGGATAGTTTCTTGAGATGTTAGTGATGGAATAACTACATGAATTTTTGGGATTAAGAGAGCCTCGATTTCGAATGTACACGTTCTATCCTCATTCAGAGAATTCTAAGGCACATAACTCGTTGATTTGACATTCCAGTAAAAAGGTAGAGTCCTTCCATGAATTGATAGAGACAGAGTTAATAGACATCTTAAATGCATTTTGTTTAACTCTGGATACTCTAGTATTTTTCCCTTTTGTGCATTTGAGCATTTATTCTCAGCTCTCTCAGGGATATTTATAGCTAAGAGATAGTCATGAGTATAGACACTTAATGTTTTTGTTGTCTACCTGTGAAAAGAATCTATATTCTAAAATCCTTCCCAATGATACAGATTGGGCAAGGTACTTACAGCAGTGTATATAGAGCACGTGACCTGGAAACGAATGCAATTGTAGCCTTGAAAAAGGTTCGATTTGCTAATATGGACCCAGAGAGTGTTCGATTCATGGCAAGGGAGATAATTATCTTGCGAAAGCTTGACCATCCAAATGTCATGAAGCTGGAGGGTTTGATAACTTCAAGGGTTTCTGGCAGTCTGTATCTTGTGTTTGAATATATGGACCATGATCTTGCTGGCCTCGCTGCCACTCCGAGTATAAAGTTCACTGAATCTCAGGTACACACTTGTTGTGTTTAATACTTCCTTGGTTGAATTAGATGTTATTCATGTGACCAACAAGTTGGGTAGAGTATGGATAAGGTGGAGTTGTTCTAAGAGGCTACTGCATCAATTGGACAGTAGAACAAAAGTTTGTAGGTTTATGTAGCTTCCCAGGTTTTCTCACAATTGATGCTTGAGTTTCTATCTTCATTCCTTAGATCTTCTCATTTACCATTTGATGCTGCATCTTCACATTTACCGTTTGCTATATAGTCTTGAATATAAAAGGGAGAATGTGGACATTTTATTTTAGATCAAAACTCTTTCTTCAATATAAGGTCTTCATTCCTAAGCATTATCTGTAATTGTGATTCACCACTTTCTACTTGCTGTAGTTTCTTACTAAACTATAAAGATGATATAGACTTTCTTTGACTGACTTATTTTTTTAATTTCTTCCTCTAGATCAAATGTTACATGCAACAACTACTTTGTGGACTTGAACATTGCCACAGCCATGGTGTTCTACATCGTGACATAAAAGGCTCTAACTTGTTAGTTGACAACGATGGCAATCTCAAAATTGGAGATTTTGGATTGGCAACTTTTTTCCGGACCAATCAAAAGCAGCCTCTAACGAGTCGCGTAGTCACTCTCTGGTACCGACCTCCTGAGCTGTTGCTTGGTTCTTCAGATTATGGAGCTTCTGTGGATTTGTGGAGTTCTGGTTGCATCCTAGCTGAATTGTTTGCTGGGAAGCCCATAATGCCTGGAAGAACAGAGGTGCCATTCCTTATGTAGTGCCTAATTTGTTTACAATATTAGAACATTGGGAAAAACATTGTTTCAGTCGTATAGTGTTTCGAAAATTCTATACCCAATGTTTACTTGAGCATTTTTGCCTTGTGTACAATAGCTTGATGTCTATACTTTCAGTTACATAAAATCTAATCTAAGAGTCTTGAAGAGCATTCCTTAGTCTACTTATGCATGACATAAATTATAATCAGCATCAATTTCATAGAAAATGGCAACAGAATTTGATTTTACAAGCTTCTATTTCAGGGTTTTGTTTATTTATTTATATTGGCAGTATTTTCTGTAAGAGGGTGGATGTGTCATATCTACCTTAATATGTAGTGTTGTGTAAAGCTAATGTCAAAATGCAGTCTGAAATACTTCCGAGTCTATAATAAATATTTAAGCACTTCTGAGTCTATAATAAATAATTGTCTATGCGATTCACCAATTCTTATCTGATCATGAAATATTTGTAGGTGGAGCAATTGCACAAAATTTTCAAACTTTGTGGGTCTCCTTCAGAAGAATATTGGAAGAAGTCAAAATTGCCACATGCAACCATTTTCAAGCCTCAGCAACCTTACAAGCGCTGTCTTCTGGAGACATTTAAGGATTTTCCTTCATCCGCATTGGGCCTGCTAAATGTTCTTCTTGCAGTTGAACCAGAATGCCGTGGAACGGCTTCCTCAGCCCTTCGGAATGAGGTAGGTCCTAAGTTTTTCCTTTTCAGCTTTCTTGATGTCATGTATGGCTTGTTCCTCCCTAGCGTGTCTACTTTCAAATACATTTTGTGTGCCAATTTTCTTATTGTTATTGCAACTTTGAATAATTCAGCAGATTTCTTTGATAACTTTGAAATACTAACCTTCAAAGTACAACCTTTTTCATGAAACGATGTGATAACTTTTTAATAGGATATTGAATCAAGTGGGGCCTGTGTTTTTAATATTGACTTACTGCTCAGTAAACAAATTTTAGGAAGAAATTTTTTCTATCTATGACACTGCAAGCTGATCTTTTGCTTTTTATCTTCCTTTTAGTTACAACTGTTAATATCCTTTACTTTGATTTACTATCCCAGTTCTTCACATCCAATCCTCTTCCAAGTGATCCGTCAAGTTTGCCAAAGTATCCATCAAGCAAGGAGTTTGATGCCAGACTTCGAGATGAGGAAGCCAGAAAGTGAGTCATCTTCTGTGTTGTTTTACTAAAAGAAATCTCCACTTTTGGCCATAAATGTGGCTGTGGGTCTGTGCTGATTAGAGAAACAGTCTTTAGCACTAATTTAAAATCTGATCACAGATGGCTAGCCGAAATAAAAAAAAAAAAATCCCAAAGGAAAGAACAACTCTACAGAAAGTTTGAAGTCTTGTCAAAATCTTGCTATATAGAAACTGATAGAAAAAAGGACTTTCTGTTAATTACTTGCTGCAAATGAACTATCAACTAGTTCATCCTTGTACAAACAAAAACGTTTCATCAAGTTTCCACTTTTGTACTGTAAAATAAATATGACCATTGTTAATGCAGTTACTTTTCCCTTTTTTCAAAATGTGTAATGGCGGAGGAGTTGGATTGACATATTATGGGGAAGGAAAAACTTGCTTATGTAGCCACTTAGAATTGCTTCATAAGAAGTGTTTCCTACACTCCACATCATGCTACTAACCCTACAGTTGGTTGATTTTTATTCCAGGCGTAAAGCTACTGCCGGTAAAGCTCGTGGTCTTGAATCAATTAGAAAGGGTTCGAAAGAGTCTAAAGTTGTGCCTACATCAAATGCCAATGCTGATTTAAAGGCATCCATCCAGGTAACTGGACCTTCTAATAATATCTCATACATATATGTAAGTTGAAGGGTTGGATGTGAATGCCTTAACACAAATTCAGCGTAGGCATACATATATTGCAGAGGGACCCATTTTTTCATAGCTTAACTGCATTTATTATTATTTTTATTACCTTCTTTAGAAGCGACAAGAGCAATCGAATCCCAGAAGTACCAGTGCGAAACCAGGAGGAACGACCCAGAACAATTTCATTCTATCTGGACAATCAGCACAACCCAGTCTTAATACATCAACACAAATTGGAAATGCAAATGAGGTTGAGGCTTTGATTGTGCCAGACCGAGAACTCGATTCTCCAAGAGGTGGGGCCGAGTTGACAAGGCAGAGATCTTTCATGCAAAGAAGAGCATCACAGTTATCCAGGTTTTCTAATTCTGTTGCAGTGGGAGGTGATTCGCATCTCGATTGTAGTAGGGAGAAGGGTGCTAACACCCAATGGAGGGATGAGGCTTTTGTTGCCAGGTGTAGTCATCCAGATGGTGGTGAATTAGCAGGAAAGCATGACTGGTCACATCATTTGTTACATAGGCCGATATCTTTGATTAAGAAGGGGGAAGAGCACTCCCGGAGGGAGTCCATCGCGGTAATTGCATTATAACTTAAACAAGCTATTTAACTTTGTCTTTGCTAGGGATTTTTTCCCCTTTTTCCGGTTCCCTTTCCACTTAGTTGAAGGTGAAATAATCTGACTCAACCATTTTCCTTTTATATATATAGCTTTGGTAATGCTGTTTAGTGTTTCTTGGCATTCTCTGTATTTGTTTTCCTTTATGTACTATCATGAATAAAATGCTTGGGCATATGGAGTTGAAAAAAGCAATGGACGTCATCATGTCCATGTCGTCATTGGAAGTCAAGTTGTGTTAAGTGCATCTTTATCTCTTTGCTCAAACGACTTGCTATGACAATTGGTATTGAATATCTTTGCTCATATAATATTGAGAGATCAATCGAAAGTATCTGAGAAATCATAAAAAATTGCTTTGGAGAATAATTTTTGTGGTAGCTTCATGTCAAATGTCAAAGAATGACATCAACTAATTGTAGAGTATAGATGAGGATCATTTTTTCTCTTGCCTTTGGTGTGGTGATTTGCAAGCTATGATCTGAAAAGCTGATTATCTTCTCTTGTTTGTGTTTGCAGAGTTATTCTCCCAAAAAGAGCCGAATCCACTATTCTGGACCTTTGCTTCCCTCGGGAGATGACCTCGATGAAATGCTCAAGGAGCATGAGCGGCAAATACAAAATGCCGTCCGGAAAGCTCGCCTTGATAAGGTCAAGACGAAGAGAGAGTATGCCGATCACGGGCAGACAGAGTCACTTCTCTATTGGGCAAATGGTAGGTGATTATAAGGATGACAAGGAATAAGTGCATTTCTCTCTCGAAGCAAGGAGGCCCATGAGATGGCAACAATGTCGACAGGAAGCAGAATTCCTATCCAGAAGCGGTAAAAGATATGATCGACACAAGCATTTTGTGTTGGAGCCTCAGCTAATTGTATGTCATCGAGTACTTTTTCGAAGCACTTGATGATGCTCCTTGTGTCGTATCAAATCCGAAGCAATCGGATTTGGTAAAAATCAGGTGGCGGTCTTGTTTGGTGCTCCAACAATGGAAAGGGCTGTATATTGTCAATGTTTACTCTGATTGTTGGAAGGATTCTCTGTACAGTGATGGCCCATCCCTATCTATTCATTGATTGTTCCCTGATTATGGAAATGTTACTACATAATCCGAAATAGTACGGCTGAAATCTGGTAATATGAGGCACGGTATACTATATAGTCCCCCTCCAGCTCAATCCCTCTCTTGCTCACTCTAGCTTCCTCTTTGTTCGCTCCCCTCTCTTCAGCTCCCTCTCTCACTCAATTTGCTTCAGTTCTCTCTCTTCGCTCTTGTGCCCTCACCGATCGGACAGAATGATGAGTTTTTCTACTCACAAGATAATTTGTTTTGTCAGTTCTCCTTCCTTAGTTATGCGGCCTGCCATATGTATACTAAACGAAACGCAAGCCTAACATTAAAAAAATGGTTAATATCCTAAAAAATCTTAAATTGGTACATCTGTTACAAATTTATCCAAAATTATTTTTTTGACCATAAAAAATCCCATACTTGTAACAAATTTACCCCGATTGACTATAAAAAACCATAAACTAGTACATTTACAACAAATTTATCTTAAACTAAATTATTCGACTGCAAAAAACCTTAAACTAATAAATTTGTAACAAATATACCATCCGCTAAATTAGATTAATACCATAAAAAAATCACAAAAATTGTAAACTGTAACAAACGATGTGTAAAATCTTAAATTGATATACTAGTTAACTATCACGTGTAATTTAACTTAATAATTTAACAATAAAATTTAACGAAAAGTAACAAAAGGTAAATTTGTCACAAGTGTACTAGTTTGGGGTAAATTTATTAAAGGTATACTAGTTTGGGGTTTTTAGTAGTAAAAAAAATAGTTTAGAATAAATTTGTCACAAATGTATCAGTTTGGGGTTTTTCATAATATTAACCCTTAAAAAAATAGGAAAATGTAGGAAAATAGTGAAAGCAGATGGTAGTGATCGTTAGATGAGTTCAGAAAGACAAGCCTAACATAAAAAAAAAGGGATAATAGTGAAAACAATTTATAGTGTGAGTTCAGAAAGACAAGCCTAACATAAAAAAAAGGGATAATAGTGAAAACAATTGATAGTGGTCGCAAGATGAGTTTTCTTTGTCTTCCTTGGTCATTGCTTGCCATATGTAAATTGAAAGAAATGCAAGCCTAACATTAAAAAAGAAGAAAAGGAAAATAGTGAAAGCAGTTCAGAAAAGCAAGCCTAACATATATATATATATAAAGGGATAACAGTTGACAGTGATCCCTAGATAAGTTTTCTTCGTCGAGAACACATCTTTAGTGCCAGCCGCCACCGCCCTTTTTCGCTCTTGAGTACTTGTTGCTGCAGGGTCTAGATGGCAAGATTATAGGAGCTAATGACCAGTGTCTCTAAATTAGGAGACATCCACCTCAAGCTTTCCGTTAGTTGAGAACTTGTATCAACATATCCAGAAGTGTTGCACATGATTTGAAGTCTTAGATGCTTGACATTCCATAATGGAGGAAGCATTTCACTTCTAATTTCTTTTGGAAGAACCAATGCCTATGTACATAAAAGAAGAATAGCAAGATTCTAACGTTGAGTTCACATTAGTATGCAAATACTCAATACAAAATACTGATTTGGAAAACATTTACTTACCTTGACTTCCTTACAAATCAGTGTTAACGAGTTGCAACGGCCGAAATACTTTAGGAACTTGGCTGCCTTGAGATAGCTCCTCCTCTTGTTGCGGACTCTGAAATCCACCTCCAGTCTCGCATTGACCAATTTTGTCGAATCTCGTGGACCGATGACCAGGATGTTGGGGCCGTCATATTGGAACGACACGAGATTAGGAGTTTGGGTCTTTACTCTGATCAGAGACTTGGATCCAATCAAGGCGATAGTTTTGAATCCAGTCAAGGCGAGGTGCTTGAGATTCTTGTGAGTTATCCTGATGCGCTCGGCGGACGGGCTCCCCTCGAGCCTCAAGGTCTCTAGGAGGTGAAGCTGAGAGACCGCTTTTCTGATGGTCCCGATTCCGACCATGCACAGATGCAGAGCAAGCTCCCTCAGATTTCTAGTGCCTTGTACTTGGAGAGCTGACAGCTCCTCTTCCGGGTAGGGTATGGTGAAACACGAAGTGTAGCTGAAGGATATGAGGTTTGGGGCTGATATTGAAATCGAAAGGTTTTGCTTCTCAAACATGGCCGATGCCTCAAAAGTCTCGAGCTTCGGTCCACAGATGAGGAGGTCCTTGGAGCGGGAGCAGTCGATCAGCTCCACGCGCCGGAGTGCCGGGCAGCTCAGCATTAGCTCGTTCGAGAATTCTTCGCTCTTTTGGACTCTGTGTAGGACCAGTTCTTCCAAGCGAGGCAGCCTCGTCTTGACGCCCCGCATTGAGAGATGGCTCACGTGGAGGACAGAGATGGTGTCAGACACCAAGTCGGGGCACATTTGCTTGTAACAGCTTCTGTCGGGATAGTTGACGATGCGGTCAAGACTAAGGTGTCGGAGATTGAGACTCGAGGCGATATCTATCCACTTGGGCACTGTGGGTTTCAACTTCTTGTCTGTTGAGAAGACCAATAAGCTCATCGAGTCGATGCTGAGGTTGAGCTCATGGCGTCGCGTGATGTAATGATCGATATATTCTAGAAAAGCATCGTCTTTTCTCCCGAAGGTTTTTTCATTGAATTCTAGAGCGGGAAGAGTGTTGAAGGCGTGATTCCAATCTCTAGAGAGGATGCACATTTGTGTTGCGTCCCTCGGAGACAATCTTGACATGATTTCTTGAATCATCGATCGAGGCAAATAAAGAGCACGGCCTTTGGAGATCTCCGCCATCATCGTCAACAAAACTTTCTGCAATAAAACATAAAACGATTGGATTTACGTGACAGCAAAACCGTACACAGTGAAATCCTAAAGCGCAACAAGAATAGGCCAAAAGAAACACTAGCGTCACCCTTGATCGTACACTAATAACAGTCACACTCTGCCCGGGAAGAGCCGTTAAATTTATTGAAAGCCAACGAACTACGAACTGATTTATCGAGACTACAGAGCACCGCACGCCTCTTATACAAAACGCCGAAAAGATTTCCAATGACAGGATCAGTCAACTTCTTCCGGAGGCTGACTTTATAGGAACAATAAACCATGGAGGATGGGGTAAGCCAAGTCACCTTCAACTGCGTTGCTTTCCCCTTTCTCTTCAGTTGAAACGAGAACGCACAAGACAATGGCTCTTCTGCTCCTCCTTGGTGCTTCAAGAGGCTATCTTTGTGTAAGCACAGGGGAAGAGCGGGGACTGTATAGCTGTTGTAATGCCGAGAGCAAACTCGTTAGTTTCCTAGATCTCTCATCCAGTCCTAACAGGGCTCAGGATAAGGAAACGTGGAGATTAGCAAATCCGAATTATGTTGTCGCTGGAAACAATTGTTGGAAAACCATGCGCAATCTATATACTGCTCAAGTTGAACAACTAATACAAGTATAACACCTCCTTAATAAATTATTTTCTATGACTTCACCATAACATTGTTTCATTCAATAGTTGCTTTTATAAATTAAATTCACTCAAATGAAAAATCAGGATAAAACCGACAATAAAAAACTAAGAAGATATATCTAGTTTTAAATATGGCTTATCCAGTGCTTAGTTTAAATATAGCTTATGGAAAAAGGTATCTAACAATATATCTGATCATTAGATTACTTACTCGTGAGTTACAAATTATGGCTATTACTTGCATATCACCTTAGTTAAAGATAAATACTTATGGTTTTCAGATTTGTTCCTCTGATTAGTGATGACCCAAAACATAACCCAATCATATCAAGTGTGGCAAGAACCGAAGAAAATAAGAACCGAGAAACCCTCGGCATCTCATTCTATGGATGCTTTCCAAACCACTCATCAATCACTTTTCCGCCTGAGATCTCGCTTACGTAACTCAATTTACAGCTTGCGCTAAAAGAGACATTAATCAGGATATTAATAGTGTCACGAACAATGCCTGCTTCTACGGACACAATGCTAGCTCTGACTGAAGAAGAAGGTAGAATGGTACGCGAGACTAGCGTGAGATGGTACCAGGGCCAAAACTTCATCTGCTTCAGGGAATTTCGAAAGATGATTCTCAAAGTACGAGAAATCCGCCTAATCTGGCTAAGCCAAACTGATGGTCAAAGTTCCTGGCTAAACGTCGATGTCGCGGGGACATTCTATCCGGATCATGCCATGTAGCCAACACGAAAACTTCACATATAGTCGATGACTGACAAATTAAACGAAGCCTTGCGTCGCTACTCAAATCAACAGGCAATAGAGAGTTGCTTTGTGACATCCTGAAATTCGAGCCCTCTGAGGGATGAGTGAAGGTGAATTTCGTCAATGCATTGTTGGTTGATCTCACTCGGAATTGATCACTCCTGAGATACTGACCTTGAGGGGGAAGGCTAATGAGGACAGAACTCGTACGGCTAAAGGACTCGACCTGGGAAAACGACTTGACCGTGAGATTTACGTGAGGACGATCCCGTAGATAGGCAGGCCGATTCTAAGGACGACTAAAAGTCGATTCGCGGACGAACATAATGGAACGACGGGTGATTCCGTTTACTATTATCGAATCCACGAACGACCCTATGTCGATCCTCAGTAATCGTGTACTTTGAAATAAGAATCTATCCCCCGTAATTTCATGCAGTCAAGGACGACCATGCGTCGAGATGTCTTGAACGTAGTTTGGCACGAGTCGGTCACGTGTGAATCCTCACAGCCACCCGTCAGTCTGAGTTGTAACCGAAATGGCATTTGGCGAAATTGACATGGCAACAGAACTTATGATTGGACTTCGAATTATCGGGAATGTCCGGGACGGACTTTGGGATGAAGCTACTTCAGACAGTCGACAGAGCCAGTTAAGCCGAGCAATTGGAAAAAAAGGGATTTTCGGACCGATGAAGCAAGCCCGTGAGGTCGTGGGCCAGGCCAAGCCAGTGTGGGCCCTAGGCCCAAAGGTGGGACAGCCACCAAATGGCCCTAAGTCAAGCAAGTGAACCCATTGGACCAAACCAACTATTTCTCTTTCAAAGCCCATGGTCCAACTTTGAGCCCAATCAAGCCCAACCAATTTCCAAGCCCACTCCTTTTCATGGCCAAGCCCATTTCTTAGGCCCATCCACCAATGTCAGCCCAAGGTCAGATGTGTAATTTGTGCAAGGTGGAAATGACCAAATTACCCCTAGTTGTAGGGAGAAAAGGCTAGAAGAGAGAGAAGATAAGGCCATCATGGGCATGGGGACTTGGGGCAGGTTTTATGGAGGCTTTGACAGCCCTCCCATCACTCTCTCTCCCCCATTCGGCCTCCCTCGAGCGGAGCTCTCTCTCTCCTCGTTTTCCCTCTCCTTCAGTTTCTGCTCCAGCTGACCCTTCAGTGAAGAATCGAGTCAAAAGTGGTCTTCCCGGATGAATCAGCCAACGAGCCACATATCAACGTGACCGGGAGAAACAGACCGTTCCAACGAGCCTAATTTCGTCCCGAACGGAGCCGCCTTGCGGCCTGGGCGACGCCGGGAAGGAACCGGTCGCCGGTCCGTCGGTCCGCCTGCAGCCTGCACTGTTTCGCGTTTTCGGCCATTTTTCTCCCATTCCGGTCCTTCCTCCGCCCATCTCAACCTCCAGCAAAACCCCCAAGACCCCCGGGAGCCACCGGTTGCCAACCACCCGCTTGCCGGAGCTCCGATCGGCCCGTTTTCGCCATTGAAGCTGCTGGTTTCTTCTCTGCAGTTCAGCCAAGAACAGAAGCAGAAGACAGCAAGGTTTTGGAGACTTCGAGGCCCGTTTTAGGTGTCTTCCCGGCCTCCGTTGGTGTCGCCGCTTTGGGGTTTATCGACCGCCTTGGTGTCGTGGTCGCCGTGAACTCACCGGCGCGCAAAACCGGTGAGTTTATCCTCTAATTCTTGCTTAGTGAGTTAATGACGCTTAAGGGGTGTTTAGATTAGTCTAATTAGGTTTAGGTGGTTAGATTAGATTATTTTAATGTAAATTAGATTAGTTGTATGATTAGCTTAATGGATGTTTAATTAGGGCTAATTGTATGTTTAAATTAGTGTAATCTAGTTTAAGCCCTAATTAATTATTTTTAATTAAATAATTATTTCGAATTTTATAAATATTATTTTATTAAATTATATTATTATAAAAATAATATTTAATTATTTAATTTTCGGAATTAAATTTAATTATTTAATAATTTCGAAAGTTATGCCGGGATGGCCTAGTCGTTAGAATTTCAATTGATCGCTTGTGATCTTGATCGGTTTGTGTTAATTGTATGTTTAAATTGAGAAATTGAGTGATTGATGATTATGGTTAATAATTCCAAAAGTGTGGAATTGTGTGAAATTGATGAAGTTGTGGTATTTAACTTGAAAATACCCGGTGTTGGCTTTTAGCACCGTAATTGGTTTGTATGACCAGTTTGAATCGATTGGATTGATTGATTGATTGATTGATTGAATTGAGGTATGAGTTGGTTTATTATTGAATGATCAGCTTTGGCGAGCATTTGTTTATATATATGTATCGGCTTGGGCGAGCAATTATGATATGCACATAATAGTATACTATATTGAATATTGCGGCAGCTTTCGGTGAGCTAAGATCGTTTTATCGCCTTGTGCGAGCACGATCTATATATATATATCAGCTTGTGAGAGCAATGATCGTTTATCGCCAGAGAGCAACGATCCATATATCAGCTTGTCTGAGCTATCATCTATGTATATATCAACTTGTGCGAGCTACCATCTATATCAGCTTGTGAGAGCATTGCATCCATTTCAGCTTGTGCGAGCCATAATTGTATTGATGGATGAATAGATGGTATGGTTTAATAGATGATATGAATTGATAGATGTGTGGATCGTATGATATCAATTGGATTGACTGAATTGATAGACCGATGGGTATGTCGGTAGTTTCAGCTTGTGCGAGCATTGCTTGAATATGAATTGTACTGACGTGCAGGAAAGGGACTGAGGCGAGGTAAGCCCTCTATCCTATTTGTGTGGCTAGAGCGCCCTGAGGCGTATTTTCTTCCTAATTGAGTTTTAGAGGGTAGGACTCGCTGAGACGTAGTCTCATCCCGGTTGTGGGATATTATTTCAGGTCCCTAGATGACGGTCGTGGAGGATCGGAAGTCCTGGAGTTCGGAAGGTGGAGGCTGAAGAATCGGTGAACGTGTCTGACAAGTTGGTCATAGGACAGTTCCCTAGTTGTTGAGCCTGTCTATTTTGTAGACAATCCAGTATTGTATATAAACCTATGTGTTTATAGAAAGCTTGTTTGGTTGTGATTGATTGCCTGCTTTTCTATCCCAAGTTAAATGTTGTCAGGGGATTTGTTTCGCTTCCGCATGTGTAATATAAAAATGAATGGGTCGGCGACGTGTCCTGGGAAGTCGCATTTGTATCGACCAGAGTGGGATGTTCGCGCGCTCGGAGGATCGGGGCGTGACATGCTTACAGGAAATATAGGCGCATTTAAATGCATGTAGCTGTATTTTCAAACTCTTGCACCATATTTGTAGATCAAAAACTTATCCTTTTGCTACTGTCAGTTTTAAGCAGGCACAACGCATTAACACTTGTGGGTTGGCTTTTTCTGGAATTGGTGATTACCCTTTTAAGTTCCCTTCTCAAATGCTTATGGGTTGGTTTTCGGTTTTGATCCAGATTGCATTTGCTATCACTGTTGAAATAGCTATTTGGAGAGTGTAGCATTGTTTGGACGGAATTTTTGTACTTGAATTGGGTTTCTTTGATAACGAGAAGTTGTGGATTTGGGTATCAGGGAAGCCTGAGGCCAATGTTGTGGTCATCGGGAGTGGTATCGCTGGTCTCTGTTATACTGGGCTTCTTGCCAGATACAACCAAGACGTGCTTGTGCTGGAGAGCCACGATCAACCAGGAGGTGCCGCTTACACGTTTGACATTAAGGGGTACAAGTTCGACTCCGGTCCTTCGCTGTTTTCTGGCTTCCAATCTAGGGATCCTCAGGCGAATCCTCTTGCACAGGTAATCTGATTTCCATCACTCTAAGTTGCCCCATTTTGTCTTTAGCATGAATCAAGTGCAGATTGTTTATGTTTATATGGCCGCTTTTCCATTGGTATACTCCCGTGTTGTTTTCGCCTCCGGATGATATTAATAGATAACGACATTTTCTCATGTATCAGGTGTTAGATGCATTAGGAGAGTCTGTTCCGTGTGCTAACCATGACTCCTGGATGGTGTACATACCAGAAGGTGAATTTTTTTCACGTATTGGTCCAATAGAGTTTTTCAAGGTGGATCCTTCTTTTCCCTGTGGTTTTGTATATCTAAAGCATCATCCCTTGGACTTAGCTTTAGCGCATCTATGAATATATGAATGTCATATCAGTTTTAAAAATGTTACTGGACCAATTGCCAAATTCATCTATCTAATTGAAGATTGGACAGAATGGTCTCATTTATCATGTTCTGCTTAATATGAAACAGATATGCCGATAGCCAGACAGCTGAGCCCAAGTTAGATTAAATCCAATGGTGCTCAGTTGTCGAGGATATGGATGCTAACGTGGGAAAAGCTGGTCATCCCTTTTTGATAGACAATAAGGCAGCTTAATACAGAGTCCTTAATGCCAAGACGATTTATGATGCGAGGCATCGTGCTGGGAATATCAAGGGGAAAGAATGTCTTTGCATAGATTTCCCAGATGACGCCAAGTGTCTGGCGTCAGCTGAACAGAATTAACTTAAACAATGGAAATGGTTACTGTAATATGTGGGCTTTAAAGCAAGAAATAAAATAAAAGAAGAGAAAAGAAAAGGTTGAAAAGTCAAAAAGGGGCTGAAGGAAACTGGAAGAAGCTTCGGCTGAGTATAAAAAGAGAGAAAGAGGGAGAGAAAGAGGAGAATATCGGCAGAAGCAGGGGAAACGCAAAACAGGGAGAAGAGAGAAAGAAAAGAAAGGAAAAAGGGGAAAAAGGAAAAATTTTCGCGCACTCGTGACCCGGACGCCTCATCAAGCCGACTCAAGTGTATTTTGCAAGGCCGGTAAGAAATTGAAGCCTTTAATCACTTGCTTGAAGCAATTGCCGCAATTAGGGCTCGAAATTCGGATTTCATGGGTAATTGTGTGGCGAAGCCCAATTTTTGAGTCGTTAAGCTGTAAATTTTTTTGAAATGGTACTTTGGGATGTTGTGAAGCTATAGCATCTTTCGGATCGTGATTTGAGCTTGCGGTTTGTTCGGAACAGAATTTTTAAGTTGGAGACGCAATCTGGTACTGTAGCGAACAGTGGCTTCGAGTCTCTTTTTTTTTTGTTATTTCCGGTACTGTTTTGGAGCGGCCGAGTTGGGGTTGTTGTTGTACGTTAAGAGAGCTTTCTAAAGACTATAAGACGGCTTGAATCGGAATTTTGTGGAGGAAGTTATGGCATGACGAAGTTGGCGCATGGGCCGCGCCTAGCTGAAAATGATGGGTTTATACTAAATTGTGAACTTTTGGGACGCGTAGGTGTCATTTATCGACTAATAAGCCTAGTATGGACGAGTCGTTATAAGAATATCATTTTTTACTCGGCTTTTTAATATTTTCCCGTTAATTGTTAGGAATCCGAATGCGTCGGTTCGTGTGAGCGACGTAGTTGATTTTTGGCTTTTCCCAGGTGAGTGACACTATTTCTTCTTTGTATTTTAAACTCATATTTTGAAAAACGTGATGGACTATATAATCCGTGAGTTGATAAAAAGCATATATTGTTGCATAAAACAGGATTGAGTTATTACTGCCATTTTTCTTGTTTGAAAAGAGTTATATTTCGATTTCGGTTGGGATGGTTGCTTGAAAATAGTTTGTGAAATTCTTTATGCAAGAATCGAAGAATGCTTTGATATTTAATTATCAAATTTTGAGTTGTGACATGTTCCTTTCTGATGTTGGAATTACTGGATGTTGTGATTAGTGGTTGGTGCTCAATGTCTCTATGGACCCTGAGGGGTGTGGGTATGCGCATACTATTCTAGGATATCCTTGTGGGCCGAGCCATCGGCTAATAATATGTGGAGACCTTGCCAATGGGGAATCTTGGTCGTTTTGTCATGGGCGTTACGCGTGACCATGGTTAGACATTTGAGCATGAATTGGTCAATGGAGTGGACCATTGACATGTGACTTGAGTTTGGTCGATGGAATGGACCATCGATGTGAGTTGATGAGATTAATCAATGGAATAGACCATTGATGCATGTTTTACGAGATTGACTAATGGACTCGACCATTGGTGCTTTCGATATTTGAATTATGAATTGGTATTATGATAAAGTGAGTTATGTTTGTGTTTTAAAATGTGCATAGTGATTTCTCGATCCGCTTAGAAGAAATGTGTTACTCACGAGCCGTGGTAGCTCACTCCTCTCATCTAATTGTTTTTCAGGTTCTTCAGCGAGTCACGAATAGGCGTGAGCGTTCGTTCGGGGAGGACTTTTGGTGGAAATTTTGGGTAGGGCTTATGCATAGTTCATAAATTTATAAGTTAGTCTTTGTAGAAGGTTTATGTTTTGATATTTGTGGATTATAGATATACTCTGATATTGTAACCAAGTGCCCCTTTTTGTCAAATGTATATATGTGGATGTATATATGTTGATATCGGGTTGAATTTTTGGTTACGTTGAGGCTGCGTCCTTTGGTAAAAAGGACGGCCGTGTCATGTCCCTTTTTCTTGTGAATCGGGGTGTGACATTTGTTGGTATTAGAGCTTAGGTTTTGATTTGTTTGGGTAGATGTGGGACGATGTGAGATTGTGTGATAGATTTTTTAACGCGTTAGCCTTTTAGATATTAAGTTGTAGCTCCGTTTTTGAATTCAGGTGATCATGCGTGACTCGAAGACACTTGCTTCGCTTCGTAGAAATAGTAAAGGCAAGCAAGTTGTAGCCCCTGATGCTAGAGACACGCCTCAAGCTTCTCGAGGTGCGTCTCTAAGGAGGAGACGGGAGGATCGGCGTGATGAAAGTCCTAACTCAGATGAAGTCAGAGAAGTTAACCAACAGTCGTTTCCCCCAAGTGACTTTGAGCAAGCCATGATTCATTGGTATCGTCAAGCAAAGGAATTGAGTGGAGATGGAGCAACTGGTTCATACACCTTTGCGCAATTCAGAAAGGTGAAACCACCCACTTATGATGGCAAAGCTGATCCTCTTGCAGCTGAGCAATGGACTAGAAAGATTGAAGGGATCTTTGAAGCTGAAGGTGTTCCCCGAAGATAAGAAGGTTATTTTTGCTTCTCGATACTTAGAAGGCGAGGCGAGCATTGGTGGGAGGGAATGAGGCCAGCTCTCGGAGATAGGGGTGGTGCTATAGCTTGGGAGGACTTTAAGCAGGCTTTCAATGCCCAATTCTTCCCAATGTCATTTCAGACAAAAATGAAGAGTGATTTTATACACATATCTCAAGGCGACTCCACGGTTTTGGAGTATGCAGCCCGCTTTAATCAGATGAGTAGATTTGCTGAGCAATATGTGTCTAATGAGCAAGATAAAGCTGATCACTTTCAGAGGGGGCTCCGGTATGAAATTGGTTCGGCACTCACACCTCTAGCATTGACATCTTATAAAGACGTGCTGGAACGAGCGATCAGAGTGGAACAAAAGATTCTGGAGTGAGATGTGCAAGGCGTAGCTCAGCATAAGAAGTTGAGATTCACTGACTATCAGGATAGCGGCGCTGGTGGCAGCGGAAAGAGGAAAGCTTTTAATCAGCCAGGAAAGCCCAGAATTCAGAATAATCCAGGCCCTTGTACTACATGTGGGAAACGACATAGCGGTCCTTGTTATCGCAAGAGAGGAGCATGTTTCATTTGTGGAAAAATGGGACATATGGCACGTGATTGTCCAACACAGAAGAATGCCCCAGGAGATAGTAGAGTATGTTTTGTATGTGGACAACCTGGACATCGAGCCTATAATTGTTCTATGAGGAAGACCGCACCTCCAGTTGATAAGCCACAAGAAGGCCAGCAAAGGCAAAGGATGACTGGGAAAGTTTTTACGATGACAGGAGAGGATGCAGCGGCTTCTAATACAGTTGTTGCAGGTAATATTTCTATTGCCTCACAACTTGCTTATGCATTGTTTGATCCCGGTGCCACGCATTCCTTTACTTCTATGAACTTTGCAAGGAAACTTGATATGTTGCCTGAGCTTCTAAATTATGAATTGTGTATCGATACTCCCACTGGTGATTTCTTGATTGCTAATCGTGTGTTCAAGAATTGTTTGTTGCGAATTGATGATGTACCATTGCTTGTGGATTTGGTGGAGTTAGATATACGAGATTTCGATGTTATTCTAGGGATGGATTGGTTATCAAAATATCATGCCACTTTGTCGATTGTTATTCAAAGAAAGTTATTTTTCGACCTCCAAATCAACCAGAATTCTCTTTTCGGGAAGTTATGAAGGCACTTTTCCAAGGTTAATTTCAGCTATGCGAGCAAGAAAGCTTTTCGAGAAATGGTTGTTACGGTTATTTGGCTTGTGTAAAAGATACAAGTAAGGAACCGGTAAAGCTAGAAAACGTTCATGTTGTCAGAGAATTTCCTGATGTATTTCCTGAAGATTTACCTGGCTTGCCTCCTGATAGAGAGATAGAGTTTTGCATCGATTTAATGCCTGGTACAACACCCATCTCTAAGACCCCATATCGGATGGCACCTTCTGAATTAAGTGAATTGAAGACTCAATTGCAAGAGCTTTTGGATAAGGGTTTTATTAGGCCTAGTGTATCGCCTTGGGGAGCTCCTGTTCTATTTGTGAAGAAGAAAGACGGTAGTATGCGACTTTGCATAGATTATCGAGAACTTAACAAGGTGACGATCAAAAATAAATATCCTTTACCTCGGATTGATGATTTATTTGATCAACTTCAAGGGGCTCAAGTATTTTCTAAGATCGACCTCCGTTCTGGGTATCATCAGTTGAAGATAAGAGTTGATGATGTGCCAAAGACCGCTTTCAGAACAAGGTATGGGCATTATGAATTCCTTGTCATGCCTTTTGGGTTAACGAATGCACTGCGGCTTTCATGGATTTGATGAACGGGGTATTCGGGCAATTTCTTGACAAATTTATTGTGGTATTCATCGATGATATTTTGGTGTATTCGAGGAGTTTGGGAGAACATGAACAACACTTGAGAGTTGTTTTACAAACTTTGCGTGAAAAGAAGTTGTATGCTAAATTTAGTAAGTGTGCCTTCTGGCTTGATCATATAGAATTCTTGGGTCATGTAATATCAAAGGATGGTATCTCAGTTGATCCAAAGAAAGTTGAAGCAGTTGTTCAATGGAATCGCCCTACCAATGTCACGGAAGTAAGAAGTTTTCTTGGGCTAGCAGGTTATTACAGAAGATTTATAAAAGGGTTTTCTAAAATTGCCAGTCCACTTACTCGCCTAACTCAGAAGGGAGTTAAATTTGTATGGTCAGATCAATGTGAGCGCAGTTTCCAAGAGTTGAAGAGGCGATTGGTGTCAGCTCCTATATTGACTTTGCCTTCAGGAATTGGTGGCTTTACAATTTATTGCGATGCATCTAAGGAAGGTTTAGGTTGTGTTCTTATGCAAGATGGTAAAGTTGTGGCATATGCCTCTAGACAATTGAAGGCTCATGAGAAGAACTATCCTACTCATGATCTAGAGTTGGTGGCGGTTGTGTTTGCATTAAAAATATGGCGGCACTACTTGTATGGTGAAAAATGTGAAGTCTTTACTGATCACAAGAGTTTGAAATATATTTTTACTCAAAAAGAACTTAACATGAGGCAGAGGAGATGGCTAGAACTTTTAAAGGATTATGATTTATCCATCAATTACCATCCAGGTAAAGCTAACGTGGTAGCTGATGCCTTGAGTCGCAAATCCTCTGGAAATATGGCAGCATTGCTCACTTCTCAAAAGCCTATTCTTGAGGATATGAGAAAGCTGGACCTGGAGGTTTTGGTCCATCGGCTTGGTGTTCAATTAGCTAATCTTCGAGTGCAACCGACATTAATTGATAGAATCAAGGCTAAACAAAATGAAGATCCTCAATTGGAGAAGATCAAAGAAGGCGTAGAAGCTGGGAAACAAGACGACTTTAGTATCCATGTAGATGGGTCATTGAGGTTTCGTGGTCGATTATGTGTTCCCAAAGATTCAGAATTGAAAAAGGAGATATTACAAGAAGCTCATAGCACTAGATTCTCGATTCATCCGGGGAGCACCAAGATGTACAGGATTTGAGAGGAAATTTTTGGTGGATCAATATGAAGAAAGATATTGTGAAGTTTGTCGACCAATGCCTAGTTTGCCAAGCAAGTGAAAATTGAGCATCGAAACTGGTGGCCAGCTACACCCACTTGAAGTACCTAAATGGAAGTGGGAGCATATTACCATGGATTTCATCGTCGGCTTACCGAGGACGCCTAGTGGTAAGAATGCCATATGGGTGATTGTTGATCGATTGACTAAATCTGCACACTTTTTGTCTTATCGATTCGGTCTTTCACTTGAAGACATGGCGAAGCGATATGTCAATGAGATAGTGAGACTTCATGGAGTTCCAGTGAGTATTGTTTCCGATAGGGATCCCAGATTTGTGTCCAACTTTTGGAAGAGTTTACAAGGGGCGTTAGGTACTCAACTCAACTTTAGCACAGCTTTTCATCCACAAACGGATGGCCAGTCAGAAAGAACTATTCAGACATTAGAGGATATGCTACGATCTTGCGTTATTGACTTTGGTGGTTCGTGGGATGAACATTTACATTTGGCAGAGTTTTCATATAATAACAGCTATCATTCTAGTATTGAAATGGCTCCTTTTGAAGCTTTATATGGGCGTAAATGTAGGACTCTGTTTGCTGGGATGATGTTGGTGAGAAAAGATTAACCGGCCCAGAATTCATACAACAATCATAAAAGAAAATCAGACTCATTCGAGATCGTTTGAAAACAGCACAAAGCCGTCAGAAAAGTTATGCGGACCTTAAGAGGCGCAAAGTAGAATTTAATGTAGGAGACCATGTATTCTTGAAGGTTTCTCCTATGAAAGGCGTCATGAGATTTGGCACACGTGGTAAATTAAGCCCAAGGTACGTGGGACCATTTTTGATATTAGAAAAGATTGGTGAAGTTGCTTATAAGCTAGCTTTACCTCCAGCATTATCCGGAGTCCATAATGTGTTTCATGTATCCTTATTACTGAAATATGTGCCAAATCTTGATCACGTATTGGATTTTATACCATTGAAGTTGAGAGAAAACTTAACGTACGAAGAGCAGCCCATTCGTATTATTGATAAAAAGGATCAAGTGTTGTGACGACGCACTATTCCTTATGTGAAGATCCAATGGCAAAATCACACGGAAAGAGAGGCCACTTGGGAACTCGAAGAAGAGGCAAGGCGCAAATACCCTCACTTGTTTCATGAATGAGGTGCTTGTAAATTTCGAGGACGAAATTTTTTTAGGAGGGAGAATGTAATATGTGGGCTTTAAAGCAAGAAATAAAATAAAAGAAGAGAAAAGAAAAGGTTGAAAAGTCAAAAAGGGGCTGAAGGAAACTGGAAGAAGCTTCGGCTGAGTATAAAAAGAGAGAAAGAGGGAGAGAAAGAGGAGAATATCGGCAGAAGCAGGGGAAACGCAAAACAGGGGAGAAGAGAGAAAGAAAAGAAAGGAAAAAGGGGAAAAGGGAAAAATTTTGGCGCGCTCATGACCCGGACGCCTCATCAAGCCGACTCAAGTGTATTTTGCAAGGCCGGTAAGAAATTGAAGCCTTTAATCACTTGCTTGAAGCAATTGCCGCAATTAGGGCTCGAAATTCGGATTTCATGGGTAATTGTGTGGCGAAGCCCAATTTTTGAGTCGTTAAGCTGTAAATTTTTTTGAAATGGTACTTTGGGATGTTGTGAAGCTATAGCATCTTTCCGATCGTGATTTGAGCTTGCGGTTTGTTCGGAACGGAATTTTTAAGTTGGAGACGCAATCTGGTACTGTAGCGAACAGTGGCTTCGAGTCTCTTTTTTTGTTATTTCCGGTACTGTTTTGGAGCGGCCGAGTTGGGGTTGTTGTTGTACATTAAGAGAGCTTTCTAAAGACTATAAGACGGCTTGAATCGGAATTTTGTGGAGGAAGTTATGGCATGACGAAGTTGGCGCATGGGCCGTGCCTAGCTGAAAATGATGGGTTTATACTAAATTGTGAACTTTTGGGACGCGTAGGTGTCGTTTATCGACTAATAGGCCTAGTATGGACGAGTCGTTATAAGAATATCATTTTTTACTCGGCTTTTTAATATTTTCCCGTTAATTGTTAGGAATCCGAATGCGTCGGTTCGTGTGAGCGACGTAGTTGATTTTTGGCTTTTCCCAGGTGAGTGACACTATTTCTTCTTTGTATTTTAAACTCATATTTTGAAAAACGTGATGGACTATATAATCCGTGAGTTGATAAAAAGCATATATTGTTGCATAAAACAGGATCGAGTTATTACTGCCATTTTTCTTGTTTGAAAAGAGTTATATTTCGATTTCGGTTGGGATGGTTGCTTGAAAATAGTTTGTGAAATTCTTTATGCAAGAATCGAAGAATGCTTTGATATTTAATTATCAAATTTTGAGTTGTGACATGTTCCTTTCGATGTTGGAATTACTGGATGTTGTGATTAGTGGTTGGTGCTCAATGTCTCTATGGACCCTGAGGGGTGTGGGTATGCGCATACTATTCTAGGATATCCTTGTGGGCCGAGCCATCGGCTAATAATATGTGGAGACCTTGCCAATGGGGGAATCTTGGTCGTTTTGTCATGGGCGTTACGCGTGACCATGGTTAGACATTTGAGCATGAATTGGTCAATGGAGTGGACCATTGACATGTGACTTGAGTTTGGTCGATGGAATGGACCATCGATGTGAGTTGATGAGATTAATCAATGGAATAGACCATTGATGCATGTTTTACGAGATTGACTAATGGACTCGACCATTGGTGCTTTCGATATTTGAATTATGAATTGGTATTATGATAAAGTGAGTTATGTTTGTGTTTTAAAATGTGCATAGTGATTTCTCGATCCGCTTAGAAGAAATGTGTTACTCACTGAGCCGTGGTAGCTCACTCCTCTCATCTAATTGTTTTTCAGGTTCTTCAGCGAGTCACGAATAGGCGTGAGCGTTCGTTCGGGGAGGACTTTTGGTGGAAATTTTGGGTAGGGCTTATGCATAGTTCATAAATTTATAAGTTAGTCTTTGTAGAAGGTTTATGTTTTGATATTTGTGGATTATAGATATACTCTGATATTGTAACCAAGTGCCCCTTTTTGTCAAATGTATATATGTGGATGTATATATGTTGATATCGGGTTGAATTTTTGGTTACGTTGAGGCTGCGTCCTTTGGTAAAAAGGACGGCCGTGTCATGTCCCTTTTTCTTGTGAATCGGGGTGTGACAGTTACTGTGGCAAAAGACGATTACCAAGCTGTTACGACGAAAGCATTCATTGAGTAGACTGCCATGGCCGAGAATGTGAAGATTGTCATTTATCTTAGGTACACTGAAGAAATGAACATGCATAACCTAGATAACTTATGAAGGAACTTTTAGATACATGTAGTGGCAGGAAAACGTTTTGTTTGAGGTAGAGAAGTCTTGTCTGGATTGAACATTACCACATGAAAGTCTTGACAGATCTCCAGTCAAATTCAGGGAGCGTCGTAATCTGCCTCCTAGGCCGAATTGGATATATTACAAACTCAGGGAACATTCAAAAGAGACTGCTGTTTACATAGAATTGACTACTATTCTAAAGAGAAAAACAGTATTATTGCTTCATATGTTCTTGTGAGAATTTATGTGGGTCCACTGATGGCAATTTGTGAGCTGGTAATATTGTCTCTGTAGTTCTTCAGTCAATGCCCATGATGTTTTAAATTTTATAGTATGTTCTGCTTATGCTTTTAATTAAATCTTAATCCAGGACCTAGAGAAGTATGCAAGTCAAAATGCCGTGCAAGAATGGAAAAGCTCATGGTATCTCCTGTTCTATTGTGTCTCATTTGTAAAGAAAGAACAAGATGGCTTTGTAGATTTAAACAGCAAAAGAAGATTTTACAACGGCTTATAAGCAAAAGTACTCATTATTGACGTTGACACCCCTATGAGAAGTTAAAGTAAATTGGAACCTCTGAATCTAGTGCTGATTTTACAATTTATCAGTGACCATTATGATATAACGGTACTCTTACTCTACATTTTATCTGTAATGAACGTGTTTGTTTAAATTGGAAGTATGGGCATCTTTTTCTGTTGGTTTGCTGCTATTCATCTTTTCTTACATAATATGAATTTGCAGGATGCAGTGCTTCCAATGTCTGCAGCTGTGATGGCTCTACCTCCTCTATCTGCTCGTGGTGATTTGGGTGTCCTTTCCACCACTGCTCCAAGATGTGCTCCTTTCTTGTTGAAATCTTTATCCAAATGGGACCTCAGGGTGCTATTGGTGCGACAAAGCTTCTTAGACCCTTCTCAGAAGTCATTGACTCACTGGAACTAAAAGATCCTTTTATAAGGAATTGGGTGGACTTTCTTGCCTTTCTTCTTGCGGGGGGGAAATCAATGGTATCCTCTCAGCAGAGATGGTAACTATGATGTTTTTAGATATTAAAAAGCTCCTAAGATTGGTAATTGTTATCCTTGGTATGTCCATATTCTCTTTCACGAACTTATTTGATACAGATTCAGCTTGTGTAACTAATTCCGTGTGAATAACCTACTCCTGTTGTAACAGTATATGAAATGATTGGCCCTAGTCCTCTTTTGAGAGTATTTTCTGGTAGTTATATAGATTATGGTCGATTGATTTGCAAACTTTAAAACCTCAAAGCATGCACCTTGTTGCTCAGTAATTTAAATCTTTAGCCACTTGATAAAATTTTAGAAGTTCAGTATCTGTTAGTGAATAATTTAGGAGGATAGTTAATCATTTGGAGATTTTATATTCTACCACAATAAGCAGTGTTGTGAGTTGCTTTCAGGCCTTGTTTATTATCTTGCAGAAACTACAACTCTAGCAACTTGTTTAGTATATAAACGATGGGGTGGTGATCAAATGGTTATGTTGAATCCTGATGTTAACAGGAGAGATTTTCTCCTTTCTATGCAGTTATTCCTGCTGTCCTTAACTGATTAATTTCCGAGTTCTTGCATGTGACCTCTGCTATTTGAAGTTGCTAGCTGGCTGGTTGTTTATCAACAAATTGCTTGGATGCCTGAAATATGTATCGTACTTTTGTTTTACCTTACATCCAACCTTCTGAGGAGGTGACACCTTTTATCTGCAATTTTCAGGTATACATGTTTGCTGAGTGGTACAAACCTGGTTGCAGTCTTGAGTCTCATAAGGGGAATGCAAAAATCTGGCGGACGGATTTCTCTCAGGAGTCACGTGGAAAAGATTGTTGTTGAAAACGGTCGAACGAGGAGTCAAGTTAAGAAGTGGTCAAGTGAGCGGATTTTTTAGGGAAACTTCAAGGCTTAAAAATTGTTTTAACTGGATTTTATCATAAGATCAACACAAATTAAAGAACTGCATCTCTGGATATTGCAGTTCGTGCGTGCTAAGAAAGCTGTTGTCATCAATGCATCTTTGTGGGACACTATAGGTTTGTTACCTGAGGACGTTATCCCGAAGTCATATTCAGATAGGGTTAAGAGGACTCCAAAGTGCGAATCCTTCATGCATCTTCATCTTGGTTTTGATGCTGAGGTGAGCATTGCAAATATTCTAGGGACAGTTTTCTCAGTCCCACTTGGTCCGTCTGCTTTATAGTTTTGCAAGATGCTGGATGTCTTTTTTTCTTTTTGTACTCGCTCAAGCATTAAACAATAAAGGGAAAAAGGTTTTGGCGTACATAATATAGCCTCCCTACACTTCATATTCCGTAGGTAACCACGCGGCAACATGTTGCACACTTTACCGAGTACTCTAATTCTGCATCCGCTTAATTTCTTGATGATGCATAAGTTTCCAATCCAAATCTCTCGAGGGCTTTACTTTATGAGTTTTTGTTGTCGTCAGGTTTGCTGTGCTTCTTCACTCTCACACACTGAAGCACAGTGGAATTAGTGCGCACGCGTGAAGTGAGAGAGACAGAGAGAGGCAACGTACTGGAGATGTTTCTGGCAATAGCACCTCATGTTCCTTGCTATCTTAGGGTCTAATTATGAGTTTCTTGTCCCGCTTAATGTTTGGATTCTTTTTTTTATTGGAGGCTAGTCGCTTTATTTTGTCTCTGTCGTTACAACATTTAATTTGTCTGTGAAGTTTGTTAGGAAATTTGTTCCTTCTCAGGGTGAGTGTAAGGATTTAGGAATTCATCACATAGTTGTGAATGACAAAACTAGAGGCCCAAAAACATGAGATCAAAT
Organism: Eucalyptus lansdowneana; assembly: GCA_017140395.1. Classification (NCBI taxonomy): domain Eukaryota; kingdom Viridiplantae; phylum Streptophyta; class Magnoliopsida; order Myrtales; family Myrtaceae; genus Eucalyptus; species Eucalyptus lansdowneana. Next base: position 5,907,546 of record CM029489.1, on the reverse strand, counting down.
AGATCTTGTTTTGCGATTTTACACTCCATAATCTTTCTCCCTTCAGTTTTTTTTTTCGGGCTTTCTCGCTAATTTTACACAATCACAAGTGTTGCCAAAATCTAGTTAGGATAAGTATATTAGAAGTCTTTAAATTTATTACGAAAGTGTTGTTACGTTCAGAAAATTAGAAAAAATGCAATAAACTTTTAAAACTTATCAAATTAGTATAATCAAGCACTTTCGTTATTTTGACAAAAAAAAGTACTTTCGTTAACTCCCTTCAACTTAGTTAATGGCAAATACTAACACGGATTTTTTTATACTATTTTCTCTCTTCTACATGGTGATTGTGTGGCTAAAACGATGTTATTTTGATTCAAATTTAATTTTTAATACAAATTTTATTTAAAAAATTTAAAAATAAGCTCACTTAAAAAAAAAAAAAGGAAAAACGGTTTTCTCAACTTTTTTTTAATTGAGCTAATTTTTAGTTTAATTTATGTAAAATTTGGACTAAAAAACAAGATTAGGACCCAAATGGTGTTATTTTGGGCTTATGCTGCTTCAAATCACATCATCGTCACATAAAGAAGAAAAAGCAAAAGGCAAAGAACCATGTCAGTTTTTCCCATTACAAAAAATAGACGGAGTTAATGAGATCACATTGCACCAATTTGATAATTTTAAAGACTCGATTTCTCTTTTTGTAGGTTTTAAACTTAATTATAAATTCGTGATAAGTTTTAGAATTTTTAGCTTATCTATTTCAATCTAATCTAAAAGCGAGTCAATAAGAACTTGATTAGTCTAGAGCTATTCACAAGAAATATGTCATATTTCGTGGAGTTCGAGTTAGTTGTTGTTCCTAAGAATTCATACATAAATAATCATCGTTTCGTTTTCCCTCAACAGTGTCCTTGGCTGCGCTACATGGAACGTGAAGATGCTAAGTACATAATTTGCCCCTCCTTTGCTCGTGTACCCACCTCACAAAGTCGCTCAGGCTGCGCATGATAAAATTTCTGAAATAGAAATTGATTTCTGCCCAGAAATTGATTTCTCAATTTCTATTCCCCAGACAAATTTCTGAGCAAAGAAATCCGTTTGATAACAACTCAAAATTTCTATTTCTGAAACAGAAATCCGTTTGATAATAGAATAAAAATTAGATAGATAACAACATAGGAAATTCCCAAATATAAAATAATAGTCGAAATAATACTAATACATTACAAAAATTGAAAATACAATTTCATGGAATTTTCGGCATATTATTATCCCTTGCCATTTTATTGGCAATGGTTTTCCAAAGCGTATTTATTTAGTTTCTCTCCTCAGTCAACTAAATGTTTGCAAGCTCATCCTGCGTAGGTTCAGCCAAGTACATCGAATCTCTATATAGGGAAAAGTTCTTATCTATCTTGTCTTGATCACGGATGTAATTATGGATGGCACAACATGCAATTATGATATGTGCTTGCTTTCAAATTGCAAATGAGGGCACGTGTCTAAAAATGAAAAAGCAATTCTTCAATGTCCCAAATGATCTTTCAATGACATTCCTTAAAGAAGAATGCCCATAGTTAAACAATTTTCTTGCAGTTGTTGGCCGTGTCACTCTACCCCTATACTCATTTAAATGATACCGGTCACCTCTAAAAGGAGTTAAAAATCACGGAGTTACTACATAACCAGAATCCATGACATATTATTTGCTTACAACAATGTATTCATACATTGGTTATAATTTGTAACTATAAATATGATCATAAAGAAAATTATTCCTTAAAGGACAAACAAATACCTAGTGGCAGTCGAGGAAATTCCAAGTGAGGAGTCTCCAGTGCTGCTGCAAGCACTCGACAATCGTTGGCAGAGCCTTCCCAACCAGAATATACAAAAGTAAATTTTATATCAAATGAACAAACACACATCACATTCTGAGTTGTGGTGCCTTTCCTACTTCTAAATGTGATTTGCTTCGACACAAGTATAGAAGCATGAATGTGGGTGCCATCGATATTATCAAAGACTAGTATTATACAAGATTATCAACAAAATAAAATTGATGGTGTAAATGAATATATGAGAATTCTATCTTGAAGTAACGTTTATGCTTAGGATCCATAAGAATCTCTTGTGGGACAACATCAAAGGAATGTGGTATGATAACTTCTTTTGTCAATTTGAGAAAAAAAATTCTATTTTTGAAAGATGGAGAAAAAAATAATAATTTATGTTTCTATTTCAGAAACAGAGAAGCTACAATTTCTAGCTTCTGATTTCTCCTTCAAATCAATTTTTGGAATAGAAATCTGTTTCAGAAATAGAGAAATCAAATTGCGTTATCAAACGGATTTCTGTTCCAAACCTGTTCCAGGGAACAGAGAAATAGAGAAATCAAGAAACAGAAATTTTATCATGCGCAACCTTAAATCTATATCCAAGCTCCCTCCTTTGATTGCGTTCCAAGCCACTGATGCAAGCCTAGGGGAGGCTTTCTCAAACAGTAGGATCGGGAGAGTGACTCGCACACGGAAACAAGACAAACAGGAATTTCAGCATTGCGCGAGCTCAGGAGAATGGTCGTATATTTGTCGATATAGATCAGATTAACTTGATTCCAAAGCCAAATGAACAAAGACTTCTGGATCTAAAATTTCTTTGTTTTGGGTTTTCTGAAATAATCACTGTAGGATAGTCGAAATTGGGTTGTAAGTAACGAACAGAACAGGAAAAGACAGAGACTCCGTTGGTTGCTCTTCTAGGCCTCCAAAGAAGTTGAGGGGCACCGATTCTTCTAGATCGATGACTGCAACTCTTCAAGGATGCAGGTTTCAAAAGCTCCGACTCTTCAAGGACGAAGTGAAAACTCTTCTAGGTTTTCAAAGGGATGAACTCTACAAGGTACTTGCTTCAAAGCAAAGTTTTTTCTTTTTTTCATTCATCAAAAGCCGTTCGTCTTCTACAAGAAATTGGGCTTATATCGTCAAAGAAATAAAGACGGAGCATTGAAACTAGGAGAAATAAAGAAAAAACATTAAAACTAAGAGAAATAAAGACAGGACATTAAAATTAGCAGAAATAGTAAAAGCATAACGTCTTCGTGGCAAGGTGTCTTTCCAACTTCCGGGATGAACTCAAGATGTCGTTATGGCTTCTCGGTTTCATCGAGCTTTAATGCGGGCCGATCTTCTTGGTCGAGAGAGCCGGTCTTCAATGTGGGCTGCATCATCCTCCCCATCTTTAAAAGAATTCGTTCTCGAATTCTTGCCATCATCATCAGAAGAATCTCCCACCCTACTAGGTGCCAACGTAATCTTCTTGCCTCCAAATTCAAAAGAATATGTATTTCGATAACCATCATGCATAGTCCTCTTATCGAATTGCCATGGTCGACCAAGAATAATGTGACTAACATCCATCGGTAGAACATCACACCATATTTTGTCACTATAAACAGAACCAATGGATAGATTAACAAGGCATCGTTTTGAAACAGTTACCTTAGCACCTATCTTCAACCACAACATTTTATAAGGCGTAGGGTAGGGTGCGCTTTTAATTCCAACTTCAGCTTGTTTGCCGCTACTTCAGAAATTATATTCTCACAACAACCAGAGTCAATAATTATTTGACATACCTTTCCCATGATTGTGCAAGCAAAATGGAAAATATTGGTACGTAGCCACCTATCTCCAGTGTCATCTCGAGGACTAGGAAAATTTTTCCTCACCATAAGAAGTTCGCCAGTGTTAGCATGCACTATTTGTTCATCATCCGCAGCTTCTTCATCATTTTTCAACTCCTCTTCAAGTGGATTCTCAACATTCTCATCAGAATCATCATCTACCAAAAAGGCTTTACCGGCTGGTCGATTCTTATTGATTTGACAATTGCTAGCACGATGACCCAACTCCCCACAAGAATAGCAACGTATTTCGGATGTAGCAGGTTGCTTCGAAACATGGGGTTGAGTAGAAGGCTTACTAGTAGATTGCTGTCTCCGAGAATGAGAGCGCTCCATTTTGAGTGCCCGTTGGTGTGCATCTCCTAAGTCCCAAATGTCGAGGACTTCCAAGGCGTCTTGAATGTAAAATTGAAGACCGTTCAAGTATTTGTTCACAAGCACATCCTCTCGGGTCCTGGATATTGTTACGAATCACCAACTCATTGAATTCATTGGTGTATTGGTCCACCGTTCGCGTACCTTGTTTTAGATTTTGGTACCGTTGGTAGAGCTCTCTCTTATATCCTTTGGGAAGAAAATATGTTTGAATCTTGCCCTCCATCTTTCTCCACGAAGTGACTTGTGCTTTGCCAACGGCTTGGCGAGTTTGTTTTTCACATCTCCACCAAGCAATTGCCTTGCCTCGGAATCGCATAGCAATGATCCCAACGCGACGATTCTCCGGAACATTTCGATGCTCAAACACCTCACTCACAAGTGTTAGCCAATCAACAATTTCATCAGGAGACTCATTACCTGTAAATTCTAGAACATCTTTCTTGACTTCCTTTTCCCAATCGGGCTCATGAATATGTTGTAAAAGATGTCGAACATGCCTCCGACCGTGAATAGGTTGAACACTCTCCGAAGAGGAAGAGTCACCATGGGAATCTTCAGTCCTGGAACGGGGTGGAGAATTATTTGCTTCAGCCCTCAATCGCTGAACTTCTTGCGTCAATTCGTCAATTTGTTGTTGCATATTCTCAGCGAGTGTGTGCAATTCATTGAGGGGAAGGGTTCTGCCGCCACGACGCCTAGCTTGCCTTGGAGGCATTGTCCTCTCCTCCAAAGCTCTGATACCAAATGATGCAAGCCTAGGGGAGGCTTTCTCAAACAGTAGGATCGGGAGAGTGACTTGCACACGGAAACAGGACAAACAGGAATTTCAGCACTGTGCGAGCTCAGGAGAATGGTCGTATATTTGTCGATACAGATCGGATTAACCTGATTCCAAAGCCAAATGAACAAAGACTTCTGGATCTACAATTTCTCTGTTTTGGGTTTTCTAAAATAATCACTGTAGGATAGTCGAAATTGGGTTGGAAGTAACGAACAGAACAGGAAAAGACAGAGACTCCGTTGGTTGCTCTTCTAGGCCTCCAAGGAAGTTGAGGGGCACCGATTCTTCTAGATCGATGACTGCAACTCTTCAAGGATGCAGGTTTCAAAAGCTTCGACTCTTCAAGGACGAAGTGAAAACTCTTCTGGGTTTTCAAAGGGATGAACTCAACAAGGTTCACGATGCTTGCTTCAAAGCAAAGTTTTTTTTTTTTTTTTTTTTTCATTCATCAAAAGCCGTTCGTCTTCTACAAGAAATTTGGCTTATATCGTCAAAGAAATAAAGACAGAGCATTGAAACTAGGAGAAATAAAGACAGAACATTAAAACTAAGAGAAATAAAGACAGGACATTAAAATTAGCAGAAATAGTAAAAGCATAACGTCTTCGTGGCAAGGTGTCTTTCCAACTTCCGGGATGAACTCAAGATGTCGTTATGGCTTCTCGGTTTCATCGAGCTTTAATGCGGGCCGATCTTCTTGGTCGAGAGAGCCGGTCTTCAATGTGGGCTGCATTAGCCACACTTCTCATCTCCTTGTCTCGGACCTCTTCGGGCAGATCCCCGCTCAATGGCTCGGCCAAAACCAGAGCCAACTCTGCTGCCTCTGGTGTCTTCTCTGACCCTGCGCCTACTCCGAATTGCCATGCCCTATTCGTCCACCAGCAAACTGCTCTGCGCCCTTCAGCCATGTTGGCATAACCATTGTTGGAGAAGGAGAGTTCGCATCATATTCATATGTTGTCAATTTGACATTATGCTCAATAGGTATAGCAGCTGGCTTGCATCCTGATAATCCAGTATCCAATATGATTTCCAAGGCAAATTTTCCCTGACTGAGACAAATTTCTTCATTAGATCAAGCTATCTCAATACTAAGAAAATATTGGGAGGTCCCAAATCCTTAATATGAAAGGTCATATGCAAATATTCCTTGAGTTTTTGAATTGCGACATCATCATTTCCCATAATAAGTATATCATCGACATAAATCAATAAGTAGATCGATGAAGTACCTTTGGTCCATGTGAACAATGCATAATGATATTTGGAATGTACAAAACCTGCATTTGTGAGTGCTGCAATAAACTTTGCATACCATTATTGAGAAGCCTGTTTGAGTCCATAGAGGGATTTGCGGAGATGACATACTCGAGACTCCCTTTGTCTACGTAACCCCGATGGAAGTTCCATGTAAATTTCTTCATCTAGGTCTCCATGAAGAAAGACATTGTTCGCATCCATTTGATGTAAGTTCCAATTACGCATTGTAGCAACAGATAGAAAAGAACGAATAGTCACTTCTTTAGCAACAGGAGAAAAGGTCTCATGATAATCAAAACCTTCACGTTGCGTAAATCCTTTAGCGACTAGTCGAGCTTTGTACCACTCAATCGAACCACCTGCCTTATATTTTATTTTGTAGACCCATTTGCAGCCGATGGGTTTTCTGTGAGAAGGCAAGGGAACAACATCCCAAGTGTCATTTGCTGTAAGAGCAGCTAATTCTTCCTTCATAGCTTTTTGCCATTGAATATCACGTGCCGCTTCCTCATAGGAAGATGGTTCTTGTTCTTCAGATATTCTACCGATGCAGCATGTGTGCTTTGGTGATAATTTACTGAAGGAAACATAATAGGACATTGGATATTGCATACCTGGTGTTTTCAAGGTTGGACAAATATAGTCTTTTGTCCATGTTGGAGGTCGCACCTCTTGTCTCGAACGCTTGGGCATTGGAACAGGTGTTTGTTCAGCAATTGGTGATGAGAAGGACCCATTATCATTTTGCTGAGGTGATGAAATGGTGGATTGATTCATCACAGGGGAGGACTCATAATCCGAAGATCCGGTAGGTAAAACAGGGGATTCGACGAGTGCCACTACAGGGCATGATCAAGAGCATGACTGATTCGGGGCAACCCAAAAATACTGTGGCTACATAGATATATCTTCCATTGATAAGAAATTTCGATGATTCAATGTTGATATTGACGACTCATGTGCAGATGCCATCTTCTAGAAAGGGAATACATCTTCATGGAAGACAACATCTCGGTTAACAAAGAAGCGACCTGTAGATATCTCCATAACGCGATAACCTTCTGCAAAGCTGGATATTCCATAAAGATGCATTGAAGAGCACGAGGATCCATTTTATGATGACGTCTCATATTTGTCACATAGCAAAGACAGCCAAATACCTGAAGATGATCAATCGTCGCTTCTTTGCCAAAAAGCATTCCAAAAGGGGTGCATCCTTTTAATATTCTAGTTGGCATGCGATTAATTAAATAGGCTGCCATGACCACACAATCTCCCCAAAAACATTAGGGAATGGAAGCTTGATATTTTAGTGCTTAGGCAACTTCTAAAAGATGTCGATGTTTACGTTTGACAACACCATTTTGTTGGGGAGTGTATGCACAAGAACTCTCATGGAGTATTCCTTAAGATGATAGAAAATATTGACATTCATGGGAGAAAAATTCACTGCCATTATCTGTTCGAATCCTTTGAACTCCTTTATTGAACTGATTTTTTTTATCATGGACAAGAATTTCGACAAATGTGAAAAGGTTTGACTCTTGGATTGCATGAGGAATATCCAAGTAGCACGAGAGTAATCATCAACTATGGTGAGAAAAAAAGGGGATCCATCACGGTGTGGTGTATGGTAAGGACCCCCAATGTCCATATGAATTAATGAGAAGGCATTGATGGCATGAGAGGTGCTATTTTGAAATGGTGCTCGTGTTTGTTTTGCCAAAGGGCATATCTTACAACTGGGACAAGGAAAACGAGCACTATGACCAAGATGCTTATGAGAAAGGGAAATTTTATTTCTAGTGATAGCATTACAAGACATAGATAAATCAGAATTTCCCAAAAAATTGACCCAAAAGTAGAGCCCTTGTTCCATTCTACTCAAGCCCATCAGTTTTCCAGTCTAAAGGTCTTGAAAGGAACAATTTTCAGAATTGAAATTGGCTTGACAATGATTGTCCTCACAAACTTTGGAAACTGATATGAGATTAAATTTGAACTCAGGAATGTACAACACATTTTTTAGGACAATATTTTTGCTAAGGTATATAGTCCCAATTTTTCTGACATCAATGACAGTTCCGTTTGGAAGACGAATAGATATAGAGGATTTAGGCTGTGTGGACATCATAAAATAGACATTAATTGCAAACTATGTGGTCACTGGTGCCTATATAGCACCGACACGCGACACGACACGAGTATCTGATACGACACGACACGTCGACACGTCATTTCTAAAAAATAGAGAATTCGACACGTTACGACACGTTGTATATTAAATAAATATTTCTATTTTTAATTAATTTAATTCAAATTCATAAATAAATAAATAATTAAAAAAAGAGCCTATAATAAATTTATACTAATAATATTAACAAATCAATTCATTTGAAATTCGAAAGATATATTCATAATTAATATGAAACATTTTTTTTTAATTTTAAGAAAAGTTATTGATGAAACTAAAAATTAATAAGAAATTAGAATCAATTTATTTAAATAAATCCATGATTTTCTACAATAACCAAAATTTATCATTATTCAAAATCTAATATTTTTATTTTTCAAAATCATTTTTTAATTTTCCGGTTAAAAAAAATCCCCAAAATTCACTCCTTCTTTCGTTCATCCTTTTCCCTCCACCCCCACGTTTATTTTACTTTTTCCCTCCCCCACTTGACAGTGACAGGTGAGCTGTCACTTCCCCCTCTCTCACGCCATCAGACCTTCTTTCTTATTTTTTTGGGATTTCTTTATGAAAAACCCTAGCGAGCCGCCGAGCCCCCCTTTTCCTATCCTCCTTGCCGCGCCGCACGACCCCCTTCCCTCCTCTCCTCTTCCTCTCGTCGCCGATCCATCGTAACAGTGGCGGCCCTCACCTCTCTTTGGCCGTCTCTCGCCGTCGCGGTGGTCCGTTCGTAGTTTCGTCTCGCCGGCGGGAGTTTGCCTTCTCTCTTCTCTCTCTGTTCGGCTCTTTCTCTAGCCGTCTCTCGCCGTCACGGTGGTCCGTTTGTGGCTTCGTCTCACCGGCGCTCACGGCCTCTACTCCATCTCGCCAGTGCTCGCAACCTCTGCTCCCTCGCCCTCCCTCACCTCCACCCTCCATCAGTCTTCCGGACACACGTCGACACGCGTGTCGATAAAAGTTGACCGCGTGTCCGACCGTGTCCGAGCGTGTCGACGTGTCCGACACGCTCCGACACGTGTCGGACACGACACAGAAGCATGGACAACGTGTCCGTGCTTCATAGACTAGCGCCTATGTAGTACCGATACAGATATGCGACACGTGATGCGACACGACACGTCGACACGTCATTTATTAAAAATAGAAAATTCCGACATGTTTCGACATATTTTTTTATATATAAATACATAAATAAATAATTAAAAAAATAGCCTATAACTAAATTACACGAAAAATATTAATTTAACATTTGTTAATATCATTCATTATTTTAATTTGTTACAATAATACATAAAACTTAAAGGAAAAAACATTGTTTAAAGAAAAATGATGAAATGATATTTTTAAATTTATTTATTTATCAGCATTTTTTTTACTTCTTTCATAGTAAAAGACTTTTGAAAAAACTAAAACAATTCTAAAAAAAAAAAACTGAAAGAAAAAAATTGACCCCGTGCGTGTATATTTCTAGCATTGTTTATTACTTCTTTTTTGTATATTTATATTTTGACCCCTCAAATATTAAAATTTTTTAAAATTTACCCTGTACGTGTTGGAGTCGCGTATCGGAATTCCAAACTTGCGTGTCGGAGAGAGTTGATGTGACACCCCCATAATGGCCCCCAATCCGTTTAGATCACCACAATTCGCTTACCTCTCTCTTACTTGATCTGAAGGTCTATTAATCCGGGGGGTTTATAACTTTTAGATCGGTCTCTGCGCAGTTTATAAATATATAGCGAAAGCGAAATCACATCTCCCTATCCCAAAATTAGAAACGATGCACAGCTATTAGACATTTTTATAAGTCAAAGTCGAACACTTTTATTTACATAGACTTGATAAACAACATCGGTCGTTACATCAAAATTTACCGTGGTTTTCTATACCCGGCTTCATAACAAAAGATAACCTGACCTCCCTTTTTACTTTCCTTTCCATGTAGTCCTATACAAAGGTCTATTAGTCAGTGTTAGTAGTCCAAAAAGCTTCATCTGCTACCCATCACACATGATCACACCCAGCCCGGTCCATCGGCTGGTGGCGGTGGCAACATCCCTAGCATGATCCCATCACGACGAACGTGCACCGATAAAAACTCCTAAACCACGGGACCATCAGGCAATCCGACGTCATACATGACTAGAACCTGTACTTGGATGAAAACCAATCCTCGCATCTCGACATGAGCATGCTTTGAACACATGCACTCAACGTCGACTGGGACACCGTAAAAAGTACCGCGAGTGACAAGCAGCGGAGGCATCTTTTAATTTGAAATATTAGTCTCCAAACGGGGTGAGTACAGCCACTCAGCAGTAAAAGATTCATCAAACTATATCAAGCAGTACTATCAATATCTAGACTCATGCAGGATAGACAAAATCAGGTAGTCAAGGGATAAATATGCATCAAATTCATGATATTCTTTAATGCAATGACCAAATGCAATTTCAAAAGAATCAAAATGCATCATGTCTGGTTACACAAGTCCCGATCATAGGGCCAAATTGTAGTAACACATCCCATTCCATGCCATAGCAGGATCATCCATTTTATCATTCAAAATTTTTCATCTCCGGAGGACTAATGTTTGCGTCCCTCTGGGCATTCGCATCCACCCTGGCATCGCGAAAGCCTCCGGCATTCAGCCACTAGGGCCACCGGGCATCTGGAGCATATCACACCTCCAAGCGTCTCGTACCCCACCCGGCATCATGAGGAAATCCTTCGAGGCTCACCATGAGAATGGTTACCTCGGCCCTCCGGATTTACGTACCGACTAGCATACAACCAGGCATCTCAAAGCTCCTGAGGAAAAACCTCCGGCATTCAGCCATTAAGGCCATCGGGCATCCACAAGGCATTGACTCATTCGATCCTTTGGGCATCCCGATTCTTGGGGCATCATCAACCCGAGGGTCCCACGGTAACAATTAGCATTTTCATTTCCCAAAAACACTTTTCAAAGCAATGACTAAATGTCCCTTGGGTCTCATCAAATCTCAATATTTCATGATATGCTAAATGCCGATATCATCATGCCACATAACAACCCAAGATGCATTCACTTTTTAAAACAAGTTGAGTAAATTTGGAGTGAAGACAATTCGAAAATCAGGATGCGCAGTTTTAGTAAAGATTTTGGAATAATCCTTAAACGAACTCAGAAAATTCTAAAATTTTAATATGTTAAATTAGAGACATATATTGACATTTTCCATGAAGAAACCTAAGTCTATATCTCACTGTATTAAGAGTAGTAATCGCCATATCTTTACTAGCATCCTGTAATAGTTTTCAGATTCAACATCTACAAGGAAAATTTGTCTCACTGACCAAACCTCGTCTATTTATTCTCAATTTTTGATATGTTATTCCTAAGGATGTTTCCTATAACTTTCGTTGAGGATTTGAGGTCCAATTCTATCTAGATAAATACAGAAAATTCAAAGAATCATTAAAGGTCAGGCTGTTTTCTACAGAACAGTATTTCTGTTTAAAAAAGAATTGTTTCTATCTACACGTTATTGCATTCATATAGCTATAACTATGAGTTAAACTCAATCTACTAGATGTTATTTTAAATAACATGATTCTATTCCTCATCTTCATCTCAAGAGATCAAAGCGACACAATATAAACGACTTTCTATCCATGTTCCTCTAGGACAGAAAACATCTAATGCCTTTCTCTTCATTTCCAGCTCAATCAAACCATTTGTTTCACTGCAAATTTATCATGTAGCATCTTGACACACTTACACAGCGTCCATGAGTGGTCATAGTACATTTTCTCTCACCTAGAATCCTTCACAACTCGGTACAAAGCACATACTTGCATCTCGGCTCTTATAACTCAACATGCATCACCTTTTCTTCGCTCGGCACACACCATCACCCCTTACTCAACAATCACAGCTCACTCACACTTAAATTTCAAGACACACAAGCCTCAAATGCATCATGAAACATCAAATTCAGACCTTCTCCGGTCAACTTGCACTTCACTAGATAATCACACCATGTATAACATAGATTAATGAACTTCTACTTGCCTCAAGTCTTCCTACTCGGTTGCTAGCCAAAAACAGGGGTTCGAGGTCTCGGCTTGGCTCAATCGGCGACAGGGATCGACGGCGTTGACAGTGGCAGCTCGGACACAGGCATGGGCGGAGGCGGCCTTCCTTCTCTGCCCTCACTCGCTCGGACCGCTCGTTGGTCACTCTTGCTCAAACCCTCTCTCTCTCTCTCACTTGCTCGCCCGCTCACTCTCGGTCTCTCTCTCTCACTTGCTCCAACCAAATGCTTTTACTTCCTTTGGTTAATTAATTTGCTAATTTTTTTGCATGCAGGTGACAAGTGGCTTCAAGGAAAGGACAAGTGGAAGAAGGGCTGAGTGACATTTCCCTTGTCCGGTTCTCTTCTCCCCCCCCCCTTTCTTTCGGTTGACGGCTTGGAAACTCCTTGGGCCTGCTTGGGCCCAAAAATTTGAGGCCAAAAATCCAAATGAAGTGGCCCGTAATCTTAAAAAATAAGCCTATAATTTCCATATAATTATTAGGCATTTGGTTTCCATAGAAATTAATTTGATATCCCCATAGCAAATTTGCATCATATACAAGGATATAACCGAAGTTCTTGCATGCAGTCCAACTCCTCAAAATTTTATTCTTAAATTTCAGCATGCATGTTCCTCACGCATGACCAAATTCCATCCCTTCGGATCTAAAATAAAATAATAATATTAGTTGATCAAAGTCCAAAGATTTTCTTTTGTTGCACAATTGATCGGTTTGTTGCCAACATATCATATCAATCCAACAAATAAACAAATACGGATTACTGCCCGTAATTGCTACCAATGCCATAGTTCGATGATACTTCTATCGATTGGTCATGACCGTCACCTATCTGAGGGTTCGTTGAAATTCTTAGATGCCATAGTTGACCACGTGTCGGATTTTTCGACACTTGTTGATTGCGTGTCGGGACGTGTCGGAGCCTGTTGGACACGTGTCGAAGTGTCGGACACGACATGAAAGGCTCCCGGAGAGTGTTGGTGCTACATAGATTGGCGCCGGTTTCAATAATCCATGTATCAACTAAAATATTTGTAGTTTCGCATAATGAAGTACCTGAAAAATGGGCACTCTTGTCAACTGTCCTCAATTGATTTAGTGCCTTCATAATTTGCTCATACTGATCCTGGGTAAGTGGCTGATGAGCTGGATTATTTCCATGTGCAGATACCTGATAAGCAGAAAATTCTTTTCCTATCTTTTATTTGTCAGTAGGCTTACCATGTAATTTCCAACATGTTTCAATAGTATGATGCGGACAGCGGCAATATTCACAATACTTACCCTTGAATTTAAAATTTTGTCCTCCCCCTCTATATAATTCAGCACCATAGGGAAGTGAATTAGGGCCGTTCGATTCGTGTGAGCGGTGCTGATCTGGACCGTCAGATCGCACAACATAAGAGCCATCGGATCCATGAGCGCGGCGCTGATAATGGCCGTCGGATTGCGCAGCATATGGCCATCGGATGCTCATCCACGCCTGTAATCCCAACCGTCAATTTGGAAAGCACGGGTACCGTCTAATCCCTGCTTCTGATCTTGACCGTTGGATCGGTAAGTTCTAAGGTTCCCAAAGAAGTCTTATTCTTCCTCTACTCCTTTTGTTAGTCGGGCGTTTCCTCCTGAGCATGACCTAGAGCTACTTCCTCATAGTGATGCGCGAAAAATGCCATGGGAGCGGCCTAAGTTCTTCTCGGGCGCTGCAAGCACGATGCTCTCTCCTCCCCTCTCTTGTCTAGTGGTCGCAAGGCGTTGGTTTTCTTTTAAGGAAAGGGAGAAAGTAACTCGCTTTCTATTAGCCCTAAATGATAATTGGATACCTTTCCGCTCACAGATCCTCGCCATGGAGCTGGTGCCGCCGCTCGGTCGCATTTGTCAACTTGCTGTCCAAGAAGAAAACCAGTGCCTTGCGACCACCAGACAAGAGAGGGGAGGAGAGAGCATCATGCTTGCAATGCTCGGGAAGAACTTGGGTCACTCCCATGGCATTTTTCGATCGTCACAGTGAGGAAGCAGCTCTGGGTCACGTTTGGGAGGAAACACCCGACTAACAAAAGGAGCAGAGGAAGAAGAAGACTTCTTTGGGAACCTTAGAACATACCGATCCAACGGTCAAGATCAGAAGCAGGGATCCGACGGTACTCGTGCTTTCCAAATTGATAGTTGGGATTATAGGCGTGGAAGAGCATCTGACGGCACTTATGTTGCGTGATTCGACAGCCATGATCAGCGTCGCCCACATGGATCCGATGGCTCTTATGCTATGTGATTTGACGGTCCAAATTAGCGTCGGTCACACGGATTGGACGGCCCCTATTTGCTTCCCTATGGTGCTGAATTATATAGAGGGGGAGGACAAAATTCTAAATTCAAGGGTAAGTATTGTGAATATTGCCGTCGTCCGCATCATACTATTGAAACATGTTGGAAATTACATGGTAAGCTTGCTGACAAAGAAAATAAAGGGAAATTTTTTTCTGCTTATTAGGTATATGCACATGAAAATAATCTAGCTCATTAGCCACTTACCATGGATCAATATAAGCAAATTATGAAGGCACTAAATCAATTGAGGATAGTTGACAAGAGGGCCAATTTTTCAGGTTTCTCATTATGCGAAACTAAGAATATTTTAGTTGATGCATGGATTATTGATATTGGCACCAGTGATCACATAGTTTGCAATGAATGTCTATTTTATGATGTCCACACAAAGCCTAAATCCTCTATATTTGTTCGTCTTCCAAACGGAATTGTCATTGATGTTAGAAAAATTGGGACTGTATACCTTAGTAAAAATATTGTCCTAAAAAATGTGCCGTACATTCCTGAGTTCGAATTTAATCTCATATTAGTTTGCAAAGTTTGTGAGGACAATCATTGTCAAGCCAATTTCAATTATGAAAATTGTTCGTTTCAGGACCTTTCGACTAGGAAATTGATGGACTTTGGTAGAATAAAACAAGGGCTCTACTTTTGGGTCAATTTTTTTGGGAATTTCTGATTTATCTATGTCTTGTAATGCTATTGCTAGAAATAAAATTTCCCTTTCTCATAAGCGTCGTGGTCATAGTGCTCATTTTCCTTGTCTTGATTGTAAGATATGCCCTTTGGCAAAACAAACATGAGCACCATCTCAAAATAGCACCTCTTGTGCCATCAGTGCCTTATCATTAATTCATATGGACATTTGGGGTCCTTACCATACACCACACAGTAATGGATCCCTTATTTTTCTCACCATAGTTGATGATTACTCTCGTGCTACTTGGATATTTCTCATGCAATCCAAGAGTCAAACTTTTTCACATTTGTCGAAATTCTTGTCCATGATCAAAAATCAATTCAATAAAGGAGTTCAAAGGATTCGAATAGATAATGGCAGTGAATTTTTCTCTCATAAATGCCAATCTTTTCTATCATCTCAAGGAATACTCCATGAGAGTTCTTGCGCATACACTCCCTACAGAATGGTGTTGTCGAATGTAAATATCGACATTAAGGATTTGGGACCTCCCAAATATTTTCTTAGTATTGAGATAGCTCGATCCAATAAGGGAATTTGTCTTAGTTAGAGAAAATTTGCCTTGGAAATCATATCGGATGCAGGATTATCGGGATGCAAGCCAGCTGTTACACCTATTGAGCAGAATGTCAAATTGACAACATATGAATATGATGCGAACTCTCATTTTCCAAGTAAAAATCCATTGCCCAAAGATCCATCAAGTTATCAGTGACTCGTTGCGAAATTGATTTATCTCACCATAACTAGGCCTGATATATGTTATGCAGTACAAATACTCAATCAGTTTATGCACAATCGAAAACGATCATATATGGACGCAGCACTGAAGGTTGTGAATATTTGAAAGGATGTCTAGGACTTGGAATTTTGTTATCTTGTAGCTGCAACATGAAGATGATGTTCTATTGTGACACAATTATGCCACTTGTCCAATGACAAGAAGATCCATTACTGGTTTTTGTATTAAGCTGGGAAAGTCTTTAATTTCATGGAAGACAAAGAAGCAATCGATAGTTTCATTGTCATCAGTTGAATCAGAATATCGAGCCATGACGAAAACTGTGTGCGAAATAGTTTGGATTCGGGGGTTACTTTTAGATCTGGGTGTGCAAGTTGACGGTGCAAGTGAGTTGTTCTGTGACAATGATGTCGCTCTTAAATTGGTTGCAAATCCGGTTTTTCATGAAAGAACAAAGCACATCGAGGTTGACTGTCTTTTTACTTGAGAGAAAATTCGGGAAGGGATCGTTGCCACTTGAGGAATCACAACTGTGGAACAACCTGCAAATATTTTCACTAAGCCCTTATGCCAGAGACATCACATATATCTATTAAGCAAGCTTGGCGCCTTCGACATTTATAAGCCGCCAGCTTGAGGGGGAGTGTTGGAGAAGGAATCTGATTTAGTTTGAAGATTGATTCAACAAATCATAGATAATCATAGATACGATTTACTTTAGGAAAATTAATATTGTGTAAATATTTTCTGATTCATTTATTGTACTACACATATACCTGTACATTGATATGCAAAGTAATACAGAACACAGAAAATTCCTCTCCATTTTTAGAAAATTCCGCTCGCGGTGAGTTAGGAACGCAGGGCCCAACCCTTGTTCACAAGGCCTCTCTCGGTTTGTGGAAATCCCTTTGGCTGAACGTCCCCTCTCTCTTTTAAAGAACACCGCAGGCACACATGGTTGTTGCCACCGCCAATTTGCCATGGCTGGTTGATCCCCTGACCCTAGGATTGTGTCGCGGCCTACTCTACCTCTGTTCTTAGTAATTTGCTTATGTACGTTGTTGCGTTGCAGAGGTGTGCGTGACGTGAGGGAAGAAGAAGACCAATGCACTGGTCGGGCTAGAGGGTATAGGAGATGGGCCGGCTTGTGCAGGGGAAAAGAAAGAGAAAAAGGGGTGGGCCGGGTCTAGCTGAGAAAAGAAATAAGGGGCCAGGTCGACCAGGCCCAAATCTGGCTCTATCTTTTTTTAAATTTTTAAATTTTTAAATTTTATAACTATGACTCTTTGTTTTATAAAATTTTTAATCAATCTATATTTTATATTTACTATAAATTCTAGTTCTATTATTGGAAATGCTCCAAATGCTTATGTGCCATGCAATTGTAATGATTTGAATTGTTTTAGGAATTAAAAATTAATCCCTAAACTTTTTATGCAATTAAACCCTAAAGTGATAGCTAAAACTTATGTGCCAACAAACGTTTATTTTAAAAAAATAATTTTCAAATTATTCATTTTCTGCAAAACAAATGAACTATTAATATTGTGTACAATATGATAACTAGTAGCTACACGTGTGATTTGTTTGTTTTGCGTTATATATAGAGATGTCAAAATGGGTCTTAAACTAATATATGACCCATTTAAATCATAACCGTATCATATATGGGTCATTTATATTTTTATGAGACTAGTTAAATGGGTTTAAAATTTGAAAATTTAAGATAAACAGGTCTTAAATGGGTAAGACATAGAAGCTAGAACCCATTTCCAGTCCAAGCCTTGCACTCTCTCGTTCCCTCTTTGAAATTATAATTATTTTTTATATTTCTTTTTCTTTCTTCTTCCTCCTTAGTCCTTCCTTAGTCGGTGGTTGGCACGGTGATGACCTATGACCTGCTAGGTTAGGCTCGAGCTTGCCGGCCTGAGATGAGCTTGAGGTCGCCTATGATTAGCGAGGCTTGAGTCTCGTTGATTTAACAAGACTCGAGCTCATTAGCATCGGGCAAGCTCGAGCCTCGCCAATCTAGTGAGGTGGAGACCTCACCGACAACTCGGTGAGGCTTGAGCAAGGCTTGAGCAAGGCTTGAACCTTGAGCTTGCTTATGGCTAGTTGTTGGTCGTCTTTTAGCGGTTGGCCAAAATGAAGAAAAAGAAAAAAGAAAAAAGAAAAAAAATTCTATTTAAAAAAAAAAAAAAAATACAAAAACTAACAATTAGATTTTTAAAAATAAA
The DNA here is from genome assembly GCA_017140395.1 of Eucalyptus lansdowneana. NCBI lineage: Eukaryota > Viridiplantae > Streptophyta > Magnoliopsida > Myrtales > Myrtaceae > Eucalyptus > Eucalyptus lansdowneana. Next base: position 5,889,169 of record CM029489.1, on the reverse strand, counting down.
AATAATATAAATTTCCATTTTTTAAAAATAAAAATATTAAAAAGGAGTCAAGGAAAATATATCATATTTTTCTTATTAAATGACAAAAAATATTTTCTAATTTATTTTCAAATTTCAGGCAAAAACAAAAATATATTGTAATTTTCCTAAAATATACTTGGAAAATATTTAAGAAACAAACCTTCTTTTTTTTTTAATAAAAAAATTGTCCTCTAAATTTGTATTGCATGAAAGTGTTTTAGCAATACCTTTGTTTAAAAAAAAAAAAAAAAGAAATATCATAAAAAAGAAGCTTTCTTAGGTTTAGTTAAATGGGTTAGGTTGGGTAGGGATAGGTTGGGTCAAAAATTTTACATTAGGATAAATGAATTATAAATGTGTTAAATAGATCAATTTGGGTTGGACCATTTATAACCAACCCAAACCCAACTTGACTTGACCTGCTTGATAGATTTAGTTATGTACAAAAGCAAGCATGCCACTGAGTTTATTAGTCCTTAAGGAACCATATCCCAAAAGATTTAAATCTCAATTATTCATCTAAAACTTTCGAAATTTCTACATGTGAGTGATATCATCACCCATAAAATTGAGTTAAGGGCATTTCAATAATTCCTTTTAGTTCTAAACATTCAAAGCCCATTTTCTTCATTATTTCTTATTTCTTATTTCCTCTCTCTCTCTCTCTCTCTCTCTTTTGGAACCGTTCAATTTATTCCTAAACCGAGAACCAAGCTCACCATTCCTAGAGGTTTGTTTCTTATCAAACCCACAAACTAAATCTTTCAAATTATCAGCAAAATGGAACTCTCTGAAAGCTGTTCAAGTTCGAAAATTGAACCGAATTCCACTTTTGAAACAATCTTAAACATCCAGAATCCACTATTCCTATTTTTTTTATATTATATTCTCCTTCTTATATCTATTATCTATGCTCACTATCTTCCTCTTAATAGACTGAGAATACAAAAAACCATAGCCAGATCAGAACACCGACAATCAAACTTCCCTTCACCAAAATATCAGCACGTTACTTCACCATCAATCACCTATTGTCTATCACGGGATTCCATTAATAAGCGTTGCATTTGCCTATCAATATCAACCACCAACAGATGCCATCCCTGCTTCTCCTTCATCAATCTCTACTGTGCACCATCGTCATTCACTTTTACTGAACAACTCCAGTCATTGAATTGTTTTGTACAAAGCTTAAGCAATTAGCAAAACTCGTCTATATCTAAATTCAGGCATATCCTTAACCCTCCCTGTTGCATTTCACATAAAACACAGCATGTACATTTAACGATGTCAAGCAAAGAATCAATGAAAGGAATTCAATGATAGAAGAATTTCAATGCACTCTATATTGTTCGAAATGATATCAATCACGTATGGCACGATGATGTCGTTCCCTACACATGAAAAGTATATAGGGTGCAGATGGTACAGGTTCTTCATATTATTTTTGTTTTTTGTTATAAATGATGCATAAGATTTAGATATTCATGCAGAGTGTTACTACTTCTGGGTAAGTTAACAGAGAACAAGGAAGAAAATAAGGGGTAAGTATGAGAATGGGAAAATTATCAAAAAAGTCTTATCTTGTGTTAATTCAGTCATCTTTTTTTTTTTTTTTTTGGTTGCTATTAGGCTTAAATTTTTTGCATTTGTGTTGTTTTTATTACTAGCTGTTCGCATTCATAGCGACAAATCAAGGATATAGTTGAATGACACACCTTGATGGATGAATGTCCTAAAAATAGGCTCGCCTCCACACCCTTTGTCACGGGCAATCACCAAGGAACCATCCAGCGTAGTGGGAATAGCAGAAGCCCAGAAGCCTGAGAGAGGAAAGAAAATGAAATGTTCAGATTTCGATTTCAACCACGACAACATAAGAAAACTTCACATATACTCAAAGACCACTGAATTAAAAGAGGCCTCGAGTTGCTACATAAATCAATAGGCAATAGAAAGTTGCTTACAGGAAAGATAGGCGCATTTAAATACGTGTAGCTACATTTTCAAACTCTTGCACCATATTTACATATCAAGGTCTTATCCTATTGCTACAAGAATAAGCAAAATTTCAAATGACTAAAATAACAATTTTGTCAATGTGAGGGATAAATAACCAAGCTTGAAAGGAAGTTGCTAGCCTGAAGAGAGAAAAACTCACTTATGATGCACTGGTTAAGTGCAGTAGCACAATGAAACAGACCTGCAAAAGGTGGCAACAGAAGTGCAATGAACAGGGCAAGTCAGTCATTACAGTTTCCTATAAATTCTCCTTTCCCGAGTATGCTTCTCTTCTAATTGACTATGCCTTCTTGACATGGATATTCTGAAAAGTAATCCAAAAATGTTTTGCTGCCTAGCGAATCAACTCCGTCGAATAGGAAGCTCCGGACTTCATTCTACGTTTCATGACAAGAGATAAGTAACTGCAATTCTAATATGCAATGGGGATGTAGATGTACGAATTGCTGCAAATGACATTTCTATCTTTGCATGTGTTGTTATTTGGCCAAACTTATGAGTATTAATCTAACGGGCTCAAACTTGAGACACAATATAACAATTCTCCACCTTGGCTCAACGTTTGAGGCCAAGTTATAGTGATTCCATGCTCGGCTCTCCCAACGCCCCGATGGGCGCTCATATTCTATAGACGCCAATCGAGCTCATACAGAGCTCGAGCTTTGCTGAAGGAACATGCTTCGTCATCATATCTGCTGGGTTCTCTGCCGTTGCTATTTTCTTCACAACAATTTTACCATTCGCTATGACATCTCGGATGAAATGGTACCTGATGTCGATGTGTTTTGTTCGCTCGTGATATATTGGATTATAAGCCAAATATATCGCACCTTGATTGTCACAGTGTATGGTGACACTTTTCTGCTCCAGTCCAAGGTCCAAGAGCAAACCCCTTAGCCATATCGACTCCTTTGCAACAAAGGTTAGTGCCATGTACTCCGCCTCAGTCGAAGACAATGCAACATCATCTTGCAAAGATGCTTTCCAACTTATTGCACCACCTGCTAGCATAAACACGTACCCTGCTAATGATCTGCGATCATCCAAGTTACCGGCGTGATCTGAATCCACGTACCTTGTGGTCTCATTTCCATTGACGTTCCTCCGATACATAATGCCAACGTCTGCTGTCCCCTTTAGATATCTGAGGATCCATTTCACGGCTTCCCAATGAACCTTACTTGGGTGCTTCATGTAACGGCTGACAACACTTACAGCCTGTGAAATGTCAGGTCTAGTACATACCATGGCATACATAATACTACCCACTGCACTAGAATAAGGAACACGAGACATATGTTCCTCCTCCTCCTCAGTTTGCGGTGATAACTTGTCAGAAAGTTTAAAATGTGCGGCTAAAGGGGTACTTACAGATTTTGCTGACTGCATGTTGAAACGTGCCACGATCTTCTCAATGTATTTCTTTTGAGACAAACGCAACGTTCCTGCAGCTTTGTCACGCAAAATTTCCATACCCAATATTTTCTTAGCAGCACCTAATTCTTTCATTTCAACTTAGCACTCAACTGTCGCTTCAACACATCAATATCAGACATATGTTTAGCTGCTATCAACATATCATCAACATATAATAGCAAATAAATCAAAGACCCATCCTCCAATCTCCTAAAATAAACACAACTGTCAAACTGACTTTTTGAATAATCTTGACTAGTCATGAAGGCATCAAAACGCTTATACCATTGTCTAGGAGATTGTTTCAATCTATACAAGGATTTCTTCAATAAGCAAACATGGTCTTCCTTACCTGGAATAGCAAATCCCTCAGGCTGCTTCATGTAAATTTGTTCCTCCAATTCACCATGAAGAAATGCCGTTTTCACATCTAGCTGCTCTAGCTCAAGATCCTGTGCAACAACTAATGCAAGTAATACACGAATAGAGGTATGCCTTACCACAGGAGAGAACACTTCATTGTAGTCGATGCCATCTCGTTGAGTATACCCCCTCGCAACAAGTCTCGCCTTGAACCTGGCTGCCTCTACACCGGGAATGCCCTCTTTCCGTTTGTAGACCCATTTGCATCCGACAATTTTCTGACTTTTGGGTACTTTGACCAACTCCCATGTCTGATTTCGATAGAGTGATTCTATTTCTTCACTCATAGCCTCTAGCCACTGTGATGACTCAACACTAGCCATCGCCTTAGAATAGGATGAAGGCTCATCCATCTCCACCTCATCACCTACGGTTAATGCATAGGCAATATCAGAATAACCATAACGTACCGGTGGTTTAATTTGCCTTCTTTGTCTGCTCGTGGCTATGTTGTGTTGTGGCTCTGCTGGTTGTTCAGTATCACCGTCTTCAGGAATTGTAGCCTCATCCGCAATCTCTTCATCTCGTTACTCCGAGGTCTTTGGAGACTCCGCCCGAATCTCCACCTCACTTCGACACCATGATCCGTTTGCTCGCTTGGTTGAGTCTCAAGACTCCTCTTCCGAAGCATTGCGCCTCGTCGAAGATCACATCTCCGCTGATTAGAAAACCGGGTGATCCGGGGATCGTTGCACCATAGCCGGTAGCCTTTCACCCCCGTGCATAACCCAGAAATATGCACTTCTTCGCCCTCGGCTCAAGCTTACCATCTCTCGCATGAGCATACGCAGGACATCCGAATATTCGTAATTCAGAGTAATCAACAGGTTTCCCCGACCATACTTCCTTAGGAGTCTTTCACTCGATAGCACAAGATGGAGATTGATGAACCAGGTAACACACCATATTTATTGCTTCGGCCCAAAATTCCTTACCCAATCCCCGCATGCGAAAGCATGCACCGAGCTCGCTCGAGTAGAGTTCTCGTTTCTTCCGTTCGCTACGCCATTCTCGTGCTGTTCCGGAACCGGGGTGTCTCACAATCCCTTCCTTTTGGTAGAACTCGGTAAAGTCCTTACCACAGAACTCCAAACCATTATCAGTTCTCAGGCACTTGATTTGTTTACCTGACTGCTTCTCAATCAATGCCTTAAAATTCTTGAACTGATCAAATACCTCGGATTTGTGCTTCAAGAAGTACACCCATACCTTCCTTGAGTAATCGTCGATGAATGTCAGCATATATCTAGCACCTCCTTTCGATGGAACTGGAGACGGTCCCCAAACATCTGAATGAATGTATTCGACCGGTTGCTTGGTCGAATGTAGAGCTGTACCGAATTTAACACGACGCTGCTTCCCGAAGATGCAGTGCTCACACAGGTCCAGCTTTCCTGTCTTCTGACCTTTCAGCAACCCCTTTTCACTCAGCATTGTCATACCTGCCTCACTCATGTGTCCTAATCGCATATGCCATAATTGAGTTAAATTTGAGTCTGACTCACCTGATGAAACTGCAGCAATTCCGGTCACGGTTTCTCCCAGTAAATGATAGAGAGAATTCGCCTTCTTCCCTTTCATCACTGTCAGGGCACCTCGAGAGATCTTCAGCACTCCACCTTCAGCTGTGTATTTGCACCCAAGGTCATCGAGTGTTCCCAAAGAAATAAGGCTCTTCTTGAGCTTCGGTACGTGCCTTACGTCTGTCAACGTCCGTTCTACACCATCATGCATTCGGATCTGGACTGTTCCTATCCCCACAACCTCGCAGGCTGCATTATTCCCCAAAAGAACTCTACCACCATCTGCAGTCTGGTAGGTAGTGAACCAGTTCTTGTGAGGAGTCATATGATAGGAACATCCAGAATCTAGCACCCATCTTTTGACGAACTCGTAGATACACATAGGACAGCTTCGGCATCACTGGTACTCTCCTCGGCAACATTCGCCACACTGCTTGTGGCATTTTGCCAAACGCCTTTATTTCTTAGCTTTGGACAATCTCTCCTTATGTGCCCCTCCTCGTGACATTTGAAGCACTTCACGCGACCTTTTGATTTTCTATGTCGCGACTTCGACTTGCTTTTGCTTTGGCTTCTGTTGCTGGGCCTCCGATGTTGGTCTCTGCCTTGAATCACCAGTCCATGCGCTACATCTTGTGCTAGATTGTCATCACGCAACTTTCTCTGCCACTCCTTTGAAAACATGGCAGATTTTACCTCCTCTGAGGTAATCGTAGTACGCCCCTGTAACAAGGAGTCGGTAAAGTGCTCCAATGACTCCGGTAGAGACGCCAACAACATCATGCCTTGTTCTTCATCATCTAGAATCTTGCCAACATTCTTCAAGTCCATCATGAGTTTATTAAACTCATCTAGGTGGGATCTAATGGACGTACCTTCAGTATATCGAAACTGGAACATTCTCTTTAGCATATATAAGCGATTGTTCAAACCCTTCTTTACATAGAGGGCCTGAAGTTTAGCCCATAACGCTGCGGCATCCTCCTCTTCGGCGACCTCTATTAGCACTTCATCCGATAAGTTCAACAGGATGATGCTCTTGGCCTTCTCCATCAGCTCGTCCTTCTCAGCATTCGCATTGTTTCTGTAACCGAGCCTTGCCCTCCAATGCCTTGGCTAATCCTTGAGTTGTTAATAGCGCTTCATCTTGACGCTCCACAACCCGAAGTTGTTCCTCCCGTTAAATTTCTCAACTTCTACTTTTGCTCCAGACATAATTGCAAAGTCTTAGCTCGATACCAATTGTTGTTAAATCGGCGTCGCAGCGGAAGCAGATCGCGTATTTTGCAATTATGTCGGGAGCTATAGAAATCGATCGAAATAAAACGAGGAACAATAAAAGAAAAGAACACCAGAAATTTACGTGGTTCGGTCTGAATGTCGGAACCTACGTCCACGAGGAGAGCCAGCAAATCAATCCACTACAAATCGGAGAATTACAGGATTACAATCACATATGCACTCAAGTATTTCCCAGCCCTACTATACACCCAATACCCACGGTGTTTAACTACTCAACTCACTCATTGGACTCGACTCCGCACAAACCTCTCTGAGCTCTTTTCTCTCACACTCTCTCGAGCTCTTTCTGTTTTGCTCTCTCTTGCATCTTTAGACATCTTCTCCTTATATAGGGAGAACGGCAGAGGACAAGACAAAACAAATAAATGGCCTCATTAAATGCTGCAGCGCAGGCGCCCACAAGACAAGCCGCAATCGGCACCGAACACCCACCATATATTTCGGGCATGCATGCAGATCTTGCATGTGCATGGGCAAGCATTTAATGAGGCGGAAGAGAGTCAACAAACGTGCGCCTATGATCCTTGAAGATAACCGTGAGCTGAGGTGGGCGGCAATCTTCGAATTTCTTCTTCATAGAGAGAAGCAAGCGTATGACCATCATGCACTGACACACACGTAGAATAGCTTCTGCCTTCTCTCTTTCTTTTTTCTGCCATCCCTCTTTCTTTATCAATAAAAAAAAAAAAAAAACAAGAGAAACCCACAAAAGAGAAACCGTGAGAGAGGGAATTCGGCGCCTACAAGTGTTGACCAACTTTTCTACGTGCATGGCCATGTGCATGTATTTTCTTCATGCACTTGCAGCAGGTGGTGGGTTCTTTATTTAATGTAGAAAATTGTTGATCCCTTCCTTTTCGGCAGAAAGACAATTCTTCTTGAAGAATAAAACCCCAAGCAGCTTTTGGCTTCTTCCTTCTACGCATACGCACGAAGAGATGGGATTAATGCCGGAACAAGAAAATTTGAAGACATCACAAAGTCTCCCTTGAACTTTGTTATTGATAAAGAAAGAGGGATGGCAGAATAACGAAAGAGAGAAGGCAGAAGCTATTCTACGTGTGTGTCAGTGCATGATGGTCATACGCTTGCTTCTCTCCATGAAGAAGAAATTCGAAGACGGCCACCCACCTCAGCTCACGGTTATCTTCAAGGATCATAGGCACACGTTTGTTGACTCTCTTCCGCCTCATTAAATGCTTGCCCATGCACATGCAAGATCTGCATGCATGCCTGAAATATATGGTGGGCGTTCGGTGCCGATTGCGGCTTGTCTTGTGGGCGCCTACACTGCAGCATTTAATGAGGCCATTTATTTGTTTTGTCTTGTCCTCTGCCGTTCTCCTTATATAAGGAGAAGACGTCTGAAGATGCAGAGAGAGCAAAACAGAAAGAGCTCGAGAGAGTGTGAGAGAAAAGAGCTCAAAGAGGTTTGTGTGGAGTCGAGTCCAGTGAGTGAGTTGAGTTGTTAAACACCGTGGATATTGGGTGTATAGTAGGGCTGGGAAATACTTGAGTGCATATGTGATTGTAATCCTGTAATTCTCCAATTTGTAGTGGATTGATTTGCTGGCTCTCCCCGTGGACGTAGGTTCCGACATTCGGACCAAATCACGTAAATTTTTGGTGTTCTCTTTTATTTATTTATTTATTGTTTCTCGTTTTATTTCGATCGATTTCTATAGCTCCCGACATAATTGCAAAATACGCGATCCGCTTCCGCTGCCACGCCGATTTAACAACATGTGTCTCGCCTAATAACCTTTTCAAAACTTCATAACCCGGATCTTCGACTCAAAAGTCAAATAAGTTATAGATTGAAAAGGAGATGAGTGACCAGGTGATTAACCTTTTCTGCTCTCAAAGTCGGATACCGATGCTGCGCTTCATGGTTGGCTATAATTTGAGATGCATCAGTCTCCCTTATTCCTAGGCCCATCAAAACAAGCCAAGCTTGAGAAGAAATCAAAGGTCAGAGGAAATTAAATAGAGAAATATTCTAGCCTAAAAGAAAAAATGCAATCCCTTGAAGAGACAATTTATTGAGCAACGTACCTTGAGATAATCCACGAATGCAGGGTATCGAATGGCATGCATGTGTTGACCTGGTCCATATGACTATTGGTGAGAAGAATCTCAACGATTCGCCCGTTAAATTTCCACCCCATGGTAAAAGCTGCATAAAGTGGTGTTCAGCTGAAACGTCCAAAAAGGACAGGAAAAAAACTACAAAATCTTTGAATGTTACTATAAAACACAACAAACAACTGACCTCAGCATACTTGAGACATCAGGCCTTTGTAGCACTTATCTTTGTATTCTTTGTGCTTGACGATGTCATATAGAGGGTCAAGGTCCCTGCAAATAATATATCAGGCCAGATCAGGAAGCCTTATGTACAGCAATCAAAGTTAATATAAGATTTAAGGGCGATGGGTAGCATTCAGCACCTGCTGACCCTAACTTGACGATAATTCTTTACACCAACCAAGAAGGATATCATTTATTATTTTCTTTCTAGATTCAACTATTATAAAAGAAAATTGAAATGCATCACTCCTGTTTTGAGAAATTTAACACTGTTGAAATACTTATTGCACATCTTAACAACAGAACTATACACTCCAACAAGATGCTAAGCTCATCAAGGAGCATTACATATCTCAAGCCATATCTCAAGCCAGAAGTCCACTATTGCACATCTAGCTTGACAAACACTGTCCAGCATACTACGCCATGCCAGTAGGTACTAGATAGTTAGACGTCAAATGTGTGACTGCTCAAAGCTTCTGCAAAAGTCAGCTCGTGACACTCAGGCAGAACAGCTACACCGCAACCCATTTCAACTGTTCAAACACTTTGTTTTATCAGAAAGGTGCTAGCAGGTAATTTCAGCAGAAAAACACGCATGGCCACTGATTGGCTTGCTACACATGGATATCACATGCACATGCACATTTGCTCGAGACATACAGTTGACCATAGAGCACGTGCAAAATTACTGAGCACATATAGCTGACCATAGAGCAAGCAACTGCTGTCATTTTCATCAACTCGCGTTGTTTCTTACAACAAGGAATAAGTTAAAAAACAAGAAGAAAGAATTATTCTTACAGAACAACTATAATTGTCCTTACAGAACAACTATAATTGTCTCGGCAGCAGTGAAAAAGTTGGCACAGAATATAGGCAGATCATATTCTGATTCTGGAAACATAGCAAAATGCAAAACCTGCATAGAGTATCTTCAGAAGAACAAACTGAGGCCGCTAAACATCATAGCAAAATAATTTGTTCAAGTAAACTTACTTGAACAACCAATCCCTCCATCAGCACAAGTGGCAAATCTAATTAGAGGAAAAGCTTTACACGGAAAATACTATCTTCCAAAAACATGAAAGTTTCCATCGGTGAAAAGTCGGATCAATTAATTCTACACTTAATTCAAAAACTATCAAATTCGTACACCCATATGGCACCAAAATTCCTAATGTCCTAATAACAAAAGAAGTGAAGCCATAGTACCAATTAAGCACGACCGTCCTCTCTCTCGAGCAAATTTCCTCTGACCATCATGTTCAACTTACAGGGGCTTTTCTGGAGCTACAGACTGGAACTACTAGCTACTTTTGCTTAAAAACCATAAATTTAAGCTCTGTCTAGATTCTGTAGACTGATTCCTCATAATTTATATATCAAGCGGCAATGATATTAGACAATCATAACTGCGGTCCCTTGCTCCCTTGAATGCTCAAACTCTGGAGCAACCTTATTTTCGGCACTTCACACGACAACAACTCAATCTCTGTTTTATCATCCAGTGGCATGATGGAGCCGAACCTTTCCTAAGGACACGAAGAAGGACAAGCCTTGATTAACCAAACAAACGGCGAATAGAGAAGACGCCCTGAGAGAAAACCAAAAACCCGGCGACAGACATTCACAGTCAAGCATCTTTCTCTCTCTCACGCACGCACGCACGCACGCACATACTGAGCAGCATTGTCAGAACTTGAAACGGCGGATAGAAAACGAAACAGTGGAATGCAACGACTACGTCTGGAGTGCCGACACAAGAAGGTCCGGAATGCAACGCGCGACGAGAGGATCGAACTTGAGTTCACCAGCAAACAGCCGCGATGCCAATTCGAACTCCAATTGAGCACGAATCCCAGTCGTGAAACAATCGCATAACCAGCAAAAGAGAAGGAGCCATGCGAGTGTGGAGCGCGGTCTCGTCCAGAGCGAATTGGACGGACTGCCGGTGCGCCAGAGCATAGACGCGAACGGACGGCCTCCAATTTTCCTCGCGTGCAGTGCGTAAAGAGAGATGCTACTGTGTTGGAAATATGGTTTGATATGTTAACCAAAGAAACAGGAGAGGAAGGGGGGGTGGTGGGGAGGTAGTTGGGGTGGCCAAAACGGTTAACAAGAAGACACGATCGAAGCAAAAGACCAATTATCCGGACGCATGATGCTTGTAAAAACGACATGAGCAGTCGAAAAATCAACCTTGAAAACAGAGATGGACGTGAGTTGAGTGGTTGCCTAAATTTAAATTTAACGTTTTCCTGTTGATTAATGCTGCGAAAATTTTTAATCTATGTCAATATTCAAAATTCTTTTTCTTACCATTAAAAATCTTAAATTCAAGCATTCTTTAGAAAGCGTATTTTTGTTAGGCTGGCACGAATTCAAGGCATTTTGATGTCATGCTACTTATCATTTAGAGGTATTTTAGCATCTCTCTTCCTCCGAATTTTTATCAATCGGTTCATTCAATTAAGCGCTATAAATTTCATTCTTTTATATTGTAATTTTCAAGTCACATTTTGAGTTAGGCAATTAATTCCTTGGAGGGCAGGATAGGATTAGGGCCGTGGTTTGGAATTTTTTAGTCTGGAGTAATCATGTCATCATCGGCCATCTTTTTTAGGTTTTTTTTTTTTTTTTTTTTTTTTTTTTTTTTTTGGTGGTAACGAAAGTTAATTACAATTTTTTTTTTTTTTTTTGGTTCGCTGAAAAATCCGATCCCCGTTCTATTCCCTCTATGACACGGCGTCAACTCCAGACTTAACGCGTCCAACATCTCCATTTTGTACTGGTCTACATTTGTTTGTGCCCAATTCAACGACATAAAAAGAAAAAAAAAACTGCAGAATCTCGGGTCTGATTTAGTTACTGTTTCGGCAGTTGTAGGTCATTAAATTCGTTAATTAGGTTGATAAAAGTATGTGGTAAAGGTGACCGACTCTATATTTTATTGTGGCACTTGTGGGATTATACACCTACTGGTGATCTGGCTCCTCAATAGTATTTACTATACAAAGCCTTTCGTATGTCTATGAAATTTTGTACAAGCCTTTCTCAAGCCTCCTAATCATGTAAACGGGTCGTCGCATATGTTCCATGAATGGCAGGCCGAGGGATATTGTTTTTTCTACTCCCTAGCTTCATCGGTTCATTGATCTTTGTTTACTTTTTTTTTTCGGCCATCCACTTACTCATGTGAATATAATTAATGGTCGATATCTTTTTGTACGACAAGAAGAGCACCTTCAAATCAAGTACAATCCCGATGCGTGGAGTATCTTAATCAGGTTGAACGCGAGCTAAAATCACACTTATTGAGTGCTTGATAAAGTACTAGTAATGATTTTTTGTTGTTGTTCAGTTTAATAACAAGGTTAGCTTACACTTAGATTGCATTCCTTATTTTAACATGTTAGCATCCACACACCTCATTTCCCTCGTTCGTAGTTAAATATTTTTCCCCACAATAACTAGGGAATATGAGAGGCGAAGGTTGCTGCATATTGAGTGGTTTTATGAATTTTGTGCACCAAATCATTTATTCTTTGCTTTTTTGTACTTGTCTCGTATCTAGGTCGGCACTAAATAGCACGTCATTCTCATTTAGTCCTCAACCTTTCTAAATAGAGCTTAGAATTATAGCTTTTATTATAATTTACTTGTGCTTATTCCACTGCATCTAAGCACAAATTTGATCAAACAAGAATTTAACGGGTTTGATGATTTGGTTGCACTTATATATATAAACAAAATACTCACGGCTTTTCCGTCAAATAGAAAACACAAAATTAATACCACAAAAAGTCTCAAATTGATATATTTATGCCACATTTACCTCAAATTAATTTTTATGTCACAAAACATCCCAAATTAGCATACATATGCGGCATTTATAACAAACTAGTGCGCTCATGCTACATTTATCCCTAAAAATGAAATATTTGCCACAATTTGAGGAAAATAGGGCACACAAATATCAGTTTGGGGGTATTATGTGGCACACCTAGAATGTTCTATAAAGTTTGTTTGGAGATAATGTAGTATGTTTGTACCTGTTTTGAGTTTTTGGTGTTACCAGGCGAAATTTAAATAAAGCATGTTCAAGATCGAATGAAAAATAAAGTGCAAAACAATTAAAAAACCAAAAATTACATTAAACCCACGCTAAGTAAATGAGCCCTTGTTGGAGAAATGAGCCAAATTTGGATAGTTATACAATCGTGGCCAGTTACTTGATCTTTGTTGTAGGGACATGATCCATATATCTTGAAGTTAGTGCTATAAAATAGAAGGACAATATTTTTTAAAACCTTAAACTGGTACATATGTGATAAGTTTATCAAAAATTAATATTTTGACTACAACAAACTCTAAACTAGTATACGTATGATAAATTTATTTCAAACAACTATTAAAAACAAAAAAACTGGCATCTTTGTCGCGACCTCTTTTTTCGGCGCTCGCAATCGCGTACGGGCGCCTAAGGAGGCTAATGGCTCGGCTGAAATTAGTTATGCCCGGACTCTCCCAAGTCCACCAATTCACGACTTAATGGTTCAAGTTTTTAACCTGTAAATCAATTTTTAAAATGGAGTCGCCACTAATCAATTTGGGGTGGGTTGATTAGAAACCCAAGCGAAGTATCGGGAGAAATACTTGCTCCTGCGCAACCAGAGAAATTAGGATCGGGGACTTGATTACACTAGTTAATCACTAATGCCCTTCCGGTACCTAATCTTGTTTAAACCCTGAGGTTTTTTGGATGTTCGAGGAATTTTCCATGCATTTTTGGGAGGAAAAACATTTTTTGAGTCATTTTCTAATTTTTGGACATCAAATGGATTTTTTTTATTTTTTTGGTTTTTTTTTTTGAAAAATACAAGTCTTTTTGGCTTTTTCTGAATTTTTTTTTGGCTTTTTCATGAATTTTTGGCTTTTTTTTGGATTTTTAGCATTTTTTGGAAAATAAATTATTTTTTGATTTTTCTCGATTTTTTTAAATAAATTATTATTTATTTATTTAAAATGTTATTTAAAATAAAAACCGGCCCGGGTCGGACCCACGGGTTGTGTCGACCCGGGCCGGGCCGACCCGACGAGGACGGGCTCGCAACGCGGGCCCGACTCGGATTTTTTTGTCTTTTTTCTTTTAAGAAAATAACTCCAAGCCCAAAATTTCTTTTAAGAAAATAACTCCAGGCCCAAAACCAAAATAGGCCCACTTTTATAAAAACTTCAGCTTGAAGACTACCCGGCCCTCACGCGGAACTAACCAAGGCCCATTTTCGTTATAAAAAAAATCCATGGATTAACCGGCCCACACACGCAGGCCCACATCGGGGGGGAAACCCTACCCGGACGCCAACCCGGATCCGCCCGACTTCGACCCGTCTTCCCCTTCGCCGACCCGGTTTGCTGGAGTTCGCGAGATCTGGCGATCCGCGGCGCTGATGAGGGACGGAGGCGGCGTCCGAAGGCGGCGGCGTCGCAGCCGGCAGCCGGCCGCTCAACTGGATTGACGACGGGGCTCGTGGCGCGGCGGTAGGAGACGCGTCGAAAGCCCCGATTCACTGAGGCTGAGATCTGGTGATAGATGGGGTTCGAGAGAGGGGGGTGCGACGATGGTGACGCGGCAAGCGACGGTGGCGTCGCGGCAGGCGGTGGATACCTAGTGGTGGTTGACGGTGATGGTGACGACGGTGGAGCAGCGACGGTCGCGATGGCGAGGCCTCGGCTTCCCAGATCTGGAGTGGCATTGGCGGGTCAGTCTCGGCACGGCGTCGGGGCGGGGAGCAGCAGCAGCAGCGAGGTTTCTACCCTCGGATCTAACCCTTCACGCTCAGATCTCTCCCTCTCAAGCTCACCTGCTCGCGGATCTGGGTTCGCTTGCCGCCGGCCTCCCCCGATGTCTCTCGGTGGGAGGTCGTTTAGCTTGCGACCCGATCCTCCACCCTCTTGGCTTACTCTTCGATTTCCCCCTTGAAGTCTCTCAAAGGGAAGCTCTCGGAGTTCGCCGTGCTTTGATCGACGGAGGTGCTCCTCTATTTATATGCGAGGAGGAGGCCGGTCGATGGAGGTTCGGCCGCTGGCCCTCGCACGCCGACCGGCCTTGGGTGCGGTTGAACCGGCGTCAAATCTTCTCCCTTCCACGGAGGCATGCTCGCCTTCAATGCGCGTCTTCTCAGCCACCGGCCTACGCTCCTCTCTCTGTTGTAGGTTGTGCTCGAGCGCGTCTTCGTCGCCGCGCGTGACCTGCAGGGGCGGAAGAACGAGGAAGGAGGAAGAAGATGGGAGGAAGAAGAAGAGAGGGGGGAAGAAGAAGAGAGGGGGTGGCCGGGCCAAAACTAAAAACAAGTCTTGGGCCTTAGGCCGCGTGGAAAAGAAAAAAAGAGGGGAGGGGCTGGGCTTTTGCTTTATTTTGTTTTTTCTTGTTTTTATTGTTTTTTCGGTTTTTTGTTATTTGCTTATTATTTCGAAAAAGACAAAATAAATAAAAACTTTATTAATAAACATAATAAAAATTGAGGTGTCAACACATACTTGTAATAAATTTATCCAAAATTAATTTTTAAACCTCTAAAAATCTCAAACCGATATATTTGTGATGAATATATTCTTCATTAAATTGGATTAATACCACAAAAAACCACAAAATTGATATAACTTTGACAAATGGAAAGTAAAATTTCAAATTGCTATATTAGTTAACTGTCACGTGCCATCAAATTCAGTAATTTGATAATAAAATTTAACGGAAACTATCAGAGAATAAATTTGTCTTAAGCATACCAATTTAACTTAAAATTATCAAAGGTGTACCAATTTGAGATTTTTGACGGTAAAAAAATTAGTTCGGGGCAAATTTATCATATGTATACTACTTTGGGAATTTTCGTGATATTAACCCTTATTTAATGTCGAAAAAGTGATTGTCTATGGACAAGCAAAAAGAACCTCGATTGTTTATATTAATAAATAGCTTATATTCATCACTATTCACTGCTTGGGCCGGATAATCTATTATTGGATCACCTTATCTGTCACGCCATTGATTGATTAATGTGTATTGCATATGATCACCTCTTGCTTGAAGTCGAAGGTATTGTTTTGGGGTTGCTCAGTCCATTTCGAGCGTCGCTAATGATCTGTTTTGGGTAAACGGTTGGCATCGGAGCATGATCTTCCGACCGTTGGGTCTGTGTCCAAAAACGTTCTTCCAATCTTGTTGTTCCTTCGATCTTTGTGGCAACTTTTCAAGTGCCCCAAGGAGTTAGACATGCTTAAGACCGCTTCAAACTAGGCGACGCGTCACAACCGTGCGACAGTGTGCGTGGAAGGGTAAGTGGAGACCTACAAGGAAAGAAGCCAAAAGGGGAATACCTTCATGGGGACCATGTACGGGCCAGATTAGGTCCTGGGTCATTTTATTAATTGCATTAGTCCCCGTGATAATAACACCATACAAAGAAATGAGTCAATTTAGCAACGAAATTGATCCTGATGCATATCGCGAACAAATCTTAATTGGTCACACACACTACATCGACCATTTAATATTTCGCTCAAAACAACTTTATAATTCCTTTAACGTGCCTGACTCACCGGACTAAATCCGTCCTGTCCAAAAGCTCAGCTCGCAGCACCCTCGATGTCCCGACACGCGCCCCTTCACCAACAGTGGCAGCAACGTGGCGACTCCATAACCCTTTTCTGCAGAAAGTAAGGAGCCAACAAATTCTCCCTTCAAAAACCACGGCTATTTCTATGAATGCGGATGCCGCAGAGGTAATGGGAAAAATAATGTACATTAATTAGATTTTACTCAGCCTCTCGAGTGGAAGGGTTTCGACGACGGTCTTTACGTAGGCATTGAAGCACTCTCTGCAGGAATTAGGCATGACATAAGACTCATGGAGCCTCCGAACGTCATCGATGCTTACTCTCACAGTCATTAAGTTGGTGGTCTGTCACACGAGATAATATTTCATCCTCTTCATAAGAAGATTCCATCTGTTTATTTGATTCTTAGTACAAGTACTTTTCCCCATCATCACAAGTCTCACACACCGTATCAAAAATCTCTTCCTCATTTTTCCTCTGGTTTGCCATTAATGGGAAGAAGCCTCATTTTTGTCAATAGCTTCTCAAATTCTTCATAAAGGAGAAAGTTCTAAGTTGGTGGCATTCATCAACAATGACTACTTCCCATTCTGTTTGTGTCAGAATATTTATATCCTCAACAATGGCCTTTAGAGGGCATATAAGCACTTGAAATGCTATGGAAGCCCCTTCCTCAAAGAATTGCACGTTGCTATTACGTCCACGAGCATCTTCACTTCCATTATAAACTGCAACATCAATAGTCGGTGCCCAACGAAAAAAACTCCAAATTCCATGAATAAACTAAGGTAGAATGTGAAATGATAAGAAAAGGAAGACAGCCATCACATTTGAATAATAAAACAAGTGATGTGATCTTGGAAATGTGTTCTTGGTCATCTACTAGAAAAACATTATGGCTCATCTTCCAATATTCGAACGGCTTATTAATGGGATATGCACAAATGTTCTTTGGGAAATAACATCCTAAAAGTTTGCTACGATGGATTGACAACTGAATAGGACTCACATTTTTCTGACTTGACTTCGGAGAATTTTATGCTTCAATGCACGGTCAAGTAGAGGGATTTCTAAAAATTGACCATCACATATAAGCTGTGAAAGAAAGACATTGTCACTTCAGCAAATGAGAAGGGATCTCTCGGTGAGACCATCTCTTCTAATGAAAGCCAGGCAACGAGACTTTGCCCCAAAATCCCCACTTAAAAGGGTTAAGTGTTCATTTGTAAGAAAAAACATCATTGAGAGATCCGTCCATGATTTATCAATCCAATGCCCTTTAGATTTTACAAACCGACTCCGTTCTAATCATCTAGTTTTGATAAATTTTTCTACAAAGCTGTGCTTTTAATTTTAAAAGTTTATTCATTAAAATAAGAATCTACTTTCGGAAACTCTTCAATTTTGAAAAAGTAATGCACACAATGTAATTTCAATTCAACATCTCAATATGTAAGATTAACTTTGAAAAATTAATTTAGAAAAATGATTTCTAACCCATAATTCAAAATTCTGACAATCCACTTTTACTACGGGGTCAAACAAGAAATATTGGCCTATGCCACTTGTAGGAATTAATTGGGCGCTCAACTGATTTCCATAGATTTTGCGAAAATGAAATTTCAATTCTAAGTATAAAGGTAAAGAGAGAAATTATATATACAATAGGTGATGAGATTTTTTTTTTAAAATCATATAGACATGTGGCTGTATTTGCGAGGTTTTGATGCCTAACGGGTAGGGTACTATAGGCTTAAGGTTTCCATTTCAACCTAATAGTAAGCCTTTCACCAATATCGCAAACTGTAGGTGGGCTAGCTTGTTTCTTTCGAGAAAATGAGCAGAATTGAGAATGATTGTGTCATTTGCACGAATTGCGTATGGTCCATTCAATCCTCAACACCTCCTAAGTGTTTCGTGGGGTGCAACTAGGTTTAACCGCAAGCTATGTGTGCAAAAGTGTAGTGCTAAGGTATATGTAAAGGAAAACACAACAATTATTATCCAAATAGTGCTTTAATTTTATTCATATAAACATTCATTCTTTACACCAACTGTTAAACAAAAATGTTAACAAACAATCCACCATTTATAATTCCCAACCTACATCAACCCTTAACATAATGTTAGTGGACTTACCTCACCTTCGCAAAAGTGCCACCATGAAATCACATCAGTTAACAAACAATTAAGTTTTATTAGGCCAAAGTCCTCGAGTCCCAACAAAATCATCAAGCTGTCATGTCCTATCCTCGAGAGGAGAAAGGTTCAGAGGTCTTTGTTCATAAAACAACATAAGTGGGCATTCCCACAACATATGGCTCGAATACATCGTCTAGTTGATGATCCACACTTAGACCATCGATTATGAATGCGGGTCCTCTCAAACCCGCACCTCTTTGATTTTCTTAGTTTGTGTTCAAAAGAAGTCGCCACTAGCCATTGTTGAGGGTTGGCTAGAAAACTAATTAAGATATGAGAGTGTCATTTTAATATATGCACAACTGGAGATTTTAGACTCGGAAACTTGATTACACTAGTTATGCAACCAACGCCTTTTTAACACCTAAATTTGAGTAAGTGCTAATTAAAGTGTTAGGGTAGCTTATTGAGGATTTTAAGGTTCATCCTAACCATTCTAAAAATGAAAAGAACAATTAATATACGAGAAACGCACAATCAAGTGTAATCATAATAACAAATGCAAACAGCAACCTAGCGTATCCCTAAAAAAGAAAATTGCATCCAAAAATTCCTCAGGTAAAGCCCTAAAGGAAAGGATTTTCACAAATTCTAAGAGAAAACTACTCAAAACTTATTTTTAAGTTTTTTTTTTGGGAACTTTTTGCATTTTTTTTTTGAATTTTTGAATTTCCTAAGAAAATTTATGGATTTCTTGAATTTCCTAAAATTTTTTATGAATTTTTAAAATTTTCGATTTTTTTTATTTATTATTTTAAAAAACATTTTTTAATCTAGGGAAAAGACTCACGGGCGGGTCATAGAACCCGGCACAGATATGTCTCTAACCATGACCCTAATGGTCCGGGTAGAGTTTGAATTCAGTCCGGCCCTAACGACCGGCCCTAACAACTAGCCCAAACATATGAAATGGGCCCATTCGCCTCTAAGCCGCGGTCGTATTATTAGAGAGGGACAAAGAGGTCGGGTCTAAACATCAATTTTTGGGATGTTACTGATGGGGGGTGACATAGAGAGCGATAGAGAGAGAGACAGAGAGGTTGTACTATTCGGGTTTGAACATCAATTTTTGGATGTTACTGTTGGGGGTGACAGAGAGAGCAATAGAGAGAGAGACAGAGATGTCATATTACTAGAGAGGGATAGAGAGGTCATACTATTCGGTTCTAAACATCAATTTTTGGGATGTTACTGTTGAGGGGGACAGAAAGAGCGGTAGAGAGAGAGACAGAGATAAACTAGGGCTATAGAGTGAAGGGACAAGGACACCGCCATCCCCAGTCTTCTCAGAAGCAATTGTGAAAGGTTGTCAACCACACTCAAATTCCAACAAGAGCTGTAGATGGCCATTCCAGTCTCCTAAGTGTGTAAGCACATTTTCTTCATTCCCCCAACCCCACAATACCCTCAACGGCTGCTCTCTTTATAAACAATTTGTGGACTTGTCTCATGTTTATAGCCGCTTCCCGTTTTTTCTACATTAAGCTAGGGCTTGAGTTGAGGAAAAGAACTTGTCGTAGCAGTGGGTAGATGTTAGGTTTTTGACTCTTCTTGGAACCCGATGATGGTAACTTGTCAGGTTCGTAGCTTCTTAGCTACTCCTCTTTTTCTAACTCAAAAGCGAACAAGACTTATATTCACATTTTAATTTATAATGCTAGACAATACTTAGGTGGTTTTTCAACTGAAAAAGGTAACGATGGGTTGGCCTAACATGTATCTTTGTTCCCTAGTCTCAATGTATGCAATGTCATCATGAACTTGGGTCGACAACCTTTCACAATTGCGTCCGAGAGGACTAGGGATGGCGATGTCCTTGTCCCTTCACTTTGTAGCCCTAGCTTATCTCCGTGTCTCTCTTTGTCGCTCTCTCTGTCACCCCCAACAGTAACATCCCAAAAATCGATTTTCAGACCCGAATAGTACAACCTCCTCTCTGTCCCTCTCTAGTAGTACGACCTCTCTGTCTCTCTCTCTCTCCGTCGCTCTCTCTATCACTCCCCAATAGTAACATCCCAAAAATTGATGTTCAGACTCGAATAATACGACCTCTTTGTCCCTCTCTAGTAATACGACACCTTTGTCTCTCTTTGTCGTTCTCTCCGTCACCCCCCAACAGTAACATCCCAAAAATTGATGTTCAAACCCGACCTCTCTGTCCCTCTCTAACTAAACTAACAGAGAACAAGGAAGAATAAGGGGGTAAGTATGAGAATGGGAAAATTATCAAAAAAGTATTATCTGTACTACAATCATGTTAATTCAGTCATTTTTTTTTTGTTGCTAATTTAGCCTTAAATTTTTTTGCATTTGTGTTAGTTGTTTTTATTACTAGCTGTTCACATTCATAGCGACGAATCAAGGATATAGTTGAATGACACACCCTGATGGATGAACGTCCTAAAAATAGGCTTGCCTCCACACCGTTTGTCACGGGCAATCACCAAGGAACCATCCAGCGCAGCGGGAATAGCAGAAGCCCAGAAGCCTGAGAGAGGAAAGAAAATGAAATGTTCAGATTTCAATTTCAACCATGACAACATAAGAAAACTTCACATATACTCAACAACCACTGAATTAAATGAGGCCTCAAGTTGCTACTCAAATCAATAGGCAATAGAAAGTTGCTTACAGGAAAGATAGGCGCATTTAAATATGTGTAGCTGCATTTTCAAACTCTTGCACCATATTTACAGACCAAGGTCTTATCCTATTGCTACAAGAATAAGCAAAATTTCAAATGACTAAAATAACAATTTTGCCAATGTGAGGGATAAATAACCAAGCCTGAAAGGAAGTTGCTAGCCTGAAGAGAGAAAAACTCACTTATGATGCACTAGTTAGGTGCAGTAGCACAATGAAATAGACCTGGAAAAGGTGGCAATAGAAATGCAATGAACAGGGCAAGTTAGTCATTACAGTTTCCTATAAATTCTCCTTTCCCGAGTATGCTTCTCTTCTAATTGACTCTGCCTTCTTGACATGGATATTCTGGAAAGTAATCCAAAAATGTTTTGCTGCCTAGTGAATCAACTCCGTGGAATAGGAAGCTCCGGACTTCATTCTATGTTTCATGACAAGAGATAAGTAATCGCAATTCTAATATGCAATGGGGATGTAGATGTACGCATAGCTGTAAATGAAATTTCTATCTTTGCATATGTCTCCCTTAATAACCTTTTCAAAACTTCATAACCCGGATCTTTGACTCAAAAATCAAATAAATTATAGATTGAAAAGGAATCAAAGAAACATAAGAGCAACGGCATAATTTTAGATGCACCTATAACAACACTTCGCTTAATACTTTAGACCATCGGTGGTAGCACTGGTCTTTGCATGTGCATGTAATAAATAAACTTCGCAAGTAGGCTATAGATGAAGATAGGGGAGGAGATTAGTGACCAGGTGATTAACCTTTTCTGCTCTCAAAGTCGGATACCGATGCTGCGCTTCACGGTTGGCTATAATTTGAGATGCATCAGTCTCCCTTATTCCTAGGTCCATCAAAACAAGCCAAGAGTGAGAAGAAAACAAAGGTCAGAGGAAATTAAATAAAGAAATATTCTAGCCTAAAAGAAACAATGCAATCCCTTGAAGAGACAATTTATTGAGCGACGTACCTTGAGATAATCCACGAATGCAGGGTATCAAACGTCATGCATGTGTTGACTAGACTTAAACCTGGTCCATATGACTATTGGTGAGAAGAATCTCAATGATTCGCCCATTAATTTTCCAACCCATGGTAAAAGCTGCATAAAGTGGTGTTCAGCTGAAACGTCCAAAAAGGACAGGAAAAAAACTAAAAACTCTTTGAATGTTACTATAAAACACAACAAACAACTGACCTCAGCATACTTGAGACATCAGGCCTTCGTAGCACTTATCTTTGTATTCTTTGTGCTTGACGACGTCATATATAGGGTCAAGGTCCCTGCAAACAATATATCTGGGTAGATCAGGAAGCCTTATGTACAACAATCAAAGTTAATATAGGATTTAAGGGCGATGGGCAGCATTCAGCACCTGCTGACCCTAACTTGATGATAATTCTTTACACCAACCATGAAGGATATCATTTATTATTTTCTTTCTATATTCAACTATTATAAAAGAAAATTGAAATGCATCACTCCTGTTTTGAGAAATTTAATATTGTTGAAATACTTATTGCACATCTTAACAACAAAACTATACACTCCAACAAGATGCTAAGCTCATCAAGGAGCATTACATATCTCAAGCCATATCTCAAGCTGGAAGTTCACTATTGCACACCTAGCTTGACAAACATTGTCCAGCATACTACGCCATGCCAGTAGGTACTAGATAGTTTGACGTCAAATGTGACTGCTCAAAGCTTCTGCAAAAGTCAGCTCGTGACACTCAGGCAGAACAGCTACACCGCAACCCATTTCAACTGTTCAACACTTTCTTTTATCAGAAAGGTGCTAGCAGGTAATTTCAGCAGAAAAACACGCATGGTTACTAATTGGCTTGCTACACATGGATATCACATGCGCATGCACATGCACATGCACATTTGCTTGAGACATACAGTTGACCATAGAGCACATGCAAAGTTGCTGTCATTTTCATCAACTCGCGTTGTTTCTCACAACAAGGAATAAGTTAAAAAACAAGAAGAAAGAATTATTCTTACAGAACAACTATAATTGTCCTTACAGAACAACTATAATTATCTCGGCAGCAGTGAAAAAGTTGGCACAGAATATAGGCAGATCATATTCTGGTTCTGGAAACATAGCGAAATGCAAAACCTGAATAGAGCATCTTCAGAAGAACAAAATGAGGCCGCTAAACATCATAGCAAAATAATGTGTTCAAGTAAACTTACTTGAACAACCAATTCCTCCATCAGCACAAGTGGCAAATCTAATTAGAGGAAAAGCTTTACACGGAAAAACTAGCTTTACAGAATTGCAATCTTCCTCTCCATTCTATTTCAATTTCGTTTATGTAATCAATGTATATCTCCGTTCGTTTGTCACGAGTAATCACCAAAGAACCATCCAGCACAGCGGGAATAACAGAAGCCCAGAAACCTGAGAGAGGAAAAAAAGTAGAAATGTTCAGATTTCGATTTCAACCACGACAACATAAGAACGAAATCGAGTCTGTGTTTATACCTTGAATTCCTCCTTTTTCTTTGGCTATTCCTTTTTCATCTTCTTCCCACGGATTCCAGGAATTCCAAGACGGAAAAGCTGTTGGTTATCTTTCGCCCAAAAGAACCAAAGAAAAAGGAGAGGAGGGGGGAGGTAGTGGGGTGGCCAAAACGGTTAACAAGAGACACGATCGAAGCAAAAAACCAATTATCCGGATGCACGATGCTTGTAAAAACGACATGAGCATTCGAAAAATCAACCTTGAAAACAGATCGAGGTTCTCTCCGTAGGGGAAGGGCAAAACAAGGAATTCGCAGTGCCATGTGACATTGCTTGCGTCGCTTGACGATGCAGCGACGCGGCGGGTCCACCCCATGCCCCGCAAGAAGGCCGTCGCACGAGAAATAGAGATGGATGTGAGTTGCGTCGTTGCCTAAATTTAAATTTAACGTTGACCTGTTGATTAATGCTGTGAAAAATTTTAATCTATCCAAAATTCTTTTTCTTATCACTAAAAATCTTAAATTCAGGCATTTTTTAGAAAGCGTACTTTTGTTAGGCCGGCACGAATTCAAGGCATTTTGATGTCATGCTACGTATCATTTAGAGGTATTTTAGCATCTCTCTTCCTCCGAATTTTTATCACTCGGTTCATTCAATTAAGCGCTCTAAATTTCATTCTTTTATATTGTAATTTTCAAGTGACATTTTGAATAGGCGATTAATTACTTGGAGGGCAGGTTAGGATTAGGACTGTGGTTTGGAGTAATCATGTCATTATCGGCCATCTTTTTTAGGGTTTTTTTTTTTTTTTTTTTTTTTTTTTTTTTTGGTGGTGACGAAAGTTAATTACATTTTTTTTTTTCTTTTGGTTCGCTGAAAAATCCGATCCCCGTTCTATTCCCTCCATGACGGCGTCAACTCCAGACTTAACGCGTCCGACATCTCCATTTCGTACCGGTCTACATTTGTTCGTGCCCAATTCAACGACATAAAAAAAAAAAAAAAAAAAAAAAAAAAAACTGCAGACTCGTTTTTGATTTAGTTACCGTTTCGGCCAGTTGTAGGTTGTCAAATTCGTTAATTAGGTCGATAAAAGTATGTGGTCAAGGTGACCGACTCTTATCTTTTATTGGGGCACTTGTTGGATTATACACCTACCGGTGATCTTGCTCCTCAATACTATTTAATATACAAAGCCTTTCGTATGTATATGAAATTTTATACAAGCCTTTCTCAAGCCTCCTAATCATGTTAACGGGTCGTCGCATTTGTTCCATGAACGGCCGGCCGAGGGGTATTTTTTCCTACTCGCTGGCTTCATCGGTTCATTAATCTGTCTACTTTTTTCCACTTACTCATGCGAATATAATTAATGGTCGATATCTTTTTGTATGACGAGAAGAGCACCTTCAAATCAAGTACAATCCCAATACGTGGAGTATCTTAATCAGGTTGAGCACAAGCTAAAATCACACTTACCGAGTGCTTTGTTGGTTGGCTTAATAATAAGGTTAATTTACATTTAGACTACATTCCTTATTTTAACATGTTAGCACCTGCACACCTCATATCCCTTGTTCGTAGTTAAGTATTTTTTCCCCCACTAACTAGGGAATATGAGAGGTGAAGGTTGCTGCATATTGAGTGGTTTTATGACTTTTGTGCACCAAAGCATTTCTTCTTTGCTTTTTTTGTACTTGTCTCGTATCTAGGTCAGCACTAAATAGCACGTCATTCTCATTTAGTCCTCAACCTTTCTAGTTAGAGGTTAGAATTATAGCTTTTATTACAATTTTCTTATGCTTATTCCACATCATTTAAGCACAAATTTGATCAAACAAGATTTAACAGGTTTGATGATTTGGTTGCACTTATATATAATAATAATAAAAAACTCACGGCTTTCCCCGTCAAATAGAAAATACAAAATTAATACCACAAAAAGTCTCAAATCGGTATATTCATGTCACATTTACCTCAAGCTAATTTTTATGTCTCAAAACATCCCAAATTAGTATACACATGTGGCATTTATGACAAATTTGGTGTGCTCGTGCTACATTTATCCCTAAAAAAAATGAAAGAATTGCCACACTTTGAGGTAAATGGGGCACAAAAATATCAGTTTGGGATATTATGTGGCACACCTAGAATGTTCTATAAAGTTTGTTTGGAGATAATGTAGTATGTTTGTACCCGTCTTGAGTTTTTGGTGTTATTAGGCAAAATTTAAATAAAGCATGTTCAAGATGGAATGAAAAATAAAGTGCAGAACAATTAAAAACCAGAAATTACATTAAAACCACGCTAAGTATTTGAGCCCTTGTTGGAGAAATGAGCCAAATTTGGATAGTTATACAATCATGGCCAATCACTTGATCTTTGTCGTAGGGACATAATCCACATATCTTGAAGTTAGAGCTAGAAAATAGAAGGACGATCTTGTTCAAAACCTTAAACTGGTATATATGTAATAAATTTACCAAAAATTAATATTTTGACTACAAAAACTCTAAACTAGTATACGTATGATATATTTATCTCTAACAACTATAAAAAAAAAAAAAAAACCAAAAACTAGCATACTTGTAATAAATTTACCCAAAGCAAATTTTCAAACCCCTAAAAATCTCAAACTGGTATATTTGTGATAAATATGCCATTTATTAAATTGGACTAATACAAAAAAAAAAATCACAAAATTGGTATAACTTTGACAAATGGAAAGTAAAATCCCAAATTGTTATATTAATCAACTGTTACGTGTCGAGAATAAATTTAACGGAAACTATCAGAGAATAAATTTGTCTTAAGCATACCGGGTTGAAGTTAAAATTGTCAAAGGTGTACCAATTTGAGATTTTTGATGGTATAAAAATTAGTTCAAGATAAATTTATCATATGTATACTAG
Source organism: Eucalyptus lansdowneana (assembly GCA_017140395.1). NCBI lineage: Eukaryota > Viridiplantae > Streptophyta > Magnoliopsida > Myrtales > Myrtaceae > Eucalyptus > Eucalyptus lansdowneana. The sequence goes on along the minus strand of CM029489.1, from coordinate 5,862,280 downwards.
TTTGGGTTTTTTTTTTTTTTTTAATGATATTAACCCTTATTTAATGTTGAAAAAGTGATTTTCTATGGACAAGCAAAAAGAACCTCGATTGTTTATATTAATAAATAGCTTATAGCCATCGTATTCACTGCTTGTGCCGAATAATCTATTAGCCGATCACCTTATCTGTCACGCCATTGATTGATTAATGTGCATTGCGTATGATCACCTCTTGCTTGAAGTCAAAGGTATTGTTTTGGTGTAGCCCGGTCTGTTTCGAGCATCGCTAATGATCTGTTTCGGGTTAACGGTTGACATCGGAGCGTGATCTTCCGACCGTTGGGTCTGTGTCCGAAAATGTTCTTCCAATCTTGTTATTCCTTCGATCTTTGTTACAACTTTTCGAGCGCCCCAAGAAGTTAGACATGCTTATGACCGCTTCAAACTAGGCGACACGTCACAACCGTGCGACAATGTTGCATGGAAGGGCAAGTGGAGACCTACAAGGAAAGAAGCCAAAAGGGGAATACCTTCATGGGGACCATGTACGGGCCAGATTAGGTCCTGGGTCGTTTTATTAATTGCATTAGGACCCGTGATAATAACACCATACAAAGAAATGAGTCAATTTTAAAGCAGAAGAAACTCTCAAAATTTAGCAACGAAATTGATCCAGATGCATATCACGAGCAAATCTTAATTGGTCACACACGCCACATCGACCGTTTAATCTTTCGCTCAGAACAACTTTATAATTCCTTTAACGTGCCTCACTCACCGGACTAAATCCGTCCTGTCCAAAAGCTCAGATCGCAGCACCATCGATGTCCCGACACGCACCCCTTCACCAACAGTGGCAGCAACGTGGCGACTCCATAACCTTTTTCTGCAAAAAGTAAGGAGCCAACAAATTCTTCCTTCAAAAACCATGGCTATTTCTATGAATGCGGATGCCGCAGAGGTAATGGGAAAAATAATGTACTTTAATTAGATTTTACTCAGCCTCTCAAGTGGAAGGGTTTCGACAACGGATAAGGAGCAGGGTAGCCCTTGACCGCTGTTTTCAAGTCAAAGGATGGAGGAGTAGATGACATGACATATGGGAACATAAGCTTTCTAGGATTTCGGTGATGTGTGAATGGGAAAGCAACCGAAGAGAGGATTTGTGCAGAGAATGAGGTTGTGGCGGTCATGTTCCACGCCAATGTAGCAATCCAAATATCGATCTTGTTGAATTTCCATTCCCTAAAATGCGTTGCTCGCTTGTCAATCATTCGATAGATCTGTTAAGAGAGATAGAGAGTGCATATGATGCATTTTCACTGGTATTGAAGTTGGGGGTATGTGGCGAGGCAGGTTGGATATGCATTTACCTCATCGATGTCCCCTTCGCAAAGGATAAGGAGCAGGGTAGCCTTTGACCGTTACTTTTGGGTCAAAGGATGGAGGAGTAGATGACATGATAGATGGGAACATAAGCTTTCTAAGGTTTCGATGAGGTTGTAGCGGTTATGTTCAACGCCAAGGTAGTGATCCAAATATTAATATTGTTGAATTTCCATTCCTCACATTGCATCGCTTGCTTGTCAACCATATTGTAGCAGTCGTGTTCAACGCCAATGTAGCGATCCAAGTACCGATCTTGTTGAATTTCCATTCCCTACATTGCATCGCTTGCTTGTCAACCATTTCATAGATTTGTTTTGAGAGAGAGAGAGAGAGAGAGAGAGAGAGAGAGAATCCAAAGGCCATTGTCGAGGATATAGATAATCTGACACAAATATAATAGGAAGTAGGGGGTGTTGATAAATAACAACCTAGCGCTTTCTCATTTTCTAAAAATTTAAGAACCTAAAAACTCGAATGAGGCTTCTCTCCAATAATGGTAAACCAGAGGAAAATGATGATGAAATATTTGATACGATGAGTGTGATTTGTGATGATGGGGGAGTACTTATGCTAAAATTCAAATCAACAAATGGAATCTATTGACTAAGAGGGTGAAACATTACCTCCTATGACAGTCTATTTCTTATTGATCATGAGAGCAAGCCTATTTCTTTTTCTATTTTGCCGCTCTTATGGTCGGATGATGATATTTTAGTTGACTTCCCAACTCAAGTACACTTATGTGAGATATAGCTAGTATTAATACCTAGAGGGGGGTGAATAGGTATATAAAAGATTTTTCGGATGATTGCACAATACTTAGACAGTTGAAGGATTTGCAATAAATAATAATCAGCGTAAGACTGAGTAAAGGAAAGAGAGAATTGAACACGCGGTTTATAGTGGTTCGGCTTAATTCAAGCCTACGTCCACTCTTATGCACTGACAGCCAATTGGCTGGATTCCACTATGAACAAAGAGATGTTACAGCGTTGATCTTCCTTGATTTCTAGGTGTAGATGATCTACCACACTCACTCAAGGTATCACCAAGTATAGACACTCTCTGTGTATACAATTTCGCTCAAACTGTATCGACTAATAATCAAGGTGTTTCAGACTCTGGAATTTCTCTATCGATCACGTTACTAACACAATTAGAACGTTTTCTTTTTTATACTCCTTTATGCCATCATACCGTTGGCACTTACCAAAGGAATTCCTCCAATCTACCCGTTGGACGGAATCAATTAAGGAGATCATTCGAGCTATAAAAGGAACCTGATGATAGCCCATCAATCCTGTTCGCCCATACAATCAGGATCTTGGTTTCCAAGAATAGAACATTCCAAGAATATTTCGTCGACCACCGAATCTTCAATTGATCTTAGATACAAATAAAAGAATCCGATATATTTATCCAACCAAGAGATCTTCTCCAGAAGATAGGATTAAATCCTTAACCATAAACTTCTGCTCTGGATTTTCTTCGTCCTTTTGGATTAGAAATACCGTCAATGAGAAAAGTCTTGAGTCTTAAATCTTGAGTCTTGAGTGCTGAGTCCGGTGATCGTAAAGTCTTCGACTTTAAACCGACGGTCCGCAAATATCCATACTAGACCGATAGAAACATTTTGTCGGCTTCAAAATATTCTGGAAAGATTTCTCCAACAATCTCCCCTTTTTGATGGTGACAAAACTTTCCTGTAGATTTGAACAACTTTGACCGCAAAAACATTTCTCAAGTAATACGGCTATCTCATAAAGATTAATAAAACAACTAGACTCTGCATCCACAGAAAATTGGTTAGTCTTTCATGAGTAATACCATATGACAAAACACTTGATATAAAAACAGATAGTCAAGCATCAAAATCCACAGCCAATTCAGTTCACTCAAGTCAAGTCATACTCAAAAACAAACATAACCACAGAAACAAGTTTAAAGTTAAGTTTAAAGTTCGTTCATATTGCAATTCTCCCCCTTTTTGTCATTATTAAAAAGGTAAGAAAATCGTCAGGTCTGCTTAGGAATGCGCACGATCTGGAAATCTCCCATGGATTGGACTACGCCTTCTAACCTCTTCAAGTCCTCCCTTAGTTGAGCTACCTCCTCTCCTTTGGCATTGGCTTGAAGTTGTAGAGTGAGGTCTTTCATTTTGTCCTCCAGGGTAACTGAAGATGCTTGTCCAGCATTCTTCATGGCTTGAATTTCACAGTCTAGAGCATAGATTTGGCCACGCATTTCCAGAAGAACATCCAAAATATGACGAAAATTTGTAGAATTGTCCGTATGCGTACTTGCATTTGCTTTCTCGGATGGGGTAAATGTAGACAATGGCATTCCTGTATAATCTTGCAGATTTGGTGTTGACGTATCGTGTCCTTCTTCAAGCAATTGAGAAGCCTGAAACTCTTCTAGGTCTGCTGGAGATTGTCTTAGACCTTCACTATTGGCAGCATGAGATGTAGACCTTTCTTGCTCGCCAACTCCCCCTATCTCTAGGACCTCAAAAGGGGAAGAGTGATGATCTTCTGTGCCTTGATTCCCCTTTTCTCCAGATTCAGCTGCAGACTTTTCTTTCTCTTCTTCTCCTTCTTCTTCAGCTTCTTTCTCCTTCTCTCTCTGCTCTGCTTCTTCTCTGAGCTTGGCTTGCTCCTCTTATTCTCTCTGTTTCTTCGAAGTTCTCGTCGATTGAGGTACGAACGTCCGGGTCCTTATCAAGGCGGTGATTGTGAGATCTTCCTCCTCATCTTCATCCTCCAAGATGAGTGTTTTCTTCTTTTTGGATGGGGCACCAATGGCCTCCTTTCCTTTTCTCTTTGAAGCAGACGGTACTAGAGTCTTCACTTTGAATTTCTCCATTGCCTTGGAAAGTTCTTTCAGACGCATCTTCGTCAACATTTTTAAACCTACCACCATCTTATCGCACGGTCGAACACAAAGTGAATGTGGCGGTTCAATATTCATGTGTCTGAAGATTTTGGTCACCAGACCTGGATAAGGCAATTGACCCTTGTCCTTTGACATTGCTCTGTACATGTGAAAGAGAATAGTGTGAGGGAAAGAGAACTTCTTCCCTGAGTTGATTGCCTACATCAATTTTACTTTGAAATTAGACACATCAGTCTTTGATGTAGACTTGGGCCTGATGCATTTGATAACAATTTTGTGTAGCACAATATTGATGGCACGCATCCTTGAATAAATGATTCTTCCCTCGATATCTCTATCTTCGACAAGTTCCATTGAGGCACGAGCGATTGAGACTTTGACTGGTTGATAACATCCTCGTTCAACTCCAATTATGTCCGCCAACATGTCCACGTCTACCACATAATCCTGGTCTCTAACACTGAATGATATTCTATTCGCATCTATAAAGCTGAGATTCGAATAGAAATACGCTGTCAGTTGCGCATAACCATCTGTGGTATCGGTGCAGAATTGCTCAAGTTGAAGCAGTTTGAATTTCTCCCTTAAGTTCACGTTAACAACATCCAAGAAATCGAAATCGACACTCTTAGGGTTTATCACCCTTCGTTTCAGCAGTCTGAAAAATAAATTCTCCTGTTCCTTTGATTTGAATAACTCCATCCTCTTTCCATTCACCTTTGCAGAATACCCATTCTAGGTTGAAAATCACTGAACATTTTATCATCGTCGTTTCCTTCAGTCGAATTAGGTCCCGACATACGAGGGTCACTGGGAATATTCGCAAGTGCTTCCTCTGCTTTACCCTTGGGAGCAATTCCCAAATCCTCCATTTTTCTCAGAAAGATATACTCATTCCCATAATGCTTATCTTTGAGAAAATCATCCACGTATTTCAACGGAGTCCCGTACTTTTCAACGCACAAAGAAAGTTTGTAAATAAACGAGGGTTTTTGGACTCTTGCGGGTCTGCGTCCTCGATTATCTCTTCCTCCGGTTGTTGACCCGCATCATGTGGGGTAGATGGCGTTGAGTGACGTGGTGGAGAGTGAGTCGGGTTACGTGGTGACTCGATAATTCTTCCTCTTCGTGAGATCGAAATGGGTAGGTCCCTCCTTCATACTGTGGTCCCCCGTTCACGATTCTTGAAAGCTTCCTCGAAGAAGACATCCTTCCTTGTCGCTGAAAGATTCCTTTACTTGCTTTCCCAAGAAAAGATGACAACTTTCTCGAAGATGAACACGAAGTAGAAATCGGATTGGGAGGAGAATGCTTTTTAGGGTTTTGAAGATTTGGAAAATGAAAACTGTATATATATAACTCAGTTTTGAAAAAGGAAGTTCAATCGGCACAAGGAAAGTGTACGAATACCTCTTTTCGAAATCAATAACTGCCAAAATTAATCATTTTGAAAAGACAAGTTTTCGTTTTTCACGGAGTCTGCAAAATAACCGAACGAAAGATCATACCTTTTTCGAGTTTAGATAAAATAACAACTTACGCCTATAGTCATCAATGTCTCGAGTCTCGAGGATTTAGAGTCGAGAGATTAGAGTCTGATGATCATCAACTTTCTGAGTCAGAAGGTTGGAGAGTCTCTAGACTTTAACTTCTTCGAGCTTCAAAAGGTTGAGTCTGGAAAGGATAAAATCGAATTGATTTTTCTCCAAAGGCTTTGTGAATATATCCGCTAGTTGGCTTTTTGAATCAACAAATTGAATCGAGATTTCTCCATTTTGTATATGATCTCTAATGAAGTGATGTCGAATTTCTATATGCTTTGCTCTTGAATGAAGAATTGGATTTTTGGTGAGATTGATTGCGCTGGTGTTGTCACATTTGATTTCTGTGCATGAGTCTTCAATCCCAAAGTCTTGTAGCTATTGTTTTATCCATAGAATTTGTGAACAGCAGTTTCCAAGAGTTACATACTCTGCTTCTGTTGTTGAGAGAGCTACAGTGCTTTGTTTCCTTGAAAACCAAGACACTATCCTACTTCCAAGCAACTGGCAAGTTCCTGAAGTACTCTTTCTATTGACTTTGCAGTCGGCCAGATCTGCGTCTGAATATCCCAGAAGATTAAAGTCTCCCTTCTTAGGATACCAAAGACCAATGCTTGAAGATGAAGCAACGTATTTAATAATACGTTTTGCAGCACTGAGATGGGATTCTCTAGGATCTGATTGAAACCTAGCATAGATGCAAATACTCAACAAAATGTCAGGTCTAGAAGTTGTAAGATAAAGAAGTGAACCGATGATACTCCTGTACAGCTTTTGATCAACTTTCTTCCATTCTTCATCTTTGTCTATCTTCAAGGAACTTGACATTGGTATATCAGTCTTCTTGCAATTTTCCAATCCAAACATTTTGACAAGATCATTAGCATATTTTTTTTGGTAAATGAAAATTCCTTCCTTCAATTGCTTTACTTGAAAACCAAGAAAGAATGTTAATTCTCCCATCATACTCATTTCAAACTCATCCCGCATAGATTTAGAAAATTTCTTGCATAGACTTTCGTTAGAGGATCCAAAAATGATATCATTCACATATATTTGAACAAGTAAAAAGCTTTTGTTTTCCTTTTTGGTAAATAAAGTAGTATCTACTTTACCTTTGACAAAACCATTTTGTAATAAGAACTTACTTAATCTATCTTACCAAGCTCGAGGTGCTTGCTTTAAACCATACAAGGCCTTTTTCAGTCTGAAGACTGAGTCTGGCTTCTTTGGGTCTTCAAACCCAGGTGGTTGTTCCACATATACTTCCTCTTAGATAAATCCATTAAGGAAAGCACTTTTGACGTCCATTTGGAATAACTTGAAATTTTTATAACAAGCAAACGCAAGTAATAGTCAGATAGCTTCTAACCTTGCTACAGGAGCGTAAGTCTCATCATAGTCTATTCCTTCTTCTTGCGTGTATCCTTTGGCCACGAGTCTTGCTTTGTTTCGTACGACTTTTCCTTTTTCATTCATCTTATTTCTGAACACCCATTTGGCTCCAATAACAGTTTTACCTTTCGGTTTGGATGTCAATTCCGCACATCATTAATGTTGAACTGTCTGAGCTCCTCTTGCATAGCTTCGATCCAACTTTCATCAGATAAAGCTTCTTCTATGCTTTTTGGTTCAATTTCAGAAATGAGAGCCACAACACTAGACTCATCACGTCTTTTGGATCTGGTGCGAATTCCTTCATTAATTTCGCCGATAATGAGATCTTTGGGATGACTGGACTTATGCTTCCAGTTACTAGTTGATTTGTCTGGATGATGATCTCTTTCTTTATTTGAATCTTCATGAACATCTTGATGCTGGTCTTTTAGAGTCTGAGATACTTCTTGAGTTGTAAGCTTTGGAAGGTGGAGGAGTGTTCGACTCTTCATACTGAGTCTGACTGGATTCATCTTGCGTAGAGTCTTGAAATTTGACATTCATTGACTCCTCCACAGACTGGCTCTTCTTGTTATAGACTCTATAGGCTTTGCTTGATGCAGAATATCCAAGGAAGATGCCTTCATCTGATCTTTCTTCAAACTTACCAATTCGATCTTTTGCATTTTTCAATATAAAGCATTTGCAACCGAACACATGAAAATATGAAACAATAGGCTTCTTACCTTTGAATAATTCATAGGGAGTTTTCTCAAGAATAGGTCTTAGGAAGACTCTATTGATGATATAGCATGCTGTTGAAACAAACTTCAGCCCAAAATCGTGAAGAAATTTTACTTTCAATTAAAAGGGTTCTAGCCATTTCTTGAAGAAATCAATTCTTTCTTTCCACAACTCCATTTTGCCGAGGAGTGTATGGAGAGGAGAACACATGCTTAAATCCAGATTCATCACACAAATTTGTAAAACTTGATTTTCAAATTCACCTCCATGATCTGTTCTTATACTTGAGATAACACATCATTTTTCATTTTGAACATTTTTAGCAAATTTTTCAAAATACGAAAAGGTTTCTGACTTACTTGCAAGGAAATATACCCAGGTAAAACGGGAGTAATCATCCACAATTACTAGGCAGTATTTCTTACCTCCGATACTCTGGGTTCTGGTTGGTCCGAAGAGATCCATATGCAGCAACTGTAGTACATGATTAGTAGAGACATGATTTATTGGCTTAAATGAATTTCTTACTGCTTTCCCTTAATACATGGTGTGCATGGATCGGATTTTTGGTATGGTAATTTGGGTAGATCTCGAACAAGCTGCTTTGATGAGATTTTGGCTAATTGCTTTATGTTGACATGCCCAAGCTTTCTATGCCATAAGCTTGCTTCATCTTGAATTGAGATTAGGCATTGCGATTCATTTAGATTCATGTCTAAGAGGTAGATATTTCCATGTCTTCGACCCATGAAAGACTCGAGTAGAGTCTTTACTCGATTCCAAAACATATTCCTTCTTGAAAGGAGATCTTGAAGCCGTATCGCACAATTGGCTAATCGAGAAGGTTATAGTTGAGTCCTTCCACTAGAGAAACATTGCTTATTGTAAGATTTCCAATTTTCACAGTTCCAAATCCCACAATGCTTCCTTTGCCGTTTCCTCCAAATGAAACATTTCCACCATTTACTTGAACAAGCTTTATGAAACAATTTGAATATCCTGTCATGTGTCTTGAACATCCACTGTCAAGATACCACTTTACATTTTTCTTGACGGAGACTTGCATTTAAAAGAGAGTCTCAAGCTTTCTTTGGTACCCAAATTTTCTTGGGTCCTTTGCTGTTAGCAGAATAAACATTATTAGGTCATACTTTCTTAACAGGCTTCCAAACCATAGGACATTCTTTTTCAAAGTGGTTCTGACTGTTACACTTTGAACACCTTAGAGCATTTCGACCTACAAACTTTACAAAAACTTTCTTGAAATGATTTTTGTAAGCCTCTCTCGACGGTCTTTTCTTAATCCTTTCTTTTACTTTAGGAAAATCAATCAAAGGAATTGTTTCTACTATCATACCTAGACCAGACTTATTGAAGTAAGGTCTTTGAACTGAAAGAATTTTTTCAAGTTTTTCAGACCCTATCGAAAATTTCTTTAAAATATTTGATAAGTCAGTTTTTAGAAAAGTATTTTCTTTCAAAAGATTATCTTCTTTTTCTTTAAGAGTAGATCATTCAAATCTAAACTTTTAACTTTTTCTTCTAAAATAATTTTCTTTTGTTTTAGATCTGAGTTTTCCTTTTTAAGTTCGGAAATTCTTTTGAGAGAAGTCTTAAGATTAAAACATAGTTCATCAATGTATTTAGAGACTTTGATATGAATTTTAAAATCACTTACCTCAAATTCGCTGTCGAGTCGATTTAGAACCGAGTCTGAGTCCGAATGTGCCATCAAACATATGTTGGCATATTCATTATCACTTTCTTCACACTCTGTATCACTCTAGGTTTTGGCTTTGAGAGCTTTTCGAAACTTCTCGCCTTTTCCTCTTTTCTCCTTGAGGAAGAGGACAGTTGGGTTTGATGTGTCCCTTTTTCTTACATTCGAAGCAGACTACATCTTTGTTTAGTTCCTCATCATCAATAGACTTGGTGCATTTGTCTTTGTAAGCTTTGTTTCTTTGAGTTGAACCTTCTTCCTTTTCTATTCAGTTTTTTGAATATTCTTATCATGAGAGCGAGCTTCTCATCGTCCAGATCATCTCCTGAATCTGTATCATCAGAATCATCATTTGATTTTAATGCAATGAATTTCTTACCTCTTGGATCTTCGTCTTCATTAATTTGTTCGACTTCATAAGACCGAAGAGTTCCAATCAGCTCGTCGACAGATAGTGGCATAATTCTTTGCGTCTCTCTTATTGAAGTCTTTATATGATTCTAATCTTTGGAGAGTTCACGCAGTAGCTTGTTCACCTTCATGGGATCAGAAATTTTTTGTCCTTGGGCTCAAGACCATTGACAATATCTGTAAAACGACTAAACATGTCAGTTATAGATTCTCCTGGTTTCATTTTGAAGGCTTCATATTGACCAAGGAGAATGTTAATTCTTGTCTCCTTCACTCGATCTGTTCCTTTATAGGTGATATGTAATCTGTCCCATACTTCTTTTGCTGTAACACAAGAAGATATTCTGTTATATTCAGTTGGTGATAAAGCACAATATAAAGAGTAAATTGCTTTTGCATTGAGTGCTTGTCTCTTGTTTATCTCTTTCTGAGTCATTCTGCTGGTTTCAACTTCTTTCCCTTTTTCAGAGACTGATGCAGCAGTTGGAGTGATTCCTCTTTCCACAACGTCCCATTCCAGAGGATCCTTTGATCATAGGAAAGCTTTCATCTTGTTCTTCCAGATGTTGTAATCATTTCCATCAAAGTAGGGTGGTTTGGTATTGCTTTGCCCTTCCACCAGCCCTGGTGCCAGTATACTAGCCATGGATCTTTTACTCTGAAGTAAGATACTTCAAATAAAGTAAGAATACGAGCTCTGATACCAATTGATATAGCTAGTATTAATACCTAGAGGGGGGTGAATAGGTATATAAAAGATTTTTCGGATGATTGCACAATACTTAGACAGTTGAAGGATTTGCAATAAATAATAATCAGCGTAAGACTGAGTAAAGGAAAGAGAGAATTGAACACGCGGTTTATAGTGGTTCGGCTTAATTCAAGCCTACGTCCACTCTTCGCGACCGATGCCAATTGGCTGGATTCCACTATGAACAAAGAGATGTTACAGCGTTGATCTTCCTTGATTTCTAGGTGTAGATGATCTACCACACTCACTCAAGGTATCACCAAGTATAGACACTCTCTGTGTATACAATTTCGCTCAAACTGTATCGACTAATAATCAAGGTGCTTCAGACTCTAGAATTTCTCTATCGATCACGTTACTAACACAACTAGAACGTCGTCTTTTTTATACTCCTTTATGCCATCATACCGTTGGCACTTACCAACGGAATTCCTCCAATCTACCCGTTGGACGGAATCAATTAAGGAGATCATTCGAGCTATAAAAGGAACCTGACGATAGCCCATCAATCTGTTCGCCCATACAATCGGGATCTTGGTTTCCAAGAATAGAACATTCCAAGAATATTTCGTCGACCACCGGATCTTCAATTGATCTAGATACAAATAAAAGAATCCGATATATTTATCTAACCAAGAGATCTTCTCCGGAGGATAGGATTAAATCCTTAACCATAAACTTCTCTCTGGATTTCCTTCGTCATCGGATCAGAAAGACTGTCAATGAGAAAAGTCTTGAGTCTTAAATCTTGATTCTTGAGTGCTGAGTCTGGTGATCAGAAAGTCTTTAGACTTTAAACCGACGGTCTGCAAATATCCGACTAGACTGATAGAAATGTTTTGTCGGCTTCAGAATATTCGGAAATATTTCTCCAACAATGTGGGGTGGTAAATGATGGGTTTCAACACTTATGTGAGGAGGTGACTGAATGAAAATATGAATTGTCCTATGTGCATCCTAAGACCTATGTCTTTTTCAAGGATAAGGGGTGTATATAAGTCGACAGTCCAAAGAAGTCATTTCGACAAACTATAACCATCTTGGTTACTATCTACAGTCCTCATTTTGTAAAGAAATCCTCACAGGCGTCTTATCTATCCGTGTGGTATCATTTGCTAAACCCAAAACCTTTCAAGTTTATGTGCCTACCGATACATTTGTACTGAAAGCTATCCATATGTTTTACTTGTTTTTTTTTTTTGTTTTGTTTTTTTTGATCTATTCCCTACCATCTCTTAGGTGTTATGATGTCAAACCTTCTCTTGAAGATCCATTAGATCATGTACCACGATAGATAAAAACTTGGCGGAATCTGTGTCCAATCACTTTTCTCAAAGAACTTCGGGCTCATAACCTTCACCCAAGGATGTTCAAGGTTCAAGCCATGTGTCTTAGTGAAGGACACAAGCAACCCTTATAAATGATGAAAGTACCAAACGATCGAAGTAAACCTCCTACCTAATCTTGCGATGGTGGTATTACAAATGCTTTACAAAGAAAGAACTCTTCTTCCACTAACTCAGTCTCAATTTTCTTAAACTAATGATTTGATTGTGATTTTACACATGAAAGAGAATATTGGGGTCATGGGAGAAAAGGCTCTCGGATTGCACAATGCAAATTTGGTAGAGAAGATCCTCAGACAAAGAGATGAAAAGCAAGGCACTCTTCAATTCTGTCGACCTCACCATTCGTTTTATATGACACTGAATGTACAACAATGATGAAGTAATCAAAAGTTGAATCATGACATTACTTGTGCTAAGAATGTGGAAAGCCAGAAGTTATAATATTTTATCCCACTATATTCAATAGAAAACATTTAACACTTGACCTCAAATCAACAAAAACTCGCTCTTTAACTCAACCTACCTTGTTTTTCTAGTACAATCGTAGTGGATACATTACAAAATTGCTCGCTATCTATTTCAATATTAATAAAAATGATTAATACTCCGAAAACCCCAAACCGGTACACATGTGACAAATTTACCCCAAACTATTTTTTTGACCATGAAAATCCCCAAACCGGCACACCCGTGATAAATTTATCCCGATTGACCATAAAAAACCTTAAATTGGTACATTAATGACAAATTTACCCCAAACTAATTTATTCGACCATAAAAAACCCCAAACTAGTAAATTTGTGACAAATATACTCGTTAAATTGGATTAATACAACAAAAAAAAATCACAAAAATTGTAAATTATGATAAACAAAGCATAAAATCCTAAATTGGTATACGAGTCAACTATCTATGTCATTTAACTTAATAATTTGATAATAAAATTTAACGAAAATTAATAAAGGGTAAATTTGTTACAAGTGTATTGGTTTGGGGTAAATTTGTCAAAGGTATATCGGTTTGGGGTTTTTTGTGGTCAAAAAAATAGTTTGGGGTAAATTTATCATAAGTATACCAGTTTTGGGTTTTTCAGGATATTAACCCTTTAAATTATTTTTTGAGCCTATGGTTATTTTGGTTACTGTCATGAGATTGGCCCGAGGTGGACCGAGCTAGCCTTGGCGAGGGACAAAATACATTATTTCCTATGTTAAAGATAATTATGATATTTCTTTTTGGTTATCTAAATCTCTCGAGATTGTACACATATTACATGTGGATTGTATGTAAATTGCCATTTGATTGTGCATAATCTTGATTTAGATATTATCTTAAAGTGGTAATTTAACAAAACTTATAAATAAGATGGTGTATATACATCAAAATATATACAAATTTCATATTTCTTTTTTTCATTATTTTTATTTTTAACTTGTTACGGATGTTTCACACTTTCTATCAGATATTTTCATGTACTAAAGATAATTATGATATTTCGTATAAATTATTCATGTCTTTTAAGATTGTATGTATATTGCACATATATTGCCATTTGATTATGCATAATCTTAATTGACATATGATCGTAAAATAGTTATCTAATAAAGTCCATAAATATATTGTATTCTTCATTAGTGTATACATTGAAATATATGCAAATTTCATTTGCCATCCTTCTCCACGTGGACGTCGAGCCTTCTCGTTTCATTGGTAAAGATCTCATCCATGGGCTTAGCACTTCCACAAGCGTTGGCCGAGCTCCTAGAAGATGGCGATAGCAACATGAGGATCGTGAGGGAAAGGGTGAGCCCAGACTTGATCCCCACCATCGAGATCGCAAAGATTGCCTAGAAGGTGATTTTTTTCGTAGAAGAAGGTTTGGAGAGTTTTTGCCTTTGAATGGTGATGTTGCACGTATATTTAAAGACAAACGTTAGATGAAGAAGAAGCAGTTGGGGAATTCTCTGATGCAATTGATTTCAGTTCAACAAAAAATTGTCTTTCACCCAATTCGATCAAGAAGACGATCTCCGCAATGTCAATGGCTGGGATCAAGTCCGTGCTCGCCCTTTCCCTCGCAATTCTTGTGTTGTTGTCCCGATGTCCAGAGAGCTTGGCTAGCGCTCGTGGAAGTGCTGAGCCCCTTGATGATATCTTTAGTCAGGAAATGAGAAAGCTCGATGTCCACATGAAGAAGGTTGGCGGTGGGGGTTGCGATGGCGGTGGGGTTTGCGATGGCTGTGGTGGCGGCACTAGTTACAAAGGTGGCGTATCATCTATTTGGTACCTGCAGGTGCCAATGGGCATAAGCCTAGCAACGGGACTCAAAGGTCCTCAACCATCGAACCTCGCCCATCGTCGCTTGCCTCGATTGTTTTTGTTCCTCTCTAATTCTCTTCAAAACTAGTTTGATTGCCAATTGTTCAGTCTATCGATAGAGGGAATTCTTTTTTTTTTTTTTTTTTTATTTATGATTTTCTTTTTCAGTATGAAATGAAAGAAAAAGAGCCTAAATCTTCCTTTTACATTAATTTTTTTATTCACTCCACGAAAAAAGAAATAAATTTCTTTTTCTATCTATCTATATTTTATTAATCACTGAGGTTTAATTCAAAAATGAATTATTTATGATGATAAATGCAATCTTTAGGAAAACTTTATTCAAATAGTGATATCCAGGTAGTTTTTTTTTTTTTTTTTCAATTCAATAACTATTTGAATTGAATGATTTTGAATGATTTCTTATGAGTATTTGATATTCAACAATCTTAGACTTCTTCTACTATCAAATACTCATAAGAAATCATTCAAAATCATTCAATTCAAATGGTTATTGAGTTGAAAAAAAAAAAAAAAAAAAAACTCTATTTGAATAAAGTTTTCCTAAAAATTGCATTTATCATCATAAATAATTCATCTTTGAATTAAACCTCAGTGGTTAAAAAAATATAGATAGATAGAAAAAGAAATTTATTTTTTTCGTGGAGTGAATAAAAAAAAGTTGATGTAAAAGAAAGATTTAGGCTCTTTTTCTTTCATTTCATACTGAAAAAGAAAATCATAAGAAAAAAAAAAGAAAAAGAATTCCTCATCAGATAGACTGAACAATTGGCAATCAAACTAGTTTTGAAGAGAATTAGAGAGGAGAAAAAAAACGATCAGGCAAGCGACGATGGGCAAGGTTCGATGGTTGAGGACCTTTGAGTCCCATTGCTAGGCTTATGCCCATTGGCACCCACATGTACTAAATAGATAAAACCGCCACCTTTGTAACTAGTGCCGCCACCACTGCCATCGCCGTTGCCATCACCACCCCCACTGCCACCCTTCTTCACGTGGATGTCAAGCTTTCTTATTTTCTGGCTAAAGGTCTCATTTGCAGGTTCAATACGTCCAAGAGTGCTAGCTGAACTCTCTAAGAGATGAAGACATCAACGGGAGGATCGAGAGGGAAAGGGCGAGCATGAACCTGATCCCTGCCATTGAGATCACGGAGATCGTCTTCTTGATCGAATAGGGCGGAAGGCGATTTTTCTTAAAGGAAAAGGTCCGAAGGGTTTTTGTCTTTGGATGGTGATGTTGCACGTATATTTAAAGACCAACGTTATATGAGGAAGAAGCAGTTGGGGAATTCTTCGATGCAATTTACTTTAGTTGGACAAACGTTAGACAAAATTCTCCAATGCATGTATATTTGGCGAGGGTTGGCGATCGAGGTCCAAGCATGTTGGCTACTAAAGGAAGCCCTTCAATCACGACCTTTCTTCCTTGTTCTCGATCCCTCTCACTCTCTTGGTTTCTCTACCCAGTCCTTGAACCTCCCAAAAATCACCACTTTTAAGCTCGCCTGGCAAGCGCGCATGGCCTTGCCACTGTTAGCTCGTCATGCCAACCTGCCCCTGGCTAGACATCCTACTCGACAGTCTCTATTACTCTACCTATCCTTTGTGTCCTTCCTTTAGCGAGCGTGAGGGGAGAGAGGAAGAAAGGAGAAGGAGACCAGGTCAGGGGAAGAAGGAAAATAGAGGAAGTAGGGCCAAGCCTAGGTAAGAAGAAAAGGAGGAAAAATTATAAATTATAAATTATTGATAGCCTTTTGATAGCCTTGTAGGATGGTGAGTATCTCACAAATGCCTTACGCTTGATGTCCACATCTTAATGACTAGTGATGATTGCAGTATTCAAAATGATGAAGAAGTTGTTGACAAGAAAACCCAAGGATTTTTTATTTTTTTTTTCAAATTAAGACCCCAAAATGCAACCAAATTATTCAACAAAAGCAAGCAAATCACAACTTAAGAAAGCAATATAAAATGAATCACAATTAGTTGATCAAAGAAAGTAATGAAGAATGAGTAAAAAAGTATAATACAGTAATGTAACCCGACACAAGTTGGATAAAGAATATAACATAGTTCTATTATCAAGCCCTGAGATAGCAACCTCATGAGCTATAATCAAATTAAATCCAATTCTTGTCTAAAAAAGTAATCTACCAAAACTAAACTATAATCAAGTACTCACTAACATCTCCAAATTACATAAATGTCAATTAAGAGACACTAAGTTAAATATAATACTAAGATCTAATTATCCAATCGAGGCCTATTTTCTAAACATTTTCTATGTTTTTAATTTTCCAAATGTTTTGAATTTTTTTTATTATTAATAATTGGGACATTGTTTTGGGCTGTTGAGCCCAATCCGAATATGGTCCAACATGTTCTAAACTTTCAAAGCCCATTTTCACAAATTTGGGCCAAAAAATACAATTGGGCTCTCATACAAACCTCCTTTAAGTTCTAAACTTTCAAAGCCCATTTCTTGATTATTTCTTATTTCCTCTTTTTTTTTTTTTTTTTGGAGCCGTTCATTTTATTCCTAAACCGAGAACCAAACTCACCATTCCTAGATGTTTGTTTCTTATCAAGCCCACAAACTAAAAGCTTTCAAATTGTCAGCAAAATGGAACTCTTCGAAAGTAGTTCAAGTTTGAAAATTGAACAGAATTCCGCTATTGAAACAATCCTAAACATCCGGAATCCACTACTCCTATTTTTATTATTCTCCTTCGTATATCTATTTTCTATGTTGTCTTCCTCTTAATGGACTGAGAATACAAAAAACCATAGCCAGATCAGAACACCAACAATCAAACTTCCCTTCACCAAAATATCAGCACGTTACTTCACCATCAGTCACTTATTGTCTATCACGGGATCCTCATTATCAAGCGTTGCATTCGCCTATCAATATTAGCCACCAACAGATGCCATCCCCGCTTCTCCTCCATCAGTCTCTATTGTGCACCATCGTCATTCACTTTTACTAAACAGCTCCAGTCATTGAACAACTCTAAGATTGTTTTGTTCAAAGCTTAAGCAATCAGCAAAAGTTGTTTGTATCTAAATTCAGGCATATCCTTAACCCTCCCTGTTGCATTTCACATAAAACGCAGCATGTACATGTAATGATGTCAAGCAAAGAATCAATGATAGAAGAAATTTGAATGCACTCTATATTGTTTGAAATGATATCAATCATGTATGGCACGATGGAGTCGTTCTCTACACACAAAAAACATATAGGGTGCAGATGTGTAAAGGTTTTTCATATTATTTTTGTATTTTTGTTATAAATGATGCATAAGATTTAGATACTCATGCAGAGTGTTACTACTTCTGCGTAAGTTAACAGAGAACAAGGAAGAAAATAAGGGGTAAGTATGAGCATGGGAAAATTATCAAAAAGGTCTTAACTGTACTACAATTGTGTTAATTCAATTGTTTTTTTTTTTTTTTTTTT
This sequence comes from Eucalyptus lansdowneana, assembly GCA_017140395.1. Classification (NCBI taxonomy): domain Eukaryota; kingdom Viridiplantae; phylum Streptophyta; class Magnoliopsida; order Myrtales; family Myrtaceae; genus Eucalyptus; species Eucalyptus lansdowneana. The sequence continues at coordinate 5,844,319 of CM029489.1, read as the reverse complement.
TTTTTTTTTTTTTTTTTTTTTTTTTTTGTGTGCTAATTTTGGCTTAAATTTTTTGCATTTGTGTTTGTTGTTTTTATTACTAGCTGTTCGCATTCATAGTGACAAATCAAGGATATAGTTGAACGAGACACCTTGATGGATGAAAATCCTAAAATTAGGCTCGCCTCCACACCGTTTGTCATGAGTAATCACCAAAGAACTATCCAGCACAGCGGGAATAGCAGAAGCCCAGAAACCTGAGAGAGGAAAAAAAGTTGAAATGTTCAGATTTCGATTTCAACGGCGACAAAGTCCGTGTTTATTCCTTGAATTCCTCCTTTTTCTTTGGCTATTCCTTTCATCTTCTTCCCACGGATTCCAGGAATACCAAGACGGAAAAGCCGTTGGATATCTTTCGCCCAAAAGAACCATAGAAAAAGAAGGGGGGGGGGGGGTGTGGGGGGATTCTCACGACGTTATTCTCATCGTGGGGTCGCCAAAACGGTTAAAAAGAAGACACGATCGTAGCACAAAAGACTAATTATCCGGACGCACGATGCTTCTAAAAACGACATGAGCATTCGAAAAATCAACCTTTTAAACAGATGGAGGTTTTGTCCGTAGGGGAAGGGCAAAATGGGGAATTCGCGGTGCCATGTGACAATGCTTGCGTCGCTTGACGACGCAGCGACGCGTCGGGTCCACCCCATGCACCGCAAGAAGGCCGTCGCATGAGAAATAGAGATGGACGTGAGTCGCGTCGTTGCCCAAATTTAAATTTAACGTTTTCCTATTTAATTAATGCTATGAAAAATCTCCATCTATGTCAATATCCGAATTTTTTTTCTTATTGCTAAAAATCTTAAATTCAAGCACTCTTGACAGAGTGTACTTTTGTTAGACTGGGACAAATTCAAGACATTTTGATGTCATGGTAGGTATCATTTAGTACGTTTAGAGGTATTTTAACATCTCTCTTCCTTCAAATTTTTACCATTTATTTCATCCAATTAAGTATTACGAATTTCATTCTTTTATATTGTAATTTTCAAGTGATATTTTGAGTTAGATGATTAATTCCTTAGAGGGGAGGTTGGGATTTGGGCCGCGGTTTGGAATTTTTCAGTTTGGAGTAATTGTGTCATTATCGGCCACCATTATGAGATTTTTCTTTTATTTTTTTGTGGAGACGAAAGTTATTTTCTCTTTTTTTTTTTTTTTTGGTTTGCTGAAGAATCCGATCCTCGTTCTGCTCCCTCTATGACGGCATCGACTCCAAACTTAACATGCCGTCCAGCATCGCTATGTCGTACAGATCTACATTTGTTTGTGCCCAATTCAACGGCGTCCAAATCGCCGACTCTCGAGTTTGATCTAGTTACTGTTTGAGCCGGTCGTTGGTTGCTAGATTCGTAAATTAGGTCAATAAAAGGATGTGGCAAAGGTGACCGACTCTATGTTTTTTGTGGCGCTTGTTGGATTATACACCTTCTGGTGATCTTGTTCCTCAATAGTGACTGCTATAGAAAGCCTCTCGTATCACCGTCAAGGAAATTTCGTACAAGCCTTTCTCAACCCTCCTACTTGTGTTAAAGGATCGTTGCATATGTTCCATGAACGGCGGGCCGAGGGATATTTATTCCTACTCGCTAGCTTCATCGGTTCATCAATCTATGTTTACGTTTTTTTCCCGACCATTCACTTACTCACGTGAATATAATTAATGATCGATATCTTTTTGTACGAAGAGAAAAGCACTTTCGAATCAAGCACAATCCCGATACATGGAGCATCTTGATCAGGTCATATACGGGCTAAAATCACACTTAACAAGTGCTTAATAAAATACTTGTAACAAGTTTTCTTTTTGTTGGTTAGTTTTGATAACTAGGTTAGCTTGCAATTAGGTTGTATTTCTTTTTTAACGTACTGACATGCGCACATTTTATTACCCTTAGTAGTTAAATATTTTTTTCCCCACTAATCAGGGAATACGAGAGTCGAAGGTAGTTGTATATTGACTGGTTTTATGAATTTCGTGCACCAGAGCATTTCTTCTTTGCTTTTTTGTGCTTGTCTCATATCTGCATCAGCAGTAAGTAGCACGTGATTCTCATTTAGTCCTCAACCGTTATAGATAGAACTTAGACTTAAAGCTTTGATTACGACTTTCTTATGCTTATTCCCCTGCTTATATACATCTAAGCACAAATTTGATCAAACAAGAATTTCATGGGTTTAATGATTTGGTTGCACTCATCAAATAAAAACTACAAAATTAATTCCACAAAAAATCTGATAACGATATATTTGTGCCACATTTACCTAAAGCTAATTTTTATGTCACAAAAAATTCCAAATTAGTATACACGTGCTGCATTTATAATAAACCAGTGTGCTCGTGTTACATTTATGGCTAAAAATATCAAAGATTTGCCACAATTTGAGGTAAATAGGACACAAAAATATCAAGGGTATTATGTGGCACAGCCTGGAATGTTCTCTAAAATTTGTTTGGAGCAAGTGTAGTATGTTTGTATCAGTTTGGGGTTTTTGGTGTTATTAAGCCAAATTTCAATAAAGCATTATCAAGGTCGAATAAAAAATAAAGTGCAGAATAATTGAAAAATAAAAAATCACATCAAAACCACGCTAAGCAGTTGAGCCCTCGTTGGAGAGATAAGCCAAATTTGGATAGTTACCCAATCGTGGTCAATCACTTGATCCTCGCCGTAGGGATATAATCCATATGTCTTGAAGTGAGAGCTAGAAAGCACAAGGATGATCTTTTTTTGTAAAGATTAATACAACGGAAAACCTTACAAGGATATCGGTTTTGTGATTTTTCGTGATATTAATACAATTTCATATAAACTAATTGAGAGCAAATTTATCTCAAATGTATCGGGTTGGGATTTTTTTGTAGTCAAAAAATTAGTTCGGGAAAATTTGTCATAGGAATACTAGTTTGGAATTACGGTTAAAAAATTAGTTTGAGAGAAATTTGTCATAGATGTACTTGTTTGATAATTTTTATGGCATTACTCCTAAAAATTAGGGATGGACCCTAACCCTAAATAAAAGGTATCGTCAACATAATGTGCATTTGCGAGAGTATACATGGTGAAACGTGTTAAGCTAATTTAATTTTATAAAATTATTTTAAACTGAGGGCATGTCACTAGTTGATAGTATATATCAAACGTGGGATTGAAAATCAAATTGGAAATAAGTATTTTCGTTTACAGATAATTCTCTTCAACCAAGCAACTCATTAATACATTTGTTTTTTAATGGCAAATGATTGAACTGGAAAAAAAATCAGATGACAAGGCCCTCAATCATTGCATTTATTGCAAGAGAAATAATTTTACACGTTTCCCACATAAATTTCTAAATCTTAACCGATGAATTGATTTCATTAATGCACTACCTCCCCCGAGCTATATAAGTTCTCATCTCTAGATCAACTCCATCATCAAACGATCAACAATCTCATAAAATTTTCTCACCCTCCTATCCCCAAAAGACAGTAATGGCAACGCCGAAGAACTTGTCCGCTCTTATGATTTTGTTGGTCGTCCCTGTTGCATTGCTTCCTAAGGCTACCTTCGCCAAGGTCGGAAACCCGATTGCGGAAAGGGAATAAGATCTGATTGTGGGTCTGGATTCTTTCAATACATATTCCTTGCCGACACCTTTACACCCACCAATGAATGTTGTCATGAGCTCTTGAAAGCCGGGAAGAACTGCCACAACCAATTTGTGCAGCTGAGCATCTCGAGCCACAAGCAGATTAAGGGGACAAAATCTGATGTTTATAGGAGGAGCAATGAGACATGGAACAACGTGTTGCGGCTCTCAGTCCCGTATCCCCTCCCGAGCCGGCTCATTGAGAGCTATTCCTATTTTATAGTACAATAAACGTGTAATATAAAAAGAACGAAAGAATTATAATTTTTGTATTGGATTCTCCTCAAATTTTTTATTTTATTTTTCGTGCCTCTTAAGCCTTATGGTTAACTATCACGGAAGAACTATTGTGGATGAATCAAATTTTCAGTGTTTAATGTGCTTTTTAACCCTATAATTTTTTAAAAATGATCTGCAAAATACAATCCGCCCCTAAAGTTGTTACTAGCTTTCGAGTCTAAAAACATAGTCCCATACAAAACTATAAAGAAACTGTCACTTTATCTCTTATGCTTTTAACACAACCTTTTGAAACAAATACCTAAGCGATAAAAAGATTAATAGATGGTTTAATAATCATACATTCAACTCTCATAATCACATGGATACGTAGTTAAAGCTAGTCGATCTAGCATACTGTTGCATAAAGTAAGGTAAAGAGGATTTCTTACTTTAAAGGTTTTCGACAAATTAATTCCTCGATAGTTGTTTTATATAACACTCTATCAATGGATAAATGTATACTTAATAATCTTATATGAATCATACTTTGAATCTTTTTAATCTTGGAAGGAATCATGATAAAAAAAAAAAAAAAAAAAAAAAGTTAAAATCTCGAAATATATTTCTCTATTATATATGTGCGTATCAAATTGCTCCATTCGTAACTTCTTTCTTTCCGTTAACTGATAATTCAAATAGCCTATACTGAATGATTCGGCGAAACCTTCAAATGTTAACTATATGTTCACTTGAGAATGCGCGTACACTTTTGCTACTCATATACTATGTAAACTTGACTTTTGAACATTTAATGAGGTTTTGTTGGTACCAAGAATTTAGAACTATGCATGGCCCAACATCTTATGCAAAATGAGTTCGTAATAAGTCTGACCCTGTTATTATGCAAGAGTAGGTTTAATTTAATCAACCCAAACGTAATGAATGTATGTTGCTTGGCGCGGAAGATGACGATGGAGATTATTATTATCAGCTTTGCCCCACTTCATTTAACGAAACCTATTAATTATCACAAGTTTTTAATAATTTTTAATAAAGAAAAAATAGTCCCGCCCCAATAACTAGTCCAAAGGTTAAATAATCAATTAATGAGTTCGGTAAATCCGGAAAAGCAAAACCCAAATCTTGTCAAAGGATAATTACCTAATAAATAATTTGACCAAAAAAATTCAGCTTTTAAATAATCTCAATTAATCTAGAAAACCAAAGCCAATTTTAGTTTATAGATATAAAGGAAAAACAAGACTATTAATGAGACCTATTGATTATTTAACTTTTTTTTTTCTTCAAGTTGTTGAAAAATAATTTAATGAAGAACAAAATTACACTAAAATATTTGGGCAAATCATTATTTAATTAATAAGTTCGATAAATATGGCCAACCAAGACCAAATTATTTAATCAATGGTTTAATTTATCAATTGTCGATACTTAAATTTCGGCTATCAAATTCCTGACTTGGATGGATGATATGTGGTAGTTGATGGGTATTTGGTTTATCCTCCATTTGTTGCAAGGATATCGGTTTTGTGATTTTTCGTGATATTAATACAATTTCATAGAAACTAATTGAGAGCAACTTTATCACAAATGTATCGGGTTGGGATTTTTGTAGTCAAAAAATTAGTTTGGGAAAATTTGTCATAGGCATACTAGTTTGGAATTATGGCGGTTAAAAATTTAGTTTGAGTTAAATTTGTCATAGATGTACTTGTTTGATAACTTTTGTGAAGTTAATCCTAAAAATTAGGATGGACCCTAACCCTAAATAAAAGGTATTGTCAACATAATGTGCATTTGCGAGAGTATACATGGTGAAACGTGTTAAGCTAATTTAATTTTATAAAATTATTTTAAACTGAGGGCATGTCACTAGTTGATAGTATATATCAAACGTGGGATTGAAAATCAAATTGGAAATAAGTATTTTCATTTACAGATAATTCTCTTCAACCAAGCAACTCATTAATACATTTGTTTTTTAATGGCAAATGATTGAACTGGAAAAAAAATCAGATGACAAGGCCCTCAATCATTGCATTTATTGCAAGAGAAATAATTTTACACGTTTCCCACATAAATTTCTAAATCTTAACCGATGAATTGATTTCATTAATACACTACTTCCCGAGCTATATAAGTTCTCATCTCTAGATCAACTGCATCATCAAACGATCAACAATCTTATAAAATTTTCCAACCCTCCTATCCCCAAAAGACCATAATGGCAACGCCGAAGAACTTGTCCGCTCTTATGATCTTGTTGGTCGTCTCTGTTGCATTGCTTCCTAAGGCTACCTTCGCCAAGGTCGGAAACCCTGATTGTGGAAAGGGAATAAGATCTGATTGTGGGTTTGGATTCTTTCAATACATATTCCTTGCAGACACCTTTACACCCACCAATGAATGTTGTCATGAGCTCTTGAAAGCCGGGAAGAACTGCCACAACCAATTTGTTGAGCTGAGCATCTCGAGCCACAAGCCGATTAAGGGGACAAAATCTGATGTCTATAGGAGGAGCAATGAGACATGGAACAATTGTGTTGCGGCTCTCAGTCCCGTATCCCCTCCCGAGCCAGCTCATTGAGAGCTATTCCTATTTTATAGTACAATAAATGTGTAATATAAAAAGAACGAAAAGAATTATAATTTTTGTATTGGATTCTCCTCAAATTTTTTATTTTATTTTTCGTGCCTCTTAAGCCTTATGGTTAACTATCACGGAAGCACAATTGTGGATGTAAAAAAAATTTCAGTGTTTAATGTGCTTATTAAACCTGTCATTTTTTAAAAATGATCTGCAAAATACAATCCGCCCCTAAAGTTGTTACTAGCTTTCGAGTCTAAAAACATAGTCCCCGAAATCTATAAAGAAATTGTCACTTTATTTCTTATGCTTTTAACACAACCTTTTGATACAAATACTTAAGCGATAAAAAGATTAATAGATGGTTTAATAATCATACATTCAACTCTCATAATCACATGGATACGTAGTTAAAGCTAGTCGATCTAGCATACTGTTGCATAAAGTAAGGTAAAGAGGATTTCTTACTTTAAAGGTTTTCTGACAAATTAATTCCTCGATAGTTGTTTTATATAACACTCTATCAATGGATAAATGTATACTTAATAATCTTATATGAATCATACTTTGAATCTTTTTAATCTTGGAAGGAATCATGATAAAACAAAAAAAAAAAAGTTAAAATCTCGAAATATATTTCTCTATTATATATGTACGTATCAAATTGCTCCATTCGTAACTTCTTTCTTTCAGTTAACTGATATTTCAAATAGCCTATACTGGACGATTCGGCGAAACCTTCAAATGTTAACTATATGTTCACTCGAGAATGCGCATACACTTTTGCTACTCATATACTATGTAAACTTGACTTTTGAACATTTAATGAGGTTTTGTTGGTACCAAGAATTTAGAACAATGCATGGCCCAACATCTTATGTAAAATGAGGTCGTAATAAGTCTGACCTTGTTATTATGCAAGAGTAGGTTTAATTTAATCAACCCAAACGTAATGAATGTATGTTGCTTGGCAGGGAAGATGACGATGGAGATTACTATTATCAGCTTGGCCCCTCTTCATTTAACGAAACCTCTTTATTATCACAAGTTTTTAATAATTTTTAATGTTGAAAAAATAGTCCCTCCCAATAACTAGTCCAAAGGTTAAATGATCAATTAATGAGTTCAGTAAATCAGGAAAACCAAAACCCAAAACCCAAATCTTGTTAAAGGATGATTACCTAATAAATAATTTGACCAAAAAATTCAGCTTTTAAATAATCTCAATTAATCTAGAAACCAAAGCCAATTTTGATTTATTGATATAAAGGAAAAACAAGACTAAAAACAAGACTGGTAAGCACTCTATACATATAAACTTGGCTCCTTTTCATTAATTAATGAGACCTATTGATTATTTAACTTTTTTTTCCTCAAGTTGTTGAAAAATAATGAAGAACAAAATCACACTAAAATATTTGGCCAAATCATTATTTAATTAATAAGTTCGATAAATATGGCCAACCAAGACCAAATTATTTAATCAATGGTTTAATTTATCAATTGTCGATACTTAAATTTTGGCTATCAAAATTCCTGACTTGGATGGATGATATGTGGTAGTTGATGGGTATTTGGTTTATCCTCCATTTGTTGCAAGGATATCGGTTTTGTGATTTTTCGTAATATTAATACAATTTCATAGAAACTAATTGAGAGCAACTTTATCACAAATGTATAGGGTTGGGATTTTTTGTAGTGAAAAAATTAGTTTGGGAAAATTTGTCATAGGCATACTAGTTTGGAATTATGGCGGTTAAAAAATTAGTTTGAGTTAAATTTGTCATAGATGTACTTGTTTGATAACTTTTGTGAAGTTAACCCTAAAAATTAGGGATGGACCCTAACCCTAAATAAAAGGTATCGTCAACATAACGTGCATTTGCGAGAGTATATATGGTGAAACGTGTTAAGCTAATTTAAATTTATAAAATTATTTTAAACTGAGGGCATGTCACTAGTTGATATTATATATCAAACGTGGGATTGAAAATCAAATTGGAAATAAGTATTTTCGTTTACAGATAATTCTCTTCAACCAAGCAACTCATTAATACATTTGTTTTTTAATGGCAGATGATTGAACTGGAAAAAAAGTCAGATGACAAGGCCCTCAATCATTGCATTTATTGCAAGAGAAATAATTTTACATGTTTCCCACATAAATTTCTAAATCTTAACCGATGAATTGATTTCATTAATGTACTACTTCCCTCGAGCTATATAAGTTCTCATCTCTAGATCAACTGCATCATCAAACAATCAACAATCTCATAAAATTTTCCAACCCTCCTATCCCCAAAAGACCATAATGGCAACGCCGAAGAACTTGTCCGCTCTTATGATCTTGTTGGTCGTCCCTGTTGCATTGCTTCCTAAGGCTACCTTCGCCAAGGTCGGAAACCCTGATTGCGGTAAGGGAATAAGATCTGATTGTGGGTCTGGATTCTTTCAATACATATTCCTTGCCGACACCTTTACACCCACCAATGAATGTTGTCATGAGCTCTTGAAAGCCGGAAGAACTGCCACAACCAATTTGTGGAGCTGAGCATCTCGAGCCACAAGCAGATTAAGGGGACAAAATCTGATGTTTATAGGAGGAGCAATGAGACATGGAACAACTGTGTTGCGGCTCTCAGTCCCGTATCCCCTCCCGAGCCGGCTCATTGAGAGCTATTCCTATTTTATAGTACAATAAACGTGTAATATAAAAAGAACGAAAGAATTATAATTTTTGTATTGGATTCTCCTCAAATTTTTTATTTTATTTTTCGTGCCTCTTAAGCCTTATGGTTAACTATCACGGAAGAACTATTGTGGATGAATCAAATTTTCAGTGTTTAATGTGCTTTTTAACCCTATAATTTTTTAAAAATGATCTGCAAAATACAATCCGCCCCTAAAGTTGTTACTAGCTTTCGAGTCTAAAAAGATAGTCCCAAGAAAACTATAAAGAAACTGTCACTTTATTTCTTATGCTTTTAACACAACCTTTTGATACAAATACCTAAGCGATAAAAATATTAATAGATGGTTTAATAATCATACATTCATCTCTAATAATCACATGGATACGTAGTTAAAGCTAGTCGATCTAGCAATCATATAAATACTTAATAATCTTGTATAAATCATACTTTGAATCTTTTTAATCTTGGAAGCAATCATAATAAAACAAAAAAAAAAGTTAAAATCTCGAAATATATTTCTCTATTATATATGTACATATCAAATTGCTCCATTCGTAACTTCTTTCTTTCCGTTAATTGATATTTCAAATATCCTATACTGGACGATTCGGCGAAACCTTCAAATGTTAACTATATGTTCACTCGAGAATGCGCGTACACTTTTGCTACTCATATACTATGTAAACTTGACTTTTGAACATTTAATGAGGTTTTGTTGGTACCAAGAATTTAGAACAATGCATGGCCCAACATCTTATGTAAAATGAGTTCGTAATAAGTATGACCCTGTTATTATGCAAGAGTAGGTTTAATTTAATCAACCCAAACGTAATGAATGTATGTTGCTTGGCGCGGAAGATGACGATGGAGATTATTATTATCAGGTTGGCCCCTCTTCATTTAACGAAACCTATTAATTATCACAAGTTTTTAATAATTTTTAATAAAGAAAAAATAGTCCCGCCCCAATAACTAGTCCAAAGGTTAAATGATCAATTAATGAGTTCGGTAAATCCGGAAAACCAAAACCCAAATCTTGTTAAAGGATAATTACCTAATAAATAATTTGACCAAAAAATTCAGCTTTTAAATAATCTCAATTAATCTAGAAAACCAAAGCCAATTTTAGTTTATAGATATAAAGGAAAAACAAGACTAAAAACAAGACCGGTAAGCACTCTGTACATATAAACTTGGCTCCTTTTCATTAATTAATGAGACCTATTGATTATTTAACTTTTTTTTCCTCAAGTTGTTGAAAAATAATTTAATGAAGAACAAAATCACACTAAAATATTTTGGCAAATCATTATTTAATTAATAAGTTGGATAAATATGACAAACCAAGACCGAATTATCTGATCGATGGTTTAATTTATCAATTGTCAATACTTAAATTTTGTCTTCAACTGTAATCACTTGCATAAAAATCAGGGCTTATATCACGAAAAACCCTAAATGAGTACACTTGTGTCAACCTAAAATGGCATACTTATGGCAAATTTATCTTTTACTAGTTTTCGTTAAATTTTTTTTATCAAATTCCTGAGTTGGAATGATGATATGTGGTAGTTGATGGGTATTTGGTTTATCCTCCATTTGTTACGAGGATATCGGTTTTGTGATTTTTCGTGATGTTAATACAATTTCCTAGAAACTAATTGAGAGCAAATTTATCTCAAATGTATCGGGTTGGGATTTTTTGCAGTAAAAAAATTAGTTCGGAAAAACTTGCCATAGGAATACTAGTTTGGAATTATGGCGGTTAAAAAATTAGTTTGAGAGAAATTTGTCATAGATGTACTTGTTTGATAATTTTTGTGGCATTAATCCTAAAAATTAGGGATGAACCCTAAGCCTAAATAAAAGGTATCGTTAACATAACGTGCATTTGCGAGAGTATATATGGTGAAATGTTTTAAGCATATTCAATTTTATAAAATTATTTTAAACTGAGGGCATGTCACTAGTTCATATTATATATCGAACGTGGGATTGAAAATCAAATTGGAAATAAGTATTTTCGTTTACAGATAATTCTCTTCAACCAAGCAACTCATTAATACTTTTTTTTTTAATGGCAAATGATTGAACTAGAAAAAAAGTCAGATGACACGGCCCTCAATCATTGCATTTATTGCAAGAGAAATAATTTTACACGTTTCCTACAAACATTCCTAAATCTTAACCGATGAATTGATTTCATTAATGCACTACTTCCTCGAGCTATATAAGTTCTCATCTCTAGATCAACTGCATCATCAAACAATCAACAATCTCATAAAATTTTCCAACCCTCCTATCCCCAAAAGACCATAATGGCAACGCCGAAGAACTTGTCCGCTCTTATGATCTTGTTGGTCGTCTGTTGCATTGCTTCCTAAGGCTACCTTCGCCAAGGTCGGAAACCCTGATTGTGGAAAGGGAATAAGATCTGATTGTGGGTTTGGATTCTTTCAATACATATTCCTTGCAGACACCTTTACACCCACCAATGAATGTTGTCATGAGCTCTTGAAAGCCGGGAAGAACTGCCACAACCAATTTGTTGAGCTGAGCATCTCGAGCCACAAGCCGATTAAGGGGACAAAATCTGATGTCTATAGGAGGAGCAATGAGACATGGAACAACTGTGTTGCGGCTCTCAGTCCCGTATCCCTCCCGAGCCAGCTCATTGAGAGCTATTCCTATTTTATAGTACAATAAATGTGTAATATAAAAAGAACGAAAGAATTATAATTTTTGTATTGGATTCTCCTCAAATTTTTTATTTTATTTTTCGTGCCTCTTAAGCCTTATGGTTAACTATCACGGAAGCACAATTGTGGATGTAAAAAAATTTCAGTGTTTAATGTGCTTATTAAACCTGTCATTTTTAAAAATGATCTGCAAAATACAATCCGCCCCTAAAGTTGTTACTAGCTTTCGAGTCTAAAAACATAGTCCTATACAAAACTATGAAGAAATTGTCACTTTATTTCTTATGCTTTTAACACAACCTTTTGAAACAAATACCTAAGCGATAAAAAGATTAATAGATGGTTTAATAATCATACATTCATCTCTAATAGTCACATGAATACGTAGTTAAAGCTAGTCGATCTAGCATACTGTTACATAAAGTAATGTAAAGAGGACTTCTTACTTTAAAGGTTTTCTCGACAAATTAAATCCCGATAGTTGTTTTATATAACACTCTATGAATGGATAAATGTATACGTTAATAATCTTATATAAATCTTACTTTGAATCTCTTTAATCTTGTAAGCAATCATAAAAAAAAAGTTAAAATCTCGAAATATATTTCTCTATTTATATATGTACATATCAAATTTCTCCATTTGTAACTTCTTTCTTTCTATTAACTGATAATTCAAATAGCCTATACTGGACGATTCGGCGAGACCTTCAAATGTTAACTATATGTTCACTCGAGAATGTGCGTACACTTTTGCTACTCATATACTATGTAAACTTGACTTTTGAACATTTAATGAGGTTTTGTTGGTACCAAGAATTTAGAACTATGCATGGCCCAACATCTTATGTAAAATGAGTTCGTAATAAGTCTGACCCTGTTATTATGCAAGAGTATGTTTAATTTAATCAACCCAAACGTAATGAATGTATGTTGCTTGGCGCGGAAGATGACGATGGGGATTATTATTATCAGCTTGGCCCCACTTCATTTAACGAAATCTATTAATTATCACAAGTTTTTAATAATTTTTAATAAAGAAAAAATAGTCCCTCCCAATAACTAGTCCAAAGGTTAAATGATCAATTAATGAGTTCAGTAAATCCGGAAAACCAAAAAATTAATTTGTGGTAAATTTATCATATGTGTATCAGTTTAAAGTTTTTCTTAATATTAATCCTTATTTAATGTCAAAAAAGTGATTGTCTATGGACAAGCAGAAGGAACCTCAATTGTTTATATTAGCAAACAATTTATAGCCATCACTATTCGCTGCTTGGGCCGGATAATCTATTATCAGATCACCTAATCTGTCACGCCATTGATTGATTAATGTGTATTGCGTATGATCACCTCTTGCTTGAAGTCGAAGGTATTGTTTTGGGGTAGCCCGGTCCATTCCGACTTCTTTGCAAGTACCTGGGGGTCAAGTTCGAGCGTCGCTAATTATTTGTTTCGGGTGCACGGTTGACATTAGAGTGTGATCTTCCGATTGTTGGGTACGTGTCCAAAAACGTTCTTCCAATCTTGTTGTTCCTTCGATCTTTGTTGCAACTTTTCGAGCGCCCAAGGAGTTAGACATGCCTGTGACTGCCTAAAACTAGGCGGCGCGTCACGACCGTGCGATAGTTTCACGTTGAAGGGTAAGAGGAGATCTACAAGGAAAGAAGCCAAAAGGGGAATACCTTCATGGGGACCATGTACGGGCCATATTAGGCCTCGGGTCGTTTTACTAATCGCATTAGCCCCCGTGATAATAACACCATACAAAGAAACGAGTCGATTTTAAAGCATAAGAAGCTCTCAAAAATTTAGCAACGAAATCGATCCAGATGCATGTCACGAGCAAATCTTAATTGGCGTACATCGATTTTTTAATTTTTCCCTCAAAACAACTTTATAGTTCCTTTAACGTGCCTCACTCACCGTACTAATCCGCCCTGTCCAAAAGCTCAGATCGCGGCACCCTCGATGTCCCAACACGTACCCCTCCACCAACAGTGGCGGCAACTTGGCGACTCCGGAACCTTTTTCTGCAGAAAGTAAGGAGCCAACAAATTCTCCCTTCAAAAACCACGGCTATTTCTATGAATGCGGATGCCGCAGAGGTAATGGGAAAAAGAATGTACTTTAATTAGATTTTACTTAGCCTCTCGAGTAGAAGGGTTTCAACGACGGTCTTTACGTAGGCATTGAAGCACTCTCTGCAGGAATTAGGCATGGCGTAAGACTCATGGAGCCTCCGTGTTGGAGAAATCTTTCCAGAATATTTTGAAGCTGACAAAACGTTTCTTTCAGTCTAAGTCTGGATGTTCGGAGACCGTCAGTTTAAAGTCTGAAGACTTTGTTCTCTCAAGACTCAAGACTCAAGACTCAAGACTCAAGACTTAAGACTCAAGACTCAAGACTTAAGTCTATTCTCATTGACAGTCTTTCTAATCCAAGTGACGAAGGAAATCCAAAGCCGAGGTATATGGTTGAGGATTCGATCCTATCCTCTCGGAATAGATTCTTTGGTTGGATAATCATTTCGGATTCTTTAATTCTTATTTAAGATCGATTGAAGATCCGATGGTCGATGAAATAATCTTGGAAAGTTCTATTCTTGGAAACCAAGATCCCGATTGTATGGGCGAACAGATTGATGGGCTATCGTCAGATTCCTTAAATAGCTCGGATGATCTTCTTGATTGATTCCGTCAACGGGTAGATTGGAGGAATTCCTTTGGTAAGTGCCAACGGCTATGATGGCATAAAGGAGTATAAAAGGAAGACGTTCTAGTTGATTTAAGTGTGTGATTGATAGAGAAATTCCAGTGCGAAGAACCTTGATTGTTAGTCGAGACTGTTCGAGCGAAATTGTATACACAGAGAGTGTTAATACTTGGTGACACCTTGAGCGAGTGTGGTAGATCATCTACACCTAGAAATCAAGGAAGATCAATACTGTAACAGCTCTTTGATCATAGTGGAATCCAGCCAATTGGCTGTCAGTGCAGAAGAGTGGACGTAGGCTTGAATCAAGCCGAACCACTATAAACAGCGTGTTCAATTCTCTCTTTCTCTTACTCAGTCTTGCGATTGATTTTTAACTGTTGCAAATCCCTTAACTGTTTAAATATTGTGTAATTCTCAAAGAAATTTTTATAAACCTATTCACCCCCCCTCTAGGTTCTCATACTAGCTATATCAATTGGTATCAGAGCCAAGTGCTCGGTTTATAAAAGTGTTTTACTTTTGAGCTAAAGATTCTTTATGGCTAGTATGTTGGCACCAGGACTTATGGAAGGGCAAAGCAACACAAGGCCACCATATTTTGATGGAAAGGAATACGACGTATGGAAGAACAAAATGAAAGCATTCCTAAGATCCGAGATCTCTTACAATGGGATGTTGTGGAAAGAGGAATCAACCCCATTGCTGCGTCTACATCAAATAAGAATGGCAAAGACAAAGAAACAAAACCCCCCGCTCCTATGTCTCGGATGGAGATGTCCAAAAGAGAAGCTTTTGATGCGAAAGCAATTTATTCTTTATATTGCGCTTTGTCTCTTGCTGAATATAACAGAATCTCTTCATGTGAAACAGCAAAAGAAGTTTGGGATAAACTTCATGTTACATATGAAGGGACCGATCGTGTAAAAGAGACAAAAGTAAACTTCTTGCTTGGCCAATATGAATCCTTCAAGATGAAGCAAGGAGAATCAATTGGAGATATGTTTAGCCGTTTTACAGAAATTGTAAACGGTTTGGCATATCAAGGTCATCCAATTTCTTCCCAAATGAAGGTCAACAAACTCTTGCGAGGTCTCTCAAAAGATTGGAACCATGTCAAGACCTCAATCCGGGAGACTCAAAGGATTATGCCACTCACCGTTGATGAATTGATCGGCACTCTTCAATCCTATGAAGTGGAACAACTCAACGATGAAGATCCTGAAGGTAAAAAGTCCATTGCTTTAATATCTAATGCTGTTTTTGATGAAACAGACTCAGAAAATGACTTGGACGATGAAGAACTTGCCTTTATGGTCAAGAAATTTAAAAAACTGAGTAGAAATGGAAGGAAATTCGATGGAAGAAATCAATACAAGCAGAATGGCCAGAAAAGAATCATGAAAGAAGATGATGAGCAAGAAAATATATGCTTGACGGCACATTCAGAATCAGAGTCTCACTCAGACACAGACTCAGAATCAGAGTCCCACTCAGACACAGACTCAGAATTAGAGTCTGACTTAGAACAGACTCGGAATCCGATGAAGAAATCGAGGATTGTCCTAAAGTCTGGAGACCTATCAAGAAAAAATGGGTACCAAAGAAAAGATAAGTTATTTTTGCAGAACATAAAGAAGAAAGAAGAAAGAGGATTTGGTAAGGAATTTTTTATTCTCAATTTCTCATTATGCTTGAAATTCGATATATCATTGGTTAATTCAGATTTTATAATGATCATATTTTGCTTTATGGAAGAAAGAATCGTATGATTTATTTTTGTGATTTGTGAGTTAAGATTTGATTTAGTACGTGTGATTATTTGAGATAATTCAGATTATTTGGTTTAATTTTATGCTCTCAAATTGTCATATTTTGCAAAGTAAAAATCTGATTCTACGTGATACTAATTTTGCAATATATGTTTCTGCGATACTCAAGGATTTTATTTTCTCTGATTTTATTGTGCTTTGACTAAGTGAGAATTTATTTTTCAAAATATCATTGTGCATAATATTCTTTCTTTGAATACTCTGTTATAATGAATTAAGAAAGAATATTTGATGATTATATATTTTGCTCTAACGTCAACGAAGGATCCAAATTGATGGATACCAAAAAGGGAAATGAGTTGATTGCAGGAAATTCTTTAAGGGAATGATGATTGCGAATCTACGCAAACTTTGGTGCAATCAGCAAATATCTCCTGCGACAATTGAAGATATATTCTATCCAGGGGGAGAAATCAAATCCAAAAGAAAAGGAAAAGAATCGTGATCATCTCAAAAAGGCAACAAATTGAGGGGGAGCTTTGATCAATTATGGAAAAATCTTTTTGGATCGATTGTGATCTTATTATGGATGGAATGAAAGGTAAATGTGTCAGAATTTGTTCAAAAATCCGGTTAGTGCATCTTATATTACCTTTTGTCATTAACAAATATTTTATTGATATTATCATTTTATTATGACAAAAAAGTGCGTGAATTTCATGATGCATCCGTGATTTTTATTGAATATTTGCTGATATATATATGATCGAAGTGAGCTATATTGCATATCTTCAATATTCGACTTACTTTATAAAAGCTGATGTTTGGAAATTGTGATTCATGCAAAATATTTGTTATTATTCTCTACGTGAATCCATTATTATCGCTTTTTGATTATGACAAAAATGGGGAGAATATATATATGCATATGTGCTGATTGGTTGATATTATATTATCTATGGCATAATATTGAGCTGCGATTATTTTTCTATATATTGTTATGCTCAATTTATTTTCTATCTTCTGATATCCTTTGATTTAAAAGTATGTTTACAAATCTGCATATTCAGAGATTGTTTTGTCATCATCAAAAAGGGGGAGATTGTTAGGGAAATCCCTTATGATGTTTTGAAGATGACAAAATAAATCAAAGGCTACTAACATGTTTGATGGTTAAGTAATAGACCATGCAGATAATAGAACATGTAAAGGATATTGTCAAAGTGCGAAGATGACCAGAAGACTGAACGTAACATATGATTGAAGATTTCTAGACTTCTGTGTCAAAGTCTAAAGACTGTCAGACTCAAGACTCAAAGTCTGAAAATTGCCAGACTCGAGACCCAGATTGTAAAGTCTCAAGACCCAGATTGTAAAGTCTCAAGACTCATATCGTAAAGTCTCAAGACTCAGACTTTACATCCAGATTACGATGAATCGTAACTCAAGCCCAATCTTATAACGGCTAGTGATCTGGCTTGGATTCCACATCAAGATTGATTTGATTGAAGACAAGAACTTTCTATACGAAGAAGCTTTACTTATGGAAACCAAGATTTCGTTTGTATGGGCGATCGAATCAATTTGGGATTTTACCTTTGTCACTCAACGGCTACCTAATCTTCTAGATACGTGAGCTGTCCAATGGGTATATTGGAAGACGATTCTCGGGATGCTGTCCAACGGCTAGTTTGGAAGTGGAGAAGTATTTAAGGAGATGAAGGACCAATGAGCAAGAAAGAGACGGAGCGTATATCGTAAAGTCTCAAGACTCAGACTTTACATCCAGATTACGATGAATCGTAACTCAAGCCCAATCTTATAACGGCTAGTGATCTGGTTTGGATTCCACATCAAGATTGATTTGATTGATTGATGATCTCTTTCTTTATTTGAATCTTCATTAGCATCTTGATGTTGGACTTCCTGAGTCTGAGATGCTTTTTGAGTTGAAGACTTTGGAAGGTCTTGAGCGGGTTCAGACTCTTCATGCTGAATCTGGCTGGATTCTTCTTGTGTGGAGTCTTGGAATTTGACATTCATTGATTCCTCCACGGACTGGCTTTTCTTGTTATAGACTCGTAGGCTTTGCTTGATGTAGAATATTCAAGGAAGATTCCTTCATCTGATCTTTCTTCAAACTTACCAACTCGATCATTTGCATTTTTCAAAATAAAGCATTTGCAACCAAATACATGAAAGTATGAAACAATAGGCTTCTTACCTTTAAACAATTCATAGGGGTTTTTTCAAGAATAGGTCTTAGGAAGACTCTATTTATGATATAGCATGCGAGTTGAAACAGCTTCAGCCCAAAATCGTGAAGAAATTTTACTTTCAATTAAAAGTGTTCTAGCCATTTCTTGAAGAGATCTATTCTTTCTTTCCACAACTCCATTTTGCTCGGAGTATACGGAGAGGAAAACATGTGATTAAAACCAGATTTATCACAGAATTTTGTAAAATCTTGATTTTCAAATTCACTTCCATGATCCGTTCTTATACTTGAAATAGCACATCCTTTTTCATTTTGAACCCTTTTTGCAAACTTCTCAAAGTACGAAAAAGTTTCGACTTACTTGCAAGAAAATATACCAGGTAAAGCGAGAGTAATCGTCTATAATTACTAGACAATATTTCTTACCTCCAATGCTCGGGTTCTTGTTGGTCCGAAGAGATCCATATGAAGCAAGCGTAATACATGATTAGTAGATACATGATTCTTTTGCTTAAATGAATTTCTTACTGCTTTCCCGAGAATGCATGGAGTGCATAGGTCGGACTTTTTGATATGGCAATTTAGGTAGACCTCGAACAAGCTGCTTTGAAGAGATTTTGGCTAATTGCTTCTTGTTGATATGGCCAAGTTTTTGTGCCATAGAACTGCTTCATCTTGAATTGAGATTAAGCATTGTTCTTCATTTGGCTTTACATCAAGGAGGTAGATGTTTCCATGCCTTGACCCATGAAAGCGAGTCGAATCTTTACTAATTCCAGAACATATGCCTTCTTGAAAGGAGATCTTGAAACCGGTATCACACAATTGGCTAATGCTGAGAAGATTATAATTGAGTCCTTCCACTAGAGAGACATTGCTTATTGTGAGATTTCCAATTTTCACAGTTCCAAATCCCACGATGTTTCCTTTGCTATTTCCTCCAAATGACACTTTTCCACCATTTACTTGAATAAGCTTTATGAAACAATTTGAGTCTCTGTCATGTGTCTTGAGCATCCGCTGTCAAGATACCACTTTACCTTCTTTTGACAGACCCGCATTCAAAATAGAGTCTCAAGCTTTCTTTGGTACCCAAATTTTCTTGGGTCCTTTGGTGTTAGTAGGATGAGCATTATTAGGCCATACTCTCTTAACAGGCTTCCAAACCATAGGACACTCTTTTTCAAAATGATCCTGACTGTTACACTTTGAACACCTCAAGGCATTTCGACCTACAGACTTTACAAAAACTTTCTTGAAATGATTTTTGTAAGCCTCTCTCGAAGGTCTTTTCTTAATTCTTTCTTTTACTTTCGGAAAATCAATCAAAGGGATTGTCTCGAGTTGTCATTCCTAGACCCGACTTATTGAAGTAAGGTCTTTGGATTTGAAAGAACTTTTTCAAGTTTTTCCGACCCTATTGAAAATTTCTTTGAAATATTTGATAAATCAGTTTTTAAGAAAGCATTTTCTTTTGAAAGTTTTTCTTCATTCTCTTTAAGGGTAGAAACATTCAAGTTTAAACTTTCCACTTTTTCTTCCAAAATGTTTCCCTTTTGTTTTAAAACAGAGTTTTCCTTTTTAAGTTCGGAAATCTTTTTGAGAGAAGTCTTAAGACTGAAGCATAATTCATCAATGTATTTAGAGACTTTGACAGGGATTTTATAATCACTTACCTCAAATTCACTGTCTGAGTCGATCCAGTCCGAGTCCGATTGCGCCATCGACACAAGGTTGGCATATTCCTCATCACTCTCTTCACACTCGTATCGCTCCAAGTTTCAGCTTTAAGAGCTTTTCGAGACTTCTCGCTTTTTCCTCTTTTCTTTTCGAAGAGGACAGTTGGGTCTGATGTGTCCCTTCTTTTTACATTCGAAGCAAACTACATCTTTGTTTGGTTCCTCATCATCAACAGACTTGGTCTGCTGTCTCTGAAAACTTTGTTTCTTTGGGATGAACCTTCTGCCTTTTCTGTTTAGTTTTCTGAATCTTCTTATCATGAGTGCAAGCTCCTCATCATCCATATCATCTTCAGAATCTGCATCATCGAATCATCATTTGATTTTAGTGCAATAAATTTCTTACCTCTTGGATCTTCGTCTTCATTAATTCGTTCCACTTCATAAGACCGAAGAGTTCCAATCGATTAAATCTACGAGATAATGGCATGATTCTTTGCGTCTCTCTTATTGAAGTCTTTATATGATTCCAATCCTTGGAGAGTCCACGCGAAGCTTGTTCAC
Organism: Eucalyptus lansdowneana; assembly: GCA_017140395.1. Classification (NCBI taxonomy): domain Eukaryota; kingdom Viridiplantae; phylum Streptophyta; class Magnoliopsida; order Myrtales; family Myrtaceae; genus Eucalyptus; species Eucalyptus lansdowneana. The sequence goes on along the minus strand of CM029489.1, from coordinate 5,823,481 downwards.
CTTCATGGGATCAGAAATTTTTTGTCCTTGGTTCTCAAGACCATTGACAATATCTCAAAACGACTAAACATGTCGTTATAGATTCTCCCGGTTTCATTTTGAAGGCTTCATATTGACCAAGGAGAATGTTAAACTTGAATGTTTCTACCCTTAAAGAGAATGAAGAAAAACTTTCAAAAGAAAATGCTTTCTTAAAAACTGATTTATCAAATATTTCAAAGAAATTTTCAATAGGGTCGGAAAAACTTGAAAAAGTTCTTTCGGTCCAAAGACCTTACTTCAATAAGTCGGGTCTAGGAATGACAAGCGAGACAATCCCTTTGATTGATTTTCCGAAAGTAAAAGAAAGAATTAAGAAAAGACCTTCGAGAGAGGCTTACAAAAATCATTTCAAGAAAGTTTTTGTAAAGTCTCGTAGGTCGAAATGCCTTGAGGTGTTCAAAGTGTGATCAGATCATTTTGAAAAAGAGTGTCCTATGGTTTGGAAGCACGTTAAGAGAGTATGGCCTAATAATGCTCATCCTACTAACACCAAAGGACCCAAGAAAATTTGGGTACCAAAGAAAGCTTGAGACTCTATTTTGAATGCAAAGTCTCTGTCAAAAAGAAGGTAAAGTGGTATCTTGACAGCGGATGCTCAAGACACATGACAGAGACTCAAATTGTTTCATAAAGCTTATTCAAGTAAATGGTGGAAAAGTGTCATTTGGAGGAAATAGCAAAGGAAACATCGTGGGATTTGGAATCGTGAAAATTGGAAATCTCACAATAAGCAATGTCTCTAGTGGAAGGACTCAATTATAATCTTCTCAGCATTAGCCAATTGTGTGATACCGGTTTCAAGATCTCCTTTCAAGAAGGCATATGTTCTGGAATTAGTAAAGATTCGACTCAGTCTTTCATGGGTCGAAGGCATGGAAACATCTACCTCCTTGATGTAAAGCCAAATGAAGAACAATGCTTAATCTCAATTCAAGATGAAGCAGTTCTATGGCACAGAAAACTTGGCCATATCAACAAGAAGCAATTAGCCAAAATCTCTTCAAAGCAGCTTGTTCGAGGTCTACCTAAATTGCCATATCAAAAGTCTGACCTATGCACTCCATGCATTCTGGGAAAGCAGGTAAGAAATTCATTTAAGCAAAAGAATCATGTATCTACTAATCATGTATTACAGTTGCTTCATATGGATCTCTTCGGACCAACAAGAACCCAGAGCATTGGAGGTTATTCCAAATGGACGTCAAAAGTGCTTTCCTAAATGGATTTATCCAAGAGGAAGTTTATGTGGAACAACCGCCTGGATTTGAAGACCCAAAGAAGCCGACTCGGTCTTGATCTGAAAAAAGGCTCGTATGGTCTAAAGCAAGCACCTCGAGCTTGGTACGACGACTAAGTAAGTTTTTATTACGAACGGATTTGTCAAAGGTAAAGTAGATACTACTCTGTTCATCAAAAAGGAAAACAAAAGTTTCTTACTCGTTCAAATATATGTTGATGACATTATTTTTGGATCCTCTAATGAAAGTCTTTGCAAGAAATTTTCTAAGTCTATGCAGGATGAGTTTGAAATGAGTATGATGAGAGAGTTAACATTCTTTCTTGGACTCCAAGTAATTCAAATGAAGGAAGGAACCTTTATCCATCAAGAAAAATATGCAAATGATCTTGTCAAAAGGTTTGGATTGGAAAAGTGCAAAAAGACCGACATACCAATGTCATGTTCTCAGAAGATAGACAAGGATGAAGAAGGGAAGAAAGTAGATCAAAAGCTGTATAGAAGCATGATCGGTTCACTTCTTTATCTTACGCTTCTAGACTCGATATTTTGTTGAGTGTTTGCATCTCGTGCTAGGTTTCAATCAGATCCTAGAGAATCACATCTCATTGCCGTAAAACGTATTATCAAATACGTTGCTTCATCTTCAAGCATCGGTCTTTGGTATCCAAAGAGGGGAGACTTTAATCTTCTAGGATACTCGATGCGAGATCCGGCGATTCTGCGGCGAGTCGATAGAAAGAGCACTTCGGAACTTGTCAATCGCTTGGAAACGGGACAGTGTCTTGGTTCTCAAGGAAGCAAAGCACCGTAGCTCTCTCAACGATGAAGCGAGTATGTAGCTCTTGGAAGCTGCTGTTCGCAAATTCTATGGATAAAACAACAGCTACAAGACTTTGGCATTGAAGACTCATGCACGGAAATCGGATGTGACAACACCTGTAGCGATCAATCTCACCAAAAATCCAATCCTTCATTCAAGAGCAAAGCATATTGAGATCCGACATCATTTTATTAGAGATCATATTCAAAATGGAGAAATCTCGATTCAATTTGTTGATTCAAAGAGTCAACTAGCGGATATATTCACAAAGCCTTTGGAGAAAAATCAATTCGACTTCATCCGCTCAAGACTCAACATTTTGAAGCTTGAAGAAGTTAAAGTCTAGAGACTCACCAACTCTAAGACTCGACTTTAAATCGTGAGACTCAAACATTCATGGCTAAAGACTGTAAGTTGCTATTTTATCTAAAAGGTACGAATTCTTGTTTAGTTATCTAATCTCGAAAAGGTACGATCTCTTTTAGATATAATTCGAAAATTTTTCAAGGAATTAATTTTGGTAGTTATTGATTTTGAAAAGATGTGTTCGTACACCTTCCTTGTACCGATTTAAACTTCTCTTTTCAAATCCGAGGTACATATATATATACAGTTTTCTTTCTTCGCCCAAATCTTCAAAACCCTAAAAAGGCACTCTCCTCCCGATATCTGTTTCTTCTTCTTGTTCATCGTCGAGAAAGTGGTCATTCTTCTTGGGAAAAGCAAGTGAAGGAATCTTCCAATAGACAAAGAAGGATGTCGTCTTCAAGGAAATCATCAAGAATAGCAAGCAGGGGACCACAAAGAATGGAGAAGGGACCGACTCACTTCGATCTTACAGAGGAAGAAGACTTATCAAGTCAGCGACAAAGTCCGATTCGCTCTCATCCACGTCATTCAGCACCTCCTACCCCACAAGGTGCAAGTCAACATCTGGAAGAAGAGATAATCGAGGATGCCGACCCAGTAAGAGTCCAAAGACCCTCCTTTATCTATAAGCTTTATCGTGCGTTGAAAAGCTCCGGTTCTTCGTTAAAATATATAGATGACTTCCTTAAGGACAAAAATTATGGAAATGAGTATCTTTTTGCGGAAAATGGAAGAATTGGGAGTTGCTCCGAAAGGAAGGGCAGAGGAGGCTCTTGCGAACATTCCCGAGACCCTCGTTTGCCGGGACAAAATCGATTGACGGGAACGATGACGACAAAATGTTCCTTGAATTTAAACCCAGAATGGGTGTGGCAGCAAAGGTGAAAGGAAATCGGATGGATTTGTTTAAATCCAAGGATCGGGGAAAAAGTGTATTTCGTTTGTTGAAAAGAGGGGTGATAAACCCTAGAAGCGTTGATTTTGACTTCCGGACTCCATCAACGTGAACTTAAGAGAAAAGTTGAATTTGCTTCAACTTGAGACTTTTTGCTCGACTCTGAGACGGTATGCTCAACTGACCGCTTATTTCTATTCAAATCTTAGCTTTTTGGATGCGAATAGGATTTCATTCAGTGTTCGAGATCAAGTCTACGTGGTAGATGTGAATATGTTGGCGGACATTGTTGGAGTTGAACGGGGACGCTATCTCCCAATCAAAGTCTCACCTGCTCGTACTACTCTGGATCTTGTCAAAGATATGGATGTAGAGAAGAAAATTACCTACTCGAGGATGAATGCTATCAACATTGTGCTTCATAAGATTGTGATCAACTGTCTCAGACCAAAGTCTACGTCAAAGACTTCTGTGTCTCTTTCTGAAGCAAAGTTGATGTATGCGATCAACTCAAGACGGAAGTTTTCTCTCCCGCACACTATCCTCTTCCATATGTACAGAGCAATGTCAAAAGACAAAGGACAATTGCCTTATCCTGGTCTGGTGACCAAGATCTTCAGACATCTGAACATTGATATGCCACATACCTTTTGTGTTCGACCGTGTGATAAGATGGTGGTAGGGTTGAAAATGTTAATGAAGATGCGTCTGCAAGAACTCTCCAAGGCAATGGAGAAATTCAAAGTGAAATCTCCAGTCCAGTCTGCTTCAAAAAGGAAAGGAAAAGAGGCCATTGGTGCCCCATCGAAAAAGAGGAAAAGAACTCTCATCCTTGAGGATGAAGATGAAGATGAAGATGATGAAGATCCCTCTATCCAAGCTCGACGGAACCGGACGTTCGTGTCTCATCCGACAGAACTTCACAGAAAGAGAAGAAGAAAAGCGAACGAGGAGAAGAAGATCGAGAGAGAAGGAGAAAGAAGTCGAAGAAGAAGAAGAAGAAGGAGAAAAGAAAAGTCTCGTCGACAAACGGGAGAGAAGGAAGATCAAGAGCATGATCATCACTCTTCCGATGTCCTCGAGACAGGGGGAGTCAGCGAGCAAGAGCGGTCTACACCTCATGCTGCTGTCAGTGAAGATCTAAGACAATCTCCAGAAGACTCAGAAGAAGTTCAGATCTCTCACTTGCCTGAAGAAGGTGATGCATCGATTCCAAATCTGCCAGACCATTCAAAAGTGCCATCGTCTGCATACACATCATCTGCGAAAGTCAATGCCGCAGACACGAGACGGATGATTCCGCAGATTTTCGTAGCATCATGAATATTCTTCCGGAAATGCGTAGCCGGATATATGTTCGGGATCGTGAAATCCAAGCTTTGAAGAGCGCTGGACAAGCATCTTCGGTCTCTCGGAGGATAAACTCAAAGACCTCGCTCCGCAACTTCAAGCCAATGCCAAGGGAGAAGAGGTAGCTCATCCGAGAGAAGACACGAAGAAGCTCGAAGGAGTAGTCCATCCATTGGGGATTTCCGGATCGTGCGTATTCCCAAGCGGACATGACTCCTTTCTCACCCTTTTTAATCCGACAAAAAGGGGAGAACCAATTTGAACCAACATCTTTTAAAACTTTGACTTTTGTGGTTATGTTCAACATCTTTTAAAACTTTGACTTTTGTGGTTATGTTTATTTTTGAGTATGACTTGAGAACTTGAACTTGGGTGTGAATTTGACTGAATTGACTGTGGATTGTGATGCTTGACTGGTTGCATTTATTCAAGTATTGTTATATGGTGTTTCTCATGAAAGACTAACCAATTTTACGTGGATGCGAGTCGGGTTGTTTTATTAATCTTTATGAGTTAGCCATATTGCTTGAGAAATGTTTTGCAGGTCAAAGTTGTTCAAATCTTCAAGAAAGTTTTGTCACCATCAAAAAGGGGAGATTGTTGGAGAAATCTTTCCAGAATATTTTGAAGTCGACAAAACGTTTCTTTCGATCTAAGTCTGGATGTTCGGAGACCGTCAGTTTAAAGTCTGAAGACTCTGTTCTCTCAAGACTCAAGACTCAAGACTCAAGACTCAAGACTCAAGACTCAAGACTTAAGACTCAAGACTCAAGACTTAAGTCTATTCTCACTGACAGTCTTTCTAAACCAGTGACGAAGGAAATCCAAAGCCGAGGTATATGGTTGAGGATTCGATCCTATCCTCTGGAATAGATTCTTTGGTTGGATAATCATTTCGGATTCTTTAATTCTTATCTAAGATCGATTGAAGATCCGATGGTCGATGAAATAATCTTGGAAAGTTCTATTCTTGGAAACCAAGATCCCGATTGTATGGGCGAACGGGATTGATGGGCTATCGTCGATTCCTTAAATAGCTCGGATGATCTTCTTGATTGATTCCGTCCAACGGGTAGATTGGAGGAATTCCTTTGGTAAGTGCCAATGGCTATGATGGCATAAAGGAGTATAAAAGGAAGACGTTCTAGTTGATTTAAGTGTGTGATTGATAGAGAAATTCGAGTCGAAGAACCTTGATTGTTAGTCGAGACCGTTCGAGCGAAATTGTATACACGAGAGTGTTAATACTTGGTGACACCTTGAGCGAGTGTGGTAGATCATCTACACCTAGAAATCAAGGAAGATCAATACCGTAACAGCTCTTTGATCATAGTGGAATCCAGCCAATTGGCTGTCGGTGCGTAAGAGTGGACGTAGGCTTGAATCAAGCCGAACCACTATAAACAGCGTGTTCAATTCTCTCTTTCTCTTACTCAGTCTTGCGATTGATTTTTAACTGTTGCAAATCCCTTAACTGTTTAAATATTGTGTAATTCTCAAAGAAATTTTTATAAACCTATTCACCCCCCCCTCTAGGTTCTCATACTAGCTATATCACTCCGAACGTCATCGGTGCGGCGAGACCCGGATCTGGAGATGACAGACTTGGGCCGCTCCAAGCTACACGTGGCCAGTATGGTGTGGGTCGCCGCTCTAGCGATTTCTTTGAATGCATCAACTCTTGCAGGAGCGGCAACGAATGAGAAACTATAATTAAAAGACAAGAATGAAGAGAGTACAGTATTGAGTCTTCAAAAATTGAAAAGATAAGATGGTCGGAGTAAGTAAAGATGATTAGATCCGAGCAATTAGATGACAATGGAATGATACCCATGACGGTTAGAGGTTTTACTCCTATCGCGTTACACATGCTGTTTGGTTGGTGATATTTTCTTACACATTCAAGTAAAATAAGATATACCAACTGAAACAGAACGCGCAATCGATCATTATTGACATTCAAATTTTACGACCTTTTAAGTATTTGCTCATTTTGCAAAAATATAAAAATTTATAAGAAGATAAAAATATGTGAATCATAAAAAGATAAAAATAATAATAAATAAAGTAATAGTAATAAAAGATGCATGAAAGAAAGAGAAAAAAAAATAATGAAAATGAAAAATGAAATGAAAGATGAACAAGAAAATTAGATAGAAAATATAATCAAGCCCCGAAGTAGCAACCCCATGAGCTACAATCAAATTGAATCCAGTTCTTGTCTAAAATAGTAATCTATCAAGTACTCACTAACATCTCCAAACTACATAAATATCAATTAAGAGACACTAAGCTAAATCTAATATTAAGATCTAACTATTTAATTGAGACTTAATCAAGGCCTAGTGCAGCACTATGATTTTTCACTTTCCTGATTTTAGGAAGGGTTTTGCACGTAAAAAAGTCTCGATTGTTTTCTTCTGTATTTTCTCTTTTTATATTTGCATTTCTAATGTTCCAAGCCACCCTTTTTCCTAGTCACTCTTGAGTACTTGTCTCTGCGAGGTCCGGAAGCGATGGCCGGCAGCATCTTCTTGTGGGAGGGTTTGGAGCTAATAGCTAGCATCTCTAAATTAGGACACATCCACCTCAAGCTTTCCGCTAGTTGAGAATTGGTATCAATATCTCTAGAAGTGTTGCACGGATCCGAAGTCTCAAATGTTTGACATTCCACAATGGAGGAAGCACTTTACTTCGATTTCTTTTGGAAGCCTAGATATATAAAAAGAAAAATAGCAAGATTTCAATTCTTAGTTCACATTAACATGAAAATACTCAATACAAACTACTGATTTGGAAAAATACTACTTACCTCGACTTCATTACAGACTAGTGTTAGCGAGTCACAATGGCCAAAATATCTCAAGAACTTGGCCGCCTTGAGATAGCTCCTCCTCTTGTTGTTGACTCTGAAATCCACCTCTAGTCTCGCATTGGCCAATCTTGTCGAATCTCGTGGACCTATGACTATGATGTTAGGGCCATTGTATTGGAACGACACCAGATTACGAGTTTGGGTCTTTACTCTTATCAGGGAGTTGAATTCAGTCAAGGCGAGGTGCTTTAGATTCTTGTGAGTTATCCTGATGCACTTGGCGGAACGGCTCCCCTTGAGCCTCAAGGTCTCCAGGAGACGAAGCCGTGAGATGACTTCTCTAATTGTCTTGATTGAGAACACGCACAAATCCAGCGCAAGCTCCCTCGAGTTTCGAGCACCATGTACTTGGAGATTCGACAACCGCCCATCCGGGGAAGTCCATGACAAATATCGATGTGTAGCTGAAGGATACGAGGTTCGGGGCTGAAATCGAAATCGAAAAGCTGTCATTGTGAAGCACGGCCGACACCTCAAAAGTCTCAAGCTTCAATCCGCGATGAGGAGGTCCCGGAGCGGGAGCAGCCAATCAGCCGCACAAGTCGGAGTGTGGGGCAACTTAGCATTAGCTCATTCAAGATGTCATCACTCTCATGGGCTTTGTGTACGACCAATTCTTCTAAGCGAGACAGCTTCATCTTGATACCCTGCATTGAGAGATGGCTCACGTTGAGGACAGAGATGGTGTTAGAGACTGATGGTTTTCTATGAGATGGGCTTAAGGCCCGTCCGCCCAAGTTGGGCCCAAAAAGCCCGGCCCACGGGAATAGGGCCCGTGGATGGAGGGATGTATAAAAGGGAGGAGAGAGAGAGAGAGAAGACACCCGTTGGAATTAGAACGTACGTACGTCTTCCCTTCTCCCGTGCACTCTCTCTCTCCAAAAAGAAAAAGGAAAAACAGTAAGGCTCCGGCAACTTTTTCCTTCCTTTCAAGGCGTCATCGGATCAAACAGAGCTAAGTTTCTCTTCCTCTATCGGTGTCGGTGTCTAATCTATGGCTAACAAGGTACGCTCGAATCCGTGGTGTGCTTTATGATCGGTGATACGTGATTTTCCCGGGCTTCGCCTTCCTCATTGATTTAGGGGTTCGATTTAGTGTCGAATTCGTTTTTCGGGGATCCGTTAATCCCAACATTGGTATCAAAGCCCTAGTTCACGTTTTCCCGACCTGTTTGATGTTTTTTTTTATTGATTTTTCGCGAAAGTAATTCGGCCGTACGGATCAGGGTGAGAAATCCCGACACCCGAGCATTGTTCATCATTTCTTCTGAGTTTTCGTAAGTCGAAATCAATTTTTGAAGGCACTGGGTGAAAGAGGTCGTCGAGATGAGTCCGGCGACATGTCATGCGCCGCCAGGCGATGCCGCATGCGCCCACACACGCGGCCAGAAGGCGCTGCGCGTGGGCACGACGCACTCGGAAGCACTGGCTCGCCCAGCGCATGCGGCGCACGCCCCGGTGCGCAAACCAACACGTGCGCGCTGCCGGCGGCGAACTGGTACGCGCCGGTCGGCGAACCGACGCGTGCTGGCGTCACACGATGACGTCACCGTGACATCACCCAATGGTCGGTAACTGCTGGGATGACGTCATCGCCAACGACGGTTGGTAGGGCGGTCACCGGTCGGCGACCTGACCCGACCCAACCCGTGGATGCCTGGCACGCGTGTGGCACGTGCCGGCTGACGTCTGCGTAACGTCAGCCAGCGCACACGCACGGCACGTGCGGTCGGTTCGTCCGACCGAGTCCGACCGGATTCGACCAGTCCGACTGGATCCGACTGGTCCGACCGGTCCGACCGGCTCGTCCAGTCTGACTGGTCCGACCACCGACGACCTGACCGTTGACCCTCTGACCGTTGACTGTTGACCGTTGATCGACGACCGTTGACCGTTGACTCGAAAAAAAAAAAAAGAAAAGAAAAAAAAAAGTTGTGTTTCTTTTTCAATTAAGTCTATGTGGATTATATGTAATCTCTTATTTGTTCTGCATTTGTTGCAGGAACATTGCCTCCCTTAGGGTTGTGCACACCTATTCGCGCAATTACCGATGAACAAAAGGAAAGGCTGTCTAAGTTGATAGCTAAACTGACTAATCATCGATGGGAGAGTGGTGACTTAATTGATCACGTCCTTGAAGTCAACGAGAAAATTCAAAAGGTCATATGGAATGGTCGTTCTATGCCACAGTCAGAGATAGTGCGATTTTTCATGAACACTCTTCCACTTGAATGGCAAGATGTGTTGAATCGCATATGGGATGTCAACGAAGCTGGTTCATATAAGAAAATTATGATGGATTTTGTAAATGAATATTATTGTATAGTTATAAGGGAAAATATCAATAAATTAAATAAAAGAGGATATTTCCCGTTCGTGTCTTGACTTGGTGTTAGTTGTATTGGCTGAACTTAACAAAGTGTGCTTTGTGGACATCTTAATGTAATGTTTACTACCTAATTGTTGTTGATGTAGCAACCTATATATTGGTTGTATTAGTTGAAAGTATTATTGTTTTATTGGATGTCAATTATTTGTTACTTTCTGTTATTGCTGATTGCTGTGGGTAATTAGTTGTGGGTAGTTTTAGAAGTTTTTGTAACATCATAGAATTGATTTTACATGAGATAATCATGTTAATAATAGTTCTAAGTTAGGATTTTTTGGAGGATGATTGGAAACGTAGTGACCTTTTGATTATGAAGCCTTACTTGAAATTATTCATTAATATGATGGCTCTATGTAAAAGGGGATGCATAAATGATAGGCATTAATAATTCGTGCATATTTTTATGATGTTTTCAGATCAATGGCTTTAGCCATAAAGAGCATAGTTGCCGAGCTGAACAAATGTGAAAAGCTCAATGGTGACAACTATGAAATTTAACAAATGAAAATCCAGTATGTGCTAGAAGAGCAAGAAGCACTTAAGGCTCTTAACCTAACCATGGTAGAACCTGAAGAAGGAAACACTGCGCAGCACAAGAGAGATAAGGAAGCATTTGCTGCATGGAAAAGAAAGAACTCTCTTGCTCGCATTATATTGCTAAACAGCATGGACAATGACGTCATGCGAGAGTTTAGGCGTTTTAACAATGCCAAAGAAATGTGGGAAGCATTGGCGGCAAGATTTGGTCACACTTCGGTGACCAGACTGAGGCAGCTCACTATCAGGTTTGACTCTTATAAGAAGCATCATGGTCAGACCATAAAGTAACATCTTAGAAAGATGTCAAACATGATAAATGAGCTGAAAGATACTGGCCATGTCCTAACAGATGAGCAGCAAGTGCAAGCAATGATTCGTTCATTGCCTTAGAGTTATGAGTATATGAATGTGCACCTTATCCATAATGATAATATCAAAACTTTTTGGGATGCAATGCGTCATCTTCAGCTGGAAGAGGACCGCTTCTTGGCGGCTAAGCCGGATGTTGAACTCTATCATGCTAGTTCTAGCTCACATGGAGCTTCGAGCTTCAAGTACAAACGTCCTAACTGGTTTGATAAAGGGAAAGGCAAAGAAGCAGGTCCTTTAGGAAAGAAACTCAAGCTTAACCAACATGAAAGAGGAAAGCGTCCTTGAATGAAGAAACTTACAAGGGTGAAGTGTTTCAATTGTGACAAGAAGGGTCACTATGCTCGCGACTGTCGTGAGCCAAAGAAGGTAAACACCCCTTGTGCTTTTCAGTACTTTACTTTTGTGTCGAGTTCTGTATTCTTAACTGAGTCTAATCTTTTGTGGACTGTAGATTTAGGAGCGACAGACCATGTAGCGAAGGATAGAGGGTCCTTCGTGGAATTCCAATGAGTACCGACTGGAACTAAGTGGGTCTATGTGGGAAACAACTCTAAAGCTGAAGTGAAAGGAATTGACACCTGCCAACTGAACATGCGTGGTAGACGCACTTTGTTCCTTCATGATGTATTGTATGCTCTAGAGATTCGTCGGAATTTAGTGTATGTTTTAGTGTTGGTTAGACTAGGTTTTAATATGAACTTCTATAATAGAGGTGTGGATTTGTTTTTAGATACAAATTACTATGGTTGTGGTTATTTTTTGGATGGTTTCATTGTATTAGATATTGACTATGTTAATGCAAATGTTTGTTATTCCCTTATCACATCTCCTAATACCTATGATAATGATGTGAATGCGTGGTATGCTAGACTTGGTCACATTAGCCAATAATGTATGAATAGACTAGCCAAAGAGGGCTTGTTGGGCAACATTGAAAAAATCGATTTGCCCATATGTAAGCATTGCCTAGAAGGGAAAACGACACGAAAACCATTTGGAAAAGGTAAAAGAGCTGGATTTCCTCTACATTTAATCCATTCTGATGTCTGTGGTTCAATGAATGTGAGAGGAAGGCATGGGGCTGTTTATTTCATCACTTTTATAGATGATTATACTCGATTCGGATATGTCTATTTGATTTCTCATAAATTCGAAGCAATAAGTTGTTTCATAAGGTTTATGAACCTGGTAGAAAATCAATTAGACAAGAAAATAAAAACATTGAGATCCGATCGAGATCGAGAATATTTATCTAATGAGTTCAGAAAATTATGAGATGAAAAATGAATAGAAAGACAGTTTTCTATTCCGTATACTCCTCAACAAAATGGTGTTGTGGAGAGAAGAAACAGAACCCTACTGGAAATTGTTAGGTCCATGATGGCGCATGCTAACTTACCTATCACTTTTTGGAGTGATGTATTGTTAACTGCTGCCTATATACTTAACCGGGTGCCTTTCAAATCAGTTACTTCCACTCCATATGAGTTATGGACACGTAAGAAACCGAACTTAAGTTTTCTTAAACTATGGGATTGTGCTACTTATATACATGAGTCATCTCACAAGTTTGGGAAGTTGGATCCTAGAGGAAAGAAGAGTATTTTCATAAGATACTCTGAACACTCGAAAGGATATGTGTTCATAGGTGAGGACGAAAGTGGGAGTATAACTGAATTTGAATCACGAGATGTCACATTCTTAGAGGATGAATTTCCTAAGAAGGGCGAAATAGGTGAAGATTATTCCTTATTTGAAACCTTGGATCAAGATAATGATATTAATGGAGTTCGTTCAAGTGGGAGTAATATGATAAGTGATGAATTGAATTCAACTCATTCTCAATTGCAACCACATGATGAGATGACGTCATCATTATCTAATCCAAGTGAGAGCATGATGGGAAATGATGTACAAAGTGTACAATCTCCCATACGGCGAACAAGTCGCCAAAGTATTCCCCGTTGACGTTTTGACATTGAAGGGGAAACTTTTATGGTTGCTCCATAAGATGAGGATGAGTCAAGAAATATTAATGAGACTCTGAATTGCCCTAATAAGGAAAAATAGATTCATGCAATGGAAGAGGAAATTGAGTTAATGAAATCAAATCAAGTCTGGGAACTAGTTGATCTTCCAAAAAGACGCAGAGCTATTGGGAACAAGTGGGTTCTCAAAATAAAGCGAAAGGCTAATGGCTCGATAGATAGGCATAAGCCTTGCCTTGTGGCGAAGGGGTATAATCAACAGGAATGAATTGATTATGAAGATACATTTTCTCCTATAGTGAGAATTACCTCGATTCGCATTATTCTGGCAATAATGACAAGTATGGATCTTGAGTTACATCAAATTGATGTAAAAACTGCTTTCCTCAATGGAGAATTAGAGGAAGAAATATATGGAACAACCTGCTGGTTTCATAGTGAAATGCCAAGAAGAAAAGGTATGTCGACTTTTGGGGTCGATATATGGCCTTAAGCAGTCATCAAGACAATGGTATATGTGTTTTCATAATGCCATAATGGCATATGATTTTACAATGATAAATAAGGATCATTGTGTATATATCAAAAAATCCAATGATCAATTTGTGATCATATCATTATATGTTGATGATATACTAATTGTCGAAAGTAATATGGAGTTTGTTAATACTGTGAAGAATTGGTTATCTTCCAACTTTGAGATGAAAGACATGGGTGATGTTGCATACATTTTAGGAGTTAAGATTTCAAGATTGTAAATCCATAAACACTCATATTGCAAAAGGTGAAGGATTGAGCCATAGACTGTGTCCAATGACTCCACAAGAGAAGGAACAAATGAAATATGTTCATTATGCTAATACTATTGGGAGCTTGATGTATGCTATGATGTGTACAAGACCTGGCATATGTTTTGCAGTTGGAATGGTGAGTAGATACCAATCCAATCCAGGTCCAACACATTGGAAAGCCGTTAAAAGAATACTGTGGTATCTAAAGGGGACTGCTGATTATATGCTGAGTTATTAAGAAAATGATCTACAACTCAAAGGCTATTCTGATGCTGATTGGAGAGGAGATTTAAATGAAAGAAAATCTACCTCTGGATTTGTTTTATTACCAAATAATTGCACAATATGTTAGAGCAGTAAAAAACAAACGTGTATAGCCTTGTCCACGATGGAAGTTGAATCCGTGGCATTATCAGCAGTGGTATAAGAATGTGTTTGGCTTAAGAGATTTTTTGGGTCATTTAGGTGTTGTTGGAAGTGCTGAAGTTTCATTGTTGGTTAATTGTGATAGCCAAGCAGCAAAAGTGGACACCAAAGATCCAAAATATCATGGCAAGACTGAACACATAGATACCAAGTATAATTTTGTAAAGGATATGGTTGCACGAAAAGACGTGAACTTAGAGTACATACTACGCATAGAATGGTAACAGATTCTATGACAAAGCCAATACCTAGAGATGTGTTTTGTGGCCATATGAAATCTCTAGGATTGCGTAGAGGCTGATGTATTGAATATTGTAATTTCCCTAAGTGTTCACATTTGATGAATTTGTGTTTTCATCATTAATGCCTATGAATTTATGTATGATCTTTATACATCTTAATGCTCAATGCATTATTTTGAGAAAGTATGTCAGACAGATATAAGATTAGCCCACTCACACGGGTAATCGCCTCTATTTACTGTGTGATAAATAGATATGAGACTGTTTTTAAAGCTTATTATTTAGGTGATAATCGAGAGCTCAAACTTAAAATACTTATGTCACCTTAACTAAATGTTAAGATGAGGATATGATATTTATTATGTCCGAAAGTAAAATAACCCACATATTTTACCTTATCTGTCTAAGATGCCAGATGTGAGTTCTGATAAATTTTGTGAATGAGTAGATACGTGAACTCAAGTTAGACATTGGGTATGTCTAAACTATCATATGTACGGTATTGAAAGGTGTAGACATACGCTCCATGGGAAAGGAGTTAATACTGTAATACGTATTCCATACTACGTATGCATGAGACGACCAATAAGAGTGGCAAAAAGTTTGATCCCAACTTTTATGATGTGTGAGACTCTTGAGGAAAAGAGTTCTTCAATTTTTAGTCCCATCATGACTCTTACTTATTCTCAAGATTTCTATTTAGTGTTTGCTCTCTTAAAGTGTTGTCAATGGTCATGAGTTGATTCGATCTAATGGGGCATTTCTAGAAAAGCAAGCTGAACTGAAATTGAGAGTTTGAAAGGAAGAGGAAGATCGATTTTGGAGAATCACATTATAGTTTTGTATTCACTGGTCGACCAATTATGACTGTCTTTGTGATAATTATAATTGTGAATATATATATATCATTGTTTAAAAGAGATCGAGAGAGATATAAATGTGATCGATCGATCTAGGGTACTGCATACTAAATCTACTTAAAGCGTGACACCCATTATGAGCTGCTATATATTCCTAACAGATGTATAGCGACGAGCTCTCAAAGTATGCTGGTCGCACGGATTATTCATCGGTATGAATGTTAAAGAGAGGTAAAGAGAATCTTGTTCGGCCCACCATGTGCGAGTGGGAGATGATAGTTTTATATGAGATGGGCTTAAGGCCTGTCCGCCCAAGTTGGGCCCAAAAAGCCCGGTCCACGGGAATAGGGCCCATGGATAGAGGGACGTATAAAAGGGAGGGGAGAGAGAGAGAAGACACCCGTTGGAATCAGAACGTACGTACGTCTTCCCTTCTCCCGCGCACTCTCTCTCTCCAAAAAGAAAATGAAAAACAGTAAGGCTCCGGCAACTTTCTCCTTCCCTTCAAGGCGTCATCGGATCGAATAGGGCTAAGTTTCTCTTCCTCTATCGGCATCGGTGTCTAATCTGTGGCTAACAAGGTACGCTCGAATCCGTGGTGTGCTTTACGATCAGTGATACGTGATTTTCACGGGCTTCGTCTTCCACATTGATTTAGGGGTTCGATTTAGTGTTGAATCCACTTTTTGGGGATCCGTTAATCCCAACAGAGACCAGGTCAGGGCATTTTTGATTCTATCTTCTATCGCGATAGTCGACGATGCGGCCGAGCGTAAGATCTCGGAGATTGAGCCTTGAGGCAATGTCTATCCACTTAGGCATCATGGACTTCAACTTGTTGCCTCTCGAAAAGACCAGCAAACTCATTGAGTCAATGCTGAGGTCGTTCTTATGGCGCCGTGTAATGTAACCATCGACATACTCCAAGAAAGTGTCGATGTTGGCATTGTGACTGCCAACGTCTTTGCTCCCAAAGGTTTCTTCATCGAATTCTAGAGCTGAGAGGCTATTAAAGGCGTGGTTCCAGTCCTTGGAGAGGATGCTCATTTGCGTTGCAACCCTTAAAGGCAAACGTGACATGATTTTTTGAATTATTGTTTCAGGCCAGTAAAAAGTGCCATGGACAGAATCCGATGTATCAACGTTGCCTTTGGAGACCTCTTCCATCTCGTCGTTCTAACAAAACTTCCTGCAACAATACTTCCTGCAATCCAAGAAAGAACAAGAACTCAATAATGTTATTAACAAAGGAGGCTTTGGATTGTTGAAGGTTCTTGACTTATAAGGCGTGTACAAGCCCATGCGACTGGAAGCATTATCGTTGAAGGAGACGGCCCGGGGTTGAACTTGAACTTGGTTCCATTTACTTTTTACTTAATTTTTTCCCGTCGTTATATAATTTCTAGCTTTTCAAAGTCAAACTCGAAAGCGAAACGAGGCTTCAAAAATCAAAATACAAACATGGCGGATAGCGACTCCTGTTCCTTTAAATGTTGGATTTATGTGATAGCAAAACCATACACGGTAAAAACTTGAAGCGTAGCAAGAATAGGCCAAAAAAATACTAACGACACCATTGATCGTATATTCAATAACAGTCGTGCCATGTCCGGGAATAGCTGCTAAATTTATCGGAAACAAACGAATTACAAAACAATTTATCAAGATTACAAAACACCACACGCCCATTATACAAAACGCCGAAAAGATTTCCGATAACAAGATCAATCAACTTCTTCTGGAGGCTGACTTTACAGGAACAATAAACCATTGATGATGGGTAAGCCAAATTACCTTCAATGGGGTTGCTTTTTCCCTTTCTCTTCGATCAAACCAAGAACGCTTTACGAATCGATAAACAGATGATCCTCGTCTCTATGGCCCGCCAACGTTCACGGGCCGATGACAGCTCTTCCACTCCTTCTTGGCTCTTCAAGAGGCTATTTTTGTGTATGTGCAGAGGAAGAGAGGGGATTTTATGTCGGTTGTAATGTAGATTACCGAGCGAGCTCATCAATTTTTTGAAATACCTCACAGAATTGGAGCCCTATTAGGAGTAGGAGATATTGGGTTGTAATGCTGAGTACCGAGTGAAATTAATTTTTTGAAATACCTCACCCAATCCGAGCCCTGTTAGGATTAGGAGACATGCGGAGGTTAGCTCTGGTTGGAACTCGTGCATTATGTTAATGCAAGGTTTTTCCTTGTCTGGTCTTGGACTTTTGAATCCGACCCGCGAGCGCTGTTGTCCGCGATCGAACCAACCACGTTTTGAGGTACCTAGGCCCAGTTGAAGGAAAGACTCCCTGTGCGACTAATGCGAGTTATTTCAGCGACTTGGCCCAAGCAAAGCGACAGCCGAGGTTTAACTGATTTTTCTTTCCTTTTCTATTCTGTTGGTAAATTAAATCCTTAGTTGTTCGTTGTTCGTGTTATCCTATGGACTTATTGTCCCCTAAATATATGTGCATCTTTGTAATATAAATTTTCATGATATTATCTCTCCCAAAATTATTTACTAATATTACCATATTGCCTCTTAAGTTTGCCTAGTTTTCACCTAGGTAGCACGGACACAAAGGACACGTACACGCGACACGACACAACACGACACTCGACACATTATTTTTCAAAAAGTAGAGAATTCCGACACATTCCGACACGTTATATATTAAATGAATATTTTTATTTTTAATTAATTTAATTCAAATTCAGTATTTTTATTTTTCAAAATTATATTTTAATCTCATTTATTTATTTTTCCATTAAAAAAAAACAAATCTCCACTAAGGTCCATCCCACCCTCTTCTAGTTCTTTCCCTCGTCCATTTCCCCCTCCCCCAAAATTTATTTTCTTTCCCTCCCCACTACCGTTCGTTTCCCCCCACCCCCAAATTTATTTTTCTTTCCCTCCCCTTCACTGACAGATAGGCTGTCCCTGTCTCTTCCCCTTCCCCAATACGCAATGGCCCATCAAAAACCCGTTCCTGTCTCTTTCCCTCCCCCAATACGTGATGGCCCATCAAAAACCCTAGCTCTGCACGACCCTTCCTCTTCTCATTCCTCGCCACTCATTGCTCGCCGCACAAACCCCTTTCCTCGCCGCTCGCCACTCGCCGCACGACCACCTTCCTCTCCTCTTCCCCTCGCCTTTGGCCCTTTCTCCCTCACAGCTGCAACCTTGTCGGATCCGTAGCAGCATCACAGTGGCAGTCATCTCTCGCCGTCGCGACCTCGTCTCTACTCCCTCGCCATCGCTTCCACCCTCCATCATCCTCCGGACACGCGTGTCGAAACGTGTTGGGCATGCGTTGACCGCGTGTCAGATTTCCAACATGCGTTGACTGCATGTCCGACTATGTCCAAGTGTATCGACGTGTCCGACATGCTCCGACACGTGTCAGACATGATATGGAAGCACGGACAACGTGTCCGTGCTACCTAGGTTTTCACACCATCTTAACCGTGGTGATGGATTTTTTTATCCCCCACTCTCTCTCCGGAAATTACAAAAACAATTATTGAATAACCATCCACAATTTGTATCCTCCTCAAGTTGAACAACTAATAGCAGTATACCCCCTTCTTAATAAATTATTTTCTATGACTTCACCATAACATTGTTTCAATCAGCAACATGTTTCAATCAGTGGGTTCCTTTATAAATTAAATTCACTCAAATGAAAGATTAGGATAAGACCGAAAATGAAAAACTAAGAAGATATATTTATTAAATATAACTTACCTAGTGCTTAGTTTATATATAGATTATGGAATAAAAATATATTTGCATCACTTATTCGCGAGTTACAAATTATAGATATAACTTGGATACCAACTTCATTAAAAATAAATAATTATGATTTTCGGATTTGTTCCTCCAATCAATGATGGCCCGAAACATAACCCAATCATATGTGGCGAGAACCGAAGAAAATAAGAACAGAGAAGCCCTCGAGATCTCATTCCATGGATGCGGTGTTCATGTTTCCAAACCGCTCATCAATCATTTTTTCACCCGGAGATCTCATTCATATAACTAAATTTATGGCTTGCACCAAAAGAGACATTAATCTGGTTAGTACGATGAACGATGCCTGCTTCTACAATTATAATGCTAGCTCTAACTGAAGAAGAAGGTGGAGTGGTACGCTAGAGACTAGCCTGTGATGGTACCATAGCCAAAAATTCATCTGCTTCTGGGAATTACGTTAAAGACGATTCTCAAGTACGAGAAATCCTCCTGATCCGGATAAGTCAAAGGTGATGGTCGTAGTTCCTGGCTAAACCTTGATGCCGCGGGGGACATTCTCATGGGATCACACATGTTACCAACACGAAAACATCACATATACTCCACGACCACTGAATTAAATGAGACCTCGGGTTGCTACTCAAATCAACAAGCAATAGAAAGTTGCTTAGGGCACGTTTAGTAACGATTCTGTTCCTGGGAGCTGATTCGGACTAAAAATGATTATTTTTGATTTTGTTCCCGGGAATTGATTCTGAGTAAAAAAACGCGTTTGGTAACTGTCCAAAATTTTTATTCTGGAATAGAATTGCGTTTGATACCGTACTAATTGATTCTGTTCCAAATTAATTTCTTTTGATTTTTAAATAATTTTTAAATAATTTTTTTTACTTTTTTACTTTTTCTTTTCTTTTCTTTTTTTCCTCTTTTTTTCCCCCTTTTTTCCTATTCTTCTTCTTCTACATGTGGCCGGTCGCCAATTCGGCAACCGGCTAGACGAGGGCTGGCAACGCTCACTGGAGCGTGGCCGAGCCTTGCTGGCAGCTGGGTGAGGCTCGACCTCGCCCGATCTGGCGAGGCTGAGCCTCGCCCAGCTGCCGGCGAGGCTCGCTTGGCCACTAGAGGCTTGCCCAGCCTCGCCGTTGGCTAGGCCGGCCTCGCCGGGGCTGGGTGAGGCTGGCCAAGCCACCGGCAAGCTTGCCGGACCTCACCCTGGCCTGGCGAGCCTCCGGCGACTGGTAGCGGGCAGCGGCGGCGAGCGGCGACGAATGGTGGCGGGCGGTGGCGGATGGCAACCGGGATGACGAAAGGGAAGAGTGAGGGTTTCACCGTTTTGATTCTTTTTCTGATTTTCGAACAGAGAATCAATTTTCTTTTTTTTCTCAAATCTTGTCCAAAACTGTTCCCAGGAACAAAATTTTACCAAACGTGATTCTCATCCCAAACTGATTCTGGGAACAAAAAATCAGAATCTGGCACTATTTGGCATGTTGCCAAATAGGCCCTTATACGAAAGATAGGCACATTTAAATACATGTAACTGCATTTTCAAACTCTATCACCATATTTACAGATCAAGGTCTTATCCTTTTGCTACAAGAATAAGCAAAATTTCAAATGGTTAAGATAACAATGTTGTCAATTTGAGGGATAAATAACCAAACCTGAAAGGAAGTTGCTAGCCTGAAGATAGAAAAACTCACTTATGATGCACTAGTTAAGTGTAGTAGCACAATGAAATAGACCTGGAAAAGGTGGCAACAGAAGTGCAATGAATAGGGCAAGTTATTCATTACAGTTTCCTATAAATTCTCCTTTCCTGTTCCACGGGCGAGTTTCAAAAGACTTCCCGAGCATGCTTCTCTTCTCATTTACTCTGCCTTCTTCACATGGATATTCTGGAAAGTAATCCAAAAATGTTTTGCAGCCTAGTGAATCAACTCCATCGAATAGGAAGCTTTGGACTTCATTCTACGTTTCATGACAAGAGATAAGTAACAGCAATTCTAATACGCAATGGGGATGTAGATGTACAAAAAGCTGTAAATGACATTTCTATCTTTACATTTGTCTCCCCAAATAACCTTTTCAAAACTTCATAACCCAGATCCGGGACTCAAAAATCAAATAAGTAATATATTGAAAATGAATCAAAGAAACATAAGAGCAACGGCATAATGTTAGATGCATTTATAACACTTTGCTTAATACTTTAGACCATTGGTAGTAGCGCTGGTCTCTGCATGTGCATGTAATAAATAAACTTCGCAAGTAGGCTGTAGATGAATATAGGGGAGGAGATGAGTGACCAGGTGATAAACCTTTTCTACTCTCGAAGTCAGATACCGATGTTGCGCTTCATGGTTGGCTATAATTTGAGATGCATCAGTCTCCCTTATTCCTAGGTCCATCTAAACGAGCCAAGCTTGAGAAGAAATCAAAGGTTAGAGGAAATTAAATAGAGAAATATTCTAGCCTAAAAGAAACAATGCAATCCCTTGAAGAGACAATTTATTGAGCGAGGTACCTTCAGATAATCCATGAATGCAGGGTATCAAACGCTATGATACACGGACACGTCCCACATGCCTACGTATCGTGTCCGACACGTGTCGGACACCTCGACACGCTCGGACACGCTCCGACACGCGGTCAACGCGTGTCGAATTTGTCGACACGTGGTCAACTTTTGTCGACACGCTTCGACACGCGTGTCGGAGGGCGGAGGAGAGGGAAGTAGAGATGAGGCCGCGAGCGAAGGCGAGCCCGTGACGGCGAGAGACGGCCAGAGAAAGAGGGCGAGGGCCGTGAGAAGAAACTTTAGGAGGAGGCGCGCGTGGGGGAGGGCGGTGTCGTCAAGTGGGGGCGGCGGCGGCAGCGGCGGCGGCAGCGGCAGCGGCAGCGGCAAGGGGGGAGGCGTCGTGCGTCCGGGTTACTCCCTTTTCCGCTCCTTCGGCGAATGCTGGTGCTTTTCTTGATCGAGTCTTCGATGTTTTCGGAGATAGGCGTCGTGCGGCGAGGAGGAGGAGGCGAGGAGGAGGAGAAGAAGGGCCGCGCTGCTAGGGTTTTGAACTTTTGAGAAGGAAAAAATAAAAAAGGATGCGAGGAGGAGGAGAAGAAGGCGCCGTTCCCGCTGCTAGGGTGTTGAAAAGAATAAAAAAAGACTTGGCGTGTAGGAGGGAGGGGAAAGTGACAGGAGGGAGGGGAAGTGATGGGCTGTCAGGTGGTGGGGAGGGAAAAAAAGGTCAAAAAAATTTGGGGGGAAAGAGATGGGGGAAGTTTGGGCGCAGGGGTGGTTTTGAAAAATAAAAGTAAATTTGGGGGAGGGGAGAATTTCGAAAAATAAATGTAAATTTGAGATAATGAAATTAAAAAAAAGTGTTAGATTTATTAATATTATTAGTATGAATTCATTGTAAACTCTTTATTTATTTATTTGTAAATTTGAATCAAATTAATTAAAATTAAAAATATTTATTTAATATTTAACGTGTCGGAACGTGTCGAAATTTTCCATTTTTTGAAAAATGACGTGTCGCGTGTCGTGTCGTGGTCGTGTCACGTGTCGTGTCGCCGTGTCTGTGCTACATAGATCAAACGGCATGCATGTGTTGACTAGACTTAAACCTGGTCCATATGACTATTGGTGAGAAGAATCTCAACAATTCGCCCATTAGATTTCCACCCCATGGTAAAAGCTGCATAAAGTGGTGTTAAGCTGAAACGTCCAAAAAGGACAGGAAAAAAACTAAAAACTCTTTGAATGTTACTATAAAACACAACAAACAATTGACATCAGCATACTCGAGACCTAAAGACATAAGGCTTCGTAGCACTTATCTTTGTATTCTTCGTGCTTGACAACGTCATATAGAAGGTTAAGGTCCCTGCAAACAATATATCAGGGCAGATCAGGACCATCTACAAGACCCGGAAACTTGGGCCAAAGAATCCAAACAATCATCTGTTATTATGAGGACTAATAAGAATAGACTTAATATTTGATAATCGATCCCATTAAGACACAAGATGGCATGCATATCTTTATGACAACAATGCTACAAAATGCAAAAACCTTCAAAAGTAAGACATAACGTTAAAAAGTATTGATACATTAATCAATCTCTTATCGGTAGGGCTTTTCCTCTCACAGGGGGACACGTATACTCAAGCGTGGAAAACACAGTCTTGTAGGAAATCTATGTAACTTGTGAGAAGCAATGGCTAACTGAGCCTGAGCGGTTGAGGGCCACCACCAGCCCCTCCAGGTCTGCTGGCGGTGAGAACATTGATAAAATACCATATCACAAATGTTCACAAGTGCAAAAACACGCATACATGATGTGATCAAACTACATAAGACATGGACGGCACTTATAGCTAATGAAATGATCATACACTAGTATCTTTAAGTTGTAATTTCAAAAGTTGAAAATATATATTCTCTTTCTCAACCTCTGAGAAAGATACTGACTAGATTAGCAAAAAGAAAGAAAGGGAAAGACACTAGTGACAGAAATACAATATGGAGAAACAACAAGGGCTCAGGTTGCATGTATTCTCATGACATAGGCAAGATCAATTAAGAGCCACCGTAACATTCTTCGGAAGATATTCCTTGTATTCTTTTTTATAATTATTAAATAGTACACGATTCATCATTTTCTTAACATTCGTATCAGGGGTTAATCATATGCTGAAAAGAAAAAGAACCTGAATTGTTCATCATTTTTGCTCTTTGCTGGGATTTCATTGCAATCAATTCGTGTCTCTGGATTGAATTTTTAAACTTCATTTTGACCACAAAAAAAAAAAAAAAAAAAAAAAACACTTCATACATTAGATTCTTAAACTCGTATAAAAGGAAAATAGTAAGGAAAGTATAATTCTTTAAAATGTGATTGAAGATTGATTTAAAAAAATGAAATAAAAATCAACTTAAATGTAATAGAAGAATTAAATATACTAAATATCATTTTTCATATTTGTGATTATATGAACTTGGATCATTAATAAAAAAATTTCTTTCTTCTTTAAACTTACTTTTAGAAAAAAAAAAGTTGTTATTTATGTGAACTGATTTCTCAAGGAAACTGGACAATAAAGTCATCTGGTTTCCTTGGGAAATTGTGGGATTGTGGGGTGTAGATTGCACCGTTACTCTGGACGAAGCAACGGTGCAATCACCTAAGCAATTTCCATATTATATCACTTGAAAGCAAGTAAAAAGTTAGGCCTAAAAAAAGCAATCAAAGAGGGAATTGTTTTGGTCAAATGAGCGTCTTATTCATATAATTTCACAATTGAAAGAACTATACATACTTAACTTGACAAATTTTCCTTTTAAGATCAATTAATTTTTTACCTGTGAGCGGAGGATCCAATAATCAGATATCAAGGGTAGATCAACCATACACTTGCGTCAAATTATCGAAGATAGTCCTAAATATCTCACTATAGGAGATTCAAAATATCTAAGGAAGTAGACGTATTAATCCTATGAAAGGACGGCCTATTTGGATGCACAACAATGTTTTTTTTATGAACGACCTAAATTTGCACTTTAGTTAAGTCAAGTGGACACACCAAAACATGCTTGCAACGTCCAAGCCATGCATGCAAAATTGTTGAGACATGTTACACTCTTTGTGGAAATTGGAAATTTTTTAAGAGATTCTGTTTGGCATCAGTACTAAGGATATATCAAATAAGATGGTCATTGATTACGAGGGTCATTAAGGCTATATCGCGTTTTTTTAAAGCTCGAAAATAAAATACCTTATTTTGTCTTTTAGATTGACCATAGTAATTAGTTAAAGATAGTTTCTTTTTTAATTAGCCAATAAGTGATTTATCAAACACTTTACATTGAAATTCAAACTCGTTAGTAGAAAAATCAATTTTTGTTGAAATGAAATATGTAAATTGATTTATAACTGGATGATACGTATATTTTTCGTATTTAGTTAAAATAAAAAAATCAATTATAACATTTTATACATATTCATTACATAAGACTCAAGCATTGAGAGTACCGAATAATAATCATAATTCTCAAATTTATTTGAAAAAGCAAATCATCATTTCCAAGTCTTGGTATTTGTATACATGGATATATTATCATTGAAGAATACTTGTTACGTAGCCAAATGTGAAATCAAACTTTTAATTTTTAGTTTGAAAATTGTCAAAAAGAACAATGGCATAAACAAAATTAGTCTTAAAGGTCGCCTATCTACTCTAATGCGAAAAAAGAAAAAGAAAAAGAAAAGGTATTATATAGAGAGAGAGATAGAGAGAGATATATCTTAAGAAAGACGTACGTACAAAATCCCCTCCTCAATGAAAACATGAAATGAAAATCTGTGGACTATATTTTCACCATTTTACTAATGCCATCGATTGACTTTAATATAAGAATATGAAAAAAATGCGCAAATAGTTTGTGAACTTTGGCCCAATATGTATTTTGATATTTGAATTTTAATTTGTTCGAATTATTACTCAAACTTTAGTCCGATATATAATGTCTTGTTTGAATTTTCAATTTGTTCGATGTGATCCCTGAGTTTTTTTATACATACTCAATTAAGTCCTTGTACAATATTAAATATTTTCATATAATTTATGAACTTAATTAAATATATAATCGACAAACTAAGGATCACATTGAAAATATTAAAAGTTCAAAAAAAAATGTACATTAGATAAAAGTTCAACAACGATGTTAAATAAATTGAAATTTTAGAGATCACATCATACATTTAACTAAAATTTAGAGACTACTTATTTGTATCGTTTTGATTTAAGAAATTGCTATATCAAGGCTCATTCTTGGACCCACAAATAGAGGCTGATTGCCATGCATACTTACGTCATTTTCTTGTCCTCGTGTTATTATTCTTTCTTCATCATCTTTACTTTCCTCCCACATGGGTGCATTTATGATTGGAGTTTCTCCTTCTTTCCTTTTTTCCTTTGTTCCCTTGATACGACTATGTTTGCTTTTAATTGTCTACCTTGTGATAGGGATTAGGTTTTGATAAAATTGTCCAGTATTGACAATTTCTTTTTAGGTCGTTTTAATGATATCTTAACTTTTTAATGACTTTGAAAGTGTATGCCGAGATGTGTATAATCTACCTTATGACAGGATAAATATGTGTGTTTTATGAATAAGAGGTTAGCATTTATCTTTTTCATCACTCAAGTATTGCTATTTGCATTTATCACGAAATTCATCCATCCAATTAACTTTAAAGTACCCAAAAACAACTATGCACGCCCATGAGAACTAGTAGAATTATAAAGAAAAAAATGAAGAGTGAAAGATTGGCAGTTTTCTACACAATTTAACTCATTTATAAATGGTTATATGGCAAATCCGAAAGTGATACGAATCGACATAAACTTGACATAGGTTTCATATCATAGTTAATAAAGTATGGTGCTTCCTAATGACGCAATAGCAAAACCCAATCATGAAACATGAACTTGAATCGTCAGCTAGTCAATTTTTTTAATAGAAAATACATATTTGGTAAATTTTAGATTGAGCAAAAAGTGAAAATTGCGGGTGGACCCCTTTTTTTCCCGACATAATCAACTTGGCATCAATTATTGGTTTATTTCCATATCGCAGCAAAAATAATGTCGTCTTATCATATGTTGTGGTCAGAGCGACGTGCGTAGTTTTTCTGATCATGGGATTATGTTAATAATGCACGGCTTTCTTTTTTTCCTTTTTTTGGGTGCATATGTTAAGGCGGGTGGACAATTAGGCGATGTTGTGGCAGATTTGCTGAAAACAAGGTCGATTTATAAACTTAGGATTTGGATAAGAAGGGTACAAATCTTTTTAAGTATTTGACTAGAGGAGAGGGCCTCGAAAAGACCAAACTGGGGGAGATCTTTTAAGATCCCCTTGCTGCCTCAGTGCTGATCTCTATGCCGTTTTGGTGTTTCTTTTAATATTATCATATTTTCTTCCCAAGAAATAAAGAAATTGCGCAAATCGATCGGAAACTCTTTTTCAGGGAAAAGATTATGTGACAAGAAAATATTGAGTGGGCTAGCCCATTCAATGCCGACATACCACGTATTGGCCGGGCCTCATCTACAGTCGCAATTGCCATGGTTGTGGACGACAGGCTTGAGCCTAGAGCTCGAGGTCAAAGAAGCCATGGTTGCTTGAGCGTGAGCTCACAACCAGGTTACTTGAGCTCGAGCTCCTGGCCATGGCGGCCCCAAGAAAAAGAAGAAACGCAAGCACAGAGGAGAGAGAAGTAGGCTTAGGAGGACAGATATCACAAGAGAAGGGAGAGTGTGGTGGGACGCTGACGACACATGGCGCCACGTGTCAGCAACTTAATGGGCCAGCCCCACAGTGACATGGAGGCCTTCCCAATATTTTCTCTTAAAACAACACTTATTCCTTGAGCAATCAATAGATTCAATACAACACCTTTAAAAAACTGCATGTCAAATTTGTGGCATTTTCTTTTTATCCTTTTTTCAAGAATGCGCGATGTTAAAATCTTATGACTTGTCAACCAGCCGATAGCCCTTGTGCTGAAAATTAAAGATTCACCAATTAATGCTATTAAGCTAGAAATTGACTTATCTAATATGTGGAAAAAGGGGGCCACTTAATTCATTTAGTAGAAAAAAGATAATTGATGATAATTAGAATCTTGTCAACTATAATGTTAAGACTTGTCAATCATGATTGCATATCTAGTGAATGTTGAACAACTCTTTCTTTCCTTTTCTGCACTAAAAAATGAGTTCGTTAAATTCTTACCACTAATTTCTCAATAATGTCAGATAGGCCAAAATGCATATAAATCAACATCGAATAAATCGACCAAAGAAAAATGTAGATTGAATAAGGCCTCAAAAGAATGATTGGCGTGGCCTTCAATTTCAAATTATTTTGAGCTAGAGATGTAGTACAATCAAGCATTTATCCATGCAACTTTCTCCAATTTTTTGTCATTTAGCCATAAAACAATACAAACATAATGTTGATCGGCTAAAAGGCAAGGAATGCATAAACGTTGACGCATGGGCTCTTTGCAAATGTGCGAGCCTGGCCTAGCATCACCCTAGAGAAAGAGGCATTATAGCTTAGTTACGTTGTGTTCATAATAGCTATTACATTATAACCTTAACTATTACTGTGATCAAAACAAACATGCAATTACAAATTTGTTCACGAGGAGGATTGGAGAAGTGGGCCAAAGGGTAAGTAGTAAACTTGCATCTCAATATTACTATAGCAACCTCCATGGACCAAAAAAAAAAAAAAAAATGTGAATCAAAGTGATAGTGAGTCCGATAGTAGCTCATGTCATGATGAAAACTCTCAATGTAATGGGGTTGAGCAAAGTACAAAGGTACTTTGGGAAAGAATAAGAATGATGGAGATTGATTTCTTTGCCTTTTTCAGTGAGTGCCACAAGAGGGGATAGTGGCTATAACAATTCGGATGAGGAACGTTTTACTCCTGAAAACACTGAGGATGATGAGGGTTAGGATAGACAAAGATTATCCTTGTCTAATCTAAGGTGTGACTATGAGGACCCTGTTTTTGAAAAATGAATGAGATTTAAATCTCCGTCTCAATTTAAACAGGCTATCTAAAACAATGCAAATTACCAGATATTTTGAGGCAATAGTAGAGAAAAGTAGTGTGACGGAGCATGAAATAATTTATGCTTTTTGAGGTAAAGTGTGCATACATAATGGTCACAAAGTAGGAAACACCATGCCCCTTTTTAAGCCAACATGCGGTAACACATGCGGTGTCATGCCCGAACCCCGGGCATGCAACAACCCCTTCCTTGGTTTATAAAAAGTTATGTCCCAGGATTCATCATCGACCCTTCATTTTAATTGTACATGCGGAATCGTATAATAAAATCCCTAGACAACACAAATGTGGGATAGAAAAGCAGGATACCATTTTCATCAAAACACTTTTCATAAACAAACTAGTTTATACACAGAGGCCAACTCTAAGGTTTATGTACAGAAGATCTATCTCCAAAAAGAACTATTGAGCCATCCATGCTCTTGACCTTTCCGCCTCAAGCTCCGGGTTCTTTATACTAGGAACCTGAAAATGGTTATATAATAACCAGTGAGATAAAATCTTAGCAAGTTCTTCCCCTAAGCCCTCGGTTAAAACACCAACTTAACTCGGGGTATCTCTTTAGAATTGCCCCACAAACAAAGTAAAGACTAACAATCAACAATCAATTAGTTGATTCACATGCAACCTTACCTAGTATGCCATACCCTACATGTTATAACTCAGCACAATACATGCAATGCACATGGCCATTAGATGATGTAGTTCATCAATCACATACGAGTCGCATCACAAGCGATCTTACCTGGCTATTGCCACACCCTGCACGTTATCGATTCATGCATGCGTGCCATAAGCAATATAATCAACATGTATAACCGAAATTAATGATACCATGATTCTCATACACTCTTGCACTTTAGTGCGCCACCTATCATGCATTAATCGATCACATGGGTCTCGATTATAAGGTAAAATTGTTATGACACGTTTCATACTGCGTCATACAATTTTACCCTATAATAAGGTCCAACCAACTCAATACTCACGCAGGTTACACTTATTTATGACCTTCTGGCTATAGCTAACTTTCCAATTAATGCTCATCCACCTCAACACTCGTGCGTGCTCTAGTTATTAATGACCTCCCGGCCATTGCTACTTTCCATTCAGCAATAATCTAACTTCCATCAAGCTTCCAATAAAAATCGAGCTTCGTCCAGCCCCGTTGGGCACGGCTTTGTCTAGAATTACGTTTAGATGGTTTCCCAAAGAGGGACATTGGTCCAGAATCTATTGCGACCAGCTTCTGACTCCCGTCAAGTATCGCCCCCAAACTTCCGTTGGGTGACAGTTCAACTTTTAATGACGCAATCACCCCCACTAACACTCCATTCTTAACTTTGAGTATTTAACTAATGCGTGATGCTTAAAAATACAATTTCAAATCATTTTCTCTTAAAGACGGTTCATTTCCAACGTCCCTTGGAAAAGGCATATTTCTCGTGTGAACAAGTGCACATGAACAGTGTTCGAGTGAACAGTGAATTTCAGAATTAAATAACTAATAAATTAATTCTAAAAATCATTGAAAGCACTAATTAAAGCAAGCAACTAATCTATTAAGGTTAACCAAGCTCAACTAAGCACATAAGCCACAATTAAGCCAATAAAGCAAGATTAAACTAAACTAATCACATCCATTAATCTAACCACTTATCTTAGGACTAATATAACCTAATTAAATATCCTAAACTAGAATTAACACTAATTAAACTAACCCTAAGCAAGTTTAGGCACTAATCAAGGGATTATGAGCAAAACTCACCCGTTAAATGGGCCGGAGACACAAATGTGGCGGCGATGCTCGAGAACCCCTCTGCCATAATGATCTAAGGTAGTCTCAGAGCTGGAACAACAACCACAAACTCGGACTCCCACTGAAATACTTACAACTGGACTGCCAGAGGAGAAACAAAGCTTAACAGGCTTGGTGGGAGCCTCGGGATGGGTGGAGGTTGGGTTGAAATGGAAGGAAAATGGTTGAAACGGGTGAAACAGGTAAAGCAGTGCAAGCTACCAAGCAAACCAATGGACTAATGAGCGGTTTCTTCTGATCGGCTAGCGGGTCAACCGACGGCTCCATTCGACGAGCGGCCGAGTCCTCCTAAACGGATTCAACCTTCGTGACGCCCAAAATTTCATTAGTTAGATTGAGTATATTTGAGACTATTTAAAAGATATATATATATATATATATATATATATATATATATATATATATATATATATATAAAATAAAATAACTAATAAAATAAAATAGTAATAATCCATAAAAATAAATCAAAACCCAAAAAGAAAAATTTAGTCATAAGGAGAAAAAGATTTCCAAAAAGGCTTTTCCCCGTAAAGCAAGAATCTACGAGCCCTCACCGCTTCACCCCCATGTGATAGTAGAAATAAAAAATAATAAAATAAAATAAAATAAAATAAAATAAAATAAAAAAGAGGGGGCGAAATAAAAAAAATTAAGAGAAGCATTCATTCCGCTCTTCTCCCCACGTTGCTTCTGTGTGTTGTCGAAGAGGGGGTACACGTATTCTGTTTCTTTTTCTTCTCTCTCTCTCTCTCTCTCTCTCTCTCTCTCTCTCTCTCTTACGAAGAAACCACCCTCATCTGCGTTTTCTCTACCGACACACCGCCTTCCTTTCCTCTCACTTCTGTTCGTCTCCACCGAGCCCAACCCCATCTTAGCCTCTCACGACCGGCGCCTTCATCCAATAGCAAAATCGTCGCTACTCAGTTCCGATCAAAGCTTTGTCGCCGGCTGCGAAGCCCTAGCCGCCCGACGCCTCCTTCCCCTTCCATTGACGAAGGATCCAGGCAAGTGGAGCTGTTCTTGTAGTCTCGCATCCCTAAATTTGCTTGCTTGGTGCTACATGTTGGTTTAGGGCTGGGTAGCTGCGATGGGGGTGCAGGGGATGGCTGGTAAAGCCCTGTCCATGGTTGGGATCTGTAGTCGGTGAAGCCGGTTGCTGTCCAGTTGTGACGAGGTGTCGCTCTTGGAGTCCTATCTATATGGGTAAACCAGAGGGAGCCGTTCGTGCATGCGTTCTTTGTTCTTGTTTTTGTTACACGTTTCTTCAACTCTGTTTTCTGGGTTCAACCTTCCTTGAGCGGCAGGTCGCTGTATCCAGAGAACTGCGATGTTTCTAGGGCTGTTATTCTTGTTATCATTGAGGAATTTTGGGTCGCTGGACTCAAAATTAAGTACTGAAACTCTATTCTTGATTAGAGATGATTAACATAGATTTTGGTTTTTGTTCGACCATTGCCGGTGGGATATGGGTATTGGGTTCTAACCAGGTTGGCAACCCACGAACCCCAAGCGCTTTGAGTGGCTCCCTTGGGCTAAGTTTTGGTCACGATTATTGAGGATTGGGGTGATTGAGGGGTAGTAGTATCGAAAGGGAAATTGCCAAGTGTTAGATTATTTCATTTTTCTATTGGGCACGAAGGAGGGCTGGTTTAGTTCCATCAAATTTAATTGAAAATAAAACTAGTATGTAGTCTAGAACTCATGATTTTGATGTGTTCTTTAGTTAAGATCCGCACGTGGTTGGAGTATTGCAATTTAGTTTGCAATTCAGTATGGATTCCTAAAACTAGATTTACTGGACCCTCTTTGTTTGTAAATTTTATAGCTTTTGCTGTGATAGATTCTAAGTGAGTGAATATGTACTATGACTACTCCAAGATGTTGTGTAAGTGTGTTGAGATGCTACATGATGAATTTGTAGTAAAAAAATGGTTTGATTGTGCTGGAAATGAAGAGAAAAGCATCGGATGTTCTCTGTCTTAGAGGAACATGGATAACAATTCGTTTATATTGTGTCATTTTAATTTCTAGAGATGAAGATAAGGAAAATAACCATTTGACTTAAGATAACATCCATTAGATTCAGTTTAACTCATAGTTATAGTTATATGAATACAAGAACGTGTAGATAGAAGCAATTCATTTTAAAACAGAG
The DNA here is from genome assembly GCA_017140395.1 of Eucalyptus lansdowneana. Taxonomy (NCBI): domain Eukaryota; kingdom Viridiplantae; phylum Streptophyta; class Magnoliopsida; order Myrtales; family Myrtaceae; genus Eucalyptus; species Eucalyptus lansdowneana. The sequence goes on along the minus strand of CM029489.1, from coordinate 5,790,899 downwards.
AAACTGTTCCGTAGAAAACGCCCTGACCTTTGATGGTTCTTCGAATTTTCTGTAATTATCTATCCGAAATTTGACTTCATGTCCTTAATGAAAGTTGTAAATGACATATTCAGGAGTAACATATTAAAATTTGAGAAGAAACGGACAAGTTTTGACTGGTGAAACGATTCTCTTCTGCAGATACTAAATCTAAGAGTTGTTGTGGAATTTTGAGGAGAAGACAGCAAATTACTGCTCTTAATACACTGAGATTTAGGCTTATGTTTCTTCATGAAAAATGTTAATCTAGGTCTCTTTTATAACATACTGAAATTTTGTAATATTCTGATAAGGATTGTTGTACTTTCTATGTCTGTGAACAAAACTGCTCCTTTTTGTCCATAAACTACTTGATCCGAGAATATGTATTAGTTATTGTCTCTTGTATTGGATTCTTAATTGGCTGAGATTGTTTGTGCTGCAATGAGGTGGAACTATGAATGTATGATTGGCTAATGAGCCAATGTGAGATCCTGGGTGTCGGGATGCGTGGAGAGGGATGAAAAGAAGTAATGGTATTCTCTCCAAAGGTCTAAGAAGGGTTGAACAGCTTCTCAGGGGACCTCGTGATGCCAGGTTGGGTGCGAGGGGGTTTAGGGTGGAGTGTCGTCTCCCCCTGAGTGATTGTTGCAGCTAGGTTTTTGTGGATTCAATAACTTGATGATTTTGTTTACTTATTTGCCCTGTTATTGGCAAATCCAAGTTAGGACTAACCGTCCACTTGCTGAGTTTTTATTTTAAAAACTCACACTTGTTATTATGTTGTTTCTTTAGAGTAGAAGATGTCTACTGCACTGCCTACCCCACATGCTGCCATGACGACCATCCTTTATGGCTCCCCAGCTGATTTTGTTTGGCGGCAAGAGGACTTCCAGGACCGCCATTTTTCAGGAGTAGTCTTCGTCAAATGCACTTCTTGTTTTACGATAGATACAGGGGCACCTACGGGGCCGGCATATATGGTCTTCATTGCCCTTTATGCTCCGGTAGATGGACGGCTCGTGGGACCCTTGATGCTATATGATGATGGCCCGAGGCAGGGTGGTAGTCCCGCGGAGTAGGAGGTGGCAGAGAAGTGCTGAACGTGTGGGAGGACTTTTGTTTTTGGTTGTCTGACAACTTGTACATACCCAACGAGAGGCAGGATAGTTAGTGTTCGTGGTTTATAGTGTTTTTTTGTAGAAATCCCCTCTCTCATCCCCTCATCTCCCCCACGTGTAAAGAAACCAAGTTTTATGAAAAATAGAGCCAAGTAGCTCAGTTTCTTATGTCTCCACTTGAATGAAATTTATTTTTTTTGTTTACAATTCTTGAAGAACAAACAAGTTGAGTGAAAGCAATGGATATGAGATCTAGGGATGTCACACCTTCTGAGCACGATGGTGGGTGGAACGAAGGCTGATTCTCACGTGAAGACAACTATCAACTCAGTTTTTCGGAGAAATGTCAGCTAGAGCAGAAATAGGGAGAGAAGAAAAACATGGGAGAAAAGGTTACGAATTTGCTTGGGGCTGAAAAGGGGAGAGAGAGAGATGTGAAGGCTGGTTTCTTTGGTTCTCCCAAGCTCTCAAATGCCTCAACAATGGATAAAGTGAGGCTTCAAGGAGGAAGAAGGGGCTGCTGAAGATAGAAGGGGACCACCAAGCCTTCTAGAAACCAAAGTTGTCCCCTTTGAGCAAATCCAACATGCCCCACTTGCTCAGCCATCATCCTTAGCCATTATCCACTCCCAAGCTTCAAGTCTCCCAAATGGTCCAAAAGGTTGCTCCCCCCGTAGCCTACGAATTTTGTAAATTTTACCTTCAATTCAATTCAATTTTCCTCCAATTGAGCTCAAATCAAAGCCTATAAATTCAGCCAAGGTGCCATCGTCCATTTTAGGATTTTTCCTCATTGATTTTTCCAACTTGTATCTCAAAAATGCGATAAAAAACGGTCCTCTGATTTTCCCGATCAAAAACAGCCCTATTTTGAATTTTCGCCAAAATCTCGGTTTGCAGAAAAATCTTCGAAGGATGAGTTGATGTTTCTAAAATGAATTGTGACATGACAGAACTTTCAATTTCTGAAATCGGGTTTAAATTCGCGGTTAATTTCAATTTGGCGCAATTTTAGCGTGACCTAGCCTAACGTGTAACTTTTCGGAATTTTTGGTGCAATTGACTCATGGTCGATTGTTTTTAGCCACATTATACATCTTTGACACATTGGCAACTTTCGGTTATTGTGAAAATCTCGAGGTTCAAATACGGGCACAAGGTACAAAAATGACAAAAAAATCAGTCTAGTGTCGTTCAACGAGAATTTTGCAATTAGGTGCAATCACCCACAAACTAATCACATACCTCTGTCGAACCAACCTATCTCCGATCTCTAGTTGATTTTGACAATGCTGTAATAACCCTTGTAGATTAGCACGGTCGAGCAGTCAATTCCTAGTCGAATTCTTGAGTCTATTGCGTTTAGATTCCTTAATGGTTTCATCTAATAAGCTAGTTATCTCGTAAGTGATCAGCTCAGAGAAAAGAACTATAGTCGCGTAAATTAAAAGCCCTGCTTATTCAATCGAAAATAGAACCCGAAAATCTGGATATCACATGTGGAGTGAACAGTGATGAAAACTCCACTTTGTTCATATTCCTTGACCTAAAGTGTATACTTTCATGTGAGATGTCGAGGAATGGTTGACAAATCAAGACAAACGTTTCATTAGTAAGAGCATTGAGATTTCATTACTAAAAGCTGACACCAAAGCAAAGTAAAAAGATCAACTACAAAAATCTTTTAAGATCTTAATCTAGCTAACAAGCTATTAGATTTTTCAATTCATTATGATATTGTACGAGCAATGGCTAGATATTAATAATGTGATTGCAAAACTTCTCTTGGTTGCTTGCAAATCTAAACTACATTTAAATGAAGCATCCTCACAATCCACTCTTTAAATTGTTGCCCCACCTATTAAAAATCAACCTCACTTAGTGACGCTTTCAGTCATTGCCATCAGATGAGAAGATTGGTAAAAATTACTTCTACTCGATCAGTTGAAATAACATGCACAAAATAGTTCGTGTCTTTGACTTCTCCCATAATTTCTTTTTTGGTTAGAAATAGATAGCTATCATTACTTAACCATCGTCAGTACACCACAATGTTTCAGCATCTAAGCATAAAATTAACGAAAGAGAAGGGGGTGACATCTTATCCAGTTAAAGGGAAGTTATCTTGCTCAATGGGCCTTTACAACCCAATCCGCTGCTCTATTGGCTTCTCTGGGCTCATGGGCTAATTTGACTTGAGGCATGTGCTTCAAAAGAGTTTTGCAATCATTAGTTACTACTCGTGCGGCTCATATACATTCTTTTTGGCCCAAAATACCTTGAATAGTTTCTAGATTGTCTGAAGTGAGTTGGAACTCTTTTGCACTTTCCAAGTACATGGTAAATCGTGCACTTCTATCTTGTTCAAAGTGTTGTAGCCAAAGTAAAGCTTCCCTCACCGCTAGGGTTTCAATGATCAAAACTGAGGGCATGTGGATGGGTTTCGTGAAGCCATCGACGAGGAGCCCGCTACTATTTCGAACAACTCCAGCGACCAAACCAGAAAACGTGGAGCTGCACCAGGCGCTGTCCACGTTGATTTTGCAGGTATGGGATTCTTTTGCAATCCACGAGTGATGTTCTTCGGATCTACCCTCATCTTTTTTTACTGGGATTTGTTCCGCAGGAGTTGATTGATGAAGAGCAGGTTCATAGAGGTCACCTCTTCAAAGATCAACCAGAGATTTGGCCGATGAGCTTGGAAAATCACAGCGTTCCTCGCTTTCCAGATCTGCCATAAAATCTTGTTGGAGAAATCTTTCCAGAATATTTTGAAGTTGACAAAACGTTTCTTTCAGTCTAAGTCTGGATGTTCGGAGACCGTCAGTTTAAAGTCTGAAGACTTTGTTCTCTCGAGACTCAAGTCTCAAGACTCAAGACTCAAGACTCAAGACTCAAGACTCAAGACTTAAGTCTATTCTCACTGACAGTCTTTCTAATCCAAGTGACGAAGGAAATCTAAAACCGAGGTAAATGGTTGAGGATTCGATCCTATCCTCCGGAATAGATTCTTTGGTTGGATAATCATTTCGGATTCTTTAATTCTTATCTAAGATCGATTGAAGATCCGATGGTCGACGAAATAATCTTGGAAAATTCTATTCTTGGAAACCGAGATCCGATTGTATGGGCGAACGGGATTGATGGGCTATCGTCGATTCTTAAATAGCTCGGATGATCTTCTTGATTGATTCCGTCCAACGGGTAGATTGGAGGAATTCCTTTGGTAAGTGCCAACGGCTATGATGGCATAAAGGAGTATAAAAGGAAGACGTTCTAGTTGTTTTAAGTATGTGATCGATAGAAAAATTCCGTAGTCGAAGAACCTTGATTGTTAGTTGAGGCGTTCGAGCGAAATTGTATACACAGAGAGTGTTTATATTTGGTGACGCCTTGAGTGAGTGTGGTAGATCATCTACGCCGAGAAATCAAGGAAGATCAACACTGTAACATCTCTTTGTTCATAGTGGAATCCAGCCAATTGGCTGTCGGCGTAAGAGTGGACGTAGGCTTGAATCAAGCCGAACCACTATAAATAGCGTGTTCAATTCTCTCTTTCCCTTACTCGTCTCACGATTGGTTTTTAATTATTGCAAATCCTTCAACCTGTCTAAAGTATTGTGCGATTTTCAAGAAAAATCTTTGTATACCTATTCACCCCCCTCTAGGTACTCATACTAGCAATATCAAATCTCAGCGAAAAAAGCTTTTTGCCAGAGAATCCGCGACCAAGGTAAGGGCATCCAAGACCCATTTATTGATTCGGGTTATCTTCATTGGGGAAGTGTCGATATGTAGTCTCAGTTCTAACTAAATAACTTTTGTCCAGCTGCATAACGCAAACAAATGCTCAACCGTTTCTAGGTTTTGTTGACAAATTGAACATCTCGGATCAAATATCATTTTCTTTTTGATTAGATTTTCTTTGGTAGGGAGAGCGTAGTTGCACAGGCCCCATACTAAAAATTTGACTTTGGGCCTAGTTTGGAGCTTCCGGATTTCATGCCATAATGATTTGGGAATCTGGTAGGAAGTGGAGGGTAGCGTTGTTGCTGAAAGCTTATCGTGATCTCGAGTTTATTATAGCCACTTTTAAGCGTGTAGGTTCCGGATCCATTTGTAGTCCAAATTAATTTATCTGGTTCCGGGGAATAAACTAAGAGGAGTCGCTAATATTTCCTTTGCCACACTCTCACCAAAAATCATATTAATATACTGGCATTACATTCTTTGGTATTCTAATCTATCGGTTCCGCCACCCTTTGAGGATCATTTCTGTTTGAAGGTCCACCAATCTTTCCCAAGGTTAACCAGCGATCCTCTCGAATCCTTATATTTTCCCCATTTCCTACCTCCCATTTAGTTGTAGGTTCAATCACATCCCTTCCCATCAAGAGGCTTTGCCATCCCCAAGATGGTCTATGACATCTATGTGCACTGCAGAAGGTATCTCTTGGGAAATATAAGCTCTTTAATATTCTGCTCCATAAGGCTTCTGGGGCTTGAATTAGCCGCCAAGCTTGTTTCCTTAGAAAAGATTTGTTAAAATTGATGAGATCTTTGAAACCAAGTCCTCCACAGTCCTTTTGAGATTTCAAAGAGTCCCAATTCTTCCAGTGAATACCTTTCTTTGATGAATTTTGCTTCCACTAGAAGTTGGATATTCGTTGTTCTATCGCCCGGCAGATGGATATTGGGGTTTTGAAGAGTGACATAGCGTATTGTCGCAAAGCCTGGACTACTACTTTGATAAGAATCTCTTTTCCTGCCTTAGATATTAGTTTTTCTTTCCGGACCTCTAATTTCTTTTCAACTTGAGCAAAGACCAAAGCAAACATATGTTTTTTGGTTTGGCCCCAATCAACGAGGATATTCCCAGATATTTTCCTATTTTTTCCATGATAGGAACCGTAATTCGTGTACTAGATTGGATTTTAAGAGTTGAGGGCAGCCTTTACTGAAAAAAAAAAAAAATCCTTGACTTGTTTAGGTTGATGGCTTGACCTGAGGCAAAGCAATATTTGGTGGAGGATATTGGCCAGATTTTGGGCTTTGGTAATTGTACCATTAAGGAAAAAAAATAGCATCATCGGCGAATAGGAGATGTGACAAAGTGGGACAGGTTGTGTTTAATTGGATATCCTTGATGGTTTGGTCTTCGATAGCTTTGTTCATACGGGATGAAAGAGCATTGGCCATGAGGATAAAGAGATAGGGGGATAATGGGTCTCCTTATCAGATACCCCGGGATGGACTAAAAGGAGTGCATAGGTCCCCATTTACTCTGACACTATATGAGACCGAGGAGATGCATTTTTTTTACTAAGGATACCCATTTGTCACAAAATCTCAAATTTAGCATATAATCACATAAGAAATCACATTCAACTCTATCAAAAGCTTTTTGCATGTCAAGCTTAAGTACTGCTTGGAAATTTTGCTTCGTTTTCCTTACTCATAGTTGATGTAGGACCTCTTGAACAATGAAAATATTGTCTTGGATTTGATGACCACTAACAAAAGCGCTTTGTTCTTAAGAGATTAGGTTCGGGAGAAGGGGTTTTAGTCAGTTTGCTATAACTTTGACAATGATTTTATAACTGAAATTGCAAAGACTAATAGGCCTGTATTGAGTTATACTTTCAAGATTTGCTACTTTAGAGATAAGAGTGATGTGGGTCTTATTCAACTCACGATCTAGCGCACCTTCACTGAAAAATGAGTCTACCATGCTGAATATGTCTTCCCGAACCACCGACCACTAGCTTTGGTAAAATAAACCATTGACTCCATTTGGCCCCGGTGCTTTAGTAGCTCCCAATTGAAAGACTACACCTCTAACTTCTTCCATAGAGATAGGCTTGATTAGGCCCTCATTCATCTCATCATTTACTAAGCATGCATTGATCAAGGATAGGTTGATAATTTTTTTCCCCCATCGTGGTATATAAGGATTGATAAAAGGCTCTGATATGTTGCTTTATTGTTGTAGGCTCTCGTCTCCATGTAGTTTCTTCAATCTGTAATATAGAGATCCTGTTTCTAACTCTTCTTTGAACCGTCATGGCATGAAAAATTTTTGTGTTTTGTTCACCCCATCTCATCCACATGATTCTTGATCGAATGCTCCAATACATTTCCTCTTGTCGCCAAAGGTCTTCTATTTTCCCAACGATATTTCTATATTCCTCTCTATTATGAGACTCCTCCTTCTTGTTAGTCAACTCCGTTAGTCTTTGCTTCAGTAGCTCTATTTGCCGGGCTGCATTATGGAATTTTCCTCGACTCCATTTGGCTAGATCGGCTGTGACTTTCTTCACTTTTCCAGCAAAGTTTACTTGGTGAATGCTATTTTTCCCCTAAGCCTCATGGATCACAGCTGTACATTCCTTTTCTTCGAGCTAGTAAGCCTCGAATCTGAACTCCTTCTTTCTTCTTATAGTGTTTGATTCCAATGCAAGTAGCAAGGGGCTGTGATCCGAACCTATCGCCGGTAAAGCAAGGACCTCCACGTTTGGAAATTGTACTCTCCATGCCCAATTGCATAAAGCTCTGTCTAACCTTTTATGCACAAGGTCAACTCCTTCTCTATTATTAGTCCAAGTAAATTTGTAGCATTTACTTTCCATATCCATTAATGAGCATGAGTCCATGAAAGCACAAAAAGCCGCCATTCTATGTTTATTTGCTTCTCTTCTTCCAACTTTTTCCCAATAATAGAGAACTTTATTAAAATCTCCCATACAAAGCCAAGGTAAGCTGTTGGTGGAATTAATTGAGGAGAGCATTTGCCAAAGGCTTAATCTTTCTTGAAATGAGGTAGATGTATGTAAAAATGATATTTTCATTTGATCACTGTTGCTGAGAACTTTACACTTAACATCAATGATCTCCCCAAAGCATGCCAAAACTTCCACTTGAACTTGATCATCCCACATTAGAATTAATTCCCCCGCAATTCTAATTGGATTAACTATGGTAGAATTGTGACATCCAGATTTTTCGAGTCCTAATTTCGACTAGATAAGTAGGGCTATTTTCATCGAAAATTTCAGAGGACCGTTCTTGAATTTGAAATTGGGATGCAAGTTAGATTATATGACGGGAAAAGTCATGAAATGGACAAGGATGCCTTGATGGATTTATTTAGGCTTCAATTGAAATTTTGTTTGTTGAGAAGTGAACCAATTTAAGTAAAATTGAAGGGGGAAAAATAGCAAATTCGTATGCCACCTCTACCCCCACATTTTGGCCTATCTAAAGCTTCTAGAAGGGGCATCTTTGGCAAGGAAAATGGAGTGGAAGACAGCTGGTTCGGCTAACCTAAGACAGAGAGAGAGTGAGAGAAAAGAAAGGAAAATTGAGTTTTTCTTCCTCCCTTGTCTCCTCCTTCGTCGACGGAACTCCTCCCCCATCTCCTTCTTTTTCTTCAAACCTCCATGGAAGCTGAAGATCAGCGAACTAGCAAGCCGAAGCAGCGATTTCTCTCGGCGCCGATGCAGCAAGCAACCGGAGCCGGAGTCGCCGCCGTCCGCCATCCGCTGCCCGTGCACAGCTTCGCCCCTCTCTCCTTCCTCTGGTTCGAACAGAACCGACCAGGAAGCGAAGCAACGATCGGCATTGCTTGAAGGAGCTGCAGTCGCGTCGCACACTGCCCGCCGCTCGCCGTCGTTCCGCCGCCCGCGCTCCGCTCGCGTCCGTCGCCGTTGCCGCTCCTTCTCCGCGCAATCCGACCGCGACCCAGCCCCCGTTCCGCCCCGTCCGGCCACCCTTCGGCCGTCGTTCGACCCGCCGGACCTCCCCCGGCTTCCCCCTCACCCTCCGCCGGCCTCCCCTCGCCGCCCTAGCCGCCGGACGAGCTTCGTCCAGCCAAGAACAGTGGCTGGAAAAAAAAAATGGGTTTCCAGCCCTGTTCAAGGCTCATTTGGGCCGTTTCCGGGCCCCGAACCCGAGGCCCGTTTTGGGAAGAATCGTTCCTCGCGTCGCCGCCGTCGAATTGATCCCATTTGCGCGCGATTGGTGAGTAATCTCACTAATCCCGAATTAGTTGGCTAATTATGCTTTAGGTTGGTTTAGTTTTAATTAATTATGTTTAGGTTGTTAGATTAGAAGTAATTAGCAATTATTAGTCAATTGTGATGCGATTTAGATAAATTGATTGTGCAATTAACAAGTAGACGTGGTCTACTATTTATTGGGAGTGTCTCGGGAATTTTCGGACCCCTAATTGAGCTTCAATTTGATGATTCGGGCCTAAGTGGGATTTTTGGCATTTAAATATTAATTTTCGGAATTAAATTAAATAATTATTTATTTTCCGAAAATTCAAGGGAGATGGTCTGGAACCAGAATATTATGTTGATGATTGTGGTGAAGTCCGTTTATTTGATTGGACTTTATTTTAAGCTAAATTGAATTTTTAATATTAATCAATTTTCGAAATTAATTAAAAAATTATTTAATTCCTGAAAATTCAACTGGGATGGCCCGTGATCGGAAAATTATGCTGATGACCGTGGTGAAGTCCGTTTATTTAATTGGACCTTCTTTTGAGCTAAACATAATTTTTAATATTAAATAATTAATTTTCGAAATTAATTAATTATTTATTTATTTTTCGGAAATTGAGTTTGGGATGGGCGACCGAAATCTCGTTGATCGTCGTGGTGTAGTTCGTTTATTTAGTTGAGCTTTATTTTGTGCTGAATTGAATTATTTGTGAAATTGAGAATTATTCTTTAATGGAATAATCTTTGATTATTGATTGGAAAATAACCGGGTGTTGGTTGACAGCACCAAAAGTGTTTTGGTGGGCTGTAGAGAATGGTGGGAATTATGAAAAAGGAAATTATAATATTTTGGCTAAGACCGACCGTGTCCCCACACACGGCTATTTTACCGAGAAGGATATCAGATGGAATGGATTGAATGGTTGGATAGTATACTATATCATCCTACGGGCTCTGATATGTCAGCTTAGCGAGAGCAGTATACTAGTGTACTATATCAGCCTACGGGCGATATGTCACTAGCGATAGCAAGACACTTTATCAACTTAGTGGGAGCATCGGGGTATACTATATTAGCTCATGGGCGATATGTCGCTTAGCGAGAGTAGTATCTTAGGTATACTATATCACCTACGGGCGATATGTCACTTTAGCGAGAGCAGATACCTTAACCCTATCGCCAGTGCGAGCTATACTATCTATATATCAGCTTAGAGTGAGCAGTCCTGGACTATGGTCGGACTTATAGATAGTATTGAATGTGCCGACCAAGCATGGGTCGTGATGACGTGTAATCGAATAGGTCGATTGATCATTGCTTGATCTGATGTTGTGAATTGATCGATTGATTGGATATGACCATGAGATGGTCTGATTGACTTGTAATCGACTAGGTTGATTGATCGATGATTCGATCTGAGTGTGACTTGATGTGATTCATTGCTTTGATTTGATGTCGTGGATTGATTGACTGATTAGAATTGACCGTGAGTGGTCTTGTTGGCATTTAATCGACTAGGTCGATTTGATCGATGCTTCGATCCGTGATATGATTGCTTGGGTGCCTATTAAGAATTGTACTGACTTGTAGGTGGGATATGAGGCCCAGGTACGTCTTCTGCCCTATGCGTGTATAGGCAGCCTATAGTATAATAGTTTACTAATTAGGCTTAGTGGGGTAGAACTCGCTGAAACGTAGTCTCATCCCGATTTGGGGAAAAACATTTCAAGACCCCGTTGAGGAGCCGAGGAGGAATACGAGAAGGAGAACTCGGAGGTGAAACCCGAGTAGAAGGACTTTTGGAAGAAGAAGATAATACCGAGAGAGATTTTGAGTATGACACGAAGGGATTGAGATTTCATCTTCTTTTGTGCACTCCAATTGATGTGAATAGTTATGAAGTTCTTTAGTTGATGTCATGTACAAAAGTTTGGTTATAAATTTCAATATGAAAAATATGACCCTGCTTTTCTATCCCATCGTTTTATTGTCCGGGGATTTTAACTGCTTCCGCATGTGCTTAAAGATAGAAAGGGTCGGCGATATATTGTCCTGGGATATCACATTATAAAATCGACCAAGTGAGACGGATGTGTGTGTGCCTGAGGATCGGGGCGTGACAAGAATAGCTAAACTTCAGACTCTTTCGTACTTGATCGACCTTGCTTTCCTTATTCTTGGTTTCCATAAGGAACACTAAGTTAGGCCTCTCTCAAACCACTAAGACTCTAAGGTGCTGAACTATCAAGGGTGTGCCCAAACCCTGACAGTTCTAGCATTGGATCTTCATGTATAACCCGGTGGCTTATTAAGGTTAGCCACCAAAGCTCGTTCCGTAACGCCTTCTACTTATTGGATAGGGGTATCCAATAAGTTCTCCTCATCCAAGAGCTAAATTGTAGAGAATCTTTTCTCATAAGGGTTAACCATTTTCTGTTTTTTTGTCACTAGAGTTTTGAGTTTGTTCTTATTTTTCTTCAGGTATTCAGCCCCTTTATCCTCCTCAATTGAGGGAAGAAGTAGGAGCTGGGTTTATTCAGGCATCTTCTCCTTGTTTGGGGAAATATGGTCGTCCATCCATACATCTTCTCCTAGTTCTTTTGTTGGAACAGTGGGTAAAATTATGGCTAAGGCTTCTAGTTCAGAAGTAAATGGCTCTAAACTGGGTGCTTTATCAGTAGATGGCATGGGGGTTTCAGGCATCATTTTCTCCTCGTCAGGTTGTTGATCGATTTGCCCATAAAAGGTTTTCTAGCAAGGGCTAGATTCTCTAACTTTTGCTTTCAGCTAAGAACCGTATTTTCCTAGTTTGTCCTGAGCCAACCCCGTCTCCTCATAAGGTATTTTAGGGCAGTAATTGAAGTAATGCCCAAGTCGACCACATGAGTAGCAGAAATGAGGTAGTCTTTCATATTTAAAGTCCAGCTACCATTTGTTCCCTCCTAAGTTAACCATTGTTCTTGTTTTCAAAGGGCATGATAGATTTAGGCTTACTTTTTCTTTGCCTATCTTGCGCCAACTATTATTCCGGGCTTCCAGTTTTACATCCTCCACTTTGCCTAGTTTTGAGGCTATGTTCCGAACAGAGTCTTTATTTATCCAAGCTTGAGGCAACCCTAATATATGTACCCAAAAGGCATTATGTGAAAAGTCATAGCAGTGTTCAAGGATGTTAGGATTACCTTCCGAGAGAACAAGTAAGTTACTTACAAAGGACTATGGTCCATTTTCTACAACCTTTTTTTATCCTCTACTGATTCAAATATGAAGGAGAAAAAACTCGGCTCTATAACTTCACATTTAATAGAATCTGTTTTCCATACCTTCCTCATTGTGCTGATAAATGCCTAAAAATTTACATTCGATTTAGAAAGCAGTTTCTCATATAGAGTTAGGTCACTTTCCTATTTATCTTTATCAAGTATGTGGGTATTCAGCTCGGTGATTTCATCTTCAGACCAAAGGTCTCCCATACTTCTGCATAATGTTACCAGACGAAGTTGACTTTCTTTGGTTTGATCCATCTTTAACCTGTGTAGTTGTTTAATGTGGTAGATCTGGGTTTGGGCTTTGGTGTTCGGGGCTAGGTGGAGTGAAGGGAGCTTTATTGGAGAGTAAGTGATATGTCTAGCAAGGTTATTTTGGGGGTATGGTTATGCATTGGATGAGAAGAGTGCTGCGAGGACTTATGGAGGATGTGGTTTCTGATTTTGCCGAATGTGATTTCTAGGTTTTGTGTTGAGGTTTTTGGTGGGGATGGAGAAGGGACCAAAATCAGCAATTATCCAATCCTGGGGTTTGAGAATGGGTACCTTTGCAAGTCCATGCTGCTTTATCCGCCATCGATTGCAAACCGGGGGGAAGAGAAGTAAGGATGATGCGATTGAAGGGTAAAAACTGGAAGGTGATCGGTAGGGTTTTGGTGTTCTTGAAGCGTGAGATTTGGGGGTAGACGGCAAAGAAACTAGTCTAGTGGAAAGGGTTTAGGTATAGCCATTAGATTAAGGGAAGCCACGAAATGGGGTCTGGGTTGCAGAGGGAAAGCAGCTATCAATGAGGATAGGGAAGAAGCTCACACCATTGATGAGGGGAAAATTGCCAAGGGGACACAAAGGAGGCCACACTTCTCCCACAAATTAACAATGCACAACTCGGAAACATTTCGAATTCAGGGTATTGTAGAGCCGTTAATGACTCAATATGGGTTAAAAGCACATTTTACGACTCACATTTAGGGGGAGAAGCTACAAATGGATCACTTAAAATTTTACAAAGGGGTGAAAATGGGTTTAAGATATTTGAGCCTGACTCTATATGGGTCTATATGGGTTTGCCCATAACCTATACTCGACCCATTTAGTTTACTAGCCCAACCCATATGTCTTCATTTTGCTCGCTTGACTTGCTTAGGAAGGAAAGAAAGGGAAGAAAGCGAAAAAAAAAAACTATACTCGACGGCAACATGTAGCCGACACTCACGCTCAGGGATCCGCAGCTCTTGGGCAAGCTGCATCAGAACAAGCAGGGATGCATTGTCGTGAGCACTACAAGTCCTTCGAGGCGTTGGGTAATTGAGGGAGAAGCAAATGGAAGGAGAGTACTACGCAGGGTAGTGGATGTCGATGCATGTTAGGGAGGAAGATCTGTAGAAGGAGGTGAGGGCCGCGGCAGCAGAGGCGCAGGATGTAAAGGTGGAGGAGGAGGAGGCAAAAGAGGAGGCAGGGGAGGATGGCTATGCGTGAAGCCTGGACCACCAGCCTATATTGGCCCAGGCTAGGTCCTTCTTATAGTGGTCTTTGACTCTACCATTTTTCTGTTGCAGTAGCGAGAGAAAGTGGATTTCTTTTTTAAGAGAGAGGGACAATGGCTTCGTTCTCAATGGGAAGAAGATAATTTTTCAAGAAATTAGATTTTTTTTTATTTTTTATTTCTTTTTCATTTTTCATTTTTTAATTTTACTTTTCATATTGTTTTATTGGAAAAGTATGAGATATCCCTACATTGAAACATATATATATATATATATATATATATATATATATATATATATATATATATATATATATATATATATTTTTTTTTTTTTTTTTTTTTTTTTTTGAGCAAACATTGAAACATATTTGAGTAGCAGAAATATCTAATCTTCATTATTTTTTAGCTCGATTTGTTAATTATCTATACATTTTATATATGAATCGATCAATTTCAAAGTCATTGATTGACAAAAAAAAAAAAAAAAAACCTTTAAAGTCATTGCCTTTAGAGTCTAAATAGTTATTAAAAAAAAAAATTGGAGGAGAATTACAAAATAAGTTTTCAATTTTGTCAATATCTTTTTTTTTTTCTCATGCCATTTATAACTCATTTAAAAAGCAAACGACTTGCTCATATGAAATTGACCTCATTGAATCTAAGGCACGAAATGGGTATAGAACCCATTTTTCCAGCCCTAAGTCTTTATAAGTATTTCAATTCATAAGTTTTAAAAGTTTTTCTTATTTTATTTACTAATTTTTTATTTAATTAATTTTTTTTTCATTCAACATGAAGTTTTTATCTAAATAATATATATATATATATATGAAGAGCTTGAAGTGGGTTAAATAAGTAGGTATAGGTTTTCTTATTATATTAATTTGTTTTGATAATATGGGTCGGGTCAAGTATGTGTCAAGTACAAGTTAAGTTAGGTATAGGTCATTAATCTTACGTTACATGAAAAAGGGTAAATATAGATCGGACCATTTTCGATCCAATTCAAACCTGATCTGACCCAAACCCAATGTGACCCATTCATTTGACAGCCTTAGGGCATTGCCAGTTGAAAACAAGACCCAGATCAAAAGTCCAATTGGTCAAAAAAAAAAAAAATTGTCGGATCAAAACTCCAACTTTCCTCAAGTCCCCTCTTCCACTTGATCACGCTCCCTCTCTTTATGAGAGAAGTTTTCTATAATACTCTAAAAGAAATTTCTAATCGATTGCTTTCGGATGCACACGAAACAACATGTTTTTCTAATCGACGGATATGCTATTTAACGGTGGTTTCGCGGATGAAATAATGTTTGTTGACACCTAAATTTTGGCGAGCTATTTAGTCATTCATTGCGTAAAAAATAGGGGTTAATTTTATCCCTAAAAAATTTAATTAATTGCATAGAATATAGTTTTAGGTGCATTTATTTTTTAATTTGCATTTACATTGGGTCGGTGATAGATGGGTTCGAATTGATTGTTCAGAATTTAAATTTGATGAGTTGGGCTAACCCCATGATGAGAACAAATTGGCCCAAGCTCATGTCCTTGGAGAGATTTTACAGATTTATTTGTGCAAGATTTCAAATTTAAGAAGAATCCTCTTGCAATCCTAAATTATATCAAAAACAAATATTGTGTTTGGGAAAGCAAATATTACGTTAGGAAAAAGGAATTTTCATGGAAAAATTAAAACCTGGCCAATAAATAGGTTAAACACGTAGGGTATAGGGGGGCCAACATATTGATACACACGGCCACACGTGGGGGGACTTCTCTAGGGTTCGAAGAAGAGATCATAAAAGAGAGGAAAATGGGGTTTCTCTTCATCGAAGGAAAAGAAAACACGAAAGTCAAAAAGTGAAAGGAGAGAGAAAAGGGAAGAGAGGTTTCGGTTCTTTGGGAAAGGAAAAGTAAGCAAAGCACGAAGCAGATAGAGACAAGTGAGGGACGTGCGGCAGGGGGTGCAGCAAGTGAAAACAAGAAAAAGAAACGAGAAGGGACGTGCGGCACTGTTCTTCTTCTTCTTCTTTCGTGGATCTGCTTCCCATTTGTTGCCGTTGCCTTGCGACAGCCGACCCTCCACCCGTGACAGCCACCTCATTGCACCAGTCACGCTCGCACCACAGCAACCGTTCACAACGCCCATGAAGCCTCCGCGTTGAACCACTGCACTGGTCACTGCACCAGCACTGTCACGGTGCCAACGATCAATGAAGTCACCGCCTCGCTGCCAGCCGTGATTTGCTCGATTTTTCTTCGCGAATTCGTCATTGCTCGCTACTCCACCCTAACGACCACCCAAGCTGCTTCCACCACTCCAGATCCGGATGTTGAGCCACCATACGACCGTCCAATGCCTCACCTTCGCCATTGATCCGGCCCTGCCCGTTGCTGTTCAGCCCCCAGCCGCGACGTAGCCCCTACAAGATTGACACCTGTATGTTGATGCTCTGTCCCTGCCACTGCCTTGTTCCACTGGACGCTGAGCCGATGCCCTTGCAACAGCCTTGTTCGCGAAGCCACCACCGATTTGCCTCTGCCGCCCCTGCACGCGCTCGAACTCCCTATCACCCCTCAGCAACCGCATCTCTGCAGCCCGACGCCATCCCTACAACAGCTCGCTCCTGTCAATGCCCGACGCCAATACCGAACGGAACGTTGGCCCGCACCATGTCGCGCAGAGCTTCCTCGAGCGACAGCCTTGCAGCTCCCGCGACGCTGGTCTCCCTTGTTTCGCTGTTGATCCACTCTTCGTCGGACCTTGTCGGACCTCACCGGAGCTCTGCATGACGCCCTTAGAGCCCCATGAGCTGCCAAGCCTTTGGTTGGAAAGCAAAATTGAAAAAAAAAGAAAATCACTTTAGGTAGTTTTCTATTTATTTTATTTTATTTTATTTTACTTGTTCTTTTTAGTATAATTATTCCTTAATGTAAGATTGAGACTGCCCGACATGAAATTGCTTCTGAAATTTGAGATTGATAGTCTGATTTTCATGCCCGAAATCCGACTCGCAATCACAATCACTTGAAAATCACCAATCCGATCTCCGCTCGAGATTCGATTCGCTTTTTATTTAAAAATTGACCAACCCGATCTTATGCATGAGATATGGTTCGCCAATTTGTGGATATTGATCATATCTTATTTGATTTGTTGTCATGTTGGTTGAATTAATTTTTATTTTGTTAAATAAAAAATCCAAAAATGCATTCATTTAGGATGTTAGTTTTTGTTTAATTTAAGTTGCATGTTTAATTATGTGGCAATTATTAATTTTGAAATTAAAAAAAAAAAAACAAAAAAATCATCATGCATATGTCATGTAGAGATAGGGCATCTTTTTTGTATGTCATTGCTTATTAGGGTAAAATTGCACTTAGTTCAATTTTAGATAATATTTTTTCTTAATTTATTATAAGTTTAGGTATTTTCTTAGATAGATTGCATTTTAGGAATACTTGGGTTAAGATAATATTTTAGTTTAAATTAGATTTGGCTTAACCTAATTCCTAATGCAAATTGAATAGAATCTTAATCTAGTTAGATAATTTTCACATTTTACCTAATTTCGAATTTCATGAAAAATACAAGAATGTCTTAGGATAAATTAGTTTTATTTTTTTAGGATAAATTACATTCTTTTAAGTAAAATAAAAAATAAAAGACATGTGCATATCATTAGGATTAGATTCATGAAATAGATGCCATCTAGTGATTGTTGTTAGGTCCATTGCATGTCATTAGAATTAGATTGGTTATTTATATTGCATTACATATTGCGTGATTTTCATTAAATAAGTGAAAAAAGAAAACAAACAATTGTGTGATAATTAGAAATCATATCTAGGTTGTTGATGTGAATTCTGATTTAACATTGCAGATGCTTTCGTTGTTTTGAGGTAAGCTCTGTAATTTATTCATCGCTTTCTTGAGTGTTAAATTGGTTGTTTGCGCATTACGCATAATCGCCTCACATGTTAGGAAAATAGATTTAAAATCAATTTAAACTGCCTACAAAAATATTTTTGAAAATAAAATAATGGTACCGAAAAGGCATTAGAGAAATCTAGTGTAATTAAATCCTCATACTAATAGTCTTTGGTTTGTAGGAGTAAAGTAAATCTCCCGTTACTTTACTTGGATTTCTAATTGACCCACCAAAAATAAATTAGTGGCGACTCCTAATTGAAAAATCAATTGCATGTTAAGAACTTGAACTCTAAGTCGCGAATTGGTATGAGTTTGGGGAGCCAGAGTTAAGTCTAGGCTTAACAATCCATTAGCCAAAACCTAGGTGGTTGACCCGAAATTTTTCGTTGCGGCAACGCTTTTTGATTTTAAACCAAAAATTCAATTTTGTGTGTTTGCATGGTCCATTTTAATGTTCGTGTTTTTCTTTTTAACATAAACTGGATAAAGTTTGCTTCTTCTTCTTTTTTTCATTTTTATAATATTCGGCTAAAAAAGAATGGTTGATCTTGATTTCCAGAATAAAAATCATTATATTCCTATTGCTTCACATAGTAGAGTTAGAGACAGGTTCACAAGGAAAATGGGGAGTTTCCAATTTAATAATTTTCATCGGTATTGCCCGTATAAATGTAATTTTGAATTTTTAACCCTGAAAATCGACCAATTTTAAAAGGGGCTGAGCATTTCTTTCCATCCCCATTATTATATATAATCAGAGAAAAAAAAATATTTCCAATGAATATCTATTAGTCATTGCAGAATACTCTTGTTAAACAGTCAATTCAGGAGAGAGTGTCAAGCTTTTTAATGTGCTAGCTTTAGTGTTCTCATGTTAACTTATTTAAAATTAAGAATATTTAATATAAATGCACTCTAGTTAACACGTTCCCGATAACAAAAGGCAATGCTACTAATTTCTTTCCTTTGACTTATAATTAATCTATATATATTGGGGGTTTCAACTTTAAAGCTCGAGATAAAAAAAACCTTCATCTACATGTCCAATGACACTGGAAATCCTCCGCCACAAAATTTGAAGAGTACCTAGCCTCATCAAGCCACAAACATCATCAACAACAGCTTTGACAACACTCCGCCACCTCTCATCCGCTGAGCTTACCTCGATACTAGGCTCTTCTAATCGAGTGAGCGTGGAAATAGGGCCTCGAAAAATCAATGCATTCACTTTCGCATATTTTGGGCCACAATCTATGTGTTGGCAAAATATACCTCTAAGCAAGTGAGCTTCATTAGCTTTGTGACCTCCTCCAGCAGATCCATGATCATAGTCCCTTTGGGATCAAGAACCTCAAGCTGCTGAAGTTTTCCAATTCATAGGGATAACACCCTCAAGAGATCACAATAAGTTTTTTTTTTTTTTTTTTTTTTTTTTTTGAGAATAGTTTTTTTAGGTGGGTTGACCTGAATAGAGACTCTGGCAAGAACTTGATACAAGTTCAGGACAAATTTAGGATTTCCAAAGGCAGCATGTAATCAAGAATTTTGATTATAATTAGTTATTGCATAGCATGCGTGTCGTTATTTAAGTCAAGAACTTCTGCTAATCTACTAATGCATATTAGATAAGGTCAAATTTAATCACACATAGATCACGAGTTCACATAGCCTTTAAGGCATTTAATTTTGCATTCATAAGACTGAAAAACTTAAAAAGGAAAGGGGCAACGTGCACCTAATGCACTCACAATTTGATTGGGATTGCCTAACTCTAATACCATGTTAAAGGATTATAATACGACTTACTAGTTGATCTAATTAACATCTTCATAAGACCTTCAATGGAGATGTGATAAAAGATATTGAGTTTTTGTTAGAAACTTGTGTTCCTAAAATAATGCACGGCAACTGCTAGTGAATGTTCTTGGATGTACGAGGACCAAAAGTATATTTCCACCGGAGATAGATCGGGGGGCTAAATATGTATGAAACACAATACATAGGTTGAAATTGTATTTAGACATTATTACGAGGACCCGTTTAGAAAATTCTCTTATTTTTCAAGTACAAGACCATCTTGAAGTCCTCCGATCAAAACCGAATCTCCATTCACGTTCTGCTCAATTCAAAACAAGTAAAGCAAATTTTAACTGTACGTACATGCATGAAGATG
Source organism: Eucalyptus lansdowneana (assembly GCA_017140395.1). Classification (NCBI taxonomy): domain Eukaryota; kingdom Viridiplantae; phylum Streptophyta; class Magnoliopsida; order Myrtales; family Myrtaceae; genus Eucalyptus; species Eucalyptus lansdowneana. Next base: position 5,770,888 of record CM029489.1, on the reverse strand, counting down.
GCGGAATATAAATATCTATAAAAAGGCTTTTGACTCGGGTTTATCTTCATCACCTCCTCTCTCCTCCACCATTTTTCACCAAACCACAAATCTCAACGAATCATCTGGCGTGTGTTGATTTTAGAAGGTCATCCATATTTAAAAACTTATGAGAGATAAAATATGAAATTTGTAGAAGAAGGATATCACAATTTATATGTGTCACGGACAAAAATGCTATAACGTCAAGTTTTCTCAAAGCATAAAACATAAATACAGATGATTTGCCATGCTCGCTAAGGAAAGCCATATTCAAAAGTAAAAATAGAGATTCCATATGAGAACGTGAAAAGGAAAAAGGGTAACGAAAAAGACAATTTTTTCTTTTATATATTCCTATGGCAGAGTACAAAAGAAACGATTTTTTTTATACCAATGAGAAGTTAATGAGGATAAATGTGTTTAAATGGTTTGTGGAAAAATTAATCTTTGGCTCGACTCGGCTTAACTCGAATCCGGACACCTAGAGTGCCAAAACTTGACATAGAGGAACACTTAAATGTCAAAAATTAGAAAAGTGACACTTAAGTGCCAAAATCGAAGCAAAATTGATCACTTAAGTGCTAATTCAATTTGGCCAAAATGCTAATGTGGCGATTTTCTGGCGAAATAAGTGTAAAACAGCATCATTTTGATGTTGACGTGGTAAAAATTAATATAAAAATTAATAAAATTAAATTTAAAACATTTTAAAATACAAATACAAATATTAAAACTTAATTTTTTTAAATAAATAAATAATAATAAATAAATCAATAAAGGGAAGGGCGGTTGAGAGTTGAGCTCTTGCTCGACGCCCGAGTGTTGAGGAAGATGAATAGGAACTCTCTCTCTCTCTCTCTCTTCATTATTAATTACACCGAGTAAATTAATGAATGCGGAAGAAGAAAATTTCCACTTCTTGTTTTTTGCCTACACCATTTATTCCTTGTGCCTTTTATTAATTGATCATTTAGATGATTAGTTTTTATTTGTACTTCACATTTATCTTTATAATCTATCTTCTAATCTACTAATTATAGCTAACCACCAACCTCTAACAAATTTACCATCTGTTAGTTTCCGTTCAATTTTATAGTTAAATTGTTGAGTTGGATGATATATGACAATTGATGGACGTAGCATACCCTTTGTTTGTTATATGTGTATCGGTTTGTGATTTTTTATGACATTAATGCAATTTAATAGAAACCAACAAAGAGTAAATTTGTTACATATATATCAATTTAGAGTTTTTTGGTAATTAAAAAATTATTTTGTGATAATTTATTATGGGGCAAAAGAACATCCCAAGTGCCAAAATTTGATACAATGAGATAGACACTTAAGTACCAAAAGTTAGGAAATTGACACTTAAGTGCCACTTTTTTTTTTAAAAGTAGGACACTTGAGTGCAATATTCAACAAATCCTGTTGAAAATCCTACATGGCAATTTTTTATTAATTTTTCTGACTTATGTGGCTTGTTGGAAGGCTGGCTTAGCAAATAAACATAAAAATGACGCCATTTTTGTACAATTCGAATTTTAATATAAAAATTAATTAAATTAAATTTAAAACCATATTTAAAAAAAAAAAAAAAAAAGGGAAGTAAAGGGGAAGAGGAAGGAAGGGAGCAATATGTGCATGAAATTAGCAATGCTTTGTTTATTCTCTCTTTTCTTTATCTTATTTTTGTAGCCAATTAGCAGTGACTACCAAAAACAATAATTGTAATAAAGTTAGCGTTGTTGACTTGTAGAAGATAATATTTGGATCATGTCGCAAGCTTGCGTTCCGTATCATAAAACTAGCACCATCAATGCTTTTCACATACAAATTGGAGCATCAAGTGCACAATAGGCAATGGATGTCACACCCCGAATCCTAAGAGCGCAAACATCTCATAGGGATCAATTAATTGCGACATCCTAGAACGTGTCACGACCAATTCTTTTTACTCTTAAATTTAATGTGACATCTAGATTTTCGGGTTCTGATTTCGATTAGATAAGTTGAAGCCATGGATTAATTCTGGTTGTGAAATTGAGAATGAAGAGGGATTCTTAGATGAGGAAAATAATCAATTTGATAAGTGAGACGTCAATTGATTTTAGGAGACTTATTTGAGAGAAATTCAAGAGGGAAATTGGATGCGGAAATGCAAGAGGGGAATCAAGAACTCTAGTTTGGAAATTCCTTTGGGATTAAATGAGCTTATTCAAAAGAAATTGGATCACGAATCTTCTATTTGAGAAAATTCTTTCTTTTGATTTTCTTCCCATTTTCCTTTCCCTACTTGGCCAAACACCTTTTCCCCTTTGCCCACAAGTTTCTCTCTTTCTTTCTTTTTCTTTTTCTCTCTCTCCCCCTCTCTTTTTCCCTCGTGCGTGAGCCCCTCCACCGAATGCTCCCTTGCTGTCTTCCACTTTGCTTCCTCCACTTTTCCATTTTGACTTTTCAATCTGACACTCTCTCTCTTATCTTCTTCTCTCTCTTATCTCTAGCCCTCTCCCTCAGTACTCCCTCATCCGCTCAACACTCTCTCTCCTCCTCTCCCTCTCGATCATTCGAACACATCACAATAGAAATAGAGACGGCAGCTTGCCGTTGCAACCAGCCGTGCCAGAGCCAAGATAGTCACTGTCATAGCCACGCCGGGCAGCCGCTCCGCTTGCGTGCCGCCCACACCCTCCGCCTTCCTCACCCTCCTCAGTTGCCATCGAAGCCTTCTCTCCTCCATCTCCATTTGCTACCTGAGATTCCAAATCTGGGATGGACATTGAAGCAGCCCACGCCGTGCACGACGCCATCGCCCTTCGTTGTTCGCCACTATGCTGCACACTGTCGCTCCGCCGCTACTCCACTCATCTCGACCTCCTTCTTGCCCAGCTTGTGCAAGAGCCACCAGAGCTCCCTCTGACCACCTTCAGCCATTGTCGGCCTCACCGAAGCTCAGCCTTGCCCTCTGCCGCCCTTGGCCACCTCAACCGACGCCAAAACTGCCTCAACTAGCAATGAACAAAGAAGGCAGAAAATGGGTATGATAGTGGGGTTTTGGCCCATTTTGACCACCTTCCCGAGCTCGGATGCTCAACCCGCCTTGAGGAAAGTCAATCCTCACGTCAAACCCATCGTTCTGAGTGAGTTTTGCTCACTAATGCCTTCTTAGTTTGCTAATTATACTTAAAGGTTGATTAGTGTTAATTAAGTGTAATTAGGTGGTTAGATTAAAATTGATTAGCGATTATTAGTTAATTGCATTGCATATTAGTTGTTTGGTTAGTGTACTTAGATAGAGAATTGCCTATAGTATTTATTGGATGCTTCTTGAGATTTTCCCGATCCTTATCGGGTGTTAATTAGGCAATTCGAGCATAAATGGAATTTTTAGTAATTAAATATTAATTTTTCGAAATTATTTATTTAATTATTTATTTTCCGGAAATTCAACTAGGATGGCCGGTGATCGGATTTTATGTTGATGATCGTGGCGCAGTCTTTTTATTTAATTGAGCTTTATATTGTGCTAAATTGGAATTATTGTATTTATTTATTTAATTTTCGAAATTAATTATTTAATTATTTATTTTCCGGAAATTCAACCGGGATGGCCGATGACTGGAATTTTGTGCTGATCGTCGTGGTATAGTACATTTATTTAATTGAGATTCGAATTGTGCGAATTGATTTAATTATGAAATTTTATGATATATTCCTATTGGGGTGATTTTGATTATTTGGTTGAGAAATTTAATTATGAAGTGCAATATCGTTGGTCATGGTTGATTGGTCGAAAGTGGGACCATAAAGCCATTGAATCTTGATTGGTCGAGTGGACCGTAAAACCATTGAATCTTGATTGGTCGAGTGGGATCGTAAAGCCATTGAATCCTGATTGGTCGAGTGGGACCGTAAAGCCATTGAATCCTGATTGGTCGAGTGGGACCGTAAATCCATTGAATTTTGAAAGGGTCAAGTGGGACGGTAAAGCCATTGAATCTTGATTGGTCGAGTGGGACCGTAAAGCCATTGAACATTGAAAGTGCCCAGTGGGGCCATAAAGCCACTAAATCTAAGAAAGTTGCTTGGTGGGGCATGATTGTGATTACCACTTATAAATAAGTTGTGTCCTAAGGATCATGATTTATATTTGGGAATTGAGTTGAAATAGTTAAAATGACCGAAAGTGGTCTTGTTGATATATAATCGACCAAGTCGATTAATCTTTGCTTTGATTTGATGTTGTGAATTGATTGACTAAATGGAATGATCGGTGAATGGTTGATTGAGACGTAATCGACTAGATCAGTTGATCGTTGCCTTCATTTGATGCTGTGGATTGATTAATTGAAGGGAAATGACCATGAGTGGTTTTGTTGGCGTATAATCAACTTGGTCGATTTGATTGATGCTTCAATCTGTAATGTGATTGCCTGGATGCCTATTTAATCTGTGCTAATATGCAGGTGGAATCCGAGGCCAAGGTAAGTCCTCTGACTCATGTTATGCATAGGCAGCCCTAAGGTGTATTAGTTTACTAATCGGATCTTAGGGGATAGAATTTGCTGAGACGTTGTCTCAGTGGTTATTGAATAACCATTTCAGGACCTGGATGAGGAGCCTAAGGAGGAGGAATCTGACGAGGAGATCCCTATTGAGGAACCTGAAGAGGAGTACGTGGAGGAGGACCTCGAGGATGACCTCAAGTACGACCCGGATAAGGACTTAAATCCTGTCCTGTCTTTTCAGACCTTGTCTGCATGTGAATAGATGTTAGATTAGACTTACGTATATATAGTATTGTAGAATACTATGAGATGTGTGTAAAAAGGTGTGGTTGTGAATTTTCGCTATGAAAAATATGACCTACTTTTCTATCCCATTGTTTTATTGTCTGGTGATTTATAACTACTTCCGCACGTGCATATATAAATGAAAGGGTCGGCGATACATAGTCTTGGGATATCGCATTTTAAAATCGACCAAAGGTAAGGGATGTACGCGTGCCTGAGGATCAGGGCGTGACATTAAACGCAAGTAGAACGTATTATAAACAACAATCAATCATCAAAGAGGGATACTAAGAATATTTCAACCGACTTTTTCAAAAGTATTCCTTTTATTTATAAACTTGTTAATCTCATAAGGTATAGTTTTACAAACCTTCACTACAGCAACTTCTTACTAACTATTTCAAAAATCAACAGGGTCAAGGTCAACCTAAACTCCAGGCCAATCTCGACTCCAAAGGAATCCCAAATCAAGCACAACGGTTCTCCATACTACAAGCCTGAAAATAATTAACAACAAAAGGGTAAGATAAAAACTCAAAGAGTCAACAACTTAAGCCTTGATTATGAGTCAAATTTGTCTAGGAGGCAACCTTAACACACACACTATACAAACTTAGCTCACCTTAGCACACTACCACACATTAGTACATTAAATATGACAATCTTAATACAACAAGCATAAATAATAATCAGAACACAATTTACAATAACCAGACACACTGTCAAACATACATGTTCCAATTATTTCGACTCCTTAGGCCACAGCTAACACACAAGTCGACAGTCTTCTGACATATCCATGCATTATTCTGCCTTATCAAGCAAATCATCATCTAGAACCCCCTGAGCTAGACGACATTCTAGAAAGGAGTATTGGTTTGGCCTTAACCGCAACTTGGCATTCGGACTCTCGCTAGGCATCCAATAAACATCAGGTATCGTCCCCAAACTCCCGTTAGATGACTGTTCGATTAAGTAACCACTCAAGTATACAATCAATCAAGCCAATTTTTGTTGTCATTAATTAGCCCAGGACAAAATAGTTCGTTTTGAAATAATCAACTTTGGCAATTTTTTTTTTTTTTTTTTTGTAACCCAGGGAACCCCGTAAGTCGGCAGCCCCTGAGGTAAACCCCGGAGCAAGTAGAGTCACCACCACACTTGCCTGCCAAATAAATCGTGGGTTTCTTTCCAACAAGGCAGACGACGCAAGGAATCGAACACTAGACCTCTCGCGAAAGGAACAAGTGCTCAACCAACTACGCCACTACCACGGGTGGTATCAACTTTGGCAATTTTTCACACTTAAAATTCTAGTAAAATATCCGTACTTGGTTACGTGTTCAAAATCAACCCGTCAAACTTTGCACACATTCATTTTAAATCCCATGGTTTTATTTGGCATCCAAACCTAACACCTCAAAATTCTCTATTTTCTTGCACATAAAACCTTTTTTAAATAATAAATAAAACTTATAACTGACTAATCAAAAACATAGCATCGAAGCTCAAACAATCGGAATTAGGCATAATCTCATCCAAAAAAACAAGTATCAAATTTTCCTTAACATTTAATCAATCATTAATTACACTAATCACGATTAATTAAGATAATCCCGATTAATTAGGCTAAGCATAAGTAATAAAATCTAATTACAATTAATTAGGATAAACTCGATTAATTAACCTAACTATAATTAATTAAAAATCATCACCGTTAATTAAAATAATCACGATTAATTAAACAAATTATGATTAAATAAATATAAAGCACAATTAATCGAATAAATCATGATAGGGTTAATACTCTGAAAAACCCCAAACTGATTCATGTGTGACAAATTTACCCAAAACTATTTTTTGACTATGAAAAATCCAAAACTATGACATCTCGTGACAAATTCACCCCAACTAATCATAAAAAAATCATAAAAATGTATATTTATGATAAATTTATTCCAAACTAATTTATTCGACTGCTAAAAACCCCAAATTAATACATATATGACAAATATAACTCCCATTAAATTGGATTAATACTACAAAAAATCAAAAAAAATAATAAACTCGTGACAAACAAAGAGTAAAATCCTAAATTGGTATACTAGTCAACTTGTCATATGTCATTTAACTTAATAATTTGATAGTTTTATTTAACATAAACTAATAGAGTGTAAATTTTTTCAAAAGTGTACCAGTTTGGATTTTTGGTGATTAAAAAATTAGTTTAGAGTAATATTATCACATGGATACCAATTTAAGGTTTTTCAAGGTATTAACCCATTAATCTAATAGTCTTTACCAAAAAAAAAAACCATTAATCTAATAGTAATTATTTAAACTAATCGTACTTTAAGTTAATCTAAATCATCCTTAATCACAATCTATGTAGTAAAGACGGACACTTTCCGGAAGCCTTCGTGTCGTGTTCGACACTCCGACACGTGATTCCAACACGCACAGGATCAATTTTAAAAATTTCTAATACTTGAGGGGTCAAAATATATATACACACAAAAGAAGTAATAAAAGAAGTAATAAAATTGCTATAAATATACACACACGGTCAATTTTTTTTTTAGTTTTTCTTTTTTAGAATTTTTTTATTTTTTTTTAAAGTCTTTTACTATGAAAGAAGTAATAAAAAATGCTATATATGATAAATAAATAAATTTAAAAATATCATTTCAGCATTTTTCTTTAAACAATGTTTTTTTCTCTAGGTTTTGTATTATTGTAACAAATTAAAATAATGATAGATATTATTTAATATTTTTAGTGTAAATTAATTCTAGCCTATTTTTATTATTATTTATTTATGTATTTATATATGAAAATATATTTAATATATAACGTGTCGGAACGTGTCGAAATTCTCTATTTTTAAGAAATGATGTGTCGGCGTGTCGTGTCGTGTCATGTGTTGCGTGTTCGTGTTGGTGCTACATAGATCACAATTAAGAACAAACTAAAATTAACTAACACTAACTGCCGTTAACCTTAAACTAACTTAACCTCTAATCGTAATTAACTACCTAATCAAGGATTAGGAGTTAACTCACAGGTTTTTTGGCGATCACGATGTGATGGCTTTGAGGACGTGATGCTCACAACTTGATTAGAGACTCGACAGCAGCTCCTCAAGCTCACAAGTTACTTCCTTGAGGGTTTGGTGGTGGTTCGGTGGTGGTGGTGGCAGTGGCGGTTTGAGGTGAAGTTGGAGATGGTGATGGTGGCTGTGGCTTGCGGTTTGAGGATTACGAGTGGTGGCGAGTGCGGCATGGACGAGCAATGGAACGCGAAGGCAATGGCGCGGACGATGGCGGTGAAGAACGGTGGCTAAAGGGTTGGCAAGGAGAAGAAATATTGAGAAGATAATGATGAAAATGGAAGCAAAAGAAGGGGAGATGTGGGGCTGGGGTGCTTTGGCCAAAATGAGGGGAGGAAGGAAAACGTAGGGGAAGGAAATGGGGAGGAGAAGATAGAGAGAGGAGGATAGGCGGGTCTGCGGCAAAGGGGGAAGAAAAAGTAACGTGAGGGAAGAAGAGAAAAGAGAGAGAGAGAGAGAGAGAGAGAGAGAGAGAGAGAGAAGAAAGGGAGAAAAAGAAAGGAAAAGAGGGGTTGCTCAGCTGAGGAAATGGCGTGAGAGAGAGAGAGAGAGAGAGAGATGATTTTCTCAAGATTTTCCCTAAAACTCATCACTTCTCATACCCACTTCCCTCAAAACCCTCATAGTCTAGCATATTAACCCCAACATCTCTTCTTATTTTTCTTTTATCTTTAAAGCCAAAATGTTGATGCATATGAATATGTGAGACGATACCCGATTTTTATCAGATGCTCGGTGGGGGTCCGAATTCCGAGTAGCAGTTGAAGCCGAACTGATGCTCTTAAAGGAATGTTGTGCTTATGCGTAAGAGTATGCGGGATGATACCGTACCTGATGGGGCAAGACAATACCTGATTATACCAGAAGACTGTTGATTTGTGTGTTGGCAATGGTCCAATGGTCCGTAATAATTGGAACACGTGTGATGCCATTATGCATGAGATATTATGAATGTGTTTTGATTATTGGTTATACTTGATGCATTGATATTAACATGTATGAATTACTAACATGTAGGGCTGAATCGAGACTTAAGTTGTTGACTTGTTGATATTTTATCTCACTCATTGTTGTTTACTATTTTCAGGCTCATAGTATTGAGAACCATCGTGCTCGGTTCGCGATCCCTTTGGAGACAAGGGATTGAACTGGCATTAGTGAAATTTAGGTTAACCCCAACCCTTTTGGTTTTTGAATAGCTAGTAGGAAGTTGCTATGATAAAGGCTTGCAATATTACACTCCCTGGTGTTAACAAGCATATAAATAAAAGTAGAATTTTTGGAAAAAAGTTTGTCAATGTTTTTTTACTATCCCTATTGTTTGTTGGTTGATTGGGTGTTCATATTAAATGCTTCCACTTGCGTTTAATCAAAATACAACAATGATGGGTTAGTGACGCATCTTGGGACATTGCAAATTTAGTCGATCATTGAGAAATTCGCATAATTGGGATTCGAGGCGTGACATATGAGTACATGGATTTATGTCTCTAGACTACATGTAGGCCAGGAATTGTCTTGGAAGCTCCTCTAAAAGAGCTTGAACCACTAATATACTCCCACCTATCAAGAACCTTTTAATTTTGTATAAGTAACTGTCAAGAGAAAACAAACGGAAAATTTATAAGGATATCCTAAACAATTTTCTTAAAATTACACTTGATTGTAAAACCTTTCCTATAATCATTGAAAAGAAAAGAAAAGAAAAGTATAACAAAGAACCAACCAAATAAAACTTCTAGATCTGATACTGCCCTTTTAATGTTAATTTAATTAGCTAAAACAAAATAATGTACATTAACTGACTTATAAGATTATATGCCACGATACAATAAAGTTAGTATGGGTTGGCTTATAAGATAATATACCTAGATGGATAAACAAATGAATAATCCGATGAAAATCAAGGAAACTACAAATTCAAGACTGAGTTTGACACTAACATCCTCTAACTATACCATGACAAAATATCATGGATGCTAGGTTTTCAACCATCCTAGGCTTGATTTACTAACGTCATGCCTAACATGAAACATCAATATCAATGAATTAAAATTGTTGGATTCATTGGAGAAAACAAAAACGTGAGAAATCTACTGACGATGAATTTCTTGCATTTGAATAGATTGTCCAATGTCTCTCGGGACTACATGATCAGTAGAGGTTTCTAATCTAGTTTCATAGTCAGCAACAAGTTTTTGAGGAGAAAAAAAAATTAGACAATTAAGTTCTCTACATCACTCTACAATAAATATTTTGATGTCGACAATAGGAAAGTCTTAACTTAAATGACAAAAAAGAAAACTACCTATGAGATTTTTTTAGACCACTACCAACTGTTTTAAAAGCTTAAATTGTTAGAATGGAAGTTCCATATTTTCTTTCTCAAGGATAACTAGGAAGCTAAACTATACTTGTAATCCACAGAATTGTCAATCGTAATTCACATTCTTGCAATATGATTAGCAATTTACATAAACAACATAAAAGGCAAATAAGACCATTTATGCCCTTCCTAGTTTTAACTTTCTATATGAGAGCATTTGATAGAATTTTAACCCGTCAATAGCAACTATACACAAATTGAGCATGGACATAAGCCTTTCTTTGTCTATATTCATGTTCAAGTAACTTCAGCACAAATGGCACTTCACCAAGAATTGCTCAAAGGGGAGTATAAATGCGTGGTTTTATATCTCTAGCCCGCATGTGGACAGCAATTGCCTAGGAAGCTCTTTCAATAGAGCTTGAACCGTTGATATACTACTGTCATGCCCCGATCCTCGAGCACACACACATCCTTCTACTTGGTCGTTTTTTTTTTAAATATAACATCCCAAGACTATGTATCGCCAACCCTTTTCTTTCAAGAGCATATGCCGAAGCAGTTATAAATCCCCAGACAATAAAATAATGAGATAGAAAAGTAGGCCATATCTTTCATATTGAAATCCACAACCAAACCTTTATACATGACATAAACCAAAGTACTTCACACTCTTCACAACTTTTTACTTTACTCTATTCACATCAAAATGGAGACACAAAAGAAGATGACATTTCAGTCCACCTGGATCGTACTCAAGATCCCTCTCGGGATTATCTTCTTCCAAAAATACTTCTCCTTCACAGACTCTTCCTCCTCAACTCCTCAGCGGGGTCTTGAAATGTTTTCCCCAAACTGGGATGAGACTATGTCTTAGCGAGTTCTACCCCACTAAGACTCAATTAGGGAACCAATACACTACTCGGTTGCCTAAGCACAACACGAGTCAGAGAACTTACCCTGGCCTCAGTCTCAACCTGCAATTCAAGGTTATATATAGACACTTCATAATTCACAACGAATAATCAAACAAATCATAACAATCGGATCAAAACATTGATCAATCGAACTAGTCGATTACATGTCAGTCGGACCATCCCTAGGTCATTGATTCCACACCATATAACCTTCCATCGAGCACTCGGTCACAGAGCCACATCAATGCTCTCGGGCAGCACTTCCGCCAAGGTGATGTAAATAACAAACGGTCTACGTGCGTTCTTTAAGGCGCCGTTTTCGCACAGTGATATTCCTCATCACCGAACCACGCCCGTCATAGATCATAGACAGTCTACGTGCGTTCTTTAAGGCGCCGTTTTCGCACGATGATATCCTTAATCACCGAACCACACCTATCTATACTTCGTACTTGATCGGTCTCGGCCAATAAAATGCTCAGTTAGTTCTCACCACTCCCTCCATTTACGGCTCAACAAGGCATTCAAAATGCTAAATAGCCATACTCGGCCAACTACCAATCAATAATTTAATTTCAATCAACTTAGGGTAAATCCCTAAAATATCACAATTTATTTAATTCCAAGCAATGCAGAGTTCAATTAAATAAACGGACTGGGCCACGACAATCAGCACGAGATTTTGATCATTAACCATCTCAATCTTAATTTCCGAAAAATAATTAATTAATTAATTAATTTCGAAAATTAATTAATAAATATTAAAAATTCAATTTAACTCAAATTAAAGCCCGATTAAATAAACGGACTTCACCACAATTTTCAGCATAATATTCCGGTCTCGAACTATCCCAGTTGAATTTTCGGAAAATAAACAATTATTTAATTTAATTCCGAAAATTAATATTTAAATACCAAAAATTACACTTAGGCCGAAAAGCCTAATTGAAGCTCGATTAGGGTCGGGAAAAATCCCGGGCTACCCTCAATAAATAGTAGACCATGTCTACTTGCTAAATACACATTCAATTTATCTAATTTATATCACAATTGACTAATAAATACTAATTTATACTTGATCTAACACCTAACCCTAATTAATTACAACTAAACAACCACTAAGCATAATTAATCCACTAGGCAAGGATTAGTGAGATTACTCATCAAATCGCGCGCAAATCAGATCAATCCAACGGGGCGACGCGAGGAACAAAACTTCCCAAAGCACGGCCCGGGTTCGGGGCCCGGAAACGGCCCAAAACGGCCCACAAACCGGCTAAAACCCACTCGCGGGTTTGCTGGATCGGCTGCAAAACAGAGAGAAAGAGAGATGGTTGGGGGCGGTAAGAGGTCGGGAGAGCGGGCGGAGCTCTGGTGAGGCTGGACGGCGCCTCCGGCGGCCTGCTCAGTCGCTCTTGGTGGCTAAACAGAGGCCGAACAGAGGCTGGTTTTGGTTCATTGGTCCGAAGAAGAAAGAAGGGGAAGAAGAGAGAGTGCAAAGAGAGAGAGAGGGATTTGACTAGTCAAAAAAAAAGAATAAAATAAAAGAAAGCAAAGTGGAAGACAGCATAAAGGGCGGTCGGTGGGGAGGGTTTTCGCACGAGGGGGAGGGGAGGAGAGAGAAGAGAGAGAAAAGAAAGAGAGAAAGGGAGAGAGAGAGAAAAAGAAAAAAAAGAAAAATACTATTATAAATTTTCTTTTCTCTTTCCATTTCCCTTTCTAATTTCTTCCAGTCTTCGATTTTTCCTCCGATAATTTCTTTCTTGAAATTTCGGACTCGTCGATAATTTAACGATCGATGAGACTAGGTCCTAAAAATGAATTATGACACGCTCGGATATTCGATTCCCAAAACCGAATTAAATTTCATGATTAAAATCGACCGAATGTGATTTTAGTTCAATCCAACAAATTAGGTAGCTTTTAGGGATTTTACCGCGGATATATCCCTTAACGGCATCACCCAATAAGTTAGTTAACTCGTGAGTGATCAACTCAGAGAAAAAAGGACCATAGGCACGCCGATGATATGCACATTTCATTTTATCGAAACGGGGTCGAATTTCAGGATGTCACAATTACCATTTGTCATGAGCAGTTTAAATTTTTGTGCAAATTATTATCGAGAAAAGACAAATGGAAATATTATCAGGATCTTCTAAACTATTTTGATAAACTTACACTTAATTGCAAAACCTTTCAATCACCAAAAGGGGGAAAAAGTAAAACAAAGAAGCAACCAAATAAAGCTTTCAAATTTGATACCGCCCCTCTCGATCCCAATTTAATTAGTTGAATCAAAATGTTGTATATTAATTGGCTTTAACATTATATGTCAATATACAATAAAGTCAAGTTGGGTAAACAACTGAATAATACTATGCAAACAAAGGAAACTATAAATTCAAGATCGACTCCAACACTAACATCCTCCAACTACACCATGACAAGATTACCATGAATGCTAGGATTACAACTTCTCTCGACTTGATTTACCATATGTATGCCTAACATGAAAAGCTATGTCAATCAATTAAAATGAATGGATTCATTCGAACAAAAAAATCATGAGAAAATCAACTTAAGATGAGCTTCTTGCATTCAAATAAATTGTATAATGTCCCTAGAGGTTACATGACCGGTAGAGCTCCTTAATCTAATTCCATGGTTGGCATCAAGTTTCTAATAGGAGAAAAAAATGGAATATTAAGTTCTATACATCCTCACTATTAGAAAATATTTCAATGTCACACAATAGGAAGTCTAACTTAAATTATAGAAAACAAACCTACCTCCATTTGTGTAAAATTGTACCTCCAACTCAAACTATTAGAATTGAGACCCTCACTAGTGCATCTGTGGTTTCTTGGAGATTGGAGAGAAATCCATTCAAAGAAAGGAGGGAAAACTACTATCAGGTGCATAAAGAAACATAAAAAAGCTAAAAAGCATAAAATACTTGTTTCTACTTTACATTATTATGAGCAAAACATAGAATTTTCTATGGTTATAAGAAAGTGATTGGCCTACAATTTGAGCAGCCCTATTGATCACTAGACCAAATAAAGTGGATCCTACTAAGGAAACATTGTGCAAAGAACTGGCATAATAGCCATGATGCATTTGACTTCTTCACTCTATCAACAAAAAGCTCTAACTATGAATAATGGAATTGGATATGACATTCCAGGTTCTTCTTTTATGGTCTCTACTCCATAAGTGAACACACCATTAAGGTTGTGCAAACTTAGTTCACCTACCTCATGGCCATATGGATTTTCATTCAAGTTAAAACAATGTGATACGATGCCACCATATGTCCTTCCTTCACATCCCCATGTAGAAAATCATTCATCTAAATCATAAAATTGTATCACTTGTCCCACTTCCATCATGGCCTAAAATGTTGCCAACATCAATTACACATTGGATACACTTTTGATATCAATTTATTATAAAGACAGAAAAAGCATATCAATCGAGAAATGTTTAGGAGGCAAATTAAACATACCTACGGTAGGAATTATATCTTCCCAAAGGATCAATGTGATGCAATAAATAATTTGCATTATATCCTCCTGAAGAATCAATGTAATGCGGGTAATAACTTGCTTCCTACTAGCATGTATGTTTAATTTGCTTCCTAAACATGGTTAGTTGTCAGTTGACATGTCTTTTCAGTCCTTATAATCAATTGATGTCATAAGTTTAGTAATTCATGTTGAAAACATTTTAAGTTATATTGGAAGTTAGAGAAGTGATACAATTTTATGATTCAAAAAGACGATTTTTTGCATGAGGACGTGAAGGAATGACTTAAGGCAGTATTGTATTACACTATTTTAACTTTAATGGAATCCATATAGCTATAAGGTAGGTGAACCGAGTTTGCACAACCCCATTGGTATATTCACTTTTGGAGCAAGGCATGTCACGCCCCGATCCTCAGGCACGCGCACATTTCTCACTTTTGGTCGATTTTAAGATGCGATATCCCCAGGACTACATATCGCCGACCCTTTCCTTTTTCAATAGCACATGCGGAAGCGGTTATAAAAATCCCCAGACAATAAAGCAATGGGATATACAAGTAGGACTAGAAACCTGAACCTGAAAACCACACCCTTATGTACATATATACAACTCAGTCATACATGTACATATATCAGCCATGCTAAAAAGGTTGGTTTCTACTCAAACAGATTCTACGACAAAGGTCATCAAATAGGAGTGGAGTCTCAATCCTCATCAGGATCCTACTCTGGATCATCCTCGGAGTTCTTCTTCTGGTACTCCTCTTTGGGTTCTTTCTCCTCAGGTTCTTCATTAGGGTCCTGAAATGTTTTCCCCAAACCGGGATGAGACTACGTCTTAGCAAGTTCTACCCCCTAAGACTCGATTAGTAAACTACTACACCTTAGGGCTGCCTATGCACAACATGAGTTAGAGGACTTACCTTGGCCTCAGATTCCACTTGCATATTAGCACAGATCAAATAGGCACCCAAGCAATCACATCACAGATCGAAGCATCGATCTAATCGACTTAGCCGATTTCATACCAGCTGGACCATTTCTAGGTCATTCATCCCACACCAAGAAATTCCTTGGATTTAGTGGCTTTATGGTCCCACCCGACCCTCTCAAGATCTAGTGGTTTTACGGTCCCACTCGACCTTTTCAAGATTTAGTGGCTTTATGGTCCCAACCGACCCTCTCAAGATCTAGTGGCTTTACGATCTCACCCAACCTTTCCAAGATTTAGTGGCGTTATGGTCCCACCCGACCTTTTCAAGATTTAGTGGCTTTATAGTCCCACCCGACCCTCTCATGATCTAGTGGCTTTACGGTCCCACCCAACCCTTCCAAGATTTAGTGGCTTTATGGTCCCACTCGACCCCTAGGCACCCAAGCAATCATATCATAGATCGAAGCATCGATCTAATCGACTTAACCGATTTCATACTAGCGGGACCATTTCTAGATCATTCATCCCACACCATGCAATTCCTTGGATTTAGTGGCTTTACGGTCCCACCCGACCCTCTCAAGATCTAGTGGCTTTAAGGTCCCACCCGACCTTTTCAAGATTTAGTGGCTTTATGGTCCCACCCGATTCTCTCAAGATTTAGTGGCTTTACGGTCCCACCCGACCCTTCCAAGATTTAATGGCTTTATGATCTCACCTGACCCCTAGGCACCCAAGTAATCATATCACAGATCGAAGCATCGATCTAATCGACTTAACCGATTTCATACCAGCGGGACCATTTCTAGGTCATTCATCCCACACCAAGCAATTCCTTGGATTTAGTGGCTTTACGGTCTCACCCGATCCTCTCAAGATCTAGTGGCTTTAAGGTCCCATCCGACCTTTTCAAGATTTAGTGGCTTTATGGTCCCACCCGATCCTCTCAAGATCTAGTGGCTTTACGATCCCACCCGACCTTTCCAAGATTTAGTGGCTTTATGGTCCCACCCGACCTTTTCAAGATTTAGTGGCTTTATGGTCCCACCCAATCCTCTCATGATCTAGTGGTTTTACGGTCCCACCCAACCCTTCCAAGATTTAGTGGCTTTATGGTCCCACCCGACCTCTTTCTACGATGCCATACTCTGTCACCGAGCCACGTGCATTCTCTAGGAAGACATACCGAGTCTCCGAGCCACGTGCATTCTCTAAGGCTACCTTTTCGCCAAAAGGACATATCTAATCACCGAGCCACATGTCTTTCCCAGGTGACATTCCAATTCACCGGGCCACATGCATTCTCCAGGTGTTTTACCAACTCACTTTCGATACTGACAACCGATACTCGACCAATTTTCAATCACATAGCCAAAATTTCCTTATTTAAGAATATAACTTAAAAATGCACCATTAAATCAATTCAACACGAATTAAAACTCAAATAAATAAATAGACTGCTCCACGACAATCAGCACTAAATTCGGTCACCGACCATCCGGTTGAATTTCCGGAAAATAAATAATTAAATAATTAATTTCGAAAATTAAATAATATACACAATAATTCCAATTTAGCACAATATGAAGCTCAATTAAGTAAACGGACTACGCCACGATCATCAGCATAAAATCCCAGTCACAAACCATCCAGTTGAATTTTTGAAAAAATAAATAATTAAATAATTAATTTCGAAAATTAAATAAATAATTACAAAAATCCAATTTAGGCTCGTAATGCCAAATTGGACGCCCCGACGAGCCCAGAAAATTATCGAGACTCGTTCCATAAATAACATGGCATGCCTACTTGCTAATGTCTATTTCTAACCACCTAACATGCATCATTAATTCTCTAATTTAATTGATCCAAACTAATCTAACCACCTAATTGCATTTAATTAAATCTAACCAACCCCTAAGCATAATTAGCAAACTAATAAAGCGTTAGTGAGTAAAACTCACTTGATTAAAAGCGAAGACCGGAACACCGCAATGGCGATGCGATGGTGGCCAAACTTGGGCCGACTTGCTTCACGGGCCCAAGATGGGCTCAACTTGCTGGGCCTTGCTGAAATATAATTGATGCTGGGCTTGAAACTAAACTGAACTGGGCTTCAAATTGAGATGGGCTGAAAGCAGGCCCAGCTGTTGGGCCAAAATTGGATTCCACGGGCTGAATTTGTTGGCTCGTGGACTGCAGCTTGGGCCTAGCGAGAGAAACAGCAAGGGCCCGATGGACTGACTTCTTGCGAGCTGGACCGAAGACGTGATGTTGGACTTCTCACGGCTTGGAGAGGTGACCGAAGAAGCAACTTCGATCGTGGTTGGATTTGCATGAGCTGCTGGAGAAGCTAGAGATGAAGGAGCAGCTTCGTAGAAATCTTCGGTGCATCTGGTCGTGGGACTATGCAATCAATTGACCTGTGAAATGGACCACAACGTGGCAGAGATGGGGGGCAGCTGTTGGCGTCGATGGACGTGGGAAGAAGACGCAACGTGGCTTTGCTGGGGTCTTCAATTCGCTGAAGTCCACGGATATGAGTCTTCTTCAGTGGAAGGCCTCGCGCAGCTGAAGAAGAAGAGGCGCGGATGAAGGGTCTTCCGTGGCAACTGCAACTTCATTGGACGTGGCTGCTTGAAGATTGTCGGTGGACGTGGCAACGATAGGAATTGCTCAGTCAACTAAGGAATTCGGTGACTTGCTGGTTGACCGAGAGAGCGCAAACGTTGGACGGGTGGCAAGGAGATTTCGGTGGAGATGTTGGGCCGTTCAAATGGAGGTCTAGCGTAGTGAAATGGAGAAACAATTGTTGGCATGAGTGTGTTGATCCGCAAGAGAGAGAGAGAGAGAGATCGTGGGGCTGAGTGGATTGGACAGAGAGAGATATGGGGCGGCTTCAATAGAGGGAAATGAAAGAAAAGCAGGGCTGAATCGTGGGAAGCAGTTGGCTTCTTCATTCAAAGGGATTGGAACAAAGAAAAAGGGAAACAAAGTCAAGGGTCTCTCCCTTGCATTAACTTCTTGTCCCCCTATTTCTTTCGTAAATTATAATCCTCAATGAATCAAGTTTTGAAGCCCATTTTTCTGCCCCAAAATCCAACTTCGAATTCACTCTATTAATCTTCAATTTCTTCTCTAATTACCCAAATCAAGGTCCGATTTCGTTGTAGAAAAATCTCAAATAATTTTCTGTAAGTCCCGACACCCCATGGCTCGGTTTAGAAGTCTTAATTTCTATCGATTTAGCCCATCTAAATTTATGCTAATTTTCCACGATGTTCGAACCGATTTTTCATAAAAATCCCGAAATCTCTGGAAAATTTTTCTAAAACTGAGTCAACGTTCCTTAAATTTATTATAACATGACAGAATCTTCAATTTCTGAAATCGGACTTGATTGACGGTTAATTTCACTCCGACGTGTTTTTAGTGTGACCTAGGCTATCGAGTAGCTTTTAGAACTTTTTAGGACAAATGACCCGTGGTCGATTTTCTTCAAGCCACAATGAACCCACTCGACACATTGGCGACTCTCAATTATGGTGAAAATCTCGAGGATTCAAATACATACGCAGGGTACCAAAACGACAGTAAAATCAAATTAGTGCCAGTCGACAAGAGTCTTCCAATTTAGTGGAGTCACCCACGATCGGTCATTCATCTCAGTCGAACCGACCTATCTTGATCTTAATTCAATTTTTAACTGTGCCGTAATGATCTCTAAAGATGAGCACGGTCGAGAAGTCGATTCATGGTCGAATTCTCAGTCTATCTGCCTTAAAGTCCTTAATAACCTACCCAACTAGTCTAGTTATCTCGTGAGTGGCCAACTCAAAGAAAAACACTGTAGTCGTGTCAATGAAATGCTCAATTTATCTAATCGAAATCTGAACTCAAAAATCTGGATGTCACAAAGCCTATAATAGAAGAATCTTTTGGACATTATATCTAATTCGTAATTTACAGTAAGAAGTCTTTGTTGATACGTTGAAGGAGTCGAAGACATCATGACTATTATTGGACAATATTGCCTTGGCAAGACCTACTTTATTTAGTCTAGCGATAATAAGGCTATTCGAATTGCAGGTGAATCACATTCTTATAACCATAGCAAATACTATTTTATGCTTATAATAACAACAAAGTGGAAACATACATTCAATTTTTTGAATAGCTTTTACATGTTTCTTTATGGAGTTGATAGTAGTTTTCCCTTTTCATTTAGGATGGAGTTCTCACCGATCAACGAGAAACCATGGATGCAACATTGAGGATATCGACCTTTCACTCTCAATTATGATTGTTGTTGTTGGACATGCAAATTTTAAACAAGTGAAAGTAGCGTGAGATTTTATGGAACCACAAGCAACTGCTTTAAAAGCCTAAGCTGTTAGATGAATGTACGGTTTATTATTTAAATATCCTAACACTCCCCCTCATGCCTAATATGGTCTTTTCCTTAAGTATTAAGCGAGGAAATTTAATTGGGGAGGTAAATGAGGCCTAGTTAGATTCGAACTCAAGACCACTAGCTCCGGTATCATGTAAGATTTTGTGGGATTACCCCTCAGCTCTGATGCCATGTAAGATTTGGTGGGCAATTTTGACTATAATCCCACAAAATCTTACATGATACCAGAGCTAGTAGTCTTGAGTTCGAATCTAACTAGGCTTCATTTACCTCCCCAATTAAATTTCCTCCGCTTAATACTTAAGGAAAAGACCATATTAGGCATGAGGGGGAGTGTTAGAATATTTAAATAATAAACCACACATTCATCTAACAACTTAAGCTTTTAAAACAGTTGGTTGTGATTCCATAAAATCTCACGCTACTTTCACTTGTTTAAAATTTGCATGTCCAACAACAACAATCATAATTGAGAGTGGAACATCGAAGCCCTCACTATTGCATCCATGGTTTTTTTGTTGATCAGTGAGAACTCCAACCTAAATGAGAAGGGAAAACTACTATCAACTCCATAAAGAAACATGTAAAAGCTACTCAAAAGATTGAATGTATGTTTCCACTTTATTGTTATTATAAGCAGAAAATAGTATTTGCTATGATTATAAGAATGTGATTCACCTGCAATTCGAGTAGCCTTATTATCGCTAGACTAAATAAAGTAGGTCGTGCCAAGGCAATATTGTCCAATAATAGTCATGATGTCTTCGACTCCTTCAATGTATCAACAAAGACTTCTTATTGTGAATTACGAATTAGATATAATGTCCAAAAGGTTCTTCTATTATAGGCTTTGCCCCAAAAGTGAATATACCAATGGGGTCGTGCAAACTCGGTTCACCTACCTTATAGCCAGATGGATTCCATTAAAGTTAAAATAGTGTAATACAATACTGCCATAAGTCATTCCTTCACGTCCTCATGCAGAAAATCGTCTTTTTGAATCATAAAATTGTATCACTTCTCTAACTTCCAATATAACTTAAAATGTTTTCAACATTAATTACTAGACTTATGACATCAATTGATTATAAGGACTGAAAAGACATGTCAACTGACAACTAATCATGTTTATGAAGCAAATTAAACATACATGCCAGTAGGAAGCAAATTATTACCTACATTACATTGATTCTTCAAGAGGATATAATGCAAATTATTTATTACATCACATTGATCCTTCGGGAAGATATAATTCCTACCAGTAGGTATGTTTCATTTGCCTCCTAAACATTTCTCAGTTGATATGCTTTTTCTGTCTTTATAATAAATTAATATCAAAAGTGTATCCAATGCGTAATTGATGTTGGCAACATTTTAGGCCATATTGGAAGAGGGACAAGTAATACAATTTTATGATTCGGATGAACAATTTTCTACGTGGGGATGTGAAGGAAGGATGTAATATCCAGATTTTCGGGTTCTAATTTCAATTGGATAAATTGGGCATTTCATTGATGCGACTACAGTGTTTTTCGCTGAGTTGGTCACTCATGAGATAACTAGACTAGCTAGGTAAGCTATTAAGAACTTTAAGGCAGATAAACTTGAGAATTCAACCAGGAATCGACTTCTCGACCGTGTTCATCTTTAGAGATCATTACGGCATAGTTAAAAATCGAATTAAGATCAGAGATAGGTCAGTTCGACTGAGATGAATGACCGATTGTGGGTGACTCCACTAAATTGGAAAACTTTCGTCGATTGGCACTAATTTGATTTTATTGTCGTTTTGGTACTCTGTGTCCGTATTTGAATCCTCGAGATTTTCACGATAATCGAGAGTCGCCAATGTGTCGAGCGGGTTCATCGTGGCTCAAAGAAAATCGACCAAGGGTCATTTGTCCTAAAAAGTTCTAAAAACTACTTGGTAGCCTGGGTCACACTAAAAACACACCCGAGTAAAATTAATTGCCAATCTGAGTCCGATTTCAAAACATGTCACAATAAATTTTAGGACCATCGACTTAGTCTCAAAAGATTTTCTAGAGATTTCGGGATTTTTACGGAAAATCGGTTCAGACGTCGCGGAAAATTAGCGGAAATTCAAATGGGCTAAATCGATGGAAATTGAGACTTATAAACCAAGCCTTTGAGTGCCAGGGACTTCCAGAAAATTGTTCGGAATTTTTCTTCATCAAAACCGGATCTCAATTTGGGAAATTGAAGTTTAATTTGAGCTAAATTCGGAACCTAGGTAGACCCGTTAAACGGGTGGGTCGGATCGGGTTTGGGTCGGGTCATAAATGGTCCGATCCAAATCGACCCATTTAACCCGTTTATGACCCATATATTGTAGTGCAAATTTTTTGACTCATACCCGACCCGACCTATACCCAACCCATACCCGACCCATTTAACGAAACATAAAAAGCTTTTATATATATATTAAAATGGTATTGCTAACATGATTTTATACAATACAAATTTTTAAAATAATTATTTTAAAAAATCGAATTTTAATTATTTTTTATTTTTAAAAATTAAAATTTTAATTATTTTTAATTTTCTTTTTCTCTTTTCTTTTTTCTTTTTTCTTCTTCCTCTTCTTTGGCCGACCACCGGCCACAATGACGGCCTGCGACCGGCCACAAGCGAGCTGGCTTGCCCGACTTGCCGACGCCAGCGAGCGCAAGCTCGCCCCTCGCCGAATCTGGCGAGGTTGGAGCCTCGCCCGACGCCGACGAGTTCGAGTCTCCCCCAATCGATGAGGCTCGGGCCTCAGCGGACATCGGCGAGGCCTCCACCTCGCCAGATCCGGTGAGCTCGAGGCTCGCTAGATCAGCGAGGCTCAAGCCTCGCCGGACGTCAATGAGGCCTTCGCCTCACCAGATTTGGCGAGGTTGAGCTCGCCCGACGCTGGCGAGCTTGAGGCTCGCCTGGCCGGTCGCCGGCCGGTGATCGCCGTGTCGGCGACCAAAGGAAGAAAAAAAAAGGAAAGAAAAAAAGAAAAAGAATTATAATTTCAGTTTTTATAAAAAAAAATTTATAAAGTTAAAAAGAAGAAAGAGAGATAATGAGGTTTTGAGTGAAAAATTGATTAATAAATGGGTCATAAATGGGTCAAAGAAAGTGACCCATTTAAAACCCATATATCTTAGTGTTTACTCATTAAAACTTATTATGGGTGCTTTATAAGATAAAGCTTGACCCATTAATGACCCATTTAACTATAAATGGGTTCATAAATGGGTTGCACAACCCATTTAACACCTCTAAACCTAGGATGAGGGGTGCATTATTTGCATCAAAATGGATTTATTTTGGACTTATATTTGTTGGAAAGTATTATTGGATAAGGGGATAAGTATGAGGAGATAAGGGAATGACCAAGCATTTAAGACATTGGCTAAGATTTTGGACTTTTTGGCCTTTCTCTCTCTCTGATCCAGCTTGTTGGACAAGCTCTGCCGGTCTTCATCTCTTCGTACACGACTCCTCCTCCTTCACACACTTGCTTCTTCTTTCCTTTTTCATGCACTCAACACCATCATTTTATTTCTTTTCCACCGAGTTGTCCAGTAGTTTTATTTTCGTGCGATCCCATCTCCACCGAACACCTTCATCTTCATCCACCGAAGACCCACACTCCACCGAACTCCCTTCTTGCCACACGTCCCATTACCTAGCTTCCTTGGTCAATCAAAGAAAAGAAAACCCCAGCAAAGTTGACTCCTCTGCATCTCCACACCCATGAAGCCCAACGCCAGCTGCCCTTCTTTTTCTTTCGGGGTTGTGCGTGTCCAGCAACGATCGAAGATTCCCCAGCAGCAACAGCGTACGCGTGTTCCTCCATCAACCGAAGCCTCCTCTTCACGCATCTTCATTTCTGTTTCGCTTCTTGGCTGCCAGCACACTCGTCCAGTCAACAACGACACCTTCAAAAGCCCCTGGGTTGACTGAAATTGCGGCCACACGTCCGAAGCAACTGTCGTCCGAGCCCCACGCGTCCGAGTATTCCATTTCAGCTTCGTTCATGCGTCTTCCATCCACGAATCCAGCTCGTGTCTTCGGTGATCGAGTTCCAGCAAGGCCTATTTCCCTTGCAGTTCGAAAACCCACCGAAGAGTTTCCGTCGAGCGGCCCATTTCTTTTTGCATTGAAATCAAGCCCACGTAAATTGCAGCATTTCGGCCCAAAGAGCCAGCCAATCTCAGTCCATTAAGTTAGTCCAGCAAATTCAGCCCATTTGAAGCTTAGGCCTAGCAGCTTCTTTAAGCCCACAAGTCCAGCAGCCCATCTTGAAGTCAGCTCAATCCAGTGAAGCCCAGCCCAAGTTGAAAACAAATCTCAGTGGGCTGAGGTTTGTTGGGCCAAGTTTAAGGCCCAGTCCAAGCCCGTCGGTGTCGTCGAAAGCCCAAGTTCGGCCGCCGTCATGTCGCCGTTGTGGTTTCCGATCTTCGCTTTGCCAAGTCAATTTTGCTCACTAATGCCTTCTTAGTTTGCTAATTATACTTAAAGGTTGATTAGATTTAATTAATTGCAATCGGTGGATAGATTGGATTAAAGTAATTAAATTAAAGACTCATTGATGCATGTTAATTAAATTGATGGTGCATTTAACTAGTAAACATGTCTTAGTATTTATTGGATGCTTCTTGGGATTTTTCCCGACCCTTATCGGGTGTTAATTAGGCAATTTGGGCCTAAGTGGAATTTTTAGTAATTAAATATTAATTTTAGAAATTAATTATTTAATTACTTATGTTTCAGAAATTCAACTGGGATGGTCAGTCGATGATCGTGGTGCAATCCGTTTATTTAATTGAGCTTTAGATTGTGCTAAATTGAATTTATTGTATTTATTTATTTAATCTTTGAAATTAATTATTTAATTATTTATTTTTCGAAAATTCACTGGGATCATCGGTAACCGGAATTTCATGCTTGATTGTCGTGGTGTAGTTTATTTATTTATTTATTTGAGTTTTAATTTGTGAGAAATTAATTTATTAGTGATTTTAGGATTTATTCCTAAGTTGAATAATCTTTGGTTATTAATTGAAGAATAACCGGCATCGGTTGATAATGCCACTAAATCTAAATTGCCGAGTGGGGCCGTGATGCCACTACATATTGGAAGTTGCCGAGTGGAGCCGTGATGCCACTACATATTGAAAGTTGCCGAGTGGGGCCGTGATGCCACTACATATTGAAAGTTGCCGAGTGGAGCCGTGATGCCACTAAATCTAAGAAAATTGCTCGGTGGGGCCGTGATTACCACTTATAATTAAGTTGTGTCCTAAGGACCGTGATTTATAATTCAGAATTAAATTGGAATAGTTGAAATGACTGGAAGTGGTCTTATTGATATGTAATCGACTAGGTCGACTGATCAATGATTCGATCTGAGTGTGATTAGATGTGATTCATTGCTTTAATCTGATGTTGTGAATTGATTGATTGAAAGGAATGATCGGTGAATGGTTGATTGAGACGTAATCAACTAGGTCGATTGATCATTGCCTTGAATTAATGTTGTAAATTGGTTGGAATAATGGAAATGATCGTGAGTGGTCTTGTTGACGTGTAATCGACTAGGTCAATTTGATCGATGCTTCGATCTGTGATGTGATTGCTTGGGTGCCTATTTGATCTGTACTAATATGCAGGTGGAATATGAAGCCAAAGTAAGTCCTCCAACTCATGTTGTGCATAGGCAGTCTTAAGGTGTATTAGTTTACTAATCGGGTCTTAGGGGTAGAACTTGTTGAGACGTAACCTCATCCCAGTTTTGGGAAAACATTTCAGGACCCTGATGAAGAACCTGAGGAGAAAGAACTCGAAGAGGAGTATCTGAAGGAGAACCCCGAGGATGATCCAGAGTAAGATCCCGATGACTGTTGCTAAAGAATCTAATTGAGTAGAAACCAACCTTTTTAGCATGGTTTGTATATGTACATGTATGACTGAGTCATTATAGATGTATACAAGGGTGTTGGTTTTCAGGTTCAATTTTCTAGTCCTACTTATATATCTCATTGCTTTATTGTCTGGAGATTTTTATAACTGCTTCTGCATGTGCTATTAAAAAGGAAAGGGTTGGCGATATGTAGTCCTGGGATATTGCATTTTAAAATCGACCAAAGGTAAGGGATATGCGCGTGCTTGAGGATCGGAGCGTGACAAAGGACATATGGTGGCATCATATCACATTGTTTTAACTTGAATGAAAATCCATATGGCCACGAGGTAGGTGAACTAAGTTTGCACAACCTTAATGATGTGTTCACTTATGGAGTAGAGACTATAACAGAAGAATGTGGGATGTCATATCCAATTCCATTATTCACAATTAGAACTCTTTGTTGATAGAGTGAAGAAGTCAAAGGCATCATGGCTATTATGCTAGTTCTTTACACAATGTTCCCCTAGTAGGATCCACTTTATTTGGTCCAGTGATCAATAGGGCTGCTCAAATTGCAGGCCAATCACTTTCTTATAACCATAGAAAATTCTATGTTTTGCTCATAATAATGTAAAGTAGAAACAAGCATTTAATGTTTCTTAGCTTTTTTATGTTTCTTTATGCACCTACTAGTACTTTTCCATCCTTTCTTTGAAAAGATTTCTCACTCATCAACAAGAAACCATAGATGCACTAGTGAGGGTCTCAATTCTAATAGTTTGAGTTGGAGGTGCAATTTTACACAAATGAAGGTAGGTTTGTTTTCTATAATTTAAGTTAGACTTCCTATTGTGTGACATTGAAATATTTTCTAATAGTGAGGATGTACAAAACTTAATAATCCATTTTTTTCTCCTATTAGAAACTTGATGCTAACCATGGAATTAGATTAAGGAGCTCTACCGGTCATGTACCCTCTAGGGACATTATACAATTTATTTGAATGCAAGGAGTTCATCTTAAGTTGATTTTCTCATGATTTTTTTGTTTGAATGAATCCATTCATTTTAATTAATTGACATAGATTTTTATGTTAGGCATACAAATGGTAAATCAAGTCGAGAGAAGTTGTAAACCTAGCATTCATTGTAATCTTGTCATGGTGTAGTTGGAGGATGTTAGTGTTGGAGTCAATCTTGAATTTATAGTTTCCTTTGTTTGCATAGTGTTATTCATTTGTTTACCCAACTTGACTTTATTGTATAATGGCATATAATCTTAAAGCCAATCAATATACAACATTTTGATTCAACTAATTAAATTGGGATCATAGAGGGTAGTATCAAATTTGAAAGCTTTATTTGGCTGCTTCTTTGTTTTACTTTTTCCCTCGCTTTGGTGATTATAGGAAAGGTTTTGCAATTAAGTGTAAGTTTATCAAAATAGTCTAGAAGATCCTAATAATTTTTCCATTTGTCTTTTCTCGATAATGACTTGCACAAAATTAAACTACTTATGATAGACGGTAGTATATAAGTGGTTCAAGCTCTATTGAAGGAGCTTCCTAGGCAAATGTTGTCCACATGCGGGCTAGAGATATAAAACCACATATTTATACCCTGCTTTGAGCATTTCTTGGCGAAGTGCCATTTATGCCAAAGTTGCTTGAACACAAATATAGACAAAGAAAGGCTTATATGTCCATGCTCGATTTGTGTACAGTTACTATTAACGGGTTAAAATTATATCCAAAGCTCTGCTATAGAAAGTTAAAACTAGGAAGGGCATGGTCTTATTTGCCTTTATGTTGTTTATGTAAATTGCTAATCATATTGCAAGAATGTGAATTATGATTGACAATTCAGTGGAATACAAGTATAGTTTAGCTTCAGAGTTATCCCTGAGAAAGAAAATATTGAACTTCCATTCTTCGTGCATTTAATGTTACCCCGAGATTGGGTCATAGTTAAGAAAATTGTATTCTTGTTATAACCTTTTTATGATATTTTTACTCTCTTTTCTGGAGATAGATATCTCATGGCGAATTTATATCTCTATCAAGTATAGCCAATCCATTCGTTTGATAAAGGAGAGGGATGGTGAGGACATAGCTATTAGTTCTATGCCTATGGAAATGCAAAAAAAATTTGAAAATTTTTTTAAGGCTTATAGTGTTGTCTTGTCTATATTAGATTCTCACTATTAGCTACACTTGTTAGAGCTTTGCTATTTGAAGTTGGACATAGATGATCATGTGAAATTTGTACGGATTATTCAAGAAAGTCTATGTGCTTTTGATGAATATGTGACCTCTATGTCGAGAGATGATTGCCTTATATATATATATATAACAGATCATAATGTTCTTGATTATTTGAAAGCTAATTCGCATCGATATCCTAAGTAGTCTCCTATCACTTTTGTTGCTTATGAGTCGGCCTTTAGCATTGAAGGACACATTTTAAATTAATGTCATAGTTCTCTTTCTTGTGAAATTGTACAATAGAGATTGGTTATTTGAAGTTCCACCTAAGGAAGATTTAGAAGATGACTCCCTCATTTATAGATTTTTTATGTTCTTTGACATATTTTCTAATTTTTATAATTTTTAATTTGATATGAAGTTTTTATCCATATAATAAATACATGTGAAGAGCTTAAAATATGTTAGATGGACAAGTAATGGATTTCCTAAATTAGGTTAAATATTAATATGTTCTAATAATATGAGTTAGGTATGTATCAAGTCGGATTAGGTATAGGTCTTCAAATTTACATTGCATGGAAATATGCCAAAGAAATTAAATGGATCAATATGAGTCGGGCCATTTTCGATTCAATCCAAACTTGACTCTAGAAAAGGGTATAGATCTTCAATTTCTCCACAACTAGTAGTGTCAATGGCAAGAATATGCACCTATTCTAAGCGCAAAGACCTCAAATCCCCATCCTAAATAGACCAAATTTCAATCATTATTCCACTGGCAACACTCCCAATTTGCATCATTCCATCGTCAGTAATACCACTGGGTTCCCAAACCAATGATTAAAAAAGAACAGCTCCAGCTTTGTCCAGCACATTTTATCCTTCAACAACTTTTGGCACAGAGGCCTCGTTTATATCACCCTATCTTTGGCTAGTGGGAGAGACGGTCCTCAGCCACCGCGAAACGCCTTATTCATGTATCGACTTTCCTTGAAATTAATGCCATGGATGGGGCTAAGGCAACCGTATCTAATTTCATAACTAAAACTCCCTTCCATCCCTCCCTTCTTTAAGTTACATTACATAATTAGGCCAATCAGCCTTTGGAAACAAACAATGCAATTAGTGAGCCATAAGGATCACTTATTCAATTTGCCTTGGTTCTGATCAATCCTGTTTCCTTTTTTGCAATATTAACCGATATATAATATGTTATAACTATGGATGTAATTTCCTTCATATTAATATAACTTCATATTTTTCTTTTGCTTCTCTAGTAAAATGCCCTAAGTCTCGGCAGTGATCAAAATATTGCATCCATAGTTTAGATGAAACTAGTGAAAGATGTTTGCAAATGAAAGCCATCTTATGATAGAAAGCTAATTGCGCCAATTATTCTTACCGGTTGCCCATCATTCGGAAAACAGCGTTGGTGCTCCAAAATGCTCAGGATACATGAACTGGATGATTGCATCATTATCTCTAAACCCACTCTCTGTTTTTAAGAATTTTCATAAACCTAAACTAAAACTTAGAGAAAAAAAAAAAAACATGAACTTTCCTAAACCATATGTGTACGAATTAAATGAATATAAAATAAATCTAATATTAAGATCGAACAATCTAATCAAGACCTATTTTTCTCACTATCTTTCCATTTTTAATTTTTTTTTGACCTTTTGTTATTATTTTGTTATCTGTTATTATTGCTCCTACTATGCCCATATGCTGCCCATATGATCAAATTATAATTTATCCTTATTTCTGTTTTTGCTATTTTATTATTTTATTTTATTTATTCTGATAAAAGGGGACACGTACTGAGCCATTGGGCCCGGTCCACGGGTGTGATCAAACTTGGAACTCACAAGGACGCATGTAAGGATTTTGGGCCTATTCCACGTGTGGAATAAGATGTGAACTTCACAAGCACAAGAAACAAATATAAATGGGCTCAAGCCTACACAAGCCCATTTTCTATTAGCTGTAAATGACTTTTCTATCCTTGCATGTGTCTCCCCTAATAACCTTTTCAAAACTTCATATCCCGGATCTTCGACTCAAAAATCAAATAAGTTATAGATTGAAAAGGAATTAAAGAAACATAAGAGCAACGGCATAATTTTAGATGCACCTATAACACTTTGCTTAATGCTTTAGACCATTGGTGGTAGCACTGGTCCCTGCATGTGCATGTAATAAATAAACTTCGCAAAGTAAATTTTTGTAGATGAATATAGGGGAGGAAATGAGTGACCAGGTGATTAACCTTTTCTACTCTCAAAGTCGGATACCGATGCTGCGCATCACGGTTGGCTATAATTTGAGATGCATCAGTCTCCCTTATTCCTAGGTCCATCAAAACAAGCCAAGCCTGAGAAGAAATCAAAGGTCAGAGGAAATTAAATAGAGAAATATTCTAGCCTAAACGAAACAATGCAATCCCTTGAAGAGACAATTTACTGAGCGACATACCTTGAGATAATCCACGAATGCAGGGTATCAAACCTCATGCATGTGTTGACTAGACTTAAGCCTGGTCCATATGACTATTGGTGAGAAGAATCTCAACGATTCGCCCGTTAAATTTCCACCCCATGGTAAAAGTTGCATAAAATGGTGTTCAGCTGAAAGGTCCAAAAAGGACAGGAAAAAAACTAAAAACTCTTGGAATGTTACTATATAACACAACAAACAACTGACCTCAGCATACTTGAGACATCAGGCCTTCGTAGCACTTATCTTTGTATTCTTTGTGCTTGACGACGTCATATAGAGGGTCAAGGTCCCTGCAAACAATATATCAGGGCAGATCAGGAAGCCTTATGTACAGCAATCAAAGTTAATATAGGATTTTAAGGGCGATGGGCAGCATTCAGCACCTGCTGACCCTGACTTGACAATAATTCTTTACACCAACCAAGAAGGATATCATTTATTATTTTCTTTCTATATTCAACTATTATAAAAGAAAATTGAAATGCATCACTCCTGTTTTGAGAAATTTAACATTGTTGAAATACTTATTGCACATCTTAACAACAAAACTATACACTCCAACAAGAGCGTCACATACCTCAAGCCATATCTCAAGCCGGAAGTTCACTATTGCACATCTAGCTTGTGAACACTGTCCAGCATACTACGCCATGCCAGTAGGTACTAGATAGTTAGACGTCAAATGTGTGACTGCTCAAAGCTCAGGTAGAACAGCTACACCGCAACCCATTTCAACTGTTCAACACTTTCTTTTATCAGAAAGGTGCTAGCAGGTAATTTCAGCAAAAAAACACGCATGGCCACTAATTGGCTTGCTACACATGGATATCACATGCACATGCACATTTGCTCGAGACATACAGTTGACCATAGAGCACATGCAAAGTTGCTGAGCACATATAGTTGACCATAGAGCAAGCAACTGCTGTCACTTTCATCAACTCACGTTGTTTCTCACGACAAGGAATAAGTTAAAAAACAAGAACAAGGAATTATTCTTACAGAACAACTATAATTGTCTCGGCAGCAGTGAAAAAGTTGGCACATAATATAGGCAGATCGTATTCTGGTTCTGGAAACATAGCAAAATGCAAAACCTGCATAGAGTATCTTCAGAAGAACAAAATGAGGCCGCTAAACATCATAGCAAAATGATGTGTTCATGTAAACTTACTTGAACAACCAATTCCTCCATCAGCACAAGTGGCAAATCTAATTAGAGGAAAAGCTTTACACGGAAAATACTATCTTCCGAAAACATGAAAGTTTCCATCGGTGAAAAGCCGGATCAATTAATTCTACACTTAATTCAAAAACTATCAAATCCGTACACCCATGTGGCACCAAAATTCCTAAAGTTCTAATAGCAAAAGAAGGGAAGACATGGTACCGATTAAGCACAACCGTCCTCTCTCTCGAAAAAATTTCCTCTGACCATCATGTGCAACTTACAGGGGCTTTTCTGGAGCTACAGAGACTGGAACTACAAGCTACTTTTGCTTAAAAACCATAAATTTAAGCTGTCTGTCTAGATTCTGTAGACTGATTCCTCATAATTTATGTATCAAGTGGCAATGATGTTAGACAATCATAACTGCGGTCCCTTGCTCCCTTGAATGCTCAAACTCTGAAGCAACCTTATTTTCGGCACTTCACATGACAACAACTCGATCTCTGTTTTATCATCCAGTGGCATCATGGAGCCGAACCTTTCCTAAGGACACGAAGAAGGACAAGCCTTGATTAACCAAACAAACGGCAAATAGAGCAGACGCCCAGAGAGAAAACCAAAAACCCGGCGACAGACATTCACAGTCAAGCATCTCTCTCTCTCTCTCTCTCTCTCTCTCTCTCTCTCTCTCTCACGCACGCCCGCACGCACATACTGAGCAGCATAGTCAGAACTTGAAACGGCGGATAGAAAACGAAACAGTGGAATGCAACGACTACGTCTGGAGTGCCGACACAAGAAGGTCCGGAATGCAACGCGCGACGAGAGGATCGAACTTGAGTTCACCAGCAAACAGCCGCGATGCCAATTCGAACTCCAATTGAGCACGAATCCCAGTCGTGAAACAATCGCATAACCAGCAAAAGAGAAAGGCGAAAAGCCGAAAACGACCCACCTGCGGAAGAGAAGGAGCCATGCGAGTGTGAAGCGCGGTCTCGTCCAGAGCGAATTGGACGAACTGCCGGTGCGCCAGAGCATAGACGCGAACGGACGGCCGCCACGCTTCCTCGCGTGCAGTGCGGAAAGAGAGATGCTATTCTGTTGGAAATATGATTTGATATCTTAACAGATACGGATCCTCAGTATCAATAATTGGTTCGATAATTGACTTGGTAAAATAGTGGGGTGGCCAAAACGGTTAACAAGAGACACGATCGAAGCAAAAGACTAATTATCCGGACACGCGATGCTTGTGAAAACGACATGAGCATTCGAAAAATCAACCTTTTAAACAGATCGAGGTTTTCTCCGTAGGGGAAGGGGCAAAACAAGGAATTCGCCGTGCCATGTGACTTTGCTCGCGTCGCTTGACGATGCAGCGACGCGGCGGGTCCACCCCATGCCCCGCAAGAAGGCCGTCGCACGAGAAATAGAGATGGATGTGAGTTGCGTCCTTGCCTAAAGATCATTGTTCCCACTTATCGTCTTGCCTCTGCCTGCAGAAACAAGGCAGCAATTCAATCCGCACATGTTCCATCCAATAAATTAATAGACAACCAAGCAGCACACTCTGTCGAACGAGAAACCAGGTCAAATGATGCCGATGCCCAAAAGAACTCTCTCACCCCCACATTCCAAGAAACAATTTTAGCTTCATCGGTTCATTGATCTTTGCTTACTTTTTTTTATTTTTTTTCCGGCCATCCACTTTACTCATGTGAATATAATTAATGGTCGATATCTTTTTGTACGACGAGTCAAGTACAATCCCGATACGTGGAGTATCTTAATCAAGTTGAACAAAAGCTAAATCACAATTACTGAGTGCTTAATAAAGTACTAGTGACAATTTTTTTGTTGGTTGGTTTAATAATAAGGTTAGTTTAAATTTAGACTACAGTTCTTATTTTAACATGTCGGCATCCGCACACCCCATATCCCTCATTCGTAGTTAACTATTTTCCCCCCACTAACTAGGGAATATGAGAGGCGAAGGTTGCTGCATATTGAATGGTTTTATGAATTTAGTGCACCAAAGCATTTCTTCTTTGCTTTTTTTCGTACTTGTCACTAAATAGCTAGTCATTCTCAGTCCTCAACCTTTCTAGATAGAGGTTAGAATTTAGCTTTTATTACAATTTTCTTGTGCTTATTCCACTGCATCTAAGCACAAATTTGATCAAACAAGAATTTAAAGGGTTTGATGATTTGGTTGCACTTATATAATATATATATATATTCACAGTTTTCCGTCAAATAGAAAATACAAAATTAATACCACAAAAAGTCTCAAATCGATATATTCGTGTCACATTTACCTCAAGCTAATTTTTATGTCTCAAAACATCCCAAATTAGTATACACATGCGGCATTTATAACAAACTAGTGCGCTCGTGCTACATTTATCCATAATTGCCTTTCGGTTCTTTTAATGGTTTGTTGTTGCAACATCAACCTTGCAAACAAACCAGCCACTGAATAGGAATTTTTTTTATACCTGTGTCAGAAAAATTTCAAGAAACCATCCAATGGAGGAAACACACAACTCACCCCAACAAGTTTCAAATCCAACACTGGTTGATCCAATATAAGAAAGCGTGATTCCTCCTCAACCATCAGTTATGGCTTCACCTGCTTCGGTTCAAATCTAGGGCCCGATTCAAAGGCCTCACTTTGGCTGGTATCCGTTTCAAGGCCAATGGGCCATTGGGCCTAGCCACACGTGGACCCAACAAGGCTTACCTGGAGAGGAGAATGCACTAGGTTCTAGAACTCAGCCCGAAGGGCATGGGCCAACACCCCCTTCGCAGGAGAACCATCAGAGTGATGGATTGGGCTGGACAAGAAGGGGTCTTGGACCCGGATCCATCCCACTGGGTCTAGGGACGAATCCATACCCAATTCCCCAACCTGGTTTTCAACCTAGTTTTTTGCCCTACGCGTTCCCTGTCAACAGCGGCCGTCCCAAGCCCGGAGACCCCATATACACGTCACCGGCAGACAGATATACATATGCATATACATATACATATACATATACATACATGCATACATACATAAATATATATACACACACTTCTTTGTGTGATAAGGAAAATCCACTATAATTCCAACATGAATAATAATCAGAAGAATTTTAACACGTGAAATGATAATTAAAAAGACCGACGTGATAATTATATTTAAGTGTCATATGAATTTCTAATTTCAAGTTGAATCAAATAGAATTATTATTACAATATGCTCTTATAAATTCGAAGAAGAAGAAAGTCCTTTCGACTTTTATGCATTAGAAATTGTAAATTTTCTAAGAAATTACATTTTTATTAAATGATATAGGTTTAGTTTCATGCACTAGTTAAAATTTGGTATCCTTTCATGAGCAAGCGGGCAGATAGAATAGTTGAGTATGTGCTTGTATCAACTAGTTTGAGTATTGAGTATTTTGTATGTGTTGAGTGAGAAAGTATATTGTAATAGTTGTGTGAGTGTTTATTTTGATTGTTATACTTGTACAAAATTTAGTATAACGAGTGTTTTTAGTTGTATATTACAATTATCTCGTACTACTGCCACAATGCTTTCGCATACTTTACAAGATGTATTAGAGCAACATTCGCATACCCTAGAAACTTTGCAAGAAGGAACAACAGCGAGAGTCTTTCGGTCTAGTGTGTCGCAACTATTGTGGCTAACTAGTGAAGGGAGCAATTCTCTTCTTCCTCCTCCCTCTCTCTAAAAATTTTCTGAAATTGTGAGCCCCCTTCAAATTGTATGCACCCCTTGATGAGCTCAAAGGAGATTTTCTCTTCTATGTACATTGTACGCAACCCTCAATGGCCACGTTTTCACACATCACAAAAATCGAAGTGAATATATCAAATAAAATATCGTCAATCTTTCCTTAAAGAAAATTGAATATATATCTTGCAGAAGTTTCTCTCACTTTTGTATGGTTGACGCTAATATATGAAGCGATGAGAATCATAAAATAATCATCACGTAATAATTGTTCTTTTGAGTTTTGGTTGGGTTGTGTTGCATTCTTTTGGAGTTGTAAGCGGAAATTGAGGAGCTCCTAATGTGAAAGGTGTTTTTGCCTGATGCTCGTCAATGATAAGTCTTTGTAACTATTAATAACAATCAAAATTTAACTTTGTTTTCTATTATCAAATCCATTTCTCTTTAAAAATATTTAGAAACTGTTCATATATAAAATATAAATTTTTTATTTTGATCTATTACCAAATATTAATTTATTAATTTATTTTGTACTTGCCATATTATAGTAGGTGAAGAACAGAGTTGCAATATTCCGTGATCTGCGGGAGTTGAGGTATTCTAAAGAAAAGAGAGAAGAGAGAACGAGGGAATAGAGATTAGAAATTATCACGTGAACAAAGCATCTATTCAGGAAACAAAATGCGTTCACATGTGGAAGCTATTGGGACATATAGACTAGTTCTCAATAGTGGTTTTGTGTTAGATTTGGAAAAGACCTTTTATGTTCTTAGTTTTTCTAGAAACTTAATTTCAGTTTCAAAACTTGTACATTTGGGATACTCTTTTAACTTTTCAGATTCAAACTTTTGTTTATCATTTAAATCTGAAATTGTCGGGAGTGGTACTTTTTCTGATGGTCTTTTTCGAATTAATTTACAAGACAATGCCTATTATGATGTGATGCATGTTCATGATAAAGCTGGTATGAAACGATGTGTTGTGAAAGAACATTCCTCTATGTTGTGGCACCGGAGATTGGGACATATCTCCATAGAAAGAATTAAGCGATTAGTAAATGATGGAGTACTCAGTACTTTAGATTTTACTGATTGTGATACTTGTGTGGACTGCATAAAGATAAAGCAGACTAACAAAACAAAGAAAGGTGCCAAGAGGAGTACATAAATATTAGAAATCATACACACGGATATTTGTAATCCACATATGGACTCATGTGGTCAGAAATACTTCATCTCCTTTATAGATGATTATTCACGTTATATGTATCTCTACTTGATTCATAATAAATATGAAGTATTAGATGCATTTAAGGTATTTAAGGCGGAAGTAGAGAAACAATGCAATAAGCAAATTAAGATCGTGAGATTAGATAGAGGTGGAGAATTCTATAATAGATACACTGAAGATGGACAAGCACCTGGTCCATTTGCAAGATTTCTTCAAGAGCATGGGATAGTTGCCCAATATACTATGCCTGGTTCTCCGGACCAAAATGGCGTAGCGAAAAGAAGAAATCAGACCTTATTAGACATGGTGCGTAGTATGCTTAGCAGCTCCAAACTTCCTAAATTCTTATGGACTGAAGCACTTAAGACGGCAGTGTACATATTAAACCGAGTTCCGATCAAGGCTGTCCCAAAGACATCTTTTGAGTTATTTAAGGGTTGGAAACCGAGTTTACATCATGTGCGCGTTTAGGGATGCACATCTGAAGTGAGAGTTTATAATCCACAAGAAAAGAAGTTGGACCCAAGGACCATAAGTGGACATTTCATTGGATATGCCGAAAGGTCTAAGGGATATAGGTTTTATTGTCCATCTCACACCACTAGGATTGTGGAATCAAGAAATGCTAAATTTCTTGAAAATGACTTGATTAGTGGGAGCGATCGATCGAAGGACCTTGATCCTAAGAAAGATCATACAGATACTCAACCTTCCACCTCAAATTTAAGATTGGTTGTTGCTCGTAATGCCCCTTCAGTTGAACCGGCTATTGAACAACCAATCATTGAAGTTCCACAACCTGCTGATATTGATCTAGTAGATCTAGTTGTTCAGCAATTACCAGAAAATATTAAACAACCAGTTGAGCAACACGCTCCTCAAGAGAATGTTGATGCAACATTGAGAAGATCTTTTAGAATAAAGAAATCGGCTATTCCTAGTGATTATATTGTGTATTTACAAGAGTCTGACTATAATATTAGAGTTGAGAATGATTCCGAAACGTTTTCACAAGCCATAGATAGTGATAAATCCAATTTGTGGTATAATGCCATGAAGGAAGAGATGAGTTCTATGGCATCTAATAAAGTCTGGAATTTGGTTGAGTTACCTAATGGTGTGAAGGCCATTGGTTGTAAATGGGTCTTCAAAACTAAGAATGATTCATTGGGTAACATTGAAAGATATAAAGCTAGACTTGCTGCCAAAGGATTCACTCAAAAGGAATGAATCGATTACACGCAGACTTTTTCTCCTGTGTCTAAGAAAGATTCTCTTCGTATTGTTTTGGTTTTGGTTGCCCATTTTGATATGGAATTACATCAGATGGATGTGAAAACGCCGTTCCTCAATGGAGAACTAGAGGATGAGGTTTACATGAAACAACCTGAAGGATTCTCCTCTAGTAAAGGTGAGCATTTGGTGTGCAAGCTTAAGAAATCTATATATGGCTTGAAACAAGCATCCCGCTAATGGTACTTAAGGTTCCATGAAGTCATATCTTCATTCGGTTTTGTAGAGAATGTCATGGATCAATGTATATACCAGAAGGTCAGTGGGAGCAAAATTTGTTTCCTTGTACTGTATGTGGATGATATACTACTTGCAACCAATGATAAGGGGTTGCTACATGAGGTGAAACAATTTCTCTCTAAGAGTTTTGACATGAAGGATATGGGTGAGGCATCTTATGTCATTGGCATTAAGATCCATAGAGATAGACCTCGAGGCATTTTAGAACTATCTCAAGAAACCTATATTAATAAGGTCATAGAGAGATTTCAGATGAAAGATTGTTCACCAAGTATAACACCCATTGTGAAGGGTGACAGGTTCAATTTGAACCAATGCCCGAAGAACGATCTAGAAAGGGAACAAATGTACAACATTCCACATGCTTATGTTGTTGGAAGCTTGATGTATGCTCAGGTTTGCACTCGACCTGACATCGCTTTTGCTGTGGGAATGTTGGGAAGATATTAGAGTAATCCAGGTTTAGACCACTAGAGAGATGTAAAGAAAGTGTTGAGATACCTTCAAGGTACCAAAGACTATATGCTTATGTATAGACGGACTGACAACCTGGAAGTGGTCGGTTATTCGGATGTGGACTTCGTGGGTTGCGTTGATTCACGAAAATCAACATCTGGATACATTTTCATGTTAGCTGGCAGAGTTGTGTCATGGAGAAGTGCCAAGCAGATTTTGATTGCTACATCCACTATGGAGGCTGAGTTCGTTTCTTATTTTGAGGCTACCTCGCATGGTGTATGATTGAAGAGTTTCATTGCTGGGCTTAGAATTGTTGATTCTATTTCTAGGCCATTAAGAATATATTGTAACAATTTAACTGCAGTTTTTATGACTAAAAATGCCAAAAGTGGCAGTTGAAGTAAGCATATCGACATTAAGTATTTAGCCATAAGGGATCGTGTTAAGGAGAATAAAGTGGTCATTGAACACGTTAGCACTAAATTGATGATAGCCGATCCTTTAACTAAAGGCATGCCACCAATGAAGTATAAGGATCATGTAATTAGTATGGGAATAGGTCCCATCATGTAATTTGTCGTCATATAAACGATTTTTCTTGTATGAAACTCTTATTCAGTTGTAATGTTGATTCTCAATTTTTGTGTACACATTTTGTTGTTTATGAGAATAACATTTATCATTGGTTCTGGAATAAACATGAGGTTTATTCATTAAGATATGTTGTCACATATAGGCTAACATTAAAAAAATAAGATGCATTATGATACATGGAAGATATTACTCACTCTTAGAGAACATATCGCCATGATCCATGTGTTTTGTTTATTTTCTTTAAGCATAAAGTTTTCGTGGAACTAGTTGGATAATTCGTATGATGAAAATGATGGGATCAAGTGGGAGAATGTTATTTATTTTTTGTGATCCCACATTTTAGACCCATATTTTCTCTTAAAGTTATGACTATTCGACATGAAGTTTTTCCATGCTTCGTACCCTTCCGTGACAACCGCCCATTGGTAACCGTCTTGATGGAAGACGAGATATAAATAGAAACGTACGTTTATTTTTGACGAGCGATCACAAGGTCTAACACAAAATCCTCACATTTAGAATACACCATCAGTACATTAGGAGATTTGGTTAGTAGAGTGTGCCTATTATTTTCTTGATTTTTCAGGACATTCGACGAACGTGAATACGAACAATGGCTGGAGGTTTGTCTTTTAT
Organism: Eucalyptus lansdowneana; assembly: GCA_017140395.1. Taxonomy (NCBI): domain Eukaryota; kingdom Viridiplantae; phylum Streptophyta; class Magnoliopsida; order Myrtales; family Myrtaceae; genus Eucalyptus; species Eucalyptus lansdowneana. The sequence goes on along the minus strand of CM029489.1, from coordinate 5,730,866 downwards.
CGATCCTGGCTTCCGCATATGAATTATTTTGTCTTACAATAGAAGGACTCCAATTGAAAGTCAGAAATTGAAATGTCTGACACAAGCTCACGGCTTGGCAAAGAACTATTTCCTAAACAACCATAAGGCAAAAGCATATGAGCAGAGACGTTTCTTGGCAATGTCAACCGGAAAATTTGAGAGGAATGAACAAGTGGAAATGGAAAACCCCCAAGCCATCATGTTTCTCATTTAAAACGCAAGTTTTTTACCTTTATCCTGGTGGCCTTGACAGCGAAACCTATTGCAGCTGAAAGCAGCCCCAAGAACACCACAACACCACATATCATCACACCCTCTCTCTCTCTCTCTCTCTCTCTCTCTCTCTCTCTCACTCACTCAAAGTATGACACCTCACAAATGACGAAATCTCAAAAGGGTAGAGTAGGTGAAGAACAGAATAGCAATATTACTGTTGACTCTCGGTGATCTATGGGAGCTGAGGTCTTCTAAGGAAAAGAGAGAAGAGAGAACAAGGGAATAGAGAGAGAGAGAGAGAGAGTAGCAATATTATTGTTGACTCTCGGTGATTTGTAGGAGTTGAGGTCTTCTAGAGAAGAGAGAACAAGGGAATACACACGAGAGAGAGAGAGAGAGAGAGAGGAAAGAAGCGAGAGTTCCTAAGCAAGTTACTCCCTTTTTAACAAGTTCAAAGCTACTGATTTTTATGTATTAGAAATTGTAAATTTTCTAAGAAATTACATTTTTATAAAATGATATGGGTTTAGTTTCACGCACTAGTTAAAATTTATTTACAAGCAAAATTATACTAACTAATAAAAAGATAATCAATTAACACCAATTGATGACTAATGCAATGTGACTAATATAGATTGTAAGTTTATGATACCGCACACACATGTGTGCGTCCACACATATACATATACATATACATATACATATACATATTATAAGAGGCACTGCAGCCTCTGCAGCTTTGTGTGAGCGAGTTATCCCTTCATGAGCAAGAAGGCAGATAGAATATCTGAGGATGTCCTTGTATCAGCTAGTTTGAGTATGAGTATTTTGTATGTGTTGAGTGTGAAAGTATATTGTAATAGTTGTGTGAGTGTTTATTTTGATTGTTATACTTGTACGCAATTTAATATAATGAGTGTTTTTAGTTGTATATTATAATTCTCTCATACTACCACCACAACGTTTTTACATACCTTACAAGATGTATTAGAGCAAGGGCTTCATACCCTAGAAACTTTGAAGAAAGAACAACAATGGGACTCTTTCGGTCTAGTGCATCACATCTGTCATGGATAAATAATGAATGGACCAATTCTCTCCTTCCTTCTCCCTCTCTCTCTCTAAAAATTTTCTAAAATTACAAGCCCCCTTCAAATTGTATGCACCCCTTGATGAGCTCAAAGGAGATTTTCTCTTGTTTTTACATTGTATGCATCCCTCAATGGTCAAGCCTTCACGCATCATAGAAACCGAAGTGAATATATCCAATAAAATCTTGTCAATCTTTCCTATATATATCTTGCGGAAGTTTCTTTCACGGTCGCTTTTGTATGGTTGATGCTATGAGAATCATAAAATAATCATCACATGATGATCGTTCTTTTGAGTTTTGGTTGGATTGTGTTGCATTGTTTTGGAGCTGTAACCAGAAAGTGCAAAGCTCCTTCTCAAATCCCCCTTATCTTTTACCACGCGCCTCCACCAAACTCTCTCTCTCTCTCTCTCTCTCTCTCTCTCTCTCTCTCTCGCCCAAGTCCATTAGATCTCATGTCATCACAATGTGAAAAGGGTTTTGCCTAATGCTCGTCAATGATAAGTCTTTATAACTATTAATAACAATCAAAATTCAACTTTGTTTTCTATTATCAAATCAATTTATCTTCAAAAATATTTGGGAACTATTCATATATAAATTATATTCTTTATTGTGATCCATTACCAAATATTAATTTATTCCTTTGTTTTGTACTTGTCATATTATAGTCAATTGAATATGTTGAATTCTTGTCAATATATCAGTTTTGTATAATGAGCAAACACATCATCATGGGCATCTTATGAAGGCCGTGCCACTCAACACGAGAGAAGATCCAATCTACTGCAAACGGTTTTAATTGTCTTTGTCAATTGCTTAATAGATGATCTCGATGTAACTATTGATAACCTTCCTAGAATTGCAAAGTAAAATATGTTAGTATCTACATTCAATCTGCCCTCATCTATTTGTTGAACAATTTAAATTTTTGAAGCTTTCAACTAGTGCTAAGTTATATTGTTTCTAATCATGCCTTCATGTCCATTTAAGAGTTAACCTTGTGAGTAGTTACGAAAGTGCATGTATATAGAGTTTGGTACCCATCCCATATTCTTCTCTCTCTCTCCCGCTTGCATGCTGGTACCAGCATTGAAACGGAAATAGTAAGCATGAGCGTCAAGGGCCAACTATGACTTCGTTTGTACCCTCTTCTTTCCTAAGGTATTTTTCTTTATGGGCTTGTGTATCTTTAATATGTGCACTAGGCTATGATAGTGTGATAATGTTGCTTTAATTTTTTCAGCGGGTTAGCTCGATTCCATAGAAGGTTTTACTTTCTGGGCACTTGTGTGTCTTGTTTGTGTCTGGGTTTGTTTGTTGTTCTACTTCTAGAGGTTAGGTTAGCTAAAGATCCAATTTTATTGCAAGTGACATTGGAGTTTTAGTTGTTGCTTTTTTTAGCCAGGACTCATGAGCAAATCATGCAATTGTTTTGTGTTGCTAGAGTTGTTTAAACACAAAATTTAGGAGTAATAGAGGAAGAGGGCATAGAGTTCACAAGGTTCCCATTAATGTGGCATCCTCTTGCAAAAACTCAGAATGCCCTAAAATGGAAAAGAAAGAGTTCAAAGTGGAGACTTGTGTTTTAAAACATTTGGTGCGAGACCATATTGGCCATTTGTCTTGTTGCGTTGATGCTGATCACCTCGCACATTGTGAATCTGATGTTTCATGCAAACTGTTGGTTCCTCTTTGTTCCTTCCTTTAAGTTGTGTAGGTAAGTGTAGGAGTCACAATGAATCATGCACTTAATTTTTTGATCTAGTCTCTGGTGCCAAAGCGACATATGCAAGAAGGAGGATACTATATCGAAGTCCTCAAAGTAGAATCAACATGTGAGGGAAATTAAGAACGGTAATAGTGAAGATGTATTGATTAGGGAAATTTCGAATGGGAAGATTACATCCATTCTTCACATAAGCCACATGTGAAGTAATTCACTTTAATGTGTTGTCTACTTCAATGCTGAGCATCTTATTCAACTTGCAGGACAATCGTATGCTATACTTCAAAATGAATAGGAGAGTGAGGCTATCTAAGTTGTTCGGCATCTATTGCAAAATATAGCAACTTGATGTGTAGACTATGTGGTTCCTCTACACAGGCAATTGCATTACTAGCAATCAAACCCCCCAACAAGTAAGTATCAACCACCTGGGATCAACTTTGACATAACTTATTAGTAGCATCACTTGAAATTCATTATGTATTTTGTTGTAACCTACCATTGTGATTGGAGGATCAAGCCGAAATCTGCGCTTTTGTCCACCAGTTGGAAGGCAGAAGACAATAGCACAGACAAGTCATGTGTTGAAAGGACATTTCTTCTCTGCTTTTTTTAGACATCCAATGAAATAGAAACCATCTAGGAAGTATGGAGGGATTTATGATATTTTGAACTACATTCTGTATATGAATCCTTGGACTTGTTCTCTTTTACCTTGATTCTTCATCCACTATCACGAAACAATACACCTACATGCATGTACTCTCTTCAACCAAAAACACAGCATGGGCTGCTAGGGTGCCAATAGAACATCGGACTATTAACTGCTGAAAAGCCATCCATCTTGCGACGATATAGCAATGAAGCACAATGCCAATTATAGTTCTTCAAGGGCACTCACATGGGCTCCCAAAAAGTGTCACAAGTAAAATTTTCCCGAGCAACCTCTCACCAATCCTTGTCAAACCACGTGAACATTTCCAAGTGTCTCGTAACTAGATGAGATGGCTAACATAACCATCATAAGGCCAATCAGAACTAAAGTGGGATGGTTTAGCCATTTTTTGTCTGTGTCATAGAAGGTCCCGCCCGAGTCCCCAATCCCTGACGCAGCCTACATTGTCGAGGCTCCTCTAGCTTGAAATAATTATTGAAATGCCCTTAAACTCAGTTTTACAGGTAATTATACTAAACAAGCGCAGAAACATGAAACTTAACAATTCGTTAAAATGAGGGGAATATTTATGATTTGTTACAAGTTTATAATACCACATATGTATATGATATATATCTTCTTTGTATGATGGAGAAACCCACTGCTATTTCCAAAGCCAAAATCCAGATTTTTTTTTTCCAATTACGTGCATAACTGGTACTAACGAATGATAATCAGATGATTTCAACACCATGCGTGAAATGGCAATTAAAAAGATCGGCATAATAACCATATTTAGTACTTATAAATTTCTGAATTTAAGTTAAATCAAATAAAAGGATACTTTCTCTTCCTTGTTGCACACACGAAAATACTTTTTTTTTTTCTGGTGAAAGAGAATTGGCCTTGAATGCATAACTAAATATTTAATCAATAATAATCCGATATTATGTTGTACTATTAAAGTCTCTTTTCTCATTAGCGACGAAAAACGACCGCCGGCTCTTCAAACAAAATCTTTCCCCAGAAACGGGGGACGACGTGGCGGGCTTGAAACTACAAACGAAACCAAACGACACGACCACAAACGACCGCAACTGCAGCCTCTCCCTCTCTCCAAATCGAAGGCTCGCAGAGCAGCTGTAGCTTCAACTTCTACTTCACTCGCACTCGCTCGCTCGCTTCTTCTTCATCTCTCCCCAGAAGTCATCATGGTACTGGCAAGCGTGCAGGGCTTGCTTCAATGGAGTCCTCCTCTCTCGCCTTTCAAATGCGCGCGTAACCCCAAGAGGCAGCGAGCCGTTTCGGCGCGAATCTCCACCGACGACTCCCCTCCTTCCACACAGGAGAAGAAGAAGTCTCTCCCAGGTTCCCTCCTTCATCTGCTTATCTTCAATTGTGTTTTTATTATCCGTCGCAAATGCAAGAGCAAACTTGAATTGAGTGGGGATTCAAGTCATTTGCTTGTTGGTGGGACGGTAATTTTGTAGGTACCGTCAGTTATAAGCAGGTATAACGCATTAACACTTGTGGGTTGGTTTTTTTTGGAATCAGTGATTGCCCTTTTTAGTTCCCTTCTCAAATGCTTATGGGTTGGTTTTTGGTTTTGATCCAGATTGCGTTTGTTATCACTGCTGAAATAGCTATTTGGAGAGTGTAGTATTGTTTGGATGGAATTTTTGCACTTGAATTGGGTTTCTTTGATAACGTGAAGTTGTGTATTTGGGTATCAGGGAAGCCTGAGGCTGATGTCGTGGTCATTGGAAGTGGTATCGCTGGTCTCTGTTGCGCTGGGCTACTTGCCAGATACAACCAAGACGTGCTCGTGCTGGAGAGCCACGACCAACCAGGAGGCGCTGCTCACGCGTTCGACATTAAGGGGTACAAGTTCGACTCTGGTCCTTCTCTGTTCTCTGGCTTCCAATCTAGAGGTCCTCAGGCAAATCCCCTTGCACAGGTAATCTGATTTCCATCACTCTAAGTTGCACTGTTTTGTTACTAGCATGAATTAAGTGCAGATTGTTTATGTTTATATAGCTGCTTTTCCATTGGTATACTCCTGTATCGTTTCCACCTCTGGATGATATTAATAGATTACAACATTTGCTTATGTATCAGGTGTTAGATGCATTAGGAGAGTCTGTTCCATGTGCTAAATATGACTCCTGGATGGTGTACATACCAGAAGGTGACTTTTTGTCACATATTGGTCCAACAGAGTTTTTCAAGGTGGATCCTTCTTTTCCCTGTGGTTTTGTATATCTATAACATCACATTCCATTGGACTTAGCTTTAGTGCATCCATGAATACATGAATGTTGTATCAGTTTTAAAAACGATACCTTACCAATTGCCAAATTCATCTATCTAATTGAAGATAGGACAGAATGGTGATTTCTCATGTTCTACTTAATGTGAAATGGATATGCTGATAGTCAGACAGCTGAGCCCAAGTTAGTTTGATTCTGATAATGTTCAGTTGTCAAGGATATGGATGTTAACGTGGAAAAAGCTGGTCATCCCTTTTAAATGGACAATAAGGTAGCTTAACACAGTGTCCTTAATGCCAAAACAATTTATGATGCAAAGCATTGTGGTGCGAATATCAAGGGGAAAGAATGTCTTTACATAGTTTTCCCAGATGATGATAAGTGTGTCTGGCATGAGCTGAACATAATTAACTTAAACAATGGAAATGCTCACTGTGGCAAAAGATGATTACCAAGCTGTTATGACGAAAGCATTCATTGAGCCGACTGCCATGGCCAAGAATGTAAAGATTGTCATTTCCTTTAGGTATACTGAGGAATTGGACATGCGTAACCAAGATATCTTATGGAGGATCTTTTAGATACTTGTAGTGGTGGACTGAAATCTTTTTGTTTGAGGTAGAGAAGTCTTGTCTGGATTGAACAGTACCTCATGCATGTGTTGACAGATCTCAGTGTAATTTAAGGAGCGTCGTAATCTGCATCGTAGGCTACAAACCCAGGGAACATTCAAAAGAGACAGCTGTAGACATAGAATTGACTATGATTGCTTCATATGTTCTTGTAAGAATTTATGTGATGGCAATTTGTGAACCTGGTAATATTCTCTGCAGATCTTCAGTCAATGCCCATGATGTTTTAAATTTTATAGTATGTTTCTGCTTATTCTTTTAATTAAATCTTTATCCAGGACCTCGAGAAGTATGCAAGTCAAAATGCCGTGCAAGAATGGAAAAAGCTCATGGTATCTCCTGTTCTGTTCTGTCTCATTTGTAAAGAAAGAACAAGATGGCTTTGTAGATTCAAATGCGAAAATAAGATTTTAGAATGGTTTATAAGCAAAAGTACTTACTATTGATGTTGACCTCTGAGAAGTTGATTTAAATTGGAACATCTGAATTTAATGCTTGTTTACAATTTATCAGTGACCATTATGATAAAACGGTACTCTTACGCTACATTTTATCTGTAATGAATGTGTTTGTTTGAATTTGAAGGGTGTGCATCTTTTTCTGTTGGTTTGCTGCTATTCATCTTTTCTTAAATAATGTAAATTTGCAGGATGCAGTGCTTCCAATGTCCGCAGCTGCGATGGCTCTACCTCCACTATCTGTTCGTGGTGATTTGGGTGTCCTTTCCACTGCTGCCGCTAGATATGCTCCTTCCTTGTTGAAATCTTTTATCCAAATGGGACCTCAGGGTGCCCTTGGTGCGACAAAGCTTCTTAGACCCTTCTCTGAAATTATTGACTCATTGGAACTAAAAGATCCTTTTATAAGGAATTGGGTGGACCTTCTTGCCTTTCTTCTTGCGGGGGTGAAATCTAATGGTATACTCTCAGCAGAGATGGTAACTATGACCTTTTTAAATATTAAAAAGCTCCTAAGATTGGTCATTGTTATCCTCGGGATGTCCATATTCTCTTTCACGAACTTATATGATACAAGTTCTGCTTGTGTAACTAGTTCCATGTGAATAGCCTGTTCCCATTGTAACAGTATATGAAATGATTGGCCCTAGTCCTCTTTTGAGAGTATTTTCTGGTAGTTATATAGATTGTGATAAATTGATTTGCAAACTTTAAAACCTCGAAGCATGCACCGTGTTGCTCAGTGAATTAAATCTTTACCCACTTGATAAAGTTTTAGAAGTTAAGTATCTGTTATTGAATAATTTAGGAGGATAGTCAATCATTTGGAGCTTTTATGTTCTACCACATTATGCAGTGTTGTGAGTTGCTTTCAGGTGTTGTTTACCATCTTGCAGAAACTACAGCTCTAGCAACTTCTTTAGTAAATAAATGATGGGGTGGTGCTCAAATGGTTATGTTGAATCCTGATGTTAACAAGAGAGATATTCTCCTTTCCATGCAGTTATTCCTGCTGTCCTGAACTGATTAATTTCTGAGTTCTTGCATGTAACCTCTACTATTTGAAGTTTCTAGCTGGCTGGTTGTTTATCAACAAATTGCTTGGATGCCTTAAATATGTATATCCACCCTTCTGAGGGGGTGACACCTTATATCTGCACTTTTCAGATATACATGTTTGCCGAGTGGTACAAACCTGGTTGCAGTCTTGAGTACCCTCTTCATGGAAGTGGAGCTATTGTTGATGCCCTCATCAGGGGAATGCAAAAATTTGGTGGACGGATTTCTCTCAGGAGTCATGTGGAAAAGATTGTTGTTGAAAACGGTCGAGCCATTGGAGTCAAATTAAGAAGTGGTCAAGTGAGTGGACTTTTTAGGGAAACTTCAAGACTTGAAAATTTTTTTAACTGGATTTTATCATAAGATCAACACAAATTAATGAACTGCATCTGGGATATTGCAGTTCGTGCGTGCCAAGAAAGCTGTCGTCAGCAATGCATCTATGTGGGACACTTTAGGTTTGTTACCTGAGGACATTATCCCAAAGTCGTATTCAGATAGGGTTAAGAGGACTCCCCAGTGCGAATCTTTCATGCATCTTCATCTTGGTTTTGATGCTGAGGTGAGCATTGCAATTATTCTAGGGACAGTTTTCTCAGTTCCACTTGGTCTGTCTGCTTTATAATTTCGCAGGATGCCGAATGTCCTTTTTCCTTTTATACTTTCTCAAGCATTACACAGCAAAGGGAAAAAGGTTTTGGCATACATGATGTAGCCTCCCTACACTTCATACTCTGTATGTAACCACATTGCAACATGTTGCACACTTTATCGAGTACTCTAATTCTGCATCCGCTTAGTTTTTTATCTTCCTGCTGATGAAGGCTATCTGGAATTTCTTGATGATGCATAAGTTTCCAATCCAAATCTCTCGAGGGCTTTACTTTATGAGTTTTTTTTGTCATTAGATTTGCTGTGCTTCTTCACTTTCACACACTGAAGCACAGTGGAATTAGTGTGCAAGCGTGCAGAGAGAGACAGAGAGACAGAGAGAGGCGACATACTGGAGATATTTCTGGCAATAGCACCTCATGTTCCTTGCTATCTTAGGGTCTAATTATGAGTTTCTTGTCCTGCTTAGTGTTTTGCTTCTTTTTTTTAGGGCTAGTTGCTTTATTTTGTCTTTGTTGTTTCAAAATTTATTTCGTCTGTGAAGCTCTTTAGAAAATCTGTTCCTTCCCAGGGTATACGTGAGGATTTAGGAATTCATCATATAGTTGTGAATGACTGGGAAAGAGGAGTCGATGCCGATCAGAATGTGGTTCTATTATCTGTACCAAGCGTACTTAGTCCAGATCTGGCGCCGCCAGGGAAACATGTTTTGCATGCATACACCCCTGGCACGGAACCATATGAACTCTGGGAAGGACTCGACCGCAGCAGCGCTGAGTACAAGAAACTGAAGCTTGAAAGATCAGAGGTATTTCTACATAGATCTGCTCCTCCTCATCGAGGAGCTGGTAAAACTTTCAAGTCAAGGGCAGAAAGACCCTAATTTGTGCATTAATCCACCAGGTTACGTGGAGAGCTGTCGAGCGTGTACTCGGACCAGGATTCAACCGGGACAAATGCACGGTGAAGTTGATCGGAACTCCATTGACACATCAAAGATTTCTTCGTAGAAACAGAGGAACATACGGTCCAGCTATTCAAGCAGGTAAGGACTCTTTCCCCGGACATTCAACCCCTATCCCTCAGCTTTTCTGTTGCGGCGATTCTACTTTTCCGGGCATCGGGGTCCCTGCTGTTGCAGCCAGCGGTGCTATTGTGGCCAATACATTAGTTTCCGTGAGTCAACACTCGGAGCTTCTCGATGCTATTGGGATCTAATTGCTCCTGTGAATTTCCTTCTCTTATCCTTATAATTCCCTATAGATGTCGGTACCGTCCTGATCGTTAGATCTTGTCTAGTCCTTCCTCGAGGTCTCTTAATATGCTCTTAAATTCTTTCGATTGAATGACTTGTATTTACAGAAAGAGATCGGATGGATATGCGCACTGTGAACTGTAAAAAACATGTTTGTACACTATGGAATTCTATAATATGACCGTTGGATAAGTTTGGCGTGCGCTAATTATGTTTATTACATGATGCACAAACTTCTTTGGGCATCTTACAAATGTGAAGAAGACAAATGACCTCGGTCTTGTCCTTCGTCATATGAAAGATAACTATAATGTTCGTTTATTTCATATAATCCACTTTCTAAAGTTTTGCATTTTTTTTACTTCTAAATTTGGAGCATTGAACTTTCAATTCGATTAATGCGAACTAGCCTATTCACGTGCCTTGAATTGAATAAGACATCCACCATAAGGGAAGGAGCATGGTTTTTAAGAGTCAATTGACTCGAAAATAATTAGATTGTCACAACTAAATAAAACAATTGACTAGAGCAAAAAAGGAAGAAGGGATTTGCTCGCAGCTCTCTCTCTCTCTCTCTCTCTCTCTCTCTCTCTCTCTCTCTCTCTTCAAAGTAAAAAAGGAAGAAACGATCATACTTGAGTCCGATTGCAAGTCTTTTTTAGGTTGGGTTTGACGGTTAGGGTAAAATTTAGGGAAAAGTGCCAAAAAAGTCCTAAACCTTTTGCCTTTGTGTCGATTTAGTCCTAAACATTTTTTTAGTGCCGATTCAGTCTTAAACTTTTTTAAGTTGTGCCAATTCAGTCTTTTCCGGTCAATCGATTTTGTCGGATCTTCTTTGATTGGACGGCAAGGCGGCTGACATTAGCGATCGATCTGGCGCGTGGACAACATTTAATAAATTTTTAATTTTTTAATTTTTAAAAATTATATATTTAAATATTTTAAATATTTTATTTTTTTTCTTTTATTTTTTTCTTTTTCCTCAGCCGGTCGCCAAGGTCCGCGATCGAGAGGCGACCTCTAGCGAGGCGAGGCCGGCCTCGCCGGATCGGCGAGGTCGAGCCTCACCCATGGCCGGCGAGGTCGGCCTCGCCCTCGCCCTCGCGGAGGTCGCCTCCGGCCGGTCGCCGGACCTCGGCGACTAGCTGGAGGAAAAAGACAAATATATATATATATATAAAATATTTTTTTAAGATAAAAATATTATTAAATATTATTAAATATTGTCACGTCGGCGCCGTCAGCCACGTCGGCCGCGGCGTCTAGTCGGCAAGATCCGGCTAAAATTGGTAGGAAATGATTGAATTGGCACAACTTAAAAAGGTTTAGGACGAATCGACCAAAAAAGGTTTAGGATTAAATCGCGCAAATAAATTGCAAAATGTTTAGACTTTTCTCAAGACTTTTCCCGTAAAATTTAAGATATAGCAAAATTTATCGTATCCCATATTTGACGCATGCTTAACAAAAAATAAAGTAGGAGATAAATAAGATATAAGCTAGATAAAATTATCTCATAAAAGAGATGAGATAAAGGTAAAAAAGATTTCTAATATATGTAATAAAAAAGGTTTTTTTTTTTGCAAATTAAAAACTTCTTAAATTAACAAATTTAAAATTATATTCAATATAAATAATCTTTGAATCCTAATAAAAGAAATTCAAAATAACAAGCAATAATTTTTTAAATTAAATTTAATTTATTTATATATTCAAATTTAATTCAATCTTATAATATAAAACTCAATATACAAAAATATATTTATATTTATTACGTATTTTAGTATATTAGTACAGTTTTCTATCAATAAAATTTTAATAGAGAATGAAGGAAGGGGAAGAAAGAAATTAAAAAAAATAATCAAAAAAAAAGAGGAAAATAAAATACAAATAAAGTTGACAAGAATGTTTGAGAGATTTTAATCGTCTTCATTTGTAAAATTTGTGATTAATTTATGTTGATATGACATTTTAATTAAATGATATAACGTGAATATATCCAACTTTATTATTATAATCACTAAATAGTGGATATGATATAACCAAATTTCTCGGATTTCATATCATTTCGTATTTAATTCTATCATATAAGATATCTAGACAACCAAATGTAGCTTAAGTTCATGAAATTAATAGCTCAAGTAAGTGTAATAGGGAAGCACATGCTCTTTTCGTGGAAGCTCGCAAGACCATGGGCCGGTTCAAGCAAGTCTCTTTAACCCATTGTACAAGAGAGTCCAATAGTGTGGCGGAGTAGATCTATAAGGTATAATATCAATTAAAAACTCTACCTGCTAATTGGGCAATCCATCGTCCTCAAGCTCTTTGGAATCTTCTTTGTTTTGATGTCCCAGTTGCGGGCTTTGGTGTTTGAGTACTTTTAGATATAATCAAATTTTATTTGAGCAAAAAAATAAAAATAAAACAATTGACCATTCAGTCAATCCCATTGACGTCAATTTTGGGAAGATTGTTGTATTGTCAAATTTACAATAAGGTGTAATTATACCCAATAGCTGTGACTCTCAATGCCTTGCAGATAGATGAAACATCAAGGTATTTTCGGCATAAATCATCCATTGAAACTATATCAATTGCATACAAACTGCTTATTAATTTCGATACAAGTCAAAAGCTTGGACTTTATCTATTCGTAGGAGTTATAGAATTTCTTTTATGAACAATATGTTTCTAGATCTCTACACCTATGTCTGTAAATAGTAACAAAGATGAATTGTGATAGTTTTCTTAAAATTTCGGGGTATCTATTTGAATAATAAGCTGGTGAGTTTGTCATTTGAAAACTACCATATATCGCGGCTTACTTTTTGAGTACTAAAAAGCTTTGGACAATTCATTCTTAAATTGTATATTTACAAAATATGCTTAGATGTTTTTTTTTTTTGCTAAGCAAAAAAAAAAAAAAAAAAAAGATTAGAGTATAGTTGGCATTGCTCATTATTTTGTGGTTTTTGGTCTAATGGCATTTTGGCAATTTGGGGGGACACAGAGAGAGAGAGAGAGCAGCCAAATTTCAGAAGCACCTCGACCTTTCCAACAGTCATGGCAGACCCAGATCGTTCTCGAATTCTCCCATGTTTCGACACTCTTCTATATTACACTCTCTTGGTCCTTCTCGCTGCTCACGGCAAACTCGACTCTGCAAATTCAACCCTCGCCAAAAAAAGAAATTATCTTTTTGAATTGCTGCCCGTTTGTTCACTGAAAATTCAAAGGAGAGAAGAGAAAGAACAGAGAAATTATTTTTGGCTGTTCTGTCGCGGTTTTGGCCTTTCGGGTTGGCGTATTCAACCGCAGAAATGGCGTCCTGCACGGCTCAAATCCATAGCCTGGGTCTAACTCGAACTGGGTCGTCTTCAAGAACCCCCAAGAGAGCGGATCGCCGATCAAGTTGGTTGTTTTTCGGCGAGTCTCTGGATTCAAGAAAGCTCTCGTTCTTGAAGCTCAGCGCCAAAGGTCCGAATACAAGAAGGAGGAGCAGCGTGGGGCCGGTGAGAGTGGTGAGCGAGAAAGTGGTGGGCATCGATTTGGGGACGACGAACTCGGCGGTGGCGGCGATGGAGGGAGGGAAGCCCACCATTGTGACCAACGCCGAGGGGCAGAGGACCACACCCTCCGTGGTGGCGTACACGAGAAGTGGTGACCGGCTGGTCGGGCAGATAGCGAAGCGGCAGGCCGTGGTGAACCCGGAAAACACCTTCTTCTCGGTGAAGAGGTTCATCGGGAGGAAGATGTCCGAGGTGGACGAGGAGGCCAAGCAGGTTTCGTATAAGGTGGTAAGGGATGAGAATGGGAATGTCAAGTTCGAGTGCCCTGCTATTGGCAAGCAGTTCGCTGCTGAGGAGATTTCTGCTCAGGTATACTCCATTGTAGTCTTTTTATTAGTTCTTTGTTTTTTTTTTATTAGTAGCTGCAGATAGGAGGATGTGTTGTTGATATGGCTGTTAATAATTAGTGTCCTGCAATCATATTTGTTTCGGTGACTTGTATCATTTCATGTCATTAACGAAATGTTTTGGCGTGTGTTTTTATTAGAAACGAGTGAAGACGTGTCAACTCATGGTATGTTCGGGTTTGTTGAGTTGTTCTCATTAAATTCGTGTCGTTTCAATACCCTAGCCGTTGGTTAGTCATGGCGGGCTGATAGAACTCCTCTGTGATATAAGTTTGTGTGAAGAAAGATTGAGGACTTGTGGTTTTGTTGCTGCCGTGGATGGTAGTTCAGTTTGCAATTGGAGGATAGCTGAAGACTATGGAAACAGGACAGCTGCATTTACTGTGAGGCCAAACTCAAAGCTTGTGTGTTCTTCTCAATTGTGGTCGGGGGTCGTGGGGTACTGATTTTGATTGCTGGTTCATGATATAAATTCTCAGTTAAAACAGAGTTTAGAACATTTAAAATTAGGTCAGTTGGAGCTGTGTGTTTAGCTGGTGTGGGTCTCTCTTTTTCGTGATCGGACCGCAGGACAAATTGCATGGTGGCCAGCTTGTTCAGCTTGTTAAAGGGAGAGTCGTTCGCTTAAGAGTACAGGGTTAATTAATGAGTTCCGGGATGCCAAATTGTTCTTTTTTTTGTTGATGATCTTGTGTGATCTTAGCTGCTAAGTATAATGTATTTTGTAGGTCATAAGCATGAGCTATGCACCCAATCTTCAAAGATTGAATGTTTCATTCTTCATGATCTATGTTTATGTGTTGACGTGGTTTGATTGTGGTGATACTGGAAACTGGTTTCTTTTTCAGTTAATGTGCTGATTGATAGTCGGCTTGAGTATACGGTCTAGACACTGAATTGTAACATCATAACACATTGGATGTAGGTGCTGAGAAAACTTGTGGATGATGCTTCAAAGTTTCTGAATGACAAAGTAACTAAAGCAGTGGTCACTGTTCCTGCTTACTTCAATGACTCACAAAGGACCGCAACAAAGGATGCTGGACGTATTGCTGGCTTAGAAGTGCTTCGCATTATTAATGAACCTACTGCCGCATCGCTGGCGTATGGGTTTGAAAAGAAAAACAATGAGACCATTCTGGTGTTCGACCTCGGTGGTGGAACTTTTGATGTCTCAGGTACACTAATAGTGATAGAACATCACAAATGTCTTTATTCATTCCAACAACTGGGTGGAACTGCTTTGATTGTCGCTTGCTGTCATTTGTGTGTGTGATTTCATATGGACTTTATCATTCTACTCGCTATGTAGTTCTTGAAGTTGGAGATGGAGTCTTCGAAGTGCTTTCAACATCTGGAGACACACATTTGGGTGGCGATGACTTTGACAAGGTATAGATGAGCTTTCTTGCTCTTTTTTGACTGTCACTGGTCCCCCTTACACAACTTCCTTTTTGTAAATCATATTAGTTCTGAATGTGTACTTTAATTATGCAGAGAATTGTGGATTGGATAGCAGCAGACTTCAAGAGGGATGAAGGTATAGATCTTCTGAAGGACAAGCAAGCCCTTCAAAGGTTGACTGAGGCTGCTGAGAAAGCTAAGATTGAATTGTCATCTTTAACCCAGACGAACATCAGGTATTACCATGACCAGGAGAGATGCATATGCACCCCCGACACTCTCTCATTCTTGTCACTGATGACAATCTCTATTTGTCCAGCTTGCCGTTTATTACTGCCACTGCAGATGGACCAAAGCACATTGAAAAGACACTGACAAGGGTCAAATTTGAGGAGTTGTGTTCGAACTTACTTGACAGGTAGACGATTTGTCTTGTAAGTGGAGAGCTTTGTCTTGTTGTAAATGCTTTAATTAATATTGTTTCTGTATATGGGTTTGCAGCCCTGTGGTGCCCAATAGTAATCTTTTCTTTTACCTATCAAAAAATAAGGTATCTGAGATGAAGTCGTATCTGTGGGTTTGTTCTCATGCACCCTGATGCTTCATGGCTTCTATAGTTTTCGTACGTACTTGGGTAATTTTGATTGCAATAGATGCTTGTTATGTCGTCAGTTTGTTGATAGTACTTATGTTTCTTTTGCAGGCTTAAAACACCAGTTGAAACTGCATTAAGAGATGCTAAACTCACCATCAAGGATCTGGATGAGGTCATCCTTGTCGGAGGTTCGACACGTATCCCAGCCGTGCAGGAGCTTGTACGGAAGATGACTGGGAAGGAACCCAATGTCACTGTCAACCCCGATGAGGTTGTTGCACTTGGAGCTGCTGTTCAGGTTTGTTAAATATCTTCAAAGAATTCTCTGTATATTCAATAATTATTGTTAGTTCGTACTTACTTTGAACTGAAATTCATGTACTTCTTTAATTCAGGCGGGTGTTTTGGCTGGAGATGTTAGCGACATTGTTCTTTTAGATGTGACACCACTATCTCTTGGTTTGGAGACACTGGGTGGTGTCATGACCAAGATCATTCCAAGGAACACAACTCTCCCGACTTCTAAATCAGAAGTTTTCTCTACTGCAGCCGATGGTCAAACTAGCGTCGAGATTAATGTCCTCCAAGGGGAGAGGGAGTTTGTTAGGGATAATAAATCTCTCGGCAGCTTCCGCCTTGATGGTATCCCACCAGCTCCTCGAGGTGTCCCTCAAATTGAGGTCAAGTTTGATATCGATGCCAATGGAATTCTCTCTGTTACTGCTGTGGATAAAGGAACTGGAAAGAAGCAAGATATCACTATTACTGGTGCCAGCACTTTGCCTGGTGATGAGGTAAGATCATTTTCATAAATCGACAAATGAAATCAGACATGAAGTTGCGTCCTCTTATTCCATGTTGTCTAGTTTGATTTTACAGATGATGTGGATGTTCTGGTTGATCGTTGCAGGTAGAAAGGATGGTGAAGGAAGCGGAGAAATTTGCAAAGGAGGACAAAGAGAAGAGGGACGCCATAGACACGAAGAACCAGGCAGACTCGGTGGTGTACCAGACCGAAAAGCAGCTCAAGGAGCTGGGTGACAAGGTCCCTGGCCCTGTGAAGGAGAAGGTTGAGGCCAAATTGAAGGAGCTCAAGGATGCGATGTCAGGTGGTTCGACCCAAGCCATCAAGGATGCGATGGCTGCGCTTAACCAGGAGGTGATGCAGCTTGGTCAGTCTCTGTATAGCCAACCTGGTGCTGCTGGTGCAGACCCAGCACCAGGTGCCGGAGCCAGGTCTTCAGACTCCTCTAGTGAAACGGGCCAGGATGGAGATGTCATCGACGCAGATTTCACTGACAGCAAGTGAGAGAACAGAGGTTGGATGCACTGTGGTTTCTTCAGCTCATTCTCGAAGTCGAATAAATGATCATTGCTGGTCGAAATTCTAGTGTTAAACCTTTGAGTAGGAGAATCGGTATATACGTGTACAGGAAGTGGAAGATGGAAGTTTCCTTTTTTACGGTTTTCTCTTGACTAAGAGGTCTATATAATATACGGAAATCTATTTGCGCAAGTGAGATTTTGAGATTTTGTGCTCATGAAAATATAGTCCGGATCCAACTTTTAGTGCAGTTGCTCCGCGCGTATGTGTTTTAACCATTTTTTCACTATTTGTATGTCATAATAAATATCTGGAGTAAGCACCTGAGACATTAGAGAAATGTTGCCCCTAAATGTGGATAAACGAGGGTAAAAATGATTATGTCAAAATTACCTTTATCTCTTTAGTTTCAATTATGATCTTAGGTGAGTTAAGGGGCTTAGTTGCAATTATAATTTTTAGGTAAGCTGAGGGTGTAATTCATGGTGTAAGTTCATAATATTGGTGTGATTCTAGGTAATAAACCACCTCTTGGAGGTGTTATCACCAAAATAAGGGCCAGTGGTGGCTATGAATTTCATTTTCACTAGATGCTATTAGTTGATAATTTAAACTCTGGTTTTATTATAAGAAAGTAAATAAGAGGTGTGCAATACTCTGATACCATCTCTTGCAGTTAAATTTGAAAGTACAAGTTACTAAGTGGATCCAAGCCCTAAGACCATTATAAATCCAAAACAAGCAAAGTCAGGTATTCTAAAATTATGTATAGTGTTATGAAATACACAAATGAATATTTATTATATTTATCTTATTCAATGTACTTATTATGGTATATTTGTATCATCCATATATAATGAACGTTCATCTCACTATCCAATACATATATCATTCGATACATTGATATTAATGATAAGTACATTCTTATTTTCCTATAAATAGAAGCTTAGTTTTTGTAATAGATATAACAGTGATATACTGGAAATAAAATTATTTCATCTGACTTTTTCTATGATCTATGGTGTCTGATTTTCTTTACTCAATCTCTCTATTCTCTCCATTATATATTTGCAATGCAATATATTACAACATATAGCTTGTTATTGTGGATTTATAGTCTAATTTTTGTGTTTCGATGACTCATGCATTGCTGGCAAGTGAATTTATTTCTTGTTTTAGTTTCTATTTTTTTAGTCTTCGGTTCATATTATTATTTTTTTTCATTAATGACCAAATCTCGCTATGTCCTTGAAGCCCACAGCTAACCCCATCAATTACGGTACTTTTAAATAGGATGCGTAACCATTAATTAATGTAACACATGCCCAAAGGATTCTTGGTTTAGAATGGAGTAGGTTTCTTTTAGCATCACTTCCTTTCCATTACTCCGTCTATTTTGTGAAAAATAAATAACATAGACAATATTTTCATAAAAATGATTATTTGTGTTACTTGAAGTAATTAGTTAATTAAAAGTATTTTTATTATTGGCAACAATTTATGTCTAAACACTTTTGTAGGTAATAAGAATATTTTTTGTTTATTCATTTTTAAAAGTGATATAAGCGATAAGTTTTCAAAACAATTTTTTTTTTTATATTCATTTTTTGCAAAATAAAACTCATCCTAATATGGCATTTGTCCGTCCCACATGCGCTAGATAGTTGACGAAAATGTTGATCCAAAGAAGGTATTATATCTTACTCTGTTTTACGTGCATTACATCATGATTTGTGTGTCGGCCGGCCACCCCGAGCAGCGTGCCAATGCTCAGGCCTCGTCATGTCCCTGAATCACGCCCGGATTGGTTACCAAGGAAGGCTTCATGGGGATCAGAGGTGGGACCCTAACCCGTAAAGGGCTTGGCCGGGTTTCCCAATGGGACTATTATCCCATACTACTCTCCCCTCACTTGCCTCTAAATAGCTTATGAGGAGGAGTCCTCCCGGGATAGTCATTTCAGGAGGGAGTAGTTTAAAGACCTGCTCAGGTCTACAAAATAAAACTCATCCTAATATGGCATTTGTCCGTCCCACATGCGCTAGATAGTTGACGAAAATGTTGATCCAAAGAAGGTATTATATCTTTCTCTGTTTTACGTGCATTACATCATGATTTGTGTGTTTTCTCATCATACTTTACTTGTTGTCACTTAAGAGTAGCAAATTTAACTTTGAAATTATTAAAAAGCCTGTTGATTTATCCTATACATCTATTGATTAAGAATCGAAACTTTATCTCTCTTTTTTCCCCTTATCTACACACATCCTTATAATTTCAGCGAAGCAATGCATTGAAAAGCATTCACTTTGTTATCGTAAATCCAGATTATCTTGACTTACAATTTCTAAGAATCGTTATCATTGTTATTGCAGATTAATTAGCTAGTTTCATGTCTATCATGCTATAAATTACTACTTTGCTGAAGCCTTGGAGCCTTGGATGATGTATATTATAATGACAAGAGATGCAAATTGTACTTCGGAATTGCCAATAAAATCATAATCCGGGTTTTAGTACACCTTTATTCCACTAATTACTTTGATAATTTCATGATTAATACTGATATTTTTCTTTTCGCAGCAACATGCAGAGTTCTTACCTAGTATAATCATACCAAGTTATTGTTTCGGCCTATGAGGTCAAGTGCCTATTTGTGATTGCTAGAGGTAATTAAGATATTAGAAGAGTGGCACTTCGTGGATTGTAATTATATCTAAACAGGACCAATGGGTACTTATTTAACTATTCCCATCTAATGACTACATATATACTAGTTTTAGGGCGCCCCACAAGAGAGTGTGATGTCTATGATTTTGGTGTAATTCTGTTGGAAAGTCTGACTAGAATGAGAGTCATAAACAAAAGTCGGCCTACTGGTTGACATAACCTTGTTGAATTTGGTCAAACTTAGGAAGGAAAAGAAATTTGTACAACTTGATGGATGCAAGGTTTAAAGAGTTCTTAGAAGAAGGTGTCCAAATTGCTTTTAAGTTGGTTACTCATCGTCTTAGCCGAGATCCAAAAGCTTGTCCCCGGATGAGTGAAGTTGTTAAAGTTTTGAAGGTTATCCAAGATCTTCCATATATAAGAAGTTCGTCAAATGTTCATAAAAGAGCCGAGAGTGATGACAATGAAATGTCATCTAAATATAACCATGGTTCAAGGAATGTAAGTCTTTCAATTCCGGATGGAATCAATGCAGATTAGTGCAACCACACCGTCAATATCTGGAAAGCCAATGGTAAACCACAACAATGTGTCTAGAAATAGCTGTCCTTCAATCCCATTTGCTTCCTTTTCTTCTCTTCCTTCATTGGTGCAGGAGTCTCGACTTTCATCTGGACATTCACTCTCGATTACTATAATGTTAATGGATTAAAATATAATGGGAGTT
This sequence comes from Eucalyptus lansdowneana, assembly GCA_017140395.1. Classification (NCBI taxonomy): domain Eukaryota; kingdom Viridiplantae; phylum Streptophyta; class Magnoliopsida; order Myrtales; family Myrtaceae; genus Eucalyptus; species Eucalyptus lansdowneana. Next base: position 5,710,230 of record CM029489.1, on the reverse strand, counting down.
ATGTAGTGTTTGTAAAGTAATCCTTTGAGAAGTTGCGGGGAGAAAGCTAAAATTGGCGACAACTAATGAGAAGTATGCTTAAGCTTCTAATCCTTTTTCCCTCGTGACCTTTCCTCTTTAGCTTTTCGATAATATATGGATTGCCCTTGATGGAGGAAATATCATATGCCGTGATTCATATTGTTTCCTGCTAAATTTCTTATGCTAGAGTTTTTCATGTTGTTGCATGTCTTTGATGTATGCTGTCATTTTCAATAATCATCTTGTTTCTCAGGTAACTCGGGCTTTTCGTTCATTTGGACTGCCAGTTCGTCTTCTTCTCTATAAGGTATCAGCCACGATATATTGGAAATCTTTTGGGCCAACATTTTCTGTTGAAACTAGTGTTGAATTTTCTTTATGCGAGACTGACCATTTAATGTAGGCAATTGTTTGTCCCGTGTGGCCCGCCCATAAGAATGGCATGGGCCAGGGCCCTGCCCGGCCCTAGAACAACCTAAATGGGCATGTTAACCACTCTTAGGACAGAGATTGGAATGCTGGTGCCGTGGCGCTTCCATTTCTTCTTTTAATTTTTTCCATTTTTCAGAAACTTTCTTTTCCTTTCTTTTCTTTTTCATTAGTTTATTTTGCTCATAAATAAATATAACACGTACTCTGTTGTAAAAGTTGTTATTTTTCCCTCCTACTTTTATTTTTCTTTCAATCTAACCAGTAATTTTCTTGCTTCTCTCATGTGAGAGTGCCTTTTCTTTTCGTAATTTGTAATCAATTTATTAATGCAGATGATTATCTTTTCCCTTATTAATATTCTTTTAAAAAATTTGGAACCCAATCCAATGTAAATTATTTAGTTATTCAGAGTCTACTAATTGCCTTGGGGCAAAGATTGACAATGCTTAAAATTGTAATCAAACGCATAATATAAGAGGAAGTGTGATGTTTTTTAATTTTAATATCAGTGAAAATTCAACAGACATTCTTTGACTAAGAATAAATAATGACGTTAAAATGATTTTCAGATTCAATTGTGTAACAAAATAAAATCATTTTTGTGCCGCATACCCTCGCTCTACCAAACATGCATGTGGCTTGTCTAGCCGTTTCATTGATGACCTATTCTTGTCTAGCCAACCTGGTGCTGCGGATGAAGGTCCAGCACCAGGCGCCGAAGCCAGGTCTTCGGACTCCTCCAGCGGAACAGGCCAGGATGGAGATGTCATTGATGCAGATTTCACTGACAGCAAGTGAAAGAACAGAGGCTGGGTGTCCTGTGGTTTCTTGAGCTTGTTCCTGAAGTTGAGATGATCATCGCTGGTCGAAATTCTAATGTTAAACCTTTAGGTGGGAGAATGAGTATATATGTGTACAGGAAGTGAGAAGACAGAAGTTTTCTTTTGTTGCGGTTTTCTCTGGACTAAAGGGTCGTCTAATATAGGGAAATCTTTCAGGCAGGTGAGATGGTGGAGATTTTGTGCTCATGAAAACATAGTGCAGATCCAGCTTCTGGTGCAGTCGCTCCGCGCATGTGTTTTTATGTTTTTATATTTTCAGATTATATATATTACATAATAGATCTCTGTAAGAGCAAGGTAGGATATTGTCAAAATGCTTTGTCTAAATTAATGGGTTATCAACTTCAAAGAGTGGATTCATTATAATTCATTTTTTAATTACTGAAAATAATTTTTAAATAAATACGAAATTTTCCCCAGTTTTTACACTATCTGCATTATATAACAAATCTATGGATTAAGAACCTGAGAAATTGTTAAGGTTTCAAACCTTAGAGCCCCTCTGGAGAAACGAGGGTTGGATCACTTTGTCAACGTTACCTCTTTTGCTTAGTTGTAATTATGATTCTTAGGTAAGCAGAGTCTTTTTCTTTGATGTGGTGGTATAATTTTTAGTATATGGTACGAAGTTTATAATATTGGTGTGATTCTAGGTGACCGGCCTCTTGGAGTTGTTATCACCATAATGAGGGCTATTGATGTGAATTTCATTCTCACCAATTGCTATTAGTCGCTAAAACTATGGTTTAACTATGGGTAAATAAGTATTATTCAATACTTTAATATCCTTTCTCATTTTCCAATTTAAAAGTTGAGTTGTCAAGTGGATGCAATCCTTAAGACCATTAAAATCCCAAAAGAAGCAAAGTTGGGTATTTTAACATTATACATAGCTTGCTTTTGTGGAATTATAGTCTAACTAATTTGGCGCTTTGATGACTCATGCCTTGCTGGCAAGTGAATTCAGTTTTTGTTGGTCTCTTTTTTTTTTATAAGTCTTTGGTTGATATTATTCTTTTCAATTGATGACCAAATCTCTGCTATGCCCTTCAAGCACCCTAATTGATGGGTAGGATGCACAACCATTAATTAGCGTAACACTGATTCATAACTAAATTTTTTCTTTATAAATATTTATGTTCTTCAACCCTACATGTCCAAAGGGTTCTTGGTTTAGAATGGAGTAGGTTTCTGTGAGTACTACTTAATTTCGATCGTTGATTTGTTTTTGTAGAAAATGAATAATTTAGAAAATATGTTCTTAAAAATGATTGTTTGTTTTAAAAGTAATTAGTCAATTGAAAGTATTTTTATTATTAACAACACTTTATATCTAAATATTTTTGTGGATAATGAGAATGTTATCTTTGTAAGCGATATAAGAGATGAATTTTAGAAGCAATGTTTTTTCAAAATTTTTATTTTATGCGAAATGAAACCCACCCTAAAGTTGTATTTATCCGTCCTGCACGCACAAGATAACTACCGGAAAATGTAGATCCATAGAAGGTATCATTTGTTTCTTTGTTTTACGCATTTGAGGTCTATTGTAATACACAATGATTTGTGTGTTTTCTCATTATATTTTTCTATTTATCATTTATGAGTATTAAGTTTGAAATTATTAAAAAGCCAGTTGACTTGTCCTATACATCTATTGATTAAGAGTCCAAATTTTTATTTTTTATTTTTTCCTTATCTACAGATATCCTTATAATCTCAGTGAAGCAATGCATTGAAATGCATTCACTATTTAATCGTAAATCCAGATCATTTTGACTTGACAATTTCTAAGAACCGTCGTCATTCATATTACAGATTAATTAGTTAGTTTTTTTTTTTTTTTGGTCATTAATTAGTTAGTTAGTTCGCTGAAGCCATGAATGATGCACATTATGATGATAAGAGATACAATATTGTATTTCGGAATTGCCAATAATATCATAATTTTTGCTTTAGTACTCTTTTATTTGACTAATTACTCTGATAATGTCATGATCAATACCGATATCCTTCTTCCCACGGCAACTAGCGGAGTTTTTACCTAGTATAAATACCAAGTTATTGTTCTAGCCCATGAGGTCAAGTACCTGTTTCTAATTGCCAGGGGTACTTAAGATATTTGAAGAATTGTACTTCGTGGATTGTATTTAATGTTTCCCATCTAGTGACTGCACATATACTAGTTTTAGGGCGCCCCACATTAGAGAGTGATGTCTATGATTTGGGTGTAGTTCTTTTGGAAATTCTGACTGGCATGAGAGCCATAGACAAAAGTTGGCCTACTGATCAACATAACCTTGTTGAATACGTTTGGCCAAATCTAGGAAGGAAAAGAAATTTGTACAAATTGATGGATGCGAGGCTCAAAAGGGTTCTTAAAAGGAGGAATCTAGATTGCTTTTAAGTTGGTCGCTCGCTGTCTCAGCAAGATCCAAAAGCTCATCCCCGGATGAGTGAAGTTGTTAAAGTTCGTCAAATATTCAGAAAGGGGGAGAACAATGGTAGTGAAATGTCATCTAAATATAACCACGATTCATGGTGCATTTGGGAAGACTTTTGGGGAAAGTCTTTAGGAAAATGCAAAGACTTTTAAGTTTGTGTATTTCAAAATGCAAACTGTGTTTAGTCAATTGTAGTTTGAAAGCCCTTTGTGAAGTACCTTTGAGCAAAATGATGTTTGGGGGACAAAGGACTTTTGTGATAAAAAAATATCAAAAGAAAAATAAAAAAAATTTGACCGGCAAGGGCAGGTGGCCGCTGGTGACCTCCAGCGACCCCAGATCTAGGGCGACAAGGTCGCGCGTGTCGCATGACGCCGCATCGACCTCTGGCGACCACGGATTTGGGGCGGCGAGGTCGTGCGCGTCATACAATGCCGTCTCGACCTCTGGCGACCCCAGATTTGGGGCGGCGAGGTCGCGCGATGCCGCCTCAACCTCCGGCAACCTAGATCCAAGGCATCGATGTCGCGAGAGGACCTCGTCGCCCTGGATCTAGGTCGCAATGGGGTCGCATGACCTCACCGCCCTTGGATCTGAGGTGGTGAGGTTGTGGGAGGTCGCGCGACGCCGCCGCAACCTAGATCTGAGGGCGGCTAGGTCGTGCGACTCGGATTGGGGGTGGCAAGGTCCTCCCGTGACTCTGCCGCCCCAGATCTGGGTCACGGCGACCTAGACCTCGCCGCGACCCAAATGGCGCGGCGGTTGCATGACCTCATCGGTGGTCACCTGACTCTCCGACGTAGGTTGTCATGACCACGCCGGCGTCCCTCTAGCCATCGCTGGCCCCTCGTAGTCAAGAAGAACCAAACTGGCCACACTCGACGAAAAAGATGAACAGTGTCTCCTCACAAGGGCAAAGAACGGAAAAACAAAAAGTTTGTAGGGATTATTTCGGTATATATATATATATATATATGAACAGTGTCTGCATGGGCATGCCAAAAAAGCCGAAAGCCTTCACAAGGCTGGCATTCTCCAAATGGGGGTTAAAATTTTTTTGCCAAACACTCCTACATTAGCCCAAAGATTTTTAGGGGCTCAAAGATCCTTGGCAAAGTGGTTGCGAAACGCAGCCTCAAGTATTGTAAATCTTTCAATTCCGGAAGGAACCAATGCAAGCGAGAGCAACCAAACCACCAATCTCTGGAAGCCAATGGTAAACCAAAGCAATATGTCCAAAATAGCTTTCCTCCAATCCCATTTGTTCCATTTGTTTCCTTTGCTTATCTTTCTTCATTGGTGCAAGAGTCTTATCTTTCATTTGAACATTCGCTCCTGATTACTACAATGTTGATCGATTAAAATATAATGTGAGTTATGTAGTATGTGTAGAGTTATCCTTTGACATGGCCAGGTGGATCGATGGTGGTGGTGGCGGCGGTGGCGGCAGCAAGGGATTCTCCAAGGCCATTTTGACCACCCTTGTAGAAAAAAAAAGGGAGAAAAAGAAGGAATTGAAAGAGGACATTAGCCTTTGATGGCACTATGACCATGTTGAGACATAAATTATTACATATATTCATTAATCTTAGGTGGGTATTTATATATCCAAGTGTACTTTCTAGAAGATTTACGTGTAGGAAAATAAATACATAAAATAGAAAACTTTCAAACTTTTAAAGATAAGATTTTAAAACTTCCAAATTTGATAGCGCTATATTTGGTTGATAAAACCTAAAATGGCGATGAGTAATGAGAAGTATTTTTAAGCTTGTGCTCCCTTTCCCTGTGTTACCTTTCCTCTCTAACTTTTTGATAATATGGATCACCCCGATGGAGGAAATATCATGCGCCTTGCTTACGTAGTTTTTTCTTGCTAAATTTCTTATGCATGAGCTTTTAATGTTTTGCGTGCCTTTAATGTACGCTGTCATTCTTAATAATCATCTTGTTGTAATTCTGTTTCTCAGGTAAGCAGGGCTTTTCGTTCATTTGAACTATTAGTTCGTCTTCTTCTGTATTAGGTATCAGCCACGATATTATTGGAAATCTTTTGGGCCAACATTTAATGTTAGTTTTGAATATTCTTCATTCGAGACTGACCATTTAATGTAGGCAATTGGCCCGCCCAAAACATATAGTATGGGCCGAGCCCATGGGCCTTCCAGCCCAAGCACAAGCTAAGTGGGCCTGTGATAACTCCTAGGACAGGGATTGGAATGTTGGAGCCGTGGCGCATCCATTCCTTCTTTTAATTCTTTTCCATTTGTCAGGAATTTTCTTTTCCTTTCTTTTCTATTTTTTAGTTTAGTTTGCTCATAAATAAATATGAAGCGTGCTCTATTATGAAAGTTGGTTTTTTTTCCTCATCCTCTTTTTCTTTTTATTTCAATCTAATAAGAGATATTCTTGCTTTTCTCATGTAAGAGTACCTTTTCTTTTTGAAATTTGTAATCAATTTATTAATGTGGACAAATTTCAATTAAAGGCTCGAAGTGTCCTCATTTTCTTAAATAATGACATGAAATGACTTAAAGTGCCCATATTAATCTCAAAGAATAGCATGAAGTGATGTTAGTTTCAAATAAAGATCTAGTCTCGCTAGTTGCCAAAAAATTTAGGCTAATTAGGGATATTTTAGTTCAAATACAATTTAATTTAAATTAAATTAGATTATACATTTAAAACATTTAAAAAAATAAAAAAAGAGATAGAAAACACAAGTGTGAGGGTGCTCCCTTCGCTTGTGGTCGCCACCCCATTGCCGGTGGGGCAACGACAAAGGCTAGTGGGGTCATCAACACCTAAGGGACGACGAGCGACCTTAGTCGACTAGAGATGAGGGCCAATAGGTAGGAGAGGGCGGCGACCCTCTCCCAATCTGGATGAGGGCCCTCTGGCCTCATTAGAGGCGGGAGAGGGTGGTGACCTTCTCCCAAATCTGGAGGAGGGTCACTTGCCTTTGCCCTGTTTAGGCGATGATCTCTAGCTATTGCGTAGGCTTGGTGACCCTCATCCAGTTGCCTCTCTCACCTGTAGTTGGCTAGGGTCGCTAGTGCTAGCCCTCCCATAGGCATCAATGACCCTGCCAGCCTCATCGCCACCTCACCTATGATGGGGTGACGACCACAGGTGGAAGGGTGCACCCTCTTTCCCTGTGTTTTTTTTTTCCTATAGTTTTTGTAGGTTTTTAGAAAAAAAAAAGGAAAAAAAACTTAAAAAATTTAAAAAGACAAAATTGCCCTTCACATTTGGTGAGTTCATGCCCTTCTTTGAAAATTGGTATATGTATTTTATGTACTTATTTGAAATAATGTCTACTTCAAGTCATTTTTTGAGAAAATAAGAGCATTTCGGGCATTTATTTGAAATAATGTCTACTTAAGGCCCTTATTTGAAATAATATTCACTTTATACGCTTATTTGAGAAAATGTGGGCACTTTAGATTCTTATTTGAGAAAATGTGAGCACTTTAGGCCCTTATTTGGAATTTTCCTTATTAATGTAGATGAGTTTATCTTTTCCCTTATTAATAGTCATTTAAAAAATTTGGAATCGAATCCAACTATATGTAAATTATATTATTTATTCTAAATCTATTAATTGCCTTGAGGCAAACATTGTCAATGCTTTGAAATTGTAATCAAACACATACTATAAGAGGAAAAATTTAATATCAATGAAAATTCAGCGGACATTCTTTGACTAAGAAAAAATAATGAAAGTAAAATGATTTTCGGATTTAATTGTGTTACAAAATAAAGTCATTCTTGTGCTGCAACATCGCCCGATTTCCTTTCTACTAAAAACAAAAACTAATAGATTTTTTGTAAAAACTATCGTTTGCACCGCCCTTGCTCTACTAAACATGTGTGCTGCTTGTCTAGCCAATTCATTAATGACCTATTTATGTTCCAAACAATTACACATAAAGACCTTCTATCGTGGTATGTGTTCATCACAAGATTACCAAAATTGCAAGCAATAAGCAAATACTAAAAGCAAACTTAGGACTTCAGTAAGCCGTTCAGAAAAATGAATTTCCAAGGGCATATGAAGTTTCCAGCAAGCACATAGGTTTGGTGGAAAGTTATGAGACAATGGAGATAGAAAAGAATAAAAAACTACTAGTCACTATGACTAAAGAAGCAAATACAAATAGCAATATTATAATTAAGATACCAAAATGAAATAATTACAAGAGAGGCAAAGAAACATAATAAAAGTTTAAGAACAGTCGAAGACACGTGCCTATTGACATGATGAATTAGCAAATTCTCTCTCCATTCATGAATCACCTTGCTATTGTCTTGCACAAATCTCCAATATTTTTTATCATAAAAAGTAATGGAAAGAGCAAATAAAACTATGGATGCCTGGGGCATTGCTATAGGAGGTCCACACCCATTACAAAACGAGCGTAATGCTCATTTTGAGCAAGCTTGTCATCATCTCCTTAGCACGGTGCTAGTGGGAGTAGAACCAGGATTATCTTATGCCATGGCATTGCCCAACCTACATCATGAACAAACCGAGGCTTCTTTGTAGCCAAGGAGCGACTGGCCCAAAAAAGGAAAGTGTAATCAGTTTGCTAATTTCCAGCGCGAAATCATCATTTAATTCCTGTAAATGTCTGCAACTGTTGATTGATACCGCTCGAACCGATAAATAAGATAGGGAACATCTACACAATTGCAATGGGGAGCATCAATGTGAAAAGGTCCAAAATTTTTGCTGATACATAATTGAAAAATCTATAAAGCATTGAGCACCTCCTGGGTGACTGATCACAATCACAAATTCAAAGCCTTTAATTGGCTATAGCAAAAGCACATAGTTCAGTCACCAACGTATTCTATCTAACATTATGCAAAAAGAGTTGAAAGAATCATTTTTCCAACCGAAAAAGAGCAAACCCAATAGATAAATTTAACCATTAACACTGACACTTTGAATGTGAATTGTAAGTTTCAACATGAATTTACATTGTTCTAGAGTTTACCAAGGATTTAAGATTGGACGGTTGATAAACGATGGAATTTGATACTTCGTCATCAGTAGACGCGACTGAGTAATGGAAGATGTAGAGAGAGAGAGAGAGAGAGAGAGTACTTGAAGAATTGGGTTTGGTCTAGATCCAATTCAACGACTAAGCGTGATCCTCACACTTTGAGAAACTTCAAAGAGCATTGTGTTAATTCTATGATAACTTCCGACCAAAAAAATAAAAAAAATAAAAAAATAAAATAATTATGATAACAGATATGAAAAAAAAAAAATATATATATTTTCCTTAATAATTTAGACCCAAAAAAAAATCTTAATAATGACTTCTACTTTTTTGTCTTTCTAGTTTTTTCTTTTGAATAATATTATATGTGAAATGATTTTTAATTAACGCGAGCTTCCCGATGTTTTTAAAAATATTGCCACAAAGATGCACACTTGTTGCATTTATCCAAGAAAAAGACCTTTAATTCATTTCCGGCGAGAAATAAACAGAGCATTGAAACATGTATCTATACTACAGTATAACATAAACAAGGTCCATTAATTTTTTATGGATGACAATCACTTTCTTTTCCAAAATATCCTCAGTTAGTTGCTTTACAAATGTTTTGTCTAGGGAAAATGCGTGAATTTGTAATATTATCTTATATCTCACTTTTTCCAATTCTAAAGTTTGAATCTTACCAAAATAAAAGAAAATTTTCAGTCTTAACATATCGTCTCTATCCTTACACGTAATTGCGATTTTGTCATAAATAGTATCGGTGATTTATTTCTATTGAATAATAATTCGAATAATTTCTATTAAAATGATTTTTTAAATTCTTAAAATATCATTTCGTTACAAACATGCAATATCTCTACATTTTACTGGTAAATATAAGGGAAAATACCTCTGTCTCACTTTTAGATTTCTTAAGTTTACCTTCTTTTCTTTTTCTGATGTCCACCCATTTCATAAAAGACCACCCATTTTCTTTTCCTCTTCTCATGGTTAGATTTTCTGAGCTGCCCTTATTTTATTATATCTACTCCATACATAGCTGCCCATTATCTTTCTATACATGATCGAAATACGCACGTCTTAACCCTCATACATTATATATTGTAATATTTCTACAATTGATTATTGAGGAACACCCATAGGCATATATCTTTTGAAAAATGTTTCACGTGCAAAGTACATTACCGTTCCAAAGGATGGCAAGCTCGCTATGGGCACGTTTGATAACGTTTCTGTTCCAAAGAACAATTTTTGGAAAGAAATAGTTTTTTTTTTTTTATTCCGAGGAACAATTTCATGGTATAAGAACACGCTTAGTAACTGCAAAAAAATTTCTATTTTAGGAATAGAAATGCGTTTGGTAAACTTGTAAAATTTTGTTGTTTTTTTTTTTAGTTTTTCAATATTTTTTATTATATTTTTCCTTTTTTTTTTTTTTTTTTTTTCCTTCTTTCTCTTTGTGGCCAGTCGTCGGTGCTAGCCATGGCCAAAGCCGATGACCGACAAAAGGAAGAAGAAGAAGAAGAAAAGAAGAAGAAAAGAAGAAGAAAAGAAAGAGAAGAAGAAAAAGATGAGAGAGAAATATTGTTTCTCGAATTATTCTCGAGAACAAGAAACAAGTTTTTTCTACTTCTTATTTCTGTTCCAAATCTGTTTCTCGGAACAAAAAAAATATAAATATATATATATATTTTCGGGAATAAAATTTTTACCAAATGCATTTATGTTCTTTTTTGTTCCTCGAAACAAAAGAACATAAACTTTTGTTCCGGGAACATAAACAAAAATAAACAAACAAGCCCTATATGACTAATAAGCAATCTCATGCTTTTGAAAGGCAAACAATTTAAATTAACATTTTAGGTGACTTACATTATTTTGAATCCGATTCACATAAAATTTGAGGCAGCATGAAAATCTATTACTTATATTTAAAGTCTAAGTAGAGAGAATATCTACTCTTATATTCTTTTTGTCAGAATTTGAAAACCAATATTCAAATCTCTTAAATTATTATGATGCTGTGAAATGGGGAAAAATCTTCCAGGGAGATATCAAGTGGAGATATTCATGTTTTGAATGCTATATTCACCTTCTTAATATAAAATTTATATTAAAATAATTAAATAAGTTACACCATATCACGACAAAAACTTTGTCAGTTAAGTGGTTATGTTGGTATTTCTTCATGTTGAAAATGTTCAATTCTTCATTCATGCAAATGTACCTTTTGTCGAAGAGGCTTGGAAACCATTTTGGTTTCACGGAATCTAGAACCGAATCACCTCTCTCTAGAATAGGCCTTGAAATGGTCGGTGCAAACCAATTCAGTTTGGCTTTTGGGTTGAATCGATCCGAGCACACCTTTGCAGTTTTTTTTTTTTTTTTTGATGACCCAAGGAACCTATACAGCCAATAGCCGACGGGCAAACCCTAGGGCCACACGAGGGAATCACCACCCCGTGCAAGCGATTAAGGCACCAAGCACCTCCACTGGGTTTCAAACCCCTCACCTTGAGGGCAATGATCAACAGGGCCTTATCTGGCAGAGCCATCTCGGCAGGTGGTCCTTTGCATAAGTTTTTTTTTTTTTTTTTCAATGACCTGGGAACCCCGTACCAGTCGGCAGCCGGTAAGGTAAACCCGAGGTGACGCTAGCGGAGGACCCACTACCCCGACGTCACACTTAAGATCCCATGTGGCCAGCGGGATTTGAACTCCTCTCCTCCTCGCAAAGGATCACGGAGCTTTATCCAATCCGCCACCGCAAGCGGCGGTTCCTTTGCAGAAGTTTTAAACTTTATTATTTTCAAAAAATTTCAAGGTCTACATTGTGATATCCCAGATTTTCAGTCTTATTTTCTATTGAATAAATCGGGCATTTCATTGACGCGTCTATAGGGGCTGTTCTCGAGTTGATCACTCTTGAGATAACTATACTATCGGGGAAGCTATTAAGAATTTTAAGACAAATAGACTTGAAAATTCAACTAGGAATCGGCTGTTCGACCATTCTCATCTGCCGAGATCATTACGGCACAGATATAAATCAATTCGAAATCAGAGATAGGTTAGTTCGACTGAGATGTGTGACTAATCTTGGATGACACCACTAAATTGAAAAATTCTCGTCGGCCGACACTAAACTAATTTTCTTATTACTTTAGTACCCTATGTTTGTATTTGAATTTTCAAGATTTTCACGACAACCGAGAGTCGTCAATGCGTTGAGTGGGTTCATTGTAGCTCAAAGAAAATCAATCACAGGTTATTTGCACTAAAAATTTCTGAAAGTTACCCGGTAGTCTAGGTCACACTAAAAACGCGTCGAATGGAAACTAATCGCGAATTCGAGTCCGATTTCAGAAATTGAAGATTCTATCATGTCATAATAAAATCTAGGAACGTCGATTCAGTCTCGAAGATTTTTCAGAGATTCCGAATTTTTTATAGAAAATTGATTCGAATGTCACGGAAAATTAACAAAAATTCGTACGAGCCGAATTTAAGGGAGTTTTGACTTTCAAGCCGAGCTATTTGGCGATGGGCACCTACAGAAATGATATGGGCATTTTCTTCAAGAAAATTGGACATCAAATTCGGGGAATTTATAAAGAAATTGAAGCTCAAAATCTAGTGAAATTCGGAACTAAGGTTTTGAGGCTGTATTTTGGCACCGATTGAGCTAATTATGGATTAATTTGCAAGAAAATAATTGAGAGACCAAGAGGATAGGTTTGTGGGCTTTTGGGGGACAATGCATTCAATTAAATGGATTGGATTTGTTGACTTTAGGCCTCATTTTTTCAAGCTTGCCGTGCACGCCCCCTCCATCTCCTTCGCGCGTCTCATATGGCCGATCCCTCCCCTCTGCAGCTTCTGTTTTTGCTTTCATCCCCCTCAACTTCTCTCTCTCCATTCGTTTCCCTCACCGCCACAGAAGCCACGAACGAAGCAATCCCTGGCAGCAGCTCCGTCTTTCCTCCCCAATTCCGCTCCACTTGTCCACTTCACCCTCACGTTCGGTCATCTTGACCGAAGCTGTGCCGCCCTCACCTTTTCTCTTTTTTTCATTTGAACCGAACCTCTTCATTGAACTTTTCTGTTCCACTCAGCCCACGATACCACTGAGTTTTTTTGTCTCTTCTTGGTCAAGCCAACGAATTCCCCCACTTTGTTGATCGAAGACCACCGAAGCTGACGCCAGCACCGCTTGAAGCCACGAAGCAGCTCGTCCTCTCTCCGCTGGATTTCTCTCCTGCCAGCACATCGGTTAACTCCACGCCAAGGAAGCCCCATCGTTGACGTCCCGCATCCCCACGGCTCGGCCAGCAATCCAACGAAGCCTTCATCCAGCTGCTTCTTCGTTCGCTTCTCCACCGTTTCTGCCAGCCACCATCTTTGTCCTCTTACCATTTGTCGACCAAGAATCTTAAACGCCGCACGCCTGCACATCGCCTGCTCCTCCTTCGCCGTTGGTCTTCACGAAGCAGCCCACGAACCAGCAACTTCTTCATCGGCCCATCTGCTTCAACGATTCAACGAGCCCGCAATTCTCAGCCCACCTTCCTTTGTTCTTTGCTCCACTTGGCCGTGTAGTTCATTGACCGGCCCATCTTCAGCCCAGTGAAATTTTAAAGTGCAGCAGCTCATCTCCAGAGTTCAGCCCATCTCAAGCAGAACTTGAAGTCCAAAAAGCAGGCCCAAGCCCATCAACCAAGCCCAGCATTTGCTGTGGGCTTGCAAGGCTTTTGGGCCTGGCTCGAGTGCCCATCGACATTGCCGAAAACCCAAGATTCGGCCGCTGTTGCGTCGCCATCGCGGTGTTCCAGTCTTTTGGCCACCGTCACGTCGCCATCACGATGTTCCAGTCTTCGATTTGCACAAGTGAGTTTTACTCACTAATGCTTTTTTAGTTTGCTAATTATGCTTAATGGTTGATTAGATTTAATTAAGTGTAATTAGGTGGTTAGATTAGTTTAGAGTAATTTAATTAGTGACTTAATGATGCATATTAGGTGATTGATTAGTGTAATTAGCAAGTAGAGATGTACTTCTATTTATTGAATGCATTTCGGGATTTCTCTCGATCTGTTTTGGCATCCAATTATGCATTACGGGCCTAAATTGGATTTTTAGTATTTAATTATTAATTTTCGAAATTTATTTAATTAATTAATTATTTTTCGGAAATAAGGCTAGGATAGTCGACCACTGAAATTTTATGCTGATTGTCGTGGTACAGTCCATTTATTTAATTGAGTTCTAAGTTGTGCTGAATTAATTTAATTTTGGATTTTAGGGATTATTTATAAATCGAATTAAATTGAGTAATTGACTGGTGAATAATTGAGTATCGGTTGTTAGTGACAAAGGTATTGTGGTAGACTACCGATCATAATGGAAATTGTGGAAAAGAAAGTGCGTATGTAAGATGTATGCTGACCCGATGACTAGGCATGTCATCTAGGAATTTGGGCATGTGTATAGTGGATCAACGGTAGGTTATGCATCACCTTGAAGAAGGCACGTGGGCTCGATGAGTTGGTCTATCACCTGGGACAAGGCACGTGGGCTTAGTGATTAAGTATGACATCTTTAAAGAGACACGTGGGCTCGGTAATTTGATGCATTACCTCGGAGAATGCACGTGGTCTCAATGGGTACATTTGGCATAAAAAAAAAGGGCACGTGGGCTCGGTGATTTGATGTATCACTTTGGCGAACTAGTGCCTAAGAGAATGCACGCGGGCCCAATGTTTTAGTATGGCATCGTAAAAAGGGCACGTGGGCTCGGTGACTTGATGCATCACCTTGGCGAACTAGTGCCTTAGAGAATGCACGTAGGCCAAGGTTTAAGTATGTTATTTTGGCGAATAGGCTGCCTTGGAAAATGTACATGGGTTCCTTGAGTAGGTATGTCGTCTTGGAAAAGGCACATGGGCTCGGAGACTTGGTATGTCCTCCTAGAGAATGCACGTAGGCTCGACAACTAGATGTTCCGTCGTGGACTGGGGAATATATAGTATTGATTGAAATGACATGTAATTGACTAGGTCGATTAATCGAGATATCGATCTGTGATGTGATTGTTTGAGTGCTTATTGAACTGTGCTATTATGCAAGTGGAATCTGAGGCCAAGGTAAGTCCTCTAACCCATGCGTGCATAGGCAATCCGGTTAGCGTATTGATTTACTAATCCTATCTTAGGGGGTAGAACTCTTTGAGACATGATCTCAATGGTTATTATAAAACCATTTCAAGACCTTGACGAGGAGCCTGAGGAGGAGGAATCTAAGGAGGAGAACCTTGATGTGAAATCTGAGTTGAATGAAGATTAAGAGGAAGAAGATAAAGAAGATGATCCAGAGGAGGATCCTGAGTACGACCCGGATGAGGATTGAGATCCCATCCTGTTTTGTGAGATCATAATTATATGTGGATAAGTGTTAGATCAAACCCCTGTGAATAGTATTGTATTATATACTATGAGGTGCTTGTATAAAAGTGTGGTTGTAAATTTCCGTATAAAAATTATGGCCATGCTTTTCTATCTCATTGCTTTATTGTCTAGGGATTTATAACTGCTTCTGCATGTGCTATTGAAAATGAAAGGGTCATCAATACATAGTCTTAGGATATCGCATTTTAAAATTGATCAAATATGAATGATAGGCACGTGTCCGAGAATTGGGGTGTGACATACATTTAGTGGACAAAGTTCTTGCTAGACATAGTTTTCAAATTGTTTATTAATTTTGACAACTGAAATATAGTCAACAAATTGGGCACACAATTTAAACAATAGAAAAGGAACCAAAAAAGTAGATAGATTGATAGATATATAAACAAAAGAGCAAACCAACAAATATAAAAACTAAAAAATCATTAAATAAAGAAGAAAGGAGGTTTAATTCGGTGTCGATCAAATTTTCAAAGTCAACGAGAAGAGCCTGGTCAAAGAACAGAGGCCCATCGTAAATGCTGATGAAGCATGATCGCTCAATAGATAGAGGCCAGCCGGTCAAAGAAAAGAGGCCCATCGTAAAAAATAAAAATGCTCACAAATAGAATGGCCCCTCTGTCTCCCCCTCTCTCATTCTCTCGACTGAAGAAGAGGAGTGGCGTGAGCAGTGACGCGCGCAAGGAACGGCAAGAATGTTGTACTATCTAATTCGATCATCGACAGCGGACTGATCAGTTTCATTACCAAGGTCATCTCTATACGTTATTTATTATGCTCATTCTAACAAATACTAAGTTGATGCCGCTTCAATCACATTCGAGTCTCTCTATCTGATTTAGAACATTACTCAGGATTTTCATTTGAGTCAATTTAATAATCTCAGTTTGAAATAGTTAAAATTTATCATTCACCATAAAGTGTTCCACGATATGCCTATAAAAAAAAAAAAATTGTGAAGGAGTTCTGAGGATTGTTAAATCAGAAAACTTTTGTCGTGATTTACATTATATAAATTGATTCATTAGCTATCAAACACAATTTTAATGTATAAAAAAAATCATCAATAATCTCTCTCTCTCCCTCCTCCCTCCCTCCCTCCCTAGGTGATGGTGTCGAATCCATGGCCTGAGTGTTAATCGCTACACTCAATTCACATCGATTTTGTCTATCGCGTTGCTCTTATTTGTGTGTTGCTATTCTCTCGTTCTCCATGTCTGTAGAAATCGTAGTTGGTGTACATTGGTGGTCGACGATGACCGCTGAATGCGGCGGTCAACGATGGAGCTCTGGTGATGAGTGCATATGCACATATCAATATAACAAATGACTTGACATACTTTTTCTATAATATGATGTTAAGTTTCTTATCAATCTTGGACTTAATATTTCCGAATAATTATGAAAAATAGGAAATATAGGCATGAAAAATATTATGTTCATTAGAGAGAAGGTGAGGGGGGATAAGTGAAGAATGAATGCCTCATCCACCACTTGTCTTCTCAGTGAAAAATTTGTCTAGTTTCCTGAGAAAATCATGATTCCCATTTGAGGAGTGAGATTCTTCAAATATATATATTAACCGAAAAAATTTATAAAGGAATAAAGAAAATACCTATTAAAAACATTGTCAATATAGTATATTTTTACATTCAATGTGGAATTGAATTTCTCCATAGTGAAATTTCATTGGATTTTATGAAAGTTTATGAAAGCTTACTTATTCGTGATCAAGTGCAAAACACTATGGCGTTTGGCTTACTTGGAGAGAAATCAAAATGTAAATTTGTATTCCACACAGAATAAAATTTCTCGAACAACACGATATCAGATCAATTACCTAGCTACAATTATTACTGCAGTTCCACTTCCATATTTCTATAACCACAAAACTATCAAAGCACAACTCCACCTGCCACCTTCATTGGTCATCGGTTGCTGGAAGTTGCCGCCACCAGTCATTGCCCGCCTATCGCCAATGCCGCTGCTAGTCGCCAACACTAGCTACTTCTCTAATTCAGGGATTAATGACTCCACATTTCTGGTTACTTTATTTATTTATTTAATTATGTTGTCTCATTCTAGCTATCAATCGCAACAGGAACAAAACGGAAAAAATTTCTGTATCCAATCTATCCAGTTGGATTTTCCTTACATATCCCCTGATCCAAGCTAGAGATATTTTACGAGTCAAGAGGTCATGAATATATAGTGATTTTCCTTATAGAAGCATGCATGGTAATAAGCATTAAAATTTAGGGTGTGCCAAGGATAGAAGCAAGACTGAGTGAATACATATGGGAAGTGAGAATTACATTTGGCCATTTAAACTTTAAAGGCGGCTGACTTAAAACCCTAATTTACAGTGCATTTGTTTGGGGGGAAGTATTTTTTTGGAACTTTCATCCATTTGATTTGCTCAAAATGAAAGTCAATTGAAAATACTTTCCTGTCAAAGAAAATATTCGTGTATAAAATTAGAAAAGAGAATTCCTAAATCTAAGAATGTGAAAACATTTTTTGGAATTATTCATCTTAAACTTTTTTAATATTTTATTTTTTATGTGCTCTAAAAGGTCACCTAAGAAATAATGAATAAATAGAATATAAAAAAATAAAAAGAATGAAAGGGATTGAATTCTACAAATATTGTATGTCTTTGGATCATTTTAGAAGTGAAGATGTTTTTGTGTGTGTATATTTTGTCACATGCATATATATATAAGTGAAAACATTTTTGTGCCATTAAAAAGAAATGTAAAAAAAAATTCACCAAATTCAATATTTCGCAATGTTTTTCTTTTTCGTAATAAAATGATCATGCTCAATGGATTTGCTTTTCATTAGCTCGTAATTATGGTCTTCAATATCTCTGAATTCCATAGCTTTGGTTGCCAAATCCACGCGTACAGGAATTTGTGATCATTGTGGTATCATTATTGATGGTAGATAAAGGTGCCGTCATATTAGCAAGACTCTTCTTTCTATGCCCTTTCTACCTCCAAAGCTTACTTAGTAGTAGGAATAACTAACAGGGAAACGTTAGGAAGTGGTGCTAATTTAGAAGGATAATATCTAACAGAAGCCATTAAATGTAAATAATTACAAACCAAAACATTTTAAAGTTGTAATTCAATAGAAAAAGGTAAAATATAATTGAAGTGATAAAATATGGATCGTAACACAAACAAAATCTTGTAACCCACATAAAATTGGTAACATAATTTAATAATAGTTTAAGTAGGTCACTTCAATTCAAGTTAGTCTTATCATATAAGAGGTAATAAATTCGAATAGTTAGTGTTGCATTGTCTAACCATGCCATGTCTCGTGTATCGAAAAATTTTAATTGCTAAGATCTTAGGGGATCTACGGTGATTATCTCATCAATTTGTACCCTACTTGAATATTCCGCATTGAGATGTGGACCTTGTAGTGACTTTAAAGGAGACAGGAGCAATTGTTGATCAAGCAGAAGAACTTTATACCCTACTTGAATATTCTTGCTTTTCTCATATAACTGTACCTTTTCTTTTTGTATATTGTGATCGATCTAACTATGTAGCTTAGTTTAACTTTTCTCTTTCCCCTTTGAGTTTACCTTATCAATAGCTTTTTGAAAATCTTGAAATCAAATCCAACTGTATGTAAATCATTTTATTTATTTTTTTCAAATCAACTTATTGTCTTAGGGAAAAAAATTGATTCTGCTTTGAATGCCTAATATAAGAGGACCTAAGTTTTTTTTTTCTTTTAATTTTGAAATCAGTAAAAATTTAACAAAGCAGAAGAATTCAATCATCAATCTATATATTACAATATGTGAATGTAATGAACATATGTAGCTATCAATAAGACTTATTCCCTCCAAATGAATTTTAATCACCGCAAATGAACAAAAATAATTTTTCACTCAGTGTTTCAATGTCAACATATGATTGGAAAAAGACATACAATTGTTTATATGAAGCTCAAAAACTAAGCTCAAATATGAAGAAGCTAATGGCCCCAAATTAGATTATGACGATACGTTAACCCATAATGCCCAGTCGATAGAATGCCTAATAAGCGATCGATTATAATGTTATAACAATAGTATTGGCCCGCTAAAAATCAATGGAATGTTAAATAGAGTTTAAGTGAAGTTCATGATACATTGTGATGATTGATTGACTTGAAACATGAAAATAGTTGAAGATTAAGTCAAGGAGGAACCATCATCCAATGGATAACTATAGCAAAAGGAATCATTGCTAGAGTAGCGCAAGTCAAGAGGTATTTAGTATTTCTTGCGGGGGAAAATTAGTATAACTGAATGACTCATTAGAGATACAAGAGGAATCAAAGCGAAGCATATACACATGTTACACAGAGAATACAGTATGTTCAATGAGCACACAACATCAATCTGGACATTAAAAATCACGAAGAGCCCATCAAATTTTGAAGAGGAGACGATTATTCATCACGGATTAATCTGGGCTAGATTTCGTCTAAGTTTGGATTTTTAATTTCCAATTCCAGCACTTGTATATGTTTATAAGAGCTTTACGGTCATACTTTGTAAGCTTTTCCACATACTTCTGTCATCCCAATTAATAAGTTTTATGTTCAATTTTAGCCATCGAGCAAACATGTTATCAAAGAATGTAAGTAATCTATTCTAGTTCAAGAAAGTTTTTATGCGATTTCCTTGCTTTCAACTACGAAGCTCCATAACGTTGTACACAACACAAGATCTTTTGTTAAAACTATTATTATTAATATTAAGATGCAAAAACACAATATATACATCGTGAGTATGACAAATTTGAATGATTTAAAAATACATTCTTACTTTACCGTCCCTCTTCCAAGTATTAATATGGGTACCTAAAGAAACATAATACAACACATTAAGTAGGGAAGATGGTCGGATCTTGTCGATATTTTAACAAAAACCTGTGAACCAAAAACTTCCCATTACAAAGTTACATTACTAAACTACAGATCGATATCCTCGCCCATTGACATGCCATCATCGCACCAAAACCAGGGGTTTATCAAAGTCGTCAAGATTACATTTGGTCATCCAGATTTCTTACCAGGATGGACCGAACAGGATATAATACAAAATCTATGAATTTTACTATATCGTATCTACTATTTGGTGATTGCCATCGGGTGTATTCACATAATATCATATACATTGTTTGGTATAAACTCCATATTAATATAAATGAACTAATACAAAAGGAGATAGTAAATATCTCTCGTGAGGCTTTTTCCTACTTTATTTTTGGTTGCTCTTTTTTAATTAGTTTCATTGTCATTTCTTTCTTCCCCTTCCATCATTTGCTAATAGAATTCTATTAAATAGTAAACTATATTAATATACCTAAAATACTAAAATACCTAAAACATGTGATAAATATAAGTATATATGTATTTATATTTATATATTGAATTTATATTAAAAATAGAATTAAATTTGAATATATAAAATAAAATAAAATAAATTAAATTAAGTAAAATTTTATTTTTTTTATTTTGAATTTCTTATATTAGAATTCAAATATTATTTACAAATTGAAGTATAATTTTAATGCTATTAATTTTTTTGGTTGAATAATTTTAATTTTTTTAATTTTGTTAATTTAAGAAGTTTATTATTTGAGAAAAATAACTTTCCTAATATGGATATTATAAATCATATCCATCTTTATCTTATATCTCAATCGAATAATTTTATCTGGTCTACATTAGTTTATATCCGACTTTACTTTGATTGAAGTAGGCACCAAATGCAGGATGTAATAAATTTTATTCTATCTTAAATTTTATTTTGCCAAACGCAGCCAAAGTGGTTTAACCAACTCTTTGTTGATATTGAAATACCAGACAACAAATTGATAGGGGATCCACTCTTGCAACCTTGTGTCAATCCACACAATAGAAATACACTTAGCATAAACTATTGCCAAATCGGCTACAAACACATCAAAGGAGTAAGTCGAAGCATCTCTAAGTGTGAGGTAGAAAATTATCTTATCACTCAACCTAGTACAACAAACAATAATCCTCCTAGACAAGTATGAAATAACTATGAAAGGCAAATGAACAGGTTTATTCACTATCTTTCCTATAATGGTATGCCAATAAAAAGCAGTTATGCAAAAGATTATTCACAAGATTATGACAATAACACATTGTATAGCCATTCTCAAAAATCAACATTCATTACATGCCATAATCATATGCAATTCATTACCAAAATATAATCGTCATGTCATTTCTATTCATCACTTACATATAAGTAGGAGAAACACAATTTCTTATTTGCCTTTCCCATGTAAACGGTGATAACATAGTCAAAGATTAATAAATTCATATGGAAATAGACAAGTTATATGATCAACAACTCAGAGAATCGACAATGTGAATATTGACAATCCAAAGAAGCGACTTTGTGAACATCTACAACCCAAATAATCAACCGATTGATTAATCCATAACACTTAGCTCATAAATCACTGATTTAGTCGAGTTACAAAAATATCACTTTTAGGTTTAGTTTTCGTTATTCTACATTTTTCACACTTAAAAATGCCATTGCATCACATAGAAACCATCATATACTCTTTATGGAATCAATCAAATACATTCTAGGTATGTAACAAGCTTATCAGTTTGATTAAAACGAACACTAGGATTTGATGTATGATCATTGCAACTTACCTACACTTGATAACAAAGGTCAAACTAAATTCAATAACCATCAACTAATAAAATCAAGATTACTAAGTGGATCAATTTAACTTAGTTCATATAGTTTTCACTTGCCTTGAACAAAGACTTTGACAACTCAACACCTTAATCACCTCATAAGCCTTTGAAAGATGAAATTAGAAGCTTCAAGAAAAGAAGTGTAAGAATTTTGCCTACACTTAAAATTTTGGAGAGTGAGATTGAAAAAGAAAGCTGAAGGCTTAAAGAATTTTGCGAGGAGATTATATGGCCAAGGGATATGTATTTGAAAGACTAGACAAGAGTCACAAGAAAATAAGAACAATTGACCAAGGCTAAAAGCAATGACAACCATCGTTTGAAAAAAATTAGTGAAGAATGAGAGAGATGTTCTCAAGTGTAAAACGTTACAAATGGTATAAAACACCCTCTGTATCGATTGCATAAGCAAAGACATTAGTGTCCGTTCTAAGTACTAATAACACCAAAAAATATTCGGAACTTTTCAAAACATTTAGCAGAAGTTATCAAAAGTTAGGAGAATCACAACTCAAGTAAATTTCGAACGTGAAAATTATTAAACACACAACAGAGCATGTCCTTTATCACCACTATATAATCCACCATTCAGAAATACTCATTAATTTAATCATATTGAAAATACTTTTGGAGAATAATGGACACGGAAAATACACACATCTCCTGCGTACTTCCACATCAGTAGTCCAGCTTAGATTGCACATTTAACAATTATACACCTCCATATCATTAGATGAAGTAAGAATTTCCGGATGTCACAGAAATTATTTGTTTGTGTGTCATTTAGTAATTTGAGTTTCACAAAGTCCTCGGACTTCAAGACATATTAAAACGCACTCAATTTCAAGTTGAAGTTAGATTTGACAGTTTAATTGGCCATCGATCTTAGATTGGACTTTAATCATTAAGTGCTTTCAGCAACCGCAACTTGACAAAAATACGTATGACGATAATCTATGTAATCATTGGTCTTGCAAATCTCTCTCTTTCTCTTAAAAGCATGCATGCGCTGGTACTTCATTCCATTGCAAGTAACTTAGTGTCTCTTTTGGTCAAGCGATATCTTTATTCTCGATCTATATTCATCAACGACGAGCATCCTTCTCAAGATTTATCAAAAAGGTACATACACGATTAAGTAATAGGTCTCCAAATTATAGAAAATTCCTATGGTCGAGGTTTCTCGAGAAGGTAAGCCCTCTATAAAACTATTTCTGTGGTCATTCTTTAGCTACGTTACATAGCAAGAAAATAATTGATATTTTTCCCACATAATCAGACTTTTTAATTACCTAAATATACCATGTGCATTCTTTGGTTTTCAAGCTAAGCTTTCTAAATTTGGTCACAATTAGAAACCCATTCATTGTGAGTTTCTGTCCAACGATCAAGCTGAAAGCGTTAAATTATTGAGTTGAATGATATGTTGTGATTGACGGGTGTGCCATTTTAGGTTTTGTTTGTCATAGGTGTACGAGTTGTGGTTTTTTCATAGTAGTAATCGAGTTCAACGGAAATCGATGGGAGATAAATGATCTATTTTGGGTTTTTTCTGGTCAAAATATTAATTTAAAATAAATTTGTCAGAAATGTACTCGTTTGATGTCTTTCATGATATTAACACTTGATAAAAATAAGCCGTCTATGACGAGAGTCCAAACTGAGAAATAATTTAAATTAAATCCTAGCGTTGCAATCTATCCAAAAGTCTATCCTAAGAGATTAGGATTGAGTTTGAATACAATAAAACGATAAGTACACAAGTGGTTTTAAAACTGATTTGCGAAGATTACGATCCAAGTCGGTAGAAATTTATCGGGTTGGATTTCGATCCCGTCCGAATTGGGATAGCGTGGCTTCTCATTAGGTCATACGTCGGTCCTACGTGGCAGGCAAATCCAAAACGGCGAGGTTTTTCGCAGCCCCAGATGGAAGCAAATCGCTCGTCTAAGCCCTAAATTCGAAAGTCTTACTGTTTGGGTAAAAAGCTTAAATCGTTCTTGCGACTTCTTTTCTTCGACTTCTTTTCATTCACGGCCGATCTCCAATGGGTTCCTCCAGCAGCCCCCTCACGTTCAAGCTCCATACCCGAGTAATCTCTAATATCTATGAACACATTTCTCAGATCCACCCGCAGGCTTCCATGAACGACCAAAATAGGATAGATATGTCCGTGAGGCCATTGGCGGATCATCCTCCAACGGTGTACAGGTGCGTGATTGGAGTTAATAGGGGTTGCACTGCGGAGAATTTTGATAGTTTCAAGCTTCCATACGACCCCGCCACTTGTTTTCTCGCCAAGCCTTTCTCAACGAGCAGCACAAGCGCTGTTTAGTGCTCTTCTCTCCCTCTCTTTTTTGGCCTTTTTTTTTTTTTTTTTTTTTTTTTATAAATGATTTCTTATTGCGAGCAGATTATTTATTTTTTATTTATTTATTGTTTCTGATCTTGTTTCTTTTTTTTTTTCCTTTTTCCTCTTTAATTGGCCATAGATACGGAGACTTGCCCGAATTTTTGTATGCTTGGATGGTATGCCAGTGGGCACGTTGCAGATAAATCTAGTATGGTTATTCACAAAGCTGTAAGTTCCGAGTGTAATCCTCCATTTGGTTGGGATCTTCGCCTGTGTTCACTGTTTTGTTCCATATAATTGAGTCTCATGGGTGCCTTTCTCCGCGTTGGCTTTATAGTTAAATAAGGTTCGAATGTGAGTGTTGCACGTGCGAGTCTGAATTTTTTGATCTCTGTGCGATCATACGACTTTTTTCCTTTTTTAATGTGGCATAACCCCTCTTCAAGTTATTCAAAGTGTATTATGAATTATCGAGCATAGTATAAATTGATAATGTTAGTATATTTTATTTACAGTTGATGAATATCAATAGAAGTCCGATCTGCGTTATTCTCGATCCTCATGCCCTAAGTGCCCTAAAGGATCTCCCCCTTACCATCTGTGGAGAAGGTAAGTGGTTTTTACGTCCTTTTCTGAAGGTTTGTCTTTCAATATGATAGTCATTGTCTGTTTCCTTCTTCTTTTTTTCAGTTGTACGAGTCACAATGGAAGATCTTAGCGAATTTTCCCAACCACTGGTCGTCCTTGCTCAAGGTCAGGTTTCCTGCCCTCCTCCACATAAGTCCTGCCTTCGCGTTTAGTCTCTCATCTGATTTTACTTGTTCTTGGTGAAAATTTCAATGTTAATAATCTTGTATAGCTTAAACGTTTACCTAACTTTTGGTTTATCTCACTTTGCTCTCCATTTTTTGATTTTCCATAATGTACCCATGACGTATCCTGATTTCTCCATGACATTTGGCTCAAGTTTTTTCCACATATTAATGCATGGCTCTCTGTGCTCATATAGGGTCAAAACTTTCTTTTTTGGCACTGGATTCATTCGAATAGTCGGTGTTAGCTCACAACTTCTAGCCTTTCTTCCCCTTTGGCGCTAATTATTGGTCCCCCGAGCAATGAGTATTTTTTATTATATTTTCGCGATTAGTATGATTTGCACGGTTGATCATTTGAATCAAACACTGTTTAAAACTCCATTCCTTTTTTGCGGTAAAGAAAAAGATGTCCAAGCCTTTTATTACAATATTTCCTCAAAAAGACTAGTAATATATGCATCATTGATACAGGTAAATCTTATGTATCATATGTATAATTTATTCAGGTGTTGTAGAGCACACGCGGTACAAAAATCTTTTGCAGGACTATATGCAGAAGAGAAAGGGGCCCGATGCCTGTTTATCGTACAATCGATGCTGGATCTACAACGGACGTAGCATTTATATCAACTGTTTTTATAGATGGGGGGATAGCTTCACACCCGACAAGTTACCACAAAAAAACTAGCTGAACAACAGGCTGCAAAAATTGCTTTGTCATTTGTCACGAAAGAGGAAGGATGAAGGCTGTCGTCCAGCTCCTGAGGTGTGATAATTCTTTACTTGTTGCTGCTATTATTGAAATATACATTGCAAACTAGTCGCTTCGATTGTCTGTGAGAATATATGATATGGTTGAAATGCTATAAATCATCATCTTTGAATTGCTTCCATGTTCTTCTTACCATGCAACTGAATATCTTGAAGAAACCTTGAACTTATCGATTAATTCATTAAAGGCTTTCCAACTATGAGTGTACATCAGTTAAATATCTCTACTTCTTTTACTCGTTAATATTGTCTTATAAAAGCTAATCAAGTCCAATAACGTGCCTTTTTATGGTCGTTAGAATAATTTATCCCCCTATGGGCACGCCCAAAGGGGACGACATTTGATTCTGATTATTTAAATGTTCCCATCACGTGGTCATTGGGACGTTGATATCTCCATATGCTCTCTGGAAAGATCAGTGCAATTTTTTGCTGGTCGCCACTACCTGTTTATATATCACATTCATGAGCGCTGGTTGCATCTGCTGGTGTGCATTATTTAGTATTAGTGAGTAAAGAGCCTCCATTATATATTACAAAGTGTGTGGGTCGAGAGTTGTCATTGCTTCGAACTAGGTTGAATAAGTGCAGACAAAACTTTGCCAATATAATCCATGAATCGTCTCAGTATATATTCGTAAAATGCCATGACTGCTGTATGGATTCTGTGCGTTTTCTCCTTCAAAGAAGCCTAAAGCAGTAAGTACAGCTGGTAACATTTCGAGATCGAATAGTATGACCATCAACTTTGATGCCCTTAGGTTCGTATCATCCTTTTGACGTTTTTATGAGAATTGCTTCAACTGAACCATTATCACCCTGCTGAATATTTATTCCACAGGAAAACAGAAAGCGGACTATTCAAAGCACTCAGCTTGTTGAGTCACATGCTGAAGAACATGTCTTAGTGGCAGGTATATTCATTCTAAGCTGCTAGTATTTGCACTCTTTTCCACGTGAAACATTGATGGATTACAATGATATGTGCCCAAAAGCTTTTCACTGAGCCTCCGCCAAACATGTTCAACATTGAAGCTTTTTCTTTCATATTTTAAATTTCATGCAGCATGTGTGCTTTCTCGAAGGGCATATTGTTGGATGTATGACCTAAAGCTACTATGTAATGGTTACATATTAGGGATTTCAGTTATACTTTCATTATTATTATTTAATTAATGGCAATGACGTATTCATTCATTTGTCTAATTATTTTATATTTATGAATAATTCCATAAGATCAGTTGCAACTAGACCTATTCTTGAGATGTCAAGAATATATGTGACGAGTTTATAGTTAGACTAAATCTTTAAATCGTTCCCGGTCAATAGATTATTGAGTGGCTATTAATAATCCTGTTGAGACCAGTGTGTTCTTAAATTTGCCATTAAGTATTGGATACTTAAGGGAATGATGAGTCACCTGTCATTGAGTATTATGATACCTGAGTTAGAACATAGGTGTTTGTATTAGACAAATTCACTGAACATGACGCATATGGAACGATTAGCGACATGGAAGCTTTTAGCGTGGTCAACGTCTAATTGTTCATGCTTTGATCTTATGTAAATAATCTTTAGACCTAAGGCATAGTGTTAACTTGTGTATTGAACAACTATGGTTCACATGTGCACATAATGCCGGGTCGTTGATTCGTCTTTATACCTGATGGTCATAATTCGTTCATATACGAAGTTACACGTGCGCGCAATATGGAATCTGTCTCCTTGTTAAATGCAAGGTATAATAATGATGTCCTATGCGATCTAATTATGACACTGCATTGAAATCCTCGGCCGGGGTTGTAACCAAGAATAAATTGTTTATGTCTCGAATAAAATGCATGTCAATTAGATTTGTGCATATGATCGAATTAATGACTTGACTAATATTCTATGGTCTTTGTTTGATCGGGACATAGTACGACAGAGGGATTGAATTACACTGTAGCCAAAGCTGACAGGTTCATTATGTTCTTAAAGTATTTACACTATTTGGGTAGCCATGACATATTGCTAGATGTCAATCGTGGCTTGTAGGACCTAAAAGATTAATCATGACAATTAATTCTTTTGGAAGTACTAATGTGTTAGTACAAGTCTTACTACCAGCTTAGTGATGAACCTAGGGATGTCACACACCATAAACAATTAGGAAAACGTGGAACAAGAGAGAAATATAATTGTAAATGTGTTTGCAATTACTACAATTGAATTGAGTCGATTTGAAATTAAATTAAATGAGATTTAATTTGTATTATAATCACGAGCCTACTTGCATATGATGCACACGCGTGTCCAAAGTGGATACATGCTAATGTACCCTAATTGCACACATAAAGGTTATGTCCTTTACATATATATATATAAATGGATTGATTAATTATTTTATTAATTAATCAATGTGTGTTTATTTTAATTATATTATAAAAAAAATAGTGCACATGCACGATTGAATTTCTGCATGGTGGTCAGCAACCGCTGACCATCATGCATTTAAATCATGCAAAAGAACGGTCAGTGGTTGCTGACCGTTAAATCGAATCGTTGTTGATCATGGGATCAGCAACCGTTGCTGATTCGTGTAGAAGTTTAAAAATAAAATGTCGCAAAAGGTTGTGTGTGAGTGGTTTAGGGGTTGCTGAAATAGAGAGAAAAACCGTGTATGCATTCGTGTGGTTTTAGAGAGAACACTCTCCTTTCTCGCGTCTTGAGAAAAAGACAAGAACACACCCAAAACCACACAAATGCATACACTGTTTTTCTCTCTATTTCAGCAACCCCTTAAAGCACTCACACGCAACCTTTTGCGACATTTTATTTTTAAACTTCTATACGAATCAGCAACGGTTGCTGATCCCATGATCAGCGGTTGTTGTTGATGAACGGTCAAGAATCGTGACCATTCTTGCACGATTTCGTGCATGTGCACTATTTTTTTATAATATAATTAAAATAAACACACATTGATTAATTAATAAAATAATTAATCAATCCATTTATATATATAAAGGACATAATCTTTATGTGTGCAATTAGGGTACATTAGCATATATCCACTTTGGGTATGCATGTGCATCATATGCAAGTAGGCTCGTGATTATAATACAAATTAAATCTCATTTAATTTAATTTCAAATCGACTCAATTCGATTGTAGTAATTGCAAACATAATTGCAATTATATTTCTTTCTTATTCCACGTTATCCTAATTGTTTATGGTGTGTGTGATATTCCTAGGTTCATCACTAAGCTGGTAATAAGACTTATACTAACACATTAGTACTTCCAAAAGAATTAATTGTCCCGGTTAATCTTTTCGGTCCTACAAGCCATGATTGACATCTAGCAATATGTCATGGCTACCCAAATAGTGTGAATACTTTCAGAACATAATAAACCTGTCAGCTTTGGCTACTGTGAAATTCAATCCCTCTGTCTTACTATGTCCCGATCAAACAAAGACCATGAAATATTAGTCAAGTCATTAATTCAATCATATGCACAAATCTAATTGACATGCATTTTATTCGAGACATAAACAATTTATTCTCGGTTACAACAGTGGCCGAAGATTTCAATGCAGTGTCATAATTAGATTGCATAGGACATCATTATTATACCTTGCATTTAACAAGGAGACATATTTCATATTGTGCACACGTGTAACTTCATATATGAACGAACTATGACCATCATGTATAAAGACGGATCAACGATCCGGCATTATGTGCACCCGTGAACCATAGTTGTTTAATACACAAGTTAACATTATGCCTCAGGTCTAAGGATTATTTACAAAAGATCAAAGTATGAACAATTAGACATTGACTACGCTAAAAGCTTCCATGTCACTAATCATTCCATATGTGTCACGTTCAGTGAATTTGTCTAATACAAACACATGTGTTCTAACTCAGGCATCATAATACCCAATGACATGTGACTTATCATTCCCTTAAGTATCAAATACTTAATGGCGAAGTTAAGAACATACCGGTCTCAACGGGATTATTAATAACACTCAATAATCCATTGACCGGGAACGATTTAAAGATTCGGTATAACTATAAACCCATCACATATATTCTTGACGTCTCAAGTAGGTCTAGTTGCAACTGATCTTATGGAATCATTCATAAATATAAAATAATTAGACAAATGAATGAATATGTCATTGCCATTAATTAAATAATAATAATGAAAGTACAACTGAAATCCCTAATATGTAACAATTACATAGTAGTTTTAGGGCATACTTCCAACAATCTCCCACTTGCACTAAAGCCAACTTGTCCGGTACCTCAAACCCATTTTGTCAATATGTCTTTCAAAAGAAGACCGAGGTAAGACCTTAATGAAGGGATTTGCCACGTTTTTTGCTGAGGCAATTTTCTGCAAGTCAATATCACATCTCCCAACAATTTCTTTGATGAGATAGAAGTGTCTCTCAATATGCTTGGACTTCTAGTGAGACCTTGGTTCCTTAGCTTGAGCTATCGCCCCATTATTGTCACAAAACAATGTAATCGTTGCTCAATTGAAGGAACTACTCCAAGTTCAGAAATAAACTTCTTCATCCAAGCAGCTACATACTCTGCCTCAGTAGTGGAATTAGCATTTATGCTTTGTTTAGAATTTTTTCAACTAACTGCACCACCATTGAATGTAAAGACAAACCCAGATGTAGACTTATAATCATTAGGATCCGATTGAAAATTGGAATCAGTATAAGCTACAATTTTAAATTTTCTTTCTCCATATATCAAGAACAAATCTTTAGTCCTTCGCAAGTACTTAAGAATATTCTTGACTGCTATCCAGTGCTCTTCTCCTAGATTAGACTGATAACTGCTAGTAATACTTATAGCATGTGCAATATTAGGTCTAGTACATAGCATAGCATACATTATGCTTCCAATAACAGATGCATATGGTATTTTTGCCATCCGCTCTCTTTCTTCAAGAGTGTTGGGACACATCTCCTTAGAAAGATAGATCCCTTGCCTAAAAGGCAATAATCCTCTCTTGGAACATTGCATGTTAAATCGTGTTAACACTTTGTTTATGTACATAGACTGTAAGAGGCCAATGAATCGTCTTGGTCTATCTCTATAGATCTTGATACCTAAAATGTAGGTTGCCTCTCCTAAATCTTTCATGGAGAATTTCTGTGACAAGAATAGTTTTATCGATGATATTATTGGTACATCATTTCCAATCAAAAGTATATCATCGACATACAAAACTAGAAATGCAATTACACTCCCACTGATCTTCTTGTATACACAAGGTTCATCCGGATTTTTGATGAAGCCAAACGATTTGACTACCTCATCAAAATGTATGTTCTGACTTCTGGAGGCTTGTTTGAGTCCATAAATGGATCTCTTAAGTTTACACACCTTCCGTTTTTCACTATTGGATTCAAAACTCTGTGGCTATTCCATATAGATGTCCTCATCAAGAAAACCATTTTGAAAAGCCGTTTTAACATCCATCTAGAATATCTCATAATCAAGGTGTGCATCTATAGCCAACATAATCCGAATGGATTTTAGCATGGCCACAGGTGAGAAAGTTTCGTCATAATTAATTCCTTCTTTTTGACAATATCCTTTCACCACCAGCCGTGCTTTGTAAGTTCTAATTTGACCTTCTACATTCATCTTCCTCTTGAAGATCTATTTATAGCCAATTGGTATAATACCATCAGGCAAGTCAGTTAAGGTCCAAACTTCATTGGAATACATTGAATCCATTTTAGATTGCATGGCTTCTAGCCATTTACCAGAATTGATGTCTGACATCGCCGCCTCATAGGTTTTAGGATCACCAGGTTGATCACTATCATTCACAATGAATAATGGTTCAATATGATTAACCGAGTGTCTATAACAAGCAGGTGGGCGAGACGTTCTCGCACTTCTCCTAAGAGGTTGTGTATCAGAAGCTCCCATTGAATCAGAGATTGGTATATGAACTCGGTTGTTTGGCACTTCATTGTTTTCTTCTTGTAAGACTATTTTCCACCCAGCACCACTTTCTTGGATGAATTGATTCTCCAAAAAAGAAGCGTGCTTGCATACCAAAATTCTTTGGTTTGAATGAAAATAGAAATAATATCCAAGAGTTTCCTTTGGATATCCAATGAAGCAACCTTGTTCAGATCTTGCTCCAATTTTTCCATTTTTAACTTTTTCATGAAAGTTGGACAATCCCAAATCTTAATATGATTAAGACTAGGTTTCCTATTATGCCATATCTCATAGGGCGTAGTTGGAACAGAATTGGACAGCACTCTATTCAGTATATATACAGCTGTCTCAAGGGCATATCCCCAAAAAGATATTGGCAAATCGGTGTAACTCATCATAGATCGTACCATATCTAATAAAGTACGATTTTTTCCTTCAGATAAACCATGTTCTAGAGTTTCAGGAGGTATCCATTGTGATAAAATGCCATTCTCTTTAAGATAGTCCAGGAATTAAGTACTAAGGTATTCACCTCATCGATCCGATCGAAGAGCCTTAATACATTTTCCTGTTTGTTTCTCAACTTCAGCCTTGAATTCCTTGAACTTTTCAAAGGATTCAGATTTATACTTTATGAGGTATAAATAACCATACCGTGACTGATCATCGGTTAAGGTAATGAAATAATTATAACCACCTCTAGCAATTTCATTAATTGGTCCACATACATCTGTATGTATTAATTATAATATGTCAGCAGCTCACACACTTTGTCCCACAAAAGGCGCTTTGGTCATTTTTCCTAGAAGACATGCCTCACAAGTCGAGTATGACTCAAAATTTGAAGGATCAATGTATCCATCATTACTCAACTTGTTAATTCTGTCTTCTCCAATATGGCCTAATCGGAGATGCCAAACATACATTTTATTTGGACCATCTCTAGGGCGTTTATTAGTTATGGCATTTATATCAATTCTATTTTGCTTATTAACATTGGTAATCACATTACCAGACATTGTAATGGTATAAAGATTGTTGGTTAATAAGCTAGAACCAACACATATTCTATTATGATAAATATAACATTCATCATCAGCAAAAGAAAATTCATAATTCTCTTTACCCAAACAAGGTATAGAGATGATGTTCTTAACATCATTCTTATAATGCAAACAGTTCTTAAAAACCAATACATGTCCAGAAAGGCAAACATAAATGAAAAGTCCCTATAGCTAATGCAGCAACTCTTGCTCCATTGGCAAACGTCAGCACAATCTCATTTCGCCCTAGCATCCTGCTTATTTCCAGATTCTGCAAAGACATACAAATATGTGAAGTTGCAGCAAAATCTAGAACCCATGAGCTAGATTCAGCACTAACCATAAGATTAGTTTCAAGAAGCATAGACACCATACCTTCATAAGGTTGGTTCTTGGGCTTGACCTTCAAGCTCGCGAGGTACCTCCTACAATTTTTCCTCTAGTGCCCTTTGACACCACAGTAATGACATTTCCCTTTATCAATATTGGGTTTTGGTTGCACAATAGGTTTGGTAGGCCTCTTCCATTTATTTTTCTCTAAAATAGTCTTACCCCTTGAAGAAGAAGCCTTAGCCATAGCCACTACATTTGGCCTCGTGTTATGCATTTCCTTTTCATAAACTACTAGCATGCTATGTAACTCAGAAAGAGTTTTCTCCATCTTATGCATGTGGAAGTTTTGGACAAAACTAGAGAAGGAATCGGGTAAAGATTGGAGGATCAAATCCACAGCTAACTCATTGTCCATAACGAGATTCAGCCTAGCCAATTCTTCAATGTGCTAGATCATTTTCAAAGCATGATCATTAACTGATGATCCTTCAGCCATCCTCATATGGTACAATGCCTTAGATATCTCATATCTAGAGGTTCGACCATTCTCATCAAAGTATTCATTTAAATGCAAAATGATCGACCTAGCATCTTCCATAGATTCATACTTCTTTTGTAATTCATTATTCATCGAAGCAAGCATATATGACCTAACTGTTAAGTCATCATCATGCCACTTATCATAAGTGACACGTTCCTCTTGGGTCCCACCCTCAGGAAAGGAGGCTGGCATATTTTCATCAAGCACATACCCAATTTTTTCTAAATTGAGAACAATTCTCAAATTCATCACCCAGTCAGTGAAATTGGGTCCAGTCATACAATTCTTGTCAAGTATAGAAGTAAGTGGGTTTGTGGTCACCATTTTCAGAGTAATAATATAATACAAAACATCTAGACCTGATATTGCACATGCTATAAGTATTACTAGTAAATATTAGTCTGATCTAGGAGAAGAGCACCGGATAGCAGTTAAGAATATTCTTAAGTACTTGCGAAGGACTAAAGATTTATTCTTGATATATGGAGAAGGAGAATTTAAAGTTGTAGCTTATACTGATTCCGATTTTCAATTGGATCCTAATGATTATAAGTCTACATCTGAGTTTGTCTTTACATTCAATGGTGGTGCAGTTAGTTGGAAAAGTTCCAAACAAAGCATAACTGTTGATTCCACTACTGAGGCAGAGTATATAGCTGCTTCTGAAGCAGCAAAGGAAGCTACTTGGATGAAGAAGTTTATTTATGAACTTGGAGTAGTTCCTTCAATTGAGCAACCGATTACGTTGTTTTGTGACAACAATGGGGCGATAGCTCAAGCTAAGGAACTAAGGTCTCACTAGAAGTCCAAGCATATTGAGAGACACTTCCATCTCATTAGAGAAATTGTTGGGAAATGTGATATTGCCTTGTAGAAAATTGCCTCAGCAGAAAACGTGGCAGATCCCTTCACTAAGGCCTTACTTTAGTCTTCTTTTGAAAGACATATTGATAAAATGGGTTTGAGGTACTAGACAAGTTGGCTTTAGTGAAAGTGGGAGATTGTTGGATGTATGTCCTAAAGCTACTATGTAATCGTTACATATTAAGGATTTCAGTTGTACTTTCAATACTATTATTTAATTAATGGCAATGACGTATTCATTTATTTGTCTAATTATTTTATATTTATGAATGATTCCTAAGATCGATTTGCAACTAGACCTATTCTTGAGACGTCAAGAATATATGTGACGGGTTTATAGTTAAACTAAATCTTTAAAACGTTCATGGTCAATGGATTATTGAGCGGATATTAATAATCTTGTTGAGACCGGTGTGTTCTTAACTTCATCATTAAGTATTTGATACTTAAGGAAAATGATGAGTCACATGTCATTGAGTATTATGATGCCTGAATTAGAACACATGTGTTTGTATTAGACAAATTCACTGAACGTGACGCATATGGAATGATTAGCGACATGGAAGCTTTTAGCGTGGTCAATGTCTAATTGTTCATGCTTTGATCTTGTGTAAATAATCCTTAGACCTAAGGCACAGTGTTAACTTGTGTATTGAACAACTATGGTTCACGGATGCACATAATGCCGAGTCGTTGATCCGTCTTTATACCTGATGGTCATAGTTCATTCATATACGAAGCTACACATGTGCGCAATATGGAATCCGTCTCCTTGTTAAATGCAAGGTATAATAATGATACCCTATGCGATCTAATTATGACACTGCATTGAAATCCTCAGCCGGGGTTGTAACCGAGAATAAATTGTTTATGTCTCGAATAAAATGCAAGTCAATTAGATTTGTGCATATGATTGAATTAATGACTTGACTAATATTCTATGGTCTTTGTTTGATCGGGATATAGTAAGACAGATGGATTGAATTACACTGTAGCCAAAGTTGACGAGTTTATTATGTTCTTAAAGTATTCACACTATCTGTGTAACCATGACATATTACTAGATGCCAATCGTGGCTTGTAAGACCTAAAATATTAATCGAGACAATTAATATTACTACCAGCTTAGTGATGAACCTAGGGATGTCACACACCATAAGCAATTAGGATAACGTGAAACAAGAGAGAAATATAATTGCAAATGTGTTTGCAATTACTACAATCGAATTGAGTCGATTTGAAATTAAATTAAATGAGATTTAATTTGTATTATAGTCACGAGCCTACTTGCATATGATGCACGCGCATGCCCAAAGTGGATACATGCTAATGTACCCTAATTGCACACATAAAGGTTATGTCCTTTTTATATATATAAATAAATGGATTGATTAATTATTTTATTAATTAATCAATGTGTTTTTATTTAATTATATTAAAAAAAATAGTGCACATGCACGATTGAAATCGTGCAAGAACGATTAGCGATTCTTGACCGTTCGTGCACGCTCATGCATGTCGTGCATGAGCAGCTTCAAGAGATTAGCAACCGTTGCTGATTCGTGTAGAAGTATAAAAATAAAATGTCGCAAAAGGTTGCGTGTGAGTGCTTTAGGGGTTGTTGAAATAGAGAGAAAAACCGTGTACGCATTCGTGTGGTTTTGGGTGTGTTCTTGTTTTTTTTTCAAGACGCGAGAAAGGAGAGTGTTCTCTCTAGTTTGGGCAGTGACTATTATACATCAAGAATACGACGGATTGTTTCCACGTGATTGCTAGAATGATCGAAGTGGTGAATATCCGACTGTTCTCTCTTCGATTCAACGTTCGTTGTTGGTGTGTCTAAACTAGAGGTTTGACGCTTGTGGGACTTGAACTGTAGAACATCCGAACCGACTTGTTTCAAGCATGCTTCAAGAGGTAATTCATTTAACTCTCTTTTTATATTCAGATTTTTGATTAAAACGTACGACCAACGCCTTGGGAGAATCATATATAAAATATATCTTTGTTTTCGTTGCGTTCATTTCGTTAATTTTTCTTATACATGATTCATAAAACCCCAACACATATATCATGCAACTACGTAATTGAGTTGAGGGGCTTTAGCTAGAATACCCTACTTGTTTAAGCATCCAAGCCAAATGTGCTTTTATGATATACAGTCTTCCTACTATGTGAACAAATGGTTGAGTTGAGAGACATGCTGTACGCTGAAACAACCATGAGAGGAAAGGTCATTTGGTCTGACCTATGCACTTCATTTTTACCATCGTTTGTTTGACTTGTGTGCGAGATGTATGTCCAGTAAGTTATTCCGTTCTTTACCGTGCGTTCTGTTGGTTGCTTGCTATTTTGCCTATTGGGAGTGTCGTTTGCATGTCAATTATGATATAGCTAGTACAAGTACCTAGAGGGGGGTGAATAGGTATATAAAAGATTTTTCTCTTGATAATCGCGCAATACTTAGATAGTTGAAGGATTTGCAACAAATGATAATCAATGCAAGACTAAGTAAAGAAAAGAGAGAATTAAACACGCGGTTTATAGTGGTTCGGCTTGATTTAAGCCTACGTCCACTCTTCTGCACTGACAGCCAATTTGGCTGGATTCCACTATGAACAAAGAGATGTTACAGTGTTGATCTTCCTTGATTTCTAGGTGTAGATGATCTACCACACTCGCTCAAGGTATCACCAAGTATATACACTCTCTGTGTATACAATTTCGCTCAGACTGTATCGACTAATAATCGAGGTGCTTCAGATTCTGAAATTTTTCTATCAATCACGTACTCAAACAACTAGAACGTCTTCCTTTTTATACTCCTTTATGCCATCATACCCGTTGGCACTTTCCAAAGGAATTCCTCCAATCTACCCGTTGGACGGAATCAATCAAGAAGATCATTCGAGCTATAAAAGGAACCTGATGATAGCCCATCAATCCTGTTCGCCCATACAATCAGGATCTTGTTTCCAAGAATAGAACTTTCCAAGAATACTTCGTCGACCATCGGATCTTCAATTGATCTTGATACGAACAGAAGAATCTGTTAGATTTATCCAACCAAAAGATCTTCTCCAGACGATAGGATTAAATCCTCAACCATTTACATCGGCTCGGATTTCCTTCGTCACCTTTGGATCGAAGAACCGTCAATGAGAATAGTCTTGAGTCTTGAATTTTGAGTCTGGTGATCGAAAGTCTTCGAGACTTTAAACTAGACGAGTTACGGATGTCCGAGACTACCTTTGAAAGAAACGTTTTGTCGGCTTCAAAATATTCTCGGAAAGATTTCTCCAACAATCTCCCCTTTTTGGTGGTGACAAAACTTTCCGTAGATTTGAACCATTTTGACCTGCAAAAACATTTCTCAAGCAATATGGCTATCTCATAAAGATTTAACAAAACAACCAGACTCTGCATCCACAGAAAATTGGTTAGTCTTTCATGAGTAATACCATATAACAATACTTGAAATAAATGCAAACAGTCAAGCATCTAAATCCACAGCCAATTCAGTTAAGTTCAAGTTCAAGTTCACACCCACGTTCGCTCAAGTCATAAACAAACATATTCAACCACAAAAAATAAATTTAAAGTCAAAGAAAGTTGGTTGGTTCAAATTGTTTCTCCCCCTTTTTGTCAGCATTAAAAAGGTGAGAAAGGAGTCATGTTTGCTTGTGAATGCGCATGATCTGGAAATCTCCCATGGACTGGACTACGCCTTCTAGCCTCTTCAAGTCCTCCCGTAGTTGAGCTACCTCCTCTCCTTTGGCATTTGCTTGAAGTTGTAGAGTGAGGTCTTTCATTGTGTCCTCCAGGGTAACTGAAGATGCTTGTCCAGCATTTTTCATGGTTTGAATTTCATAGTCCAGAGCATAGATTTGGCCACGCATTTCCAGAAGAAGATCCATGATGCGACGAAAATCTGCAGAATTATCCGTCTGTGTGCTTGCATTTGCTTTCTCAGATGGAGACGATGGCGCTTCTGCATAGTCTGGCAGACTAGGTGCTGACCTATCATGACCTTCTTCAAGCAATTGAGAAGCCTGAAATTCTTATGGGTTTGCTGGAGACTGTCTTAGATCTTCACTATTGGCAGCATGAGGTGTGGACCTTTGCTCGCCAACTCCCCCTGTTTCTAGGACATCAAAAGGGGAAGAGTGATGATCATGCTCTTCTGTGTCTTGATTCTCGTTCTCTCTAGATACAGCTGCAGACTTTTCTTGCTCTGCTTCTCCTTCTTCTTCAGCTTCTTTCTCCTTCTCTCGTTGCTCTTCTTCTTCTCTGCTCTTGGCTTGCTCCTCTTCTTCTTTCTGTTTCTTCTGATGTTCTGTTGATTGAGGAACAGAACGTCTGGTCCTTATCAAGGCAGTGATTGTGAGATCTTCCTCCTCATCTTCATCCTCCAAGATGAGAGTTCTCTTCTTTTTGGATGGGGCACCAATGGCCTCCTTTCCTTTTCTCTTTGAAGCAGACGGAACTGGAGTCTTCACTCGGAATTTCTCCATTGCCTTGGAAAGTTCTTTCAGACGCATCTTTGTTAACATCTTCAAACCTACCACCATCTTATCGCACGGTCGAACACAAAGTGTGTGTGGAGGTTCAATATTCATGTGTCTGAAGATCTTGGTCACCAGACCTGGATAAGACAATTGTCCCTTGTCTTTTGACATTGCTCTGTACATGTGAAAGAGAATAATGTGAGGAAGAGAGAACTTCATCCCTGAGTTGATTGCGTACATCAATTTTGCCTCTGAATTAGACACATCAGTCTTTGATGTAGACTTAGGCCTTATGCAATTGATCACAATTTTGTGCAGCACAACATTGATGACACGCATCCTTGAATAGATGATTCTTCCCTCTATATCTCTATCTTTGACAAGTTCCAGTGAGGCACGAGCAACTGAGACTTTGATTGGTTGATAGCGTCCACGTTCAACTCCAATTATGTCCGCCAACATATCTACGTCTAACACATAATCCTGGTCTCGAACACTGAATGATATTCTATTCGAATCTATAAAGCTGAGATTCAAGTAAAAATACGTAGTCAGTTGAGTATAACCGTCTGTGGTATCAGTGCAAAAACGTTCCAGTTGAAGCAGACTGAACTTCTCCCTTAAGTTCATATTCACAGCATCCAAGAAATCGAAATCGACACTCCTAGGGTTTATCACCCCTCGTTTCAGTAGTTTCAAGAACAAATTTTCCTGTTCCTTCGATTTAAATAATTCCATCCTCTTTCCCTTCACCTTCGCAGCAACACCCATTCTCGGTTGAAAATCACTGAACATTTTGTCATCGTCGTTCCCATCAGTCAAATTTGGTCCCGACATACGAGGGTCACTAGGAATATTCGCAAGCGCTTCCTCTACTTTACCCTTGGGAGCAATTCCCAAATCCTCCATTTTCTTCAAGAAGATATACTTATTCCCATAATTCTTTTCTTTAAGAAAATCATCCACGTATTTCAACGGAGTCCCAGTACTTTTCAACGCACGGTAAAGTTTGTAAATAAACGAGGGTTTTTGGACTCTTACTGGGTCTGCGTCCTCGATTATCTCTTCCTCTGGATGTTGACCCGCACCTTGTGGGGTAGATGGCGTTGAGTGATGTGGTGGAGAGTGAATCGGGCTCGTTTCTTGACTCGATAATTCTTCCTCTTCGGTGAGATCGAAATGGGTAGGTCCCTCCTTCATCCTCTCGTGGTCCCCCGTTCGCGATTCTTGAAGACTTCCTCGAAGAAGACATCCTTCTTGTCGCTGAAAGATTCCTTTGCTTGCTTTCCCAAGAAAAGATGACAACTTTCTCGAAGATGAGCACGAAGTAGAAATCGGATTAGAAGGAGAATGCTTTTTAGGGTTTTGAAGATTGAAGGTGAAAGCGTGTATATATAACTCGGTTTTGAAAAGGGAAGTTCAATTGGTACGGGGAAAATGTACGAATACCTCTTTTCGAAATCAATAAGCGCCAAAATTAATCCTTTTGAAAAGACAAGTTTTTCGATTTTCACGGAGACTACAAAATAACGAACGAAAGATCATACCTTTTCGAGTTTAGATAAAATAACAACTTACAGTCTATAGTCATCATCGTCTGAGTCTGAGAGATTTGAGTCTGACGGTCATCAACTTTTTGAGTCTGAAGTTTGGTGAGTCTCTAGACTTTAACTTCTTCGAGCTTCAAAATGTTGAGTCTAGAACGGATAAAATCGAATTGATTTTTCTCCAAAGGCTTTGTGAATATATCCGCTAGTTGACTTTTTGAATCAACAAATTGAATCGAGATTTCTCCACTTTGAATATGATCTCTAATGAAGTGATGTCGAATTTCTATATGCTTTGCTCTTGAATGAAGAATTGGATTTTTGGTGAGATTGATTGCGCTGGTGTTGTCACATTTGATTTATGTGCATGAGTCTTCAATCCCATAGTCTTGTAGCTGTTGTTTTATCCATAGAATTTGTGAACAGCAGCTTCCAAGGGCTACATACTCTGCTTCTGTTGTTGAGAGAGCTACAGTGCTTTGTTTCCTTGAAAACCAAGATACTGTCCTGCTTCCAAGTAACTGGCAAGATCTTGAAGTACTCTTTCTATCGACTCTACAGCCGGCCATATCTACGTCTGAATATCCCAGAAGATTAAAGTCTCCCTTCTTAGGATACCAAAGACCAATGCTTGAAGATGAAGCAACGTATTTAATGATGCGTTTTGCAGCACTGAGATGGGATTCTCTAGGATCTGATTGAAACCTAGCACAGATGCAAACACTCAACAAAATGTCAGGTCTAGAAGCAGTAAGATAAATAAGTGAACCAATGATGCTCCTGTACAACTTTTGATCAACTTTCTTCCCTTCTTCATCTTTGTCTATCTTCAAAGAGCTTGACATTGGTATATCAGTCTTCTTGCAATTTTCCAATCCAAATCTTTTGACAAGATCATTAGCATATTTTTCTTGGTAAATGAAAGTTCATTCCTTCAATTGCTTTATTTGAAGACCAAGAAAGAATGTTAATTCTCCCATCATGCTCATTTCAAACTCATCCTGCATAGACTTAGAGAATTTCTTGCATAAACTTTCATTAGAGGATCCAAAGATAATATCATCCACATATATTTGAACAAGTAAAAGGCTTTTGTTTTCCTTTTTGATAAATAAAGTAGTGTCTAGTTTACCTTTGACAAAACCATTCTGTAATAAGAACTTACTTAATCTGTCGTACCAAGCTCGAGGTGCTTGCTTTAGACCATACAAGGCTTTTTTCAGTCTAAAGACTGAGTCTGGCTTCTTTGGGTCTTCAAACCCAGGCGGTTGTTCCACATAAACTTCCTCTTGGATAAATCCATTTAAGAAAGCATTTTTGACGTCCATTTGGAATAACCTGAAATTTTTGTAACAAGCAAACGTAAGTAATAGACGAATAGCTTCTAACCTTGCTACAGGAGCGTAAGTCTCATCATAGTCTATTCCTTCTTCTTGCGTGTATCCTTTGGCCACGAGTCTTGCTTTATTTCGTACGACTTTTCCTTTTTCATTCATTTTGTTCCTGAACACCCATTTGGCTCCAATAACAGTTTTACCTTTTGGTTTAGATGTCAATTCCCAGACATCGTTAATGTTGAACTGTCTGAGCTCCTCTTGCATAGCTTCGATCCAGCTTTCATCAGATAAAGCTTCTTCTATGCTTTTTGGTTCGATTTCAGAGATGAGAGCTACAGCACTAGACTCTTCACGTCTCTTGGATCTGGTACGAATTCCTTCATTAATTTCGCCAATAATGAGATCTTTAGGATGACTGGACTTATGCTTCCAGTTACTGGTTGATTTGTCTGGATGATGATTTCTTTCTTTATTTGAATCTTCATGAACATCTTGATGCTGGTCTTCCAGAGTCTGAGATAATTTTTGAGTTGTAAGCTTTGGAAGGTCTGGTGTAGGTTCAGACTCTTCATATTGAGTCTGACTGGATTCATCTTGCGTAGAGTCTTGAAAT
Organism: Eucalyptus lansdowneana; assembly: GCA_017140395.1. NCBI lineage: Eukaryota > Viridiplantae > Streptophyta > Magnoliopsida > Myrtales > Myrtaceae > Eucalyptus > Eucalyptus lansdowneana. The sequence goes on along the minus strand of CM029489.1, from coordinate 5,667,547 downwards.
TTGACATTCATTGACTCCTCCACAGCGGCTCTTCTTATTGTAGACTCTGTGGGCTTTGCTTGATGTAGAATATCCAAGGAAGATGCCTTCATCTGATCTTTCTTCAAACTTACCAACTCGATCTTTTGCATTTTTCAATATAAAGCATTTGCAACCGAACACATGAAAGTATGAAACAATGGGCTTCTTACCTTTGAATAATTCATAAGGGGTTTTCTCAAGAATAGGTCTTAGGAAGACTCTATTGATGATATAGCATGCTGTTGACACAGCTTCAGCCCAAAATTGTGAAGAAATTTTACTTTCAATTAAAAGAGTTCTAGCAATTTCTTGAAGAGATCTATTCTTTCTTTCCACAACTCCATTTTGCTGAGGAGTGTATGGAGAGGAGAACACATGCTTAAATCCAGATTCATCACACAAACTTGTAAAATCTTGATTTTCAAATTCTCCTCCATGATCTGTTCTTATACTTGAGATAACACATCCTTTTTCATTTTGAACCTTTTTAGCAAATTTTTCAAAATACGAAAAGGTTTCTGACTTACTTGCAAGGAAATATACCCAAGTAAAACGAGAGTAATCATCCACAATTACTAGGCAATATTTCTTACCTCCGATACTCTGGGTTCTGGTTGGTCCGAAGAGATCCATATGCAGCAACTGTAGTACATGATTAGTAGAGACATGATTTATTGGCTTAAAAGAATTTCTTACCTGCTTTCCCAGAATACATGGTGTGCATGGATCGGTCTTTTGATATGGTAGTTTTGGTAGACTTCGAACAAGCTGCTTTGATGAGATTTTGGCTAATTGCTTCATGTTGACATGACCAAGCTTTCTGTGCCATAAGCTTGCTTCATCTTGAATTGAGATTAGGCATTGTGATTCATTTAATTTCATGTCTAAGAGGTAGATATTTCCATGCCTTCGACCCATGAAAGACTGGGTAGAGTCTTTACTGATTCCAGAACATATTCCTTTCTGAAAAGAGATCTTGAAACCAGTATCACACAATTGGCTAATGCTGAGGAGGTTATAGTTGAGTCCTTCCACTAGAGAAACATTGCTTATTGTGAGATTTCCAATTTTCACAGTTCCAAATCCCACAATGCTTCCTTTGCCGTTTCCTCCAAATGAAACATTTCCACCGTTTACTTGAACAAGCTTTATGAAGCACTTTGAGTCTCCTGTCATGTGTCTTGAACATCCGCTGTCAAGATACCATTTAACATTTTTCTTGACGGAGACGTGCATTTAAAAGAAAGTCTCAAGTTTTCTTTGGTACCCAAATTTTCTTGGGTCCTTTGGTGTTAGTAGGATAAACATTATTAGGCCATACTTTCTTAACAGGCTTCCAAACCATAGGACACTCTTTTTCAAAGTGATCCTGACTGTTACACTTTGAACACCTTAGAGCATTTCGACCTACAGACTTTACAAAAACTTTCTTGAAATGATTTTTGTAAGCCTCTCTCGACGGTCTTTTCTTAATTCTTTCTTTTACTTTTGGAAAATCAATCAAAGGAATTGTTTCTGCTGTCATGCCTAGACCAGACTTATTGAAGTAAGGTCTTTGAACTGAAAGAACTTTTTCAAGTTTTTCCGATCCTATCGAAAATTTCTTTGAAATATTTGATAAGTCAGTTTTTAAGAAAACATTTTCTTTCAAAAGATTATCTTCTTTTTCTTTAAGAGTAGAAATATTCAGGTCTAGACTTTTGACTCTTTCTTCTAAAATGGCTTCCTTTTGTTTTAGAGCTGAGTTTTCCTTTTTAAGTTCGGAAATCCTTTTGAGAGAAATCTTAAGACTGAAACACAGTTCATCAATGTATTTAGAGACTTTGACAGGAATTTTAAAATCACTTACCTCAAATTCACTATCTGAGTCTGATCCAGAATCTGAGTCTGAGTCTGAATGTGCCATCAGACATATGTTGGCATATTCGTTATCACTTTCTTCACATTCTGTATCACTCCAGGTTTCGGCTTTGAGAGCTTTTCGAAACTTTTCAGCTTTTCCTCTTTTCTTCTTCAGAAGATGACAGTTGGGTCTGATGTGTCCCTTTTTCTTACATTCGAAGCAGACTACATCTTTGTTTGGTTCCTCATCATCAACAGACTTGGTCTGCTGTCTCTGGAAACTTTGTTTCTTTGAGTTGAACCTTCTTCCTTTTCTATTCAGTTTTCTGAATCTTCTTATCATGAGAGCAAGCTCCTCGTCGTCCATATCATCTCCTGAATCTGTATCATCAGAATCATCATTTGACTTTAATGCAATGGATTTCTTACCTCTTGGATCTTCGTCTTCATTTATTTGTTCCACTTCATAAGACTGAAGAGTTCCAATTAGCTCGTCGATAGATAGAGGCATAATTCTTTGCGTCTCTCTTATTGAAGTCTTTATATGATTCCAATCCTTAGAGAGTCCACGCAGTAGCTTGTTCACCTTCATGGGATCAGAAATTTTTTGTCCTTGGTTCTCGAGACCATTGACAATATCTGTAAAACGACTAAACATGTCAGTTATAGATTCTCCTGGCTTCATTTTGAAGGCTTCATATTGACCGAGGAGAATGTTGATTCTGGTCTCCTTTACTCGATCTGTTCCTTTATAGGTGATATGTAATCTATCCCATACTTCTTTTGCTGTAATACAAGAAGATATTCTGTTATATTCAGTTGGAGACAAGGCACAATATAAAGAGTAAATTGCTTTTGCATCGAGTGCTTGTCTCTTGTTTATCTCTTCCTGAGTCATTCCGCTGGCATCAACAGTTTCTTTCCCTCTTTCAGAGACTGATGCAGTAGTAGGAGTGATTCCTCTTTCCACAACGTCCCATTCCAGAGGATCCTTTGATTGTAGGAAAGCTTTCATCTTGTTCTTCCAGATGTTGTAATCCTTTCCATCAAAGTAGGGTGGTCTGGTATTGCTTTGCCCTTCCACCAGCCCTGGTGCCAGCATACTAGCCATGGATCTTTTACTCTGAAGTAAAACACTTCAAATAAAGTAAGAACACGGGCTCTGATACCAATTGATATAGCTAGTACAAGTACCTAGAGGGGGTGAATAGGTATATAAAAGATTTTTCTCTTGATAATCGCGCAATACTTAGATAGTTGAAGGATTTGCAACAAATGATGATCAATGCAAGACTAAATAAAGAAAAGAGAGAATTAAACACGCGGTTTATAGTGGTTCGGCTTGATTTAAGCCTACGTCCACTCTTCTGCACTGACAGCCAATTTGGCTGGATTCCACTATGAACAAAGAGATGTTACAGTGTTGATCTTCCTTGATTTCTGGGTGTAGATGATCTACCACACTCGCTCAAGGTATCACCAAGTATATACACTCTCTGTGTATACAATTTCGCTTAGACTGTATCGACTAATAATCGAGGTGCTTCAGATTCTGGAATTTTTCTATCAATCACGTACTCAAACAACTAGAACGTCTTCCTTTTTATACTCCTTTATGCCATCATACCCGTTGGCACTTTCCAAAGGAATTCCTCCAATCTACCCGTTGGACGGAATCAATCAAGAAGATCATTCGAGCTATAAAAGGAACCTGATGATAGCCCATCAATCCTGTTCGCCCATACAATCAGGATCTTGGTTTCCAAGAATAGAACTTTCCAAGAATACTTCGTCGACCATCGGATCTTCAATTGATCTTGATACGAACAGAAGAATCCGTTAGATTTATCCAACCAAAAGATCTTCTCCAGACGATAGGATTAAATCCTCAACCATTTACATCGGCTCTAGATTTCCTTCGTCACTGGATCAGAATGACTGTCAATGAGAATAGTCTTGAGTCTTGAATCTTGAGTCTTGAATTTTGAGTCTGGTGATCAGAAAGTCTTCAGACTTTAAACTAGACGAGTTGCAGATGTCCAGACTAGACTGAAAGAAACATTTTGTCAGCTTCAAAATATTCTGGAAAGATTTCTCCAACAAATTAGACCCAAAAAGAAAACGTAGGTGTAAATTTGGACTTTCTGTTCACGATTCTGCTTAGCTAAGGAGAACTTTGTTAGGAAAACTTCGTATGATTTGTTCATCACTTGGGAAATACTTAATGTCTTAAATATTAAAATTGCGGCATGAGCATTGTCAGACTCCTGTACGTGTATAAGGTAGCTTTGTGGACAAAACGTACTAAAAGGCTGCTCTACTAGTCGGACTGTAGTTGAAGGTGGGACAAAAGGAATTTTAGGCTTAAAAAATCCTCCGTTCTTCCAAGTACCCACACTTTAGTTCCAGCTTCAAGTGAAATGTTTATGCTTCATGTGTTGCAGAAAGTAAGGGGATGAAAATCGCCTCTAACTATCCATTTCTTGCTGGGTTTATCTATGGATGTATCGTAAGTGTGCTTATCTAAGTACATACTTAACCGCAGGGCGAGAAGGAATGGTGGCAAAGGGAGCCGCCAGGAACGCTGACTAGCTGTGGATCTGCGGGGAAATATCCTCCTCCTTTTTAGATATTGCTAGTGTTGGACTTGGAAGCGTTCCACTTTTATGTTAGAGGTCCTTTGCATATTGGTAGGCGATGGATTGTAGGTTGTAGGTCGAACTTGTCTTTGTCTTGAACATTTGATATGTCGCACGGGTGATTGGGATACTTCAGTTTAACGGGGATGACACTTATTTTATGGCTTAAAGTTCAAGTTTTGTTGCTCTTTTTACGGTTCAACTTTTGCTGATCTTGTTCTATTTCTACACGGTTTGTCGAAATCTGTAGAAAGTTTGAGGTCGGATGGTTTAACATAGGTTCGGCATTCGTCTCCAGATTTAGTGCATGTTTTGGTCATTATGATCCCTTTAAATATGTCGGGAAGGTTGACCATTTCGGGTTGGATGCTCACCTTAGTCCACAATTCTTTGCATTTCATTTCCTTTCCTCCACATTCCTTCTAACTTAGACTTCTGTTTTTCTTTTAATGTTTTACTTCTAATGTCAAATGCATGCCTTTTTTTTTTTTTTTTTCAGATGCCGACACCCAAAATCTGCAAGAACATATGTAAAAATAAGTTTTTTGAGGATATTGCACAAGTCCATTTTCTGCTTATCGACCTAAAAAGGTGAAAGTGCCAAGTCTTGGCTGACGTTATACGTGTAACAGTCGGTGGGGGTAAATAAGAATTGCATAATAGTTTAGTTGAGACTATAAATGAGGGGGGAAAACAATTTTCCTAGCAAGGAAGTCCACGTAAACAAGAAGCTTCATTCTCGTGAGTTACTTCTAAATCTCAACTTGAATGTGTCGAACAAGAATTTTTTGATATTTAATTTGGAGAAATCAAACTTATAAAATAGCCAAGAAAACAGAAAAACGAAATTGTGCCCGACAATTCACTATACCATACAATTTTAAATAAAATAGTCATGACATTTCAAATTGGATTTGCCAATATATATATATCGAATGAATTTACTAAATCATCTTTTTCATGAGATACAGATCATAGAAAAGAGCATTGACTCCTCATTCCAAGTTTTTAGCATCTTTAAAAACATATGAAAAAAGTTTAAGAAGTAATGCACCTTTTTTTTAATACTTTAAATGGTTTAAGCTTCTAGAGAGCTAGTGATACCAAGAAGGAGCTAATCTAGTACATTGAATTCCTCGGGAATTTCGTTATAGGCATGCCTTTGATTGAATAAGAAGTTCAATTTAATGCAGGCCATTAGAGCAACCTAAAATGTATCATGGGATAAAAGAAATGTTGAATTGTTGATGCAATTTTTAGGAATTTCAAGATAGACTTTAGCTAGAGAAGTAAAAAGATATCCAAAAAAAATTAGAAAATCAAGCATGGGCAGCAATGAAAAGTGTAGAAGCACAAGTGTAGAAGTGTCTAGAAGAAGAGGGAAAGTGAAAAATCTCTGACAAGAGCAGAAGATTTTCCTCGGTAAAGTCGGTGATGTAGACCTATAAAAAGCCTTGTGGTCGTCCATTTTGAGGGGGCAAACTACAAAGGTAAGCTCCTCCCATTCCCTTTGTACTACAATAAATAATAAAAAAGTTTTGTTTTGTTCCCTTGTGCTCTTTTGCTGTCACTCTCTTTTATATATTCTTATTCTTACTTTGCCCAATCATTTCTTGTCCACATTGTTCCCTAGTTATTTTGATCTCGTGATAGTTTACACACAAAATAATCCCTTGCACACATATCAAATACACACTTCCCCAAATACCAACAAGAAACAAGGTTGTACTTGCTATTCTTTGAGGATGGACGGAATTAGAATGTCAAGAAAAATCCAAAAAAAAAAAAAAAGGAGAAAATCTAGCATAGGTAGCAATGAAAAGTGTAGAAGCACAAGTGTAGAAGTGTCTAGGAGAAGAGGGAAAGTGAAAAATCTTCAAATCTCTGACAAGAGCAGAAGATTTTCCTAGGTAAAGTCGGTGATGTAGGCCTATAAAAAGCCCTGTGGTTGTCCATTTTGAGGGGCAAGCCACAAAGGCAAACTCCTCCCCTTCCCTTTGTACTGCAATAAATAATAACAAAATTTTGTTTTGTTCCCTTGTGCTCTTTTGCTGTCACTCTCTTTTACATATTCTTATTCTTACTTTGCCCAATTATTTCGTGTCCACATTGTTCCTTAGTTCTTTTGCTTTTTTGATAGTTTACACACAAAATACTCCCTTGCACACATATCAAATACACACTTCCCAAAATACCAACAAGAAACAGGTCAGCCCTGATGAGCCTCCTGAGGTTTTTTCAGCATCAGCAAGGAAATGCAAACGATACCCCTTAGTGGCCTCTGCAGACCCCACAAATTCCCTGTCAAGCGCCGACGTACTGCTGCACCTCTCACCTCTCCGCCCGCACCGACGCAGCAAATCCCAACGATGTACGGCGGCCTCATCCAAGCCTTAGCCGCGCTAGGTCATATTATGCCGGATCCTCAGCCACACCCCATCCTCATTGCTGTGCTCGATGCCTCTTTCACCACATGGGCTCGGTTTCTTGCCAACATTACCTTGATCGCTTAGTTGCAATTATGATTCTTAGGCCAGCCAAGCCTTTTTCTTCGACGTGGTGGTTCAATTTTCAGTATACGGTACAAAGTTTATAATATTGGTGTGATTCTAGGTTAAGCGGCCTCTTGGAGGTGTTATCACTGCTAATTTAAACTATGGTTTTATTATAAGATTGTAAACAAGTGGTTTTCAATGCTTGGATATCCTCTCTCATGGTCCAATTTGAAGGATTAATGCAGACCACAAGACAATAATGTAAACCGAAAAGAAGCAAAGTTGGGTATTTTAACATTATTTATAGCTTGTTATTGCGGATTTCTAGACTACTCTAGTTTTGCCCTTTGATGATCCGTGATTGTTGGCAAGTGCATTTATTTTCTGTTTTAGTTTTATTTTATTTTATTTTATTATTTTTTATACTTTTGTTGATATTATTCTTTTCAATTAATCACCGAATCCCCGCTAGGACCTTCAATCGCCCGATTAATCCCCTACTAATTGTAGTACTTTTGCATAGGATACACAACCATTAATTAATGTAACATTTATTCATAATTTGTGCTTCAACCCTACATGCCCAAAGGTTCTCGGCTCAGAATTGGATTCTTCAAGTACCACTTAATTTCTGCCATTAATTTCTTTCGCGGAAAATAAATGATTTTAAAAAGTATTTTTCTAAAAAAGATTGTTTATATTACTTGAAGTAATTAGTCAATGAAAAGTATTTTCATTATTGACAATGATTTATGACCAAATACTTCTGTGAACAATGAGAATTTTATCTTTGTTGGTAATATAAGTGATAAATTTCATTAAAAAAATATTTTTCAAAATTTTCATTTTTTGTGAAACAAACCCCCTCCCCCCTAATGTGGTATTTATCCATCTTCCAAGCACTAGATAATTACCGAAAAATGTTGATCCATAGATGGTATTATTTGTTTCTTTGTTTTACACACTTTAGGTCTACATGTATCACATCATGATTTGGGTGTTTTCTCATTATACTTTTCTATTTATCATTTATGACCCTGAAACTATTAAAAAGCCAGCTCAAGGAAGACCGACATGGACACTGGTATTTAGTCGAGAAGGAGATCAGCGTTGGATGAGCTGATCCAGCGATCACCGATGAGCACAATGACCACGACGGGGATAGACAAGCAACATAGAAGCTCAAGGATGCAAGCACATCGTCGGAGACGGTGATGCGTGGCGGCGGGGGGAGTGCTACGCGCATGAGAGAGGAAAGAGAGAGAGGGATGGTGAGAAGAGAGAGATTCAAGAGTGAGAGATAAAAACTGTTTTAGAGAGAAATTTTTTTAGAAAATGAGCTTCCCTGAAAATTTGGAGGGAAAAGTCTTTTACAGTCCCAAATCGGCCAATCTTAACCGTTGATTTAATTCGACGGTAAAAAACTTGATCTATCAGCCAAATTAAGTTTTAAAGGGCTAATCATGCTTAAGGCATATCATATGATCAATCGGATAGGTTTGATTTGCGAAAATTTAGATTTAAAGTGAGAATCGTGCTTAAGGGCCTAATTAGAGGCTAAATCGCAAATTTCCAAAATTCAGGAATTAATCCACAAAACCGTGAAAATGCAAGGCCACAAAGGTAAAATTGGCAAGGTGAGAAGCCCGGAATCAATCATTGGAGGTCTAGAACCAACCGGCAAGGGGCTGAATCGGCCTATCCCGCTAATCTATAGAATTAGTCATACTGGTTCACGTTTGTTTGACCTATTCTTGATCGATTATGGCTGATTCCTGCCTATTCTAACCTGTATGGTTCTTATGGGTTCAAAATCTATGCAATTTGGTCCAAGTTTGATCCAATTAAGCCAACTAGACCTCATAAATGTAATCTATCAACTCTCTATTGACAAAATTGAGTGATTACTATGAAAAACAACAGACTAGAACCATGGGTATAGGAAATCGCGCATTAAAGGCTAAAATGAGCAATTTTGCAATTCTATGACTAATTGCAAATTAATTGAAATTTAATTCAATTAACATTGCAATAGATCTATATGATGAATTGCCCATGTGTAGGATCACTTAATGCATTTCAAAGTGTCTAAACTTAGGTTAAAAAAAATGAATCGAGATCTAATATTAAAATTGGACCTAGATTCATAAAATTTAACCGTAGTCTGGAATGGGTTAACCTAAAATACTTCAATTAAAGCTCAACAGTTCAATTTTTCAAGAGAGTAAAGCCCCACAAATTAGGAAGTTCTGAATTTCTCAAAATTGACCCTAGATTTGGAATTATCATAAGAAAATGAGTGGAAAAAGATTATCTATTTGCAAATCATGAAAAATCAATTTTTGCCCTCTCATCGGGGCTTAAAATGGTAATTCGTCTTTCGATATGGAAATTTGTGAAATTGAATGAATGAGTGGATTTAAAATAGCCCTTACATCAAATGTCATAAAAGGAATTACACATAATTATGACTAAAACAAAAATAATTTTATTTTGGGTTGATTTAGAACCTAAAGCCAAAAAATTCAAAAAACAAGGTTCTTAATCAAATTTTGCAAACTTTTTTACACACAAATCAAATTGACACTAAAGCAAAGTGTTTTGAGGATGTTTTTATTTTTTTCAATTTTTTTGTTAAAGTTTAATCAAAAGTCAACTCTTTAGTTGACCTTTTTGAAATGTTGATTTTTTTTTGTCAAATTTTTGAATTTTTGAAAAATTAATTTAGGAAAAGTGAAATTAAAGCTAACCAACATCTTTTTTAGATTAAAACAATAATTTTTGACCCCGAATTGACTCTTGATCAAAGGGTTCTAAAGCCAACTATTTGATTTTTCAAATTTTTCTTGGTGAGTAGAAAATTGCCTAAAAGCAATAATGCAAAAAAAATAAAATTGAAAAATGACACTTTTTGGTCAAGAAACAGACTCTATCACCATCGAAAACTTAAATCTTTATTATTATTATTATTTTTACTTTCTTTAACATGTTAACTAATGTTGACACCTAAATTTTGGCAATTAGGTCATTTATTTGTTGCATAGAAAATTATGGGTTAATTTTATTAATTGCATAGCATACAGATTTAGGTTGCATTTATTTTTGTTATTTGCATTTTATTGGACGGAAGGCGGATGGTTTCAAATTAGTTGGACTAAGCCCATGAAACGAGCAAGTCGGCCCAAGCCCATATTTTTAATGATCGAAAATTATCCCGTGGGAAAATTAATTTTGAAATTTCAATTAGGATATGAAATTTTTTAGATATGGCAGATGGGTAAAAAATATTGCGATTTGTCTTTAAAAGATTTGGATTTAAAAAAAAATTTCATCTTGATCTCGAATCCTTATCAATATGGGATGAATTGTGTGAAAAGATTTGCGAAAATTGATTCGATGAAGAATTTGAAAATCCAATTCCTTTCCCTATAAAAGACCGTATGCGTACGAGGTATGGGGGGGCTTTTCGCTAGGGTTTCTTTTGGTGGAGGAAGAGAAGAAAAAGCAAAAGTGAAAAGTAAAAGAAAAGGCAGAGAGAGAAGACAGAGACAAAAGGGTGAGTGATTTGACCCTTACTGTTCAATCTTCTTCTCCACGCACTGCTTCCCCCGCGCAAGCCGAAGTCCGCCGTGCCTTGCTACCCGATCCACTGACGCCGGACGCCTTACCGAGCTGCAGGACGTGCGTGCGACCACCACCGCGCCTCGCCGCTCCACCACCGACCCTCTGCCCGCGCACCGGATCCCGAGTTCCCACGCTCGCTGCCCTCCGGACCACCACCACGCGCCGTCTCCCTCGCCCGTGAGCTCGCGTCGCTGGTCTGCCCAGGAGCCACGAAGCCGCTGAACCCCCGCCGCGCTCGCACCGCCTGCACCGCGTCGGCTCCAAGCTTTCCCTCCGACGACCGTTGCTGCCGGCCTCGAGACCTCCCCTGCGACGCTGCTGCCCCTCGCCGGACCTTCGCCGGAGCCCCTTGCCGGATCCCCTTTGTCGGACTGATCAACCAGCTTCTCGATTTGCTGCCCGGTGACCACCCGCAAGAGCAAGCCCACTTTTGGAAAAACGAAAAAAAAAAGAAAAAGGATTAGGTAGTGCTTTTATTTATTTATTTTGTTTGTTTGTTTACTTTTTCTTTCTTTCTATAGCTTGTTTATTGTTCCTTGAATATGTGGTTGATGTTCCAACATGAAATTGCCCCTCTAAAGCTAGGAATTGATAGTCCGATTTTCGCGCCCGAAATCGACTCGTAATCTCTTTATAAAAATCGATAATCCAATCTCAAGCCCGAGATTTGATTCGCGATTTAAATAAAAATTGGCCAACCCGATCTCATGCGCGAGATATGGTTCGTCAATTTTTGGATATCAATCTTATCTTTTATTTGATTTGCTATCGTCAAGTTGGTTGAGTTGAATCTTATTTTCATAAAATAAAAAAATCAAAATAAAAAATCTCAATTAGGATTAGGTTTGTTGTCATCTTGCATATTTAGTATTGCAATCTTATTATGAATTTTTAAATAAAAAATCCAAAAAATAAAGTGCAATCATTTAGGTTGTTAGTTTTTTGTATTTGAATTACATGTTTAATTATGTGTTAGTTTTAATTTCGAATTTCTTAAAGAAAAACACAAAAAAAATCATTGTGCATATTAGATTGGAATTGCATGTTTCATTTTAAATTTAGATCATTTTCTTAGATAAATGACATTTTAGATTTAGATAATGTCTTAGTTTAAATTAGAATTTAATGTGAATTAATCCCTAGTTTAAATTAGATAGAATCTTAATCTAGCTAGATCATTTGAAATTTCATAAAATTTGTCTTAGGATAAATTAGTTGCAATTTCTAGGATAGATTGCATTTTTAAAATAAAAAATGTCATTTGCATGTCATATAGATTTAGGTTCATGAAATGCACGTCATTTAGTGATTATTGTTAGGTTCATTTCTAATTGAAAATTTCCGTCATTAGATTAGGTCATTTAATAAATGTTGCGTGACATATAGCTCACATGTCATTTTAATTGAAATAATTTTATACGTCATTGCATTGCATTGCACGTCATTAGAATTAAGTCATTTTGGTTAATTTAAATTGCATATTTAACAATTGCATGTTCATTAAGAGATCATAGAATTTTTATTCATATGTTTAGGACATGTTGCCATGCCATATCATTTCATATTAGATTAAAAGCATTGCATTGCATATGGATTATAGTCTCGTTTAATAAGTGAAAACAAAAAGAAATTGCTTGTTAATTAGAAACCATATCTAGGGTTGTTGATGTGGATTTTAATTTAACAATGCAGATGCTTTCGTTGCTTTGAGGTAAGTTCTGCATCATTTAATTGCTTTCTTGGGTGTTAAATTGGTGGTTTGCGCATCTGCATGAACACCTCACATGTTAGGAAAATAGATTTAAAATCAATCCAAATTGCTTGCCAAACATTTTTCAAAAAATAAAAAGAAAGGTACCGAAAGGGCGTTAGAGAAATCTAACGTAACCAAGTCCCCGTACCCTTAGTCTCTGGTTCGTAGGAGTAAAGTAAATCTCCCGTTACTTTACTAGGGTTTCTAATCGACCCACCAAAAATAGATTAGTGGCGACTCTTAGTTAAAATTCAATTGCATGTTAACAATTCAAACCTAAGTTGCGAATTGGTATGGGCTTGGGAGAGCCCGAGTTAAGTTTAGGCTTAACAATCCATTAGCCAAACCCTAGGTGGTTCATACCCCGAAAAAAATTGGTCGCGACAGCTTGGCGACTCCGCTGGGGAACTTGAGTTGAAACTCTTAGTGGACTTAGGCCAATTTTCTTTTTGAAAAAATATCTTTGTTTGGCAGCAAGGATCCCAGGTATGTCCCTAACGTTTAGGTGTTAAATGTTCTTGCAGATTGGGAGGTATAAGGGGAGTAGTGATTGCTAACCTTTGTCTTGTAGGTTAGAGTTGAGAATGAATGTTTGAAATTCAAGTTATTGAAGTGTTGTGTGATTTAAATTGTTGTGCATGCTTTGCATTTGGCACTACACTATTGCACACACAACCTGCCGCCGGACCTGGGCCGCATAGGATCATTTAGGATGGTATTGAGATGGATACCACTCCGACCGCATGCCCGCGGTACGTGTCGCCCATCTCAATCCCGAAATTTCTTTCATGGTGTCAAGAGTACCCACCTCGGTCCGCATGTCCGCGACCCGGGTCGGCTCTTTGACCAAGCCGGAGTCATGAGGACCCGACATAGTCCACAAGCCCGTGGCTAGTCCGATCATCCTTGTGGCTCCACCTTGATAAGCCTTATAGAGTAGAAATTGAGCCTCACATATCATGTGCATGTCTGTGTGGTTGCCACTTATTTGGTGAAGTAAGTCTTCTATCCATATATTATGCAATTTACTTATTTTGTCATACTTTTGGTCGGTCCATGACAATTTAGGTCAATCATTGATTTAATTCATTTATGAATGAAATGAGGAAATTGTCATACAATGAATCATTTGGAAAATAAAAAAAAATTGAAAATTTGTTTTCAATTTGTGTCTTGCTCTTCCTAGTTCATGTTTAGGAAATTTCGTTTCGGGGCATCCCATGTCGTTGTTTTCTTAATCCATTATTAGGAAATCCTTTTCATGTGTGAACTTTTCTTGACTAAAATAGATTGTTGTCATGGATTGGCTCTCTATTTACACCTCGTGCTTACATATTTCCGTTTATTTGGATTAGGTGATAACGGATCCTTCACGCTCTCCCATCATCACTCGATTAAGAGCTAGAATGGCTGATCAAGCTGAAATGCGTGATCGTATGTCCGCTGTGGAGACTCAACTCCAACAAGTGCTCGCCTCTATACAGCTTGTGACGGATCGACTCCAAGTCCTCCAAGCGAATCCAACAGCTGCACCTGCTCTTCCTGAAGTAGTTATCCCGAAGCAAGCAAACAAGGTTCAAACGATTGACGACGACATGCCTGGGCTGGAAGATGACCCACCGTTGATCACCGCTGGAAAGGCCAAGCCTAACAGCGTTCCTAAGACAGATCAAGATGAGCGCGTTGCAAAGCTAGAAGAGAAAGTGAAGCAATTGCAAGGATCACAAAGCTCACTCCCATTCGACTTGTCTGTGTATGAAAAGGTCAAGATGCCAAAGAAGTTCAAAATGCCGGAGTTCGAGAAGTACAATGGTACTTCCTGCCCGAAAGCTCATTTGCAGATGTACCACGTACGCATGGCCCAATATGTCAAGAATGAGCCTCTCATGATTCAATCGTTCCATGCTAGTCTGACTGGGCCTGCACTGAATTGGTACATAATGAAGAATATAAACCTTCTCGACACTTGGAATGAAGTGACTGATGCATTCCTCAAGCAATATAAGTTCAACATGGACATTGCACCTTCCCGAGAGGATCTTGAGCGGATGGAGAAGAAGAAAAGCGAGTCGTTCAAGGAGTATGCTGTGAGGTGGAGAAATCTGGCCGCTCAAGTCACTCCGGAGCCTGCTGACAAGGAGCTGATGAAGTTGTTCGTCAAGACCCTCCCATTTGAGTTTCGCAACCGAATGGCTAGCATGTACGTTGAAAACTTCAACCAACTTATCCCGGTGGGTGAACAAATTGAAGTTGGGCTAAGAGATGGATGGTTCAATGAACCAACCAATCAAGGCAAAAGGTTCACCATGAAGAAAGACAAAGAACCAAGCACGGAAGTCAATGTCACATATGCACAATCTAGCAAGCTTCCAGTTGTTCATGTCCCTAAGAATCAACAAGGGGAAGGCCGATCGTCTGCCCCTCGGCAATTTGTTAAGAGGCAATTCACTCCTCTTCCTGGTCCTCTGTCCCAGGTCTTGAAGGTTCTTCAAAAGAAAGAGTTGCTGTCTTATGAGCCAAAGCGACCCAATGCTGAAAAATTTTCCAACTACGATCCCTCCAAGAAATGCGAGTATCATATGGGGGAAGTAGGACATTCGACTGATGAATGCTTGACTTTGAAACATAAGATCCAAAACTTACTGGACACCAAGGCGTTTGCCTTCAGTGCCGCTCAACCGAATGTCAAAAAGAATCCTCTACCTGAGCATGAGGATAGGGTGAATGCCATTGATGAAGGACCTTTGGAAGAAATGGGCCCTGGCCCACAAGAGTAACTTATTACTTTTGCACATTCCCCTGCGCGGGAATTTTTGTCGCTTTCTAGGAATTTTATCGCATTTTAGGAGTTATTATCGCTATCTAGCGATTGTTTTTCACTTTCTTTTTATGACTTGAATTCGCATTTCCATTCAATAAATGTAATTGATTGATGAATATCAATGAAATTACAATTTTATTTCCAATTTTGAGGACATGATGGAGTATACAAAACCAGTCCAATGACGATATCCAACCATGAAAAAGAAAAATATCATCCACGGAGAAATCCTGAGGGCTGGACTCTTTCATGTTTCTTCCCAAAAACTTTTTCCAAAACAAAAGCATTTCACTATTAAAAAAAAAAAAAAAAAAAAAAACATTTTCACAAAGCTTGTAGCAGATTAAACCTGTTTGTTTATCTGACTCATTTGCTTCTTGTCTCAGTGCATAATTCTATAACTTGTTATGACAAAGGACATCTGAGAATAGCGTATCAAGTTTCAATGATCATAAACTTGACTTGTGATCAACAGGTTTAGAGTGCACTTGCAATGAAAAAAGATTTGGAGCAAGTAAAAGAGAACCATCATTCTTCGGTGGAAGATCCTAGGGGCAAGTTTGCTCTAAATTACAGCTTATATGTGGTAAGGAAGGTACTTTCAGGAGGTGCCGTCCTAGCATAAATGGGTAGTCATGAGTTTTCTACTTCAATTAATTATGATGCTGTCAAGAGGTATTATCTATGATAGAATTTGTCATGTCATGTTTTGAATTGCAAACATTTTATGATGAATAAATTGCCTCATTGCGTTGCAAATTCAATTGTCTAAACTTGTTGCAAATCTTGCATTTTTCTTCATTGATGAATTGTGTGAGATTGATTGAATTGTGTGAAATGGGATACTTTGGAATGATGAAAGGCAAACCCTATTTCATACACTAACCCCCAGTGAGTTGTGTGGAAAAATTCCATGCTTATGAGGAAAAGGGTGATCTCGCAAAGGGTACGTTAACCGAGGTGATGAGAGGCAGTTTCTTCTGTTACCCGAAACACTACAGGTATATCCATTGTTCAGCCCTTTGAGCCCACACACGTGAAGAATTTTTAAATTATCCCTGTCAAGAATCGTCTCATACTGGGACAAGATTTGAAATGAATGATAGGAATTTTCTTACTCACACTTGCATCAATCTTCGAGTATTGCTTCTACAGTGTGACTTGTACGATAATTTAAAGTGCCTTAGGACGACGAAGAGCAGTTTTTTCTTTATCCTATACAATTTATCCATTGCATAGCCCCATTGAGCCTACGAATTCATTTCACATTAAACCCAGTTGGTGATCATCCCCCACACTGGGGCAAGGCAAGAAAAATCAAACCACTCAAGTAGCATAAAAATGGAGACTTTGTCAAAAAAAAAAAAAAAAAGGTGCAAAAAATGGGGCATGAAAAAGCAGTGTGCCTGGTAAAAGCAAGGTCAATGCCCAAAGAAAAAATCAAACACTTGATGAAGTGAGTCGTATCCTCAACAAGATGGTACCAAAAAAAAAAAAAAAACTCAAATGTTGAGATGTTGTAATCAGTGGAGTTGTGGTGTGAAGAAAATCTTCAACGATGGGGAGGAAAATTGTTGGAAATGTCAAGATGATCACCAACTTTGACCCATAAACACTTTTTGAGCCAAATGATCCTTTCGTTTCTCAACCCATGAACCCAACCTACGTTACATCCCTTACCAAGTCTCTTCAGATTATGGCACTTGAATTAACGTAAAAGTTCATATGTTTGGAAGCATCGCTTGAAGAAGTGCGAGTAAGATAATTTCTGCTTCATTTCTCATGTTTCTTGGCTTGTAAACCCCAAGATGATTGTGAAATATCATTCATTTTTCAATAGCCTCGACTCAAAGAGTCTCCTTTGCTAAGCCATTGACCAAGCCCGCATTACGGTCCCTGTTAAAGACTTCTCATATTCGTAAGTTCGTATCACTTGCGAGATTACTCGGACCCTTGTTCGGCATGACGATGGTGAGATGAAGTGAATGCCAAAATCCTGCATCAAAGGTCAGGATAAAACAACCCATTTTAATGAGGATGAGTGAAAAGTCCTTTCAGACCAAGAGATCCCCCATTTGGCACATCCATGACACTCATGTGTTCAGATTAGAACATTCTTTGTGAAATCTTTCCCAATGGAAATTAGGTGATGCAAGCTTGATATAAATCATAGTGCATGAACCTCCCTTAAATTAATGCATGTTTGTGATCACAAATGCATATTGCTTCTCCTATGACCATGCTTTGCAAGAGACATTTCCCCAGGAACAGAGATGATACCAGGTAAGTATATCTCCATCCATACCTTAAATATTTGTCATTGTACAGGTATTTCTCTCTCAAATGCATCGACACTCAACTCGATGAAGTTGTTCCCCAGAAGTTTTCCTCAGATTCAGGCGATCGAAGAGAAGTTCGAGTCCTGGTCGGATAATCAATGTTGCAATGCTAGGCGACCGTAGAAAGGTACGATCCTGGATATGTAACATTAACTACTTTGGATTACTCTACCCACCTTGAAGGTAAGATATTCCAGATAAGTTTCTTTATCATTTTCCAAAAATTAGACATCTCAGTTTGGATTTGGATGTCTCCATTCTTTTTGTTGAACATTTCACTTTGGATGTGAATGCTATTCAATCTTCCTCGTTATATCTTAGTCTGGATCTAGGTATTTCGAGCTTCCAAAATCATGACATCTCTGTCTGGACCCGGATGTCTTGATTATTTTCGTTAGAGCGTTTCACTCTGGATGTGAATGTTCTTCGATCTTTCTTGTTATACCTTAGTCTGGATCTAGGTATTTCGAGTCTCAAATTCTTGACATCTCAGTCTGGGCCCGGATGTCTTGATTATTTTCATGCAAACATTTCACTCTGGATGTGAATGTTTTTCAATTATTCTCAAATGCCTAGTCCGGATCTAGGTATTTCGATTTCCAAAATTTCGACATCTCAGTCTGGATCTGGATGTCCTAATTATTTTCGTCTAAATATTTCACTTTGGATGTGAATGTTTTTTCGACATTTTCGTTATACCTTAGTCTGGATCTAGGTATTTCGAATTCAAAACTCTTGACATCTCAGTTTGGATCTGGATGTCTTAATTCTTTTCGTTGAACATTTCACTCTAGATGTGAATGTTTTTTCGATCCTTCTTGTTATACCTTAGTTTGGATCTAGGTATTTCGAGTTCAAAAATCTTGACATCTCAGTCTGGATCTGGATGTCTCAACTCAATTCTTTGAACATTTCACTTTGGATGTGAATGTTCTTCTCAATCTCAATGTCTCAATCTCTTACCTGTTACACTCTTCAAGGAACCTGAGTGAGAGTTGAGTATTTGTGGAGTAAACAAAGATTTATCATGTACCTCAAGATGCTCTACCGCACTGACTGGTAAGTAATTTGTAGGTACGCTCTTTCCTTTCACATCATACATTTTCATTAGCATTTTCATGCATCATATATATTGCATTTTAAAATGGAATTCATTTTCCAACAAAAAAAAAAAAAAATCATTCATTGCATGTGTATGGTCAAAATTTAGGTTTCAATTTGTCTTTGAATGCAACTTCTACGAGCTCACCTTCAAAGAGGGGCAGCTGTTGACACCTAAATTTTGGCAATTAGGTCATTTATTTGTTGCATAGAAAATTATGGGTTAATTTTATTAATTGCATAGCATACAGATTTAGGTTGCATTTATTTTTGTTATTTGCATTTTATTGGACGGAAGGCGGATGGTTTCAAATTAGTTGGACTAAGGTTTTAAATTAGCAGCAAGTAGGCCCAAGCCCATATTTTTAATGATCGAAAATTATCCCGTGGGAAAATTAATTTTGAAATTTCAATTAGGATATGAAATTTTTTAGATATGGAGATGGGTAAAAAATATTGCGATTTGTCTTTAAAAGATTTGGATTTAAAAAAAAATTTCATCTTGATCTCGAATCCTTATCAATATGGGATGAATTGTGTGAAAAGATTTGCGAAAATTGATTCGATGAAGAATTTGAAAATCAATTCCTTTCCCTATAAAAGACCGTATGCGTACGAGGTATGGGGGGCTTTTCGCTAGGGTTTCTTTTGGTGGAGGAAGAGAAGAAAAAGCAAAAGTGAAAAGTAAAAGTAAAAAAAAGGGTAGAGAGAAGACGAGGAGACAAAGGGGGAGTGATTTGACCCTTACTTGTTCAATCTTCTTCTCCACGCACTTGCTTCCCCGCGCAAGCCGAAGTCCGCCGTGCCTTGCTACCCGATCCACCGACGCCGGACGCCTTACCGCCTGCGGGACGTGCGTGCGACCACCACCGCGCCCGCCGCTCCACCACCGACCCTGCCCGCGCACCGGATCCCAAGTTCCACGCCCTCGTGCCCTCCGGACCACCACCACGCGCCGTCTCCTCGCCCGTGAGCTCGCGTCGCTGGTCTGTCAGGAGCCACGCTGCTTTGTAAAGCCCTCGAACCCCCGCCGCGCTCGCACCGCCTTATGCACCGGATCGGCTCCAAGCTTTCCCTCCGACGGTCCCGTTGCTGCCAGCCTCGAGACCTCCCCGACGCTGCTGCTGCCCCTCGCCGGACCTTCGCGGAGCCCCTTGCCGGATCCCCTTTGTCGGACTGATCAACCGGCTTCTCGATTTGCTGCTCGGTGACCACCCGCAAGAGCAAGCCCACAATTTTGGAAAAACGAAAACAGAAAAAAAAAAGAAAAAAAAAAAGGATTAGGTAGTCCTTTTATTTATTTATTTTGTTTGTTTGTTTATTTTTCTTTCTTTCTATAGCTTGTTTATTGTTCCTTGAATATGTGGTTGATGTTCCAACATGAAATTGCCCCTCAGGCTAGGAATTGATAGTCCGATTTTCGCGCCCGAAATTCGACTCGCAATCCCTTATAAAAATCGATAATCCAATCTCAAGCCCGAGATTTGATTCGCGATTTAAATAAAAATTGGCCAACCCGATCTCATGCGCGAGATATGGTTTGTCAATTTTTGGATATCAATCTTATCTTTTATTTGATTTGCTATCGTCAAGTTGGTTGAGTTGAATCTTATTTTCATAAAATAAAAAAATCAAAATAAAAAATCTCAATTAGGATTAGGTTTGTTGTCATCTTGCATATTTAGTATTGCAATCTTATTATGAATTTTTAAATAAAAAATCCAAAAAATAAAGCGCAATCATTTAGGTTGTTAGTTTTTTGTATTTGAATTACATGTTTAATTATGTGTTAGTTTTAATTTCGAATTTCTTAAAGAAAAACACAAAAAAAATCATTGTGCATATTAGATTGGAATTGCATGTTTCATTTTAAATTTAGATCATTTTCTTAGATAAATGACATTTTAGATTTAGATAATGTCTTAGTTTAAATTAGAATTTAATGTGAATTAATCCCTAGTTTAAATTAGATAGAATCTTAATCTAGCTAGATCATTTGAAATTTCATAAAATTTGTCTTAGGATAAATTAGTTGCAATTTCTAGGATAGATTGCATTTTTAAAATAAAAAATGTCATTTGCATGTCATATAGATTTAGGTTCATGAAATGCACGTCATTTAGTGATTATTGTTAGGTTCATTTCTAATTGAAAATTTACCGTCATAGATTAGGTCATTTAATAAATGTTGCGTGACATATAGCTCACATGTCATTTTAATTGAAATAATTTTATACGTCATTGCATTGCATTGCACGTCATTAGAATTAAGTCATTTTGGTTAATTTAAATTGCATATTTAACAATTGCATGTTCATTAAGAGATCATAGAATTTTTATTCATATGTTTAGGACATGTTGCCATGCCATATCATTTCATATTAGATTAAAAGCATTGCATTGCATATGGATTATAGTCTCGTTTAATAAGTGAAAACAAAAAGAAATTGCTTGTTAATTAGAAACCATATCTAGGGTTGTTGATGTGGATTTTAATTTAACAATGCAGATGCTTTCGTTGCTTTGAGGTAAGTTCTGCATCATTTAATTACTTTCTTGGGTGTTAAATTGGTGGTTTGCGCACCTGCATGAACACCTCGCATGTTAGGGAAATAGATTTAAAATCAATCCAAATTGCTTGCCAAACATTTTTTCAAAAATAAAAAGAAAGGTACCGAAAGGGCGTTAGAGAAATCTAACGTAACCAAGTCCCCGTACCCTTAGTCTCGGTTCGTAGGAGTAAAGTAAATCTCCCGTTACTTTACTAGGGTTTCTAATGACCCACCAAAAATAGATTAGTGGCGACTCTTAGTTAAAATTCAATTGCATGTTAACAATTCAAACCTAAGTTGCGAATTGGTATGGGCTTGGGAGAGCCCGAGTTAAGTCTAGGCTTAACAATCCATTAGCCAAACCCTAGGTGGTTCATACCCCGAAAAAAATTGGTCGCGACAACTAAGAATAGGTAGGTGCGCGTCACGTGCTGGTTGACGAACTGGCGTGTGATGACGTCACCATGACATCACCCAATGGTCGGCAACCGCTGCGATGACGTCATCGATGACATCATCACTAGCGGTAATTGGCCGGCTGGCGACCCGACTCGACCCGAGATCTAACCTGAGGTTGACCCGACTCGACCGTTGACTAGTCAACGGTCGGACCCGTCAACCGGTCCGATGGTCAAACTCGTCAACCGGTCCGATGGTCATACCGGTCGGACCGGTCGCTGATCGAATCGGTGGGACTGGTCACCGATTGGACTGGTCGGACTGGTCGGACCAGCTAGGAGCCGTTTGGTTCATTGGTACGTGCGGCATGTGCGGGCTCCGATTGGAGCGTGGTCAGTGGCGTTTGGTTTGCATAAATGTTTTCTACACTGTGATATAATTATTTTATACTTTTAAATTGTATAAATGTGTGAAAATGCGTAGGAAACCCTATGTAGGCGTATTTTTTGGGGTTTAATGCATAGTTTATTCATTTGTAGCTTGTATTTTCTTGTGGTTTAGGAAATACAATAGCTAGCTTGTATACAAATGATGTCATATATACTGTGAAGAGCTTGGTTCGATGATATCATGCATATAGTTTAATATACTTGCAATTTTCTAGTTGCTAGAAAATTCGAACAATGGTAGAAAATTCACCTTATATGCATTCACTAGTCCGCAAGTTCCCACACTAGTCATAACAAAAGCCAGGGATATGGGTGAGGTTATCTACTCCACAAGGTCCCACACTAGTCCACATCTAACAAAAAATAAAAGTTAGTCAGCCTCTACGCGATCCAAGGCGTCTAGGCATCATCCATCCTTGCTCTAGGTCCTCCTGCTCCAAAGGGTAAAGGTCCGAACATCTCTCCTTCATGGTTGACAAACCATGCAACGAACGTCATTGGTAATAACTCAGCTCTACCGTCATCCAACCATAAGGTGGCCTTGTACTTGGAGAGGGTCATGTCAATGTCGAGATCATACTCGTCATGAAGAGAAACATCAAGACACATTACCGTCCCGTATCAAGCTATCGGCGGTACATCCATGCTATCAATCTGAAAATGTAAGGTATGAGCAAACAACCTTGCCCAGTAAAGAATGATAAAACTCTAACTTAAACAATCCATAGCCATCAAAGTTACAAGTGAATTAGCAAACAATTTAGGATACTAAGAGAATATATCACAAGCATAAACAATACTATTACTTCATGTAAGAAATCACCTTATATGCATTTACTTCTATACTTACCCTTCACAAACTCAATCTCACATCAAAATATAATGCTACAATAATAGATGAACTCACTCGCCAAATAATTATATTTAGTGTGCATAAAATCCACCCTTGAATCAATCACAATCGGGACTCTACCGGCCTGATCGAGTCACTTCCGGAAAGTACGTTATCCGGACTTCCATAATACCTCTAATTGTGGGCATCTCACTCTGAGGCATCCCGACATCACACAACCGAGGTCCTCCCAAGACCACACAGCAAGGGGCATCTCACTCCGAGGCATCTCAGTATCACACAACTGAGGCATCCTTGATCACACACAAGGGCATCTCACTCCGAGGAATCCCGGTATCTCTCTACTGAGGCATCCAAGACCACGCAGCAAGGGCATCCTAAACTTCCGGGGGCATCACCAGTATCTCGGTACTGATGGGTTCATTCATCTTAAGCACACGTTTCACACCACCACACCTTTGATTAATGCATTTTCGTATGCAAAAGAAAAGACTCCAAAGTATCTAACTAATCTCATGAACCTAGCACATGTGCATGTCAAAATTATAAGATAAAACCCATTACATCATGTCCCATTCCATGGTGAACAGATATTTATCCCATTATTAAGCACTATGCACCGCACTCATTGCACACACGTGATTCTATATGCACTTATATCTCAAATGCTATATGAGACTTACTCTTATATGATTATACGTGCATGACAAAAGCCTAATATAAAAGACACAACCTCTAATATATGTTCTCGGGTCCAGACACTTCACTCGCTAAACGTACAGTTTGGTTTCGGACACAGAAAGTATATTAATTCTTGTCAAAATATTACCAAATCTTAGTATGTTATATTTGAGACATATACTGACATTTTATGTGAAGAAACTTAAGTCTAATTATCACTGTATTAAAATTAAAAATTGTCATAATCTTTACTAGCACCCTGTACCGACGTCCAGATTTCGTATCTACAAAGAAAATTGTTTCACTAGCCAATTATTATCGATTTAATCTCAAATTTTAACACGTCATTCCTTAAGATGTGTTATACAATTCTCATTAAGGATTCAAAGTCCAAATCTAACTAGGTAAATACAGAAAATTCGCATAAACAGTAAAGGTCAAACCGTCTCTCACAAGAACAGTTTACTGGTTTTACTAAGTACACTTCTGTCTCTATGTTTTTATAGTCATATGGTTATAGCTACGTGTATAATTCAATCTCATAGATGTTCTATCATGTAAAAGGTTTCTTTCTTATCTCTATCAACATAAATAAAGAAAATTAAACACAAACAGAAGACTCCATAACTGTTTTCACTTAGAACAGAATAGATACACAAAAAACAACATGCAATGGCTTCTCTTTAATCTAACACTTACTCAGCTTAGATCAATCACAAAACAGCAACTACAGACTATATCCATCACTGTTTGATTAGATCCTCAAGCTCCCTTGATGAAACAATGGATAACTTTCAATTTAGAGTTAGATCTTTCCTTACCTTGCTTCAGCTACTAAACAACACAGAGATGCTTCAAGATCAACACTCAAAATCAGCATACAAGAAGAAGAAGGTTGCTGGTTTGCTTCTGGTTTTTCGTTGCTCAACCGAGAGAAAAAGAAAGAAGAAGATGAAGATGGGTTGCTGGGTTTTATATGGGGAGAGAGAGTGTGTACGAAGCTTAAGGGGAAATAGGCTATGAGCTAGTCCTAGGCTAGTGTAATGATGAGATCTTGTAATGATTATGTTCCTTGAAGTTTACATGTCTCAGTTCATGGGAATCAAAACCGTGGGTGTCAAGTGCATGGAGAAATGAGAGAGATTTTGGTGTCGTGGCTTTCATGCATGAAGATTTTCACCATTTGTCGATCGTCACTAATTAACAGTTAATCGATATCATTAGTTAGTTCATTAGCTTCTAAAATTTTCATCTAATTGCCTTTTGTTTGTACTTAATACCAATTATACAAAGTCATAACATATATATATATATATATATAACATATCGAATGACATAACATATCGACTAGTCAATGTTAATCTATAAAGAATTCATCACAAAATGCTAAAGTTAGAAATTTATATTAGCATTATAAACATTAATCAAGTTATCATAACTATAATCTATAAAATAAATTATTCGGGCCTAAATATTCATTCCTGGCCCAATAGGCTCAATCTACAGCAATTCGGCCCACTAAACTTATAAATCTAATAATTCCAAACCTTGGCCCACTTCAAGCCAAGTCCAAGCCCATAATCTCTCATTGGATTTCTTAAGTCCAATTCGTGTGGCCCACTCATTTCTCAAGCCCACACATTCCTCACGATCCATCGGGTTCACTTTCTAGCCCAATCTAATTAATCTAAGTTCCTAATGATCTAATTACACTAATGAAGGTCGATGAAATTTGGGATGTCACATCTGGAAGTTTATCAAGCTTGGAAAAAGAAAAATAGCATTGCTTGCATCACGTTGCTGAGCTGTATGCAAGATAATCTCATGTGTGAGTTTGAAAGTTATGATAAAACTCAAGTTATGTGGGTTGCCTTAAAAGATAAGTTTGGGGGACATCTGCCACTAAGCTGAGGAGACTCACCATCGAGTTTGACACATTCTGAAAGCGCCCAAATGTAATGATGAGGCAGCATCTTCGGGAGATGTCAAACATGATCTGTGAGCTGAAGTCGGCGGAGTCACTCTTTGCGATGAACAGTAAGTTTAGGTTATTATAAGGTCTCTTCCTGATAATTGTGAGCATATGAAGATCAATATGACGCATAATGAGAACATTATCACTTTTGATGATATTGCACGTCATTTGGAATTAGAGAATGAGTGCCTAAAGGCTGCAAGATCCTCTACCCATGCTTATGTTGCTGAATCGAGTTCACGCAAGGCTTCGGGCTTCAAGCGCAAGAGGAACCTTCAGTTTAACAACAAAGGGAAGAAGACTGATTAGGCACCAAAAAGGGCTAAGACCTTCTAATGCAAGAAGCGTGGTGGGAAGAAGGACAAGGCCAAGATGGAGTGCTACAATTGTGGCAAGATGGGTCACTTTGCTCGTGAATGTATTAAGCCAAAAAAAGTACCCTATTACTCCATTACTTTGAGTAATGCTTTTGTTTCTAGTACTGTAATGCCTGTTGAATCTCATTCAATGTGGAGTATATACTCAGGAGCAACAGACCACATAGCTAGAGACCGATAAGCATTTGTGGAGTATCGTCGGATATCGCCTGGAAGAAGATGGATATATGTTGAGAATAACTCAAGAGTTGAAGTGAAGGGTATCAACATATGTAAATTAATCTTACGTGATGGTCGAAACCTATTCATACATGATGTCATTTATGCTCCAGATATTCGATGAAACTTGGTCTTTGTAGTTGTTCTTTTTAGTTTAGGTTATGTATTGAATTTCCATGGTGATTATGTTGACATTTTGTATGGAACAGTTTATTATGGTTTAGGTCATGTATCGAATGGTTTTATGGTGTTAGATATTGACTATAATCAGTACAATGTTAATGTTGATGGTTGTTTTTCTTTAATTACATATTCTAGTAATGTTGAGATTGATGCAAGTACTTAGCATGCTAGATTAGGTCACATTGGATTGCAAAGAATGTAAAGATTAGCTAGAGAATGTCTTTTAGGGTCACTCACTAATGTTAGTCTATCCATATGTGAACATTGTTTAGCGGGAAAAGCAACTAGAAAACCATTCAATAAAGGGACTAGAGCTGAATTTCCATTGCAACTCATACATTCTGGCATTTGTGATCCTTTGAATGTGAGGACAAGGCATGGAGCCTCATATTTTATCACTTTCATAGATGACTTCACACATTTCGATTATGGCTTTTTGATCTCCCATAAGTCAGAAGCATTAGACTGCTTTAGACGATATATAGCGATGGCAGAGAATTGTTGAACAAAACAATAAAGGCATTGAGAACTGATCGTTGATGTAAGTATCTATCGGAGCAATTCAAGACTCTTTGTGATGAAAGGGGAATTGTACGACAATTGACTAATTCTGACACTCCACAACAAAATAGGGTAGCTGAGAGAAGGAATAGAACCCTATTAGAGATTGTTAGGTTTATGATGGCGCAAGCAAATTTACCTATCTTTTATTAGGGAGATGCGTTATTGATTGCTGCCTATATACTTAACCAAGTACCCTAAAAATCGGTCACTTCCACACCTTATGAATTATGGACGGGTAGGAAACTAGACTTGAGTAGTCTATGTCCATGGGGTTGTGCAGCTTATGTTCATGATTCTTCCCATAAATATGGCAAATTAGGTCATAGAGGGAATAAATGTATTTTTATAAAATATTCTAAATACTCCAAAGAATACATGTTCATAGGTGAACAAGCTGATGGAAGTGTGAATGAAATGGAGTCACGAGATGTTACGTTCTTAGAAAACGATTTTCCTAGTAGAGGTTAGATTGATAAGGACTTCCAATTATATGAGGTAAAAGATCCTGATAACACACCCACTAATGTTGTAGAGTGAAATGAAAATTTACCTCAACATGCAAGACTTAGTGGGAGTATTGCATCGCTTAACGAATTGAATTCAAGAGATATTCAATTGCATAAAAGTAATCGTAAAAGTATTCCTCATCGTTGTTTTGAGATTGAAGGGGAAGCATTTATGATTGCTTCGAATGATGATGCCGAGCCTAAGACTGTTCAAGAGGCTTTCTCATCCTCTGATAAGGAAGAATTGAGAAAAATTTTGGAAGATGAGATGGAGTCAATGAGTGCAAACCATGTCTGGGACTTGGTTGATCTACCACCCAATCGTAAGGCCATTGGAAACAAATGGGTCTTCAAGATTAAGCGAAGGGCGGATGGATCCATTGAAAAGTATAAGGCTCGCCTTGTGGCGAAATGTTATACTTAACAAGAGGGTATAGACTATGATGAAACATTTTCACTAGTTGTAAGGTTTGCCTCAATACGTCTTATTCTAGCAATCGTTGCACATTTGGACCTTGAATTACATCAGATGGATGTAAAGATGGCATTTCTCAATGGAGACCTAGATGAGAAAATTTATATGAAACAACCAATAGGTTTCATAGCTAAAGGTCAAGAGCATAAAATTTACAAACTTCATCAGTCAATATATAGCTTTAAGCAATCATCTAGATAGTGGTATCTTCATTTTCATCAAGTCATAACCACTTTTAGTTTCACGATGATCGAAGAAAATCACTGTGTATATGTCAAGCGGTCCGAAGATAAATTTGTGATTTTATCACTTTATGTGGACGATATTCTATTGGTTGGAAATGACAAGATTTTGGTTATCACCATAAAAGAATTGTTGTCCTCTAATTTTGAAATGAATGACATGAGAGGAGCTGCTTATATATTAAGAGTTAAGATCGAAAGAGATCGATTAAGGAAATTCCTTACTTTATCACAAGAGTCTTATATTATGAAGATTCTTGAGCGTTTCAATATGTGGTATTGTAATACCATTAATACCCCTGTCATGCAAGGTGAATGCCTAAGTATTAAGATGTATCCTAAGACTCCAAAAGAAATTAAAGTGATGGAAACTGTTCCTTACACTAGTGCGGTCGAAAGTTTGATATATGCTATGATGTGTACTCGACCCGACATATGCTATGCTGTGGGATTGGTGAGCCGATATCAATCAAATCCCGGTCAAGCACACTGAAAGCAATGAAGAGGATTCTGAGATACTTGAAGGGCACCATGGACTATCGACTTTGTTACCAAGAAAGTAATTTACGCCTATCAGGCTATTTAGATGCTGATTGAGGTGGAGACCTGATGAGTGTAAATCGACTTCTGGATATGCGTTCTTGTTAAATGGAGGTGCGATTTCTTGGAATAGCAAGAAACAGACATGCACGACCTTGTCTATGATGGAAGCAGAATTTATTGCATGTTCTGCCGCAGTGTAAGAAGTAGTATGGCTAAAACGTTTCTTGGAAAATTTAGCCACTATCACTGAAGTTCCAAGACCGGTGATAGTTTATTTCGATAGTCAAGCAGCCATTGCTTATGTGAAAGATCCCAAGTATCATGGAAAGACAAAGCACATTGACATAAAGAATAACTTCATCAAAGATATTGTAGCGCAGAAAGAAGTGATCATGTAATAGAATGGTTGCTGATCTATTTACGAAGGCTATTCCTAGAGACATATTTTTGACCTATAGGATGTCACTAGGAATACATAGAATGTGCTATCTGTTATTGTAGAGGATCATTGGTTTATGTATTTGTGGACATATGTATTGTATTTGTTTATTTATTAGTGATTTGATGTTTTATCAATAAGTACAAATCCACTATGAGACTAACACAAATACACATGTATTATTGAAAAGTATGTTAGCAGGCAATGATTGGCTCACTCACACCAGTAATCGCCTCAAGTGCTTTAGATAGCACGTTGAGATGAGACGTTATGTACAAAATAAATGTTGAAGAGCAAGTCTAATACATAAAATATGTCGCATTGATTGGAGTCAAGATGAGGTCTGTAATTTGTTTATAATAAGACCGAACATGATAGTCCCACAATTATGTATACTTGTAAGATGCCGGATGCAAGTACTTAATTGGGCACTATAGAAAGCGAGTTGATATAGCAGTTGGGCTAAACATGAGTACGTGCGGAGCATGTAACTATGTTTAGGCTAAGATTCGTATAGTGGATATGTTTAATAAATGACATACGCTCTTATAAAAAGAGAAATCCACTATAGCAAGTAACTCATACTACAGTGCATTGTACGACCAATAAGGGAAGAAGAGTAAAATTATCCCTATTTGCTCATCGTGTGAGCCCTTGAGGTAATTTATAATTTACCTAAATTTGGTGCCCTATGTTACTTCTGACTATGTTCTCGAAGTGAAAGATCAATGTTGCCATTTTAGCATCTTACAAGCGATCATGAATAGATATGGCCTATGGGATGTGTCTAGGAAAGTAGTTGTTTTGAAATTGAGAGAGACATGAGTGTAAAGGAAGACTATTGTTGTTTTACTTCTGACTATCTGTGGTTGCGGATGTAATTGTAAATACATAGTGTTTTTTAGAATAGTCAAGTATAGCCTTTAAGGGATAGGTATACTTGGACTGATGTAACAAAATATGTCTGGGGCACTATGAGACATCGATTGTTTATTTCTTTTCAGGGTTGTAGCCATTATTTCATCCCTAACAAGTGCATAATTAGAGCTCCTAAGTGCAGATGTACTCACTGGTCACACGGCTTATTTGCTAGTATGAATTGTTTTGTAAAGTTGATGAATATTAAATGCATTATATTCTTGACAGAACGATATCAAGCCCATCATATTCGAGTAAGAGATGTTGTACTTTAGCTGGTATGTCCATGATGGGGTGTGATTGAAATGCACTGTTTCGTCTTGATGCGTTACAATAGAAAGACACTAATGGAGGGGTACAAAGGGAGACATATAAAAAGCTCCTGAACACAACCATTGGAAGGGTCGGCAGAGCATATGATTAGAAAATCCTCTCATTTGTTCGTTCCATTTCCATCAAAGGGATAAGGCGTTCCATTTCACTTTTACAAAAACAATTTGCATTTACGCCGTGGAAATCAGTGCTTTCCTCGTGATCGCATCCATACCAATGTGAGGTAATATTGTTCGTGTTTCATTGGCAATTCAACTTTCGTTCAGGGGCTAATTGTTGTTTGCGCATTGGAATCAGATAAGTCGTCTTCCGCCGACTTTAATTCCAATACATGCGCTAGTTCAATAAATCGGTCCCTTAGGGTAAGGGCCTTCGATCTGGCAAGGGCTGCCTCGCTCGTAGCCTGCGAAGCCATGATGGCCTTACCCAGGGCTTTTGCGGTTTCGTAGGTCAAGAGTGAGGCCTTTGTGACTAGCAAGGGTTGCTGCTGTCAGCACAAAAAAAAGTAGAAAAAATAAAGAAAAAAATATTGAAAACATATTCAAATATTATTAAAAATTAATTATGTCGGGCTACTCATGCCACGAGATGATTGGTGTCATTGTCATCGATTTCCGATTAAAATTGACGTGATGAATTCAATTAATAAAGTACGAACATATTTAGAAATTAATTAGTAAAACTGGAATGTTTATGACTGAATTAACAAAAATTGTAATAGGTTTAGGAATTTTTGGACAATTTTTGGACAATTTTGCCCAATTTCGAGTTTAATTGCTTGTTGAACCATGCTGAAATATGACTTAGTAAAAAAAACTTCGCCTCTAGAATTGAATAAACTTTCTATTGGCCCATTTCATTCTCCACGAAAACTCATCAATGGTGCAAAAGTTTTTACATGCCATGCTAGCATGGTCCGATGGGCTATGCAGATCGAATAGAATAGAAATTTATACAAGTACGAGGGCTTATTTAAACAAATAATTAAATGAAGTTCAAAGATTTGATTGGAAAACAAAGCATGTAAGCTCAAGAACGAGAAGTAGAATTTTATCGATCTAATACATGAAACAATATATAACTTATTTGTATAAATGAAAGGGAGAGTCGCAACAACGGTACCGGTAACCCTTTTGAGGTGTTGATATAGGTGTTATGGCGCTCATCATGAAATTGGGCATTAGCTAAAAAAAACCGAGTAAATTTGCAAGGACAGCTAATCTTGGGTTAATGTCAAACTTCATAGTATTGATTATATCGTGGTATTGGTCGGACCAAAATCAAGACTTCGACACCTTGTGCAGTGAACCGGCCATGAACATATACCCATATTCTCTTTTTATTTTTTATTTTTATTTTTTGAAATTGCCGAAAGCATATATATATATTTTCAGAATTCATGAAGTGCTACTTTCGAAATTTGAAATATCACCGGTAGATGAAAAAGATGAATTTTATTTTATTCTTTTTGTCGAAGGCGTGGCGAATCTTTATTTGATTGATTTTGTATTCTAGTATCTCAACATTTACCAACCTAAAGATGGGATGTTTATAATTCAGTTTTGAATTAGCAACATCCTTGAGTTAGACCACGGCCGCGGTGGCTCCATTTGGATAAGGCTCGCGATCCTCAACGAAGATGTGAATGGTTCAAAACCCAGGGGAGGCGCTAGGTGTATTAAGAGTGACTCAGGGGTGGTGGGTCCTCTTGCTTAAGTGTCACTTGGGGGTTTACAGCACGGCTGTCGGCTGCAAGCCGGTTCCTCCAATACCAAAAAAAAAAAAAAAAAAAAAACATCCTTGAGTTAGATACCAAAATTTAGATAGATATAATTTCACGAACCCAATAAGGAAGAAGAGGAGGGGGAAAAATATTAAAAACAAAGGAAAGTTAAGGAGGAAATTTAAATATATATATATTTCATTGCCCCCATTTTAAAGCTAAATAACCGTTAATTGCCTGAACAGGTATAGCGGATCAAAACTAGTATAGCCTAATATGTCACAATAGTAAAGATAGTACAAATTAGGACTACTTTTTTCTTGGTCAGGAATTTTAGGACTATTTGAATATATAATAACATCACTGCTATATTATTGGAAAGATTAAGCTTCTACAAATTATCCAACTAAACCCCGAAAATTTGTAAATATTGTTTACTATATCATTAGTGTTATGACAGGTGATTTCCATTATCAATAACCTAAGTCAGGCCTTTCAACCGATTCAATAACCCAAGAAAGTTCTAACTAATATTTAACTCCTCCTTAGACTCATAATTAGGACACGCGTGACTAAACAGATGTTAGCAAAATGGGAGAGAAAGAGGGCTGCTTCTTTTGCATCAGAGGGTGGAAGTACAAAAACACAGCATAAGGCCATATAAAGCGACCGGGTCCTGGATTTTGGAAGGCCGCCGGCATCGACAAGTCCGTATATTCCAGTAAGCATCCCCGCGATTGCGTCGGCCTCAAGAAGTTTCTCATCCATTGTCACGGCTCCGCCGCCAAAGGCATCGATGATAACCGGATGGTGTACCGAGTTCCGGCTGCCACATGCTGGAAAAGGCAGCATTCTATCAATTGTAAATGAGTCGATCACTGAAAAAAGCAGTGAGATACTAAATGGCAATTGCTATGACTACCGCTTTAATTTACTACCAAATTTTCAATTGAAAACCGAGTATCGGTTCGGCTTGAATTTCCAACAACGTTCAACCTTAGTTTAGGGTCTCTTCTTAGGGAATTATAAGCATATATGCTAATATATTCATTTGTAGTTTTGATAAATTCATTTATTTTGTAGTTGCAAATTGTATATCTTAGGTTTTAGACTCGTAAAGCAACCCATGTGACATGACCCAAAAAAAAAAAATTAGAAGAAGCAATCCATGTGCAAATTTATTTATTGGGAAGGAAGTACGGAATTGCGTAGTTTGGATGGGGTTTACAAATTTCGGCCATAAAAAATATTTTGGATTAAAAAATGTGTCATCATTTTTTTCCTTAAAAAAAAAACGAAATTGATGGGCTTTTTTTCTGTCACTTCCATCCTCCTGTAATTAATTCTGAGTATTCAAATGGTTTCTCGATTTGCTTCGCTGAGATGACATAGAAAAGAGGGTTGAGGTTATAATTCTTTTTTTTTTTTTTTTTTTTTTTTTTTTTTTTTTTTTTTTTTAAATTTGAGATAAGTATCAATTATAAGTAAATCTATAAAAGAAAGAAGAAGAAAGTACGTGGCGCTCAAGATATATTCTACCGCTCGGCCACGTATACCCTTTGTGAAGGCACCGCCAATAGAAACTAATTTTTCTTTTTTTATATATATATGAAAAGTCAATTGGCAAATGCACAAACATTTTCTTTAATCCTTCGTCACGTCCATGAGCGACGTGCCAGGCAATTGCAACCTGATGGGACTTCCCCATGCGTCTCTCACGTTCATCATCGACAAGTGTTGTTTTATTGAATATCAAGAAGTGGATACACATACCACCCACCTAGGTGGCGCTGCTGGTGGCGAGCTTCTCCCCCTAATGCAAGGGGAAGAGTTTGATTCACGGGTGTCGTAGGGTGAATTATCCAGTGGGGCGTGTGTGGTGGCTAGCACATATTGTCCCCAGGGTTTACCTCCCGTTACTCCAGGCTTTTCGGGCTGTCCGTATTAGTACAGTGTGCAGGTTCCCTAGCCCACCAAAAAAAAAAAAAAAGTGGATACACATCTAAATATACATTTAAATGCTATAACTTTCATTTAACAGTATCTATCTTAACTAAGAATAATAGGAATGGAGAGGAAAGATGATTTTGTGTATTTCTATATATTCGATGTACAAGTATGATCCTCCACTTATAATGTTAGTGAGAGGAAATAATATGGGAAATAAAAAATACACTGATTACACAATATTTTCATTTTCCTATTTTACCAAGCTAATCACTAACAGACTGATTCAATCACTGATACTTGAATTGATACTCAGAATCAGTATCTTCATATTTCCAACACTCCCCCTCAAGTTGGTGGCCTGTATATATCAAGGACGCCTAGCTTGCCTAATAGGTATGCATGTTGTCTTTGGCATAGTAGCTTGGTAAAAATATCTGCAGGTTGCTCAATAGTTCCGATTCCTCTTGTTGTTATGATTCCTTCCCGAATCTTGTGCCGAGTGAAATGACAGTTGACTTCTATATGTTTAGTCCTTTCATGAAAAACAGGATTAGCTGCCAATTTGAGTGCAGCATCATATCACAAAATAATTCGCTGGATCCATTGACTTGTACTCCGAGATCAGAAAGTAATCCTCAAATCCAGATTACTTCACAAACAGTTTTTGCCATAACTCGATACTCTGATTCTGCTGATGACAAAGACACGGTTGATTGCTTCTTTGTTTTCCATGAGATGAGTGATTTTCCCAATTTGATACAAAAACCAGTAATGGACCTTCTTGTCATCGGACAAGTAGCATAATTTGTATCACAATATGCTGTCATTTTCATGTCACAATCTCGAGACAAAAGAATGCCGAGTCCTGGGCATCCCTTCAAGTATTTCACGACTTTTAGTGCTGCATCCATATGTGATTGCTTCGGCTTGTGCATGAATTGGCTGAGTATTTGCACTACATAGCATATATCCGGTCTTGTCATTGTGAGATAAATTAATTTCCCAACAAGCCGTTGATATCTTGATGGATCTTGGAGTAATACATCCTCAACAGGTGAAGACAAGCTCTCATCATACTCATATGTCGTCAACTTCGCATTATGTTCAATCGGTATAACAGCTGGTTTACACCCCGATAATCCTGCTTCAGAGACTATTTCTAGAATGAATTTTCTTTGGCTGAGACATATTCCTTTGTCAGATCGAGCTATTTCAATGCCGAGGAAATACTTAGGAGGCCCCAAGTCTTTTATATGAAAAGTGGCACTCAAGTAGTTTTTGAATTTTGTAATAGCCAGCTCATTATTCCCCATGATAAGAATGTCATCAACATATATTAAGAGAAAGATGGACGAAGTACCTTTAGTCCATGTGAATAGAGCATAATCATGTCTGGAATGTTGAAATCCTACGTCGGTCAATGCAGCAGTGAACTTGGCATACCATTGCCTAGAAGCCTGTTTGAGTCCATACAGGGATTTACGGAGACGACATACACGAGACTCCCCCTCGTTGCGTAATCCCTGTGGAAGTTCCATATATATTTCCTCATCCAGATCCCCATGTAAGAATGCATTATGGACATCCATTTGATGCAATGGCCAGTTGCGAAAGGCAGCAACGGACAAAAAGGAGCGAACAGTCACTTCCTTAGCTACAGGAGAGAATGTTTCATGATAGTCAAACCCTTCTTGTTTTGTGAAACCTTTCGCGACTAAACGAGCTTTATATCTCTCAATGGAACCATCTACCTTGAATTTTATCTTATAAACCCACTTGCACCCAATAGGTTTTCATCCGGCCGGCAGGGAAACAATATCCCAAGTATGATTTTCATGGAGGGCTTGTAATTCGAGCTCCATTGCATGTTGCCATTTGGGATCACGTGCCGCCTCAGAATAGGAAGACGGTTCTTGCTCTTCTGAAATTCTACTAATGCAACATATGTGTTCTGGTGATAACCTACTGAACGAAACATAAGACGATACAGGATATTGTGTACCTGAAGAATCCACCGTAGGTCATATATAATATTTTGTCCATGTAGGAGGTCGAGTAGACCATCCAGAACGTCGAGGCTGATCAATCCTTGGCTTCGTTGTTGTGGCAGGAGATAGCCTCTGATGATTTGTTGGCGATGAGGTCGCTGGGAATTGGATGAGGTATTGTTTCCGGTGCGAAAATTGGTGTGTCATCACCGAGTTGGAATCTTCGTTGAGCTCGGAATATGCTTTTCTGGTGCAAAGAGTACATACTGAGGTTGGACAGATAAATCATCTTCTAACAAGAAAGGTTGATGAGCAGATGTTGATGATGACAATGTTGCTTCTTTAAATGGGAAGATGTCTTCATGAAAGATAATGTCTCTGCTCACAAAAAAATGCCCTGTGGAAATCTCCATGACTCGATAGCCTTTCTGTAAAGAAGGATATCCCATAAAAATACACTGCATAGCCCGAGGATCCATCTTACTTCGTGGCCCTAGGGCTGCCACATAGCATAAACATCCAAAGACTCGAAGGTGATCAATCATTGGTTGCTTTCCATAAAGCAATTCAAAGGAGTTCGTCCTTCAAGTATTCTAGTTGGCATGCAATTGATCAGGTAAGCTGCGGTGACCACACAATCACCCCAAAATTTTTCTGGTATAGAAGCTTGATATTTGAGGGCTCGAGCTACTTCTAAGAGGTGACGATGTTTGCGCTCAACAATCCCATTTTGTTGAGGCGTGTAGGTACACGAGCTCTCATGTAGAATTCCTCTAGAAGATAAGAAAGAGACATATTCCGCAGAAAAAAATTCACGTCCATTATCGGTACGAATTCTTTGGACTGGTTTGTCGAATTGATTCTTGATGAGAGATAGGAAATTCGACAGAGTAGAAAAAGTTTGACTCTTGGATTGCATAAGGAAAACCCAAGTAGCACGGGTGTAATCATCAACGATGGTCAAGAAAAAACGAGACCCATCACGATGTGGAGTGTGATAGGGTCCCCAGATATCCATATGAAGTAAGGAAAAAGCACTGGTAGCTCTTGATGTACTGACAGGAAATTGTTTTCGAGATTACTTTGCTAATGGACATATTGGGCATTGAGGATAAGGAAAACGCATAGAATGACCCAAACATTGATGAAAAAAAATATTTTTATTACTAGTAATAGCATTACAAGAAATGCTTTGACTGGTAAAATCAAGATCTTTTTGGAGACTGGTCCAAAAATACAATCCTTCTGCGACACTACCCAAGTCCATCAGACTGCCAGTCAAAGGGTCCTGAAAGAAGCAATTTTTCGAATTGAATACAGCCCGGCAAGAATTATCTTCGCAAGCTTTTGAGACTGATAAAAGGTTGAACTCAAATTCAGGTATGAAAAGGACATTTTTGAGAACAATTTTTGGATTGAGCTGGACTGTTCCAATTTTACTGACATGAATAATGTTTCCATTGGGCAGACGTACAGATGTTGAGGAATGTGGCATTTCTTGGATACCAGAAAATAATTGTTCATTGCATACTATGTGGTCACTAGCATCTAAATCAATTATCCATGCATCAACTGATATTGAATTTGTCTTGCATAAGAAAGTACCTGAGAAACTTGCAGTCTTGTCATTAATGGACAACTGATTTAATGCCTTCATAATATTCTGGTACTGATCTTGGGTAATGATCTGATTTGCACCATGAGTCCTTCATGCTGAAACTTGGTAAGCAGCAATTTCTTTTTCCTTTTTATCACCTGGCTTTCCATGTAACTTCCAGCATGTGTCAATAGTATGATGATGACGTTTACAATATTCACAGTATTTACCCTTATTTTTGAAATTTTGCCCAGCAAATTTTGTGGATTTCCCTTCAACAGCGGACGACCCGAGCCTGGCGACCCCCTCTACACGTCGCTAGCCGACGGACCGGAGCTACGACTCATCAGTATACAACTCACTGGACCAGAAAATTACAACACCTGGGCTCGAGACTTCCGGCGAGCATAAGAAAAGAAAACCGTGTAATTCAGGTAGTGTAACAAAACTTATCAAACTATAGAATAGTACACATATTCTCAAACGATCACGTCGATTAGTTGGGGCTTTGGTTCCGGATACCGGACGGGTTACACCCAACCCACCAAAAAAAAAAAAAAAAACGCGATAGCTTATTTGAGGTTATTGAATGTGACTAAGAAAATGAATTAAAACTGTCTCATTTATGAAATTAAGTGAAACTTTTGATACGACTGCGATTTGATTTTTTAAATACATCATTTGAAGACAACCCATATGAACCGTAGCTTTTTGCGTTATTGGAAGGAAACCCACTTCGGCAAATGATGGTCTGCCTGACTTTGCCAAAATATTAGTCGGTAGAGTCGACTCCATCCCATCTCCACCGAGTTCTCGTTCTCTGGCAAGCCAAGTTAGGAGTTAGTCATTTTTAAACTTGCAGAGGTTCTCTACAAAGTGCAAAAATGGCATCCAAAGTTAGACTACGGTTGAGGAGGGACTCCAACTCTAGACATTATTTAAGAGAGCATTCCCACGACGTTTGGAGCTTGAGAGACGCAAGGGAAGAAAAAGAAGGGGGAGAAACCAGGGCAGACGAGTGCGTCTTCTGTTTTGTCGTCGCCCACCCTTGGAACGTCGGACGGGGATACTCCTGGAGAATACACTTGCGAGATCAGCTTTCGTTGCTCCACTTTTCACTGTCTCTCTCCCCCCTGTTTTCCCTATATTGTTCATGAGGTCATTCATCACTGAGAATTGGTGTTTAATCGGAGTGCCAGATTTTATAATCGGACCAACTCCTGCCACAAATGACGAAGCCATTGGCTGCACTCCTTCTTGTTTGCTCCTTATTTGTGAGTAGCTGCGTTGGAAGTATCTGGAAGAAGATGCACGTGGAGATCGAAAACGGTTTGCCAGCCGGAACCACTCTCACCGTCCACTGCAAATCAAAAGACAACGACCTGGGAACCCATCATGTGATGGACAGCTGGGAATTCTCCTTCGTACCCAACTTCATTGATGGAACCCTCTTCTTTTGTGGCTTTTCGCGGCCCGGGCGGTTTGAGCATTTTGACATATACGTGCAATCAAGAGATGATGGCGAATGCACCAAGAACACTAAGTGCACTGAGGGTAGATGCACCGTGTGCACTTGGAAGATCTCCCCTAATGGTCCCTGTAGTCTCGGCGAAGAGTTTGATGCATGTTATCACTGGAATGCTCACTCGTAGTTAGGGGGAAGAAAAACTCTTCTGCGAAGGTATGTTATCCCCTACTTTCAAAACAAATTCTTCATTATATCTATGTCATACTTTCCCTCTGTGTACTCATTGAAGTTGGTCTTCAATATGTACTTGACATTCCTCCTCAGATCGACGGCCTAAATCTCAACTATGGTACAGCAGAGGAGCTGGAACGTCGGATACTTAGAGCTATGGAGGGACTTGCCAGTGAAGGTTTTCAGGAGGAGGAGGAGAACGAAGGCAGCAAAGTAGAGCGTCTAGTCGCGAACATGATTTTGATGTTAATTTCCTTTCTTTTTTCCTTTTTTGTTTTTCCTTCTTTCTTTTCTTTTTGTGTGTGAAGATAGAGAGGGAAGGTAATGTCAACAAAGATCAAGTATACAATATGAATGCGTTAATTTACGTCTCCAGATTCTTGAGTTCTCCA
This sequence comes from Eucalyptus lansdowneana, assembly GCA_017140395.1. NCBI lineage: Eukaryota > Viridiplantae > Streptophyta > Magnoliopsida > Myrtales > Myrtaceae > Eucalyptus > Eucalyptus lansdowneana. The sequence continues at coordinate 5,627,855 of CM029489.1, read as the reverse complement.
TGTTTTTCGATTAGCGCTTCGTCATTTGAGTTCTTTGACTTCCGCCACAACAAATAGATGAAACCAGAATCGGTAGGATAAAAAATGACCTTGAGCTCTCTATTCTCTAATGAAGCTCTCTATTCTCTATTGAAGGCCTAAGCACTCACAGGATTTCTCCACAGACTACCATGCTCGAAAAGACTGCCCTTGGATGTGATAGAGGCCAGGTGATATCGATGATTTGATGCTTCATCCTTAGCCACTACGGAGTTCTTGCCGTGCCCATGAAGAAAACAAAAAATAGCGTCCAAATAACATTTAGAAGGACTTGTTGTTAAACTTCCAATGGTCAAAGCAATCTGTAGAAACCACACAAGCTCTTTCTTATCAATCCTAAAAAATAGATGGGATTTATATTTGGTCTGCTGTCACTGGAGACATGTTGATAGCATAGATATAAGACAAAAGTAGTTTAAGGTACTTGAACTTTTTAAGTCTCGCACAACCAACGGTTGCTCACGCAAAAGAATTGCTCCACCACCAGTGAACCTGCTAAAAGTTCAGATGACTTGAATTTTTCTTTTAAAAATGGCAATGTGATTTAGTATGAGGATATTGCCAAAGCTGTATGATATCCGTTGTTAGAAACCCTATGATTGTGGTCTGCAGTCTGAACAGCTAATGGCAAACTTGGGGCTTCCTCAAACGATAGATTTTAGGGCTTCGTCGTGAACAAGGTCTCCTCCACGGGGATAAACTCCACCGGTATCTAGAACGGCTTCAATATTCCGGGAACATTAAAATCCTTAATATTTCCACCATCACACCTGTCATCTCCTAGCTAGGAACCACTTTTATTTTAATCATGCAATGAATCTAGATTCATGATCGTGCTTGATTCTTACGAGAATGATTTGGTCAGGACTTTTCTGATTTTATGAATATTTGTTCCCTCCTTTTACCAGTGAAATCAGCCCAAAGGTGACCTCATTAATTAGCTCTTCCTGATTCACAATGACATAGAAGTGTCCAAGGTTCTCCAAACAAAATGCTTTCTTTCATTCCAAAAGAAAATTTTCCATTTCTGGTAAAACTAGTATATTAAAAATTAGTCACGGTCAACGTACATGCATATAGAACTAGCCACCTTGACCGATCAAACTAGATGTTGACCGAGTCCGGGCAGGCCTATGCATGTGCTTCACATGTCACGCCCTCTGGCCGCACCTACATGCGCATCTGAGCTTCAATTTAGGCATTCTTGATACTGACGTGCTCATATGAAGATTCTCTACATTAGGGTATATTTATTTTTAAGTTTGATGATTTTACAGATGTGAAAAATATGTATAGAACCCTAAAAAATGTGTAGAGCATCGGTTTATTGATAACAAGTATAAGATCTAGTATGTATCAATGAATGAAGCAATGTAATTGACATGACATGTGACTTTAATGACAAATTATCCTATCATCTAGTCTAAAATCACATGTATAAGGTAAATGTGAGATATAAACTTTATACCCCTAGTATGAAAGAGTTTCAAGGATTTAATCAAGTTGTGACTGTCAAAGTGACATACTTGATTGGGTTTGAAAAATATCAATCTCGTATAATAATAGGATGTCTCTTATACTAATATGTGGTCATACTCCCAAATGAGGTTATTATCTATTAGTTCATGGAGGGATACATGTAGAGTATATAGTTGATGAATGACTGATCCTAGTAGTTCATATACTTAAAGGTGATGATTTACGAAGGTTTGAATATATCATTATGGTTGTTGTCATGTGGAGAGTATACAACTACATATCATGTATTTTACCTAAGGATGATTATGTGATGATGTATGTAACTCTCTAGATGTGTACTTATATGATTTCAAGTTACATAATACTTATATGATGTCAATTATATACATTGCTTGTTATTTTAGTCACCTCATATGTAATAAATAACTCAATAACTATTGAAGTTCTTGTTCAAATTTTAAGTAGTGAAAAGACGATTTTTTGTTTGGCATGAAACTGGTGGATGTTCATATTGCTATTAGTATGAATAAGCCGGCAATATCACTATCGATGATACGAAACCGGAAAGCACATTTTGCTGCTTGGGAAAATAGTAATCAAATTTGTCTGTTATCCATTCATTAACATTTGAAAAAATGATTTACTAGCTTAATGCACTACTAAAAGATGATAGAAACCTTGATGGTTTGAAATTATGTCTTGTCTAATGCCGAGATTAGCACAAATTTGTAAGGACTCTTCAACATAAGATATGATGATTTTGATGAGGTTAAGAATTGTGTCCTAAGGATAGTAGACTTGAAGTCTAAAAATTATACTCATAAAGGAACTCATGAAATCATTGTTCGTTTTGACAATATGAGTCCAAGATCGAATCCTTCAAGGAGGTTAGTGACCATTACTTCTTTTTCTTTTTTTCTAAAGGTAACGTAAAAACATATTGCAAAAAATATATAAAACTTGGTTGTCCAAGTGTGAGCTTGCAATTAAAAATTCTTTGGCATTGTTTATGAATCCGATACCTATTATAAGCCCCTTCTAGTTCATGGTGGCTCGATAGCAATGCAACAAATTATGTTGCTTATCATAAGGGAATTTATAAATTGAAGGAAATCAATTCAAGGTATATCATAACTCATAGGAAACAACGATAAAATTGATGTTGAGCTCGTGGGAGATTTCATTTTAATTCTAGATTTTGGTTTTAATAAAAAAATGCATTTTATATACCTTCTTTGAGATGGAACTTCATTTATGTATCATGTTTGAACATATGTAGCTAATTTTTTTAAACTAAAAAATACATATTTTTATGTTCATTAATACAAATAAAGTGGAATACTACATTATGCTCAATGGATTGTACAAATTGCATTTAACTCCCAATGATATATACATCGTGTATACGGTTGAAAATGTTGTTTCCAAAAGACTTTTACTTAAGGGACAGTCTTAAGCATTAATGTCTTGATCATATGTCTAGAGAAAAAATAGAAAGGTAGAAAAAAGTTGACATTCTATCTACTCTTAAAAGTTACCTAAAGATTTATATAAGTTAATGTAGAAGTAAGATGATTAAGATAAATAATAAAACTACAGTATGAAATTCTAACCTATTGGAGGTCATTCACATTGATCTTAGTGGACCTTAGATGGTAACGTTGTATAGAAATTTTATTTCAATACAATCATTGACGTCTATTTCTTCTGTACTTGATTAAGGAAAAATCTGAATTTTTGGATAATTTCAATATTTTTTGGACTACAATTGAAAATTAGTTGGGATAAGTCTTAGGGTGCGCATGATAAAATTTCTAAAACAGAAATTGATTTCTAGCCAGAAATTGATTTCTCAATTTCTATTTTAGAAAGCGAGAAGCTAAAAATTTTAGCTTCGATTTCTTCTTCAAATCTATTTACGGAATAGAAATATGTTTCAGAAATAGAGAAATCAAATTGCGTTACCAAACAGATTTCTATTCCAAACCTGTTCTGGGGAACAGAGAAACAGAGAAATCAAGAAACAAAAATTTTATCATGCGCAGCCTTAATGGTTGTCAAACCTAACCATAGAGGTGAGTAATTGGACAAGTATGGCAATACTTGATAGTTTAAAGGGCTATTTGTTGAATATTTAGAAGATTATGAGATGGTAGCTTGATTTAACATGCCTGAAATTCTTGTGGCTAAGAGGCGTAATCGCATCATAATGGACATGATGATATGTATGTTTAGTAGAACTAATTTACCTAGTTTTTTTGTGGGTTGATACATTGAAAACAACATTTTCATAAACAAAACTGTGTTTCTATAAGAATTATTCCATTAACTCTCATTGAATGATGGTGTGACAGCTTGAATTTTCAAATTTTGTTTTCGATTAAATAAATCGGGCCTTTTATTAACACGCCTATAGTGTTATTCTCTGAGCTGATCACTTATGAGATAACTAGACTATTTAGGGAAGCAATTAAGGAATCTAAACGCAATAAACTTGAGAATTTGACTTGGAATCGACTGCACGACTATGTTGATTTGCAAGGGTCATTATGATACCGTCAAAAATCGATCAAAGACCAGAGATAGGTCGATTCGATAGAGATATGTGATTAGTGTGTGGGTGATTCCACTTAATTACAAAATTCTCGTCGAACGACATTAGATCAATTTTTTTGTCATTTTTGTACCTGGTGTCTGTATTTAAAATCTCGAGATTTTCACGATTAACGAGAGTCGCCAATGTGTCGAAAATATACATTGTGGCTTGAAAGTAATCAACCATGGGTTAATTGCACTAAAAATTCCTAAAAGCTACTCGATATATTAGATCACGCTAAAATCACACTAGATTGAAATTAACCGCGAATTTAAACTTGATTTTAGAAATTGAAAGTTCTGTCATGTCACGATCTAATTTAGGAATGTTGACTCATTCTCCGAAGAATTTTCGGCAATTCCGAGATTTTTATGGAAAATCGTTTCTATCGCTTTGGAAATTAACGGAAATTTGAACGGGCCAAGTTGTAGGGAAACTTAGACTTCCAAGCCAAGCTAGGTGATGATGGGGACTTATAGAAATTTTGTAGGCTTTTTACTTGGCAAATTCGGATGTCGATTTGGAGAATTGAGTGAGGATATTGAAGTTTATGTGGTGAAATTCGGCATTTTGGCAAGGGGCAGCAATTTTGACATTTAAATTGGCTCATTTGTGGAATATTCTTGTTGGAAAGGGATAAGCATTAAATTGAATGGCTAAGTTCTTGACTTTTGGCCCTCTATGACTTCTCCAACACGCCGATCAGCCGCCCCTCCCATCCTTGTCTTCTCCTCCTTCACCGTCTCTATCTCTTCCTCGTTTCCTTCGGTCTTCTATTCTTGCTTCGCTTTCATTTTCTTTCTTCTATCAGCCCCTCCGGTGGAGTCCACTGAAGCCACCACCTGCTGCTGTTTTCTGTTTTCTTTCCTTTTTCTTTTGAGCAAACCCCCCAAATCGTCACCAGCTCCCACGTAGTAAAACAGAACCGACGACCAGCTGCCTTCCTCAATTCGTTCCCCCAAGCAACGATAGAATCTGCTGCCTCTTGTCCACGCGTCCGCTTCTCCCTCCATCGAAGTCCAGCAGCACCGAGTCAAGCCCAACAAGAAGCCGCGAACGTTGACTCCTTCATCGGCCCAACGCCTGCAGCAGCTTTAGCCCACGTGTCTTCCACCTTCACCGATTCCTCCACCGAAGTTGCTCCATCTACACGCGTCTTCAACCCCAGCTCGACGCCGGCAAGCTGCTCGAAATTTCTGCTCCATCTTCGATCGAGCAGCGGGCCTCCATCCAGCGTCGTGGGCCCATCTCCATCGAGCCCACAGTCCACCGAAGTCTATCGAGCTCAGACCAGCAAAGCCCAACAGCAGCCCACGAATTTTTCTTGGTCAGCCTAGTGGATTTCAGCCCGTGTCTTGAACCCACAGGTTCAAAAGCCCAAGCCCGCGAAGCAAGCCTTGCCCAACTCAATAACAAATCTCAGTTTGGGCTGAGATTTGTTAGGCCGATTCTAGGCCTGGTCTGAGCTTCCATTGATGCTGCTGCAAACCTGAGTTTTGGTCGTTGTTGCGCCGCCGTTGTGGTGAACCGATTTCCATATTAAACCGGTGATTTTATGCACTAAACTCTTATTAGTAGGCTAATGACGTTTAAGGTTTGTTTAGATTTATTTAAGTTTAGATTAGTGTAGTTTTGCAATGGTGTGGTTAATTTTTGCAATTGAGTGTTAATTTCTACAATTGAGCGTTGATTGGATTTTTGGGTCATTGATTCCAAAATTTGTGAATTTCCAATATTTGTTTAAAAAATCTCGGATATCGAATTTTAACACTGAAAATGGTTTTATATGTTATATAAAATAGTGAGATTTTAAAAGAAAGGATATCAGTCTTACGGGGTGAATTGACCGTGTACCCACACATGACGATTTTCACAGGTATTTTTAATACAAAGAAAATAGGTCACGTTCACCATTTAATGGAGATATTTGAGTGTAATGCATAGTGCCCTAAGCCATGTTTAAGTGATTGTATGTTGGTTAAGAGAACTCGTCCCGAGCTATTAAGCTGGATGTTACCCCTATATGAGATGCCCTATCAATGAATGCCCGTCGCAGTAGATTTTGGACCGATGTTTCTTTATGGAATGCCGTTGATATAGTGACGTTGCCGGCTCAATGGTGTGAGACGATGCTTGACAATACTAGAGGACCACCGAACAGAAAGTATGCTATACTATATGCCGAGAGCAAAACTAGGAACGCATGATTAATTGAGTTGAATGCGCCGGATTATGGGACAAAATTGTGTAGCATGGTATGAAACGTATTCTAATGATTTGACCCTATAATTAGGATCCCTGTGTTGGTTTGAGAATTGAGTAGCGTTCTAGTTGTTGGAGCTTAATTGTTGCTCATATTTGTATGGTTGTCTATGATATAAATTGTACTGACCTGCAGGGTGGATTTGAGGCGAGGTAAGTCCCTATGATTATGTGATTGAGTGATTAGGACGCCTCTGGGCGTATTTCTCTCATATTTATATCTCACCCCGTTGTGGGTTAAATTTTCAAAGTCGTCGAGTGGGGAACCAGGAGCTGAGAGAAGGTGATTTGAAGTGTAGGTCAGTTAGGACCGCTTCTTTTTGAAAATCTAGTCTTTGTAGTCTTTTGGTCATAGACCTTGTACATAACTCAGTGTGTATATAAATGTATGTTTTGTTCATGAAATTGTCGTCCTACTTTTCTATCCTGAGATAGTTACTATTAGAAGATTTATTTTTGCTTCCACATGTGTAATAAAATGAAAAGGGTTGGCGACTTGTCTTGGGAAGTCACAAATTTTATCAACCAAAGAGGGATGGACATGCACTCGAGGATCGGGTGTGAAAGATGGACTTGACATAAATTTAGCTTGAACCAATTTAAGATCTTAGGTGTCTTGCAGAAGTGAGGTTATATTATTTAATATTAAGTAAGTTGGAATCCGAAAGCCAATCGGTATTATTTTGTATCTTACCCAAATCATTCAAAGGGATATCGATTTTGCAATCCTAATGAAGGTATGAAAATTGTAAAATTAAGTTTCTGCGATTCGAAATAGCCATAGAAGATAATTACTCCCAGATTATTAAAGATAATAGTACAGTGGAGACCACTATGGCTTTGACAATTATGGAGTTTCCTACCCCACAAACTAAACCTATTGACGTTTAGAATCCTGTTATGAAGATAGTTCTTGATGAAGTTTCTCAAGCTTCTAGAGTGCATAATAAAGTGGTTGTAGCTCCACTCAAAAAACCTATTAAGGAAAGACAATAAGTTATACCACAAGACTCTATAGTCTATCTTTAAAAGTATGACTACGGTATTTGTTGCATGGTTGATCTAGTAACTTATACAAATATTGTTTCTTGTCCTCAATTTGATCTATGGTCAGATACAATGAAAGACAATATATAATCCATGAAATATAATAGCATTTGGGAACTTTTTGAGTTGCTTGAAAGTCACGAGCTCATCAATTGCAAATGGGTATACAAGACTAGAAGGGATTCTATTGAAAGATTAAGGAGTTTAAAGTCGAATTGGTAGCTAAGTGTTTCACTCAGAAAGAAGGAGTGGATTATGAAGAAATATTTTTTAAAATCTCTTTTAAAGATTCTTTTAGAGTGAACATAATATCAATACCTTATTTTAATATAGACTTACGCTAGATGTATGTTAAAACTATATTTCTAAATGGATCCCTTGATAAGGAAGTATATATGATGCAATCTAAAGGTTTTGCAGCATATGATTTATGTAAAAATGAAAAGTCCTATTTATAGTCTTAAACAAGTTTTTAGATAATGAATAGTGTTGTTACTTCATTCAGTATTGTTGAGAACAAAGTAAAAAAGTATATATACTACAAGGTTAGTAGGAGGAAATTTATTTTCTCGTACTCTATATACATGATATCTTGCTTGCAAATAATAATTTTGGATCACTACATGAGATAAAGCAAATATTGTCAAAAATTTTTGACGAACAGGACCTTCATGAGGCATCTTTTGTCATTAACATCGAGATCCATAAGAATCGTTCTCACCATTTATTGGATTTGTCTTAGAGAGCATATGTTCGTTGTATTTTAGAAATATTCAGTATGCATTACAGCAAATTAGAAATTGCTTATATTATTAAGGGTGATGGATTGAATCTATCACAATGTTCTCATTCAAATATTGAGAAAACCTAATTAAAGGATGTACCTTGTGTTAGAGCACATAAAAATATCATGTATACTCAAATTTTTAATAGATCAAACATTATTTTTGCGATAGGTTTTCTAGGTAGATTTTAGTTAAATCCAAAGCATAATCATTAGTATTAGTTAAATCCAAAACATAATCATTAGGTTAATATCAAGAAGGTTTTGAGGTACTTAAAGAGGATAAAAGACTATATGGTGATTTACAAACATGTTTAGGTCCTATAGCTAATGGGATATTTGGTTGCAAACTTTATTGGCTGTTAGAATGACATTAAGTTGACAATGAAATAAAAGTGCTAGTAAGAACACCTAGAGGGGCTGAATAGGTGTTTAAAATAAACCTTGGTAAATATATGCGGAATAAAATAAACTTCGAGCAAAATAAAGGAGATAAGGAAGAGAATAATAACACAGGGTTTATAGTGGTTCGATTTAGACCAAGCCTACGTCCATTCTCCCACGCTAATAGCCTTCTTTGTTGGATTCCACTATGCAATCAAAAAGAGATTACAACTTTGAGTGCAAACACTTAGTAGTAGATTTTACTATCTTACTAAGTCACTCTTTTAGTATTTGTCTCACGATCACAAAAGTTTAAGCTCACAAGAGACAAGTGTATGATTGAAGGTCGCTCAGACTTTGGAATTATAAATTTTACGTCCCGTCTCTTACTTGCTCATCGGTCCTTCATCTCCTTAAATACTCCTCCACTTCCAAACTAGCTGTTGGACAGTATCTCGAGGATCGTCTTCCAATCTACCCATTGGACAACTCGTATCTAGAAGATTTGGTAGCCGTTGAGTGACAAAAGTAGAATCCTAAATTGATTCCGATCGCCCATATAAATAGAATCTTGGTTTCCATAAGTAAAGTTTCTTTATATAAAAAGTTATTGTCTTCAAGACCCAATTGTTAATCAATTAGATTGAGTCAATCAAATCAATCTTGATGTGGAATCCAAATCAGATCACTAGCCGTTGTATGATTGGGGCTTGAGTTACGTTCTGTCGAATTTGGATGTAAAGTCCGAGTGCAATAGACTTTGCAATATGAGTGTGAGTGTAATAGACTTTACAATTTGGGTTTGAACATATTCTGCTTCCGAACAGGTTTAGTTTTAAGGTCTGAACATAGTCTGAATAAGTTCAGCTTCAGCATAGAGTCTGTCTTATAATTCAACTTCATTCACGTTTAGTCTTGAATTTGTCAGAGTTGGTAAACTTATGATGTAGAACAGTCTTTGACGCTAAAGTCTGGCAATCTTCAGACTTTGACAATATCTTTTATATGTTCTATCATTTGCATTGTCTATTACTTAACCATTAAACATGTTAGTAGCATTTGATTTATTTTGTCATCTTCAAAACATCATAAGCAATTTCCCTAACATTAAATACATCGTTATTTTAGCAAGAGTTGTAGCAAATAGAAATATATCTCATCTTCTACCGTATAAGCGGAATTCGTAGCATGCTTTTCAGTTGTTACTCAGATTATTTGCTTTTAGAAGCTCTTTAAGAGTTGATCATATTTAATTATGTGGATGGACCCATACAATTGTATTGAGACAATAACTTTGTAGTTTTATTTATTAGCAACAACATAGGTCTTAACGGGTCTAAACATGTGGTGGTTAAGTTTTGACCATAAAGAAACCATACATAATGATGACGTTACAATCAAGTATATTTTCACAGATGATATGGTTGCAGATCAACTTAACAAAAGCCTTCGCCTTTGTGTTCTTGAAGGACATGTCATTAAGATCGGCTTAGGAGCATCGTGAAATGTTGTTATATAGTGGAAGTTATTTCAATTTTTCTTTAATAAAGTTTACATTTGTGTTTATTATATTTAATAATATTGCAATATGTATCAACTCTTATGCATCAATAAAGTAATTCGGAATGCATTGCTATTGAATTGAATATATATAATTGTTGGAAATCTCAAAGTATTGTATAAACCTTGAGTAAAGATTAAGGGCATCCGGTTATTAGCCTTGAGCATATCTCTCGTTGTAAATAAAAAAAGATTAATCATAAGGATAAAATATATGTAGATTTATTAGAACCACAAAGATATTTGCCAGTAGCACTGTTTTTGTTACATTTAAGGTAAAGGAATGGTGATTGATAAAGTGATAACACATATAGGTATTCATCTTTATGAAACGTGTTATCCATTTGCCACACTACCATATTGAATTCATATTAATAAAAATTAAAAGTACTTATGACCATAGAAGGTTCTGTGTGTATATATGTAGTATCATGATGATTTAGTGAAAGCTTTTCTATGTGAATTACATTAATTATTATTATAATTTACTTGCCCAAGTAGTGAATGAAAGAGTTTTTCTAAGTGAGTTACGTTAATTGATATTATAATTTACTATTTTGTGGAATTGGTCTAATAATGTGAGATAAAATGTTTCTTAAATAGTCTAATATGGGGTTGACTAGTATGGGTTAAGTTGAGTTCAGTCCATAATGAGATGGTTTAGCTAAAAACTTTATAAATAATTCTAAGTCCCTCCTCTAATCCTAACACATACAATTATCTTCATATAAGGAGTGTTTACCAAACGTTAAATGTGAGAGGCGGTTTTATTGAGACAGTAATACATAGGGCAATAAAGAAGAAGTACTTGAGTTTTAGACCGTCGCGATTCTCCATCAAAAACAATAAATTCCAAAACATATGCATTAATATCTCTACTCACTTATATGTGTTATTGTTTTTAGTTATAGAGATTTTGGAGTGCACTTTCACGTCTTACATATGATCCCACTCCTAGATCCAAGTTATCTTTCCAAATATGTGTGCATGGATACATAAGCATGTACATGTGTATGTACATAATGTGTCGTGCCATCAGATAAACGTTATGTAAACAAACAAAAAAGTCTTGTTGCCTAATGAACTTTTTTTAGGAGATTTCTTAATCCTATCCCAAAATTTAAGATCTTTCAATTCTATCCTTAAACTCCATTGTTGTGAGATTACAACCATCTTGTAGAAATTCTGCTCTTGAAATTACAAAGCTCCATTACTTAACTTTTTTGGCATTAACGGTGTCCAAGCCAATTTTCAGGCACCTCTGAAGTCCACCTCCTTAAGCGATCTTATGGGTGGATTCTCCCATATTAGCCTAGTTTTTCGAGATTTTACTCCTGAAACATTTTCTGATTTTGAACCCAAAATCACAAGCAGATAAGCAGATATCATCTCCATTTAATCCAACACCTTTGTTACATGTAACCATTCAAATATGGCGATCCTGATTGTGTGGGGGTACTAAGGACATTGACGTTTAGATTGTTATATAAGCACATGTTAAGTTAAAACAAGAAGTGCAACACCTCGATCCTCGAGCGTGTGCTCATCCCTCGGTGGTTGATAAATTTGCGACGTCCTAGGACGCGTCGCCGACCCATTTATTTTAATACACATGCGGAAGCGTATAAATAAATCTCTAAACAACACAAAGATGAGGCACCTTTACACACAGCTAACTAGTTTATTTACAATACTAGTGTATACACAAAAGTCTATACAAGCTTCGTTCTCAAAACAAAACCGTCCTATGATCAACTAGTCAAACTCATTCGTCGACTCTTCAGTCTCCATAGGCTCAGGGCGCGTTGGGTCCTCCACAACTCCATTAGAAGGGTCAGTAGTATCCTCGTCTAGAATAGTGTCAACTACCACAATGGGGATTACGAAACCCCGAAGTGGACCCACCCTGAATCCATTGGGTCTGTAGTGAAACCACGCTCTGAATCGATGAGGCACCTTATGAGGAAAGCCTTCTTCGACCCAGACAGTGGTCACTACCAATCATAAATCCAGTGACTTCTGGGATCGGAGTAGCTAAAAACCCACTCGGTAACCCTCATGGGCTGGCTAAAACGCTCAGGAGGATCTGCCATCTACGGACCTAAAAAGGTTAAGCTCATGACAAGGTGAGATAATGTCTCAGCAAGTTCATCTCCTAAACTCCGATTATGAAGGAAATATGCCTAAAAGCTGTGTATGCACACACAAGACAAAGGGCTTACCTTGTCTCAGTTCCTTCCTGTACGTCAGTATAAAACATATACTCAATCAATTCAAATCAAATTAAATCATTGATCAATCGATCCACTTGATTCAATACCATCAACAAAATCTATAAAATTCGATCGATTCAAACACTGCTCACCCAAGCTAAAATAGATGGTATAACTTGCCAAAGCTTATATATATACATATTATTTCTCACTAAAACTGATATCTATTTGCTCACCGAAGCTACTATTTATTATAGCTCACCGAAGCTGATATATAGTATACTGCTCACTGAAGCTGACATATCAAGGCCCATAGGATGATATAGTATATTGTTCTCACTAATTGATGATTCATCGTGTTTAAAATACCCGATAAAAATAATCGTATGTCGGTATACTATCGGCTTGAGCCAAAATTCAATATTTTCCTTTTAAAAAATCCCACTATTTAATATAGTTCATAAAGATATTTTGGCGTTATAAACTAACGCCCGATGTTTCCTAATTAAATTCTGAAATTACTCAGTTTTGGGATAAATACCAAAAATTACAATTATCACTCAAATTGAACAAATTAGCATTCAATTAAATAAATCAAGCATACCATTGCAATCAATATGAGATTTTGATCATTGGCTATCCCGGTCTAATTTAAAAAAAATAACAAATAATTAAATAAATACAATTACATGTCGAAAATAGAAACTTGGGCCGAAAGCACCTAATTAAATATTGAAACGTGTTAGGAAAATTTCCAAACCAATCTAGATAAATAATACAGCTCATCTGGTCTTTAATTATTCTACTCTAACCACCTAACATGCAAAATCGAATAATTAAATAGCTAATACATTCTAATTAACCACCTAAGCCTTAATTAACCTGACTAATCAACCCTTAAACATCATTAACTCTCTAAATAAAGTTTAGTGAGTAAACTCACCAGTTTTGCGATCCAGTGAGTCCACGACGATGGCAACACAGAGATGGGCGATAAATGACCTTGCGGCAAAGCCAAGCAGGGCTCGATAGCAGCCCAAAACGAGCCTAATAGTCTTGGCTGGGCTGAGGGCTTCTTGGTTTTGTTCTTGGGCTGAAAGAGGTGCCGTGGGGTTGGAAACAGCAAAGCTGGCAGACCAATGGTTGCAGTGGTGAGTAGGTGGGTAGGTGGGGCTTCCGACAGCAGGACGATAGCTAGGGGTGCTCCGGCTAAGCTCTACGGCGACTAGGGATGGCTCGGACATGGGCTGTGCTTGCGGAATAGGTGAAATGGCGTGCGGGGCTTGGGGGGCACGCGACGAGCGAGCAGTAGCGGTAGGAGGTCTGGCAGGCGTGCGACGGCCAAGGAGGGGGAGTTGGTGGTTTCCTTTAGTTTTTGGAGCTTCCAAATCACCTCTAATGGAGAAAGTGAGTCTACTGAAGATGAAGAAGAAGGCACTGAAGGCTTGGAGGGGCCCAAATGGCCACAAAAGTCCACTTTCCTATCCATTTTCACTCAAGCACTTGGCCCACAACCTTGGCTGTCTTCCTTAGCCAATTTGCAGCCACCAAAGCTTCCTCAACAAGTCTCTAGGTGGTCCAAAAGTGGTGAAGACCATGGCCAACGAATTTGGTGCCATTTTCCCCAAATTGAACTAAATTTCTCTTCAATTGGATTCAATTTAGTCCCCATAAATTCCACCAAGGTGTTCTCAGCCAAATTAACATTTTTCCTCGCTAATAGAATCAATTTTCATCCAAAAAATGTGATAAAAATGATCCCCTGAATTTTCCGATAAAAAACAGCCCTATTTTGAATTTTTGCCAAAAACTTTAGGTTGCAGATAAATCTTCGGATGATGAGTCGACATTCCTAAAATAACGTGACATGACGGAAATTTTAATTTATAAAATTAGGTTCAAATTCGTGATTAATTTTGATCGACGTGATTTTAGCGTGGCCTAGTCTATCGGGTAATTTTTATGAATTTTTAGTACAATTGACCTGTGGTTGATTATTTTCAAGCCACAATATACATCTTCGACACATTGACGACTCTCGGTGTCATGAAAATCTCGAGATTTCGAATACGATACAAGGTACCAAAACGATAGAAAAATCGGTCTAGTGCCGATTGATAAGAATTTTGCAATTAGGTGGAATTTCACACGCATTAATCACATACCTTTGTCAAATTGACCTATCTTTAGTCTCGATCAATTTTTAACTATGCCATAATGATCTTTGCAAATTAGCATGGTCAAGCGAGTCGATTCCTATTCGAATTCTCCAAGTCTAATACATTATAATCCCTTAGTAGCTTTGTCGGATAGACTAGTTATCTCATGAGTCATTAGCTTAGAGAATAGAACTATAGGCGCGTCGATGAAAAACCCAACTTATCCAATCAAAGACAAAACCTGAAATTCAAGATGTCACAATAAGCCATAGGTTAATTAATATTTTCCCTTTCTCTAAGCTAGAAGTCAATGACCAATTGACAGATTAAACGAAGCAAGATAACAAGAATCTCAAATCACGCTATTATGCATTAAATCGTGAAGCCCTCAGAAGTCTCTATATGATTGAAAATCTGAATCCAACCCTTTAATCCATAACTTCGGGAGTGCGAAACCCCATGAATCATTGGTTTGACCAAATTTAATTAAATCTAAGTTTCAATTGATTCATACTGGGCAAATTGCAGGTCTCTTGTAAGAAAATCTCCAGTTTGATTCAGTCACGCACAAGAATGTCACAGAAGATGACCCGCTCGTCCTCGCAAAGGGACGGATCTCTAATCAATCATGTCTTCAGAAGGAAAATTTTTATCATTTAATGTTTCATTTAATATGCTGACCGAGGGTGATAGAAAATGCCAATTGGCAATTGCAATTTCAACGAAAGCTCGACTGTCATTGTGACAACTATAATCATTTTCATTCGTACTTGTGCCCGGTCACATTCATAATTAGATATTCTAGTCCTTCGCTAGAGATATTAATTAGTTGTTACTCTAATAATCTCTCTAGCTAGCTTAGTCTCCTTTTTTTCACTATGGCCAAATAAGAAAAAGCATAAATTTTTATAACTGTGATAAATTTACCTTGATATTTCAAACTTATAGAAAGCAAAACCCTACACCGTGACAATATATGTGTGTGTACATGCGCATATGCATGCTTAGGGGTGTGCAACAGGATCGGGTAAACCCGGTTCCCGTACCAGCCCACCCGGAAAACAGGGTCGAGAACCGGTTCTCTTTGAAACCGGTCCGGGAACCGGTTCCCAAAATTCAGAACCGGTTTGAACCGGTCCAGGAACCGGTTCCGAGTGATTACCCACCCGGGAATCGGATCGACCGGACCTGTTCGGGAACCGGTTTGAGAATCGGTAGTCCAAATCCTAATTTGTTCCCCTGTTTGAGAACCGGGTTGTACGCCTTCTTGTCAACCTTGCAGCTCCACTGGTTGCTGGTGTCGTGAGGAGTCGAGTGATGGTGCTGGTGCAGTGGTGGCTTCACAGGGGCAAGGATGACGGCGACGGAGCTTCGGGCGTCAGAGGTGTCGGGTCGTTGCGGCCACAGCAGGGGCGACGAGTGGCGGTGCGAGCTCGCGGGTGAGGGGGCTCCGGCGGGTGGCATGGTAGTGCGGCCGCGGCGACGCAGGTGCAACGGTCGGCGGCTATGGCGTGCGGAGGGAGCCCGTGAAGAAGATGAACAATGCACTGTTCTGTTTCTTCTTTTTTCTTTTTCTCCCTACTGGCTTGTGACGTCTCCCTCACGTCCCTCTCTACGCTGCCCACGTCTCCTCTGCCTCCTGACCTTGACTCTCAAGCCTTTCATTCCCTTTTTTTTTTTTTTTTTTTGTTTTGTGTTTCTTTTTTCCAAGGAATGAAGAAGGCCTCCTGCCGAGTGATCCCAAAAAATAAAACTCCGGTGGAATCGTCAAACTGTCGTGACCTAAAATCATCTAGGATTTGGCTAATGCATATGAAATGAAATAGAAATTTACTTGTTAATTACGCTTAATATTTCAATACAAATTAGAAGAATTATATTGTTTTCTCATGTATTAAAATAAAATTCGAAATCGTATAGATGTGTGGTTGCAAAACAGGTTCTAATAAAAATAGGGTTAACCCTGTTCCCGGACCGGAAAAACAGGGTGGGCCGGGAACAGGGTCCAATGCAAACAGGGTAGGGAATAGGGTCCAAAAAAAGAGAACCAGTTATAACAGGGTCGGGAACAGGGTCCAGGTCTAGACCCTACCCACCCTGGACCCGATTACCCCTATGCATGCTTGAGGCTATCTATGAAGGTATTAATATGTCGATCTTTCCCCTCTTTCTGAAGCTCCTCTGTCTTGTAGCTTTGCAACCTTAAATTTACTGTAGGGTAATTCAGACGTGCACCTGAAGAAATACATCCTGATGCAAGCCTCTCTATTGGGGACAGACAACAATATGCGTAACCCTGAGCGCATTGTCTTGTTCAGTTGGACTCAATTTTATTTGGATACCTTAAGCCATTAATTTAAGAAAATAATGTTTTTAATTCCAATCGTCCGATGAAGCATTCAACCTTGCACTCACACTATGGACATCCGACTTGGCAAATCCCCTTCACATGTGAGCCTGCAATGTTGGGTCAGCTCCCCTCGATTCAAATCAAGCATTCATCTCCATTGACACGTGTCATGTAGTTACAAACTAAGATGTTTAGTCCATAATTTTTTAATTATTTGTGTTGAGTGTGTCTCAAAGTTTAGGCCCAATTTGATTTGGGATCGACTCGAATTGGAATTTGACGACACCGGAAGATAGCGAAAAGATTTTTGAAGTAAGCGAGGACAAGATCTGGATATCCTAAGTTCAATGGAGGAAGTTCGGACTGAAGAACGAAAAGTTGGGTAACTACTGTACCATGTCCAAATAGTTTAAATGGTCGGAAGATTGGGATGTCCGGCCCAACGCTGGCGAGATGTCCGACTCAAGACACGGCCAGCAGCAAAAGTGCATTTCAGACATCCGATCCATACGCCGAGAGAAGCCAGAGTGTTCCAAACGTCCGGCACTTCGGGCAGACGTCCGAACCTGCACACGGGAATGTCTTCTTGAAGTTGTTTTTAACCTAATTTTGTGTAGAATATGTTATAATATGTCTCAATTTGAGCCACGTTGGACAAAAACTCGATCCGAAGAAAGATTTGATCATCGTGAAAATTAAAGAGAGAATAAGGGGGGAACACTGCTGTTATTTACGTGTTGCTCCGAATATGTGATAAAGTCGGTCAAAGAAACAGTGAGGAGGAAAGTCCGAAAATTGGACTTGGTTGACCAAATCTCAATTGGATTCTGTTTCTTTCTCCAATACAGGTAGTTATCTTTTGACTATCCAAATATTCACTTCTCCTTGGCGGTGGCTTATGTGTGTGGCTATATATATACACGAGGGTTATGTGTCGTGGTTGACATGTAAGCGTCTTGAAGCACCGTTTTGTTGCACGAGTCCTTGGCGTCGGTTTCGTTCATACAATCACATCAAGTTTTAGTGTTGACTTTGATTTCTTCACAATGCGGCGAATCCATGAAGATTTTGGCTACGATGAACCCTAGCTCTCGTCTTGTTAAATTCTTTTTTTTTGTATAATTCAAAATCATGCCATTAGGACGACAGTTGGACGGGGGAACTCCACTTGTTTGAGTTGGGACATTCCATGACGGAAGTTATGCTCATCAGATACCGACGGTGCATATCCTACACATATGTCGCCGAGCTAAGTAAAGTATAGTAATTCACTAATTCAACAATGCTCCTAGAGAAGTATGCAAGTCTTCGTACTAATTTGATAAAATTGAATACAATAAATCGTAATGTGATATGCACGATTCAAAGATATGACTCATCAGTCTATTAAAAGTTGATATATAATGCCTTCTATGACCAATGATGTAGATTGGAAATGCTTTAAAATTTATAGAAAGCATTAAAGTATGGCACGATGAAGTCGAACGTCTTGTTTTAAGGATAGTTTTCACCCACCAAAAATGTTTGACTTTTTTTTTTTTCCTTTTTCTTTTGGAATGCGATTCATTACCAGCAAAACCGAGAATATCCAAAAACTTGAACTCTAGAGGAGTGGGGCTTTCTTATGCTGGTAAGACTAAGTTTGGTTGGTGGAAACCTCCAAACTTTCTTGAATCTGTGTTAAGTTCGTGTATTCTAGTGAGTCATGGAGATCGCTCACCATCAATTGTTACTGCCGGCCTTAGTTTGAAGGAACGTAAAAAATACTCTGCCCTCCCTTCCTTCACTATAGAGAAGGATGGAATTTAAGTTGGCGGAAGACGACTTACCTTTACCAATGCGCAAACAACAATTAACCCCGGAGCGAACATTGAATTGCGGATGAATCACAAATGAAATTAGTTCACATTGGTCTGGATGCGATCACGAGGAAAGCACTCGATTTCCACGGCGTAAATGCAAATTGTTCTCGTAAAGAATAAATGAAACGCCTTCTCTTTGATGGAAAGGGGATAAGACAAGGAGAGAATTCTATTTTGAACATACACTCTTCCAACCAGTCCAACAGTTGTCTTCAAGGGTTTTTTATATGACCCCATCACACCCCTTCAAATGGTGTCTTTCCATCGTAGCATATCCAAGCGAAATGGTGCATTCCAATTGCACCCCATCATAAATGTATTAATTAATAAAATACTACATTTCCCACTCGGACATGATGGGCTTGATAGCTCTCTTTCAAGAATATAAGTTGTTCAACATTCATCAACTTTACAAAATAATTCATATCGGCAAGTAAGCCATGTGACCAATGAGTACAACTGCACTTGGGAGCTCAAATTATGCATCTGTTAGTGATGACATAATGACTATAACCCCAAAAAGAAATAAACAATCGATGTCTCACAGTGCCCATGACATATTTTTTTCCATCAATTCAAGTATACATATCCCTTAAAAGCTATACTTGACTATTCTCAAAACACAATATATTTACAATTATATTCGCAACCACATAAGGTGATATAATTGGTCGACCAGTAAATATATGTGATAGATGTAAAACAACAATAGTCTTCATTCGCACTCATGTCTTTCTTTATTTTAGAACAACTGTTTTCCTAGACACGTCCCGTAAAGCCATATATAGGGGTGAGCAGCGGTCTAGGGTCGACCCTAGACCGACCCTGGACCGGCCCAATCCTGCCGGTCCTGGTCCGGTTCCCAAGGGGACTGGATCGGTCCTTGGTCTTGAAATTCTAGGACCAACACTGTACGGGTTGGTCCTTGATCCTAAGAGTTTTTGGTCGGTCCAACCCTAGACCAACCCTGTATACTATATTATATTTTATTATTTATAATTCCTTTATATATTTAAACCTAGGTAAAATATTAGTTATATTATATTATATTGAGATGTTATATCGATAGCACTAATAGTAATTTCAATTTAATTAATTGTCGTTTGTTTTGTTTTCAAGTGTTTAGAAGTTCAAGTGAATTAACAAGATGTAAAGTTATATATTCATAGGTTATATTAAGTATTTTGAACTTTTTATGATTTAATTGTATTTTATTAATGAATTTCAGCCGCACTTTGCTTTTCAATTTGTGTCAAATGGTTGAAGTTTTTGAAGAATAGAATAGTACTGCAGTTGCTACGGTGATTAGCTAGTCAAGTGGTGTGAAGCTCATTTTTTGGTTAAGTGGACTCTACATGATCAAATGTAGGAAAAAACTTTTGCATATGGTGTTATGAATATTAAAGATAGATGATTACAAGAACTTTTCATCTTGTCCCATATCTTGATGAGCGGTTAGCAGGTACGAAATATCTATTATTATGTCATCTTAAATTTGCTAAATATGTAATGGTATTTATAGTTTAGTTGCACAATACTACTTTGTTGATGGATGTGTAATTTGAATTTGTAGGTTTGTTTTTTTAGGAAGTATAAAAAATAAGACGAAAAAAATGATCGATCGGTCCCGGGTTGACCCTGGAACCGGACCGAACCCATTGGGTCGGTCCTCGGTCCTAAAAATTGAGGACCAACAATGTACGGGTTGGTCCTAGGATTATGGGGTGGCCCGGATCAATCCGGACCATGCTCACCCCTAGCCATATCTATTCATGACCATCGATAACATACTAAAGTAGCAACATTAATCTTTCATTTCGAGAACATAGTCAAAAGTAACATATGGCACAAAATGAGGTAAATCATAAATTACCTCAAGGGCTCACATGATGAGTAAGTAGAGATAACTTTACTCACCTTCCCTTGTCAGTCGTACAATGTACATGTAGTATGAATTATACGCTATAGTGGATTTCTCTTTCTATAAGAGCGTATGTCATTTATTAAATAAATCCACTATACAGATCTTAACCTAAACATAGTCACGTGTTTCTCACGTACCCATGTTTAACTCGAGTGCTATATTAGATCGCTTTTTATAGAGCCCAATTAAGTACTTGCATTCGGCATCATTTAGGCATACATGATTGTGGGACTATCATGTTCGGTCTTATTATAAATAAATCATAGATCTCATCTTGACTCCAATCAATGCGATATATTATTTTATGTATCAAATTTGCTCTTCAGTGTTCATCTGTACATAACGTCTCATCTCAACATATTGAGTATAGCACTTAAGGTGATTGTTCACATGAGTGAGCCAATCATTACCTACTAACATAATTTTCAATAATATATGTATGTATGTGCTAGCCTCATAATGAATTTGTATTTATCAATAAAATATCAAGTCACTAATAAACAAACAAGTACAATACATATGTTCACAAATACATAAACCAATGATCCTCTACAATAACACATATCACATTCTATGCAATCCTAGTAATATTTTGTGGGTCAAGAATATGTCTCTAGGAATAGCTTTTATAAATGGATAGGCAACCATTCTATTGGTTGAATTATATTGTAGGATCACTTTGTTCTACTCTATAATATTTCTGATGAAGTTGTTCTTTATGTCACTGTACTTCGTCCTTCCATGATACTAGGGATCCTTCATATAGGCAATGGCTGCTTGACTATCACAATAAACTATCACTGATCTAGGAACCTTAGTGACAGTGGCTAAATTTTTCAAGAAACGTTTTAGTTAATACTACTTCTTGCACTATAGCAGAGCATGCAATAAATTATGCCTCCATCGTAGATAAGGCCGTGCATGTCTCTTTCTTGCTACTCCAAGAAATTACACCTCCATTGAGCAAGAACGCATATCCAGAAGTTGATTTACGCTCATCCAGGTCTCCACCCTAATTGGCATCTGATTAGCCCAATAGGCGTAAATCATTTCCTTGCTAACAAAGTCAATAGTCTATGGTGCCCTTCAAGTATCTCAGGATCCTTTTAACTACTTTCCAGTGTGGTTGACTGGGATTTAATTGATATTGGTTCACTAATCCCACGGCATAACATATGTCGGGTTTAGTATACATCATAGCATACATTAAACTTCCAACCGCACTAGCTTAAGGAATAGCTTCCATCACTTTAATTTCTTCTGGAGTCTTAAGACACATCTCAGTACTTAGGCCTTCACCTTGCATGACAGGGGTATCAATGGGATTACAATGCTGCATATTGAAACGTTAAAGAATCTTCATAATATAAGACTCTTGTGATAAAGTGAAGAATTTCCTTGATCAATCTCTTCAGATCTTTACTCCTAATATATAAGCAGCTTCTCCTATGTCCATTTCAAAATTGAAGGACAACCACTTTTTTTTTATAGTAATAACCAAAATCTTGTTATTTCGATCTCTTTCAGACCACTTGACATATACACATTGATCTTTCTCAATCATCATGAAACCAAAATTAGTTATAACTCGATGGAAATGAAGATACCACTGTCTAGATGATTACTTAAGACTATATATTGAGCGATAAAGCTTGCAAACTCTATCCTATCGACCTTTAGCTATGAAACTTATTGGTTGTTTCATATAGTTTTCCCCATCTAGTTCTCCATTGAAAAATGCCATATCTACATCCATTTGATGTAATTCAAAGTCCAGATGTGTAACGATGGCTAGGATAAGGCGTATTGAGGCAAAGCTTACAACTGGTTAAAAAGTTTCCTCATAGTCTATACCCTATTGTTGAATATAACTTTTCGCCATAAGACAAGGTTTATACTTTTCAATGGATCTATCTGCCATTCAGTTAATTTTAAAGATCCATTTATTTCCAATGGCCTTGCTATTGGGTGGTAAATTAACCAAGTCCCAAATATGATTTGCCCTCATTGACTTCATTTCATCTTCCAAAGTTTTTCTCCATTCTTCCTTATCAGAGGATGAGAGAGTTTATTGAACAATCTTAGGTTCGGCATTGTCTTTTTGAGCAATCATAAATGCTTCCCCTTTAATCTCAAAACGATGATGGGGAATACTTTTACAATTACTTCTACGAAGTCAAGCAATGCAATACTCCCACTAGGTCTTGTGTGTTGAGGTAAATCTTCATTTCCCTCTACAACATTAGTGGGTGTGTTATTAGGATTTTCCATCTCATATAATTAGAAGTCCTTATCAATCTTAACTCTACTAGGAAAATTGTTTTACAAAAATGTGATATCTCGTAACTCTATTTTGGTCACACTTCCATCAACTTGTTCACCTATGAACACGTACCCTTTGGAGTGTTAATAATATCTTATAAATATACATTTTTTCACACTAATACCTAATTTGCCATATTTATGGGAAAAATCATAAACATAAGTTGCACATCCCCATGGACGTAGACTATTTACGTCTGGTTTCCTACCAGTCCACAGTTCATAAGGGGTGGAAGTGATCAATTTTGAGGGTACTCGGTTAAGTATATAGGCAGCAGTCAATAACGCACTTCCCCAATAGGAGATAGGTAAATTTCCTTACGCCATCATAGACCTAACAATTTCCAATAGGGTTTTATTCCTTCTTTTAGCTGCTACATTTTGTTATGGAGTATCAGGAATAGTTAATTGATGTATAATTCCATTTTCATCACAACGAGTCTTGAATTGCTCTGATAGATACTCACATCCATGATTGGTTCTCAATTCCTTTATTATTTTATTCAACTAATTCTCTACCATCGTTATATATCGTCTAAAGTAGTCTAATATCTCTGACTTATGAGAGATCAGAAAGATATAACCGAAACGTGTAAAGTTATCTGTGAAAGTGATAAAATATAAGGCTCCTTGCCTCGCCCTCACATTCAAATGACCACAAATGTTAGAATATATTATTTGTAATGGAAATTCGGCTCAAGTCCCTTTACCGAATGATTTTCTAGTTGCTTTTCCCGCTAGACAATGTTCACATACGGGTAGATCAACATTAGTGAGTGACTCTAAAAGACCTTCTCTAGCTAATTTTTGCATTCTTTGCAACCCAATGTGACCTAATCTAGCATGCCAAGTACTTGCATCAATCTCAACATTACTAGAAGATGCAATTAAAGAAAAACAACCATCGATATTAATATTGTACTGATCATAGTCAATATCTAACACCATAAAATCATTTGATACATGATCAAAATCATAATAAACTATTCCAAACAAAATGTCAATACAATCACCATGAAAATTCAATACATAACCTAAGTTAAGAAGAATAACTACAGAGATTAAGTTTTGTCGAATATTTGGAGCATAAAGGATATTATGTAGGAATAGGTTTCAACCACCATGTAAGATTAATATACATGTGCCGATACCCTTCACTTCAACTGTTGAGTTATTTTCATCATATATCCATCTTCTTCCAGGCTGTATCCAACAATACTCCATAAATGCTTCTCGTTCTCTAGCTACGTGGTCTGTTGCTCCTGAGTCTACAGTCCACATTGGATGAGATTCAGTAAGTATTACAATACTATAAACAAAAGCATTACTTAAAGTAATGAAGTAACAGGGTACCTCTTTCAGCTTAGTGCATTCACGAGCAAAGTGACCCATTTTACCACAATTGTAGGATTTCATCTTTGCCTTATCTTTCTTCCCACCACACTTCTTGCATTGGAAGGTCTTAGCCCTCTTAGGTGCTCGATCTGTCTTCTTCCCTTTATTGTTGAATTGAGAATTCCTTTTGCGCTTGAAGCCCGAAACTTTGTGTGAACTTGATTCAGCAACATAAGCATGGGTAGAGGATCTCATAGCCTCTAGGCACTCATCCTCTAATACCAAATAACGTGTTATATCATTAAAAGTGACAATACTCTCATTATGTGCCATATTTATCTTTATATGCTCCCAATTGTCAAGAAGAAACTTTATAACAGCTTGAACTTGCTGTTCATCAATAAGGGAGTGACTTGTCGACTTCAGCTCACAAATCATGTTTGACATCTCCCAAAGATGCTAACTCATTGTTATATTTGGGTACTTTCGGTATGTGTCAAACTTGATGGTGAGTCTTCTTAGCTTAGTGGCAGATGTATCCCAAAACTTATCTTTCAAGGCAACCCACATAGCTTGAGCTTTATCATAACTTTCAAACTCACACATGAGATCATCTTGCATACAGCTCAGCAACGTGATGCAAGCAATACTATTTTTCTTTTTCAAGCTTGATAATCTTCTAGATCTCTTATGTGTTAAGCTAAAGTTTCATGCTCAGGTTCATCCATGGTGTGGTTGAGAGTTTCCAAAACCTCTTACTCCTCAAGAATGTACAGAACCTTTTGGTGCCAAATATCATAATTATCACCGTTCAGCTTCTCACCCTTATTGAGGTCAACCACAATGGTCTTAGATGCCAAAGCCATAATCAATTGCTATAACATATTAACATAATAAATGCATAATCAATACCGGCACACTTTTCAGAGTAATACACATACTTAATTTGCAGCAAAGACAAAATAAAGTAATAATAATTCAACAAAAGACATAGAAATAAAAGTTCACTAAATTCCCAATCAACTTCTATGAATGATTGTTCTATTATCATTAATTAGTTTAATTTGCGCAAATTTTGAGTTATAGGTGAGAATTTCTTCGAATTCTACCAACCTACGAACTCTCACTAGGACAAATAATTATATGACCTCATATAATTTCTATATTTTTCCATTAACACAAAAACATAGCATGATTTGAACCAACGTACAAAAAACAATCATGCTACAACTATAATCAAATCCACAATTCAACATGTAACGGAAAAACAAAGATTTCTTACCATTGTTCGAATTTTCTTCAAACTAGAAAATTGCAAGTATATTAAATTATATAAATGCTATTATCGAACCAAGCTCTAGACAACATATTTGATATCATTGTCATATAGCCCAACAATTGTATTTTCTAAAACTTAAGACAATACAAGCTAAAAATGAATAAACTAGGCATTTGTATCTTAAAATTACTCGTACATAGGGTTCCATACACAATTTAATTCAAATATCCAAAATAAATATACCATAATGTAGAGAACACTCATACGAACCAAACACAGCTGACCACACTCCAATCGGAGCTCCCACGTGCCTAATCGGTGACTGGTCCGACCGGTTTGACCACTAGATTGGTTGATTGGTCCGACCTGTTGATCGGTCAACGGTCAGGTTAGGTCCAGGTCGGATCTCGGGTTGGGTTTCTGGACAGGTCAAGTCTAGGGTCAAGTTGCAGGTCGATTTGCCGGCTAGTGACTGGCTGGCCAACCACCGCTGGCACTGGCCGGCCAATCGCCGTTGTCGCTGCTGGCGACGTCATCACGTGCCGTTTCACTGATGCGCGTGTGCCGCTCATGTGTTGACATTATAGTGACGTCATCACGCGCTGGCTTTCCCAGCACTTCAAGTGTGTGAGGCCCATGCGCGACGTCTTCTAGTCGCGCATGTGGGCATGTTCGACGTCTTCCGGTGGCTTTCGACCCACCGTTGGACTTTCACCCTATATATTTAAAAATTGATTTTGACTGAAAAAATATTCCTAAAAATGACCAAATCTGTATAGGTGTGTGCGACCCTCAACTCATTCTTCGCTTCAGTTCAATTTTGAGGATTCAGATTGTAATTTTGAGCGATAAACACCCAAAGCAATGTATAATTCAATCTCTTGATCTCGATATCATGTGGTAAACGTGTAAATTCGATGAAAACAAGGTAGAAATCACAACCGGGCTCTGATACCAATGATGGAATCCAAGTTGGCGAAAGACGACTTACCTTTACCAATGCGCAAACAACAATAAACCTTGGAGCGAGCATTGAATTGCAGATGAATCACGAACGAAATTACTTCACGTTGGTCTAGATGAGATCATGAGAAAAACACCCAATTTCCACGGCGTAAATGCAAATTGTTCTCATAAAGAAGAAATGGAACGCATTCTCTTTGATGGAAAGGGGACAAGACAAAGAGATAATTCTATTTAGAACGTACGCTCTTCCAACCGGTCCAACATTTGTCTTTAGGGGTCTTTTATATGACCCCATCACACCCCTTCAACTTTCCATCGTAGCATATCAAGGCGAAATGGTGCGTTCCAATCACACCCCATCATAAATGTATTAATTAATGAAATACTACAGAGAACCATGAATCACAGCTTTTGTCTCGCCCCATTTACCAGTTAAGGAAACTTGAAAGTCAAACCTTACTTGAAGCCTCTCTCCGTCGATGTTGTTTCCATTCATGTACAAACATCCAAGTTTTCTTCCTGGTTTTAATCAATCTTATTAGTGCCCTTTCAGTACCTATCAGTGGAGTTGTTCATCT
The DNA here is from genome assembly GCA_017140395.1 of Eucalyptus lansdowneana. NCBI lineage: Eukaryota > Viridiplantae > Streptophyta > Magnoliopsida > Myrtales > Myrtaceae > Eucalyptus > Eucalyptus lansdowneana. The sequence continues at coordinate 5,600,716 of CM029489.1, read as the reverse complement.
AACTGATCAAATGGTTTTTTACTCATTTTATTATCCCATGCCACTAAATGATGTCCACACATGAGTGTGGAATCGAGAAAAAGTGGACAAGTATAATCAGTGTGATAAAAAGTAAATTGTAGGAAACTAAGCTCCACAAAGCACCAAGTAATGGCCTAGTTATTAAACCTCACGACAACAACCGTCATGAACTAAGTTTGAATTGAGTTCAATTTCTAGTCCAAAAGAGAATCCACTAGACTAAACTACATCAAACTGAGTCGATAAAACCTCTAAACTAGATGTATGTTAACTAGGTAAAGCAAAGCTACATATTATCACTAGAATAAAACAACATAATCAAGACCTACTTTTAAGCTATTTTCTAAATTGTAATTTTCTTTAAAAAGATTGTTGTAATTTTTTTAATTCCGAACATGGGCTATCGTGGACTTTCAGGTTTGGGCAAGTGGCGCAACAACTATTGGGCTCTCCGTATTAGGTGCTTCAATAAAAAAAGATATTGGGCTCAAGTCATAGAATTAAGCCCAATTCCTTTTGAAGTAAATCAAAACCCAACTTTAATATACTAGATTCAGCCCAAACCTAATTATACTAAGATAAGCCCAAGCACAATAACTAAAGCACAAAACTAAACCCATTTACCCATCGTAACTTCTCTAAGCCAGATGCTCTCCGACGCTTCGCATGGCATTCCCATAACAACCAACACCCAAACGACCATTTATACTAAACTAGAGATCGCACAAATTATCATATACGACCACCACCAATCTTCGGAACATGACTCACCATTAGAGGTGTCAAAATGGGTTATTGACCAGTTTATGAATCCATTTATGTTTAAATGGATCGTTAATGGGTCAAGCATTACTTCCTAAAGCACCCATAATGGGTTTTAAAAATAAAGAAACTCAGATATATGGGTCATAAATGAGTCAACTCTCACGACCCATTTAAAACCCATTAAAAATGAACCAATTTATTTTCACTGGAAATCTTACAATCTCTCTTTTCTCTCTTTAACTTTACAAATATATATTTATAAAATCAAGATTATAATTATTTTTTTATTTTTTCTTTCTTCTTCCTCCGGTCGCCGACACGGCGATCGCGCGAGCGTCGAGCTTGTCGGGTGTTGGGTGAGCTCGAGCTTGTCGAATCTGGTGAGGCGGAGGCCTTGCCGGCGTTTGGTGAGGCTTGAGCCTCACCGGATCTAGTGAGCTCGAGCTTACGGATCGGCGTGCCACGAGCTTTCTAGCGTCATCAAGTTGGGCAAGCTCGAGGCTCGCTTGATGACTTACGGCGGCCGGCCAAAGAAGAAGAACAACAAAAAAGGAAAAAGAAAAAAGAAAAAAGAAAATTTAAAATTTAAAATTATATTTAAAAATTAAAAAAATATTTAAAAATTTACTGTTTAATAAAAATACAAATAATTAAAATTTGATTTTTTAAAATAATTATTTTAAAAATTATAAAAATTCTCCATTAAATTTTTGTTGTATAAAACTATTTTGGCAATACTATTTTATAATATATATAAGAATTTTTTTTTTGAAAAATTATAAAAAAAATTGATTGATTGGATTTGTATTGCTTGGAATTTTTTTAGTAATATAATATTTTAAAAAAAAAAAAACATAAGATTAAGTTTTCCTAAATTTGGTTAAATATGGGTCGGGTCGGGTATGTGTTAGGTTAGGTATGGGTCGAAAAATTTACATTATGCATAATGGGTTAATGGGTCAATTTGGGTCGACCAATTAATGACCCGACCCAAACCTGACCTGACCCACTTGTTTGACACCTCTACTCACCATCGTCGCTGAATAATCACCGGATTTGTTGGCCACCACCGTCATTTTACCTTTCTCAATTGCCAGTAATTCAACAATCACGTACCCAGAGCTCGAGATGCACAGAAACAAACGAGTGAAAACGAGAATTGGAGCCGGACACTCGACCTGTAATTATTGGGTCATTTCCTCGCCGATGAGGACCCTGTAAGCAGAGAAGCAAAATCCGGAAATTAAAAGAGAAAAGGGGGTCACTTGCAGTCTACAGGTAAAGGTCCAAAATATTATACTTGATGACTAATGAACCTACCAGAAACAAACATTCTCACGTATATTTTATTGAGACATTTCGTCAAACAACAGATGAGCATGTCGGTGAGGGTTCTATTTCCAGTCTCATATTAATATTTCGATCTAATAACATCTTCTCAACAAAGATTCAGACTAAATCATTAACAAAAGCTTCAATATCAGTCAGATTTCATTGCGAACATTACCATGACATTAGTTTTTGTTTTGAACCATAGATGAACCGAGACAACAAGTTTTTGAATTTTACCGCACCGAGAACGAAGTCCAACCACGACTACTCGTCAATCTTACCCGCTGACAAGCAAAAGTCTGAATCGTCTTAAGGAAACGTGTATGGCGATTGGTGTCAGGCAAAAAGGCTTGAACGATAACTTGAACCTTTCGGATGCCTCAACAGTAAAACAGATTATGGCAAGTAACTTCTTAACACCAGTAGAGACACGATTAATGATGACTTCTCGACAACAGGACAGAACAGAACAGAGTACACTTCCGCTATGCGGCTGGTGATGTTGGTGGCGTACTGTGATGGAGGTAGAGGCACGGCAGGCTAAGTGACAGCTGTGATGGAAGACTGGAGGCAATCGGCAATGCGGTTTGTTCTCCTTGGCCTTGAGATGGTAGAGCTCTCTCTCTCTCTCTCTCTCTCTCTCTCTCTCTCTCTGTCTCTCTGTGAAATGGATAAATCAATGCGAAGAAAGGTTTGATATACCATGAAGATCTTGAAGATGTTGCACGTTTTGATGGGTTGTCTAGCTCTAGGAGTTATTGCTCACGGACAACAAAATCCAGGTTCTCTCTCCCTCTTGCACGCTCGCATGCACGGTGATGATTGAACTTGGAAGAGTTGAGACAATAGATGGAAGGGATTTTTCAGAGGGGCACAGTGATTATTCAGTGTTTCCCTATCTTTCAATTGGCAATCGACCTTTCAACAGAAGATAAAAGCTGGTCATACTCAGATTTGATTTAAGAAATGAGCACTAAGTATGTAGGCAGAGTTGAGCTCAAGAATTTTTGACGGTTTTAAAAATATGTCTAGGACTTTAGCAAAGTTAAATATTTAGGAATATTGGAGGTAATAGGTTTGAGAGAAAAAAATTAGTTGCTTGAACTATTACACCAAGAGACGTCAAGTTTGGAATGCTCAACAGTGTTACCTCCAGCGTAGGGAAACCCTAGAGTTTTTATATGTATGTTATTGGGCTTCGGCCCATATGGACCCAAATAACCATACTTTTACCTATGGGCTTGTATGTGAACATATTTTTTGGACTATATTAATAATATATCCAACAATCTTCTCCTATGTTCACCATACAACACAATCCAATAAGGTAGTCAGTGTAATGTTCATACAAACATGAATCATCCACATTCAGTCCAAGATAATCAACTCGGATCGGTCAAGGAGTATTCCAGCAAGAAAGTATTAAACTAAATCATCATGTGAAAACTAAATAAGTGAATCATTCTTATCATGAATCTGTTATGAGATTAAAAATCCAAATCCCAAAATAAATCTTAGATTCATTTCATAACCAATATATGCATATTAATCCAGTATAAGTAGGCCAGTCAAAATAGTCGAGACCTTACAAATATAAGAAACAAGCATAATAATGTCCACAAAATATAAATAGCAAAATGCAAGTCTCAAGTAAATGGACTTCATCAAAATAGGCAACAGCAGGTAAACTGTCAAATCCCTACACGCTTTAAATGATATATATTCATTCATCAAGTAAGTCATCCTGGTCGGGATCCCGGTCATTAAGCTCTCCTCCATCTCTATCATCCCCTATAGAATATCAAATATGAATTTCATATTATCATGAATTCAATCATTTGAATAAAAACTTAGCACCATTCAATCAGGCGGAGAAGAACATATATTGATGTCATAAAACATCATAATATCATGTCATAAGCATCAAGCCGGTTTCATAAATTATGAACAAAACCTAAACAATGTGATTTACAAAGAGCCATCAACTTAATTTTATTTGTAGGAGAATAAATATTGTCTAGTTTCAAAGAACAAGACCAATAGTCAAGTCACTTACAATAACCTAGTCATGTAATATCAAGTTTCACTTAAGAACAAGACAAATAGGCTTCTTATGTAAACAATTGTTTCTATGTTTCAATTTGGAATGTCACAATTACTGATTCCTTAAAGTCAAATAATCTAGCATCAAGTTTGGAATGAGATCATTTAACCAAAAAGGATAGTCCAATCTAGTTGAATTGTATCATCAAGTTTGGAATTACACAATTTTCCCATATAGAACATTTGAATTAGGTTAAAGTCATCTTCATCAAATTTGGAATGAGACAACTTACCCTTTTCAAATGAGTCAGCAATTGTGAACATCGATGAAACATATAAATTGTGCTTATCATTGTAATCAATAAAGAAAGATTTGATAATTCAAAACATACAATTAGAAGGTAAGTAAATGGTAGTTAAGACTTGCATGTATAGTCTTTAACCTCAGTTCCCCCACTGTTTTGAATAATCCATCTTTAGGCATACCTTTGGTGAGAGTATTGGCTATGTTATCCTTCGATCTCACATCGATCAAGGCGATAACCCCTTGTTCTCTCAGATAATTCAACAACGCATGTCTCAGTCTCACATGTCTTCTCTTTGAATTAAAGAGAGAATTCTTGACGACTTGGACAGTTGCTCGATTATCACGAGAATAGGCTTAAAGAATTAATATTTAGCCGAGTCAAAGGAATATCCATAATCATATTCTTTATCCACTCTACCTCTTCACTGGTTGAGGCTAAAGCAAAAAGTTATGATTCCATAAACGACAATGCAATACAAGTCTGTTGTTTGGATTTCCAAGTAATAGCAGCTCCACCCAAAGTGAATACATACCCACTAGTGGACTTACTATTTCCAATATCTGAGCACCATGAGTATCAGAATATCCATCCACAGTTGGAGGATAACCAGAATAATAAAGAGCATAATCTTTAGTACCTTTAAGGTATCTTATTAACCTATTGAGGGCATCCCAATGCTCTTTACTGGGATTACTAGTAAAACGACCCAACATGCCAACTGTAAAGGTTATGTCGGGTTTAGTGCAACTTATAGCATACATGAGACTACCAATTAGTTTCGAGTACTTTAACTGATCAACGCTGGTCCCTTCATTAGGACTTAGTCTATTATTATAATCACATGGTGTCTCACTCGGTTTACACTTATCGTATCCCTAAGTAGAAAGTAGCTGCTCAATATAATGAGTCTGACTAAGGGAGATGACTTGCCGTTCAAGGCTTACTTTCATACTAAGAATGATATTAGCAATACCAAGATCTTTCATGTCAAATTCTTTAGCTAAAGTAGCTTTCACGTCACTTACTACAAAATGATCGGAACCAAGAATTAACATGTCATCAACATACAAGCAAATGATGACTATCTTATTTGACATAGAACGATGGTAAATGCATTTATCTGAATAACTAGACTGAAAGCCATAACTTTTTACCACTTCATCAAAATTAAGATGCTACATCTTAGGTGCTTGTTTAAGACCATATATTGATTTATTTAATTTACAAACTTTGTCCTTAAGACCTTTCATAACATATCCTTCCGGTTGTTCTATGTAAATTTCCTCATTTAAATCCCCATTTAAGAAACCTGTTTTTACATCCATTTGATGCACTACAAAGTGTTCAATAGATGCCAAAGCAAGAAGAATTCTTATAGTTGATAGATGACACACAGGTGAATAGACATCAAAATAGTCTATTTCACTATGTTGTTTATAGCCTTTAGCTACTAAACGTGCTTTGTATCTGGCTATTGATCCATCACTATTCACTTTCTTCTTCAACACCCATTTACAGCCTATAACTTTAGCCCATTTTGGCAAATTTACTAGCTGTCAAGTGTGATTCTGCAATAGAGAGCTCATTTTATCACATATGGCTTTTGCCCACAATAGAGATTCTCTAGATCTCATTGCTTCCTAATAGGAGAATGGATCATCCTCAAGATGGTAAGCAACAAAGTCCTCACCAAAACTTTTGGGAATTCTCTCTCTTGTAGATACTCTTGCTAGAATTGGTTCAATAGCTAACTGTGTGGAATTAGTGTCAGAAGGGCCTATTTCAGATTCTACAGGAGATTCTAAAATCATATCTGTAGATACATAAACATTCAAGCCTTGATCTCTGATAAACTTGTTTTCAAAGAACACTACATCTCTAGATTCTATCACTATGTTAATAGATAGATCTAAAAACCTATTTGCAGTGCTATCTTCTACACTACCTAGATATACACAAGTAATAGTTCTAGATCCTGCCTTAGGTTTCTTAGGATCTGGTATACTTACATAAGTAATACAGCCCCAAGTTTTAAGAGTATCATATCTACAGGGGCGCTTATACCATATCTCATAAGGTGTCATGGACAACTTAGAGTGCGGCAACTTGTTCAAGACGTGATTAGCAGTTAGAACTGCTTCTCCCTAGTAGGAGAGAGGCATGCCAGTTGTAAGTAACATAGAATTTAACATTTCAGTTAACGTTCTATTCTTACGCTCTACAACACCATTTGATTGGGGGTGAATAAGGAGCAAGTGGTTTCAAGTATTATACATTCGAAGCACAAAATTCCTTGACCCCTAACATAGTATATTCTCCTCCTCTATCACTCCTAAACCTCTTAATTTTCAAGTTGAGTTGATTTTTTACTCTAGACTTGAAAATCTTAAATTTTTCAAAAGCCTCATCTTTCGATTTCAACAAATAGATATGACAATATCTAGAAAAATCGTCTATGAATGTTATTAGATACTTCGACCACCCTTAGTAATGTAATTTCTAAAATCACAAATATCATAATATATTAGCTCAAGAAGTTGTGTGCTTTTAGAAACCAATTTAAAGGGTTTTCTAATGATTTTAGCCTATGCACACACTTCATACTTATCAAATCGAATAGAAGTATCTAATGGAATGTTATGAGTTTTAGCTAAATATTGCATTTTCCTGTAATTCACATGTCCAAGTCTATTGTGTAGCAACTTCGGATCAATCAAAGTAGAGTTCACATGGTTTATGCTATCAGCATTTAAACTCAAACTATACATACCATTAACCATGAATGTACAAACAAAATAATATGAGTTAACAGATAAAGTTACTCTACCATTCATAGTTGAAAATGACATACCAGCTTTATCAAGTAAACTCATAGATATCAAATTCTTCTTAAGTAAATGTACTACTTTAACATGTTTTAGAGTTAGTAATTTATCTAAAGAAAGTACCAAATTTGCAGTTCCAGCATGACTCACCTTTGCCTCACCACCATTACAATTTTCCACAGTTTCTTTCAGTTCTGTGACATCAGTGAGTAATTTCTTGTCATTTGTAGCATGACAAGTAGTGCCACTGTCCAACCACCACTCAGAAGAGACGCTGGCCTTTCCATTCTTCATCATTCCAATGAAAGCTCGAGGCTCAGATCCTCTAATTAGCATAGTGGCCTCATTATATGGTGTGTCATTATTTGGCTTCTTCGGTAACTTACACTATGCTGCCTAGTGACCCCACTTTCCACAGTTATGGCACTTGCCCTTCTTCTTCTTTTTGAAGATAGTCTTTTTGGCCTCTAACTGTAAAGAGGATTCACCTTTTGGTGACTTGGACTTTTTCTGAGGTTTATTGGAGTGTGAAACTAAGTTGGCAACTGACTTTTGTTGTCCCACTTGTTCCAAACTCTTCCTAGTGATATTTTGATCATCAATGTGAATATACCTCTTTAATTCATCCAGTCCCATTTGTACCTTCAGTCTGTGCATTTTAATCTTGAAAGAACTCTATTCAGTTGGTAGTTTGCTCCGCATAAGACCGACAAAGAATTATCATCTTTAAGCTTGTTCCTCATGTTCTCAAATTCAACTAACTGAGAGCTGATGCTTGAATTCATAGTGAATTTAAAGTCAAAGAATTTCTCTGCTAGGAGAGTTTCAGATAGCCCCTCTTGTTTTTGGGCGAGCATTCAAGTGATCTCATATCTCTTTTGCCATCTTATACTCACTATAAGTCATAGCCGATTAGGATTTAGAGAGTTCAACAAGTAATCTCTACAAAAATCATCATCTTTGTTCCATTGATATTCATTCACATCTTCAGTGGTAGATGCAAAATCGATCAATACAAGTATAGAATATATCACATTCTTTCATGCCAAATTGAACATGTAATTTCCAGCCATGAAATTCAGTAACATCAAAAGATTGCAACTTTAAAATATCATAGGAACTACGCTTTGCCATTTTAATCAAAGCAAAGTGTTAGAAAGAGTGCACCTTGAAGTCTTCAAAGTAACAAAGTTGAATGACTCCCCTAACCTTGATCAAACCGCTTTGTAGGGATGGAATTTGCCAAAACAAACCCCAAAAACGAATCTAGAGAGCCCAAAAACCTTAAGATGGATTGCTCTTGTCACTGAAACTCGCTGAAAAATTTCGCCCCCTGAAATTCGCTAGAAATTTCGTCCTTGAAATTCGCTAGAAATTCAGATGGAAACTTCCGGGTGCCGTAACTTCTCCGTCCGACCTCCGATTGACACGAGTGACCACTTAAAACGTTTGTATTGACTAGTAGATCAAAGCCCAAGTGATTTCACCCTCTAAAATTGTCTACAATTTTTGGGTTTTTGAACCAAAGATTTCGGTCACTCGAATTTTCAAACTTAGATCCTGGCCAATATCACTGTCGAAATCGAAAGTAAATTACAGCCGCGAGTTCGCCTTGACAAAATCTTCAAGAAGACACTTTACTCACTCAAATCCGACACACGAACTTAATACTTCAAGATTGTTGGAGGTAATAGGTTTGAGATATAAAAATTAGTTGCTTGAAGTATTACACCAAAAGACGTCAAGCTTGGAACGCTCAATAGTATTACCTCAAGCGTAGGGAAACCCTAGAGTTTTTATATGTACGTTATTGGGCTTCGGCCCATATGGACCCAAATAACCATGCTTTTACCAATTGGGCTTGTATGTGAACATATTATTTTGGACTATATTAATAATATATCCAACAAGGAATCCTCCTAAATATTGGAGAGTTGGCATCCTCTAGCTTGCTTTATTTTTGCGAAGGACATCTCTTTTTTCAAGCTTTTCTTGGATGCCTGTATCATCCGAATATTTTAACATAGCTTCTTTTCAACTCACAATTATCAAGCCAGTTCTTACACCTGTAATTTTCATTGCTAAAAGTTCTATCTAGTTGATATAGTGGTGATGATATTAGGTAAAAAGTTTAAGAGACATTGCAAATAATCAAGAAATTCATAACACCGTTTATATTTCGAATCCATGATAAATAGTGAAAAGCAAGTGACTCTGACTTGAACTTGATTTAGGTTTCACAAGCATCGATTGTGGAGCACCCAATAATTACCATGATGATCAGCTCAACATAAGCCTACAAGGCCACTATGGGGTTTGTCGATGTTGGATTTCAAGTCGGCAGAAAATGACTTACTTGATTTCGATGCGCAAAAATAATTTGCCCCGAAACAAACGTTCAACTATGGATGAATCACGAACAACACTACCTCACATTGGTCTAAATGTACTCACGAGGAAAGCACTCGATTTCCACTGTGTAAATGCAAATTGTTCTCGTAAAAGTGAATAGAACGCCTTGATGGAAAGGGGAGTAAAAAGAAGAAAACTTTCTGAATGTACGTTCATCCAACTGGTCCAATGATTTCTTCAGGGAGCCTTTTATACAGTTCCCTTCATACCATTTCATTGTAACATATCAAGGAGAAATGGTGCGTGCCAATCACACCCCATCATGGACGTATTAATTAATAAAATACTACATCTCCCACTCGGACATGATGGACTTGATAGCTCTCTTTTAAGAATACAAGGCGTTCAACATTCATTAACTTCACAAAACAATTCATACTGGCAAGTAAGCCGTGCGACCAGTGAGTACACCTACACTTGGGAGCTCAAATTATGCACCCGTTAAGGATGACATAATGGCTACAACCCTGGAAAGAAATAAACAATCGATGTCTCATAGTGCCCCAGACATATTTTGTTATATCAATCCAAGTATACATATTCCTTAAAGGTCATACTTAACTATTCTAAAAAAATACTATGTATTTACAATTATATCCTAACCACATAAGGCGATATAATTGGTCAATCGGTAAATACATGTGATAGATGTAAAACAACAATAGTCTTCCTTTGCATTCATGTCTCTCTCTATTTCAGAACAACTACTTTTTTAGACATGTCCCATAAGGCCATATCTATTCATGACCGCCGATAACATGCTAAAGTAGTAACATTGATATTTTACTTCAAGAACATAGTCATAAGTAACAGAGGACACAAAAATGAGATAAATTATAAATTACCTCAAGGGCTCATAAGATGAGTAAATAGGGATAATTTTACTTATCTTCCCTTATTGGTCGTACAATGCAAATGTAGTATGAATTACATGCTATAGTGGATTACTCTTTCTATAAGAGCGTATGTCATTTATCAAATATATTCACTATACGGATCTTTGCCTAAACATAGTCATATGCTTCTGACATACTCATGTTTATCCCTAGAGCTATATCAGCTCTTTATAGGGTCCAATTAAGTACTTGCATTCGGCATCTTACAAGCATATATGATTGTGGGACTATCATATTCGGTCTTGTTATAAACAAATCATAGATCTCATCTTGACTTCAATTAAGGCGACATATTTTATGTACTAGACTTGCTCTTTAGCATTTATTTGTACATAATGTCTTATCTCAACGTGCTATCTAAAGCACTTGACGCGATTGCTCGTGTGAGTGAACCAATTATTGCCTGCTAACGTACTTTTCAATAATATATGTGTGTAGTGCTAGTCTTATACTGTATTCATACTTATTGTTAAAATATTAAGTCACTAATAAACAAACAAGTATAATACATATGTTCACAATTACATAAATCAATGATCATTTACAATAACACATATCACATTTTACGCAATCCTAGTGACATCTTGTGGGTCAAGAATATGTCTTTAGGAATAGCCTTCGTAAATGGATCGGCAACTATTCTATTAGTTGAAGCATATTGTAGGATCACTTCTTTCTATGCTATTATATCTCTTATGAAGTTATTCTTTATATCAATGTGCTTTGTTCTTTCATGATACTTGGGATCTTTCACATAAGCAATGACTGCTTGACTATTGCAATAAACTATCACCGGTATTGGAATCTCGGTGACGGTGGCTAAATTTTCTAAGAAACGTTTTAGTTATACTGCTTCTTGCACTATGACAAAGCATGCAATAAATTTTGCCTTTACCGTAGATAAGGCCGCGCATGTATGTTTCTTGCTATTCCAAGAAATTGCACCTCCATTGAGCAAGAATGCATATCCAAAGAAGTCGATTTACGGTCATTCAGGTCTCCGCCCCAATCGACATATGAATAGCCTAATAGGCGTAAATCATTTCATTGGTAACAAAGTCGATAGTCCATGGTGCCTTTCAAGTATCTGAAGATCTTCTTTATTGCTTTCCAGTGTGCTTGACTAGAATTTGATTGGTATCGATTCACCAATCCTATGGCATAACATATGTCGGGTCGTATATACATCATATCATATATCAAACTTCCAACTGCACTGGAGTAAGAAATAGTTTCCTTTAATTTAATTTCTTATGGAGTCTTAGAACACATTTTAGTACTTATGCCTTCACCTTGCATGACAGGGGTATCGATGTGATTACAATGTTGTATATTGAAATGCTCAAGAATCTTCATTATATAAGACTCTTGAGATAAAGTAAGGAGTTTCCTTGATCGATCTTTTTCGATCTTAACTCCTAATATATAAGCAGCTTCTCCCATATCATTCATTTCAAAATTGGAGGACAACCATTCTTTTATGGTGATAACCCAAATCTTGTCATTTCCAGCTAATAGTATATTGTCCACATAAAGTGAGAAAATCACAAATTTATCTTCGGACCGCTTGACATATATACAGTGATCTTCTTCGATCATTGTGAAACCAAAATTTGTTATTGCTAGATGAAAATGAAGATACCACTGTCTAGATGATTGCTTCAGGCAATATATTGAGTGATGAAGTTTGCAAACTTTATACTCTTAACCTTTAGCTTTGAAACCTATTAGTTGTTTCATATAGATTTCCTCATCTAGTTTTTACATACATTTGATGTAATTCAAGGTCCAAATGTGCAACGATGGTTAAAATAAGGCGTATTGAGGAAAACCTTATAAATGGTGAAAATGTTTCCTCATAATCTATACTCTCTTGTTGAGTATAACCTTTCGCCATAAGGCGAGCCTTATACGTTTCAATGAATCCATCTGCCCTACGCTTAATCTTAAAGACCCATTTGTTTCCAATAGCCTTACGATTGGGTTCTAATCAACCAAGTTCTAGACATGATTTGCCCTTATAGACTTCATCTCATCTTTCAAAACTTTTCTTCATTCTTCCTTATCAGAGGATAAGAGAGCCTCTTGGATAGTCTTGGGCTTAGCATCATCATTCTGAGCAATCATAAATACTTCCCATTCAATCTCAAAACGACGACGGGGAATATTTTTACGATTACTTTTACGCAATTGAATTTTTCTTGAATTCAATTCGTTAGGTGATGCAATACTCCCACTAGATCTTGCATATTGAGGTAATTTTTTATTTCCCTCTACGACATCAGTGGGTGTGTTATTAAGATCTTCCATCTCATATAATTGGAAGTCCTTATCAATTTCACCTCTACTAGGAAAATTGTTCTTCAAGAACGTGACATCTCGTGACTCCATTTCGGTCACACTTCCATCAGCTTGTTCACCTATAAATATGTACCCTAAGAGTGCTCAAAATATCTTATAAAGATACATTTCTTCCCTTTAAGTCATAATTTGCCATATTTATGGGAAGAATCATGAACATAAGCTGCACTTCCCCATGGACGTAGATTACTCAAGCGTGGACTCCTACCAGTCCATAATTCATAAGGGGTGGAAGTGACCAATTTTGAGAGTATTCGGTTAAGTACATAGGTAGTAGTTAATAATGCATCTCCCCAATAGGAGATAGGTAGATTTGTTTACGCTATCATAGACCTTACCATTTCCAATAGGGTTCTATTCTTTCTCTCAGCTACCCCATTTTGTTGTAGAGTACCAAAAATAGTCAATTGACGTACAATTCCATTTTCATTACAAAGAGTCTTGAATTGCTTCAATAGATACACACGTCCACGATCGGTTCTCAATGCGTTTATTATTTTGTTCAACTGATTTTCTACCATCACTATATATCGTCTAAAGCAGTTTAATGCTTCTGACTTATGGGAGATCAAAAAAACATAACCGAAATGTGTGAAGTTATCTATGAAAGTGATGAAATATGAAGCTCCATGCCTCGCTCTTACGTTTAAAGGACCACAACTATCAGAATGTATGAGATGCAATAGAAACTTAGCTCTAGTCTCTTTACCGAATGGTTTTCTAGTTGCTTTTCCTACTAGGCAATGTTCACATATGGATAAACTAACATTAGTGAGTGACCCTAAAAGGCCTTCTCTAGCTAATCTTCATATTATTTGCAACCCAATGTGATCTAATCTAGCATGCCATGTACTTGCATCAATATCAACTTTACTCGAAGTTGCAATTAAAGAAAAACAACCATCAATATTAACATTGTACAGATTATAGTCAATGTCTAATACCATAAAATCATTCGATACATGACCCAAACCATAATAAATTATTCCATACAAAATGTCAATATAATCACCATGAAAATTCAGTGCATAACATAAGTTTAGTGTTGGAGAAATCTTCGTGAAGTGTTTTGATGCTAACAAAACATTTTCATCAGTCTAGTCTGAAGAATTGCAAACTCTGCTATTTAAAGTTTGAAGACCTTCAGACAGCCAAACTCAAGACCCAAAGTCTATCCTTATTGATAGTTTCTAATCCGTTGAAGAAAAGCTATCCAGAACTGAATGTTTCATTAAGGATGTGACCTTATCGACTGGAGAAGATCTCTTGGCTGGAAAAGACATAACGGGATCCTTTGATTAATCGAGATTGATTCGAAGATTAAGGATCCGATGATTGCCTAAATATTCTTGGAATGTTCTACTTATGGAAACCAAGATCCATATTGTATGGGCGAACAAGATTGATGGGCTATCGACATGTTCCTTTAATAGCTCGAATGATCTTCCTAATTGATTCCGTCCAACGGGTAGATTGGAGGAATTCCTTTGGTAAGTGCCAACGGGTATGATGGCATGAAGGAGTATATAAGGAAGACGTTCTAAGTTGTTCGAGGTGTGTGCGATAGAAGAATTCCAAAGTCTGAAGCTCCTTGTTCTTAGTCAATTCATTTGTTTAGCGAAATCTTGTACACAAAAGAGAGTCTATATTCGTGAGAATCCTTGAGGAAGTGTGGTAGAATATCTACACTATGGAATCAAGGAAAAGCTGTGCTGTATCTTCTCTTTTGTTCATAGTGAAATCCAGCCGGTGAGCTGTCAGTGCGAAAGAGTGGACGTAGGCTTGGAATAAGCCGAACCACTATAAACCTTGTGTTCAATTTTCTCTTCCCTACTCTTTACTTCACTTTGATCATATTTCATTTTGTTAATCAAAAGAGAACTCCCTTTCTATCACCTGCCTAATATCGCTTCCGTATCGCGAGAAATTATTTTTGCACCTATTCACCCCCTCTAGGTGCTTATACTAGCTATCTCAATTGGTATCAGAGCCTGTGTACTCACTTTGTTTGAAGTGTTTTACTTTAGAGTTAAAGATTCATGGCTAGTATGTTGGCTCCAAGGCTAGTAAAAGAGCAAAGCAATACCAGACCACCTTACTTGGATGGAAATGATTACAACATATGGAAAAACAAGATGAAGGCGCTCCTAAGATCAAAGGATCCTCTGGAATGGGACGTTGTAGAAAAAGGAATTATTCATAAAGCTGCACTTGTCTTAGAAAGAGGAAAAGATACTATTGAGTCTAGTGAAATGACTCAGGAAGAGATAATCAAGAGACAAGCTCTTGATGCAAAAGCAATTTATTCTTTATATTGTGCTTTATCACTTACTGAATATAACATAATATCTTCTTATGTTACAGCTAAAGAAGTCTGAGATAGATTACATATTACTTATACGGAACCGATCGAGTGAAAGAGACTAGAATCAACATTCTCCTCGGTCAACACGAAGCCTTCAAAATGAAATTAGGAGAATCTATAACTGATATGTCTAGTCATTTTACAGAAATCGTGAATGATCTTGAAAATTAAGGTCAACCAATTTCTGATCTCATGAAGGTAAACAAGCTACTCTGTGGACTTTACAAGGATTGGAATCACATAAAGACCTCAATCAGAGAGACCCAAAGAATCATGCCACTATCTGTTGATGAGTTGGTTGGGACTCTTGATCGATGAAGTGGAACGAATCAATGAAGACGAAGACCCTAAAGGTAAGAAATCCATTGCATTAAAATCAAATGATGATTCGATGTCACGATTCGAAGACGATATGGATGATGAGGAGCTTACTCTCATGATAAGAAGATTTATAAAGCTAAACAGAAAATGAAGAATATTCAATCTAAAGAAACAAAGTTTTCAAAAGTAACAGACCAAATCTGTTCAAGATGATGAATCAAACAACGATGTAGTTTGCTTTGAATGTAAAAAAAATGGACACATCGGACCCAACTGTCTTCTTCGAGGAAGAAGAAAGGAAAAGCTAAAAAAGTATTAAAATGCTATTAAAGCAGAAACCGGAGTGATACAAAGTGTGAAGAAAGTGATGATGATTATGCCAATGTATGTCTAATGGCACAATCGAATTCAGATTCAAACTCCGAGATAGATTCAAATTGAAAGCGAATTTGAGGTGAGTAACTTCAAAATCCCTATTAAAGTTTCAAAATACATTGATGAATTGTGTTTTAGTCTTAAGACTTCTCTTAAAAGAATTTCTGAACTCAAAAAGGAAAATTCTACTCTAAAACAACAGGAAACTGTTTTGAAAGAAAAAGTGAAATGTTTAGACAAGAATGTTTCTTCTCTTAAAGAAAGTGAAGATAATCTTTTAAAAGAAAATGCATTCTTGAAAAATGATATCTCAAATATTTCCAAAAGATTTTCTATAGGATCTGAGAAACTAGAAATAATCTTTATGTTCAATGACCTTATTTCAATAAATCTGGTTTGGGAATGACTGCTGAAACCATTCATTTAATTGATTTTCCTAAAGTGAAAGAAAGAATCAAACAAAGACCCACAAGAGATGCTTACAAAAATCATTTTAAAAGGACCTTTGTAAAACCATTAGGTCACAATGCTCTCAGATGTTCAAAGTGCAATAGTGCATATCATTTTGAAAAATAATGTTCTATGGTTTGGAAACATGTTAAAAATGTATGGGCAAAAACCGCATATCATACTAACACCAATGGACCCAAGAAAATATGGATACCAAAGAAAGTTTGAGTTTCTCTTTTAAATGCATGCCACTATCAAGAAAAAGGTAAAATGGTATCTGGATAGTGGATGCTCAAGACACATGACAGGAGACTCAAATTGCTTCATAAAGCTTGTTCCAGTAAATTGTGGAAAAGTCTCATTTGGAGGAAACAACAAAAAAAAAATTGTGGGATTTAAAACTGTAAAGATTGTAAATCTCACAATAAGCAATGTTTCTTTGGTAGAAGGACTCAATTACAATATACTTAGTGTCAGTCAGCTGGGTGATATTGGGTTCAAAATCAACTTTCAAGAGGGAATATGCTCAGTAATTAGTAAAGGCATGGAAATATCTACCTCTTGGATGGGAAACCAGATGAATCACAATATTTAATCTCAATCCAAGAAGAAGCAAGCTTATGGCACAGAAAGCTTGGGCACATTAATATGAAACAAATAGCCAAAATTTCAGCAAAGAAACTTGCTCGTGGTCTACCCAATTTATCATACCAAAAGTTTGATCTATATACACCATGCATATTGGGAAACCAGGTAAGAAATTCCTTTAAACCAATAAATCAAGTTTCCACTAACCGTGTACTGCAACTTTTGCACATAGATCTTTTTTGACCAACTAGAACACAGAGCATTGGAGGTAAGAAATACTGCCTAGTAATTGTGGATGACTACTCACGATTTACTTGGGTGTAATTCTTGGCAAGTAAGTCTGAAACTTTCTCTTACTTTGAAAAATTTGCTAAGAAGGTTCAAATTGAAAAGGGATATGTTATTTCAAGTCTAAGAATAGACCATGGAGATGAATTTGAAAATCAAGATTTTACAAAATTTTGTGATGAATCTGGCTTTCAGCACTTGTTCTCCTCTCCATATACTCTAGAGCAAAACGGAGTTGTGGAAAGAAAGAATAGGTCGCTTCAAGAAATGGCAAGAACCCTTTTAATTGAAAGCAATATCTCTTCACGATTTTGGGTTGAAGCAGTTTCAACAGCATGCTATATTATTAATAGAGTTTTTCTAAGGCTTATTATAGAAAAAACCCCCTATGAGTTATTCAAAGGAAAGAAGCCTATTGTTTCATATTTTCATGCGTTTGGATGCAAATGTTTTATATTGAAAAATGCAAATGACCGAGTTGGTAAGTTTGAAGAAAAGTTAGATGAAAGAATCTTCCTTGGATATTCAACCTCAAGCAAAGCGTACATAGTCTACAACAAGAAGACTCAATCTGTGGAAGAATTAATGAATGTTAAATTCCAAGATTTAATGCAAAATGATTCCATTTAGACTCATCTTGAAGAATATGAACCTGCTCCGACTCTACAAAGTCTAAATCTCAAGAAGCAAAGACAGATTCGAAAGACCAGCAACAAATGGCTATTGAAGATTCAAATGAAGGAAGTGATCATTAACCGACAAATCAACCAGCAACTGGAAGCATAAGTCCAGTTATCCCAAAAATCTTATTATTGGCGACATTAATGAAGGAATTTGCACAAGATCCAAAAGGCACGAAGAGTCTAGTGTTGTGGCTCTTATTTCGAAATAGAACCCAAAAGTATAGATGAAGCTTTATCGATGAAAGCTGGGTTGAAGCTATGCAAGAAAAACTCAGACAATTCAGAATCAATGATGTCTGGGAGTTGACTCTTAAACCAAAAGGTAAATCTATTATTGGAGCTAAATGGGTTTTCAGGAACAAAATGGACGAGAAAGGATATACGCAAGAAGAAGGGATAGATTATGACGAGACTTATGCACTAGTAGCAAGTTTAGAAGCAATTCGATTATTACTTGTATTTGCTTGTTATAAGAATTTCAGGTTATTCCAAATGGACGTCAAAAGTGCTTTCCTAAATGGATTTATCCATGATGAAGTCTATGTGGAGCAACCACCGGGTTTGAAGATCCAAGAAAGCCGGACTCGGTATTCGGGCTGAAAAAAGGCCTTGTATGGTTTAAAGCAAGCACCTCGAGCTTGGTACGAAAGGCTGAGTAAGTTTTTAATTAAAAAAGGCTTTATAAAAGGTAAAGTAGACACTACTCTGTTTATTAAAAGAGAAAGCAAAAGTTTTTTACTTGTTAAAATATATGTCGATGATATTATTTTTGGATCTCCTAATGAGAGCCTATGCAAGAAATTCTCTAAGACTATGTAGGATGAATTTGAAATGAGCATGATGGGTGAGTTAACCTTCTTTCTCGGGCTTCAAGTAAAACAACTGAAGGAATGAACTTTTATTCATCAAGAAAAGTATGCTAAAGATCTTGTTAAAAAGTTTGGACTGGACAATTGCAAAAAGGCTGATATACCAATGTCAAGTTCTTTAAAGATAAACAAAGATGAAGGAGGAAAGAAAGTCGATCAGAAGTTATACAGGAGTATCATTGGCTCACTTCTTTATCTTACAGCTTCTAGACCTGATATTTTGTTTAGTGTTTGCATTTGTGCTAGATTCCAAGCAGATCCTAAAGAATCTTATTTAAATGCTGCAAAGCGTATTATCAAATATATTTTATCAACTTCAAGCTTTGGTCTCTGGTATCCTAAAATGGGAGACTTTACTCTTCTTGGATACTCAGATGCAAACCTAGCCGAATGTAGAGTTGATAGAAAGAGCACCTCGGGTACCTATCAACTACTTGGAGGCAGGACAGTGTCTTGGTTTTCAAGGAAGCAAAGTACATTAGCTCTTTCTACAGTAGAAGCAGAGTATGTAGCTTTTGGAAGTTGTTGTTTACAAATCATGTGGATAAAACAACAGCTAAGAGACTTTGGAATTGAAGATTCATGCACAGAGATTAATTGTGACAACACCAGTGCAATTAATCTCACCAAAAATCAAATTCTTCACTCAAGAGTAAAGCATATAGAGATTCGACATCACTTCATTAGAGATCATGTTCAAAATGGAGAAATTTCGATTCAGTTTAATGATTCAAAGAACCAACTGGAGGATATATTTACAATGCCTTTGGAGAAAAATCAATTTGAAATCATCCATTCCAGACTCAACATTTTGAGGTTTGAAGAAGTTAAAGTCTAGAGACTCTCAGACTCAGGCATACAAGATTTTGACTGTAAGTATATAAGACTTTGACTGTAAGTTATTCTCTCTCTCGAATCTCGTCTTAATACGGTATGATCATAAACCGTGTTTGATTATTGCTATCTTTAATTAACATGACTATTGCAACGTTTCCTTTTCGGAAAAATGAGTTATTTTGAAATGACAATTTTCTCGAAAAAGGCAGTTTTTTTTTTTTTTTTTTTTTTTAAATGCATCTTTTCACTTTCTTTACGACGTTTAGTATTGCCTCCTTTCGACTGAGTTATATACAGTCGGTTTCTCTTTGCTTAACTTCAAAACCCTAAAAAGCACCGATCTACCATTCTTGTTTCCTTCTCTTGTTTAATCTTCGAAAAAATTGTCATCTTTCTTGGGAAAGTTAAGCAAAGAATCTTTGAAAGACTGAGAAAGATGTCGTCTTCAAGAAAGTCTTCGAGGATCGCAAGCAGGGGACCACTGTGGCATCCCAAAATTCAAAGCCAAGCCATAAGGTGTGTTAAAGTCTTTAGTTAGGTGACAAATTTCTCATGGCTTATGCTTTAGCTATTAGTCTTTTTAAATAGATGATTTGCGCATGTGCTTGTGAGAATTTAAATTTGATAGATTAATAATCTATGCTTGGCCATGTACTTTATAAATTAAATTTCAATAAATAAAATGTTATAAGACTTTGGCCAAGATGAAAAATTGAAATTTAAAAATATTTATAGAAAGGAATTTCAAAAAAAGAGGAAAAATCAATTTTTTAGGATGGGCCTTAGGCCCATTGGCCTAAGCTTGTAATGGGCCAAGTTAGTCAGCCCAATTAGACCCACAAGTGGGCTGTCGACCAGCCAAGGGGAGGCCCAAGAAGAAGTGGCCGGATGGCCCAAAAACCCAAGCCCAAGAAGCCCAATCAAAATTCAAAAATTCAATAAGACAAGTGGCAAAAAGGGAAGGCTATGCATTGGTTGGTTTATAGGCAAGTAATCATGAAAATTTTGGGGTATAAGAGGGAAGAGAGAGAGAAGGTGGTCGGATTTCCTTCATTCGGCCAAGAGTATGAGAGAGAGAGAGAGAGAGAATTTGAGAGAAAGGGGGAGCGGCCGAGAGAGAGAGGAGGTGGAGCCGAGGAGGAGCTGCCGTGTTCGCCGCCATACGCCAACGTTCGTCCATCCTAGAGGCAAGTGGGAGTCCTCTAGCTTCTCTTGCATACTTGTATGTTGTTTGCATGTTAGATTTTGGGTGTTTTAAGTGAGAAAAGCCGAGATATGGTTGGCTTGTTCTTAAGTCGTGTGACTGTTCTTGCTCGGATCGTGTGAGTCAGTAACTTGTTTGAGCTTGCATGTGTGTTTGGAGTCCGATTTTGGCTTCGATGTCTGCATGAAAGTTGTAGCTAACATCTTTTACTACAACATACTAAAATTTCGTGGAAAATTATGGTGATTTGAGGGGTTAAAGTCTCATCTTACTGAGACCTCAGATCTAGGGAGTTTTTACTGACCTTTTGCTGGATTCATGGTTGCATGTTGGTTTTTGTTGAGAATCTTACTTTAGTTTCTTCATGAAAGTTGTAGGGAACATCTTAAACTACAACATACGCAAATTTGAGGTGAAAAGAACAAGTATAGCTTGGCTAATCTAGTAAAATGTCTTGGCTATAAGTAATCTGGCTTGGAGTTCTGCATGAAAGTTGTACGAAAATGTCTTGGCTATAATCCAGTAAAATTTTATAATTTTTAGAGGCCAGATGAATATTTTAATTGAATTTATTCGAAAACCATGTATTATGGTTTTATCCAAGAAGCATAGGATGTTTTGGGAAAATTATGAGATTTTGTAAAAAAATCCAATTTGGCCATGAATTCTGCAAATAATTACCATCCTATGGGTTTGATTAATAATTTCTTGAATTTTGATAATTTCGGGAATTTATAGTTATAATAAAAATAATAAAAATAATAAATAAATAAATAAATAAATAAATAAAATGAATTATTTTATTGGCCATAAATTCCATTCAAATAACTCATGTTGCATGTGTGATAAAGTCTTGGTATGTGTATGGCATTGAATCGAGATGTATTTGTGATAAAGTCTTGGTATGTATATATCACATGGAATTGTAATGCATGTATGAATTCAATGATGAGTATGATCTTGATTTGTCATCACCTCACATGCCATGATAAATTGAATCATAATGATGTGAATTGAGAAAAATGAGGAAGCCATCGGAGGTGAGCCGACGACGCCCCGGGAGTGTCGGGATGCCTGGCTAGAAGGGTACGGCTGGTTGCCAGGTGGTCATGAATGGCCGAATACCGGAGGGTCCTCGGGAGACCGAGTGGTATCAAGATTCCTGGAGAGTGGGGGAACCGGAAGCTCGGCATGGTAATTATGCCGAGCGATACCTCGCGATGTCGAATTGGGTGCGAGATGCCTGGCCTGAAGGGTGCGGCCAGTTGCCCGGTTGTGTCATGATACATGCCCGGAGGTTTATGTTGGGTGCCCGGTTGTATCATGATGCATGCCCGGAGGGTCCTTGTGATGCCAGTTAGGGTACGAGATGCCCGGAGAGTGGGGGAGCCGGATGATCTATAAGTGTATCTTGGATACATGTGGGACGCAAACATTGGTCCTGGGAATGAGAAACGTGGCTGTGCAAGATGAAATTGGAACTAAATCATGCATGGTGAGATATGTATGACATGATGCGTGATGATATATGCATGACAATATATGCATGGTAATGATGATGATATACATGATGATGATTGATGATGATGATGGTGATGATGACATGCATGATGATGATGGTGATGATGATATGCATGATAATATGCATGATGATGATGGTGAGGATGATATATGATGATATGCACGATGATATGCATGATAATGTCATGATTGATGATGACATGTATGATATGATGATGCATGATAGTGTGCGAATGGCTTCAAGGTAAGTAACGCTTGCAATGCATGTATGAATTGCCTGATGCATTGAGTTGTTATTGGATTTCCCTATCTGCTGAGTGGTTGTACTCACCCCTTTTGGGGATAACATTTCAGGTTAGCCAGTATGCCAATTCCTGCCGTCACGCGGGGTATATTTTACGCGATACCGTCCGATGTAGAGGTCGAGTGTGCTAAGATAGATTGTCCCTCTGTTCCTGGACTGACTTTTATTCGAGTACGTTGTCTAGTGATGTACGATGTGGGCCTGGCTGGGGGCCTTGTTATTCAGGAGTTTATATCCGTACATGTTCGTTGGGATGGAGCGATGCGAGCGATGTTGCCACCGCCACCGCCTGATGCACCGGGTTGGGTATGAGACCGTGCACGGCGAGTAGGAGCTGGATCCTTTTTGGAGTTAGTTAGCCGACACACATGATGGGGGATTGTACACGTCTGATGTAGAGGGTCGAGGATCTTTTTGAGGTTTTAGGCTGGACATGGCAGAATCCTAGCTTTTCCATGTTATGTATCGACCCGAAAAGAAATCTAATCCTGAAAGAATATGTAAATAAAGTGTCGTTGCTTGTTTATAAAATCCTGATGTAAAACGAAATAATTGATAAGGAACATGATGACAATGCACACCCTAGGATGTAAAACGAAATAATTGAATAATGGGTGATGAGAATTCGCTCGTAAATCCCTAGTAGTTCTTTTTGAATTGCCTTTAGGTACTAGTAACATGTGTATGTTACTTATGTAGTAATAGTAGTTGCTTTGAATGGGGGCAGTGAGTCTCAGATTATTCCTGAGGCAATGCTTGGAAATTACAGGAGAGTCATGGTGCGAGCTGGAAGTGCTCATCCATCGAGGGCTGAAGCCTCTACTGTAAGGGCTGAACCCTGAATGAAAGATATCCTGCAGGCATTAGCCAATATTGAAAATCTGATGGAGAGGCAGGTGCAGCAACAGCCCGGAGCAGAACGCCGTACTCAAGGACTAGTGGAGCAGTTTTTGAAGCTGAAGCCACCTAAGAGCGCGGCTATGGGATAGATGGAATGGAACGAATTTTCCGGCTGTTGGATTGCACTGATGCTAAGAAAATAGTTTTAGTAGAGTACCAGTTGGAGGGAAATGCGAAGTTTTGGTGGAGAGCTTCAAAGGACATAATCATTCCACCAGGTACTGATGTTAACTGTGAATAATTTGTTAGGGCTTTCAATAGGAAGCATTTTTCTGACTGTGCTAAGGATAGGAAAATTACTGAATTTGTTCAATTGGAACAAAATGAGCTGACGGTAGATCAGTATGAGGCTAGATTTTCTGAACTGTCTAGATATGCTCCTAGGCGAGTTGAGGACCAGGGAGAGAAAGCTAAGAGATTTCTGAAAAGGCTGAGGACAGATATCAGGAGACAACTAGTGCCTTTGAACATAAGAGATTATAATGAGATTTATGAAAGGGCACAGTTGGTGGAGCAGGAGTTGATGAGGGAACATTCAGAGGATAAGAAACCATTGTCCTTTAGTGATGTGAGAAGGGGTAAGAGACCCTATACAAGTCAAGGTCAGACCTGGGGATCTAAGAAGAAGGGAAATTTTTGGAACTATGGAAGAGGCAAGGGTAGCCTGAGTTTGGGAAGGACACCTTGAATGTGTAATGGGCGACATGGCCCAGGACCTTGCATTGGACAACCAAAGTGCTATGGCAGTGGACATATAGGCCATATTAAGAGAAACTAACCTCAAGAGAGATCGCACGCGAGTACGGGCTCGGTGCACCAGTTGCAGCGGAATGCTGTTAGGCCAAACTTACCAAGGAATCCCCAGAGGCCACTAGCACAAGGAAGAGTATATGCGATTACCCAGGAGGAAGCGGAAGCTTTCAAAAATGTTGCTGAGGAGGCGGAGCAATAGATTGATGGAATGGAACGAATTTTCCGGCTGTTGGACTGCACTGATGCTGAGAAAATAGTTTTAGTAGAGTACCAGTTGGAGGGAAATGCGAAGTTTTGGTGGAGAGCTTCGAAGGACATAATCTTTCCACCAGGTACTGATGTTAACTTGGAAGAATTTGTTAGGGCTTTCAATAGGAAGCATTTTTCAGACTGTGCTAAAAATAGGAAAATTACTGAATTTGTTCAATTGGAACAAAAGGAGCTGACGGTAGATCAGTATGAGGCTAGATTTTCTGAACTGCCTAGATATACTCCTAGGCTAGTTGAGGACTAGGAAGAGAAAGCTAAGAGATTTCTGAAAGGGCTGAGGACAGATATCAGGAGACAACTAGTGCCTTTGAACATAAGAGATTATAATGAGATTTATGAAAGGGCACAGTTGGTGGAGCAGGAGTTGATGAGGGAACATTCAGAGGATAAGAAACCATTGTCCTTTAGTGATGTGAGAAGGGGTAAGAGACCCTATACAAGTCAAGGTCAGACCTGGGGATCTAAAAAGAAGGGAAATTTTGGGAACTACGGAAGAGGCAAGGGTAGCCTGAGTTTGGGAAGGACACCTTATTAGAATGCGGAGTGTCGAATGTGTAATGGGCAACATGGCCCAGGACGTTGCATTGGACAACCAAAGTGCTATGGCAGTGGACAGATAGGCCATTATAAGAGAAATTGCCCTTAAGAGAGATCGCACGCGAGTACGGGCTCGGTGCAGCAACCGCAGCGGAATGCTGTTAGGCCAAACTTACCATGGAATCCCCAGAGGCCACTAGCACAAGGAAGAGTATATGCGATTACCCAGGAGGAAGCGGAAGCTTCCAAAAATGTTATCTCAGGTACGATTCTTATTAACGGTGAAAAGGCATATGCATTGTTTGATACGGGTGCAACGCATTCGTTTGTGTCTGAAAGATATAGACGTTTGAATAAGATAGAAGTTATGCCTCTTGAGACGCCTCTTTGAGTTTCTACGCCTCTAAAGGATGTGGTATTGTCTACGCTAGTGTGTGGAAATTGTAAGATAACAATGGGAGGAAAGGATATGGAAATAGACTTAGTTGTAATGGCCATGTATGATTTTGATGTTATCATAGGAATGGACTGGCTTCGTAAATATCGGGCGCAGATGGATTGCTATAAGAAAGTGATCCAATTTACCTTACCTGATCAATCTAGTTGTGAATTTTTAGAAGGTCAGACCCACCTACCTATAGCACTTATTTCGGCAATAGAAGCATGTAAGTTACTTGACAAAGGATGTCAAGGGTACCTAGCCATAGTTAGAGATTTTGCAAGGGAGGAGCCTAGACTTGAGGAAGTCCGCGTAGTTAACGAATTTCAAGATGTATTTCCTGAGGAATTGCCTGGATTGCCGCCAGAGCGGGAGATTGAATTTGAAATTGAATTAATGCCTAGAACAGGACCAATATCAAAAGCTCCGTATAGGATGGCCTTAGTTGAATTAAAGGAGTTGAAAGTGCAACTGCAAGAACTGCTTGACAAAGGATTCATTAGACCAAGTGCTTCACCTTGGGGTGCACCGGTCTTGTTTGTGAAAAAGAAAGATGGATCGATGCGTTTGTGTATTGACTATAGGCAGTTGAATCAGGTGACCATCAAGAATAAGTATCCTTTGCCTAGAATTGATGACTTATTTGACCAACTCCAAGGGAGTTCAGTCTTCTCTAAGATTGATTTGAGGTCGGGATACCATCAATTGAGAATTAAGAAGGAGGACATTCCTAAGACTGCGTTTAGGACTCGCTATGGACACTATGAGTTACTTGTTATGCCATTTGGATTGACTAATGCGCCGGCTGCATTTATGGATTTGATGAATAGAATATTCTAGCCTTATTTAGACCAATTTGTGATTGTTTTTATTGATGATATCCTAGTATATTCAAAAGGGCCTAAAGAGCATGAGCAACATTTGAGAATAGTTTTGCAGACCCTGAGAGAGCATAAGTTGTATGCTAAGTTTAGTAAGTGTGAATTCTGGTTGGACCAGATAATATTTTTAGGGCATGTGGTGTCAGGAAAAGGAATTGCAGTAGACCCAGCAAAAGTTGAAATGGTAGTAAATTGGCCGAGACCCACGACACCCACTGAAATACGAAGTTTCTTAGAATTGGCTGGTTATTGTAGGAGGTTCATTGAAGGATTTTTATGATTGGCAGGACCTTTAACCAAATTGACCCTAAAGAATGTAAAATTTGAGTGGAATGGAGAATGTGAAAGGAGTTTCCAAGAGCTCAAAAGGGAATTGACTTCAGCTCTGATTCTGACTATACCTACTGGACCTAACGGTTTCATGGTGTATAGTGATGCATCTCACAAAGGATTGGGATATGTGTTGATGCAGCATGGCAAAGTTGTGGCCTATGTATCTAGACATTTGAAACCCCATGAGCTGAATTACCCGACGCATGATTTAGATTTAGCAGCTTTAGTGTTTGCCCTGAAGATATGGAGACACTGGGGAAAAGTTTGAGATTTATACGGATCATAAAAGTTTGAAGTATCTCTTCTCACAAAAGGAATTGAATATGAGACAAAGGAGATGGATGGAGTTATTGAAGGATTATGACTGTGAGATAAGATATCATCCAGGGAAAGCGAATAGAGTAGTAGATGCTCTTAGTTGTAAGTCGGCTATGGAGATAGCTAGTTTAAGGATGGCAAAATGGGAACTGTTAGAATCTGTAGCAGATTCAGAATTTAAATTGGAAATGGATTGTCTCACTGGTATGCTTAGTGCATTGAGGATTGAGCCAGAGATTATCCAGAAAATTAAAATCCTGCAAGAATTTGACCCAGAGATTTTGAAAGTGAAAAATGCTGTATCTTTAGGGAAAATATCAGAATTTCAAATCTCTAATGATGGAATAGTAAGATGCCAAGGACGACTTTGTGTTCCTGACAATGAGGAATTAAAGAAGGAAATTCTGTGGGAGGCACATAATTGTAATTATAGTATCCACCCAGGTAGTACAAATATGTATAAGAATTTGCGTCAGCAATTTTGGTGGAACGGTATGAAGGCAGATACGGCTAAGTACGTTTCTCAATGTTTGACGTGCCAGCAAGTAAAAACGGAACATCGTAAACCCGCAAGACTCTTGAGACCATTAGATATTCCCGAATGGAAATGGGAACATATAACGATGGACTTTGTGCAAGGATTGCCATGGACATCAAGTAGTCATGATTCAATTTGGGTGATAGTGGATTGTTTGACTAAGTCGGCACATTTCTTAGCAGTTCGCATGGACTACTAAATGGATAAGTATACGGACATGTATGTAAGTCAAGTGGTACGCTTACATAGTGTTCCAGTGACCATTACTTTAGATCGGGATTTGAGGTTTACTTCGAATTTTTGGCGAAGTCTTCAAATTGCATTAGGGACAAAGCTTCAATTTAGTACTGCTTTTCATCCCCAGACCGATGGACAAACTGAAAGAGTAATCCAGATATTAGAGGATATGTTAAGGGCTTGTATAATTGATTTCAAAGGAAATTGGGATGAAAAATTGCATTTGGTGGAGTTTGCCTATAATAATAGCTTTCAGAAAAGTATAGGCATGGCTCCTTATAAAGCATTATATGGAAGGAGATGTAGGACTCCTATCTGTTGGAGTGAAGTAGGTGAAAGGAAGTTGACAGGACTTGAATTGGTACGAGTTACCACTGAGGCTGTTGAAATGATCAGAGAAAGACTTAGGACAGCTCAAAATAGACAGAAAGACTACGCAAATAGGCGTAGAAGGCCTTTGGAATTTAATGTAGGAGACCATGTATTCCTTAAGGTATCTCCAATGAAAGGGATATCTCGATTTGGGATGAAAGGTAAGTTAAGCCCTAGATTTGTTGGACCTTTTGAAGTACTCGAGAGAATAGGGGATGTAGCTTATCGCTTAGCATTACCTCCTAAGTTAGAAAATCTGCACGATGTGTTTCATGTATCGATGTTGAGGAAGTACCAGCCGGATCCTGGTCACATACTCGATCATGAAGCCATCAAAGTGGATGAGAAAGTTAGGTACATTGAAGAGCCTGTGCAAATATTGGATCGTAAAGAGCAAATTCTTAGGACCAAGAAGATCCCATTCGTTAAGGTATTATGGCGACATCATGATATGGAGGAAGCCACATGGGAAAGTGAGGATCAAATGAAGGAAAAGTACCCCTATTTGTTTCAAGAAGGCACGAGTGGTGTTTGAATTTCGAGGACGAAATTCTCTAAGGAGGGGAGAATTGTGGCATCCCAAAATTCAAAGCCAAGCCATAAGGTGTGTTAAAGTCTTTAATTAGGTGATAAATTTCTCATGGCTTATGCTTTAGCTATTAGTCTTTTTAAATAGATGATTTGTGCATGTGCTTCGAGAATTTAAATTTGATATATTAATAATCTATGCTTGGCCATGTACTTTATAAATTAAATTTCAATAAATAAAATGTTATAAGACTTTGGCCAAGATGAAAAATTGAAATTTAAAAATATTTATAGAAAGGAATTTCAAAAAAAAAAAAAAAAAAAAAAAAAAAAAAAGAGGAAAAGTCAATTTTTAGGATGGGCCTTAGGCCCATTGGCCTAAGCTTGTAATGGGCCAAGTTAGTCGGCCCAATTAGACCCACAAGTGGGCTGTCGACCAGCCAAGGGGAGGCCCAAGAAGAAGTGGCCGGATGGCCCAAAAGCCCAAGCCTAAGAAGCCCAATCAAATTCAAAAATTCACTAAAACAAGTGGCAAAAAGGGAAGGCCATGCATTGGTTGGTTTATAAGCAAGTAATCATGATAATTTGGGGGTATAAGAGGGAAGAGAGAGAGAAGGTGGCCGGATTTCCTTCATTCGGCCAAGAGAGTGAGAGAGGGAGAGAGAGAATTTGAGAGAAAGGGGGAGCGGCCGAGAGAGAGAGGAGGCGGAGCCGAGGAGGAGCCGCCGTGTGCCGCCGTGTTCGCCGCCGTACGCCGACGTTCGTCCATCCTAGAGGCAAGTGAGAGTCCTCTAGCTTCTCTTGCATACTTGTATGTTGTTTGCATGTTAGATTTTGGGTGTTTTAAGTGAGAAAAACCGAGGTATGGTTGGCTTGTTCTTAAGTCGTGTGACTGTTCTTGCTCGGATCGTGTGAGTCAGTAACGTGTTTGAGCTTGCACAAATGATGTGTGTTTGAAGTCCTATTTTGGCTTCGATATCTTCATGAAAGTTGTAGTAAACATCTTGTACTACAACATACTAAAATTTCGTAGAAAATTATGGAGATTTGAGTGGTTAAAGTCTCATCTTACGGAGACCTCAGATCTGGAGAGTTTTTACTGACCTTTTGCTGGATTCATGGTTACATGTTGGTTTTGGCTGAGAATAGTACTTTAGTTTCTTCATGAAAGTTGTAGGGAACATCTTAATCTACAACATACTCAAATTTGAGGTGAAAATAACAAGTATAGCTTGGTTAATCGACTAGATCTTGAAGACGATGATTGTGGTGATGTGTTCCGAGACACCCGAGACTTCAAGAACCTAAATGATGACTATAATATGGTTATTTGACATAGATCTCTTCATGAAACTTGTAAAGGACATATTGACACATAACATATCCTAATTTCAGAGAAAACGAAATAGAATAGGCAGGTTAAAACCTCATATTTCGGAGATGGAGTCACTAGACGATGCGGTAACGGGTCTAGAAGCTTCGTGAGGTTGAATAAAATAATCTATAAGTAATATGGCTTGGAGTTCTGCATGAAAGTTCTACGAAAATGTCTTGGCTATAATTCAGTAAAATTTTATAATTTTTAGAGGCCATATGAATATTTTAATTGAATTTATTCGGAAACCGTGCATTCTTGTTTTATCTGAGAAGCATAGGCTGTTTTGTGAAAATTATGAGATTTTGCAAAAAAATCCAATTTGGCCATGAATAATGCAAATAATTACCATCCTATGGGTTTGATTAATACTTTCTTGAATTATGATAATTTCGGGAATTTATAGTTATAATAAAAATAATAATTAATTAATTAATTAAATAAAATGAATTATTTTATTGGCCATAAATTCCATTCAAATAACTCATGTTGCATGTGTGATAAAGTCTTGGTATGTGTATGATATTGAATTGAGTTGCATGTATGATAAAGTCTTGGTATGTGTATGGCATTGAATCGAGATGCATTTGTGATTGAGTCTTGGTATGTATATATGACATGGAATTGTAATGCATGTATGAATTCAATGATGAGTATGATCTTGATTTGTCATCACCTCACATGCCATGATAAATTGAATCATAATGATGTGGATTAAGATAAATGAGGAAACCGTCGGAGGTGAGCCGACGATGCCCCGGGAGTGTCGGGATGCCTGGCTAGAAGGGTACGGCCGATTGCCTGGTGGTCATGAATGGCCGAATACCGGAGGGTCCTTGGGAGACCGAGTGGCATCGAGATGCCTGGAGAGTGGGGGAGCCGGAAGCTCGGCATGGTAATTATGCTAAGGGATACCTCGCGATGCTAGATTTGATGCGAGATGCCTGGCATGAAGGGTGCGGCCGGTTGCCCGGTTGTGTCATGATACATGCCCGAAGGTTTGTGTTGGGTGCTCGGTTGTATCATGATGCATGCCCGGAGGGTCCTCGTGATGCCAGTTGTGGTACGAGATGCCCGGAGAGTGGGGGATTTGGATGATCTGTAATTGTATCTTGGATACATGTGGGACGCAAACATTGGTCCCGGGAATGAGGAACGTGGCTGTCCAAGATGAAATTGGAACTAAATCATGCATGGTGATATATGTGTGACATGATGCGTGATGATATATGCATGACATTATACATGACAATATATGCATGGTAATGATGATGATATACATGATGATGATTGATGATGATAATATGCATGATGATGATGGTGATGATGATATGCATGATGATGATGGTGAGGATGATATATGATGATACGCATGATAATGTCATGATTGATGATGACATGTATGATATGATGATTCATGATAGTATACGCATGGCTTCAAGGTAAGTAACGCTTGCAATGCATGTATGAATTGCCTGATGCATTGAGTTGTTATTGGATTTCCCTATCTGCTGAGTGGTTGTATTCACCCCTTTTGGGGATAACATTTTAGGTTAGCTAGTATGCCGATTCCTGCCGTCAGCGGGGTACATTTTACGGGATATCGTTCGATGTAGAGGTCGAGTGTGCTGAGATAGATTGTCCCTCTGTTCCTAGGCTGACTTTTATTCGAGTACGTTGTCTAGTGATGTACGATGTGGGCCTGGCTGGGGGCCCTGTTATTCAGGAGTTTATATCCGTACATGTTCGTCGGGATGGAGCGATGCGAGGGATGTTGCCACCGCCACCGCCTGATGCACCGGGTTGGGTATGAGACCGTGCGCGATGAGTAGGAGCTGGATCCTTTTTGGAGTTAGTTAGCCGACACACATGATGGGTGATTGTACAGGTATGATGTAGAGGGTCGAGGATCTTTTTGAGGTTTTAGGCTGGACATGGCAGAGTCCTAGCTTTTCCTTGTTATGTATTGACCCGAAAAGAAATCTCATCCTGAAAGAATATGTAAATAAAGTGTCGCCGCTTGTTTATAAAATCCTGATGTTTAGTAGTGTGTATTTGTATCATGGTTGGTAGGGTGAGAGCTGTGATATTTAATTTACTTCCGCTAATGAGTCGCGCTGGGACCGTTTTGTTTTTAAAAAAATGGGTCTATGAATTACGATGCATCTTTTAAAGGAGAAAGGTAATAAGGAGTAACATTGGCGCTGGTAACGACCTGCGAAGGGTTCGAGGTGTCACAACCACGGCGAATGAATGAGGGGCCTACGCACTTCGATCTCACCGAGGAAGAAGAATCTCCAAATCAACAGTAGAGCTTACAACATTCTCAGTAGCGTCATTCTCCACTATCTAGTCCTTAAGGTGTTGATCATCAACAAGAGGAAGAAATCATTGAAGACGTAGATCTTGTAAGAGTTCAAAGACCCTCTTTTATTTATAAGCTTCATCGTGCTTTAAAGAGGACTGGTACTCCATTGAACTATATCGATGAATTTCTTAAGGACAAAGGATATGGGAATGAATATATCTTTTTGCGAAAAATGGAGAGTTGGGGAATTGCTCCTAAAGGGTTGGCTGAAGAAACCCTTGCAAATATCCCAAGTGATCCGCATGTTGAGGGATTTAATCCTGTAGATGGGAATGATGATGATAAACTGTATAGCCAATTTCAACCGAGAATGGGTGTTGCAGCGAAAATTCGAGGAAAAATGACAGAGTTGTTTAGATCAAAGGAACATAAGATTCTATACTCAAAACTGTTAAAGCGTGGGGTGATAAACCCTAGGAGTATGGATTTTGATTTCCTTTATGCTGTAAATGTTAATTTGAGAGAAAAGTTTAGTTTTCTTCTACTTAAGCAGTTCTGTTCTGACACCACAGAAGCCCATGCTGAATTGACTGCTTATTTCTATTCGAATCTTAGTTTCTTGGATGCGAATATATTCTCTTTTAGTGTCCGAGATCAGGACTTTATGGTGGATATGGATATGTTGGCAGATGTCATTGGGGTTGAGAGAGGAAGATATCAACCCAATAATGTTTTTATTGCTCGTGCTACATTGGAACTTGTTAAGGATAGAAGAATAGAGGAAAAGATTTCCTACTTGAGGATGAGTGCATTTAACATTCTGCTTCACAATATTGTGATCAATTGCCTCAGACCGAAATCAACTTCCAAGACTGATGTTTCAAGTTCAAAGGCAAAGCTGATGTATGCCATCATCACTAGGAAAAAAATTTCTCTTCCTCACACTGTTATGTTCCACATGTATAGAGCAGTGGTGAAGGACAGGGATGAACTTCCTTATCCAGGTCTTGTGACGAAGTTATTTAGACATCTAAATATTCAGCCTCCACAAATTCTTTGTGCTCGATTGTGTGATCATATGGTGGTAGGATTGAAAATGGTGACTAAAATGCGTTTGAAGGAACAAAGCAAGGCGTTGGAGAAATTCAAGGAGAAGATTCCAATCAAAACTCATCAAACCTCTTCTGCATCCAAAAGAAAAGGGAAGGAGCCCATGGCTGCTCCATCCAAGAAAAGAAGAGCTCTCATCGTTGAAGATGAAGATGATGAGGACAATATCACAATTTCTGCAATGGCATTGAAGAATCTGAGTCGTTTTGTTCCAAAGAAAGAGGAGAAAGATGCAAAGGAAAAAGAAACAGAGTAGAGAGAAGAAGAAGAAAGAGATGCTGAGAAGGAAAGAATTGAAAAATAAGAAGAAGAGAGAAGAGATCAAGAGGAAGGAGAACATGAGGAACACTCTTCTCCACCTGAAGGCATGAAAACAGGGGGAGATCAAGAGAAAAGAGGAATGTCCTCATATCCTGCTACCAGTGAGGGAGTCAGTCGCTCTCCAGCAGATCCAGAGGACATTTATGCCTCTCAATTTCTTGAGGAAGGACATTATGTTTCATCACCAAATCTGTGTGATTATGCTGATATGCCATCGTCTGTCTTTACTCCATTAGATCGTGCGGAAGCCAGTACGCAGACCGATAATTCAACAGATTTTCGCAGAATTCTAGATGTTCTTTTGGAAATGTGAGGTCAGATATATGCTCTGGGATGCGAAATTCAGAATTTGCAGAATGCAGGTCAAGCTTCTTCGAGTTCCTTGAATGATCATATCCAAGCCCTTTCTCATCAAATTCAGGCTAATGCTAAGAGTGAGGATGTTGCACAGCTAAATGAAGACTTGAAAAGGCTAGAAGGTATCGTTCAGTCAATGGGAGATTTCTAGCTTGTTCATGTTCCCAAGCATTCTTGACTCTAGTCCACTTTCATCTCAACATTTTTTATGCTGACAAAAATGGGGAGGGATGCGAGATTTGAAAACTTTGAATCTTTAAAACTTTTTAACTTTTGGATTGGTTTGACGTTTGAAGATTGTTTTGATGTTTGACTTTACTTTTGTGTCTAGATGTGGACTGAATTTGGATTTGGACTTGACTGCTTATATTTACTACTATTGATATCTTATGGATGGCTTTATCACATGCAAGACTAACCTAATTTCTGTGGTTGCAGATTCTAGCGTTATCATTCATTAAGCCATTTATCTTTATAAGATATCCCTATTAGTTTAAATAATATTTTGCAGGTCAAAGTTATCCAAATTTGTAGGAAAGTTTTATCACGACGCGCAGCCTCGGAGTGCCTTAACTTTGGCCAAAGGGACACTTAAGTGTCATAATTTACGAAAAGTAAACTTAAGTGCCAAAATCGAAGTAAAAGGGATCACTTGAGTGCCAATCGGCCAAAATCTAGCCAAAATGTCGATGTGGCACTTTTCCAGTGAACCGAGCTCAAAATAACACTTTGTTTGTGGCCAAAAAAATAAAATAAAATAATTAATTAAATAAAATTTATTTAAAATATTTAAAAAGAATAATTTTAAATTAGTTAAAATATTTTAAATTAATAATTTTAAAATTAAATTTAGTTGAAATATTACAAAAATTAATAATTTAAAAATTAAAAATTAAAAATTAAAAATTAAAAAAGGAAAGGGGGAGGGCTCGCGACTCTCGCCGGATCTAGGCGAGGGCCGCGAGCCCTCGCCACAGATTTGGGGAGGGTCGCGGCCCTCGCCCAGATTCGGGGAGGGTCGGCGGCCCTCGCCGGATTTGGGCAAGGACTCGTGGCCCTCGCGGGATCTGGGTGAGGGCCGCGAGCCCTCGCCACGGTCGGCGAGGGCTCGCGAGCCCTTGCCGCCGGTCGGCCGGGGTCGCCGGCCCCGGCCGTGGCCCGGCTAACCCTCCCCCGCCGTTGCGGCCCTTTCGCGGCGGCGGCCGAGGGCTAATCCTCGGCCCGCCTACCCCATTTCCCTTTTAAATTTTTTTTTCTTAAATTTTTAAATTTTTAAATATTAGTTTTTTAATATTTCAACTAAATTTAATTTTAAAATTATTATTTTTAAATATTTGAACTAAATTTAATGTTAAAATTATTATTTTTAAATATTTTAAATAAATTTAATTTTAAAATTAATTTTTTAATTTTTAAAATTTTTAAATTTTTTACCATGTCAGCCCAAAACGACGCCGTTTTGGCCATGTCAGTGTGCAAAACGATGTCGTTTTGGGCGCGCTTCGCCGGAAAAATGCCACGTTGGCGTTTTAGCCGGAGTAGCACTCAAGTGATCCGTTTTTCTTTGAATGTGGCACTTAAGTGTACCTTTCGTCAGTTATGACACTTAAGTGTCCCTTTGGCCAAAGTTATGGCACTTGATGCGTTCTTTTGCCGTTTTGTCACCATAAAAAAGGGGGAGATTGTTGGAGAAATCTTCGTGAAGTGTTTTGATGCTAACAAAACGTTTCCATGAGTCTAGTATGAAGATTTGCAGACTCTGCTATTTAAAGTTTGAAGACCTCCGAACAACAAAACTCAAGACCCAAAGTCTATACTCATTGACAGTTTCTAATCCGTTGAAGAAAGGCTATCCAGAACTAGATATTTCATTAAGGATGTGACCTTATCGACTGGAGAAGATCTCTTGGCTGGATATGACATAATGGAATCCTTTATTTGATCATGATTGACTCGAAGATTAAGGATCTGATGATTGACAAAGTATTTTTGGAAGTTTCTACTTATTGAAACCGAGATCCTGATTGTATGGGCGGACATGATTGATGGGCTATCGACATGTTCCTTTAATAGCTCGAATGATCTTCCTAATTCATTCCGTCCAACGGGTAGATTGAAGGAATTCCTTTGATAAGTGCCAACGGGTATGATGGCATAAATGAGTATATAAGGAAGACGTTCCAGTTGTTCGAGTGTGTGCACGATAGAAGAATTCCAAAGTCTGAAGCTCCTTGTTCTTAGTCAATTCATTTGTTGAGCGAAACCTTGTACACAAAAGAGAGTCTATATTCGTAAGAATCCTTGAGGATGTGTGGTAGAATATCTACACTATGGAATCAAGGAAAAGCTGTGCTGTAACTTCTCTTTTGTTCATAGTGAAATCCAGCCGGTGGGCTGTCAGTGCGAAAGAGTGGACGTAGGCTTGGAATAAGCCGAACCACTATAAACCTTGTGTTCAATTTTCTCTTCCATGCTCTTTACTTTACTTTGATCATATTTCATTTTGTTAATCAAAAGAGAACTCCCTTTCTATCGTCTACCTAATATCGCTTCCTTATTGCGAGAAATTATTTTTGCACCTATTCACCCCCTTCTAGGTGCTTATACTAGCTATCTCATTTAGAAGAACAACTAAGGAGACTAAGTTTCGTCGAATGTTTGGAGCATAGAGGACATCTTGTAGGAATATGTTTCGACCACTACGTAAAGTCAATTTACATGTGTCGACACCCTTCACTTCAATTCTTAAGTTTTTCCCAACATATATTCATCTTCTTCTAGGTTGTATCCGACGATACTCCATAAATGCTTTTCGATCTCTAGCTACATGATCTGTTGCTCCTGAATCTACAATCCACATTGGATGAGATTCAACAAATATCACAGTGCTAGAAATAAAAGCATTACTTAAAGTGATGGAGTAATAGGGTACCTCTTTCAGCTCAGTGCATTCACGAGCAAAATGACCCATCTTGCCACAATTGTAGCATTTCATCTTGGCCTTGTCCTTCTTCCCACCACGATTCTTGCTTTGGAAGGTCTTAGCCATTTTAGGTGTTTGATCAATTTTCTTCCCTTTGTTGTTGAATTGCGAATTCATTTTATGCTTGAAGCTCGAAGTTTTGTGCAAACTCGATTAAGCAACATAAGTATGGATAGAGGATCTCGTAGCCTCTAGACGCTCATCCTCTAATTCTAAATGATGCACTATATCATCAAAAGTGATAATATTCCAATTATGCATCATATTGATTTTTATATGCTTCCAATTGTTAGGAAGA
This sequence comes from Eucalyptus lansdowneana, assembly GCA_017140395.1. NCBI lineage: Eukaryota > Viridiplantae > Streptophyta > Magnoliopsida > Myrtales > Myrtaceae > Eucalyptus > Eucalyptus lansdowneana. The sequence goes on along the minus strand of CM029489.1, from coordinate 5,563,090 downwards.
GACTTTATAATAGCCTGAACTTGTTGTTCATTAGTAAAGGAGTGACATGCTGACTTTAGCTCACGAATCATGTTTGATATCTCCTGAAGATGTTACATCATTGTTACATTTGGGCACTTTCCTAATGTGTCAAACTTGATAGTCAGTCTCCTTAACTTAGTGGTAGATATACCCCCAAACTTCTTTTTCAAGGTAATCCTCATAACTTGACCTTTATCATAACTTTCAAACTCACACATGATATCATCTTGCATATAGTTCGGCAACGTGACGTGAGCAATGCTATTTTCTTTTTCCAAGCTTGATAAGTTTCTAGATCTCTCATGCATTAAGGTGAAGTTCTATGCTCAAGTTCATCCTTGGTGTGGTTGAGGGTTTTAAAAAATCTCTTGCTCCTCAGAGATGTACTGAACCTCACGCTTATTGAGGTCAGTCACAATTGTCTTGGATGCCAAAGCCATAATTAATTGTTATAACACATTGACATAATAAATGTAAAATCAATACTAGCACACTTTACAGAATAACACACATATTTAATTTGTAGCAAAAACAAATTATATTAATGATAATTCAACAAAAGACACAAAAACAAAAGTTCACTATGTTCCCAATCAATTTCTATGTACAATTGTTCTATTATCATTAATTAGTTTAATTTGCGCAAATTTTAAGTTCTAGGTGAGAACTCCCTCGAATTCTATCAACCTACGAACTCCCACTAGGAAAAATAATTACATGACTTCATGTAATTTATATTTTTTTCCATTAACATAAAAACATAGCATGATATGAATCAATAGACAAATAACAATCAAGCTTCAACTATAATCAAATTTGCAATTCAACATGTAGTGGATTTCCTACCATTATCAGAATTTTCTAGCCAATAGAAAATTGCAAGTATATTAAACTATATACATGATATCATCGAATCAAGCTCTACAAAGCATATATGACATCATTTGCACACAAGTTAGTTACTGTAGTTCCTAAACCACAAGAAAAATACAAGTTACAAATTAATAAACTATGCATTTGTACCTTAAAATACGCGTACATAGGGTTTCGTACACAATTTTAGACATTTATAAAATTCAAATATCCAAAATAAATATACCACAGTGTAGATGACACTTATACAAATCAAACGCCACTGATCACGCTCCAATCGGATCACACATACGCCCATACGCGCCAGCGAGCGAAATGGCTCCTGGCTTGTCTGACCAGTCCGACCGTTGACTGGTTGACTAGTTTGACAAGTCCGATCGTTGACCGGTCAACGGTCGGGTCGGGTCGGGTCTACCCGAGTCAGATCTCGGGTTGGGTCACGGGTCGGGTCGCCGGCCGATGATCCGCTAGCCAACTATTGCCGGTGGTGATATCATCGATGACGTCACCTAACGGTCACGGTGACGTCATCACGTGCCGGCTCGCCGATCAGCGCGTGACGCGCACCTGCCGGTTCGCTGACCAGCACGTGTTGCGCACGCACTGGCGCGCCTAGCGCTTCAAAACGGTGTAGGATACAATCTCTTAATCTCGATATCAAATGGTAAATAAGAAAACTCAATGAAAAAAACAAGACAAAAATCGCGACCGTGCTCTGATACCAATATTGGAAATCAAGTCGGTAGAAAATGACTTACCTGATTCCGATGCGCAAACAACAATTAGCCCTGGAACGAATGTTGAATTGCAGATGAATCACGAACAACACTACCTCACGTTGGTCTGAATACAATCACGAGGAAAGCACTCAATTTCCACGGCGTAAATGCAAATTGTTCTTGTAAAAGTGAATAGAATGTCTTGATGGAAAGGGGAGTAAAAATAAGTAAGCTTTCCGAACGTACATTCGTCCAACCGGTCCAACGGTTGTCTTTCGGGAGCTTTTTATACAACTCCCTTCATACCCTTTCATTGCAGCATATCAAGGCAAAATGGTGCATGCGAATCGCACCCCATCATGAACGTATCAATAAAATACTATAGTCAATTCTAGAACAAACATGTGGGTGTTTGCCCTGGTCATCTCAAAACAACCAACAACGATAAAAGAATCTGAGGATCTTCCCCAATGGAACCGGGAATTGTTCCCATTAATGCCAGTTGAACGAGAGGAGAAACTCCCCAACTCTTTGATCTGGTTGAATACCAGGTTTGGTCAGCTCCAACGACCACACCCTTTCACAGTCATAATTGAACTGGACTTACGTTATCCAGTCCAACTAATCGATCCGGCCAATCTATTCCAGTTCTGGAGCTACCAATGGCCAACCCCACCACCCCCCTCCCATCCAAAATAAATCTCCACCATCACCTAAATTATCCACTGCCATCACCATCAGTTCACCAAACCCATCAGCTAGCACCACAGCTACTCCCCTCAACCAACGGTTATTCGCAAATTGTTTCATACTTCGTAAAATTATACAAATTAATATATTAGCAACTATAAACAAGTCCATTTTTAAGTTCATAACAATCATAGCAAAGCACTGAGCTTTAATTATCACACGGGTATAAACCCAGTGGATTATTCCATGTCTAAATCTTGCAGGCCAAACATGGTCCTCAAATAGTTATTAAACTGTACGAACAAATCTGCAGTATAGCTATTCCAGCGCTGTTTCTTCTCTATTCTAACGTGGAATAGCTACTCTACCCAATTTTATTATGGACCATGCATACTCTTAGCTTTCATGTTTCAATGTGTACATTTGCCATTTTTTCCTATTATCGTGCTAGAAGCACCATCCAACATTTTTCTCTCAGCCACTGAATGTAGGGAAAAAGGTCCCGAACTAGTTAGCGCAATTTGACCGAATCCAAGGCAAGATCGTGATGAATGATAAACTAAAGAGAGAAGTTCATTTAGATTCCCCCTTGAAGCTTTCTAGGAATGAGGTATAGGGATTTTTAAGCAGCACGCCAAAGAGGTCTGCATCACACAATTAAAAGTAAAGTTTGCTAAAATTCAAGAATCGGTTTATATAAGAATAAAGTGATAAATGAGGCGCAGATTTTAAAGATCACCGAAACGAAACATTCACAAACAGAGACACACCAAGGTTTCAAAAAGGCCAAAATAATACAAAATGCTTAATACATCAAGCCAAGAAGAAATTACACAAAATGCTTAATACTTGGTTTGAAGCTCTACAGAACGGTTGTTTAGTTTAGAATAAATTCTTAGATGATAATTAAAGTTCTATACTTTGATAAATCAGGTGTATAAGTTAGGATTTTATATCCCCTCTTCTAGATATTTCCTATATAATTTAGTTTCTCGTTTTCCGATATTGATCATCTTTCTTATTTAGAAGTTCCCAGTAAAACCAAGATTAGGATTTATTTTATTTTATTTTATGAGTCTATATATATGATTGTAACTATTTCAATTTAATAAGCTTCATGAAAATTACGGAAATTCAGCAAGTTACTTTTCGAATTCTCTTCTTAAGTCGGATGCAAGAAACCCTAAGAATGCTGTTTACGAAGCATTATTTGTGTTGCCTTAAAGAATTTAATCGTTTTGAGGAATCATTCTTTGTGATTTCTCTCCAAATTTCTCCACCAAATCATGCTCACTACTTAGGCTACATCAGTTCATTTGGGACTCCATCAAATCTAGCACCAAAGCACTGGATCTCATTAGAGCTCTCAAGCTAGACCTGAGCCTACATCGACCAAAGAAGTACTGGATGAGTGACCTCCTAAAAAGGGCTGTGTAATGCCCACTTTTCTATTTTTACGGAAAAAAAAAGGATCAACTTGAGGAGATCTCATGCTTACAACATAGGCAGGATGGTTGAAGTGGAGAAGTGCGTACAGTGTTTTGTGCACCCACTAAGTGCTAGTTAAGCTTACGGAATTATTTCATATGTGACGATTATGCTTTATGAGATGCAACAATAACCACCAACATGTGCACAAAACAAGTGTAGTGAGGAAAAGACAACTCTGATGGATGTGCGTGCGCACATCAGACAGGACTAAACTAGAGATGAATTTATTGCGGAAAGTGTAGACCTGGATCCAATAGAGAAAAAGTCAAGAGAAGCTTGTTTAAATTTGTTGGATTTCAAGTCGGCGGAAGACCTTACTTGATTCCAATGCACAAATAGCAAATAGTCCTGGAATGAATATTGAATTGCGAATAAATCACGAACAACACTTCCTCACGTTAGTCTGGATGCAATCACGAGGAAAACACCCGATTTCCACAACATAAATGCCTATTGTTCTTGCAAAGATGAAATGGAACGCTTTGATGGAAAGGGGAGAGAAAATGAAAAAAATGTTCAGAACGTACGTTTTGTCCAACCACCCCAACGGTTGTCTTCAAGGGTCTTTTATATGACCCCATCACACCCATTCATCGTAACATATCAAGTCCAAATGGTGCGGTCCAATCGCACCCCATCATGGACGTACTAGCTAAAGTACAACATCTCCCACTCGGACATGACAGGCTTTATAGTTCTCTATCAAGAATATAAGGCATTGAACATTTATCAATTTTATGAAACAATTCATACTAGCAAATAAGCCGTGCGATCAGTGAGTACACCTGCACTTGGGAGCTCAAATTATGCATCTGTTAGGGATGACATAATGGCTACAATCTTGAAAAGAAATAAACAATGGATGTCTTACAGTGCCCTAGACATATTTTGTTACAATAGTTCAAAGTATACCTATCCCTTAAAGGCTATACTTGACTATTCTAAAAAACACAATGCATTTACAATTATATGTGCAACCATAAAGGGTGATATAATTGGTCAACCAGTAAATATATGTGATAGATGTAAAACAACAATAGTCTTCCTTCGCACTCATGTCTCTCTCAATTTCATAACAACTACTTTCCTAGACATATCCCATAGGCCATATCTATTCATAACCGCCCGTAACATGCTAAAGTAGCAACATTGATCTTTCATTTCGAGAACATACTCAGAAGTAACATATGGCACAAAATTGAGGTAAAATATAAATTACCTCAAGGGCTCACACGAAGAGTAAATAGGGATAATTTTACTCATCTTCCCTTATTGGTCGTACAATGCACATGTAATATGAATTATATGCTATAGTGGATTACTCTTTCTATAAGAGCGTATGTTATTTATCAAATATATCCACCATATAGATCTTAACCTAAACATAGTCACGTGCTTCTCACGTACTCATGTCTAGCCCGAGTGTTATATCAGCTCGCTTTCTATAGCGCCCAATTAAGTACTCGCATCCAGTATCTTTCAGGCATATATGATTGTGGGACTATCATGTTCGGTCTTATTATAAACAAATCACAGACCTCATCTTGACTCCAATCAAGGTGACATCTTTTATATATCAAACTTACTCTTCAGCATTTATTTCAACGTGCCTACTACAACACTTGAGGCGATTGCTCGTGTGAGTGAGCCAATCATTACCTGCTGACATACTTTTCAATAATATATGTGTGTTTGTGCTAGTCTCATAGTGAATTTGTACTTATTGATAAAACATCAAATCACTAATAGACAAACAAATACAATACATCTGTCCACAAATACATAAACCAATGATCCTCTACAATACATATATCACATTCTACGCAATCCTAGTGACATCCTATAAGTCAAGAATATATCTCTAGAAATAGTTTTCGTAAAAGGATCATCAACCATTCTATTGGTTGAAATGTATTGCAGGATCACTTCTTTCTGCACTATAATATCTCTGATAAAGTTATTTTTTTTTATGTCAATGTGCTTTGTCCTTTCATGATATTTGGGATTTTTCACATAGGTAATAGCTGCTTAACTATCGCAATAAACTGTCACCGGTCTTGGAACTTTAGTGACAATGGCTAAATTTTCCAAGGAACGTTTTAGCCATACTGCTTCTTGCACTGCGGCAGAACATGCAATAAATTTTGCCTCAATTGTAGACAAGGTCGTGCATGTCTATTTCTTACTTTTCCAAGAAATCACACCTCCATTAAGTAATAACGCGTATCCAGAAGTCGATTTACGCTCATCCAGGTCTCCACCCCAATCGGCATCTGAATAACCTAATAGGCGTAAATCATTCCCTTGGTAACAAAGTCAATAGTCTATGTTGCCCTTCATGTATCTCAGGATCCTCTTCACTGCTTTCCAGTGTACTTGACTGGGATTTGATTGATACCGGCTCACCATTCCCATAGCATAACATATGTCAAGTCTAGTATACATCATAACATACATTAAATTTCCGACTGTACTAGCGTAAGGAATAGTTTCCATCACTTTAATTTCTTCTGGAGTTTTAGGACATATCACAGTACTTGGGCCTTCACCTTGCATGACAGGGGTATCAATAGGATTACAATACTGCATATTGAAACGCTCAAGAATCTTCATAATATAAGACTCTTGTGATAAAGTAAAGATTTTCCTCGATCGATCTCTTTCGATCTTAACTCCTAATATATAAGCAGTTTCTCCCATGTCCTTCATCTTAAAATTGGAGGACAACATTTCTTTTATGGTGATAACCAAAATCTTGTCATTTCCAATCAATAGAATATCGTCCACATAAAGTGATAAAATCACAAATTTATCTTTGGATTGCTTGACATATACACAGTAATCTTCTTCGATCATCGTGAAACCAAAAGTTATTATTGCTTGATGAAAATGGAGATATCACTGTCTAGATGATTGCTTAAGGCCATATATTGACCGATGAAGTTTACAAACTTTATGCTCTTGACCTTTAGCTATGATACCTATTGGTTGTTTCATATAGATTTCCTCATCTAATTCTCTATTGAGAAATGCTGTCTTTACATCCATTTGATTTAATTCAAGGTCCAAACGTGCAACGATGGCTAGAATAAAGCGTATTGAGGCAAACCTTACAACTGGTGAAAAAGTTTCCTCATAGTCTATACCCTCTTGTTGAGTATAACCTTTTACCACAAGGCGAGCGATATACTTTTTAATTGATCCATCCGCCCTACACTTAATCTTGAAGACTCATTTGTTTTCAATGGCCTTACGATTGGATAGTAGATCAACCAAGTCCCAAACATGGTTTGCCCTCATAGACTCCATCTCATCTTCCAAAGCTTTTCTCCATTTTTCTTTATCAGAGGATGAGAGAGCCTCTTGAACAGTCTTAAGCTTGGCACCGTCTTTTTGAGCAATCATAAATGCTTGCCCTTCAATCTCAAAAAGATGACAAGGAATACTTTTACAATTACTTTTACGCAATTGAATTTCTCTTGAATTCAATTCATCAGGCGATGCAACACTCCCACTTGGTCTTGTGTGTTGAGGTAAATCTTCATTTTCCTCTACAACATCAGTGGGTGTGTTATCAGTATCTTCCATCTCGTATAATTGGAAGTCATTATCAATCTCACCTCTACTAGGAAAATCGTTCTCCAAGAACATGACATCTCGTGACTCTATTTCAGTCACACTTCCATCAACTTGTTCACTTATGAACACGTACACTTTGGAGTGTTCGAAATATCTTATAAAGATACATTTCTTCCCTCTAGGACCTAATGTGTCATGTTTATGGAAAGAATCATGAACATAAGCTACACATCCCCATGAACGTAGAATACTCAAGTCTAGTTTTCTACCAGTCCATAATTCATAAGGGGTGGAAGTGACCGATTTTGAGAGCACTCGGTTAAGTATATAGGTAGCAGTCAATAACGCATTTCCCCAATAGGAGATAGGTAAATTTGCTTGCGCCATCATAGACCTAACCATTTTCAATAGGGTTCTGTTTCTTCTCTCAGCTACTCCATTTTGTTATGGAGTATCAAGAATAGTCAATTGTCGTACAATTCCATTTTCATCACAAAAAGCCTTGAATTGCTCCGTCCACGATCGGTTCTCAATGCCTTTATTGTTTTGTACAACTGATTCTCTACCATCGTTATATATCGTCTAAAGCAGTTTAATGCTTCTGACTTATGGGAGATAAAAAATACATAACTAAAACATGTGAAGTCATCTATAAAAGTAATGAAATATGAGGCTCCATGCCTCGCCCTCACATACAAAGGACCACAAATGTCAGAATGTATGAGATGCAATGGAAATTCAGCTCTAGTCCCTTTACCGAATGGTTTTCTAGTTGCTTTTCCTACTAGACAATGTTCACATATGGATAGACTAACATTAGTGAGTGATCCTAAAAGGCATTCTCTAGCTAATCTTTGCATTCTTTGCAATTCAATGTGACCTAATCTAGTATGCCAAGTGTTTGCATCAGTCTCAACGTTATTAGAAGATCCAATTAAAGAAAAACAACAATCAACATTAACATTGTACTGATCATAGTCAATGTTTAACACCATAAAACCATTCGATACATGACCTGAGCCATAATAAAATTTTCCATACAAAATTTCAACACAATCACCATGGAAATTCAATACATAACCTAAGATAAGAAGAACAATTACAAAGACCAAGTTTTGTCGAATATCTGGAGCATAAAAGATATCATGCAGGAACAGGTTTTGACCATCATGTAAGATTAATTTACATGTGCTGATACCCTTCACTTCAACTCTTGAGTTATTCCCAACATATATCCATCTTCTTCTAGGTGGTATCCGACGATATTCCACAAATGCTTCTCGGTCTCTAGCAACATGGTTTGTTCTGCTGAGTCTACAGTCCACATTAGATGAGATTCAACAAGCATTATAGTACTAGAAACAAAAGCATTACTCAATGTAATGGAGTAATATGGTACCTTTTTTGGCTTGGTTCTTTCACGAGAAAAGTGGCCCATCTTGCCACAATTGTGACACTCCATCTTGACCTTTTCCTTCTTCCCACCACGCTTCTTGCGTCGGAAGGTCTTAGCCCTTTTGGGTGCTTGATTAGTCATCTTCCCTTTATTGTTGAACTGAAGATTCCTCTTGCGCTTGAAGCACGAAGCTTTGCGCGAACTCGATTCAGCAACTTAAGCATGAGTAGAGGATCTCACAGTCTCTAGGTGCTTATCCTAATTCCAAATGACGCGCAATATCATCAAAAGTGACAATATTCTCATAATGTGTCATATTGATCTTCATATCCTCACAATTGTTAGGAAGAGACCTTATAGCAGCTTGAATTTGCTATTCATCAGTAAGGGAGTGACCTGCCGACTTCAGCTCACAGATCATATTTGACATCTCCAGAAGATGCTGCCTCATCGTTACATTTAGACGCTTTCAGAATGTGTCAAATTTGATGGTGAGTCTCATTAGCTTAGTGACAGATGTACCCCCAAACTTGTCCTTCAAGGCAACCCACATAACTTGGGTTTTTTTATAACTCTCAAACTCACACATGAGATCATTTTACATACAACTCAGCAACATGATGCGAGTAATGCTATTTTTTTTTTTTTTTTGCCAAACTTGATAAATTTCTAGATATCTTATGTGTTGAGCTGAAGTTCCATGCTCAAGTTCATCCATGGTATGGTTGAAGGTTTCCAAAACCTTTTACTCCTTAAGGATGTACTGAACCTTTCGGTGCCAAATGTCATAATTGTCACCGTTCAGCTTCTCACCCTTATTAAGGTCAGCCATAATGGTCTTGGATGCCAAAGCCATAATCAATTGCTATAACACATTGACATAACAAACGCATAATCAATACTAGCATACTTTATAGAGTAACACACATATTTAATTTGCAGCAAAGACAAATTAAATTAATAATAATTCAACAAAAGACACAAAAGCAAAAATTCACTATGTTCCCAATCAACTTCTATGTACAATTGTTCTATTATCATTAATTAGTTTAATTTGCGCAAATCTTAAGTTCTAAGTGAGAACTATTTCAAATTCTACCAACCTACGAACTCCCACTAGGAAAAATAATTATATGGCCTTATCTAATTTCTACTTTTTTCCTTAACACAAAAACATAGCTTGATAATAACCAACGTATAAACAACAATCATGCTTCAACTATAATCAAAATTGCAAATCAATATGTAATGGATTTCCTACAATTGTTCTAATTTTCTAACAACTAGAAAATTGCCAGTATATTAAAATATATATATCATATCATTGAATTAAGCTCTACACAGTATATATAACATCATTTGCACACAAGCTAGCTATTGTATTTCCCTAATCACAAGAAAATACAAGCCACAAATGAATAAGCTGCATTAAACCAAAAAAAAAAATACGCGTACATAGGGTTTCTAAAACATTTTCATAAATTTAAAAAATTTGAAAGTATATAATAATTATACCACAGTGTAGAGAACATTTATACAAACCAAGAGTCGATGACCACACTCCAATCGGAGCCCGCACACGCCCCCACGCGCCGCCTGAGTGTGCGCCGCGTGTGGCGCACGCGCCAGCGAGCCAAATGGCTCTTGGCCGGTCCGATTGGTTTGACCGTTGGTCTAGTTGACTAGTCAACGGTCGGGTCGGGTCGGATCCCGGGTCGGGTCATGGGTCAGGTAGCCAGTTGGGTCGGGTCGTCGGCCGGTGATCGGCCGGCCAATTATCGCCGCCGGTGACATCATTGATGATGTCATCCGGTGACCAATCGTTGGATGACATCACGGTGACATCACCACGTGCCGGTTCGCCGGTTGCTGCGCATCACATGCTTGCCAGTTCGCCGACCAGTGTGTGTGGCACACGCACTGGCTCTACCAGCGCTTCAGGTGCGTGGCGCCCACGCGCAACGGCTTCTGGCCGCGCGTGTGGGCGCGTCCAGCATCTCCCTGCGGCGCTCAACCCATCGCCGGACTCATCTCGACGAGCTCTTTCACCCTGTATATTCAAAAATTAATTTTACCAAAAAATTATTTTAAAAAACGGCCGAAACCTCACGGATGCACGCGACCTCGAACCCGTTCTTTGCTTCGGCTCAATTTCGAGTTTTTCATATAGCAATTTCAACTATCAAAGATCCAAACAGTGTAGAGTACAATCTCTTGATCTCGATATCAAATGGTAAATGAGAAAACTCGATGAAAAACAAGGCATAAATCACGACCGGGCTCTGATACCAATGTTGGAATTCTAGTTGGCGGAAGAAGACTTACCTGATTCCAATGCGCAAATAGCAAAAAGCCTCGGAACGAACGTTGAATTGTGAATAAATCACGAACAACACTTCCTCACGTTAATTTGGATGCAATCACAAGCAAAGCACCCGATTTCCATAGCATAAATGCCTATTGTTCTTATAAAGATGAAATAGAACGCCTTGATGGAAAGGGGAGAGAAAATGAAGAAAATGATTTGAAGGTACGTTTTGTCCAACCACCCCAACGATTGTCTTCAGGGGTCTTTTATATGACCCCATCACACCCGTTCATCGTAACATATCAAGTCCAAATGGTGCACCCGTACTAGCTAAAGTACAACAAAATTGGTTTGGTCATCAAGCTTATTTGGGTAGGTGAGGAAATGGAGTGCTAATAGTGAGGTGTGAATTCCTTAATAGATTGCGTAGTCGAGTTTTATTCTCAAGCGTTCGTTTAGTTTCTATTCTCCACTTGACATATTTTCTACCATCAATGTTTAAGCATGTGCAGCTAGGTTTATACCCGTGTTCCTCGAGCCACTGTGTTCGCTTGATGACACATTTGAAAGAATGAGTACGGCAACATTAATCAGCGGGGATTGCCTCCAACAATGTGTTTGTCTTATCTATGTACCTCATGCTTGTCACCATTGATACATCAAGCACTCCTTCCCTAATATTCCGGAGGCTCTTCGACCATGCTCCATCCCAGGACAATCTCCAATCAGAGAGAGAAACATCAGAGAGGAAAAAGAGGATCATAAGGAAACCTGGAAGATGAAAGGAAAAAATGTACAAGACATATTCAAAATGTTTCCTTCTGCTACACGAGTCAACGGATTGGGTCGGAATCTAGGGACTGTGCCATTTGCTTGGGAAATTTCATGGAAGGTGAGCTATGTCGGTCCTTCTTTCGTGTAAGTATATGTTTCACAATTCTTGCATTGATAGTTTGTTAATGATTCATCTCTATTACTCTATGAACCAAAGCACTGTTTCACACGATTCTCTAATTATGACCAGATCAAGTTCTAGGTGAAATGCTTTCATTAACCTTTTCTGGATGTCTCTTTAAAAAATGTGTACGTATTTTCTACAAAGGCTTTTGGCAAATGATTAATAAGAGTTTTCCATCTAGAATTTTGATTCACTCATAGTTAGAGATTCATGTGAAATAAAGTTTCAGCACACAGGGCAATAAAAACAAATCATCTACTAGCAGTCAATGCAAGAAGAATAAAATATATGCTTGCGCGAAGGAAAAACCCAACATAGCTCACCTCCGATGAAAACCCCCAGCCATATGGCATAATCTCGAGATTCCGAATTGATATCTTGACTCATGTAATTAACAAAAGCAATTCGAACAGGTCTTGTACCCTTTTTTTTTCCTATCGTCTCCCCCTCCTTTTCCTCTCCAATTTTTCTCTCCCCTATCGGAGATTGTCACGAATTTGAGAAGAAGAGGAATGTGGGAATTTTGTGTGGAGAGGAAAATTGTATTTGCTTCATTTTATTTCTATATGTAATACAATGATGTATATATCGTACAAATGGGTTCAATAAAAAAGTAAATAAATTCTTCTAATCTTTCTAATCCTAAAATAATCATATTTCCTATCAATTACAATCAATACAAATCTTCAATCAGATCCCAGATCTTCAATCATATCTTCTTTCAACACTCCCCCTCAAGCTGGTGGCTTGTATATATCCAAGACTTCTAGCTTGTTTAGAAGATATGTATGCTGTCTCTGACAAAGGAGTTTAGTGAAGATTTCCGTGGGCTGTTCTATGGTCGTGATCCCTCTGGTTTTGATGATCACTTCTTTGATCTTCTCTCGAGTAAAATGACAATTAACTTCTATATGTTTGTTCTTTCATGTAGTACTTGCCGCAAGCTTGAGTGCCGAATTATTATCACAGAAAAGTAATATCGGACCTTTAACTTGTACCCCAAGGTCCATAAGTAAGCCTTTTAGCCATACTACCTCACAAACAATCTTTGCCATAGATCGATATTCAGCTTTTACCGTTGACAATGATATAGTGGATTGTTTCTTTGTCTTCCATGAAAGTAATGACTCCCCAAATTTGATGCAAAAACCAGTGATAGATCTCCTACTCATGGGACATGTAGCATAGTCCGCATCACAATAGGTTGTCATATCCATACTGCACTTTCTAGAGAGGAGTATCCCTAGTCCTGGACATCTCTTTAAATATTTCACCACCTTTAAGGCTGCATTCATGTGTGACTGCTTTAGACTGTGCATGAATTGACTGAGAGTCTATACTGCATAGCAAATGTCTGGCTTAGTCATAGTGAGGTAGATAAGTTTCCCAACAAGTCTTTGGTAGCCTGTCGGGTCTTTCAATAGTGGATCATCAGAGGAGGACGTCCCAGCATCATAATCAACACTGGTCAACTTGGCATTCTATTCAATGGGAATAATTGCCGATTTGCACCCTGATAATCCCGCTTCTGATATAGTCTTCATCACAAACTTTCGCTAACTAAGGGAAATCCCTAGATTAGAACGAGCTATCCCTATTCCAAGAAAATACTTAAGTGACCTTAAGTCTTTGATATGAAAAGACGAATGTAGATGGCCTTTAAGCTTCTTTACAGTGGAACCATCATTTCCCATAATCATGTTTGGATTGCTGGAACCCAGCTACTGTAAGTGCAATAGTAAACTTGGCATAGCACTGTCGAGAAGCCTGTTTTAATCCATAAAGAGATTTGCGGAGACGACATACCTTAGATTCCCCCTGTCTCTGTAATCCTTGTGGAAGGTCCATGTAAATCTCCTCTTCTAGATCACCATAAAGAAAAGCATTGTGGACATCCATCTGATGCAATGACCAATTGAACCGGTAAGAAGGAGCGAACCGTGATGTCGTTAGCTACCAGAGAAAATGTCTCATGGTAGTCAAAACCTTCTCGCTTTGTGAAACCCTTGGCCACCAACCGGGCCTTGCATCTTTCCACGGAGTCATCTACTTTGTATTTGATCTTATAGACCCATTTACACCCAATGGGTTTGCGATTAGGAGGTAACAACACAATATCCCAAGTGCAATTATCAATCAAGGCATTAAGTTCCGCCTCCATTGCGTTTTACCAACATTCATCATGTATAGCCTCATTATAACTAGAAGGCTCCATTTCCTCATAAATTCGGCTAATGCAACATAAATGGTCTGACGACAAGCGGTTCAAAGATATACATGAGGATAGAGGATAACGGGTACCTGATAATAGTGATGAGGAACAAACATAATCTTTGGTCCAGGCTGGTGGGCGAGTGATTCGACCAGATCTTCATGGTGGCTCATCCAGCACCTTTAAAGATGATTCTTCAATACTTGTAGGTTCTCCATGGTTTGTCTCTTGGGATTCTTGTTCCATGAGTTGTTGCTCAACAGAATTGTCATGAGATGAATCATCGGGTGGTGAAGGTAATACTGTATCTACTATTTGATGTCTTGGAGGAGAGGTAATAAGGTATGATTCTCCAGAAGATAGATCTTCTTCTGACAGGAATCGATGATTAGTTCTCATATCATCTGCAGACATAGAAGTAGTATCTTGGAAAGGGAAAATATCTTCATGAAAAACCACATCCCTGCTGATAAAAAACTCTCCGGTAGATTGATCATAAACTCGATAACCCCTTTTTTTTTTAAGTTGGGATACTCCATGAAGATGCACTGTCGAGCACAAGGGGACATTTTATCCCGAGGACCTATTGTAGCCACATAACATAGACAGCCAAACACTTGGAGATGACTCAGATCTAGTTTCCATCCATACAATAATTCAAACAGATTTTTGCCTTTTAGAATGTGTGATGGCATACGATTTATCAGATATGCCGTAGTGACCACACAATCTCCCCAAAAATTTTCTGGTATAGATGCTTGGAACTTAAGAGCATGTGCCACTTCTAAGAGATGACGGTGCTTTCGCTCAACAACCCCATCTTGCTGTGGGGTATAAGTGTAGGTACTTTCATGCAAAATTCTATTTGAGGAAAGAAAGGAAATATAATCACCATTGAAGAATTCTCTTCCATTATCAGTGTGGATGCGACGAACTAATTTTCCAAACTGAGTCTTGGATAAGGAAATGAAGATTTTAAGGTGAGAAAGAACTTGACCTTTTGATTGTACGAGAAAGACCCAAGTGGCACGTGAGAAACCATCCACGATTGTAATAAAAAAATCTTGAACCGTCATGATTTATTGTATGATATGGTCCCCAAACATCAGCATGAATTAAAGAAAAGATGTCGTCTACTCGAGTCTTACTGTTTTGAAAGGGGACACGAGTTTGTTTTGCCAAAGGGCAAATGAGACATTGAGGACAAGGGAAAGAAGCAGTGTGATCCAATCTTTGATGATGAAGAAAATTTCTTTCATTGGCAACAATGTTACACAATGGTTTATTGAATGCAACAAAGGATAATTTAAAATTGCCTGGAAGATTAATCCAAAAATACAGTCCTTGATAAATTCCACCCAAGCCCATCCGTTTGCCAGTCCAAAGGGCCTGAAATAGACATTTATCAGAGTGAAAAGAGACATGACAAGAATTTTCTTCACAAGCTCACGAGACTGATATAAGATTAAATTGGAAAGTAGGAACATAAAGGACATTTTTTGAGAGTGATGAGTAGACCAAGATTCACACTGCCAATCATTCTAACATGTGTGGTGTTTTCATTGGGGAGTTGTACTGATATTGGAAAAGATAACCTTTTGACATTGGAAAAGAATTTTGGATTGCAGACAATATGATCACTAGCTCCTATATCAATGATGTGACATCCTAGATTTTCAACCCAGTTTTCTGCTGAATAAATTGAGCATTTCATTGACGTGCCTATAGGGCTATTCTTAGAGCTGATCATTCTCGAGATAACTAGACTACCTAGGGAACCCATTAAGGATTCGACCAGGAATCAACATCTTGACCGTGTCCATCTTTAGAGGTCATTACGACACAGATATAAATCAATTCGAGATCAGACATAGGTTGGTTCAATTGAGATGTGTGGCTAATCTTGGGTGACACCACTAAATTGGAAAATTCAATTCGACCAACACTAGACTGATTTTTTTATTATTTTGGTACCCTGTGTCCGTATTTGGATCAGCGAGATTTTCACGACAATTGAGAGTTGCCAATGAGTTGAGTGGGTTCATAGTGGCTCGACGAAAATCGACCACGGGTCATTTGCACTAAAAATTTCTAAAAGTTACTCGGTAGTCTAGGTCACGCTAAAAATGCGTCGAATGGAAATTAACCGTGAATTTGAACCCGATTTCAAAAATTGAAGGTTCCTCAGTGTCACGAGCTATTCTAGGAACATCGACTCAGTCTCCGAAGATTTTTCAGAGATTCCCGAATTTTTGTGAAAATCCATTGTGGAAAATTAACGGAAATTCTTACGGGCCGAATTTAAAGAAGTTTTGACTTTCGAGCCGAGCTTTTTGGCGATGGGCACCTACAAAAATAGTGTGGGCTTTTCCTTTGAGGAAATTGGACATCAAATTTGGGGAATTTGTAAAGAAATTGAAGCTAAATTAAGTGAAATTCGGAATTATGCTTGGACAGCATTTTTTCGGCTTCATTTTGGATTAGTTGTGGAATTTAAATTGGTAGAAAGTAATAGAGGCTAAAGGATAAGGTTGAAAGCCTAAGGGGACCAAGCATTAAACTCTTGGGATATGCTTTGTTGACTTTAGTTTTCTTTCCCCTCAATCTTCGATCGCACGCCTCACCACCGCCCCTCCCTCTGCATGTCTTCGAGCTCCTGCTTTTGCTTCGCTTTCATCCATCCGAAATTTCATCTTCATTTCTTCCTTTTGGTTCTTCACCGTTGTTGCTGCCTCGCCCAATCACCGCACCATCATCCCACGTTCTTCTTTTCACACCAAGACCCAGCAGTGGACGACCCTCTGCCACCGGTGCCCCATCCCCCACGTTTTCTTTCCCCACGCCAGTGGAGCCGCCCAGTTGCCTTGCTTTTTCTTTTGCTTCGCTTTTATTCTCCTCTCTCGGATCCTTGCAGCTGCTCCACTCAACCGAACTCTCTTCCTCAGTTGTTGCCACTTGGCCATCGAGTCAACAAACCGGCGTTCCCTCCACCGAGTTGACTCCCACTCGTCTGCTTGCTACCAGCGTCTTCCACCTTCGCCGGTTTCACTTTACCGAAGCAATTGTTGCTTCCTTTGCGGGCCGTGCCAGCCCACTTTGCTACCGCCAGGCATCCCCAGCGTGGTATTCCCCAACAGCTTTTGGATAATAATTGGTTATTAATTGAAATATAACCGGGCATCGGTTGATAATGCCAAGAATATTTGAGTGGACTATAGAAAATGTGGGAGTTATGGAAAGGAAAATATTATATTTTGGCTAAGGCTGACCATGTCCCCCATACACGACTATTTTATCGAGTAGGATAATAGATGGGATGGATTGAATGGTTGGATAGTATATTATATCAGCCTGCGAGCGATATGTCAGCTTAGTGTGAGTAGTACACTCTATCAGTTTAGAATGAGTATTGGGGGTATACTATATTAGCCTACGAGCGATATGTCAGCTTAGCGAGAGCAGTATACCGGTATACTATATCAGCCTACGGGTGATAAGTCAGCTTAGCGAGAGCAGTATACATTAACTCTATTAGCTTAGTGCGAGCTATACTATCTATTTATCATCTTAGAGTGAGCAGTCTTGATATGAACGAACTTATAGATAGTATGAGATGAGCCGACGAAGAAAGGGTCGGGATGACATGTAATCTACTAGGTTGATTGATCATTGCATTGATCTGATGTTGTGAATTGACTGATTCATTGGAAATGACCATGACATGGTCTGATTGACAAGTAATCGACTAGGCCGATTTGATTGATGCTTCGATCAACGTTGTGATTACTTGGGTGCCTATTTTGAACTGTGCTAATATGCAAGTGGAATCTAGGGCCAAGGTAAGTCCTCCGACCGTACGTGCATAGGCAGCCCGGTTAGCGTATTAGTTTAATAATCGAGTCTTTGGGGGTAAATCTTGCTGAGACGCAGTCTAAATGGTTATTGAATAACCATTTTAGGACTCTGATGAGGAGCTTGAGGATGAGGAATCTGAAGAGGAGAACCTTGATGTGGAATCGGATGAGGAAGAAGATTTTGGAGAAGAAGATGACCACAAGGAGGATCCTGAGTACGATCCGAATGAGGACTGAGATCCCATCCTATTTTGTCAGACCTTGATTTTATGTGGTTAAGTGTTAGATCAGACCCCTCTGAATAGTTTTGCATTATATAAATTTGAGGCGCCTATATAAAAGTGCGGTTGTGAATTTCAGTATGGAAATTATGGCCCTGCTTTTCTATCCCATTGTTTTATTGTCCGGGGATTTATAATCACTCGAGAGTCCCGAGTGGGAACGAAAGTATGTTACGATGGAATGTTGTGATAGGTTTACCAAGGAGTCAGATGAAAAATGACTCCAGCTAGGGGTAGTGGTTGAAAAATTGATGAAGTCGGCCCACTTTCTATATGGAAGAATATTGATTGGAATACGCATGCCAAAGTGTATATGTGTCAAATAGTTCGTTTGCATAGAGTACTAGCAACAAACTTATATTAGATCTAGAACCGAGGTTCCCAATTTCAAAAGATCATTCAGATAGTTCCTTTTGAGGCAAAACAGAGCAGAGTGTGCAAAACTTCAGTTTGTTGAGATGAGATCAAAGAAAGAAAGATCACAGGCCGAGGGTCAATCCAGCAGTCAGTAGTTGCAATTGCTGTGATCAGTGCCAGAGTGCAGACCACTCAGAACTATCAGAATAATTAAGTTGTTGAGCATTGAAGGCCCCAAAAGTTCTAAATTGGTGAGTACATCTTTCTGAAGGTGTCACCAATGAGGGACACCTTGTGTTTCAGCAAGGAGGGAAAATTAAAATCGAAGTACATATATCTTTTTGAGATTTTGAAAAGAATCGGGATCCTATCGTATCATCTTGCATTGCCGCCGAGGTTAGCGCAAGTGCATGACATCTTTCACGTGTCGATGTTGAGGACATATGAGCCTAACAGGACCCACGTGCTAAATCTTCAAGAATTAGGCGTGGACGACAGAGTGTCGTACATGAAAAGCTCGGTTCAGCTTGTGGATCAGAATGATCGGATTCTGTGTATCAAGAAGGTCCGCTTGTTCAAAGTGGTCTAACAACGCCACCGGACAGAAGAAACAACCGGGGAAAGTGAGAGTAGATGAGATGACGATACCCCCACTTTTTTGTTTAAGGATTGGTAAAGATTTAAATTTCGAGGACGAAATTTTTATAAGAGGGAAAGAGTTGTGACATCCCAGATTTTCAACCCTGTTTTCCGCTGAATAAATCGGATATTTCATTGATGCACCTATAGGGTTATTCTTAGAGCTGATCATTCTCGAGATAACTAGACTACCTGGGAAAGCCATTAAGGATTTTAAGGCAAATAGACTTGAGAATTCGAGCAGGAATAGACATCTCGACCGTGTCCATCTTTAGAGGTCATTACGACACATATATAAATCAATTCGAGATCAGAGATACGTTGGTTCGACTAAGAAGTGTGGCTAATTGTGGGTGACACCACTAAATTGGAAAATTCACGTTGACCAACACTGGACTGATTTTTTTTTATTATTTTGGTACCCTATGTCCATATTTGGATCATCGGGATTTTCATGCTAAATTGAATTACTTGTGAAAGAATGAATTATTCTTTAATTGGATAATAATTGGTTATTAATTGAAAAATAACCGGGCATCGGTTGATAATGCCAAAAATATTTGAGTGGACTACAGAAAATGTGGGAGTTATGGAAAGGAAAATATTATATTTTGGCTAAGGCTGACCATTTCCCCCACACACAGCTATTTTATCGGAAACGATAAAAGATGGAATGGATTGAATGGTTAGATAGTATACTATATCATCCTATGGGCTCTGATATATCAGCTTAGTGAGGGCAGTATACTAGTGTACTATATCCGTCACGCCCCGATCCTCGAGCACGCATACATCCTTCTCTTTTGGTTGATTTTATAATGCGATATCCTAGGACAATGTATCGCCGACCCTTTCATTTATTAAGCACATGCGTAAGCAGTTAAAATCCCCAAATAATAAAACAATAGGATAGAAAAGCAGGACCATATTTTTCATGTTGAAATTTATAACCAAACTTTTATACAAAACACAAACCAGATTCACAACTTTTTATTCTAAACTATATTCACATCAAAATGGAGATATCAAAGAAGATAGAATCTCAATCCATTTGGGCCGTACTCAAGGCCCCTCTCAAGATTATCTTCTTCTCCCAAAAATCCTTCTTCGACTCTTCCTCCTCAGCTCCTTACTGGGGTCCTGAAATGATTTCCCCAAACTGGGATGAGACTACGTCTCAGCGAGTTCTACCCCACTAAGCCCGATTAGCAAACCATTATACTATAGGCTGCCTAAACACGCACAGGACAAAGGACTTACCTTGGCCTAAGATGGTACCTGCAAGTCAGTACAATTTATAATAGGCACCCAAGCAATCATATCACCGATGGAAGCATCGATTAAATTGACCTAGTCAATTATATGCCAACAAGACCACTCACGGTCATTTCCATTCAGTCAATCAATTTGCAACATCAAACTCAAGGCAATAATCAATCGATCTAGTCGATTACATGTCAGACGGACCATTCTAGGTCAATGCTCTCGGGCGTCAAGCTTACCAATGTGACTTATCCACTAGACAATTGCGTGCGTTCTTTAAGGCATCGTTTTTGCCAGTGATATCCTTAGTCACCGAACCACGCATGCCTATGACCATGTACCCAAATAGGCAATTGTGTGCGTTCTTTAAGGCGCTGTTTTCACTAGTGATATCCCAAATTACTGAACCACACATGCCTATAACAATGTATTTAATAGACAAATGTATGCGTTCTTTAAGGCGCCATTTTCAAGTGATGTCCTTAATTACCGAACCATACATGCCTATAACAATATGAGTACTAGACCGATACGTGCGTTCTTTAAGGCGCCGTTTTCGCCAGTGATGTCCCAATCACCGAACCACGTAGGTCCACAACAATGTATGTACTAGACCAATACGTGCGTTCTTTAAGGCGCCGTTTTTGCTAGTAATGTCCCAATCACTGAACCACGTAGGTCCATGCATTGTGTTTGATTGGTTCCATCCCAGAGCATTTCCAATTCTTTCATAACTCCATCCACTTTACAACTCAATCAAAGCATTATAAATGCTAAACAAACGTACTCGGCCATCTATCAATCAATTATTCAATCCCAATCAATTCCAAATCAATTTAGGGTAAATCCCTAAAACATCACAATTTATTTAATTCCATGAAACGTAGAGCTCAAATAAATAAACGAACTGCGTCACGACGATCATCACGAGATTTTGGTTGTCGGCCATCAAAATCTTAATTTCAAAAAATAATTAATTAATTAATTAATTTCGAAAATTAATTAATAATTATTAAAAATTCAATTTGGCACAAAATAAAGCCCAATTAAATAAACAGACTTCACCACGGTCATCAGCATAATTTTCTGGTTCCGGGCCATCTCATTTGAATTTTCGGAAAATAAATAATTATTTAATTTAATTCCGAAAATTAATATTTAAATACTAAAAATTCCTCTTATGCCCGAAAAGCCTAATTGGAGCCCACTAAGGGTTGGGAAAAATCCCGAGGCACTTCCAATAATTAGTAGACCATGTCTACTTGCTAATTACACATTCAATTTATCTAATTCGCATCACAATTGGCTAATAATTGCTAATTTATTCTAACCTAACAACCTAAACATAATTAATTAAATCTAAACCAACCTTAAGCATAATTAGCCAACTAATCTTGGATTAGTGAGATTACACACCAAATCGCGCGCAAATCGGATCAATCCGACAGCGGCGACGCGAGGAACAATTCTTCCAAAAGCGACTCACAAATCCGGGGCCCGGAAATGGCCCAAAAACGGCCCGAAGTTGCTGGATATCCACTTCGTGGGTTGTTGGACGGGGCTGGCAGAGGCTGCTCCGGCGGCTAGGGCGGCGAGGGGAGGCCGATAGAGGGTGAGGTGGACGCTGGGGAGGTCCGGCGGGGTTAGGCGGTGGCCGGAGGTGGCCGACGGGGCTGGTCGGGGTGGAACCGAGCTAAGCAGCGGCCGATTCGCGCGGGGGGAAGTAGCGGCAGCGGCAGGATGGCGGGTGCACGGGCGTGCGAGCAGCGGTGCGGCGGCGGAATGGGCAGCGACGGAGCTGCAGCTTCTGCTCGAGCTTCTGGTTCGCTCGCTCGGACGTGCGGAGGAAGGAAGAAGAAGAAGAAGAAAGAGAGAGAGAGAGAGAAGGGATAGGTATTGACTGGTTAAAAGAAAAAAAAGAGAGAGAGAAGGTGGGCGGTGGGGAATTCGCACGAGGGGGAGGGAAGAGGAGAGAGGAGAGAGAAAGAAAAGAGAGAAAAAGAGAGGAAAGAAGAGAAAGGGAGAGAGAGAAAAATAAAATAAAAATAACACTTATTCTTATTTTCTTTTTATATCTCTTTCCTTTTCATTTCCTTTCAGGCTTCAATTTTTCTTCCGATAATTTCTTTCTTGAAATTTCGGACTCGTCAACAATTTGACAGAGACAATGAGACAGGATCCTAAAAATAAGAATTATGACGCGCCTAAAATTCGATTCCCGAAATCGATTTCAATTTCGTGGTTAAAAATCGATCGACGTGATTTTAGTCCAACCCAACAAATTGAGTAGCTTTTAGGGACTTTACAGTTGATACATCCCATAATGACTTTACCCAATAGGTTAGTTAACTCGTGAGTGATCAGCTCAAAGAAAAATGGCCATAGGCACGTCAACGATATGCCCATTTCACTTTATTGAAACAGGGTCGAATTTTAGGATGTGACAACTCTTCCCCTCTTATAAAAATTGTCCTCGAAATTTAAACCATTACACTTTGTTCAAAAAGGTGGGGGTACAACTGTCTCATCGATTCTTCAGTCTCCCAAGTCGCTCCTTCAATGCCATGGTGTTGCCAGACCACTTTGACCAACAGGATGGTCTTTGTACGCAGAACTTGCTCTTTACGATCGACAATCTGAATCGGGCTTTCAACGTATGACACACGGTCATCCACGTCCAATTCCTCGAAATTGAGCACGTGGGTCAAGTCAGGCTCATACTTCCTTAACATCGACACGTGAAAAACGTCATGCACTTGCGCCAATCTTGGCGGCAATGCAAGACGATACGCTAGGTTTTCGATTCTTTCAAGAATCTCAAGCGAACCTACGTACCTCGGACTTAGCTTGCCTTTCTTACCAAAGCGTGAAGTTCCCCTCATTAGTGACACTTTTAGAAAAATGTGATCACCAACTTGGAATTCCAAAGACCTTCGACGCTTATCTGCATAACTTTTCTGCCTGCTCTGCACGGTCTTCAATCTGTCTCTGACCACTGCCACAGCATTTACTGATTGCTTAACCAACTCTGGGCCTGTTATACTCCTTTCTCTGACTTCATCCCAACACACTGGAGTTCTGCATGCTCTACCATACAACACTTCAAATGGAGCCATCTTGATGCTCTGCTGATAACTGTTGTTGTAGGCGAATTCCACTAGATGAAGCTGATCTTCCCAACTCCCTTTGAAGTCTATTACACACGCTCTCAGCATATCTTCAAGAGTCTGAATTGTCCTTTGAGACTGGCCATCCGTCTAAGGATGATATGCCGTAATATACTGAAGCTTTGTACCTAAAGCACTCTGCAAGCTCTTCCAAAAAGCAGCAGTAAATCTCGGGTCTCTATCAGATGTTATCATAACTGGCACTCCATGCATACGAACCACCTGACGCACATACAGGTCTGTGTGTCTATCCAGACTCAAGTCCTTTCGAACTGCAATGAAGTGAGCCGACTTTGTCACCCTGTCAACTACTACCCAAATCAAATCATTTCCTCTTTGACTCCTTGGTAGTCCAGTCACGAAGTCCATCGTGATATGCTCCCATTTCCACTCTGGGATCGCGAGAGGTTGCAGAAATCCTCCCGGCTTGCAATGCTTGGCTTTTACTTGCTGACAAGTCAAACGCTTGGCCACATGCTTGGCGATGTCCGCCTTCATACCTGACCACCAGTAGTGTTGACGCAAATTCTGATACATCTTAGTGCTTCCAAGATGAATGCTGTAATTGCTACGATGTGCTTTAGATAAAATTTCTTTTCTAAGCTTTACATCGTCAGGTACAACCAAACGTCCACGAAGCCTCAGTACCCCATCATCTGAAACTTGAAAATCAGCCTTTCTTTTATTGGTATCCTCTTGAAGAATTTTTTGTATGTCTGTATCTGTCGGTTGGAGTTGCTTAATTCTGACCTGGACATTCGGCTCAATTTTGAGGGTGGCCATAAAACTTGAAAGGTGGCCTACCTCAAATTTGAATTCCGAATCTCGAGCTCTCTCAATTAAATTCCACTCCTTAACCAAGATCCGTGCCACTGAATGCATCGGCGACCTCGTTCGCCTTTCCCGGGTTATATAGAATGTCACAGTCGTAGTCTTTTAGCAATTCCATCCATCGTCGTTGTCTCATGTTCAACTCTTTCTGAGAGAACAAATACTTGAGACTCTGATGGTCCGTGAAGATCTGAAACTTTTCCCCACACAAGTAGTGTCTCCAAATCTTCAACGCAAATATGATGGCTGCGAGTTCTAAGTCATGCGTCAGATAATTCAATTCATGAGGTCTCAACTGCCGGGAAGCGTATGCAACTACTCTGCCATGTTGCATCAGCATGCAACCCAATCCCCTAAATGACACATCACTATAGATCTCGAACCCTCCAGGACCAGATGGAATCATCAACACAAGTGCGGTAATCAGCTTTTCCTTCAGCTCTTGGAAACTACGCTTGCACTTGTTTGAACATACGAACTTCTCATTTTTCTTCGTGAGCTTTGTCAGAGGCGACGCTATCGATGAAAACCCTTCCACAAACCGTCTGTAATAACCTGCTAACCCCAGAAAACTTATGATCTCTGTCACTGATGTCGGTCTCGGCCACTTGATTATGGCTTTTATCTTGCTCGGGTCGACAGAGATTCCTTCTCCAGAAATCACATGACCTAAGCTGATGAGTCAACCAAAAATCGCATTTGCTAAACTTAGCATAGAGCTGATGAGTTCTTAAGGTCTGAAGCACTAATCTCAGATGATTCTCGTGCTCTTCATTACTTCTCGAATAGACCAAGATATCATCTATGAACACGATCACAAATTGATCTAGATATTCCTTGAACACTATGTTAATCAAATCCATAAAGGCAGCTGGAGCATTCGTCAATCCGAACGACATCACTGTAAACTCATAATGACCATATTGGGTACGAAATGCTGACTTAGGAATATCCTCTTTCCTAATCCTCACCTGATGATATCCTGTCCTCAAATCGATCTTTGAGAATATTGACGCTCCTTGTAGTTGATCAAACAAGTCATCTATCCTCGGCAATTGATACTTGTTCTTGATCGTTACCTGATTGAGCTGTCGATAGTCGATGCACAAACGTAACAAACCATCTTTCTTCTTAACAAATAGAACTGGTGCTGCCCAAGGTGATGCACTAGGACGAATAAATCCCTTATCCAGTAATTCTTGCATCTGCACCTTCAGTTCCTTCAACTCAGACAACGCCATTCGGTACGGTGCCTTTGAGATCGGTTCTGTCCCTGGTGCTAGCTCAATTACAAATTCAATCTCTCTTTCTGGCGGTAACCCTAGCAATTCCTTTGGAAAGACATCTGGAAACTCTTGTACCACTGCAATATCTTCCATTTTCAACTCTTGAACTATCGTATCCATGACAGTCGCTAAGTACCCTCGGCAACCCTCGTCTAACAAACGAGCTGCTTCCGGCGACGAGATTAAGGAAATCGAAGGTCCTCCTCGATTCCTGACAAACTCAAAGCTCTTACCCCCTAATGGGTCAAACTGAATCGCCTTGCGATAGCAGTCCATTTTAGCTCGTTGATTGGTGAGCCAGTCCATGCCAATTATTAAATCAAAATCATACATGGCTAGGACTAACAAATCAATATTCCCCACTCGCTCACCAATCTCTAACTTGCACCTCGAACATCCCAAAGCAGCAATAACTTTATCTTTCAAGGGTGTAGATATGCAAATTGCCGACTCCAACAAAACAAGACTCAACCCTAGCATCCTAACATATTGCTCGGCAATGAAAGAATGGGTTGCTCTTGAATCAAACAAAGCATAAGTAGTTTGGTCGTTGAGCGAGACCATACCTGTGATAACGCCAGGCGCTACTTCTGCCTGACCTTGGCTAATCGCGTACATGGTGCCTTGAGCTGGAGGTCTCTGCTATCCTCCTTGTGATGCATTTCGAGGGGCATACCCTCCTATCTGTCTCAGCGGTGGCAGCGGCGGCAGTTGAGGTTGTCCTCTTTGCTTCTTTGGACAATATCTGGCTATGTAGCCTTGTTGGCCACATTCGAAGCATGCACCCATCCTAGCTGGGCACAGTGCTGTCCCGTGTCTTCTCCCACAAAAACGACATACACCAACACTACTTGGTACTGGCCTATTAAATCCACTTTTCTTACTGAGCGAGCCTTGGAATTTATTTCCAAACATCGGCCTCTTTCCTTGGCGGATGTTGTCTCTATGAGAGTTAAACCTCGATCCCGATGAGGCGGCTCTATCATTCTGGTCTCTCTCAATCATCTGAGCCCTCTCATAAAGGTCATTATAATTTCTCAGATTCAGCAAAATCAATGGGCTTCTCAACTCTGGCTTGAATCCATCTCTGAATCTTCTCCCTCGGTTTATTGGATTCTCCACTAATTCAGGGGCATATTGCGACAGTTCAGCAAACTTCGCCTCATATTGATCCACAGTCATAGAGCCTTGGCGAAGGCGCTGAAACTCAACCATCTTTATCTCTTTAGCAGTCTCTTAAAAGTATTTCCCGTGGAAGGCCTCAACAAAGGCATTCCATTTTGGGGCTACACCTTCGAGAAATATCACTCTTTGAGTGGTTCTCCATCAAGTACTCGCAACTCCTTCTAATTGGTAGACTGCGAGGACCACTTTCTCAGTCTCAGAGCACATCAATAGTGCAAATGCTTTCTCCAGTCCTTGGATCCACAGAGCAGCAGCTTCAGGGTCTCCTGCCCCAGTAAACTTTGATGGCTTCAATTTCAAAAACTATTCCACTAAACTAGGCATCGGCCTCACAGGCGGGACTTCAGCAAGTACGGCGGCAGGTGCGGTTGCAGCAACAGCATTGGCAGCAACAGTAGTAGCGGCTGCAACGGCAGCAGTAAAGGCAGCTGCTTACTCCTGGGCCTGTTGCCCCATCATCTCACGCATAGTATCCAATGCTTGTGTGATCCCAACTGTTCCCTGATCAACTGGGGTTGCTACCCTGGCACCAACGGGATGTGGTGCTGCTCCACTCGCGCTAGCCTCAACTTGCGCTCTACCTCGTCCACCTCGGGCACCAACTCTTGTCGGTGTCCTAGCCCGAGTCACTAAGGACAAAGTCCTTTGCCTAGGAGTTCTTGGCTCCTGATTGCTCATGGTGTCACTTTAATCTACTGACACCTGCTTCCAATTCAACACCGAATTAGAAACATAGCGATTCAAACAACAATCAATTTTAGCACTCAGCTAACACAGACATGCAATAGCATAAATTTAAAGGCTTTTCCTACTAACTATCCCATGATCAACGCTCCTTATCACTCCAATCTTCAACCTCGCTCTAATACCACTTAAACTGGATGTCACGCCCCGATCCTCAAGCACGCATACATCCTTCTCTTTTGGTCGATTTTATAATGCGATATCCTAGGACAATGTATCGCCGACCCTTTCATTTATTAAGCGCATGCGTAAGCAGTTAAAATCCCCAGACAATAAAACGATGGGATAGAAAAGCAGGGCCATATTTTTCATGTTGAAATTTACAACCAAACTTTTATACAAAACACAAACCAGAACACTTCACAACTTTTTATTCTAAACTCTATTCACATCAAAATGGAGATATCAAAAAAGATAGAATCTCAGTCCATCTGGGCCGTACTCAAGGCCCATCTCAGGATTATCTTCTTCTCCCAAAAATCCTTCTCCAACTCTTCCTCCTAAGCTCTTTAGCGAGGTCCTGAAATGATTTCCCAAAACTGGGATGAGACTATGTCTCAGCGAGTTCTACCCCACTAAGCCCGATTAGCAAACCATTATACTATAGGCTGCCTAAACACGCACAGGACAGAGGACTTACCTTGGCCTCAGATCCTACCTGCAAGTCAGTACAATTTATAATAGGCACCCAAGCAATCATATCACCGATGGAAGCATCGATTAAATCGATCTAGTCAATTATATGCCAACAAGACCACTCACGGTCATTTCCATTCAGTCAATCAATTTGCAACATCAAACTCAAGGCAATGATCAATCGATCTAGTCGGTTACATGTCAGACGGACCATTCTAGGTCAATGCTCTCAAGCGTCAAGCTCACCAATGTGACTTATCCACTAGATAATTGCGTGCGTTCTTTAAGGCATTGTTTTCGCTAGTGACATCCTTAGTCACCGAACCACGCATGCCTATGACCATGTACTCAAATAGACAATTGTGTGCGTTCTTTAAGGCGCCGTTTTCGCCAGGGATATCCCAAATCACCGAACCAC
The DNA here is from genome assembly GCA_017140395.1 of Eucalyptus lansdowneana. Taxonomy (NCBI): domain Eukaryota; kingdom Viridiplantae; phylum Streptophyta; class Magnoliopsida; order Myrtales; family Myrtaceae; genus Eucalyptus; species Eucalyptus lansdowneana. The sequence goes on along the minus strand of CM029489.1, from coordinate 5,534,182 downwards.
ACATGCCTATAACAATGTATTTAATATACAAGTGTATGCGTTCTTTAAGGCGCCGTTTTCGTCAATGATGTCCTTAATCACCGAACCATACATGCCTATAACAATATGAGTACTAGACCGATACGTGCATTCTTTAAGGCGCCGTTTTCGCCAGTGATGTCCCAATCACCGAACCACGTAGGTCCACAATAATGTATGTACTAGACCGATACGTGCGTTCTTTAAGGTGCCGTTTTCGCCAGTGATGTCCCAATCACCGAACCACATAGGTCCATGCATTGTGTCTGATTGGTTCAATCCCAGAGTATTTCCAATTCTCTCATAACTCCATCCACTTTACAACTCAATCAAAGCATTATAAATGCTAAACAAACGTACTCGGCCATCTATCAATCAATTATTCAATCTCAATCAATTCCAAATCAATTTAGGGTAAATCCCTAAAACATCACAATTTATTTAATTCCATGCAACGTAGAGATCAAATAAATAAACGAACTACGCCACGACGATCAGCACGAGATTTCAGTCGTCGGCCATCAAAATCTTAATTTCCGAAAAAAAATTAATTAATTAATTAATTTCAAAAATTAATTAATAATTATTAAAAATTAAATTTAGCACAAAATAAAGCCCAATTCAATAAACAGACTTCACCACGGTCATCAGCATAATTTTCCGGTTCCGGGCCATCGAGTTGAATTTTCGGAAAATAAATAATTATTTAATTTAATTTCGAAAATTAATATTTAAATACTAAAAATTCCACTTAGGCCTGAAAGGCCTAATTGGAGCCCACTAAGGGTCGGGAAAAATCTCGAGGCACTTCCAATAATTAGTAGACCATGTCTAATAATTGCTAATAATGCTAATTTATCTAATTCGCATCACAATTGGCTAATAATTGCTAATTTATTCTAACCTAACAACCTAAACATAATTAATTAAATCTAAACCAACCTTAAGCATAATTAGCCAACTAATCTTGGATTAGTGAGATTACTCACCAAATCGCGCGCCAATCGGATCAATCCGACGGCGGCGACGCGAGGAACGATTCTTCCCAAAGTGACTCACGGATCCGGGGCCCGGAAACGGCCCAAAAATGGCCCGAAGTTGCTGGATACCCACTTCGTGGGTTGCTGGATGGGGCCGGCAGAGGCTGCTCTAGTGGCTAGGGCTGCGAGGGGAGGCCGGTGGAGGGTGAGGGGGACGCGGGGGAGGTCCGGTGAGGCTGGGCGGTGGCCGGAGGTGGCCGGACGGGGGCTGGTCGGGGCGGAACCGAGCTGAGCAGCGGCCGATTCGTGCGGGGGGAAGGAGCGGCAGCAGCGGGACGGCGGGTGCACGGGCGGGCGGCTATTGCAAGCGTGCGAGCAGCGGTGCGGCGGCGGAACGGGCGGCGACGGAGCTGTAGCTTCTGCTCGAGCTTCTGGTTCGCTTGCTCGGACGTGCGGAGGAAGAGAGAAAAAGAGAGGAAAGAAGAGAAAGGGAGTGAGAGAAAAATAAAATAAAAATAACACTTATTCTTATTTTCTTTTTATTTCTCTTTCCCTTTTCATTTCCTTCCAGGCTTCAATTTTTCTTCCAATAATTTCTTTTTTGAAATTTCAGCCTCGTCAACAATTTGACGGACAATGAGACAGGATCCTAAAAATAAGAATTATGACGCGCTTAAAATTCGATTCCCTAAATCGAGTTCAATTTCGTGGTTAAAAATCGATGGGACGTGATTTTAGTCCAACCCAACAAATTGAGTAGCTTTTAGGGATTTTACGGCTGATACATCCCTTAACGGCTTTACCCAATAGGTTAGTTAACTCGTGAGTGATCAGCTCAGATAAAAAGGGCCATAGGCACATCGACGAAATGCCAATTTCACTTTATCGAAATGGGGTCGAATTTTAGGATGTCACAATATCAACCTACAGGCGATATGTCAGCTTAGCGCGAGCAATACACTTTATTAGTTTAGAATGAGCATTAGGGGTATACTATATAAGCCTGCGGGCGATATGTCAGCTTAGCGAGAGCTGTATACCAGTATATTATATCAGCCTACGGGTGATATGTCAGCTTAGCGAGAAGAGTATACCTTAACTCTATCAACTTAGTGCGAGCTATATCTATTTATCAGCTTAGAGCAAGCAATCTTGATATGAACAGACTTATATATAGTATGAGATGAGCCGACCAAGAAAGGTCGAGATGACATGTAATCGACTAGGTTGATTGATCATTGCATTGATCTGATGTTGTGAATTAACTGATTGATTGGAAATGACCATGAGATGGTATGATTGACATGTAATCAACTAGGTCGATTTGATCGATACTTCGATCAGCGATGTGATTACTTGGGTGCCTATTGAATTGTGCTAATATGCAGGTGGAATCGGAGGCCAAAGTAAGTCCTTTGACCCATGTGTGCATAGGCAGCTCGGTTAGCATATTAGTTTACTAATCGAGTCTTAGGGGTAGAAGTTGCTGAGACGTGGTCTCAATGGTTATTTAAATAACCATTTCAGGACTCTAATGAGGAGCCTGAGGACGAGGAATCTGAAGAGGAGAACCTTGATGTGGAACCGGATGAGGAAGAAGATTTTGGAGAAGAAGATGAACACGAGGAGGATCCTGAGTACGACCCGGATGAGGACTGAGATCCCATCCTATTTTGTCAGACCTTGATTTTATGTGGTTAAGTGTTAGATCATACCCTCGTGAATAGTTTTGCATTATATAAATTTGAGGCGCCTATATAAAAGTGGGGTTGTAAATTTTAGTATAGAAATTATGGCCTTGTTTTTTTATCCCATTGTTTTATTGTCTGAGGATTTATAACTGCTTCTGCATGCACTATTAAAAAGAAAGGGTCGGCGATATGTAGTCCTGGGATATCACATTTTAAAATCAACCAAAGATGAAGGATGGGCACGTGACCGTGGATCGGGGTGTGACAAATGGTCCATGCATTCTTCGAAATTGAGTTCATCAGGCAATAGGAAATACCCGTGAAACTTCTTGCCTTTTCAAAAGGATCCAATTTCTTTAGAGCTTCCATCAGCTCCTGATATTCCCGATGAGTGATTGACTTGGCTGTTGATTTACCCGTCACCTGACAAACAATTGAAAACTTTCCCTTTTCCTTTTCACCAGGTTTACCATGTAATTTCCAGCAACTTTCAACTGTGTGGTGCGGGCATTTACAGTATTCACAATATAGCTACCCTTTCCCTTGCGGTTGTTGTTTTTTTTGCGAATGAGGAAGGCCTACTTACATCATGGACCATCGTTCTCCCATATGGGCCTTCGGATGATGCAAAAAAATGGCCTCGTGAGCTGTCAGGACCAGAAAAAATTTGGTCGCGTGGGCCATCGAAACCATAGAAACCCCCTGCACATGAACCATTGGATTCAGTGGCCGTGCCACTCTGTGAGCCGTCGAATCTAGTGGCTCAAGGATTGATCGTGAGCCGTTCGATCGATCGGGAAAATCGTGGCCATCCGTCATCTGTATATATGCTCTAGGGTTTTTGTGGAACCTTAGATTGGGTCCTCAACCTTCTCTTCCTCCTGTGGTTCTCTGTAGCAGGTGAGAGGAAACCCTCACCACCAGAGCCACATTCTCACCTTCCTTTATGAGATCTGCAGCTCACTATTGGCTTTCCTCCTGGATAGCGAGCTGGTAGATATGGCCAAGGTTTGGCATCGGCTCCATGATTAAGATTTGCAATCGAAACAAAAGGTAAGATTCATTTAATATGAGGAGAATTCTGATTGCTTTCTCCCTGTCTCGCATCCTTTTGTACTGTTGTAAAATCAGCTCCGACCAGTCAAACTTTGCTTCTACCGCTTCCAATTCATTCCACAGACCCGAGAGTTTGTTAAAAATCACAGCAATGGTCATGTTTCCTTGCTTTAAATTCGAGATCTATTGCGTCAAAGAAAAGACTTTTACTTGATCCAATTTTCCATACATCTCCTTGATGTTTTTCCACATTTGTTTTGAGTCCTCCGCCGGGGGAAGACTAGCCACGACTTCAAAAGCAATGTTGTTTCTGATCCACGTTCTAACTAGTTGATTACATTTTTTTCCATAGTCACGCTAATAGCTCGTCGAATGGAATCAGAACTGTTCCGTCAATAAAGCCCTCCTTATCCTTCGTTACCAAACGTGCCGGAACTCGCGCAACCATCTTGAGTAATTATCTGGTCTAGTTAACTACTGAGCAACAAGCTTTAGTTATAGTCTGTTGGCATTAGTTGTGAAAAGAGGGTCGTCGGGCTTCGGCTGACTGCTGGCAGCATAGATATGGTATGGGAGAAACCCTGGTGGCGGATTCAAGTAGGAATTTGCTCCCTAACTCGATCCCCCAGATTCAGTTGTATGACTCACATTGGAAAAAAAACAAACCCAAGTAGGGATTTGTTCCCATACTTGATTTGGCTTATTTGCCTGTCTGTTGTGAACCGGTGTTTGTGCCTGCCCCGTTGTTGGCTGGTAGGCCTCCATCAGTCTATACACCATTTCAAAATCCCGTCAATGATGCATTTGGGCCCGTCCCATAGTACCAAGGATATGGTACCCATTGGTAAGGTTGGCTCGAATAGGGTTGCCCCAAATTGACTTGAGCCAGAATAGGTACCCACTGTGTATGCTGAGTTTGATTAAGTGGCTGGATCTGCTCTTCGGACATAGTGACAACTGATGGTGATTCCTGGATCTATGAGGCTTGTGGCGTTATTTCTCCTGCGGACTAATCATTGGATCTTGAGGTAAGTGCCTGTGGATTTGTCATGAGGACAATTTTTCTAAAAATTCTACAACAACTCTGTTTTGCAAATTAGTTTTTGAACAAAGAATTGAAGGTTGGATGAAGAACTTCCTGCTGGATACTATTCTGTTATGCAAGTGTTGCAGCAACAAGAAACAGAGAAAACAGAATACTGTTATATTCTACAAGTGTTGCAGCAACAAGGAATAGAGAAGAGACGGATGCTATTCTGTTTTGCGAGTATCACAACAACAGGAAGTAACAAAGACTGATTTTAGTGCGGAGGCTATGCTAGGATCAAGACACGCTCTGATACCATGTCACGAATCCGAGAAGAAGAGGAATGTGGGAATTTTGTGTGGAGAGGAAAATTGTATTTACTTCATTTTATTTTTGTATGTAATACAATGATGTATATATTGTACAAGTGGGTTAAAAAAAAGTAAATAAATTATTCTAATCTTTCTAGTCGTAAAATAATCACACTTCCTATCAATTACGGTCAATACAAATCTTCAATTAGATCCCAAATCTTCAATCATATCTTCTTACAACAGAGATCGTCCTCGGACGAAGCATGGTCGAAACTGCGTCTTTGGTCCTAGCTGTTCGGAACGTTAGGAAGGAGTCCTTGACACATACAGTGAGAACAAGTGTGAGGTACATTGCCGCCGAATGCAATTGCCCTAATTTATGGCTGTCATACTTGTTCCTTGGAACGTGTAATCAAGCCAACACTATAGCTTGAGGAACATAGGTGTGAACCTAACTATGCCTACTCAGTTGTCAATGGTAGTAAAGAGATCAATTGATGACAGAATAATAGGGAAAACAAAGGGTAAACGAACTCTCTAGACTAAGAATAAAACTTGAGTGTGCGACCTATTAAGGAATTCACACCTTGTTGGGACCTTCTCTTCAAGTTTCCTTTCAAGGGAAAAAGGAAAGAAAGGGAGCTTAGAGATAGTGCTTAAAGGTGCCCAATGGTCCTTGGTTAGGCGTAAGCTCTTCTAAGCCCATACTTTCTAAGCCCATACTTTGTGTGACGGTGGATTTATTTTTTGTTTTATGTAGCCTATGTGACTGTAGGAATCGCCACAAACCTTTTTGGTCGGCTAGAAACCAAACAAGACACAAAAGTTTTGTCTTGTTCTTTACACAGCTAGAGATTTATTAAGTCCGGAGACTTGATTGCACTAATTATCTAATTAGTGCCCTTTTGATACCCTAACTTAGTTGATTTGTTACCATAATGATTCAAGCAATCTTTAATGAATTTATTAACCTATGCCACTAAATGATGTCCATGCTTGAGTGTGCAATCAAGGAAAAGTAAACAATCACAATCAATGCAATAAAAGTAAAGTGTAGGAAAGTAGACCCGATAAAACACCAAGTTTAGAACAAACATGATCTTGTTATTAAGCTCCAAGATAGCAAAACCATGAGCTATGTTTGAATTGAATCCAACCTCTTACCTAAAAGATAACACATTGAGGATAAACTATATCAAAAGTGCTCACTCAAATCTACTAGATATATGCTAGCTAAATAAAACTAAGCTATATGTCACTAAGTTATTTTTTGACTTTTAGAATATTCGATTTTTCTATTTACCAATTTTTAATGTTTTTTAACTTTTAATTACTTAATCAATTTAAAAAAAAATTCTAAAATGGGGTCTCTTGGACATGGGTCCGGACCATAAACACTAGTCCAAAAGTCCTTAAAAATAAAGCAATGCCCGAATTCATCAACGCTAGATGCAGCTCCGTTTCCATTATGTTAAGTCCCTTTTCCTATTTTAGCCAAAACAAGCCCACTTTTTTTTATTAACTTTTTTCTTTTGGGTGCCGGGGGGGGGGTGTTTCTACTGGCTTCTAGGATGTGCAAAAGAATAGGGAACTATCTGGACCGCCTTGAACCAAGCTGGATTGGAACCGGTGGATGCCGGTCCAATTCTTGGTTCTAGGTGTAGAATTGGACCGGATCGGTAATATATAAATATATATTTAACTTTTAAGAAAAATTTCTACCATTTTTTTAAATGAAAACTCTAAAATCTCTAATATGAAACTCAACGCCCGTCAACTAAGTGCTCATCTTCTCTCACTCTCACCTCACATAAGTTGTCTTTCTATCTCTCACTCATGACCTTGACTCTCAAGTTCAACATCTATCGACTTATGGCATCAACTCTCAACTTTTAACATGAGTCCAATCTTTTTACAATCTTGCACTTAGGAATAAGGAATTTTTTTTTTTTTTTTTTTTTTTTTTTACTTTACTTTACTTTGGCTTGTTAGAAAATGTTGTAATGAGTGTGTGAAACTTAATGGGACTGGTTCTATGGATCACTTGGGAGCTAGATTTGACTAGCAGTCTGGTTCTTGGGTGGATCCATAAAACCAATGGCCGATTCCTAGTTCCAATTTTTCAAAGCTAATCTTTAGTTGGCAATTCCCAGTTCCAAGGTGGGAACCGCTCATCCAAATCATGCTCCCCTAGTAGCTTCTTTTATTCTTTCCCTTATTATTATTAATTTTTTCTTTTTGTATTTCCCCACGCCTTGGACACTTGCAATTTTCTCCTAATGTTCATTATTCCCCGAATTACCTCTTATCAAGCTCAATAACGAATCTACACCTGAACTGACATACACCAGGACTGACTCAGCCTTCAACATTGCTCATTTAAAATCCATCGCTAAGCACCATAGTCGGCAACAACAGCATCACCCAGCAACATCGACCCTTGACACCACCATTGCCAGAAGCTGCCGACAGTCAATCACCATCTCAAACTCCAATCATCCTGCATTTATGACCACAACATCACAAGAATGTATAGCAAATGATCATGAAAGCTTGTGATGGTAAAACGAATTCACTCACCAGCATGTTATTTTGGAAATTTTCAAGCATGTCATCCACTCCGCGTCATTCCTCACCAATGACCATCCTCCATCACCACACCGGTACATACAGATCCGGAAATGGAATAAAAACATGGAGTCAGCGACACTCTTAGTAATATCGACATATGGCAAATAGAGCTTCCAGCGAGATTGGGTCACCTTCTCAGCCAGAGGCAGAGAGGACCAGAGATGACCCATCATCACAATCCAATGCATATATAAGCCATGTTTCCCGAGTTGTTTCCTCTTGGTTTGAGAACAGTGGCTGAACTCCTTTTACAAGTTTTAATTGGGCCGATGCAAATTGAAGCTTTTGGGTCATGCGCCAACTGACTCGGGATTTGAGCGGATTGGACCAGGCTCTTCTTGTGGACTTTGAAAATTTGACCGACACCGAGTTAAATCTCGTTTCTTATTTATTTCATTATTATTTTTTATATTTGTGGATTTGCTTGTTTATTTATTTATGTGTCTTTCTTTGTTCTTTTATCTTTTGTTTATTTTCATGAAATTGAATACCCAATTTGTCAACTAGAATTAGATTTTCAAAATGTATAGTGAATTGAAAATTATTTCCAGTGAAAAGTTTTTAAATAGAAAAAGTGTCAAAAAAGTTTAAAACCTATTGCATTAGTACCAATTTAGTCATAAACATTTTAATTATGTTAATATAAACCTTTTAACATGATGCCAATTCAGTCATAAAATTTTTAATAGTACCAATATAGTCTTAAATATTTTGATTTTGTGCCAATTTAGTCATCGCATCTAATTTTTGTCACACCCCGATTCTTGGGCATGCACCCATCTCTCACCTTGGTCGATTAATAACAACGTCTCAGGACACATCGCCGACTCTTTCATTTTAATATGCATGCAAAAGTATATAAAATCCTTAGACAATAAAACAATGGGATAGATAAGTAGGACTAAAAAATTGAACCTGAAAAAACCAACACACTTATATACAATGCAACCATAATGCATATATATACAAGGCAAACTACTAATCAAGTTCAATTTAAACAAGCTCATAAAACATAGTCTAAAGATAGAGGTGGGGTTTCATAGACTACGGGTCTTCATCCTCCTCTTCATCATCCTCCACACTCCAATTGGAATCTTCAGCAAACCACACCGGACTTTCGAGATCTTCCAAATCCAAGTCTGTCGCATCTATGATCGAGCCTTGAGGAAGATCTGTGGTGCCCTTTCCAAAAGCGACTTCCATAACACACAGAGGTATCTCGGACTTTAGTAGGGGACCCTCTCTCTGGCCATCCTGAGCTTGGCGATACCAAGATATGTATCGGTGGGGCACCTTGTGAGTGAGACCCGCATTGACCTAGACTATAGACCTCACTAGCTCATAGGTCCAGCCCCTAGCACTCCCATGCAATAGAAAGTAAGAGGTGTGCTTTGTGATCTTCTTAGGCCATCCCAAAAACTCGAGAGCGGCCATCTATGGGCATGAAATGTTTATACAATAACCAATGAGATAATGTTTTAGCGAGTTCTATCCCAATAAACCTCGATTAAGAAGCCAACACGCTTTAAGGGCAGCCTAAGCACAACACGGGTTAGAGGACTTACCTTGGCCGTAGATCGATCCTGCAATTCAGTATAATATCAAATATACATAATCACATCACTTCACCTAATCAGATCGAATTATCGGTCAATTGACTTAGTTGATTACATGTGATCACGACCTTCCACTGGTCGATACATTCAATACCATCTATAAAGTCCTATTAATTCAGGACTACTCACCCAAAGCTGAAAATAAATAGTATAGCTCACTTAAAGCTGATAATATAGTATACTGTATATGTGCTTGCCCAGAGTTGATAGATTAGGGCTCCTGGGCCATTATAGTATACTATATATGCTCACCCAAAGTCGATAATGTGGTATACTATTTATATGCTCCCCCAAAGTTGATAATTTAGAGCCCTTAGGCCAATGTAGTATACCACTTTCACCATTTAACAATTCATCAGTTTTATTATACTCAATAAAAATAGCCGTGTGTGGGTACATGGTCAGTCTTAGCCAAAATATTCACTTCCACAATTCCTGTGTTGGACGCTGAAATGGACTTGGAAAAATTCCAAGGTTCATTCAATAAATAATAACACGAGTCTACTCGCTAATGTCACTATTTAACCACCTATCATGCGTCGGTAATTATCTAAAATCACTAATCTAATCTAATCTAACCACCTAAACATGCTTAATTAATCTAATCAACCCTAAGAATCATTAGCCTACTAAGTGAGCATTAGTGAGTTCAACTCACTTGTTTAACGAGCGATTCGGTGCAAAATGACGGGAACATTGTAGGGCTCAACTTTCCTTAAGGCGAGCCTAGCAACCAAGGCTTGGGACCACCTCAAAATGGATCTAGAGCTTGCTGGAAAACCTACAAAATCAGCCTCTATTTTGAGATGCAAAATAGAGTAAACAAGCTGGTTATGGCGAAGCAAGACCGGTGGAAGTGGCTAGGGTGCTTGGTGGGTTGAATGGTGGCTCTAGCGGGCTCCACAACCACTCATGGTAGCTGGACAACTCTGGCTTGGCTCCACCTGTCATGGGACAACAACTAGGGCGGTGAGAACCACGGCTGAACGGCAGTTGGGGGCGAAATTGCATGGGTAAGCGTGGTGGCACGCAGATGGCGTTCAGGCAATAGTGGTGGCGCGAGAGCGGCTCTAGTTCTCCTTCTCTGGCTTGCTATTGGTTGAAAAATAGGGTGGAGGGGGAGGAAAACCGATCGGTTGCAAGAGGGGATGAGGAGAGAGAGAACCAAGGCCCACTTGCCTTATTTTCCACAACCTTGTCCCCCTTGACTCATCCATGGCCAAGCATGGTTTCCTTGGCTCTCAATGAGCCACCAATGCTCCAGCTTGCAACCTTGAAATGATCTAAAACCAATGGCCTAGGGGGGCATACGAATTTTTTATGTTTCTCCCTCAATTGGACTCTTATTCACACTTGATTCAATCCCAATTGACCTCAAGAAATTCAATCAACCCAACATCTCGGCATTTTTCCTCATCCATACAATCCACTTCCTAAATTTGCAATAAAATACGACCTTTGTCTTTTTCTGAACAAAAACGGTCCTATGCTGACTTTTTCCCAAAAAGTCTTAGTTTATAGAAAAATCTTCTAAGATTGACTCAACGCTCCTAAAATTTATTGTGACATGACAAAATCTTCAATTTCTAAAATTGGATTCAAATTCACGATTAATTTCACTTAGATGCGTTTTTAGTGTGACCTAGGCTACCGGGTAGGTTTTAGAAATTTTTAGTGTAAATGACCCGTAGTTGATTTTCTTCGAGCCACAATAAACTCATTCGACAATTGGCGACTCTCGGTTGTCATGAAAATATCAATGATTCAAATACCGACACTAGGTACCAAAACAATAAAAAAAAATCAGTCTAGTGTCGGTGACAATAATTTTCTAATTTAGTGGTGTTACTCACGATTAGCCATACACCTCAGTTAAATTGACCTATCTCGAACTCGATAATTAAGCGTGTCTTTGTGTTGGCCTATAAAGATGAGCACAGTCGAGAAGCTGATTCTAAGTTGAATTCTTAGGTCTATCGCATAAAAATTCCTTAGTGGCTCCCCTAGATATTCTAATAATATCAAGAGTAATCAATTCTAATAACAACCTTATAGGCACATCAATGAAATGCCCAATTTATTGAATTGAAAGCACAGTCGAAAGTCTTGGATGTCACAAGTGTTCCCCTCTTATAAAAATTTCATGCTCCATCACTACCCAAGTGTTGCCAGACCACTTTGACCAACGGAATGGTCTTTGTATGCAGAACTTGTTCTTTTTGATACACTATCCGAACCGGGCTTTTAATGTATGACACACGGTCATCCATGTCTAATTCTTCAAAATTAAGCACGTGGGTCGGGTCAGGCTCATACTTCCTCAACATCGACATGTGAAAGATGGCATGCACTTGTGCGAATCTCGGTGGCAACGTAAGACGATACGCTAAGGTCTTAATTCTCTCAAGAATTTCAAATGGACCTGTGTATTTGGGGCTCAATTTTCCTTTCTTCCCAAAGTGCGAAGTTCCCCTCATTGGTGATACTTCAGAAAAACGTGATTACCAACTTAGAATTTCAAAAGCTTTCGGTGCTTATTTATGTAACTTTTCTGTCTACTTTGAGCGGTCTTTAATCTACTTCTGATCACTGCCACGGCATCCAATGACTAGTGGACTAACTCTGGGCCTGTAATCTTCATTTCCCCAACTTCATCCCAACTCACTGGTGTCTTGCATACTAGGCCATACAACAATTCGAATGGAGCCATCTGTATGCTCTGCTGATAATTGTTGTTGTAGCCAAATTCCACCCAGTGAAGTTGATCTTCCCAACTTCCTTTGAAGTCTAGTATACAAGCTTGCGGCATGTCCTCAATGGTCTGAATTGTTCTCTCAAATTGGCATCTGTTTGAGAATAATATGCCATATTGTACGTAGCTTGATACCTAAAGCACTCTGTAAGCTTCTCAAAAAAACAGTGGCAAACCTCATGTTTCTATCTGAAGTTATCATAATCGGTACTCCATGTAGGCAAACCACATGACGCACATACAAATCTGCGTGTCTATCCAAACTAAGGTCCTTTCGAACTACAACGAAGTGAGCTGACTTTGTTAGTCTGTCGACTACTACCTAAATCGAATCATTTCCTCTTTGACTTCTTGGTAGTCTAGTCACGAAATTCATCATAATATGCTCCCATTTCCACTTTGGGATCTCTAGAGGTTGCAGAAGTTCTCCCGGCTTGCAATGTTGAGCTTTGACTTGCTAACATGTTAAACATTTGGCGAGATACTTGGCGATGTCTGCCTTCATACCTAACCACCAATAGTGTTGTCATAGATTTTGATACATCTTGGTACTACCAAGATGAACGTTGTAACTGTTATGATGCGCTTCTGACAAGATATCATCTCTAAGCTCCACATCATCAGGTACAACTAAATGTCCCCGGAATCTTAGTCTTCCTTCATTAGAAATGTGAAATTCAACATTTCTTTTCTTAGTGTCCTTTTGCATGATCTTTTGCACACCTGGGTTTATCGATTGGAGTAACCTAATTATGATCTGGACATCCGATTTAGGTTTGAGGGTGGCCATAAGACTTGAGAGGTGGCTTACCTCAAACCGAGCTCTCTAGATTAGATTCCACTTCTTCATCAATATATGAGCAAATGAAGACTTCCGACTCAAAGCATCGACGAACTTGTTCGCCTTTCCAAGGTGATATAAGATATCACAGTCATAGTGCTTTAGTAATTCCATCCATCAACGTTGTCTCATGTTCAACTCTTTCTGAGATAATAGGTACTTGAGACTTTGATGGTCCATAAAGATCTAGAATTTTTCTCCGCACAAATAGTGTCTCCAAATCTTCAGGGCAAAGATAATTGTTGCAAGCTCTAGGTCATGCATCGAATAGTTCTGCTTATGAGGTCTCAACTGATGGCAGGTGTATGTAACAACTCGGCCATGTTGCATCATTACGCAACCTAATCCTCTGAATGATGCATCACTATAGATCTTGAATCCTCCAAGATCAGATGGAATGGTTAGCACATGTGTGGTAATCAGCTTTTCCTTCAACTCTTGAAAACTACTATCGCACTTGTCTGTCCATACAAATTTCTCTTTTTTCTTCAAGAGTTTTGTCAGTGGCGATGCTAAAGATGAGAACCCTTCCACAAATTGTCTATAATAACCTGCCAAACCCATAAAACTTCTTATTTCTGTCACTGTAGTCGGTCCTGACCAATTAATCACAGCTTCAATCTGTTGGAGAAAACCTCATTGCGAGTTTTGAAGCAGATAAAATGTTTCCATCAGTCTAGTATGAAGACTTGCAGAATCTTTCGTCAAAGTCTGAAGATCGCCGAACCTCCAGACTCAAGATTTAAAGTCAATCCTCATTGACAGTTTCTAGACCGTCGAATAAGACTTATCTAGAGCTGAGTATTTCGTTAAGGATTTGATTCTATCGATTTAAAATGATCTCTCGGCTGGATATAGCATCTTGGAATCTATTATTCATTTTGATTTCAATTCAAGTAATTTAGATCTGTTGATTGATGAAGCATACTTGGAAGGTTCTACTTAAGGAAACTTAGATCCTGATTGTATAAGCGAGCAGAATTAGTGGGCTATCGTCATATTCCTTAAATAACTCGAAATCTCCTTAATTGATTCTGTCCAACGGGTAGATTGGAAGAGCTCCTTTGGTAAGTGCCAACGGGTATGAAGGTATGGAGGATTATATAAGGAAGATGTTCTAGCTATTTGAATGTGTGTGCGATAGAGAAATTATAAAGTCTGAAGTTCCTTATTCTTTGTCAATTCAATAGTTGAGCGTGAACTTGTACTCAAAAGAGAGTTTATACTTCTGTGAGACCTTGAGGAAGTGTAGCAAAGTCTTTACACTGTGGAATCAAGGAAGAGCCTTACTATAATAACTCTTTTGATTCTTAGTGAAATCCAACCGACAGGCTGTTAGTGCGGAAGAGTGGATGTAGTCTTAGATTAAGCCGAACTACTATAAATCTTGTGTTCATTTTCTCTTCCCTAAGCTCTCTTACGTTGATCGTAACTGTATCTGATTATTATAATCTAATTTCCTTTTCATAATCTATTGCCAATAAGAGTTGATCTAAAAAGCAAGATTTTATACTTTACTCTACAAAATTTATTTTCGCACCTATTCACTCCCTCTAGGTGCTCATACTAGCTTTCACAATTGGTATCAGAGCCTGTGTACTCATTTAAGTTGAAGTGTTTTTACTTCAGAGTTAATGGTCTATGGCTAGTATGTTGGCTCCCAGTCTGGTTGAAGGGCAAACCAACACCAGACCGCTTTATTTTGATGGAAATGAATACAACATATGGAAATATAAGATTAAGGCATTCCTAAGATCAAAAGATCCTCTAGAATGGGACGTGGTAGACAAAGGAATCACTCTTAAAGCTGCAACAATCTCAGAAAAAGGAAAAGAAGCTGTTGAGTCCAGTGAAATGACTCAATAAGAGATATCCAAGAGACAAGCTCTTGATGCAAAAGCAATTTATTCTTTATATTGTGCATTATCTCCTACTGAATATAATAGAATATCTTCTTGTGAAATAGCAAAAGAAGTCTGGGATAGATTGCACATCACCTATGAAGGAACCGATCGAGTGAAAGAAACCATAATCAATATTATGCTCAGTCAATATAAAGCATTTAAGATGAAATTAGGAGAATCTATCACTGACGTGTTTAGTCGTTTTACAAAAATCGTGAATGGTCTTGAGTATCAAGGACAACCAATCTTTGAACCCATGAAGGTTAACAAATTACTGCATGGATTTTTCAAAGATTGGAATCACATAAAGACCTCAATAAGGGAAATACAAAGAATCATGCCACTCTCTATTGACGAATTGGTTGGCACAGTTCAGTCTTATGAAGCAGAACAAATCAACAAAGATGAAGATCCCAAAGGTAAAAAAATCCATTGCATTAAAATCTAATGATGATTCTAATGTCACATATTCTGAAGACAATATGGACGATGAAGAGGTTGCTCTCATTATAAGAAGATTCAGAAAATTGAATAAAAAGGAAAGAAGATTCAATCCAAAGATATAAAGTTCACAAAAGTTACAAAATAAATCAGTTGAGGATGATGAATCCAACAATGATGTAATTTGTTTTGAATGCAAGAAAAAGGGACACATCAGACCCAACTATTCCCTACTAAAGAGAAAGAAAGGAAAAGTTGAGAAATACCGAAAAGCTTTTAAAGCAGAAACTTGGAATTATACCAAATGTGAAGAAAGTGATGATGATTATGCCAATATTTGTCTAATGGTACAATCAGATTCAAATTCAGACTCCAAGACAAACTCAGACTCGGACGGTGAAATTGAGGTAAGTAATTTTGGATGATTATTCACGATTCACTTGGGTATATTTCCTGGCAAGTAAGTTTGAAACCTTTTCTTATTTCATAAAATTTGCTAAGAAAATCCAAAATGAGAAAGGGTATGTTATTTCAAGTATACAGACAAATCATGGAGGTGAATTTGAAAATCAAGAATTTGCTAAATTCTGTGATGAATTTGGTTTTCAGTATGTATTCTCCTCACTATATACTCTAGAGCAAAATGGAGTTGTGGAAAGGAAGAATAGGTCGCTGCAAGAAATAGCTAGAACTATTTTAATTGAAAGTAGCATTTCTTTTCATTTTTGGGCTGAAGTAGTTTCTACAACATGCTATATTATTAATAGTCTTCTTAAGGCCTATTTTGGAGAAAACTCTCTATGAGTTGTCCAAAGGAAATAAGCCAATTGTTTCCTATTTTCATGTGTTTGGATGCAAATGTTTTATATTGAAAAATGCAATTGATCGAGTTTGTAAGTTTGAGGAAAAATCATACGAAGGCATCTTCCTTGGATATTCAACCATCGGCAAAGCTTACAGAGTATACAAAAAAAAGACTCAATATGTGGAGGAATAGATGAATGTCAAATTCCAAGACTTTATGCAACATCAATCGATTTAGACTCAACTTGAAGAATCTGAACCTGCTCTAAACTCTATTAAGTCTAAATCTCTAGAAGCAACTCTGACTTTAAAAGACCAGTAAAAATGATCATTGAAGAATCAAATGAAGAAAAAGTCAACAGTCGACAAATCAACTAACAATTGGAAGCACAAGTCTAGTCATCCCAAAGAACTAATTATTGGTGACATTAGTGAGGGAATTCGTACAAGATCCAAAATGCGTGAAGAATCTAGTGTTTTGTTTTTTTGTTTTTTTTAAATAGAACCCAATAGCATAAAAGAAGCCTTAATTGATGAAAGCTGGATTAAAATTATGCAAGAAGAACTTAGACAATTCAGTATCAATGATGTCTGGGAATTGACTCCTAAACCAAAAGGTAAATCTATCATTGGAGCTAAATGGGTGTTCAGGAACAAGATGAACGAAAAAGGAAAAGTCATAATGAACAAAGCAAGATTCGTGGTCAAAAGATATAAGCAAGAAGAAGAGATAGATTATGATGAGACTTATGCACCAGTAGTAAGGTTAGAAGCAATTAGATTATTGCTTGCTTTTGCTTATTATAAGAATTTCAGGTTATTCCCAATGGACCTCAAAAGTGCTTTCCTAAAAGGATTTATCTAAGATAAAGTCTATGTAGAACAACCTCCCGGTTTTGAAGACCCAATGAAACCATAATTTGTATTTAGACTAAAAAATGCGCTATATGGTTTAAAGAAAGCACCTCGAGCTTGGTATGGCATGTTAAATAAGTTTTTAATTCAAAATGACTTTATTAAAGGTAAAGTAGACACTATCCCGTTTATCAAAAGAGAAAGTGAAAATTTTTTTGCTTGTTCAAATTTATGTTTCTAATGAAAATCTGTGCAAGAAATTCTCTAAGTCTATGCAGAATGAATTTGAAATGAGCATGATGAGTGAATTAACCTTCTTTCTCGGGCTTCAAGTAAAACAATTAAAGGGAACCTTCATTCACCAAGAAAAATATGCTAAAGAACTTGTCAAAAAGTTTGGACTAGAGAATTGCAAAAATACTGATATACTAATGTCAAGTTCCTTGAAGCTGGACAAAAATGAATGAGGAAAGAAAGTAGACGATAAGCTATACAGGAGTATCATTGTTTCACTTCTTTATCTTACTGCTTCTAGACCTGACATTGTATTTAGTGTTTGTATTTGTGCCAGATTTCAATCAGACCTTAAAGAATCTCATTTGAGTGCTACTAAAGGTATCATCAAATACGTTGCTTCAACCTCTAATTTAGGTCTCTGGTATCCTAAAGAATGAGACTTTACTCTTCTTGGATATTCAAATGCAGACCTAGCTGGTTGTTGAGTTGATAGAAAGAGCACCTCGGGCACTTGTCAGTTACTTGGTAATAGAACAGTAACTTGGTATTTGAGGAAGCAAAGTACCGTAACACTTTCTACAGCAAAAGCAAAATATGTGGCTCTTGGAGGTTGCTGTTCACAAATTATGTGGTTAAAACAATAGCTAAGAGACTTCGAAATTGAAGAATCATGCACTGAGATCAAATGTGACAACACTAGCGCAATCAATCTCACCAAGAATCCAATTCTTCATTCAAGAGCAAAATATATAGAGATTCGACATCATTTCATTAGAGGTCGTGTTCATAATGGAGAAGTCTCGAGATAATTCATTGACTTAAAGAATCAACAAACGAACATTTTTACAAAGCCTTTGGAGAAAAGCCAATTCGAGTTTATTCGTTCCAAACTTAACATCTTAAAGTCTGAAGAAGTTTAGACTCATGGCTAAAAGTCTAAAGATACTCGGACTCGAGACAATCAAGATTCATGACTATAAGTTATTTCTAGTTTAGAATTTTATCTGTCGGATAAAATCTCGAAAAGGTACGATCATCTATTAATCTGTAATTGGTTGATGTTATATTCCCCAGTTTTCATAATTATTGCAATCATTCCTTTTTGCAAAAGAAGTTATTTTTTGAAAAGGCATTTTTGTTTTTCCTTTTACGTTGTTCCGTATGCTTCATTTCAACTGCTTTATATACTATCGGTTCTTCTTCATTTTAACTCTCAAAACCCTAAGAAAGCCCAGATCTTCAACTTCTCTTTTCTTCTCTTGTTTAATGCTCAAAAAGTTCTCACATTTCTTGCGAGACAAGCTTGAAATCTCTCAAAGACTGTGAAGAATGTCGTTCCGAAGAAAATCTTCAAGGATTGCAAACAGGGGACCACAACAAATGCAGAGAGTCCTATGCATTTTGACCTCGCTGAGGAAGAAGGACGTCCTAGACAGTAGTAGAGCCCACAACATTCTCAACAGCGTCCATCTCCTCCATCTAGACCTCATGATATTGATAAACGAACAAAGGAAGAAATCATCGAAGATGCAGAACCCGTAAGAACTCAAAAGCCCGCTTTTATTTTTAAGCTTTACTCTGCCTTGAAGAAGGGTGGTACTCCCTTGAACTATATTGATGAATTTTTGAAAGAGAAAGGGTATCAAAATGAAACGCACTTTTTACGCACAATGGAACGATTGGGAATTGCTCCTACAAGGTCAACAGAAGAAGCATTTGCAAGTATTCCAAGCAATCCACGTGTTGGAGGGTTGAGTCAACCTAATGGGAATGATGATGTTAAGATGTACACTCATTTTAAGCCTAGAATAGGTGTTGCGGTGAATATTCGAAGCAATAGGACATAACTATTTCGCTCGGAGGAACACACGCGTCTCTACTCTAAATTGCTAAAATGGGGGTTGATCAACTCTAGAAGTGTAGATTTTGATTTTCTTGATTCTCTGAATGTTAAGCTGTGAGAAAAATTCAATCTTTTTCAACTAGAAAGGTTTTGTTCTGAGATGACAGAGGCTTATGTTGAACTGACTACTTACTTCTATTCTAATCTAAGTTTCTTGGATGCGAATAGATTTTCCTTTAGTGTTTGAGATCATAACTATGTAGTTGATATGGACTTATTGGCTGATGTGATTGGGGTAGAAAGAGGGAAATTTCAACCAATCAGTGTGTCTATTGGACGTGCAACGGTAGAACTTGTTTGAGATGGAATGGTGGAAGGACAAATTTCATATGTGAGGATGAATGCCTCTAATATTTTACTTCACAAGATAGTGATCAACTACCTCATACCCAAATCGACTTTGAAGACTGATGTTTCAAACTTGGAGGTAAAGCTGATGTATGCCATTAACGCTGGCAAAAAGTTTTCTCTTCCACACACTATCATGTTTCATATGTACAGAACGGTGGTAAAAGACAAGGGCCAATTTCCTTACTCAGCACTTGTCATTAAGTTATTAAGACACTTGAATATTCATCCCCCCAGGATTCTATGTATTCGAACCTGCGATCAAATGGTGGTGGGACTGAAAATGGCTTTCAATATGTGTTTGAAGGAACTTAACAAGGCTTTGGAGATATTAAAAGAGAAAACCCCTGTCAAGACTGACCCGGTCTCTTTGGCTACAAAACGGAAAGGGAATGAGCCCATGGTTGCTCCATCTAGGAAAAGAAGAGCACTCATCTTAGAGGATGAAGAAAATGAGGAAGATATTACAATTTCCGCACTTAAAAGCTTACGTCGTTCCATTCTAGAGACAAAGGAGAGATAGGATCAAGATAGAAAAGAGTCAGAGCAAAGAAGTGGAGAAAGAGAATCATTCAGAAAAGAAGCAGAGAAAGAAAGGACTGCAGAAGAAGTAGAGGGCAAAGGTGAACAAGAGGAAACAGAGCATGAAGAGTACTTCTCACCACCTGAAGGCAATGAAACAGGGGGAGTTACTGGAAAAAGAGGTACATCTTCAATTGTTTTTACTAGTGAAGATGTTAGTCGTTTACCTATAGCTTCAGAAGACATCTATGCCTCTCAATTCCCTAAGGAAGGTCATGAGGTTTCGTCGCCAAATCTGGGGGCTCATACAGAAATGCCATCATTTGCTAATACACCTCAGATTGATCATGCAGAGGCCAGTACTCAGATTGATAATTCAGCAGACTTTCGCAGAGTGCTTGATGTTCTTATGGAGATGTGCGAGCAAATTTATGCTTTAGGATGCGAAGTTCCGAACTTGCAGAATGCAGGTCAAGCCTCTTTAGTTTCCTTGCATGATCAAATTCATGCCCATGCTCTTCAAGTTCAAGCAAATGCCAAGGGTGAAGAAGTGGCTCAACTGAAGAAGGATTTGAAAAAGCTAGAAGGGATTGTCCAGTCAATGGGAGATTTCCAGTTTGTTCACATTCTAAAGCAATCCTAATTTCATTCTCTTTTTGTCTCTACCTTTTTAATGTTGACAAAAAAAGGGGGAGAGATGTTGCAGATTTGAGTTTTAACTCTTGACCTTTTGATTGACTTTACTTTTGCTTAGTTGTTTGGTTGTGACTGGATTTGGATGGATTTGGATTTGGTTTGTTTGATCGATTGCTATAGTTTTTTTAAGCACTATTGGTACTTCATGGCAAAGATAGTTGTTTATTTACAAGACTAACTTATTTCCTGTGGATGCAGATTTAATGCCATCTTTACTAAGCCAATTATCTTTTGTGAGATATCCAAGTTTGCTTGAGCACTGTTTTGTAGGTTAAAGATATACAAATTTGCAGGAAAGTCTTGTCACCATCAAAAAGAGGGAGATTGTTGGAGAAAACCTCATTGCGTGTTTTGAAGTTTACAAAACGTTTCCATCAGTCTAGTCTGAAGACTTGCAGACTCTTTCGTCAAAGTCTAAAGACCGCCAGACCTCCAAACTCAAGATTTAAAATCTATCCTCATTGACAGTTTCTAAATCGTCGAAGAAGACTTATTCAGAATTGAGTATTTCGTTAAGAAGTTGATTATATCGACTGAAGAAGATCTCTTGGCGGGATATAGCATCTTGGAATCTATTATTCATTTTCATTTCATTTCAAGTAATTTAGATCCGTTGATTAACGAAGCATACTTGGAAGGTTTTACTTATGAAAACTTAGATCTTGATTGTATGGGTGAGCATGATTGGTGGGCTATCATCATAGTCCTTAAATAACTTGAAATCTCCTTAATTGATTTTGTCCAGCGGGTAGATTGGTAAGTACCAATGGGTATGAAGGCATGGAGAAGTATATAAGAAAGATGTTCCAGTTATTCGAGTGTGTGCACAATAGAGAAATTCCAAATTCTAAAGCTCATTGTTCTTTGTTAATTCAACTGCTAAACGTGAACTTGTACTCAAAAAAGAGTTTATACTTCTGTGAAACCTTGAGGAAGTGTAGTAGAGTCTCTACATTGTGGAATCAAGAAAAAGCATTACTATAATAACTATTTTGATTCTTAGTGAAATCCAGTCAGCAAGCTATCAGTGCGGAAGAGTGGACATAAGCTTGGATTAAGCCGAACCACTATAAACCTTGTGTTCTTTTTCTCTTCCCTAAGCTCTCTTACATTGATCGTAACTCTATTTGATTATTATAATCTAATTTCCTTGTCTTAGTCTATTGCTAATCGAGTTGATCTAAAAAGCAAGATTTTATACTTTACTCTGCAAAAAAAAATTTCGCACTTATTCACCCCCTCTAGGTGCTCATACTAGCTTTCACACAATCTTCTTGTGGTCCATAGAGATTCATTCGCCTAAAATCACGTGACCTAAGAAAGCAACACTTGTTAAGCAAAACTCGCATTTCTGAACTTGGTGCACAACTGATGGACTCTCAGTAGCATTAATCTCATACGACTATCATGCTTTTCATCACTTCTCGAATATATTAGAATATCATCAATGAACACGATCACAAATTGATCTAAGTATTCTTTGAATATTCAGTTCATCAAACCCATGAAGGCAGTAGGAGCATTTGTCAACCCGAATGACATCACTGTGAACTCATAGTGACCATACCAAGTATGAAATACTTGATAATGCTAGTAAGAACACCTAAAGGGGGTGAATAGGTGTTAAAGAAACTTTTGCAAGACTTAACAACTTAATTCGACTTTTACGAAAACAATAGACTGAAGATATAAAAGATTGTAAATAGTTATATAAGACTATGAATTAATGTAAAGAATTTAGAGAAAGAGAATTGAAATACAAGATTTATAGTGGCTCGCTTAGACAAAGCCTACGTCCACTCTCCCGCATTGGCAGCTCACTTTGGCTAGATTCCACTAAGAATCAAAAGAGATTTTATAGTCTCACGTCCTTAATTCCACAGTGTAGAGACTCTATTATACTTCCTCAATGTCTCACAAGTATTTGATCTCCCTTTTGAATACAGTTTAAGCTCGATAAATTGAAACAACAAATAACTAAGAGTTTCAAACTTTAGAATTTTTCTTTCACGCTCACACTCGAATGACTTAAGCTTCCTCCTTATATGCTTCTCCATGCCATTTTAACCGTTGGCACTTTCCAAATAAGTTCTTCTAATCTACTTGTTGGACAGAATCAATTAGGAAGATCTCGAGTTATTTAAGGAATGTGATAATAGCTCACCAATCCTACTCACTCATATAATCAAGATCTAGGTTTCCATAAGTAGAACCTTTCAAGTATACTTCACCAATCAATAAATCTAATTATTCAAATTGATTTCAATATGAATAATTGATTAGGGATGCTATCTCCAGCCGTGAGATCTCCTTTAATTGTACGAACCAAATCCTTAAAGATATACTTGCATCTGAATAAGTCTTCTTCATCAGATAAATCTTTTCTTTGTCGGTCTAGAAACTATCGGTGATGATAGACTTTAAATCTTGAATCTAGAGGTCTTCAGACTTTGACAATAGAGTCCGTAAGTCTTCAGACTAAATTGATGGAAATGTTTTGTCAACTTCAAAACAGATAAGAAAGTTTTCTCCAACAATACTAACTTAGGAACGTCTTCCATCCTAATCCTTAACTGATGATATCTTGTCCTTAAGTCTATCTTCGAGAAAATCGACGCTTCTTATAACTGATCAAACAAGTCATTGATTATCGACAGTGGATACCTGTTTTTGATCGTTACCTAATTGAGTTGTCAATAGTCGATGCACAGACACAACGATCCATCTTTCTTCTTCACAATTAGAACCAGTGCTCCCCAAGGTGATGCACTAGGATGAATAAATCCCTTATCCAATAACTCTTGCATTTGCATCTTAGTTCCTTCAACTCAAATACCGACATCTGGTAAGGAGCCTTAGAAATTGGCTCTGTCTCGGGTGCTAACTCAATCACGAACTCAATTTCTCTCTCTAGTTCCAATTCTGGCAATTCCTTTGGAAAGACATTTGGAAATTCTTGTACTACCGCAATGTCTTCCATTTTTAGCTTCATAATTGTTATATCCGCGGCAGATGCCAGGTTGTCAATAACAAATGAGCTGCCTCAGGCGACGAGATCAGGACAATCGAGGGTCCTCCTCGATTTTTGACAAACTTGAAGATCTTACTCTCTAACAGGTCAAATCGAATTGCCTTGCGATAGCAGTCCATTATAGCTCACTACTTGGTGAGCCACTCCATTCCAATTATGAAGTCAAAGTCATACATGACTACGACTAACAAGTCCATTTTCCCCACTCGCTCACCAATCACTAACTTGGAACAAGAATAACCCAAAGCAGCAATAAATTTATCATTCAATGGTGTAGATATGCAAACTGCTGATTCCAGCAATATAGGACTTAATCCTAACAACTTAACATACTGCTCGGCAGTAAAGGAATGAGTTGCTCCTGAGTCGAATAAAGTGTAAGTAGGATGGTCATTCAACGAAACCATACCAGTGATCATGTTAGGCGCAGCTTCTACCTAACCTTGTGTGATGACATACACCTTGCCTTGAACTGAAGGTCTTAGCTATCCTCTCTGAGGCACATTCTAAGGTGTATACCCTCTGATCTGTCCCATAGGTGGTGGCGGTGGCAATTGCGGTTGTCCTCTTAGTCTTCTAGGACAATCTCTGATCATGTTGCCCTGTTGCCCACATTCAAAACAAACACCTAGCCTTTGAGGACATGGAGCTGAGGCATGTCGCCTTCCACAGAAGTGACACAAGCCATTCTGACTCGGCCCAGACTTTCCAACTCAATCCTACCTCCAATCATGAACCTCTTCCCATGGCAAATCCTTCTCAATGAGACATAAACCTCGATCCAAACGAGGTGACTTGCTTAGTTAAGCTCCTTTCAAGCAGCTGTGCTCGACAATAGATTTCTTGGTAATCGACTAAATCGAATGGCATTAGAGGCTGCTTCAACGCTTGTCGAAGGTCATTTTGAACCTTCGAGCCTTCTCCTAAGGGTCTCCAATCAGTCTTGGAGCATACTGAGATAGCTCCGCAAATTTGACCCCATATTAGTCAACAGTCATCGACCCTTGACGAAGTCATAGGAATTCTTTTATCTTATGCCGTCTTGCGTTCCTTGAAAAAGTATTGCCCATTGAACGCTCTGAGGAATGCATTCCACAGCGGAGCCACTCCTTCGGGAAACACTGTCTCTCTAGCGGCTCTCATCTAGGTGTTGGCATTGCCCTGCAGTTGATATACTGCCAGGGTTACCTTCTTTGCCTTAGTGCACATTAGGAGTGCAAAGGCTTTCTCCAAGTTATGGATCCCAAGTGAAGCAGCCTTAGGATCTCCAATACTCAAAAATCTTGACGGGCTCAGCTTTAAAAATTGCTCCACCAGCTTGTGGATCAGTCTTTCTCTTTGCACATTTATGTTCTCAGCTAGAATATTGGCAAGCGCAACTATAAGTGTGACGGCAGATGCGGCAACAGGTGCGGTAGCAACGGTAGCATTAGCAGCGGTAGTGGTGGCGGCGGCAAAAGCGGCAACTTGATTCTGGGCATGCTGCCCCATCAACTCTCGCATGGCATCCAAGGCCTGGGTGATCCCAATGTTTCTTTGATCACCTGGGGCTGCAACCCTAGCACCAATAAGACTACGAATTAAAGGAAAGAGTTTGGGGAAAGAGAATTGAAACACAAGGTTTATAGTGGTTCGGCTTAGACCAAGCCTATATCCACTTTCCCGCACTAACGCCCCTTTGGCTGGATTCCATTAAGAATTAAAAGAGATTTTACAATCTCACGTCCTTGATCTCTCTTTTGAGTACAATTTAAGCTCGACAAATTAAAATAGCAAAGAACTAAGAGTTTCAAACTTTGGAGTTTTTCTTTCACACACACACTCGAATAACTTGAGCATCCTCCTTATATGCTCCTCCATGCCATTATAACCATTGGCACTTTCCAAAGGAGTTCTTCCAATCTACCTGTTGGATAGAATCAATTAGGAAGATCTTTAGTTATTTAAGGAATGTGATGATAGCTCACCAATCATAATCTAGGTTTCCATAAGTAGAACCTTCTAAGTATACTTCACCAATCAACAGATCTAATATTCAAATTGATTTCAATATGAATAATTGATCATGAGATTTTATCTCAAGTTGTGAGATCTCCTTTAATCATATGAACCAAATCCTTAAAGATATACTTGCATTTGAATAAGTCATCTTCATTGGATAAATCTTTTCTTCGTCGGTCTAGAAACTATCAGTGAGGGTAGACTTTAAATCTCGAGTCTGAAGGTCTTTAGACTTTGACGATAGAGTCTGCAAGTCTTCAAACTAGACTAATGGAAATGTTTTGTCAACTTCAAAATAGATAAGGAAGTTTTTTCCAACAATCTCCCCCGTTTTTATGGTGACAAAACTTTCCTGTAGATTTGAACACTTTGACCTGCAAAATAACACTTAAGCAAACCAAGATTTCTTATAAACAAAAAAATAGATATTATGATAAGGATAGTAGCGATTTTGTAATCACAAAAAATGTGTTAGTCTTGTAAAAGCAATTTAATTGCAAGCATCATCGATCTAAACTAGTCCACGCCACAACCAAACAAAAGATAAGTCCAAAAACAAAACCAATTAAAAAACAAAATCAAATCTGCATCAACATCTCCCATGTTTTGTCAACAGCAAAAAGTGGAGAACAAACAAAAGAGTTGGTTCAAAATAGAGTCAGAATCATGGATGTTTTGGAAGGCGAACGAGCTCGAACTCTCCTATAGAATTCACTGTCTTCTCAAGCCTTTCAAAACTCTGTTTCAGTGACTGGAAATCTGCACCCTGCACTGTAGACTGATCGTGCAAATATACTAAAGTAGCCATGAAAGCATTTTTTAGATCCTGTGTCTCATATCTCATAGCATACTGCTATTTTCTTATATCCAATTAAATCTCTAACAGTTTCGAAAAGTCTGCTGTTTCATCTGTCGCAACACTAGGACCCGCTGAGTCAATCACAAGGATTTTGAGAATGGATGAAACTTCAACAAATTGTCCACCATGACTATCTTCTGGGTAATGTAATGTATATACATCTTCTGGATCTGTAGCAGAGCGACTTACATCACTAGTAAATAAAGGTGAAGAAGTACCTTTTTGTTCAACAGCTTCCCCAATTTGTTTGCTTTTAAGAGTAAAAACAACATCTTCAACTGCAGTTTAAACTTCAAAGTGATGTTTAGCTGTGTCAGGTGCTCCAGCAATCCTAGTTTTAGCCATTTCAGATTCATTGAACAAAGAGACAGCCAAAGTTGACTCAAAAGAGTCATCTTGACCTCGATCTCTCTCTTCTTTTTGTCCTCTCTCTCTCTTCTTCCTTCTTCTTCTTCCTCTCCTCTTCTTTCCTCTTCTTCTCTCTCTTCTCTATCTTCTCTTCTTTGCTCTGTCCTCTGTTCTTGAGCTTTCTTCTCTATCTCTTCTCTCTCTATTTCTCCTTCTGCTGGCTCTTCTCAAGTCTCTTGAAAGTTAACAAAGCTCTTCAAATTTCTTAAGGCTAAAAGAGTCATTTCATCCTCATCTTGCATGATGAGAATTCTTTTCTTCTTTACTAGAGCAGCGATGGGCTCCTTGCCTTTCCTCCTCACTGCAACATAATCTTGTTTTGCCTTGACAGGAGACTTCTCATTCAGATGCTCCAACATCTTTGTTCAACTCTTTCAAATGCATCTTTGTAACCATTTTAAAGCCAATCACCATTGGGGAAATAATTGACGAACATAAAGGTGCTGATATGTGAATTTTAAAATGTCTAAAGAGACGCATGATAAGAGCAGAATAAGGGAGTTGTCCCTGATCTTTCACCACTGTTCGGTACATGTGAAACAATATGGTGTGAGGCAGAGAGAATTTAAATCCAGCATTGATGGCATACATCAATTTTGCTTCAGGTCGAGATACATCAGTCTTGGATGTTGACTTGGGACGAATGTAGTTTATTTCGATTTTGTGCAGCAAAATATTAGAGGCATTCATCCTTAAGTAGGAAATCTTGCCTTCAACATCCTTATCTTTCACCAACGATAAAGTAGCATGAGCAATAGACACGCTAATTGGTTGGAAGCTCGTTCTTTCTGTGAAAGCTAGTACGAGTGACTAGACGGAGTGAATAAGTGCGAAAACAAATTTTGTAAAGTATAAAATTTTGCTTTTAAACCAACTCTATTTAGCAATAGACTATGAAAAGGAAATTAGACTCTAATAATCAAATATAGTTACGATCAAAGTAAAAGAGCTTAGGAAAGAGAATAAGAACACAAGATTTATAGTGGTTCCGCTTAATTCAAGCCTACGTCCACTCTCCCGCACTGACGGCCCATCAACTGGATTTCACTAAGAATCAAAAGAGTTGTTACAGTATAGCTCTTCCTTGATTCCACAGTATAGAGATTCTACTACACTTCCTCAAGGTCTCACAGAAGTATAAACTCTCTTATGGGTACAAGTTCTCACTCAACAATTGAATTGACAAAGAACAAGGAGCTTCAGACTTTGGAATTTCTCTATCATGCACACACTTGAATAACTAGAACATCTTTCTTATATACTCCTCCATGCCATCATAACCGTTGGCACTTACCAAAGGAGCTCTTCCAATCTACCCGTTGGACAGAATCAATTAGGGAGATTTCGAGTTATTTAAGGAATATGACGATAGCCCACGAATTCTGCTCGCCCATACAATCAGGATCTAGGTTTCCATAAGCAGAACCTTCCAACTATACTTTGCCAATCAATGGATCCAAAATGCCTAAATCAATCTCAAGATGAATAATGGATTCCGAGATACTATATCCAGCCGAGAGATCTTCTTTAGTCGATAGACTCAAATCCTTAAAGAAATACATAATTCTGGGTAAGTATTTTTCAACGGTCTAGAAACTGTTAATGAGGATAGACTTTGAATCTTGAGTCTGGCGGTCTAACAGTCTTAAGACTTTGACGAAAGAGTCTGCAACTCTTCAGACTAGACTGATGGAAACATTTTGTCATTCTCAAAACATGCAAGGAAGTTTTCTCCAACACTTTCCACCCCAATTATGTCAACCAACATGTCCATATTCACAAAGAACTCTTTGTCTCTCACTGTGAAAGAAAAGCTATTTGCATCCACAAAAGGTAAGTTCAAATAAAAGTAAGCTATGAGTTTAGGATAAGCAATAGTGGATTCAGAACAAAAGCACTCTAATTGCAGTAGAGCAAGCTTCCCTCACAGATTGACTTTACCAAATCAAGGAAATCAAAATCGACGTTCCTAGGGTGCATAACCCCTCTCTTCAGTGAGATAGCTAGTATAAGCACCTAGAGGGGGGGTGAATAGGTGCACAAACAATTTATCGAGATATGGAAGCGATTCTTAGACAAACGATTGAAAAGGAGTTCACTTTTAACAAAATGAAGTACGATCAAAGTAAAGAGAGTAAGGAAGAGAAAATTGAACACAAGGTTTATAGTGGTTTGGCTTATTCCAAGCCTACGTCCACTCTTCCACACTGACAACCCACCGGTAGGATTTCACTATGAACAAAAGAGAAGTTACAGCACAGTTTTTCCTTGATTCCACAGTGTAAATGTTCTACCATACTTCTCAAGGTTTCTCACAAATATAGACTCTGTTTTGTGTACAAGATTTCGCTCAAAGGAATTGTCTAAACAACAAGGAGCTTCAGACTTTGGAATTCTTCTATGTCGCACTTCTTAAACAACTTAGAACGTCTTCCTTATATACTCCTTCATGGCATCATACCCGTTAGCACTTTCCAAAGGAATTCCTCTAATCTACCTGTTGGACGGAATCAATTAGGAATATTATTCGAGCTATTAAAGGAACGTGTCGATAGCCCATCAATCATGTTCGCCCATACAATCAGGATCTTGGTTAGTAGAACCTTCTAAGAATAGTATAAGCAATCAAGTCCAAATCAAGTTCAATTCTCATCTAGACACAAAAATAAAGTTAAACAGAGTTAAACATCAAAATAGTCCAACAATCCACACAGTCCAACAAACCACACGATTAAAAGTCAAAGTTCAAAGTTCAAATCTTGCATCTCTCCCCCTTTTTGTCAGCATTAAAAATGTTGAGATGAAAATGGAATAAAGTCAAGAATACTGGGGAACGCGAACAAGCTAGAAATCCCCATAGACTGAACGATGCCTTCCAGCCTTTTCAAGTCTTCCTTCAATTGTGCAATTTCCTCACCCTTGGCATTGGCCTGAATTTGAACAGTGAGGGCTTGGATCTGATTATTCAATGAACATGACGAAGCTTGACCTGCGTTCTGAAAGTTTTGAACCTCGCATCCCAGAGCATAAATTTGACCTCGCATCTCCAAGAGAATATCCATAATTTTGCGAAAATCTGCTGCATTTATCGGTCGAGTACTTGCTTCAGTTTGATCTGATGGAGTAAATGTAGACGATGGTAGATCAGCATAATCTCGTAGATTTGGCGATGAAACTTCATGACCTTCCCTAGGAAATTGAGAGGCATAAATGTCCTCTAGATCTGCAGGAGAGCGACTGACTCCTTCACTTGCATCAGGATATGAGGATTTCCCTCCTTTCTCTTGATCTCCCCCTATTTTCATGCCTTCAGGTGGAGAAGAGTGTTCCTCATGATCTTCTTCTTCTCTGTTCTCTTCTTCTTCTTTCTCAACTCTTTCCTTCTCAGCTTCTCTTTCTTCTTCTTTCTTCTCCTCTTCTTCTTTCTCTTTTACTTCTTTCGTCTATGCTTCTTTCGTCTCTGTTCCGATTCTTTCTCTGGAACAGAACGACTTAGATTCTTCAAAGCCATTGCAAAACTGGTGATGTTTTCCTCATCATCATCTTCATCTTCAACAATGAGAGCTCTTCTTTTCGTCCTTGAAGCAACCAATGGCTCATTTTCTTTCCTTTTCGATGAAGAAGAGGTTTGATGAGCTTTGACTGGAGTCTTCTCCTTGAATTTCTCCAACGCCTTGTTCAATTCTTTCATACGCATCTTGGTCACCATTTTCAATCCCACCACCATATGATTGCACGATCGAATACAAAAGATTTGTGGAGGATGAATATTCAGATGTCTGAATAACTTCGTTACAAGACTTGGGTAAGGAAGTTGACCTATGTCCTTCATCGTGGCTCTATACATATGGAACATAATAGTGTGAGGAAGAGAAAACATTTTCCCAGTGAGGATGGCATACATCAGCTTTGCTTCTAAACTTGAAACATCAGTCTTAGAAGTTGATTTCGGTCGAAGGCAATTGATCACAATCTTGTGAAGCAAGATGTTGAATGCACTCATTCTTAAGTAGGAAATCTTTTCCTCTATTCTTCTGTCCTTAACAAGTTCCAATGTAGCACGAGCAATGGAAACTTTGATCGGTTGATATCTTCCTCTCTCAACTCCTAACACATCTGCCAGCATATCCATATCGACAATAAATTCTTGATCTTTGACGCTGAAAGAGAATCTATTCACATCCAAGAAGTTAAGATTTAAATAGAAATATGTGGTTAGTTCAGCATAGGCCTCTGTAGTGTCAGAGCAGAACTTTTCAAGTTGAAGATAACCGAACTTTTCCCTCAAGTTCACATTCACAGCATCCAGAAAATCAAAATCCACACTCCTAAGGTTTATTACCCCACGCTTCAACAATTTTGAGTACATATCCTTTTGTTCCTTCGATCTGAACAAGTCTCCTCTTTTTCCTCGATTTTCAACCGCAACACCCATTCTCGGTTGGAATTGACTGTACAATTTGTCATCATCATTCCCATCTACAAGGTTAACTCCCCAATCACGAGGATCACTTGGGATATTCGCAAGGGATTCTTCAGCCACCCTTTTACGAGCAATTCCCAAACTTTCCATTTTTTTCAAAAAGATATATTCATTTCCATACCCTTTGTCTTTAAGAAAATCATCGACATAGTTCAATGGAGTATGAGTCATTTTAAAGCACGATACAACTTATAAATAAAAGCGGGCTTTTAAACTCTTACAGGATCCGCATCCTCAATGATTTCCTCATCTTGTTGATGATCAACGCCTTAAGGACTAGATGGAGGAGAATGACGCTGCTGAGAATGTTGTGGGCTCTATTGCTGTTCTGGAGACACTTCTTCTTCGGTAAGATCAAAGTGCGTAGGTCCCTCACTCATTCGCCATGGTCCCCTGCTTGCGATTCTCGAAGACTTTCTTGAAGATGACATCTTTCTCAGTTTTTGGAAGATTCCTTGCTTGACTTTCCCAAGAAAGATGACAACTTTTCCGAAGATTAAACAAGGGAAGAAAACAGGAATGGAAGATCGATGCTTTCTAGGGTTTTTTAGAGTAAAGTGAAGAGGAATCAACAAGTGCATCATCGGTTAAAAAGAGAGGTATATGAATCGCCACAAAGGAAAATAAAAAGATGCATTTTCAAAATAAGCTGTCCTTTTCGCGAAAATAGTCATTTCAAAAATAACTTCTTTTCGAAAAGGAAATGATGCAATAATTACGTCGATTAAATATAGCAATAATTAACCACAGTCTAATGATCGTACCTCTTCAAGATAAGATTCGAGAGAGAGAATTACTTACAGTCAAGGTCTTGTAGGTCTGAGTCTGAGAGTCTTTAGACTTTGATTTCCTCATACCTCAAAATGTTGAGTTTGGAACGGATAGTTTCAAATTGATTTTTCTCCAAAGGCTTTGTGAATATATCTGCCAGTTGATTTTTTGAATCAACAAATTGAATTGAAACTTCTCCATTTTGAACATGGTCTCTAATGAAGTGATGTCGAATCTCTATATGCTTTGCTCTTGAGTGGAGAATTGGATTTTTGATGAGATTGATAGCGCTGGTGTTGTTGCAATTAATCTCTGTGCATGAATCTTCAATTCCAAAGTCTCTTAGCTGTCGTTTTATCCACGGAATTTGTGAGCAACAACTTTCAAGAGCTATATACTCCACTTCTGCTGTAGAGAGAGATACTGTACTTTGCTTTCTTGAAAACCAAGACACTGTCCTGCCTCCAAGTAGTTGACAAATACCCGAGGTGCTCTTTCTATCGACTCTGCATCCAGCAAGGTATGCGTCTGAATATCCAAGAAGAGTAAAGTCTCATCTTTTTAGATACTAGAGGCCAAAGCTTGAAGTTGATGAAATATATTTGATAATTCTCTTTGTAGCATTTAAATGAGATTCTTTTGGGTCTGATTGAAATCTGGAACAAATGCAAACACTAAACAAAATGTCAGGTCTAGAAGCAGTAAGATAAAGAAGTGATCCGATGATACTCCTGTATAGCTTTTGGTCGACTTTCTTTCCTCCTTCATCTTTGTCTATTTTCAAGGAACTTGACATTGGTATATCAGCCTTTTTGCAATTGACCAATCCAAACTTTTTGACAAGATCATTCGCATACTTTTCTTGATGAATGAAAGTTCCTTCCTCCAAGTTGTTTTATTTAAAGCCCAAGAAAGAAGGTTAACTCACCCATCATGCTCATTTCAAACTCATCATGCATAGTCGTAGAAAATTTCTTGCACATACTTTCATTAGAGGATCTAAAGATAATATCATCAACATATATTTGAACAAGCAGAAAACTTTTGCTTTCTCTTTTAATAAAAAGAGTAATGTCTACTTTACCTTTAACAAATCCATTTCGAATTAAAAACTTGCTTAGTCTGTCGTACCAAGCTTGAGGTGCTTGTTTTAAGCCATATAAGGCTTTTTTGAGTCTGAATACTGAGTCTGGTTTCCTTGTGTCTTCAAACCTAGGTGGTTGTTCCACATAAACTTCCTCATGGATGAACCCATTTAGGAAGGCACTTTTGATATCCATTTGGAATAACCTGAAATTCTTATGAAAAGCAAATGCAAGTAATAAACGAATTGCTTTCAACCTTACTACCGGTGCATAAGTCTCGTCATAGTCAATCCCTTCTTCTTGTGTGTATCCCTTGGCCACGAGTCTTACCTTGTTTCTTATGACTTTTCCTTTCTCATCCATTTTGTTCCTAAAAACCCATTTAGCTCCAACAATTGATTTATCTTTTGGTTTAGGAGTCAACTCCCAAACATCATTAATTCTGAATTGTCTGAGTTCTTCTTGCATAGCTTCAATCCAGCTCTCATCGGATAAAGATTCTTCTATGCTCTTGGGTTCTATTTCAGAAATAAGAGCCACAACACTAGACTCTTCTCGCCTTTTGGATCTTGTGCGAATTCCTTCATTGATGTCGCCAATAATAAGATCTTTGGGGTGACTGGACTTATGTTTCCAGTTGCTGGTTAATTTATCAGGTTGATGGTCACTTCCTTCACTTGAATCTTCAACAGTCACTTGTTTTGGTCCTTCAAAGTCCGAGCCGCTTCTTGAGATTTAGACTTTGTAGAGTCTGGGCTTGAGTTGATCTCTTCAAGATGAGTCTACGAATAGATTCATTTTGTATAGAGTCTTGTAATTTGACATTCATTGATTCTTCCACAGTTTGAGTCTTCTTGTTGTAGACTCTGTACGCTTTGCTTGTGGTTGAATATCCAAGGAAAATGCCTTCATCTGACTTTTCTTCAAACTTACCAACTCGATCATTTGGATTTTTCAGAATGAGTTGCATCCAAATACATGAAAATATGAAACAATATGCTTCATTTCTTTGAATAGTTCATAGGGGGTTTTTTCTAGAATAGGCCTTAGAAAAACTCTATTAATAATATAACATGATGTTGAAATGCTTCAGCCCAAAATCGTAAAAAGATATTGCTCTCAATTAAAAGAGTTCTAGCCATTTCTTGAATAGATCTATTCTTTCTTTCCACAACTCCGTTTTGCTCTGGAGTATATGGAGAGGAGAACAAATGTTGAAAACTAGATTCTTCACAAAATCTTGTAAAATCTTGATTTTCAAATTCACCTCCATGGTCTGTTTTTATACTTGAAATAACATACCCATTTTCATTTTGAACCTTCTTAGCAAATTTTTCAAAGTAAGAGAAGGTTTCAGACTTACTTGCCAAGAAATATACCCAAGTAAATCGTGAATAGTCATCCACGATTACTAGGCAATATTTCTTACCTCCAATACTCTGCATTCTTGTTGGTCCAAAGAGATCCATATGCAAGAGCTGCAGTACACTGTTAGTGAAAACTTGATTTATTGGTTTAAAGGAATTTCTTACATGTTTTCCCAATATACATGGTGTACATAGATCAGACTTTTGATATGATAAATTGGGTAGACCACAAACAAGCTTCTTTGCTGAGATTTTGACTATCTGCTTCATGTTAATATGCCCAAGCTTTTTGTGCCATAAGTTCGCTTCGTCTTGGATTGAGATTAGACATTGCGATTCATCTAGTTTCCATGCCTTCAACCCATAAATGACTGTGTAGAGTCTTTACTGGTTCCTAAACAAATACCCTCTTGAAAGTTGATTTTAAAACCGGCATCACATAGCTAACTAACACTGAGCAGATTGTAGTTGAGCCCTTCAACTAAAGAAACATTGCTTATTGTGAGGTTCCCAATCTTTACAGTTCCAAATCCCACAATTTTTCCTTTGTTGTTTCCTCCAAATGAGACTTTTCCACCATTTACTAGAACAAGCTTTATGAAGCAATTTGAATCTCCTGTCATGTGTCTCGAGCATCCATTATCCAGATACCATTTTACCTTTTTCTTGATAGTGACCTACATTTAAAAAGAGACTCAAGCTTTCTTTGGTACCCATATTTTCTTAGGTCCTTTTGAGTTAGTTTGATATGTAATTTTTGCCCAAACTTTATTGACAGGTCTCCAAACCATGGGACATTCTTTCTCAAAATGATATGCACTATTGCACTTTGAACATCTGAGAGCATTGCGACCTCTTTCGGTTTTACAAATGTCCTTTCAAAATGATTTTTGTAAGCATTTCTTGTGGGTCTTTGTTTGATTATTTCTTTCACTTTAGGAAAATCAATTAAAGGAATGGTTTCAGCGGTCATTCCCAAACCAGATTTATTGAAATAAGGTCTTTGAACAGAAAGTATTTTCTCTAGTTTTTTAGATCCTAGAGAAAATCTTTTTGAAATATTTGAGATATCATTTTTCAAGAATGCATTTTCTTTTAAAATATTATCTTCACTTTCTTTGAGAGAAGAAACATCCTGGTCTAAGCATTTCACTTTTTCTTCCAAAACATTCTCTTGTTGTTTTAGAGCAGAATTTTCCTTTTTGAGTTTGGAAATTCTTTTAAGAGAAGTCATAAGACTAAAACATAATTCATCAATGTATTTTGAAACTTTAATAGGAATTTTGAAGTTACTTACCTCGAATTCACTTTCTGAATCTGAATCTGTCTCGGAGTTTGATTTTGATTCCGATTGTGCCATTAGACATATGTTGGCATAATCATCATCACTATCTTCGCATTCTGTATCACTCTAGGTTTTAGCTTTGAGAGCTTTTCGATACTTTTCAGCTTTTCCTTTTTTCTTCCTCAGAAGAGGACAGTTGGCTCTGATGTGTTCCTTTTTCTTACATTCAAAGCGAGACTACATCTTTGTTTGATTCATCATCTTCAGCGGACTTGGTCTCGTTGCTTTTGAAAACTTTGTTTCTTTGAATTGAATTTTCTTCCTTTTCTATTTAGCTTTCTGAATCTTCTTATCATGAGAGCAAGTTCTTCATCATCCATGTCGTCTTGAGAATGCTGTTGCATCGGAATCATCATTAGATTTTAATGCAATGGATTTCTTACCTTTTGGATCTTCGTCTTCATTGATTCCTTCTACTTCATAAGACCGAAGTGTCACAACCAACTCATCAACAGTCAGTGGCATGATTCTTCGGGTCTCTCTGATTGAGGTCTTTATGTAATTCCAATCCTTGGAAAGTCCACACAGTAGCTTGTTTACTTTCATGGAATCATAAATGGGTTGACCTTGATTTTCAAGACCATTCATGATTTCTGTAAAACGACTAAACATGTCAGTTATAGATTCTCATGGTTTCATTTTGAAAGCTTCGTATTGACCGAGAAGAATGTTGATTCTGGTCTCTTTCACTCGATCGGTTCCTTTATAGGTAATGTGTAATCTATCATAGACTTCTTTGGCTGTATCATAAGAAGATATTATGTTATATTCAGTAGGTGATAAAGCACAATATAAACAATAAATTGCCTTTGCATTAAGAGCTTGTCTCTTGATTATCTCTTCTAGAGTCATTTTGCTGGACTCAACAGTGTCTTTTCCTTTTTCTGATACAGGTATAGCTTTAAGAATGATCCATTTTTCTACAACATCTCATTCCAGAGGATCTTTTGATCTTAGGAATGCCTTCATCTCGTTTTTCCATATGTTGTAGTCCTTTCCGTCAAAGTAAGGCGGTATGGTATTGCTTTGCCCTTCTACCAGCCCTGAAGCCAATATACTAGCCATGGATCTTTAACTCTGAAGTAAAACACTTCAAACAAAGTGAGTACACGAGCTCTGATACCAATTGAGATAGCTAGTATAAGTACCTAGAGGGGGGTGAATAGGTGCACAAACAATTTATCGAGATACGGAAGCGATTCTTAGACAAACGATTGAAAATGAGTTCACTTTTAACAAAATGAAGTACGATCAAAATAAAAAGAGTAAGGAAGAGAAAATTGAACACAAGGTTTATAGTGGTTCGGCTTATTCCAAGCCTACGTCCACTCTTCCGCACTGACAGCCCACCGGCTAGATTTCACTATGAACAAAAGAGAAGTTACAGCACAGCTTTTCCTTGATTCCACAGTGAAAATGTTCTACCACACTTCCTCAAGGTTTCTCACAAATATAGACTCTCTTTTGTGTACAATATTTCGCTCAAAGGAATTGTCTAAACAACAAGGAGCTTCAGCCTTTGGAGTTCTTCTATCGCGCACTTCTCAAACAACTTAGAACATCTTCCTTATGTACTCTTTCATGCCATCATACCCGTTGGCACTTTCCAAAAGAATTCCTCAAATCTACCCGTTGGACGGAACTAATTAGGAAGATTATTCGAGCTATTAAAGGAACGTGTCGAT
Organism: Eucalyptus lansdowneana; assembly: GCA_017140395.1. NCBI lineage: Eukaryota > Viridiplantae > Streptophyta > Magnoliopsida > Myrtales > Myrtaceae > Eucalyptus > Eucalyptus lansdowneana. The sequence continues at coordinate 5,496,511 of CM029489.1, read as the reverse complement.
AGCCCATCAATCCTGTTCGCCCATACAATCAGGATCTTGGTTTCCATAAGTAGAACCTTCCAAGAATATTTAGGCAATCATCAGATCCTTAATCTTCGAGTCAATCTCGATCAATCAAATGATTTCGTTATGTCTTTTCCAGCCAAGAGATCTTTTCTAGCCGATAAGGTCATATCCTTAATGAAACATCCAGTTCTAGATAACTTTTCTTCAACGGATTAGAGACTGTCAATGAGGATAGACTTTGAGTCTTGAGTCTGGCTGTCTAGAGGCCTTCTGACTTTAAATAGCAGGGTCTGCAAACCTTTAGACTAGACTGATGGAAACGTTTTGTCAGCTTCAAAACACTTTAAGAAGAATTCTCCAACATTCAGCGGATTCGAATAAACCCTCTTGTGGTTCTTTGATCTAAATAGATTGGAACCATCAGCAATATTAGCAGCCACTCCCATTCTAGATTGAAAATGGGTAAACATCCATTCATCGTTGTCCAGACTTTAAGGTTGATTTGTAGTACCATAGAAAAGGTCACTCGGGAAATTTGCGAAAGTCCTTTCAACTGTCCCTCTCTCTACAACTCCTAACGTTTCCAACTCTCGCAAGAACAAAGTTTCATTCGTGTATCCTCTATCTCTTAAAAATTCATTGATCAAAGATATCAATGTTCATCCTTTCTTCAAATTAGAGTGAAGTTTGAAAGCAACCTTGCGAGTTAACATTCTTACAAGTTCAACCTCTTCTATAATTTATTCGTCTTGTTGAGTTGGTGGAGAAGACTGACATTGCTAAGAAGGTTGTTGCTGACTCTGACACAATGGTGGAGAAGAATCTTCTTCCTCAGTCAAGTCAAAATGAATAGGACCCTCGGGCATATGTCATGGTCCCTTGCTTGCAATCCTTGAAGACTTTCTTGAAGACATTGTCACTTCAAGGGAGAGATTCTCAAGCTTGCTCGAAACAGATGAAAACTTTTGAACAAATCAAGACTTAAGGTGAAAGCAAGTGGGAATTTTGTATTCTAGAGTTTCAGTGTAAAAACAAAGAAGATGAATCTCGGTTGTATATGAAGTAAGCAAAGCAAGGTAATCGAAATGTCATAAAAGGAAAAATAAAAATACCTTTTCAAAAAATAACTTCCTTTTAGAACATAACTATCTTTTCAAAATTGATAACTGCCATTTTGAAAAGGAAAACTTGGAAAGATAATTTCAATCAATTAGCAATTAATAAGTAACCGTACCTTTTTTTATAACAAAAAATACTAGTATAAAAATAACTTACAGTCATAACTCTTGGTCTTCTAAGTCTGAACAATTTCAAACTTTACCTCGAGTCTTGAAAACATCCGGACTTTCTTGGATAAAAGATATGATATTTAGTCTAGTGCTAATAAACTCAAATAAGCTTTTCTCCATAGGTTTTGTAAATATGTCTGCTAGTTGATTCTCCGAGTCAATGAATTAAATCATAACTTCTCCATTTTGAACATGATCTTTATTAAAGTGATGTCGAGTCTCTATATGCTTTACTCTTGAATGAAAAATTGGATTCTTTGTGAGATTAATTGCGTTGGTATTGTCACATTTGATCTCGGTGCATGAGTCTTTGATTCCAAAGTCTCTCAGTTGTTGTTTTATCCATAAGATTTGAAAACAGCAACTTCCAAGAGCCACATATTCTGCATCTACTGTTGAAAGAGCTAAAATGTTTTGCTTCCTTGAGAACCAAGATACTGTCTTATTTCCCAGCAATTGGCATGTACCAGATGTACTCTTTCTATCAGCTTTGAAACCTGCTAAATCTGCATCTGAATATCCAAGGAGAGTAAAGTCTCCTTCTTTGGGATACCACGGATCTAAATTTGAAATAATTGCAATATATTTGATTATGCATTTTGCGGCACTTAGATGAGACTCTTTCGGATCAGATTAAAATCTAGCACAAATGCAAACACTAAACAAAATGTCGGGTTTAGAAATAGTAAGATAAAAAAATGAACAAATAATACTCCTATAAAGCTGCTGGTCAACTTTCTTTTCTCCTTCATCTTTATCCAGCTTTGAAGAACTAGACATTGGTATCTCAGTATTTTTGCAATTCTCCAATATGAACTTTTTAACAAGTTCTTTTGCATATTTTTCTTGGTGAATGAAAATTTCTTCCTTCAATTGTTTTACTTGTAGTCCGAGAAAGAAAGATAGTCCACCCATCATGCTTATCTCAAATTCATCCTACATAGACTTAGAAAGCTAGCTACTAGAGCGTAGGTCTCATCATAATCTATCCCTTCTTTTTACGTATATCCTTTGGCCACGAGTCTTGCTTTGTTCCTTAGCACTTTTCCTTTTTCGTCCAATTTGTTCTTGAAAACCCATTTAGGTCCAATAATGAATTTACCCTTTTGGTTTAGGAGTTAATTATCATACATCGTTAATGCTGAACTGTCTGAGTTTTTCTTGCATTGCTTCAATTCAGCTTTCGTCAGCTAAAGCTTCTTTTATGCTCTTATGCTAGACCCTTCTTGCTTTTTAGATCTGGTGCGAATCCCTTCATCAATGTTACCGATGATGAGTTTTTTGGGATGACTAGACTTGTGCTTACAGTTGCTTGTTGGTCTAGTAGAAAGCTGTTCTTCTACTTCAGTTGATTCTTCAACTTCCGTTCGTTGATTTTCAGAGATTTGAGCTGCTTCAAGGGAGGTAGACTTTGTAGAAATTGGAGCAGATTTAGATTCTTTAGGATGATTCTAAATCAGTTGATTTTGTAGAGAGTCTTGGAATTTGACATTCGTAGATTCTCCCAAGCTTGTGTCTTTTTGTTGAATACTCTGTAAGATTTGCTAGTAGTTGAATATCCAAGAAAGATTCCTTTGTCTGATTTCTCTTCAAACTTACCAGTTCGATCATTTGCATTTTTCAAAACAAAACATTTGCAACCAAATATATGAAAGTAAGAAACATTTGGCTTCTTTTCTTTGAATAACTCATAAGGAGTTTTCTCCAGAGTATGCCTTAAAAAGATTCTGTTAATAATATAACATGCTGTAGAAACTGCTTCAGTCGAAAAATGAGAAGAAAGACTACTTTCTATTAAAAGAGTTTTTGCCATCTCATGCAAAGATCTATTATTTCTTTCCACAACTCCATTATGTTTTGGTGTGTATGGAGATGAGAAAACATACTGAAAACCTGATTCATCACAAAATTTTGCCAAGCCTTGATTTTCAAACTCACATCCATGGTCCGTTCATATGCTTGAAATAGCATATCCTTTCTCATTCTGAATTTTCTTAGCAAACTTTGAAAAGTAAGAAAAGACTTCAAACTTACATGTCATAAAATAAAACCAAGTGAATCGTGAATAGTCATCCACAATTACTAGACAATATCTCTTTCCGCCTATACTTTTAGTTCTAGTTGGCCCAAAGAGATCCATATGCGAAAGTTGCAAAATACGATTAGTAGAAACTTGATTTATTGGTTTAAAAGAAATTATAACATTTTTCCCAATACACATGATGTGCATAAGTCAAATTTTTGAAACGTCAAGTTGGGCGGTCCTCGAACAAGGTTCTTAGAAGAGATTTTGGCAATCTACTTCATATTGACATAGTTAAGCTTTCGATGCCAAAGATTTGTTTTATCTTGAATTGAAATTAGACATTAAGACTTTTCTAGTTTTATATCCAAAATATAGATGTTTCCATGTCTTCGTCTAGTGAAAGATTGTGAAAGATCTTTACTAGTTCCCGAAAATATTCCTTCTAGAAAATTGATCTTGAATCCAATGTTGCACAATTGGCTAATGCTAAGCAAATTGTAATTGAGTCACTCCACCAAGGAAACATTGTTGATTGTGAGATTTCCAATTTTTACAGTTCCACATCCAACAATTCTTCATTTGCTATTTCCACCAAAAGAGACTTTTCCACCATTTATTTGCATATGTTTTATAAAATAAGTTGAATCTCCAGTCATATGCCTTAAACAACCACTATCCAAATATCATTTAACATTTTTCTTGATAGTGACCTCGATTTCACTCTCTGAGTTTGAATTTGTATATATTTCGGAGTCTGAGTCTGATTATGATTTTGCCATTAGACAAATATTGGTATAATCTTCATCCCTTTCTTCGCATTCAGTATCACTCCATGTCTCTACCTTGAGAGCCTTCTTGTATTTCTTAGCTTTTCCTTTCTTTTTCTTCAACATGGGATAGTTGGGTCTGATGTGTCCCTTTTTTCTTGCATTTAAAACATATCACATCTTTATTGGCTTCATCATCATCAATTGATTTGTTTTGAAACTTTTGAATGCTTTGTTTCTTCCAATTGAATCTTCTTCCCTTTTTGTTCAGTTTCCTGAACCTCTTTACCATAAGAGCTAATTTTTCATCATCCATATCATCTTCAGAATTTGTAACATCATAATCATCGTTAGATCTCAAAGCAATTGACGTCTTACCTTTGGGATCTTCTTCTTTGCTGATTTGCTCCACTTCATAGAACTGAAGTGTGCCAACCAATTCGTCTACAGAAAGTGGCATGATCCTTTGTGTTTTCCTTATCGAAGTCTTTACGTGATTCCAGTCTTTGGAGAGTCTGTGCAGCAATTTGTTAACCTTCATGGGTCCTGAGATTGGTTGACCATGATACTCTAGACCATTGACAATTTCTGTAAAACTACTAAACATGTTAGTAATAAATTCTCCTGGTTTCATCTTGAAAGCTTAATACTGTTCGAGTAGAATATTGATCATTGTTTCTTTCACTCGATCAGTTTTTTCATAGGTAATGTGTTGCCTATCCCAAACTTCTTTGGCTATTTCACAAGCAGATATTTCGTTATACTCAATAGGGGACAATGCACAATATAAGGAGTAAATTGCTTTAGCAACAAGAGCTCGTCTCTTGGTTATTTCTTTTTGAGTCAACTCGCCAGCGTCTGCAACTTCTTTTCCCCTTTCTGAAACCGATGTAGCTTTAGAAATAATTCTTTTTTCTACCACATCCCATTCCAGGGGATCTTTCGATCTTAAGAATGACTTCATCTTGTTTTTTCATATGTTGTATTCATTTCCATTGAAATAAAGCGGTCTGGTGTTGCTTTGGCCTTCAACCAAACCTGGAGCCAACATACTAGCCATAGATCATTAACTAAGAAGTAAAAACACTTCAATTAAATGAGCATATTGGCTTTGATACCAATTGATAATGCTAATATGAATACCTATAGGGGAGTGAATATGTGTTAAAGAAGTTTTTGTAAGACTTAACAACTTAATTCGACTTTTATGAAAATAGTAGACTGAAGATATAAAAGAATGTAAACTGATATACAAGACTGCGAATTAAAGTAAAGAGTTTACGTAAAGAGAATTGAAACACAAGGTTTGCAGTGGTTCAACTTAGACCAAGTCTATGTCCCCTCTCCCATATTAATAGCCCACTGGCTGGATTCCACTAAGAACCAAAAGAGATTTTATAGTCTCACGTCTTTGATTCCACAATGTAGAGACTCTACTACACTTCCTCAACGTCTCACAAGTATTTGATCTCTCTTTTGAGTATAGTTTAAGCTCGACAAATTGAAACAGCAAAGAACTAAGAGTTTTAGAATTTGGAATTTTTCTTTCACGAACACACTCGAATAACTTGAGCGTCTACCTTATACACTCTTCTATGCCATTATAACCGTCGGCACTTTCTAAAGGAGTTCTTCCAATCTACCTATTTGACAGAATCAATTAGGAAGATCTCGAGTTATTTAAGAAATGTGATGATAGCCCACCAATCTTGCTTGCCCATAGAATCATGATCTAGGTTTTCATAAATTGAACCTTCCAAGTATACTTCACCAACCAACATATATACTTATTCAAATTGATTTTAGTAAGAATAATTGATCACTAGATGCTATCTACAGCCGTGAGATCTCCTTCAACCGTACGAACGAAATCCTTAAATATATACTTACATCTGGATAAGTCTTCTTCATTGGATAAATCTTTTCTTCATTAGTCTGGAAACAATCTGTGAGGGTAGACTTTACATCTTAAGTCTGGAGATCTTCAGACCTTGACGATAGAGTCTACAAGTTTTCAGACTAAACTGATGGAAACATTTTGTCAACTTCAAAACAAATAAGGAAATTTTCTCCAACAAAGTTCAACTTAAACAAGCTCAGAAAACACAGTCTCAAGACAAGGGTGGGGTTTCATAGACCATGGGTCTTCATTCTCCTCTTCATCATCCTCCACACTCCAATTGGAATCTTCAATAGACCACACTGGACTTCCGAGATCTTCTAAATCCAGGTTTGCCACATCTACGACCGAGCCTTGAGGAAGATTTGTGGTGCCATTTTCAAAAGTGACCTCCAGAACACACAAAGGTATCTCAAACTCCGATAGATGACCCTCTCTCTGGCCATCCTGAGCTTGGAGATACCAAGATTTGTATCGGTGGGGCACCTTATGGGTGAGACATACATCAACCTAGACTATATATAGGTCCAGTTCCTAGGGCTCCTATGTAACGAAAAGTAGGAGGTCGGCTCTGTGATCTTCTTACGCCATCCCAAAAACTCAAGAGCGGTCATCTATGGGCCTGAAATGGTTATACAATAACCAATGAGACAATGTCTCAGTGAGTTCTATCCCACTAAGACTCGATTAGGAAGCCAATATGCCCTGAGAGCTGCCTAAGCACAACACAGGTTAGAGGTTTTACCTTGGCCTCAGATCCATCCTGCAATTCAATATACATAAAATATACACAATCACATCACTTCACCCAAATAGGATCAAATTATCGATTAATTGACTTAGTCGATTACATGTCATCACAGCCTTTCATTGGTCGGTACATTCAATACTATCTATAAAGTCCTATTAATTCATGAATGATCACCCAAATATGAAAATAGATAATATAGCTCGCCCAAAGCTGATAATATAGTATACTGTATATGTGCTCGCCCAAAGCTTATAGATTAAAGCCAGCAGGCCATCATAGTATATTATATATGCTCGCTCAAAGTTGATAATATGTGCTCACCCAAAGCTAATAATGTGGTATACTATTTATATGCTCGCCCAAAATTAATAATTTACGGTCCCTAGGCTAATGTAGTATACCACTTTCACCACATAACAATTCATCATTTTTATCATATCTGATAAAAAGAGCAGTGTGTGGGTACACTGTCGGCTTTAACTAAAATACCATAATTTCACTTCCATAATTCCCACCATTTTATATAGTTCACCAAAATATTTTTGGCGTTGTAAACCAACGTTTGATTAATTTCCAATCAATTACTGAAATAATTAATTTAGGAAAAAAAGCATAAAATCACAATTAAATCAATTCACCACAAATTATAGCTCAAATAAATAAATAGATTACACCACAATAATAAACATAAAATTCCAGTCATCAGCTATCCCACCTAATTTTTTTGAAAATAAATAAATAAATAAATAATTACAAAAAAATTAAATAAATGCAATAAATCCAACTTGGGCTGTAATGCCTAATTGGATGTTGAAACAGACCTGAAAAAATTTCAAGGTTCATTCAATAAATAATAACACGAGTCTACTCACTAATGTCACTTTCTAACCACCTAACATACGTCAGTAATCATTTAAAATCACTAATCTAATCTAATTAACCCCTAAGCATCATTAGCCTACTAAGTGAGGATTAGTGAATTCAACTCACTTGTTTAACGGGCAGTTCGGTGTAAAACGACGGGAATGTCGCAAGGCTCGATTTTACTCAAGGTAGGACTAGCAACCGAGGCTCGAGACCACCTTAAAATGGGCCTAGAGCTTGTTGGAAAACCCACAAAATCAGCCTCTATTTTGAGCTACAAAATAGAGTAAACAAGCTAGTTATGGCGAAGCAAGACTGATGGAGCTGGCTAGGGTGCTTAATAGGTTCAATGGCGGCTCTGGCAGGCTTCCACAACCACTCATAGCGGCTAGAAAGCTCCGGCTTGGCTCCACCAGTCACGGGATAGTAGTTGGGGTGGCGAGAACTACGGCTGAACAATGGTTAGGGGGTAGAATCACGCGGGCGAGCGCAGTGGCACGCGGACGGCGTTCCGGCGACGATGGTGGTGTACGAGCGGCTCCGACAGTTGCTACTTCTTCTCTAGCTTGGTGCTAGTCGAAAAACAAGGCGGAGGGGGAGGAAAATTTGTCGGCTGCAAGAGAGGATGAGGAGGGAGAGAACCAAGGCCCACTTGTCTTATTTCCCACAACCTTGTCCCCCTTGAATCATCCATGGCCAAGCATGGTTTTCTTGGCTTTCAATGCGCCACCAATGCTCCACCTTGCAACCTTGAAATGGTCCAAAACCAATGGCCTAGGGGGGCATACGAATTTATTATGTTTCTCCCTCAATTGGAGTCTTATTTTCACTTGATTCAATCCCAACTAACCTTAATAAATTCAATCAACCCAACATCGGTCATCTCGGCATTTTTTTTCTCCCATGCAATCCACTTACTTTCCAAATTTGCGATAAAAAACAACTCATGTCTTTTTCTGAACAAAAACGGTCTTATGCCGACTTTTTCCCAAAAAGTCTCGGTTTACAGAAAAATTTTCTGAGACTGAGTCAACGCTCCTAAAATTTATCTTGATATGACAGAATATTCAATTTCTAAAATCGGAGTCAAATTCGTGGTTAATTTCACTCAAACGTGTTTTTAGCGTGGCCTAGGCTACAGGGTAGGTTTCATAAATTTTTAGTGTAAATGACTTGTGATCGATTTTCTTCGAGCCACAATGAACCCACTCAACACATTGGTGACTTTCGGTTGTTGTGAAAATCTCAATGATTCAAATACGGACACAGGGTACCAAAACGATAGAAAAATCAATCTAGTGCTGGCTGACTAGAATTTTCTAATTTAATGGTGTCACCCACGATTAGCCACACATCTCAGTCGAATCGACCTATCTCTAACATCTGATCAATTTTTAACTATGTCGTGTTGGCCTCTAAAGATGAGCACGGTCGAGAAGCTGATTCTTGATCGAATTCTTAGGTTTATTGCATTAAAATTCCTTAATGGTTCCACTAGATATTCTAATTATCTCGAGAATGATAAGCTCTCAGAATAGTCTTATAGACACGTCGATGAAATACCCTATTTTTTTAATTGAAAGTAGAGTCGAAAATCTAGGATATCACAATTTTGGGTGGATTTTTGTTGATGTGGATGCTAGTCAGTTTATGTAGCATTTGTGGCACTGATATTGTGGCACCCCACAACATGGCCCTCAATCCGCTAAGGTCATCAAAGCTCACTCACCTTTCACTTGTCCTAATAATATGTCACTCATATACCATTTTAATTGTAGTGGGTCCATAAATCATGGGGGTTTTTATCATCTCAATCGGTCCCAACGCAATTCATATAACGGAAGCATACTCGACATCTCCCTAACCCATACTCAAACTAAATAATACAATGCAATGCAAACCAACTACACTTTTCATATATATAGAAGCTAATGTCGAACCACTTTTATTTACATACTTTGATGGACATCATGAGTCAGTACAACAAAAGGCCAAGGCTTTAACTAAGCTTGGCTATAACCCAAAAGAACCCGACTCTACATCAGACATGTACATCAATCCATCATCCAGTGCTGGCCATGTAAAAAGTGTCATCCTCTACCAGTCACACACTCTAATCACACCTAGCTCGATGCATCGACCGGTGGCGGCAGCAGCATCCCCATCATCCTCTCGTCGTGATGAACATAGACGGAGAGGAACTCCGGGACTACAGAGTCATTAGGTAGGCCCACATCATACATAACCAAAACATAAACATGGATAAACACCAGACCATGAACACCAACGCAGTGGTGCTCCGAGTACTCGACCTCAAAATCAGACGGTAAGCCATAAAATTTACCATGCGTAACAGGTGACAGAGGCATCTCTCAATCTGAAGTGTTAGTCCCCAAAAGGGGTGGGTACAACCACTTAGTAGTAAAGATCCATCAAATTATATAATGCAACAAACAAGACAACCACAATTCCATGTGACATGCACATATCATCCGTGTGATCATGCTTGCATTTCCATGAGATTCATTCATTAAAGCAATTCATATTCCATGCCATATGCACATACATACACATGATTCATAACATCCATACAATCATGTATATATCCCCATGAGATCCATTCAATATCTTCATGATCGCATTCTCAATGCCATATAGTATCAACTCAATTTCATAGGCAATTATATCCCATGACATATGCACACACACATGCGCATGATTCAATTTCCATTTTAACTTTCAAAAGGATCTCAATTTTTTCTTCCAGGGACCAATGTTTGCATCCCTCATATATTGCTCGCACCCAATCCTGGCATCACGAGAAACCTCCGGCACACATCTTCGGGCATCAAGCACACACCTTCGGGTATCTCGAAATTCCCGAGGACATCCGACACACACCTCCGGACATCCTGACACTTCTGGGGCATCGTCGGCTCACACCTCCAATGGTATTATCATCATCACAATGCATATTCACATATATGTCTCATGTTCAAATCAACATTTGATGCAATAATGTCAAAAGTTTAAACTAGCTTTTTGATGTCATATGATATGCCAAATGTCACCATATATGCAGTACAAGTAACACACGCAATATAACATTCCATAAAGTAATTCATTTGTTCTTGAAAATGAAGCAAATTTTCGTATAAAGTAGAATGCACTCCTTTAATTAAAATTCTGGAAATATCAGTAAACTATCTCAATAAATTCTGAAAATTTAACATGTTATATACAAGATCTAGAGAAGCAGGTTTCGTGAAGAACACCATGTCAAAAGAACTTCATACGAGTCGCTACAGTCCATTCATCACAGCTCAAAGTTTCGGAACATCACCATTGCACAGTTTTATTCAGAAATTCATGATAAACCCTAAATCACCTTAGAAAATTCTGAAATTTTGATATGTTATATTAAAGAGCTATAAGAAAAAGTTTCATACAGAAATCAAAGTGACATTCGTTATAGATCATGAGATACATTCACCAAAACTACCCCTAACCCTCAGTAGCGATTTCCAGATCTAACAATTTCAGAGAAAAAAAATCATTTCACCAACCGATAATTGTCTCTTTCTTCTCAAATTTTAATATGTTACTCCTCAAGATGTCATATACAACTTTCATCAAGAACATAAGATCAAATTATAACTGGATAATTTTATAAAATTCACAAAACCGCAAGGGGACGGACTGTTTTTACATGCAACAGCTTGATTGTTCTAGGAAGACTAGCACCACTCACTCGAAATTTAGCATCTAGCACCACAACCCAAGCATTTTTAACACCCATTTCACTTCACACACAACCACAACAAGAAAATTGTAGGCTAACGGACTCTACTTGCCTCAAGTTCACGAAATCACAACAAGCAAACAGCAACTAGAGGCTTCGGCAGGCTCGATCGACGGCGGTACTAGGCGGTGTCGACGGTGGCTGCTGGTGCACGAACAGCGGGGCCAATCTTCTTCTCCCTTCGCCAAAGCACCCACAGGAATCCTCTCTCTCTCTCTCGGCTTTCTCTCTTTCTCTCTTCCTCTCTTCCTCTCTTCCTCTCCCTCACGCGATAACTCCTCTCTCTCGGTTCAATCCCTCGAGCAATCCACCACTCTCTCCTCCTTTTTCTTCTTTCACCCATGATTAGAAATCATTAGCTTGCATGCAAGGGCCACTTGGATAATCCCCGTCGCCACTTGTCAATTTTTTTCATACAAGTTGATGGGCCTCCTTTGGGCCGGGCTTGGGCCATCCTTTTGGTCGACCAAATGGGGAGAAACGGTGGGGGGTTGTGGGCTGGTCTTTGGGCTGGTTTGGCTTTAAGAAAAATTAGCCCACACCTTCTCCTATTTTTCCATTTAATCCTCACTTATATAAATACCTAATTGCAAATTTATATGGCCATAAAACTTTGTAACATAAATCAATAAAATCCAACTTATAAAGCGCACGGCCAAGAATAAATTTTCTTTATTAATTTGTCCCTTAGTACAATCCTTGATCACTCATGGACATATGATATATTTCCAACAAAATAATTGTCCATTAAAATGCTCGGCCTTAATCTATTATAATTCATTGGTCTAATAGCTATAGTATAATCTAATGGCGCTTCCATCACCTATTCATGGTTCATGGTATATTAAGGAGTTGCTATGAAATTTTAGGATGCTGCTTGTGAGGGATAATTTTAAATAATATTTTAATAACTTTTCTATGTTTTATTATTTTTTCTAAATTGTTTCTCTCTCCTTCCTTTCTTCTTTCTCTAGCCCACAAGGCATGGCCAGGTGGGCTATCCTTGTTTGGGAAAGTGCTGGCTTGGGTTAGGGCTCCCCTTGTCGAGCATCACCTTCACATAGGCTAGATCCAACAAAGCCAACCCTAGCAGCACTTGGTGAGGCCAGCTCGCCTAGTCATGGCTAACGGTTGAGCATCACCTACTAGTTGGCCACTGCCTAAAGAAAGAAGAAAGGAAGGAGAGAAAAAAAAAAAGGAAAAATAATAGAAAAATAATAAAATAATAACAAAAATATCTCAAAATTGTCAACATTAGTGTTGCCAATATAACATAAGCCGGCCGGCTTTTGCATTAGCAAAATCCAACCAAAGTTAACCAAAATGATTGAATTAGCACCAACTCAAAATGTTTATGACTAAATTGGCTCCAATTCAAATTATTTAAGATTAAATTGGCATCATCTAAAGGTTTAACACTGAATTAGCACAAAGTCAAAAGGTTTAAGACTAAAATGACACAATTAAAAGCTTTATGACTAAATCAGCACTAATGTAATAGATTTAAGACTTTTTTGACACTTTTCCTTTTTTTTACTAAATGCAAACTTCAAAAATTTCTATTAAAGGTAAAGCTTGAGGGTGTGTTTGGTTCAGCATTCCCAAGGGGCTTTCAGCCTCCAAAGTCCCTTGGTGATGCATGATGGGGTGAGTGATTCAAGAACGGAAATTTTTCGGAGGGCATTTGTGGTTAAGTGTATGTAGTGTATATGGTAAAGAAACCCTACCTTGACCAAAAAATAATCCTCCTAAAACTTCATCAATTGGTCATACAAGACATCTAAAATGACCTCCCATTGATAGTTATCGATATACCACAAAGTATCGATATGTAATTAACATTATTCATTCAAAATGATCCATCGAGCTATGTTGGTCAACTTCTTTATTGGGTTGGATAAGCATCGATGAATCTGAGTTGGTCAATAGAACTACGTTGGATGCTCCCGCATCACTTGGAGAAATACTGGACCGTTTGGCACCCATTTTGAAGTAGCTTTCAAGTGAAAGTCAACATTAGGAAGACTGAAAGCCCAATGCTAATAGGGACAAGCTCTAAGCTTTCAACATTTGCCAAATGCTGAAACTTTTTTTTTTTTCCAACATTATCACCACTTATTCTTCAATTTTATTATGTTGTCGTCCTTATTATATTTTTGAATGCCAAAATAATGCTAAAAAAATCAAAATTACATAAATGTTAAAAATATTAAATATAATTTTTTCTTTTTTTTAATTATTTATATATTTGATTTTTTAGCATTATTGTCAAAATTTATATTTAAAAACTTATTTTTCAATTTTAAACAAATAAAAATTAAAAAATTCCTACAAAAGGTTTGTTCTTTTTTCCTTTAAAAAAAGGTATATATATGTATTTGATTTTTTAGCATTATTTTCAAATTTATATTTAAAGAGTTACATACATTATTTTTTAAATTTTAAAAAATTAAAATTAAAAAATTTTGACGAAGGATTTTCTCTCTTTAATATATATATGTATGTATGTATGTATGTATGTATGTATGTATTTCATTTTTTTAGCATTATTGTCAAAATTTATATTTAAAAGGTTGCATACATTATTCTTTCAATTAAAAAAATAAGAATTAAGAAATTCCATAGAAGGGTTTGGTCTTTTAAAAAAATTATATATATGTATTTTATGTTTTAACATTACTTTCAAATTTATATTTAAAAATTTGTATACATTAATTTTTCAATTTTGAACAAATAAAAATTAAAATATTTCGATGAAAGATTTGATCTTTTTATGTAAAAAATATTATATATATATATATATATATATATATGTATTTGAATTTTTTAGCATTATTGTCAAAATTTTATATTTAAGAAGTTGTATACATTAATTTTTTTTCAATTTCAAGCATGTAGAAATTAAAAAATTATGATGAAGCATTTGGTCTTTTTAAAAAATATTATATATGCATTTGATATTTTTTAGTACTATTGTCAAAATTTTTATTTAAAAACTTGCATACATTAATTTTTTCAATTTTAAACAAATGAAATTAAAAAAAAAACATAATATTAATCACTCAAAGGGCTTTTCAAATATGTTTTTTTTTACCAAACGGCGTTTTTCTCAAAATTGCTTCTAAAAGTATAGTTTACTAAATGGCCTTTGCATTCGCTTTAAGTCATTTAGGCTAAACTACTTTGCATTTTCCTAATGGGCTTTCAAAATGCTGAACCAAACGCACTCTATATTTTTAGATATTATATATGTCACTAAGGGTGCTTTTGGTAACGTTTATGTTCAAAAATTGTTCAAGGGAATAGAAATAGAAAAAACTATTTTTGTTCTCGGGAGCAATTTTTGACCGGAAAAACGCGTTTGGTAAACTTGTTCTAGGAAGAAAAAATGAATAGAAATACATTTGGTAAATTTATATTATTTTTTTGTTTATTTTAATTTTTTAATTTTTTAATTTTATTTTTCCTTTCTTTTTTTTTTTTTTTTTTTTTCTTCTTTTGGCTGGTTGCCGACCTTCGGCGACCGGTCGACGGGGGCCGGCGGCCTCACCCGGCCACGGCAAGGCTTGTCGGTGGCTGGGCGAGCTTGGCCTCGCCCAGATCTGGCGAGGCTAAGTGTCGCTGGCCCCTGGCGAGGCTTGGCCTCACCTTGGCTGGGTGAGCTTGGCCCCGCCTAGATCCAATGAGGCCAAGGTCGCCGGCCGCTAGCGGCCTCGCTGATTTGGGTGAGCTTGAGCTCGCCTAGCCAAGGCGAGGCCAAGCCTCGCGAGGGGCCGGCGACGCTCTAGCAAGGTCGCCGGCCCTCGACGGCGGTCGTGGCCATGGCCGAGGCCGGCAACCGGCCAAAGAAAAAAGTAGAAGAAAAGAAGAAGAAAAGAGAAGAGAGAAAAAAATGTTCTTCAAAAGTATTTCCGGAACAAAAAAACAACTTTTTTTTGTTTCTCATTTTTTTCAATTTTGTTCCGGGAACAAAAAAACAGATTTTGAACAAAAACATAAACAAACATGTTTCTGTTCTTTTTTTGTTCACGAGAACATAAAAACAAAATTTTTGTTCATAAACAAGAAAAAAAGAATATTACCATGTAGGGCCTAATTGACCAAAATAAGGGCCAATTGTTTGTTGGGAGGCACATCTACTAATTTTACTGTCAACAAACAGGAATAGCCCTTATCGATCCCGGTGTCCACAATGCCCTCCAAGTGGAGTAGATTGAGGACAATTCGATGCCCACACGATACTTGGTCTTGGCTAGTCTGTTTCACCTCGTGGTTACGGTGAATTAGTCTTTTGTTGCAAACTAAAAAAAGTTAAGCTATTGCCCATTTCTTTTTGTCTAGCTTTATTATCAATGAAATTGATAGATATATATTTTGCTAGAAATTGGAGCAATGAGTGAGACAATCATGTCCATAATGAAGGAGCAAAAGACAAGCAACAAGTATCTTGAGACCATGATATGGTACCTCTCTTATTATTTTTGGCTATTGGATTGGTGATGGTGAGGTTGACATCAGACTGGTTTGGCCGCCGCCGTGTGATTGGTTTTGTGGGGGTTCTTCTTCATTGGGCCCTATGTCATGGGCATCAATTCCAACGATGCCTTCCTCCTACTTGGCTACTTCATCGCTCAAGTCGGGACTGATTACGCTCTTATGGTCACCCCCATCTACATTGCAAAGATCACTCTTGCCATCTTTCATGGCTTGTTTTCCTCCCTTCCCGAGGTACTCACATTTTTTTCCCTAATTTGTAGTATCTTTTCCATTTTTTTTAGAATGTCATTGATTTTTATCTTTTTCATAATTTACTTTATTGGAAAAATTAGAATTATAAAGGTGATTGCATATCTTCATTTGAACATGTTTTGGCGATGTAGGTGTTCATTAGCTTTCATTTAGCGGGTGGCTTATCATGTGCTTTGTGGGAGCAATCTGCTTGATCATTTTCAAAATCGCGGTTCATGTTATGCCATAATCCCCTTGGTGGCTCATCATGGAGGGACGCATGTATGATTCGTAGGGCGTCCTTGCTAGGATCTCGAACTCGGAGCTCATTTGCTTGCCAAAATCGAGGAGGTTGTTAGCAATGTGGTGCATGGGCCGACCCTAGGGGTGTGGTGGGATCTCTTTTACCCAACTCGATCTATCTGCCACATGCTTGTTTGCGCCATTTTGATACAAGTGACTCAGCAAGCTTGTGGCTTTGATACAATCTTTCTTCACAACCCTTATATTTTTGAGATGATTGGTGTCAAGTTCTCGGATGACAAGCTCATCACGACCATCGCACTCGAATTTGTAAAGGCAATATTCACCCTAATTGCCAGCTTCCTTGTTGACAGTGTTGGACAACGATGGATGCTGCTATGGAGCCTAGGCTAGATGATTAGGTCCCTAGTCTCCATTGGAATGACTTTAAATTATATTGACCAAGGCCACACTAAACACTAGTGCATCGCATCATTGTTCATCTATGTGGCTAGCTACTCGGTGGGAATGGGACCAATTACCTCAGTCTACAACTCTAAGTTATTCCTGCTGAGGTTGCGAGCCAAGGGATGCGCAATCACCTTCATTACAAACCAACTGATGAGTAGAATTACATCATCGGCATTCTTACCACTAGACGAGGCGATCATCCATGGCAAGGCTACCTTCTTCTTCACGGCAATGTCATGCATCTCATGGTTTCTCTTCTACAAAATAATGTCGGAAACTCGAGGCCTGACACTGGAGCCGATGAGGACATCGTGAGAAACCTTTGACATACCCCTATCTTCCTGTTGAAATGGGTGATTTTATTTTCCCATACTTTCAAAATGGTGAATGTGTTCACTGCTCGAAGAGGTTTATGTATTGTCTATATACGTAAGCATCTTATAACAATATTGACAAGGTTATAAGATGGATAGCGAATCATTTTATTTTGCCTATGGATAGATGTGCTTTGTTCTAATTTTTCTCTTACTCCATAAGCCTGGTGGATTAAGCTTAAACATTCATTGTAGTGAGTAGAAATGTGTTCAAAGTATTTATATAAAAAAAATACTGCTGAAAGTAGCCTACCAATCCAAAAAATATGATACTTCCAAAGAGAAAAAGGGTTTTATGCATGTGTCACGGGCCAATCGATTTAGCGTTCTCTAACCCGTGTGGCCTTAGGATTTCTCCTAAGCAGCCTTAGAGAGAAAAGTTCTAGATTGTATTTCACTTGTGAATGAGATAAGTACAATGAGGGGTAGGAGACCCCTATATATATAAATACAAGGCAAACCGTATGTGTAGATCTCTCCTCGATCTAACAATGGAGATCGCATCTCCCCAACAACCATCTACCCACATTTATTACATACGTCTACAATTCCCATATTGCCCGCCTTAGAAGTGTTCTAGAAAACTCAAGAAAACCCTAAGTATTGGGGATACAAGCCGAGGGTTGCTTCTTCATGGATAGGTCATGGCCGTCGTTTAGAACCCTCTTAGATTGGGCTTTCCTTCGAGTTGTGACACATGCTTGCGGGTGTTACGGGTGTCTCTTGACTCAAGTTGTCTTATATTTACATCTGTTTTGACTGAGGAAGTGGCAGGTTTATATTTCTGATGGGGACCTCCAATATTGACCTCGAAGCTTCCACATAAATTGATCCAAAAGTACTTTTCTAATTGGTAGTCATAACTAGGAAGCAAATGTTGATGGCTGGTGAAGGTTGTTCATTGGTTCCCATGATTCCTCCAAGTCAAGAATTTCTAATGCTGAAGCACATTCATCAGATTTTCCATGTGGAACTTGAGAAGCTATATCTTAATAGGCATTGGGTTCAAGATTCGACATGAAGAATATGAAATTACAATTTTCTCCTTTCCCGAATGATATAGAGGATGAAATTGTCCCAATTTCTTCTATTACTGAAGAAGAGAACATTCTTGAATTGTAGTCCCTATGCTTTGAGCTGAATTGAGAAGAAAACAGTATGGCCAATCTTGTTCGAGGGAAAGATGGCCAAAAATGGTACTCCTACTGGGTGTTTAAAATATGAATGACGTGTGAAGTTGTCCTATCTTCTATCCCTTCCAGCCTGAGTAAGCTTCTTTCCTCTAATGCAGTTCATGATGTGACTATTGGCTACAAGTACCATTGTCCATCTTTCATGGACAATTCACCGCTTGGCCGATGAAGACATTTTGCTTCAAGGACCAGATTTTCTCGGACTTCCATTCTAAGGGCCATATTTATTCCTAAATCGGGAGCCAAAAGGAGCTCTCGATGGTGAAGTGCCTTTTGAATGCTCTTGGAATTTTTTTCTTGATCGTCATATGTATATATCTATGGTGTTTGCAACCTATTTTAAAATTCACCGATGGCCAATTGATGGCTTGAAAGCTATCATTACTTGCAATTTTGCCAAGCATTGATTAGAAATAACTAAGTGTCTGCAATTTCTTCATTAATGTTTCTCAACATGAAACTTGTCTTTATATGTATGGATTTACTAAATAATTTTGCTGAGGAGTACTCTTTTATAAATGAGGAACACCGGCAGGATGTGTTTTCTTCTTGTAGATCATATCGTTTTGCTGAGTTGCTGCTCTCTGTTCTTTCATTTGGTTTATGCAGCTTTCATCTACTATCGACTCGAGATAGACATTTGTCATGCACATGATGAGCTCTAGACACAATTCAATGAAAATTTAACCATTTTATCCTAGCTACTAACTTTAGCTTTTGGGAAGAACTTGAGCCGTACCATTTCTACAAAAGAAATGTTGACAGGAATTAATAGAGAAAGAAAAGTTTGAGAAACTAGCCTCCCATGGGAACCTTGTAGTTTATAAAGCAAACTCATGGGTAACATTCCAATTATATATGAGCAAATACACTAGAAAGTAGAGGTCCGTACAAGAATCCGTTGTAAACCAGGAATTGAAACAGTACCCCCTTCAATAACATTCAATAAAAAGTGGCAGTATACAACTTCAGACTTGCTGTCACGCCCCGATCCTCCGAGCGTGTGCACATCCCTTAGGAGTCGATTAAATAGTGACGTCCCAGGATACATCGCCGACCCATTCATTTTAATGCACATATGGAAGCAAATTACTAATCCTTTGACAATAATAAACTTGGGATAGAAAGGCGAGACAACAAATTTCAAATCAACACTTTATTAAAAACCACAATATGGTTTACAAACATAGGCCAACTTTAAGGTCTAATTACGGGAAGTCTATATTCAAAAGAACTTCGAGCCATCCATGCTCATGACCCTCTCGTCTCAAGCTTCAGGATTCTTCACCCTAAAGACTTGAAAATGTTATTTCACAGTGGAGTGAGACAATGTCTTAGTAAGTTCACCCCCTAAACCTCGACTAGGATGAAAATACGCCTTGAGGGCTACCTAAGCACAAGCACGAGTGGGAGGACCTACCTTTGCCTCGGTTCCTTCCTGTAAGTCAGTATAATTCAAATACTCACAAATCACATCAGCCGATCAAATTATCAAACCAATCGAATCATTGATTAATCGACTCAGTCGATTACATCTCATCAAGATCATCACACAGTCATTTCAATTATTAATTACGGCCCATCGGCACAGCCTACTAAATATTCGGTGATGAATTACGACTCAACGGGCACAGCCAGTTTTGAGTTAGGTGGTAGATTATGGCCTAATGGGCACAGCCATATTTGGTGGTTAATTACTGCCCAATGGGCATAGCCATACTTCAGTGGTTGATTACAGCCCAATGGGCACAACCTCTATGAGGTAGTTAATTAGGACCCGAAAAGAAACAACCATAGTTCGGCCGTTTTCTTGATCTAACCTAACAACATGCCCAACAACTTTCAATAGTCATCTTGTTACAACCATAAACCATCACACGATTAATCACCCACAGCCAAGAACATGGTATTCCACACTTAAATTTTTCAATCAACATAATACCTTGGCCTATTTTCTCATGTTAAAAACACCTGATAAAAATATTCGTGTGTAAGCACACGATTGACCTCAACCAAAAATATAAAATCTTTACTTTCAAAACTCCCATAATT
Organism: Eucalyptus lansdowneana; assembly: GCA_017140395.1. Lineage (NCBI taxonomy): Eukaryota > Viridiplantae > Streptophyta > Magnoliopsida > Myrtales > Myrtaceae > Eucalyptus > Eucalyptus lansdowneana. The sequence goes on along the minus strand of CM029489.1, from coordinate 5,476,045 downwards.
TATATAGTCGATAAAAATATTTTTGGTGCTGTAAAGCGACGCTCGGTGATTTTCTAATTAAATACTAAAAATAATAAATTTTGGGATAAATACCACAAAATTGTCAATGACACTTGCATAAAATAATAGTTAATTAAATAAACGGATCACGCCATTGAAATAAGTACCAAAATTCTGGTCATTGGCTATCCCGGTCTAATTTTTGGAAAATAATTAATTAATAAATAATTACGGAAAATAATTATTAAATGCCAAAAATAGGACTTCCCATAAAACCTAATTAAAAGCCCAGACGGGTTCGAAAATTCGAACCTGTCTAAATAAATACTAGAGCATAATTACTTGCTAATTACACTAATCTAACCACCTTATATGCAATAACGATTAATTAAATTACTAATATAATCTAACTATCCACATAATCCATACTTAGTCTAAACTAATCAACCCTAAAGCGTCATTAGTTCCCTAAACGAGGATTAGTGAGTAAAGTCACTTGATTTGCAATCCGCTCGAACCAAAACGACAGGGACGTGACGAGGATCGACAAACTCCAAAGCGGGACCGCCAACAGGGGCCACTAACAAGCTAAAAATGGCCCCGTAAACCCATGGATAGGCTGGTCTTGCAGCTCCAATGCTGCTGGCCTTGCTACTCCAGTTTCCCAGTAGTGAAAACAGCAGCTGGATGGGTGCAACTTGGGCTGATTTTCGCGGCCGTGGGTGGTGCGGGTGCAACACAAAGGCTCGCTAGACATGCGGGCTACTCGAGCTTCGAAGACAGGCTGACGTAGACGGATGGGGGGCAGCTTTGGTGGACTTCTGGAGTCAACTGCGGAGGAGGATTTGCTGGTTTGTTGATCGAGCAAATTGGGGGCACGGACAAGTGGCGAGCTGCACTATGAAAGGAAACAGAAGCCAGCAAAGTCGGGGAAGTTGCACCGAAGTAGAAAGAAAAGAAGAAAATGATAAGAGAGAGAGAGAGAGAGAGAGAGAGAGAGAGAGAGATAAGAACATGTTCAAAGTCAAATGAAAAAAGAAAAACAAAAAGCAAAAGGGAACTGGTTGCAGGGGACTGTCGGCTGGGGAAAATGTGCCAGTGAGAGAGTGAGGCGTGCGAGAGACGTGAGAGAGGGGAAGACCGAAGAAGGGGGAAATTAAATAAAAACATTCTATATTGAACCATTCTTGTCCCACAAACTTCCATTCAATCAAATTTGGTCCCCAAAAATCCCTAAGTTATAATACTCGATCCTCACTTTCTTTCTTACACCATAATTCCCCCAAATAACAAGTCTTGGGCGGCAAAAATGGCTATTTCCTTCAATTCCGAATTCCATTTCCCTTTTTCTTAGAATCCGATTTTTGAACAAATCTCTCCGATTGACATTCAATTTTTTCGAAGAAAAAGCCTGGACAACTTCCTTTCACCAAGTAGTTCGCAGACTTTGGAGGCCAAAATCGCTTCAATTTGGCCAATCTGAATTTCCATCCAAATCGATTTTCTATAAAATTCTCGAACTCACCGAAAATTCCTCGAATGATGAGTTGACATTCATAAAATGACTCGTGACATGACAGAACTTCTAATTTCTGAAATTGGATTCAAATTCACGATTAATTTCAATCTGGCGTGATTTTAGCGTGACCAAGGCTATTGGATAGCTTTTAGAATTTTTTAGTGCAAATGACCTATGGTCGATTTTTTTCGAGCCACATTGAACCTTTTCAACACATTGGTGACTCTCAATAGTTGTGAAAATCTCGATGTTTCAAATACGGACATAGGGTACCAAAACGACAAAAAAATTAGTCTAGCGCTGATATTTGCAATTTAGTGGAATCTCCCACGTTTAACTACACATCTCAATCGAATCGACTTATCTCTGATCTCTGATTGATTTTTAACTGTGCCATACTGACCGTTGCAAATTAGCACGGTCGAGCAGTCGATTCCTGGTCAAATTCTCAAGTCTATTGTATTAGAATCCTTTAACGGTTTCATCTGATAGGCTAATTATCTCATGAGTGGCCATCTCAGGGAAAAACACTATTATCGCATTAATGAAAGGCCTGATTTATTCAATCACTAGACAACTTGCCTTCATTACACTTTCAATAATGGCTCTATGGCTATTGGTCCACGCATTGGCCTGGTACAAATTGTAGTCCTAGAAACAGAATAATATGAAAAAACAGATCAATCAGAGTTATTGTGAATGGATGATGCTAACAGGCACAATTCCTTTCTTAGACGTGCCTGAGCATATGCAGTCAGTACAAATAGCTTGTGGCAATTGAGCAGCACTCATTCTTGCTGTCCTATCGTCCACCCTAAGTGACAACAATTTGAACCAACCTATTAAGGAAAGCATTGAATCGATCTTCGCACATCCTTAACTTTCTCCAAAAGAATAGTAAACATGCCTCAACTGCGTCAGGGAATATTACAAGAGTTTCAAGCCAAAACTTCTTCAGAGCTTAACCATCCAAATCAAGAGATGATGACCTCTTCATCTTGAATCTTGTGATTGCTTGATAAACTAATAGTTTTGGATTAAGCCTGGCTTTCAAAATTGGACCATGTTCATTCCTATCACGCCTTCTTATCTGTGCCCATAACCAACAATTCAACAATTAACTGCTTCTGCTATTAAATTGTATCAAATTTAAGCTGGAACCTTTAGCTAGGGCAAGAACTAAACCATAAAGGGCTGCCCGAGTACTTCTGCCAAACAAAACATCAATTGCACTCCATTGTTCTTACAGAGAAGTAAAATTTTATAATGGAAATGTAACAAGGACCAAGAGGCTGCCATTACAAGAAAAGAAGCGGAAAGTCTAGAAAGAAAGGGCACTGCACCGTGTCACCAAAACTTACCTTAAATATGCAGGCATAGATTGGACTTGCTTCCTTGCTAGTAATCTTACATTCTCGGACAACAACTTACCTCAAAGGAAGCAACTTGCTATCTGAACAAAGCTGCAACTACAGCCCCATTGCAGTAAAACTCCCATGATGCTCATCCTTTAAGGATGTACTAAAAAGAAAATAACATGGAGTTTTATGCCTTGCATGTTTTGTTTTGTTGCATGAGTTGACCACATTAAAAGTTAAAAGGCTTGTGCTCAAAATGGACCGGGTGTGGTCTACGACTGTGATGTGCAGGTGACATTTTCTAGTTGAAGGTTTTCACTCCCAGTCTCTCTCCGTCCCTCTTTGTTTAATCAAATTGAGCTGGTGGATAAGTCAACAAGGAGGCTAGTCCCTTATGTACAAAATCGAATTGCACTTTTAAATCTTCTAATTAATTCGATAAGATGTTGCATTTTTATAAACATACACATAATTAAGCCCTAAATATTTTAATCGGTTCGGTTATGTCCAAAATTTAAGTTGAAAAGGTATAATTTAAGGATTTAGCATAGCAACAAGTTTTAGGTGACATTCGAATATGGTTAATCTAAGTGACACTTAGACAATTTAAGTGGCACTCGGACAATTTTCCTTTCTTGCGGTTCCAATACTGCTTTTAGATTAACCATATTATTTTGTTTCGCTCTTTTACTTCAAGACCATCTCCCTTTAATTTCCTAAGGTGTTTTATAAATGGTTTAAAAATTAGAGAATTTTATTAATTTAAGAAGAAATTCATAAATGGTCTTTGTGGTCCTTATGCATTTTGATTTGGCTTTGAAATGAAGCAAACGTATTCTATCTTCTACATGTATATTTCACATCCTACTCTTTTTTTCTTTTTAGATGCAACAATGTCATCTAATCAACAATTGAAATTAACTTCAATATGTGATGCAAGTGTTTGAATAGGAGATAATTGAAGGGAGACGGAATATGAAAGTGTCGGATAAAAATGGCAATTATTGCTTTTTTGTTTGACCTTTTCGAGTCCCAATTTATGTCCATTTTGCCAAAATATATTTCGCAGCCAACAAAACATAGAACAAGTTTTCTATGTTCCTATCTAATAATTTTCATTTTTCTTGCCCATTAATTGTTGAGATTTTAGGGTTAAATTCTTCTAGCTTTACAATAAGCTTAAAATGACATTCACATTTTATCTTTTTTATTTATTTAACATTCATCGGTTCATTTGAATTCATTACTATTTTATAGTGATCTATGAATTACACAACTGAGATTGTATCCATATGGCATTTCAAAAGTATCAGAAAATGGACAAATTGATGGGTGCAAATTGATTAAACCTGTGGTTTTTACTCTAATAATTACATATATTATTCTCCCAAGCTCCCATTATCTTAATTGCTTTTAGCAAAATGGAAATCAGAAAAAAAAAAGGTAGGAAAAAAAACTGACACGTTATAAACAAGTTTGGAATTTGGGCAGCAACCCTCATTAGCTTGCTAATGACCTGATTCGGGTAATCATTGCAAGTTGGACGCCACACATGTCAGGCTTTGGTTTGGCATCTATTCAATTTCGCCTCATCCATTTCTAAAAATCATTCCACATCTTACAATGACAAAAATCCTTTGTCACGTTTCAAATCTCGAGCGTGCACACATCGCTCGGTGGTTGACTAAAATTGCGACGTTCCCAGGACGAGTCGCCGACCCAATCGTTTTATACACATGCGAAAGTGAATTAGATAAACACCCAGACAACCAACAAACATAGAAATAGTAGAAGTAGGATAGCCGATTAACACAAACCCTACTTAGAAACAAATCAGGTTAGCCCTACAAAGTTATATACAAAAGGTCTATCTCAAAAGAAAGTTCTAGGAAACCTAAGCCCAAGATCCTACCGACTCTGGCTCTGAATCCTCCACGACACCATTCGGGATGTCAATGTCCAAAGGATCAGCTACCTTTGCTTTGTACCCTTTTGCCTCAAGCCCTGAGTTCGCCATAATATTCTCCAATATATAGATGTCCATGGGGGTGGAGCACCTCCTCATACTCGGTTTCGACAGCAGGCCCGTCAAAACCCTCCAAATGACCCTTCCCGAACCCCGTTAGGCTTGTTATGGAACCACACTCTGAAGTGATGAAATACCAAGTGAGGTAGGCCCTTATTGACCCAAACAGTGGTCACCACAAGCTCACATGTCCAAGTGGTCCCGACAATGGGGAGAAGGGTAGACTCGGTCTCCACCTCCCATGGACACCCAAGACAAACGTGACGAACCTCCATCTAAGGACCCAAAAAAGGGTTAACCACAATAGGGTGAGATAAAAATCTCAGTGAGTCAACACCTTAGACCCCGATTAGGACTACAATTCACTTAGAGACAACCTAAACAGGCATTATACACAACTTACCTCGCCTCAGCACCTCCCTGCACATTAGCTCATCACATATATCATATGCACATAGTAAATGTATTTAATAACTAGGACAATTCATTTCATTCTCAAACTGTTATGAAACATCACATTCCGTGCCACACAATTTTGTCCCATAATTAGGCGCAACTATCTCAATCACTCATACGTGTTCTAGCTATTACGACCCATCTGCCAAGTCCAACTCAACAGTCGGCAGTTATCTAGCATAATCGGGTGTCATCCCGCTCTATTGGGCACGGCATTATCCTGCATAAATGCATCATAACGGCATTCCATAAGGAGTATTGGCCCAGCCTCCACTATGATCGGTATTTGTTGACTTGGGGCATCCAAACTTAATCAGACATCGTCCCGCGTAAACGCAGCAGGATGGGTTCACTATCCCGCGTAAACGCATCATGGTATTTAGGTGATCACACACTAGCATATACTTGGCCAAAAACATCATGCTTTGCACTTAAATACCTCAAGTTCAAATAATGGACTTGACCAATTTTCTTCATATTAAAAATTTCTAGTAAAATAATTGTGCGTGGCCACATGTCCAAATCGAACCATAAAACGTGATACTCTCCCATTTCAAAATTCCACAATTTTATATAGTACATAATATATTTTTTGCATCAAAAAACGGTACTCAGTATTTTTCTATTTAAATACCATAAAATCAATTTTTGCAAAAATAATCCAAAATGGCAACCAAGCCCAATTGCACAATTTAGCAATCAATTTCACATACAAATTCAACCACAATGATTACTGTAAAATTTCACTAATCCGCTATTCCAACACAATTTACGCTAAATATAATTTATTAAATAAATCTAATTTAATTAAACTAACCACGGTTAATTAAACTAACCTTGGTTAACTAACCACGAGTTAACTAATGAACCCTAGTTAACTAACTAACCTAGGGTAGCTAACCTAACCAAACTAACCACCTAACTAACTAGTGTAGGTAACTAATTAACCTAACTAACTTTGTTACACCAACTAAACTAACTACTAATCCTTAATTAAGACTAAAGTAACCCCCTAAGTGTAATTAACTTCGTAATCCGAGATTAGGGCATTAACTGACTAGATTAGCGAGGAGACAGGTTCATGGCGATGACGGCACGAAGGCGGTGAGATCCTGCAAAGGGAGGGTTCGATTCTGTTTGAGCTAGTTGAGTGGTACTAGGTTGGACAGCATGGTTGGCTAAGGTGGTGGAAAGGCGGACATACAGCTGGAGGTGGTGGACGGTTCGCGGGGCTAGTGGCTGCTGGGTTGGTCGAGCGGTATATTATTTAGATAATATCATTTAGATTTTCGTATCATAAATACGATCAAAACAGGTTTCTTCTTCTCAATAAATCTAGTGGAGATAAACCCTATGATCAACAAGGCTAGCGAGAGATTTTTTCTATGATCTGAAAAAGTTGAATCTTTCCTTTTTAGAGAAAGTCGAAGGTTTTATGAACAAAGAGAGAGTATTAGGATTAGGTAACTTAAAATAATTTAAATATGGAATTTAGAATTAGATAAAATCTAATCACAATCACTCTGTTACGAAGAGTTATCCAAAAGACTCACCTGCACAGGGCCTTGCTTTAGAGGGGATAGATTGTAAAAGGGAAGTTCTAAATGGGGTGTTCTATGCATTGACTATCGCTCCACATTGTCGTCACTATTTCGACGTCCAACAATCACACAAGACGAGTGAAGCCGTGAGATCTGGAATATTCTTCAACTTTTATTTCCGCAGCAAGCCGACCCCTCTTGGTAAGACCTTTGTCAACTATTATTTCGAGCCCTTTTTTGATCATGTTTGATAGATTGATGATTGCATTCCTTTTCCTTTCTTTTTTTGATAGATTAAGGCTAGTTTTTGTTAAAATTATTGCTTGCACTTTTGGTAGTTTTGTAAAAAACATATACAACGATGTAATTGTTTGATACGCATAGTTTATCAATCAAGTGGCTAGATAGGTAACAAGCATGGTTTGGTGGTGTGAGGACAAGTAGCATGTATGGTGTGAAGAATATTTGTTTTCTGATAATCAAAATAAAGAAGGGTTACAAATATCTATATATATATATGTGTGTGTGTGTGTGTGTGTGTGTGTGTGTGTGTGTGCGCGTGCGCTTAACCTTACTCATAACTAAGTTACTATTTTACCCTTATTACTTACAATATTTCTCAACACTCCCCCTCAAGTTGGGCTATAGTTATCAAATAATCCCAACTTGTTACATAAGATGCTCACTTTATATCCCCGTAGAGATTTCGTAAAAATGTCTGCGAGTTGATCCTCCGACTTTGTGTGTTGAAGAATAACATCACCTTTCTGAACCTTGTCTCGCACAAAATGACAATCAACCTCAATGTGCTTAGTTTGTTCATGGAAGACTGGATTAGATGCAATATGAATAGAGGATTGATTATCACAATACAACACTAATGGATTTGACGGTGACATTCTAATCTCTGATAGTAACATTCTCAACCATAGTAATTCACTTGTCACATGTGCCATAGCACGATATTCAGCTTTAGCGCTTGATCGAGAAACTACATGTTGTTTCTTGCTTTTCCATGCAACTAAATTACCCCTGAGAAACCCATAATAGCTTGAAGTAGATCTCCTATCCATAGGACATCCAGCCTAGTCGGCATCAGAAAAGCCTGCAGTGTTTAGATGGCCATAATTCTTGAACTATAGTCCTTTACCCGGTGCTCCCTTCAAATATTTGACGATTCAAAGAACAGTAGCCCAATGAGTGGTATGAGGAGAACTCATGAACTGACTTACTATACTAACTGCAAAGGATATATTGGGTCTTGTAATAGTAAGATAGTTTAACTTACCAACTAATCTTTGATACTTTGCTAGATTATGTAGTAATTCTCCATGTTTTGCATCAAGTTTCATATTAGGATCCATAGGGGTATCGACTATTTTTACTCCAAGAAATCCAACCTTGCCAAGGATGTCCAGTACATACTTTCGTTGCGATAAATTGATACCAACATGTGGATATGATACTTCAATACCAAGAAAGTATCGAAGACGTCCCAAATCTTTAGCACTGAATTCTTTATGCAGAAATTGCTTAAGTTTTTGAATATCACCTTAATCACTGCCGATAATAATGATATTATCCACATATACAACTAGAAGGATGCAACCAGTGGAAGACACAGAGCTGAAAACTGAATGATCTACCTGACACCGCTTTAATCCAAATTTGATAATCGCATCACTAAATCTACCAAACCAAGCATGAGGAGATTGTTTAAGTTCATACAAAGCTTTGTGTAAACGACATACCACATTCTCGCCCTAAGCAATAAACCCAGGCGGTTGCTCCATGTAGACTTCCTCGGCCAGATCACCATGTAAAAAGGCATTTTTGACATCCAATTGATGAAGGATCTAGCCAAATTGCACAGCCAATGAAATGAAGACACGGACAAAGGGAATTTTGGCCACGGGAGAGAAAGTGTCATTATAGTCGACACCATAAGTTTGAGTATACCCTTCGTAACAAATCATGCCTTCAATCGATCAAGAGTACCATCGGGATAAACTTTAACAGTGAAAACCAATGACAACCAACAAGTTGCTAATCAGTAGGTAAGGAAGTAAACTACCAAGTTTTGTTATGAATTAGTGCTTGCATTTCATCTTCCATGGCACGAGGCCAACCTAGATGAGCAAGAGCTTCGGCAACACTGCTAGGCACAGAAATAGAAGACAACGACGAGACAAAGGCAAAGAAGGTAGGAGATAAACGATCATAGGATACAAAATTTGAAATAGGATGACATGTACTAACACAATCAGAAAGACCAAAATAACGATCAACAGGACGACCAACACAATAACGTGTACCTTTTTGAGAAGCAATGGGCGGATCAGGATCAGAGGTTGGCATTACAACTGATGGGGGAATAGATGAATCAGGTGCTGATGAAGGCTGTACAATCATAGTTGGAACTGTACTTCGTCGATGATAGGTGCAATTAGCAAACTGAAATTTTCTGGAGGTAGCTGGAGAGATGGAAGGCAGTGGAAGCATTGGTAGTACACAATCATCACTATCAGATGTCTGTGGAACATTTTGAGAAGAAAAATATGACTAATCTTCAAAGAACGTCACATCTGTAGACACAAACATACGACGACGAGTAGGATTGTAACATTTGTATCCCTTCTGAGTTCGAGAGAATCCCACCAAGACACATTTTTTAGCATGAGGATCCAATTTATCAAGACCTAGAGTAAGACTATGTACAAAACAAACACACCCAAAGACCCGAAGAGGTAGGGAAAAGAGAGGACGATTTGAATGTAAAATTGAGAATGGTGTCTTCCCTTGAAGAATAGAAGTTGGAAGCGTATTAATTAAATAACTTGCTGTAAGAACAACATGACCCCAAAAATGTTTAGGTAGATGCATATGAAACATGAGGCAGCGGGCAACATCAAGAAGATGGCGATTTTTACGTTCAACTACGCCATTTTGTTGTGGAGTGTATGAGCATGATGTCTGATGAATGATACCATGAGATTCCGAAAAGGGCTGGAAACCAAAAGTTGTAGCAAGGTATTCTCTAGCATTATCTGATCGTAAATGTTTGACAAAGATATTATATTGATTCAACACTTCGAAATAGAACAATTGAAAACAACGAAAATTCTCTCGTACAATCTTTTATTAAGAACAACCAAGTCATTCAGAAAAAATCATCCACGAATGTAACAAAATATATGAATCCAGAGACATCGGACACATGACATGGACCCCATACATCTAAGTGAACCAACTCAAATGGACTAGACACACGACTTTGAATACGGGAAGGAAAATAAGTTCTATGATGTTTACCAAATTGACAAGCTTCACACTAAAAGGAACTCACAGACTTAGACTCAGGAAATAGACGTCGAAATAACTTTGGTGGTGGATGACTAGCACGACAATGCATCCGATATACATCAATGGATGTCTATTTCTTAGCTGCGGCAGCTAACACCTTCTTATCAAGGTAGTACAGGCCATTTGATTCATGTCCCCCACCAATCATCTGTCCAGTCCTCAAATCCTGAAAAATACAACGGGAAGAGGGAAAAGTCATAGAACAATTTAGTTCTTTGGTCAATGAGCTAACATAAATCAAATTATAATGAGATTTTGATAGGTGAAGGATAGATGACAAAGAAAGAGAAGGACTCAAATGAGCAACTTCCATACCAGTAACTTGAGACTGTGAACCATTTGCTAATGTAATGGAATTTGATAATGAAGGAGATGTAGAGTGAAAAGAAGACAGTAGGTTAGAATTACCAGTCATGTGATTGGTAGCTCCAAAGTCTATAACCCAAGAATCAGATGATGCATACAACAAACACAATGAACTACCTTTAGAGGTTTGTGCTAGAGTTGCAGTAGGAGCTAAAGATCCTGTCACTTGTTGGGAGTGAACCAATGTATCATATTGAACACGTGTTAATGTAACCAAATCGCCTGTCTTTAGAACGTGAGTTGAACTTGGTGGAGCCATTGAGGGAGGACCAAGAGAATCCTCAACTTCTGCATATGCAGCAAGAGGGGGTTTGAGGTCTAGGTGAAGTGTATAGCAATAAGCTTCTGTATGTCCAGCTCTTTGACAATGTTGGCAATAGCAGGAACCACAAGTCCCAACTCCTCCTTCACGGCCTCCAAGACTTCCACTATGAACAACACCACGTCCACGGCCTCGATAACCACGACCTTGACCTCCACGTCTACTAGAACCATGGGAAAGCATAGCACTAATCTCCACCACCTGGGTGGAAGAACTCTTCTCAAAAATTATAGAACGGAGAGCCTAGGATTGTGAGTAATGAGGGTAAAATAGTAACTTAGTTATGAGTAGGGTTAAGCACATATATATATTTGTAACCCTTCTTTATTTTGATTATCAAAATAAAATTATTTTCACATATGGTTTATTTGATACATGCATAGTTTCTCTATAGTGAAATAATGTCGATCCTATGATTTTGTGACTTTGCAATTAATATTTCATTCATTTTTCTTCTTTGTTCTTTTGCTCAATTAAAGGAGGGGAAGGTAGATTTTTTATTAAGTCGAACAGATGCCGGAAGTATCTTATATATTGGTGCATTAGGCTAAAAATTTATGGCCCCTAGTCAATCTACTTTGCAAATCTAAGATGTGCTGTAATATTCTTTGCCCGACCAAATTTGTGCTAATAAACTAATATACCTTCTTCACTGATTAATGTCTGTGATCCTATTGTCAAATATCAATAATTTAGCAACCAAAACAATGCAGTATACGAATATATTGTTTGAAAAAGTATATGTACTCATGAATCTAACACTCGCAGGATCAAAGCTCAAGTATCCTTGGAGATTATCGAGAGGTAATTCTACGCATCCACTATTGTGTATTCATTATTTCAACATTAATCGAATAAGCTTGTGATGACATTAAAGACTAAATTTTCAGCAGCATTTGTTTTTAGATATTATATACGCCACTAATTGACCAAAATAAGGGCCAATTGTTTGCTGGGAGGCACATCTACTAATTTTACTATCAACGAACAAGAGATAGCCATTGCCAATCCTAGTGTCCACAACGCCCTCCAAGTGGAGCAAATTGAGGACAATTCAATGCCGCGCTCGAATAAATACCTTTTAAAATGCATCTTCCTAACCTCCATCACGTCTCTGATACTTGGTCTTGGTTAATCTTGTGTCACCCCGTGGTTATGGGGAATTATTCCTTTGTTGCAAACCAAAAATAGTTAAGTTATTGCCATTTTCTTTTTGTCTAGCTTTATTATTAATGAAAGTGACAAATCTATGTTTTGCCAGAAATTAGAGCAATGAGCAAGACAATCGCGTCCATAATGAAGGAGCAAAAGACAAGCAACAAGCATGTTGAGACCGTTATATGGTACCTCTTCTTATTTTTGGCTTTTGGATCGATGATGGCGAGGTTGACATCAGACTGTTTTGGCTGTCGTCGTGTGATTGGTTTTGTGGGGTTCTTCTTCTTCATTGGGCCCTATGTCATGGGCATCAATTCCAATGATGCCTTCGTCTTGTTTGGCCGCTTCATCACTCAAGTTGGGACTGGCCACGCCCTTATGGTCACCCTATCTACATTGTAGAGATCACTCCTCCCGTCTTTCGTGGCTTGTTCACCTCCCTTCCTCAGGTACTCACATTTTTTCCTAATTTATAGTATCTTTTCCATTGTTTTAGTATGTCGTTGATTTTTATTTTTTTCATAATTTACTTTACTGGAAAAATTAGAATTAGAAAGGTGATTGCATATATTCATTTGAACATGTTTTGGTGGTTTAGGTGTTCATAAGCTTCCACATAGCGGGTGGCTTATCATCTACTTTGTGGGAGCAATTTGTTTGATCCTTCTCGAAATCGCAGTCCACCTTATGCCAGAATCCCCTCAGTGGCTCGTCGTGCAAGGACACATGTATGATGTGCAAGGTGTCCTCGCTAGGATCTCGAACTCGGGGCTCATTTGCTCACAAAAATCAAGGAGGTTGTCAACAATGTGGTGCATGGGCCAACCCAAGGCATGTGGTAGGATCTTATTTACCCAACTTGATCCGTCTACCACATGCTTGTTTGCACCATTTTGATGCAAGTGGCTTGGCAAGCATGTGGCTTTGATACAATCTTTCTTTACAGCCCTCATATTTTTGAGATGATTAATGTTAAGTTCTTGGATGACAAGTTCTTAACAACCATCGCATTCGAATTTGTAAAGACAATATTCACTTAGTTGCCATTTCCTTGTTGACAAGGTTGGACGATGGCGGAAGTTGCTGTGGAGTTTGGGCTGGATGATCGGGTCCCTAGTCTCCCTTGTAATGACCTTAAATTACATCGACCAAGGCCACACCAAATACTGGTGCATCACATCATTCTTTATCTTTGTGGCCAGCTACTCAGTGGGAATGAGACCAATCACCTCGTCTACAACTTTGAGCTATTCTCACTAAGGTTGCAAGCCAAGGGATGCACAATCGCCTTCATTGCAAACCAACTAATGAGTGGAATTACATCATGAGCATTCTTACCACTGGACAAAGCGATCATCCATGGCAAGGCTACCTTCTTCTTCACGACGGTGTCATGCATCTCATGGTCTCTTCTACAAAATAATGCCAAAAACTCAAGGCCTGATACTGGAGCAAATAATCCAATTTTTCGAATCATTTTTTAAGTGGAAGCAGGTGGTAGGGACATAGCCTTGAGAAGGTTCATGCCGTTGAGGACGCTGGGGATGCAAATGGCTCAAACACAGTTGCGGGATTAATTATAAGATAGGGGTGTTAGGTAAAATAAATGTCTATTAAGCTAATACTCTTTGAAAGAGATTATGTTTGTGATGATTATGGATTGTGCTAGGTGTGAGAGTCGTGTAGAGAGTAGGAACACATACACATCATGAGAAACCTTTGGCATACCCCTATCTTCCCATTGAAATGGGTGATTTTATTTTCCCATAGTTTCAGAATGGTGAATGTGTTCCCTGCTCAAAGAGGCTTATGTATTGTCTATATACGTAAGCATCTTATAACAATATCAACAAAGCGTGTTGTTGTGCATCTGGATAATGAATCATGTTATTCTGTCTCTGAGATAGATGAGCTTCGTTCTGTTTTTTCTCTTACCCCTTATGCCTAGTGGATTGAGCTTAAAATGTTCATTGTAGTGAGCATAAATGTGTTTAAAGTATTTGAAAAAAAAAAAAAACGCTGTTGAAAGTAGCCTACCAATCCTAAAAAATATGTTGCTTCCAAAGACAGACAGGGTTTTATGCATGTGTCCTAGGCCGATCGACCAAACACTCGATTGCACAATTCAGCAATCAATTTCACATATAAGTTGACACACGGTGATTAGCATAAAATTTCACTAATCGGCTATCCCGGCACAATTTACGCTAAATATAATTTATTAAATAAATAACAATTAAATTAAATAAATCTAATTTAATTAAAATAACCATGGTTAATCTAACTAACCCTAGTTAACTAACCACGGTTAACTAACTAACCCTAGTTAACTAACTAAGCTAGGGTAGTTAACCTAACCAAACTAACCACCTAACTAACTAGTCTAGGTAACTAAGTTCTAGGTAACTAACTAACCTAACTAACTTAGTTAGACCAACTAAATTAACTACTAATCCTTAATTAAGACTAAACTAACCCCCTAAGTGTAATTAACTTTCTAATCCGAGATTAAGACGTTAACTCACCAGATTAGCAAGGCGATGGGTTCATGGCAGCAGCAGCGTGAAGGCAGTGAGATCCCACAACTATGGCGTCACCAATAGAGGCATAAACGAGACTAAAAATAGCTTTGTAAGTCACAGCCAAAGGGAGGGGTTCGGTTCTAATTGAGCTGGTCGAGTGGTGATGGGCTGAACGGCATGGCTGGCTGAGGTGGTGGAAAGGCGGACGTACAAGTTAGGGGCGGTGGATGGTTCGGCAGGGCTAGTGGTTGCTGGGTTGGTTAAGCGGTAGGGCTAGCGAACAGCTTTTGGGCGTGCGGGCTAAGGACAAGTTGAATTGAGGTGGATATTAAGGTAGTGAGGAGCTGGGACAGGCAATCAAGCAACAATGGAAGGAGTTGGTGAGTTGGATGCGGTTGCTACTGACCGACGCGGGTGGTGAAGGTGAGAAGTTGGAGTTAGGCATGGAGTGAGCTGCAGCAAGGGAGAATTGAAGAAGAAAGGCATGGAGTGAGCTGCAACAAGGGAGAATTGAAGAAGAAGAAGAAGAAGAAGAAGAAGAAGAAGAAGAAGAAGAAGAAGTGAGGAAGATGAAGCTGGACAAAGGGGGTTTAGCCAAGGGATGCGCACATAGGGGGGAACAAGGGGAGAGGAAGTCCAATATGCAGCCAGTGGGAGACAAGGGCGAAATATCTAGCACTTGACTACCCAAGCCACAAAGTCTTCAGCCCAACAAAGTCTTGGCACCACTCAATGGCAATTTTCTCTCAATTCCTTCACAAAACAAACCAACTTGGTGGCCAAAATAGTCCCCTCCAGCAACCATACGAATTTCCTCCTATTTTCTTTGCTGAATTTGATTTTTCCACAATTTTCCGAGCTCGACGGAATTTCTTCAAAAGATGAGACGAGGTACTAAAAATAAATTGTGACACACTCAAACGTTCGATTCGCAAAATCGAAATCAATTTTGTAATTAAAATCGACTAGACGCGATTTTAATACAATCTAACCTACAAGATAGCTTTTAGGGATTTTATTGTGTTTGACCCGTGGTCAATAATTCTCGATCCATGTTTGTGCATCTTTGACTTGTAAACGACTCTCGTTGTCGTAAAATCACAAGGTTTCAATTACGGGCACCGAGTATAAAATCGATAGAAAATCAGGTAGTGCCAATCGACGTGAATTTCATATCACCTGCAAATCAATTGCGTGTTTCCGTCAAATTGACCTATATCCGATCACTAATCGATTATAACAATGTCATATTGACCATTGCTGATTATTACGGTCGAGCGATCGATTTCTGATCGAATTCTCAAGTTCGTTGCATTTATATCCCTTAACGGCTTCACTTGATAGATTAGTTATCTCGAGAGTAATTAGCTCCGAAAAAAAGGACCATAGGCACATCGACGAAATGCCCATTTTATATTATCGAGACGGGGTAAAAATTCAGGATGTCACAACTTTACTCCTCACACAGCAAATATAACGAGAATAAACTTCCTTCCCCAGCAAAACAAACCCACTTATCACCCTCCCCTGCCGAGGTCCACTCCCCTGGCATCATCTTCGCCAGCACTACTACCTTCATCGTCTTCTCCTCCTCTGATGGAGTCGTCATTCAAATGCTTACTCTAGATGATAGCTTTAATAGTCACACATTGTGGAAAATTTCTAGATCGACGCTGCGTGACCTCGGTCTGGATTGTAGTGGAGGTCGTGATTATCATTGATCTTTGTGTGAGACTTCAAAGATTTCTGTGACGGTGCCAAAGCTATGGTGGTCAAGGTGTTGAGCGCGGCTACCAGTGTAGTGCCAATTGAATACAAGCTGGGTGCGCGCAAATTGATTTATTATTACGACGAACCGGGCCAAATGATTGCTCACATAATCAAGTTAGACTTCTCTATTTTTCACTTGTCTATTAGTATCATTATCATTATCATTGTTTTGTACTTTTTACTAAATTGTACGCATAATTTGTCAGCAGAAATTCTGATGTCAATAGGGACTATCGAGCGTTAAGAAGCCCGAAACTGAAACCTTGTCTAGACTCATCCATTAATTGTGTACTAAAGGTGGGAAATAGCGCATATGTCATCATACTCTTTCCTCTAGAAATCCATATCTTGCATAACCTAAATTCCACTCATTATAAAATGCAAGCGATCTTGAACTCTACAATACTATCATAACCTAATTCTTGCTAAGTATAATTATGCTATCATCTAAAACTTTAGTTTGAGATCTCATTAACAAAGCAGTAAAATTTTGTTTAGTTTCACTCATGTAAACTTCATTCGATTTCTAACTTCTACTGACATTTCCAATCTCTGACTTTTGTTGACATGATCATGCCATAATCTATTATGTTATGATGTCAACATCTACAATTAACTATACACGTAGAAATTTTATAAATATTAGGATCAATGCGTTTTTCATCCATTTATCCAAGTGGCCCATGCATCAGTCTAAGTGGCTCACTCTAGATTATTGGATCCACATATCTAAGTTTTTCATAATCGTTGTTTTGGCATATACGGATTAGTAAGAATAATCAAGGAATGTTTTCATTGAGTCATTGATTTGGAATACACCTCATGTCGTATTTTAAACAGATTTATCAAATGTGATTATTTAGTTGTGAATTACCATTTCTTTTTTCTTTTGGAATTCTGTTTTTGATTGTCTCGTTCTTGCTAACTCGCACCAAACGAGACCTCAAGGCCTAAAGTACTATGCTCGATTCTTATACATTAGCTTAGCTAGCTGACGAGAGAGGTTTTCAAGTATTTTCAGAGCATATCATTGACCTCTATTATTACGACTCACCAAATTTGAAGTATAGAGTATGATCAATTTAATAGAAAGAGGGTTCATACGGCATTCCTAAGTTGAAGAAGGCAATGAAACATATTCAATACGTGAAGTGCGCACATGAACTTAGGCTGACCCCGCTCTACCCGCTTTACCCGATCGGTGAAGTGCGCACTAATTGGAGATCAATATAGAACACTTCCTTCTCTTACTCTCTCTACTAGTATATTATCTTCCTTGTTCTTGCTTTGCGTTTTACATCGTTTGAAGGGCGAAAATAATCCTTGAGAACAGTACTTGCATGCTTCAGATATTTCTTATTTTCTATTGGTGAGGACAATCATGATTCATGTATCTTGTTTAAGATTTTCAAGAATGTGGATGTCAAACGGGATTATAATGGCGTTAGGATTTGTAAAATGATTGAAGTCTTTGATTTGATTTCACATGGCTTACTAATAGATTTTTTTTTTCTTTGAGTCAAGGCTATCATGACCTAATCCCTTCTGACTAGGCAATGAGAAGATGGGGTTTAGGCGTATTGTTAGCTTCAAGCCGATAGCCTTCCATTAACTCAGTCTCTCACAATTTCATACCTTGCACAACGTCAAGCATACAAAATTTTCAATCGATTAAGCCTATGCAAATTTTGGCTGAGGAGTCGCCATTAAACCTTTTTGGATTAGCTAGAAACCCAATAAGATATAAGAGAATATCTTACTATTTATGTAATTGGAGATTTTAGACTCGAGGGCTTGATTACATTAGCCTAAGACTAACGCCTTTTCAGTTCTAACTTAATCAGGCTAACTAATGCAATAACAGCCTATCAAGGGAATTCTATATATCATCCTAACCATTCTAGAGCAAAGGATAACATCCAAAATATTGAAAAACATAGGACAGCACATAGGAATCCTAACATTGTTCCTAAAAAGAAAAAGGCAACTCAAAACAACAAACTCCATTGTAAAGACCTAAAAGCTTGTCCATATTTGGGTTTTAATATTTAAAGGGTTTTCCAATTTTTCTAATTTTTTTATTTTATGAATTTTTAAATGATTTCTCTAATTGTTCTTATTTTCTAGATTTTCTATTTTTTAAAACATTATTGTATTTTCGAATTTTCCAAATTTTTATTATTTCCTAAAACATTTAAATTCTTTTATCATTTACTAAATTTTTAATTTTTATAATTTATTATTTTTTCGAATTTTTAATTAAATTTCTAAATTTTTATAATTATATATGGAACGAGTTTGGACCATCTACCGATCTCCATTGACCGATCCAAAAATCGGCATCCAACCCGGTGAAATTTAAATAATAAAAAAGAAGAAGAAAATTTGCGATATTTTTTTAGAATTTTCTATTTTTCTTTCTTTTTCCCCTTTGTCTTTTCTCTATATCGTCCTTTTCCCCTACACCATCTTCTTCCTCTAGCCTACTTCCTCCGAACACCTTCTTTCCCCCCTTCAACATTCGCCGATGCTTCTCCATGGACAACCACCAGAACTCCACAAGCATTCATTGCAAAAGGTAATCCTTGAATATACACATATACATGAAGAGAAGAAAGAGGCTAACCTGAAGGGACCCTAGCCCAAGGGCTTCGCCGGGCGAAGGAAATTCATCAAATTGCTCCAATTCATATAAGTCAAGGGCATCCGACGCCGTGGTGCACAAAAATTAACAGAAAGTTAGCGTTAGCTTCAACTCAACAATCAAAGACGTTAATGCGCATTAACACTAGATTTAAACACGTATCGCATGGTCGATTATCCCCTCAACCTCAACCGAGCTTCTCCATGTTGGAGAAAACTTCCTTATTTGTTTTGAAGTTAACAAAACGTTTCTTTTCATCAAAGTCTGAAGACCGCCAGACTCAAGATTTAAAGTCTGCCATTATTGAGTTTCGAGATCGACGAAGAAATCTTATTCAAATGCAAGTTTATCTTTAAGGATTTGATATGTTTGGTTGAAGATTATCTCATGGTTGGAGAAAGCATCTAAAGATCTATTATTCGTATTGCAAATACTCCGAGTAATTCAGATCTGTTGATTGGTGAAGTAAACTTATAAAGATATACTTATGATACCTAGATCCCGATTGTATGGGTAAGTAGGATTGATGGGCTATTTTCATTTTCCTTAAGTAACTCGAGATCTCCCTAATTGATTATGTCCAATGGTTAGATTGAAAGAACTCCTTTGGAATGTACCAACGGATATGAAGGCATGGAGGAGTATATAATAAGGATGCTCTAGTTATTCAAGAGAGTGCGAGATAGAAAAATTCCTAAATTTGAAGCTTTTAATTCTTCGCTGATTCGTTTATTGAGCAAAAACTTATACTCAAAAGAGGGATTAGATAACTATGAGACATTGAAGAAGTGTAGCAGAGTATCTACACTGTGGAATCAAGGACGTCTGATTGTAACAACTCTTTTGATTTATAGTGAAATCCAGCTGGTGGGTTGTCAGTGTGGGAGAGTAGACGTAGGCTTAGTTTAAGCCGAACCACTATAAATCATCGTGTTTTCAATTCTCTTTCCCTTATCTTTTTACTTAATTCATAGTCTTATATATATATCATTGTAGATATTATATATCTTAAGTCTTCCGTTGTTACATAAATTGAATTAAGTTGCTGAGTTTTCTAAAATTCGTTTTTACACCTATTTACCCCCTCTAGGTGTTCATACTAGCACTATCAATTGGTATCAAAGCCTATGTACTCATTTAAATTAAAGTGTTGTTATTTCAAAGTTAACAATCCATGGCTAGTATGTTGGCTCCAGGTTTGGTTGAAGGGGAAAGGAACACCAGACCGCTTTATTTTGATGGAAAGGAATACAATATATGGAAAAGCAAGATGAAGACATTCCTAAGATCAAAAGATTCTCTGGAATGGGATGTGGTAGATAAATGAATCTTTTCTAAAACTACAACAATCTCAGAAAGGGGAAAAGAAGCTGTTGAGGCTAGCGAAATGACTCAAGAAAAGATAACCAAGAGACAAGCTCTTGATGCAAAAGCAATTTATTGCTTATATTGTGCATTATCTCCTATTGAAACAGAATATCTTCTTGTGAAATAGTTAAAGAAGTCTGGGATAGGTTGCACATCACCTATGAAGGAACCAATCGAGTGAAAGAAACCAGAATCAATATTCTGCTCGATCAATATGATGCCTTCAAAATGAAGCCAGGAGAATCTATCACTTACATGTTTAATCATTTTACAGAAATCGTGAATAATCTTGAGTATCAAGGTCAACCAATCTCAGGACCCATAAGGGTTAGCAAATTGTTGTGTGGACTTTCCAAAGATTGGAATCACGTAAAGACATTAATAAGGGAGACACAAAGGATCATGTCACTCCCCTTTGACGAATTGGTTGGCACTCTTTAGTCTTATGAAGTGGAGCAAATCAACGAAGATGAAGATCCCGGAAATAAAAAATCTATTGCTTTAAAATATAATGATGATTATGATGTTATAGATTTTGAAGACGATATGGATGATGAAAATCTTGCTCTCATGATAAGAAGGTTCAGAAAACTAAACAAAAAGGAAAGAAGAAACAATTGGAAGAAACAAAGCTCTCAAAAGTTTCAAAATAAATCTGCTAAGGACAATGAATCCAATAAAGATGTGATTTGTTTTGAATGCAAGAAAAATGGACACATCGACCCAACTATCCCTTGCTGAAGAAAAAGAAATGAAAAGCTGAGAAATACACATTGCACTCAAAGTAGAAATTTGGAGTGATACCGAATGTAAAGAGAGTAAATGATTATGCTAATATTTATTTAATGGCAAAATCAAGATCGATTCAAACTCCGAGACAGATATAGACTTAAACTCAAACAGTGAAATCAAGGTAAGTAATTTAAAAATTCTTATTAAAGTCTCTAAATATATTGATGAACTGTGTCTTAGTCTTAAAACCTCTCTTAAGAGGATTTCCGAACTAAGAAGGGAGAATTCTGCGCTTTGAAACAATAGGAGATTGTTTGGAAATAAAATGTTGAAAATTTAGATTAAAGTTTTATTACTTTGTAGGAAAATGCAGACTCTCTTTCAAAAGAAAATACACTTTTGAAAAATGATATTTCAAGTATTTAAAAAAAATTATATAGGATCTGAGAAATTGGAAAAGATTCTTTCAAAGCACAAAGATCTTACTTTAACAAATCAGGCTTGGGAATGACTTTTGAAACTATTCCTCTAATTGATTTTCCAAAAGTAAAGACAATGATCAAACAAAGACCTACATAAGACTTTTATAGAAATAATTTTCAAAAAGTCTTTGTAAAATCTATTGGTCGTAGTGCTCTTAAATGTTATAAGTGCAACAGCTCTAAACACTTTGAGAAATAATGTCCCATGGTTTGGAAACCAGTTAAGAATGTTTGGGCAAAGACGTGTATTGCACTAACTCCATTGGACTCAAGAAAGTGTGGGTACCAAAGAAAGCTTGAGTTTCCTTTTAAAATGCAGGTCACTATCAAGAAAATGGTCAAATGATACTTGGATAGTGGATGCTTAAGACATATGACAGGAGATTCAAGTTGTTTCATAAAGCTTATGTAAGTTAATGGTGGAAAATTTTATTTTGGTGGAAACAGCAAAGGAAAAATTGTCGGATGTGGAACAGTTGCGGCACCCCTCAAACGGCCCCTAATCCGTTAGGGTTGCCACAATTCGTTTACCTTTCACTTTCCCTAATCACATGTCACTCTGATACCATTTCAATTTGCAGCGGGTCCATACAACTTAGGGGTTTACATCTTTTAGATCGGTCCCTTATGTAGCTCATATAATGGAAGCATATCTAACAACTCCCTTCCCTATGTTCAAAAAACAATGCACACCTACTAAACATTTTTAGGTAAAAGCCGAACACTTTTATTTACTTAAACTAGATGGACATCATTCATTGGTACATCAAAATGTTGTAGCCTCCTATACTCGGCTATACTTCAAAAGATGACCAACATCTTCTCCAACAGTCGTATACTTAAGGTCCATCAATTAGTGTCGGCGTCCAACAGTTCCTTCCTTTGCTATCCTCTTCTTCGCAGTCATATCTAGCCACTTGATCCATCTATCGATGGTAGTGGCAGCAGATGTATCTTATCTAATCTGAAATATTAGTCCCCAAAAGGGGTGAATACAACCACGCAACAGGTAAAAGATCCATTAAACTACTCAATGCATCAAACAGAACGATCATGGCATCATAGAGTACATATAGTTCATACATATCAAACATATTTCACCTTTCAGTCATACATATTACGTCAAAACAGCCATATATATATATATATAGGTCATCATGTCATGTGCATATACCACCAATGCACTTGTACATATAACATCATACAGTCATGCATACATGTCACCATACCGTGTGCACATACCACCATGCACTTATACATGTTACATCATATAGCCATGCATACATGTCACCATACCATGTGCACATACCACCATACACTTATACATATTACATCATACAACCATGCATATCTCACGATGCAACATGCATATACCACCACGCACTTCATGCTTGCATTTCCATGAGGTTCATCTGATGCCATGTGCACATATATACGCATGATTCAATTTCAATATTTATCTTTCACAAGGATCTCATTATTTTTCTTCCAGGGACCAATGTTTGCATCCCACAATTTATCGCTTGCATCCAGCCTGGCATCGTGAGGAGCCTCTGGCACATACCTCCGGGCATCCGGCACACACCTCCGAGCATCTCGCATCCCAACTAGCATCACGAAGAACCCCCCCCCTGGCACACACCTCCAAGGCTTCCGGGATTATGTACCAACATACCACCAGGAATTCCCCCTAGAATTACATACCATATACCACCAGGCATCTCAAAACTCCCGAGGACATTCGACACACACACTCTAGGCATCCGGCACCCCCACATTCCGAGCATCCCGACAATCCCAGGGCATCATCCGCTCACACCTCCGACGGCATCCTCATTTATCACAATTCATGTTCACAATTGTGTCTCAATAGTAACATGGCACATGATGTGATGGCAACAAAGTCAATTTCAGCTTTTGATTTTACATGTAATGCCATATATCATCACATATGCATCAAGATCAATTACTATTATTTTAGAAAACAGAATACATTCTTTTTAATTTACATTTCCTAAAATTTAGTAATTGTCTCTAATAATTTCTTATAATTTAGTAAATCATAGACAAACTCTAGGGGAATTTATCTCAGGAAGAACACAACACCACTAGAATTTCATACAAAACAGGATAGTCCATACATCACAACTTTAGAAATTTGCACAATCCAGCTAGCACAGTTTTAGAAAACATTTTCATTAAATACCCAAATGACATTAAAAAATTATGAAATTCGAACATATGATAGTCAAGACATAAATTCAGATACTTTATGAAGAACACTACACCAAAATATCCCCATATAGTTCAATACAGACCACACATCACAGCACTACTAATTTTGTCCGTTCCACTTGCACAGTTTTTGAAACATTTTTGGTTAAATAGGTAAATGAACTTCAAAAATTACGAAATTTGAATATGTTGTAGGAAAGAAATAGAAAAAGATATTTTATGCAGAAAATTTTTCCAAAATAATCTCATAAAAAAGGGTATAGACCATGCATTTCAACATTACCAAGTCCAAACACATCATATTACATGGTTTTAGAAAAAAATTTGATTAAATACCCAAATGAAATTAAAAAATTATGAAATTTGACTATGTGATAGCCAAGACCATAAGTAAATACTTCATGAAGACTTCAAAGTCATATTCTTCCTAGGTAATTAAATATGGACGGTTGAAACTCCTGTTCCCAGTACCAAAATTTCCAGATCCAGTCTTTCCAAAGAGTAATGATTCCACCCACTCATACTTGTTTTTTTTTTGTCCCAAATTTGAGTATGTTATACTACAAGAAGTCCTTAACAACTTTTTTTAAGAATTCAAAACTAAAATCCAACTCGAACATCATATGCAAGTCACTAGGACATCCAAGGTCGAGCTGTTTTTCTCAAGAACAGTACACTAGACTAGAGCACCACTCTTATAACTTCAATTTTTTTGCATTCTATACATCCGAAATTGTCACCATTCAATCACACACACTAAAGACATCATGCAAGAGTAGATCGAGAGATCCCACTTGCCTCTAGACTGAGCAACGGCGAGCACACGGCGGCGGCGGACGGCAATGCACGGACACAGCAAGAGGCGGCCCTTCCTTCCTTTCCCTTGCTGCCCGCACGACTCTCTCTCTCTCTCTCTCTCTCTCTGGTTTGGTTACCTCTCAAACTCTCTCTTGGTCTCTCCTACCTTCATACAAAACCTCCTCCCCCTTTTCTTTATTTTTTGATTATTCAATAAGTTTAAAATGGACAAATGGCAAAAGAGAAAGGACAGCTGGGATTATGGTGGAAGACAAGTGTTTGCTTTGTATGCTCCCCCTCCTCTCCTTTGCTTCGTGCGATGCCCATGGGGGTGTCCTTGGGCTTGCTTGGGCCCAAAATCTTAGGCCCAAGAGTCCTTAAAATAAAGCCCAACTCCTTTATATATATAGTATTTAATCTCTATCAAATATAATTTAAAAACAGCATTTCAGATTGCTTTATATACAAGTATATACACACACATACATATATACTCCAAATTCTTACAGCCTACTCAATGTCCTCAAGTTCTAATTCTTTAATTTTTAGCGCATATAATTCTTACGCAAGATCAAATCCCATCCTTTTGGTTCAAAGGATAAAATTGAAATATTATTCCAGATGAACAAATACAAATCAATGCCTATAAAATAAAAACAAAGTCACAGTTCGTTGACTGTCACCTATCCGAGGGTTGTCTAAAATTTTGGATGCCACAATTCTCCCCTCCTTAGAGAATTTCGTCCTCGAAATTGATTATTACTAAATCTCATTAAACAAATGAGGGTACTTTTCCTTTATCTCTTTTTCACTTTCCCATGTGGCCTCTTCCACATCATGATGTCGCCATAGCACCTTAATCAATGGTATTTTCTTCATCCGTAGGACTTGTTCCTTTCGATCCAACACTTGCACAGGTTCTTCAATGTACCTCACTTCCTCATCCACTTTGATAGCTTCATGATCGAGTATGTGACCTGGATCGGGCTAATACTTCCTTAGCATTGATACTTTTCTGAAAGCTATTGATATACGCAAATTCTACCAGTTATAACTTTTCATCCCAACTTCCTTTAAAGACAATGATGCAAGCTCTTAACATGTCCTCTAATGCTTGGATCACTCTTTTTGTTTGTCCATCCATTTGTGGATGAAAATCAATACTAAATGGGAGCTTTAGTCCCTAAGGCAGTTTGAAGACTTTGCCAAAGGTTGGAAGTAAATCTTGAGTCTCGATTCGATGTGATAATTACAAGAACATCATGTAAGCGTACCACTTGGCTTACACATAAATCAGCAAATTTATCCATCGGATAATCTACGCGAACTACTAGGAAATGGGTAGACTTAGTCAAGCGATCTACTATCACCTAGATAGAGTCGTGACCACATAATATCCTTAGTAATCCTCGCACGAAATCCATCATCACATGATCCCATTTCAACTCTGGTATATCTAACGGTCTCAATCTAACACACAATTTAGCCGAATTATTCATATACCTTTGTCACCATCAATTCAAGCCTAGAACCATCAAAATCAACACCATTAATAACTCACTGGTTCAGTCCAAGAAAGACATTCACTACACTTTCACTGCAACATAGATTCAAGCCTAAAATATAATACCATTCATTTTGTTCAAATATCGATAGTCCACCAAGACTTATTCAATTCAAAGATCAACAGTCCACCAAAATGAAACTTGTCTAGTTTCTATTGAGTATATCTCATGTCTCATCCTAAAAGATCATCACTTGGACTAATCACTCATCAAATCCACAACTTGAATTTTCACCTTTTCACCTTAGAAAGACTATAACCACGATTGATCATATCCACCAATCCCACCAAACCTTTTCAAACTGAGATCATCACCTAAAGTTAAAAGTTGACCATCATCAATTAAACCTATTATTCAGTCATATAAACCACAAATAATTTCATGTCTCGTATGACCACTCAAACTCATGACTTCCAAGATCAATCTATACATACTAAATGCTTCCATGTAATGCATCAAGACTTCCAATGAGATCCTCTAATAGGAAGTCACTACTCAGCTCAAATGATCATAACTTAATCCTCAAATTCATAACTCACCCTCCATAATTCACTTCTTAAGCCTTGTTTGCAGCACTACGCTTAGATGATGTGCGTGTTCTTCAAGTCCTTTAGAAAATATCAAGATATCATCAAATGAAGACAATCACAATTTGATCCAAATAAGGTTTAAATATCCTATTCATTAATCCATGAATGCAGCTAAGTCATTCGTCAATCCAAATAGCATAACTAGGAACTCATAGTGTCCATAGTGAGTCCTAAATGTGCTCTTAGGAATGTCTTCTTTCTTAATCCTTAGTTGATGGTATTCTATCCTTAAGTCAATTTTTGAAAAGACCGAACTTCCTTGCAATTGGTCAAATAGGTCATCAATTCTAGGTAATGAGTACTTACTCTTAACAATTACATGATTCAATTACCTATTATCAATGCACAAACGCATTGACCTGTCCTTCCTTTTCACAAACAAAAGTTCTACAAGCTTAACCATGCTTCTCCTACGCCACTCTAATAAAATTATCCCAGAAACATTGCCTTCCCAATTCAGTTCATAGTTTGGTTCATTCCTGCCCCTTTTTGCCATCCTAGAAGCCTACCAGGAGCCGCTCCTTGTTTAGGTCCTCTGCTCTCGGTGTCCACTCCTCGCCCTCATCAAACCGGGTCGTTACAGGTACACCAGCTTTCACCTGGTTCGAACCCAAACTACACATCCATTGAAGGGTCTCGTTTTGATAGGGACTAACTTACAGAGATATTATCCACTTTGGCCTATCCCGTTCTTAGCCTCACAGTTTTATCCTTAGCGCATGGATAAGCACTATCTCAGGAGATCATTCATCCTAGTTCATTGCTTATGGAGCTAGTCCATTCCTACGATGAGGTCAAAGTTATACATAACTATCACTACTAAGTCCATTTCCATATCTCCTTCCCCTAGGGTTATCTCACACATCTCACTTGCTAATGTAGATAACAACATATCTTTCAGTGGTGTAGAAATACGAAGAGGCTTATCCATCTATCGAAATCGTACCTGAGATAACATTTTCGGAAGCTTCTACTTCCTCTTGGGTGACTGCACACACCCTTCCTTGTGCTGGTGGCCTCTATGGATTCCTTGTTAGGTTTGGTCCAGCAGTACTTTGTTGTACCTATCGCATCAAGTTGACATTTAGCTACGACCTCTTTTGACGACAATCTTTTCTTAAAGTGACCTCTCTGCCCAAAATCATTACATCTCAGTTGGTTATTACAAGGTCCTGGCCCATGTTGTCTACCACATCTTTGGCAAAAATTACCCTGGTAAGGATGTCCTTGGGCTTGCTTGGGCCCGAAATCTTGGGCCCAAGAGTCCTTAAAATAAAGCCCAATTCCTTTATATATATATAGTATTTTATCTCTAACAAATTTAATTTAATAACAGAATTTCAGATTGCTTTATATACAAGTATACATACACACACACACACACACACACACACACACACACACAGATATATGTATGTATGTATGTATGTATGTATGTATGTATATATATACATACATACATACATACATATATAAATACATACATACATATATATATATATATATATATATATATATATATATATATATACTCCAAATTCTTGCGGCCCACTCAATATCCTCAAGTTCTAATTCTTTAATTTTACGCGCATATAATTCTTATGCAAGATCAAATCCCATCCTTTTAGTTCAAAGGACAAAATTGAAATATTATTCCAAATGAACAAATACAAATCAATGCCTATAAAATAAAAACAAAGTCATAGCTTAGTGAATGTCACCTATCTGAGGGTTGTCTAAAATTTTGAATGCCACAATAGTAAAGATTGAAAGGCTCACTATCAACAATGTCTCCTTAGTAGAATGACTCAATTACAACTTGCTGAGTATCAGCCAACTATGTGACATAGGTTTCAAAATCAACTTTCAAGGAGGAATATGTTTGGGAACCAGTAAAGACTTCTCTCAAACTTTCATGGAGTGAAAACATGAAAACATCTATCTTTTGGATATCAAACCAAAAAAATCTCAATGTCTAATTTCAATTCAAGAGGAAGCCAATCTTTGGCATAATAAGCTTGTTCGTGCACTAGCCAACTTGACATACAAAAAATCTGAATTATACACATCATGTGTGTTAAGAAAATAAGTTAGAAGTTTTTTCAAACCAATAAATCAAGTTTCTACTAATCGTGTGCTGCAACTCCTATATATGGATCTCTTCGGACCAACTAGGACTCAGAGCATTAGTGGAAAGAAGTATTGCTGTAGTAATAGTGAGTGATTATTCAAGATTTACTTGGGCATTGTTTCTGGCAAGTAAGTCTGAAACATTCTCTTATTTACTAAATTTGCCAAGAAGGTTCAGAATGAGAAAGGGTATGTTATCTCAAGTGTACAGACAGACTATGAAGGTGAGTTTGAAAATAAAAACTTTGCTAAATTTTGTGATGAACCTGGTTTTCAGCATGTGTTCTCCTCTCCATACACTCCAGAACATAATGGAATTGTGGAAAAGAAGAATAGATCGTTGCTAGAAATGGCTAGAACACTTTCAATTGAAAGCAATATTTTTTATCGCTTTTGGGCTGAAGCAGTTTCTACAATATTTTATATTATTAATAGAGTCTTCTTAAGGACTATTCTGGATAAAACTCCCTATGAGTTGTTCAAAAGAAAGAAGTCAATTGTTTCCTATTTTCATGTTGTGGCACCCTTCGACGGCCCCCGATCCGATTAGGGTCGCCACAGTTCACTTACCTTTCATTTTCCTTATTCACATGTCACTCTGATACCATTTCAATTGCAGCGGGTCCATACAACTTTGGGGTTTACATATATATATTTTTTTTATCGATTGGTCCTTGCGCAATTTATATGCGGAAGCACATCCAACAACTCCCTTCCCTATATTCAGAAAACGATGCACACCTACTAAATATTTATAAGTAAAAGCCGTACACCTTTTATTTACTTAAATCAGATGGACATTGTTCATCGGTACATCAAAATGCCGGTGTCTTCTATATTCGGCTACACTCCAAAAGATGACCGACATTTCCTCCAACTGTCATACACTTAAAGTCCATCGATTAGTGTCGGCGTCCAAAAGCTCCTTCCCTTGCTATCCTCCTCCTCACGGTCATATCCAACCGTTCAAACCATCTACTAATCTGAAATGTTGGTCCCCAAAAGGGGTGAGTACAACCACTCAGCAGATAGGGAAATCTAGTAACAACTCAATGCATCATAACAGTTTATAACACATACATGTGTATCATCATCGTGATATCATCACATTACACATGTCATATCATATATCATCATCATTATCATCACCATCATATCATCATGCATGTCATATCATGATCATCATGCATATCATCATGCATATCGTCATCATCATCATCTTGCATATCATCATGCATATCATCATGCATATCATCATCATCATGCATATCATATTATCATGGGTGATCATCGTTATTTCACATCACATATCATTACCATCATCATGCATATCATCATGCATATCATACCATGAGTGATCATCATATCACATCACATATCATCACCATCATCATGCATATCATCATGCATATCATACCATGGGTGATCATCATATCACATCACATATCATCACTATCATCATGCATATCATCATGCATATCATACCATGGGTGATCATCATATCACATCACATATCATCATCTCCATCATCATGCATATCATATTATCATGGGTGATCATCATGTCACATCACCCTTCCTCGATTCATCAATTTTATCTCATATTTTACACTCGCATCTCATGCGAGAAAAACCTCCGGGCATGTATCCAAGATACAACCGGGCATCCGGCCCCCACATTCCGGGCATCTCGCATCCCAACTAGCATCACGAGGAACCTCCGGGCATGTATCCAAGATACAATCGGACTTCCGGCCTTTACCCTTCTAGCCGGGCATCCCGCACCCCAATCCTGGTGTCGCGAGGAATCTCCGGGCATGTATCCAAGATACAACCGGACTTCCGGCCCCCCACATTCCGGGCATCCTGAAACTCCCAGAGAATCTCTGGAATTACGGCACCAGGCCACCAGACAACATCCTCCACCACAACCTCTTTCT
Organism: Eucalyptus lansdowneana; assembly: GCA_017140395.1. NCBI lineage: Eukaryota > Viridiplantae > Streptophyta > Magnoliopsida > Myrtales > Myrtaceae > Eucalyptus > Eucalyptus lansdowneana. The sequence continues at coordinate 5,445,161 of CM029489.1, read as the reverse complement.
CATCCACATTTATCCTTCTATCTCAATTTAACATGGCAATTGGCATGGCATCAAACAAATCACACTTGCATTTCAATTTACATGTCATACATATGCCAAAGCTTAATCACATATGCATTTCAACTTTATGCATGTACAAAGACCTCATCACACAAGTACCACACAAATGGAATTGAATCCATGGCCAAATAGAAATCCATTTTATTATTTTATTATTTTATTATTTTATTATATTCATTTATTTTCATAAGTATTCAATTTAATATCTATGATTTTCCCAAAATCATTAATCAAAACAAATAGAATCACAATTTCGTACAAAATTCGTGGCCAATTTAATTTCTCATAATTTCACAATTTTCACAAAATAACACCTTATATTAGGACAATGGCCAGACTTGCACAGTTTCCAAATAAGTTTGATTAAAATACTCATATGGCCTTCAAAAATTACGAAATTTTACAGGGTGATAGCTAACATATTTTCGTACCTTTTTCATTAAGAACTCTAAGCCAAATTATTTCTTGATTTATTTCTACAACCCTACGAAGCTTCTGGAACCACGACCGCGACGTCCAGAACACTCATCCCGAATTTCTTAGTTCTCAACCATCAATTCTCTTTAGTTTCTTCTGAAATTTGAGTATGTTATGTCAAAAGGTGTCCTTTACAAGTTTTATGAAGGGATATAGGTCAAATAACCAGACTATGGTCACCATTTCAGTCCATGAAGTCTCGGGTGTCTCGGTACACCTCACCAGAATCAACCATCTCCAAGATCTAGCCGATTTACTAGGCTACACTCATTCATTTCTCTTTCAAATTTGAGTATGTTGTAACTTAATGTGTTTCCTACAACTTTCAAGAAGACAACAAAGTGAGATCTCCAACAGAAATCAACATGCAACCAAGAAATCAACAAGAGGTCAGTGAAAATTTCGCAGATCTAAGTCTCCGTATAATAGAACTTTTGACCCTTCAAATCTCCATCGTTTTCTACGAATTTTTAGTATGTTATGATACAAGACGTTAACTTCAACTTTCATGAAGACACCAAAGCCAAAATCGAACTCCAAACCCACATGCAAACTCGAACAAGCCACCGACTCCAACAAACCGAACAAGAACAGTCACACGGTTTGCAAATAAACAACTCCTACCTCGGTTTTTCGCACAAATCACACCTAAAATCTAACATGCAAACACCACAACAAACATGCAAGAGAAGTTATGGACTCCACTTGCCTTAAAGGTGAACAAACGACGAAGAACGGCGACGATCGGATGGCGAACGAATGGCACACCCTTCCGGCTCCGCCTCCTTCCCTCTCGGTTTCTCTCCCTTTCTCTCAAACTCTCTCTCTTTCTCACCCTCTCTTTGGACGAATTGAACAAAGAACCGGCCACTCACCTTTCTCTCTCTCTTTTTATATCCCCATCTTCTCATGATTTGTAATCATTGCTTGCCACCTAAATGGACCAATGCATGGCATCCTAGTCTAGGCCAATGCATGCCCTTCTTTGCGCCACTTGTCTTGATCCATGCAAGATGGGCCGGCCATCTCTTCCTTTGGGCCTTAATGGGCCGGTCAAATCCCCCCCTTGGGCCGACTAGCTTGGCCCATCAAGCTTAGGCCAAATGGGTCCAAGGCCCATTCCTAATTTAAATCCTAATTTCACCTTTCAATCATTCATCTTTAATTCTTTCTTTTAAGAATTTAATAACTAAATTCCACATGGCCAAAATCTTGAAATCATAATTCCATAATTCCCAATTTATAAAACACATGGCCAATGATAGGATTTTCTTTCCTATCACATAATTATCCCTTAAAAGCTTGGCCATAAATCTTATTACAAATTATGGATTAAATGGCCATAAAATAACTTGATGGTACTTCCATCACCTATTCATAGACTTTAATGTAACTAGAGATCATTATGAATTTTGGGATGCCACACATGTGTTTAATTACCAATGTTTTATTTTGAAAAATGCAAATGATCGAATTGGTTAGTTTGAAAAAAAAATCAGACGAAGGAATCTTCCTTAGATATTCAACCACCAGCAAAGTTTATAGAGTATACAACAAAAAAACTCAATCTGTGGAGGAATTGGTGAAAGTTAAATTTCAAGACCTTATACAAATTTCAAGACCTTATTTCAAGACCTACTCTAGACTCTACAAAGTCTAAATCCCCATAAGCAGCTCAAACTTCAGAAGGTCATCAACGAATGAACGTTAAATAATCAAATGAAGAAAAAGATCAACAGACTATCAGACCAACCAACAACTGGAAGCACAAGTCTAGTCATCCCAAAGAACTCATTATTGGTAACATTAATGAAGGGATCCATACAAGATCCAAAAGGCATAAAGAGTCTAGCGATGTGGCTCTTATTTCTGAAATAAAACCCAAGAGCATAGAATAAGCTTTAATTGATGAAAGCAAGATCAAAGTCATGCAAGAAGAGCTCAAGCAATTCAATGTTAACGATGTTTGGGAACTAACTCAAAAACCAAAAGGTAAATATGTTATTGGATTTAAATGGGTTTTCAAGAACAAGATGGACAATAAAAGAAAAGTTATAAGGAACAAAGCAAGACTCGTAGCCAAAGGATATACGCAAGAAGAAAGGATAGACTATGATGAGACTTACACACCAGTAGCAAGGTTAGAAGCAATTAGATTATTACTTGCTTTTGCTTGTTATAAGAATTTTAGGTTATTCCAAATGGACGTCAAAAGTGCATTCCTGAATGATTTATCTAAGAGGAAGTCTATGCGGAACAATCTCCCGATTTTGAAGACCCAAGGAAACCAAGCTTCGTACTCAGACTGAAAAAAAAGCACTATATGGTTTAAAGCAAGTACCTCGAGCTTGGTATGATAGGTTAAGTAAATTTTTAATCTAAAGTGGTTTTGTCAAAGGTAAAGTAGATACTACTTTCTTTATTAAAAAGGAAGGCAAAAACTTTTTACTTGTTCAAATTTATGTTAATGATATAATATTTGGATCATTTAACGAAAATCTATGCAAGAATTTCTCTAAGTCTATGCAGGAAGAATTTGAGATGAGCATGATAGGTGAATTATCCTTATTTCTTTGACTACAAGTAAAGTAATTGAAGGAAGATATTTTTATTCACCAAGAAAAATATACAAACGAACTTATTAAAAAGTTCGGTTTGGAGAATTGCAAAAAACCAATGTCAAATTCTTTGAAGATGGATAAAGATGAAGGAGGAAAGAAAGTTGACCATAATTGTACAGAAGTATCATTGGTTCACTTCTTTATCTTACTACTTTTAGACCTGATATTTTATTCAATGTTTGCATTTGTGCCAGATTTCAATTAGATCCCAAAAAATATCATCTAAGTGCTGCGAAACACATCATCAAATACGTCGCAACAACCTCTATTTTGGGTCTCTGGTATCCTAAAGAATGAGACTTTACTCTCCTTGGATACTCAAACGTAGATCTAACAGGATGCAGAGTTGACAGAAAGCGTACCTCGGGTACTTGTTAATTGCTTGGAAACAGGACAATATCTTGGTTTTCAAGGAAGCAAAGTATTGTAGCTCTTTTAACAGCAGAAGCAGAGTACGTGGCTCTTGGAAGTTGTTGTTCTAAAATCTTATGGATAACACAACAAATAAGAGACTATGGAACCGAAGACTCATGCACTGAGATCAGATGTGATCACACTAGCTCTATTAATCTCACCAAGAATCCAATTCTTCATTCAAGAGCAAAGCATATAGAGATTCGACATTATTTTATTAGAGACCATGTTCAAAATGGAAAAGTTATGATCCAATTTATTAACTCAAAGAATCAATTGGTGGATATATTTACAAAGCCACTGGAGAAATGTTTATTTGAGTCTAGTCGCACCAGACTAAATATTATATCTCTTTAGAGTCTGGATGTGCACAAGACTCAAAAGGTAAAGTTTGAATGTGTCCAGACTCAGAAAACCAAGAGTTACAACAGTAAGTTATTTCTAAAGTTGAAAAGGTACGATTGTTTATTAATCGCTAATTGACTGAAGTCATCTTTCCAAGTTTTCTTTACCTTTTCAAAAAGGCAGTTATCAATTTTGAAAAGACAATTATTTTCAAAAAGGGAAGTTGTCCTTTCCAAAAAGGTATTTTATTTTCCTTTTACGACGTTTCGTTTACCTCACTTCACTTGCTTTATATACTGCCGAGACCCGTCTTCTCCATCTTTACACTAAAATCCTAGAATACAAAATTTCTATTTGCTTTCACTTTCACTCTCGATCTATCAAAAAGTTATCTCCTTTTTCGAGCAAGTGGTGAATTCCTACCTTGAAGCGAAAATGTCTTCGAGAAAGTCTTCAAGAATTGCAAGTAGGGGACCACGATCTATGCCTAAGGGTCCTACCCATTTTGACTTAACTAAGAAAGAAGATTCTCCTCCACCTCTGCGTCCGAGTCAGCAACAACCTTCTCAAAAGCGTCAACCTTCTCCACTAACACATCTTGAAGAAGAAATCATAGAGGATGCTGAACCTATAAGAACTCTGACTCCCAAGGTTGCTTATAAGCTCTACTCTAATCTGAAGAAAGGTGGTACGCTGATGTTCTTAATCGATGAACTCTTAAAAGATAGAGGATTCAAGAATGAAACTTTTTTTTTTAGAGATTTGGAACATTGGGAGTTGTAGAGAAAGGAACGACTGATAGAATATTTGAGAACATATCGAGTGACCCTTTCTATGGCTCTGTACATCAACCTCAGGACAACAATGAATGGTTGTTTGCTCATTTTCAGCCTAGATCAAGTGTGGCTGCAAACGTTACTGATGGCTCTAACCTGTTTAGATCAAAGGGGCACAAGAAGGTTTATTCAGAACTTCTGAAAAGGGGGGTTATGAACCCTTGAACTGTTGATTTTGACTTTCTTGATTCGATAAAGATCAATCTCCACAAAAAGTTTGCCTTTCGCAACTAGAACGATTTTGTTCTTAATCCACTACTGCTTTCCTAGAACTCACCACGTACTTTTATTCGAACTTGTCTTTCTTGAATGCAAATGGTTTTAGTTTCACTATGAAGGACAAAGAATTTTTGGTGGATACAGATACACTGGCCGACATAATTGGGGTGGAAAGATCGAGTTTTCAACCAATTAATGTGTCTATTGCACATGCTATTCTATTATTGGTAAGAGATAGGAATGTCGATGGCAAGATTTCTTACTCAAGGATGAGTGCCTCTAACATTTTGCTGCACAAGATTGTGATAAATTGCATTCGTCCTAAGTCAACATCAAAGACAGATGTTTCTCAATCGGAGACTAAGTTGATGTGTGCCATTAACTTTAGATATTAAGATAGCTAGTATAAGCACTTAGAGGTGGTGAATTGGTCTATAATAGTTTTTCGTGATATGCGAGCAATATTAGGCAGACAGTAGAAAGGAAATTCTCTTTTGGTTAACAAAATGAATTACGATCAAAGTAAAACAAAGAGTAGGGAAGAGAAAGTGAAACACAAGGTTTATAGTGGTTCGGCTTATTCCAAGCCTACATCCACTCTTCCGCACTGACAGCCCACCGGCTGGATTTCACTATGAACAAAAGAGATGTTACAGCAAAGCTCTTCCTTGATTCTACATTGTAGATATTCTACCACACTTCCTCAAGGTTTCTCACAAATATAGACTCTCTTTTGCGTACAAGATTTCGCTCAACAAATGAATTGACTAAGAACAAGGAGCTTCAGACTTTGGAATTCTTCCATTGCGCACACACTCGAACAACTGGAACGTCTTCCTTATATACTCATTTATGCCATCATACCCGTTGACACTTACCAAAGGAATTCCTCCAATCTATCCGTTGGAAGGAATCAATTAGGAAGATCATTCGAGCTATTAAAGGAACATGTCCATAGCCCATCAATCCTGTTCGCCCATACAATCAGGATCTCGGTTTCCATAAGTAGAACCTTCCAAGTATACTTCGCCAATAATCGGATCTTTAATCTTCAATTCAATCATGATCAAATAAAGGATTCCATTATGTCATATCCAGCCTAGAGATCTTCTCCAGTCGATAAGGTCACATCCTTAATTAAACATCTAGTTCTGGATAGACCTTCTTCAACGGATTAAAAACTGTCATTGAGAATAGACTTTGAGTCTTGAGTCTGGCAGTCTGGAGGTCTTCAGACTTTAAATAGTAGAGTCTGCAAATCTTCAGACTGGAATGATGGAAACAGTTTGTCAGCTTCAAAATACTTCACGAAGATTTCTCCAACAATCTCCCCCTTTTTGATGGTGACAAAACTTTCCTGCAGATTTAGATAACTTTGACCGCAAAATATTACTTGAAACAAATATGGATATCTTATAAAAATAAATGGCTTAATGATAACACTATAATCTGCAACCACAGAAAATAGGTTAGTCTTGCATGTAAGTAAAGCCATTCATAAGATATCAATAGTACTTAATATAAGCGATCAAATCCAAATCCCAAGTTCGAGTTCACATCCAGACACAAAAGTCAAGTCAAACATCAAAACAATCCAAAACAATCCAAAAGTTAAAAAATTTCAAAAAGTTCAAGGTTAAAAGTTTTCAAATCTTGCATCTCTCCTCCTTTTTGTCAGCATAAAAAAATGTAGAGATGGAAATGGAATAGAATCAAGAACACGAACAAGCTGGAAATCTCCTATTGACTGGACAATGCCTTCCAGATTTTTCAAATCCTCCTTCAATTGTGCAACATCCTCACCTTTAGCATTAGCTTAAATATGAAGAGAAATGGCTTGGATCTGATCATTCAAGGAACCTAAAGAAGCTTGACCTGCATTATGCAAATTCTAAACTTTGCATCCCAAAGCATATATCTGACCTCGCATTTCCAAGAGAACATTAAGAATTCTGCGAAAATCTACTGAATTATCGGTCTACATACTGGCTTCGGCACGATCTGATGGAGTAAAAGCAAACGATGAAAAATCAGCATAGTCACGTAGATTGGGCGATGAAACATCATGTCCCTCCTCAGGAAATTGAGAGGCATATATGTCCTCTAGATCTGCTGGAGAGCGACCGACTCCCTTACTGGTTGCAGGATATGAGGACATCCCTCTTTTTTCACGATCTCCCCCTGTTTCCATGCCTTCGGGTGGAGAAGAATGTTCCTCATGCTCTCATTCCTCTTGATTTTCTCTTTCCTTTTCTTCTTCTTCACATCTTTGCTCCTCTGCTTCTTTTTCTTCACCTTCTCTCTCCTCTATTTCTTTTTCCTCTGCATTTTTCTTTTCTCTTTCTCCATTCCTCTGTTCTGCGTCTTTCTCTTGTCGTTCCGTTGATTCTAGAATAGAACGACTTAGGTTCTTCAATGCCATAGCAGAAATAGTGATGTCTTCTCATCATCTTCATCCTCAACAATGAGAGCTCTTTTTTTCTTGGATGGAGCAACCATGGGCTCATTCCCCATTCTTTTTCCTGCCGAAGAGATTTGATGAGTTTTGATAGGGGTTTTCTCCTTGAATTTCTCCAACGCCTTGTTGAGTTCCTCCAGGCGCATTTTAGTCACCATTTTCAATCCTACCATCATATGATCACAAGATCGTTTACAGAGAATTCGTGGAGGCTGAACATTCAAATGTCTAAATAACTTTGTCACAAGATCTGGATAAGGAAGTTGACATTTGCCCTTCACCACCGCTCTATACATATGGAACATAATAGTGTGAGGAAGAGAACTTTTTCCCAGCAATGATGGCATACATCAGCTTTGCCTCCGAGTTTGAAACATCAGTATTTTAAGTAGATTTTGGTCTGAGGCAATTGATGACAATCTTGTGAAGCAGAATGTTAAATGCGCTCATCCTCAAGTAGGAAATCTTTTCCTCTGTCCTTCTATCCTTAACAAGTTCCAACGTAGCACGAGCAATTGAGACATTGATAGGTTGATATCTCCCTCTCTCAACTCCAATGACATCAGCCAACATATCTACATCCACCACATAGTCCTGATCTCGGACACTAAAAGAGAATCTATTCGCATCCAAGAAACTGAGATTTGAATAAAAATATGCAGTGAGTTCAGCATATGCTTCTGTAGAGTCGGAACAGAACTGTTCAAGTTAAAGAAGACTAAATTTTTCCCTTAAATTAACATTCACATCATCAAGGAAATCAAAATCCACGCTTCTAGGGTTTATCACCCCACGCTTCAACAACTTAGAGTAGAGATGCTTTTGTTCCTACGATTGAAACAAGTCGGTCTTTTTTCCCCGAATTTTTGCCGTAACACCCATTCTCGGTTGAAACTGACTATACAACTTATCATCATCATTCCATCTAGCTGATTCAGCCCTCCAACACGCGGATCACTTGGGATATTAGCAAAGGTTTCTTCTGCCAACCCCGCAGGGGCAATTCCCAAACGCTCCATATTTTGTAAAAAGATGTACTCATTTCCATACCCTTTGTCCTTAAGAAACTCATTGATATAGTTCAATGGAGTTCCACCTCTTTTCAAAGCACGATAAAGCTTGTAAATGACAGAGGGCTTTTGAATTCTTACAGGATATGCGCATTCAATGATTTCTTCATTTTCTTAATGAGCAACATCATGTGGACTAGATGGAGGAGAATGACGCTGTTGAGAATGTTGTGGGCTCTACTGCTAACTGGGAGACTCTTCTTCCTCGGTGAGATCAAAGTGCATAGGCCCCTCACGCATTTGTTGTCCCCTGCTTGCAATCCTCGAAGACTTCCTTTGAGATGACATCTTTCACAGTCTTTGAAAGATTCCAAACTTGACTTTCCCAAGAAAGATAACAACTTTTTCAAAGATTAAACAAGAGAACAAAACAAAAATGGAAGATCGGTGCTCTCTTAGGGTTTTTGAGAGTAAAGCGAAGAAGAAGCAACATTATATAGGACAATCGAAGAGAGGCAAACGGAACATCAGAAAGGAAAGTAAAAAGGTGCCTTTTAAAAAATAATTGCATTTTTCGAAAAAAATTAGATAATAGTCATTTCAAAATAACTCCTTTTCGAAAAGAAAACATTACAATAATCACGTCAATTAAAGATAGCAATAATTAAACACGGTTGATGATCGTACCTTTTCAAAATGAGATTATAAGATAAAATAACTTACTAAAGAAAAACTTGATCGTCGAGGTTGGGTGTCTTTAAACTTTCGATCCCGAGTCTGAATTTCCTCAGACTTTAAGATTTTGAGTTTGGAATGAATAGCTTCAAATTGATTTTTCTCCAAAGGCTTTGTGAATATATCCACCAGTTGGTTCTTTGAGTCAACAAACTGAATCGAAACTTCTCCATTTTGAACATGATCTCTAATGAAGTGATGTCGAATCTCTATATGCATTGCTCTTGAATGAAGAATTGGATTTTTGGTGAGATTGATTGCACTGGTGTTGTCACATTTTAACTCCGTGCATGAATCTTCAATTCCAAAGTCTTTTAGCTGTTGTTTTATCCACAGAATTTGTGAACAACAACTTTCAAGAGCTACATACTCTGCTTCTGCTGTAAAGAGAGCTACTGTACTTTGCTTCCTTGAAAATCAAGACACTGTCCTACCTCCAAGTAGTTGATAGGTACCCGAAGTGCTCTTTCTATCAACTCTGCATCCGAGTAGATCTACGTCTGAATATCTAAGAAAAGTAAAGTCTCCCTTTTTACGATACCAAAGACCAAAGCTTGAAGTTGAAGCAATATATTTGATAATACACTTTGTAGCACTTAGATGAGATCTTCAAGGTCTGCTTGAAATCTGGCACCTAGAGAGGGGTGAATAGGTGTATAATAGTTTTTCATGATATGCGAGCAATATTAAACAGATAGTAGAAAGGAAATTTTCCTTTGGTTAACAAAACGAATTACGATCAAAGTAAAACAGAGAGTAGGGAAGAGAAAATGGAACACAAGTTTTATAGTGGTTCGGCTTATTTCAAGCCTACGTCCACTCTTCCGCACTGACAGCCCACCGGCTGGATTTCACTATGAACAAAAGAGATGTTACAGCAAAGCTCTTCCTCGATTCCACAATGTAGATATTCTACCACACTTCCTCAAGGTTTCTCACGAATATAGACTCTCTTTTGCGTACAAGATTTCGCTCAACAAATGAATTGACTAAGAACAAGGAGTTTTAGACTTTGGAATTCTTCTATCGCGCACACACTCGAACAACTGGAACGTCTTCTTTATATACTCATTTATGCCATCATACCCGTTGGCACTTACCAAAGGAATTCCTCAAATCTATCCGTTAGACGAAATCAATTAGGAAGATCATTCGAGCTATTAAAGGAACATGTCGATAGCCCATCAATCATATTCGCCCATACAATCAAGATCTCGGTTTCCATAAGTAGAACCTTCCAAGTATACTTCTCCAATCATCGGATCCTTAATCTTCAAATCAATCATGATCAAATAAAGGATTTCATTATGTTATATCCAGCAAAAGAGATCTTCTCTAGTCGATAAGGTCACATCCTTAATGAAACATCCAGTTCTGGATAGACCTTCTTCAACGGATTAAAAACTGTCAATGATAATAAACTTTGAGTCTTGAGTATGGCAATCCGGAGGTCTTCAGACTTTAAATAGTAGATTCTGCAAATCTTCAGATTAGAATGATGGAAACGTTTTGTCAACTTCAAAATACTTCACGAAGATTTCTCCAACAGATATAAATTCTCTTTGCCTAACACCATATTGTTTCATATGTACCGCATTGTGGAAAAAGATAACGGACAACTCCATTATTCTGCTCTTATTCCGAGGCTCCTTCGGCACTTTAAAATTCACATCTCTGCACCATTATGCCTGTCAACCATTTCTCCTATGGTGATTGGGTTCAAAATGGTGACAAATATGAGATTCAAAGAGTTTAACAGAGTGCTGGAGCATGTGAAGGAAAAGTCTCCCACAAAAGCAAAACAAGATTTTGTTGCTGCGAAGAGAAAATGAAAGAAGCCCATGGTTGCTCTTGTGAAAAAAAAGAAAAGAACTCTCATCTTGCAAGATGAAGAAGATGAATTGACCTTAGCAACCTTAAGAAACTTAAAAAAATTTATAAGCTTTCGTGAGACAAGGGAAGAGCTAGAAGAAGAGGAAAGAGAGAGAGGAGTCATAGAGGAAGGATGAAGAGAAGAGGAAGAGGAAGAAGAAGAAAGAAGAGAAGCAGGAGAGGAAGAAGAAGGAGGAAAAAGAGAAGAGGAAGAAGAAGAAAGTAGAGAAGAAGAAGAGGAACAAGAAGAAGAAGAGAGAGGCGGAGAATAAGATCAGGGTCAAGAGGACTTTATCGAACCAACCCTGGCTATCTCTCTGTCTAGTGTGTCTGCAGATGAGGAAACTTCACCTACTTCACTTAAGGGCATCAAAATAGGAAATCTTTGCTTGCTAGTGATGTGAGTCATTCTGCCACAGATCCTGAGGATGTGTATGCCTCGCATAATCCAGAAGAGAGTCATGATGGACAATCTACTGAAGATCCATCGATTCTCAAAATCCCCATTCTTGACTCAACTAGTCCTAGTGATACATCTACTCATACAACAGACTTTTCAAGAATACTGGAAGTTCTTTTGGACGTCAAAAAGTAGCAATATGCCATGGGATTTGAGATGCAGGATCTCAAGAATGCTTTTAAGGCCACTTCAATATCGTTGCATGAACAGTTGAACACCCTGAAGCTTCAAGTTCAATCTTTGCGGGGTGAAGATTTTCTGTTGCTGAAGTAGAGTTTTGACAGGCTTGAGAAGACAATGCATTCTATGGGAGAATTCACACTTGTTCGCCTGCCCAAACAGCCTTGATTTTAACTCCACTTTCTATCCATCTCTTTAGTCTATTCTCCACTTTTTGCTGTTAACAAAAAGGGGGAGAGGTTTTATGCAGATTTGATTTGATTGACTTTTTTTTTTTTCGACTTCATGGACTTTAACTTTTGTTTGGTGTGATTTTGATTGAGACTAGTTTGGACTAATGATGCTTGCAAACTTATGCTATTATTGATTACATTAAAGATAGTTGTGTTTACAGGACTATCACGTTTTCTATGGTTGCAAAAACACTACTATCTCTATCGTAATCTCTAATTTTCATCTATAAGAAATCTTGGTTTGCCTAAGTGTTGTCTTATAGGTCAAAGTGTCCAAATCTGTGGAAAAGTTTTGTTGGAGAAAACTTCCTTATTTGTTTTGAAGTTGACAAAACGTTTCCTTTCATCAAAGTTTGAAGACCGCTAGACTCAAGATTTAAAGTTTACCCTCATTGACAGTTTCTAGATTAATGAGGAAATCTTATTAAGATGTAAGTTTATCTTTCAGGATTTGATCCGTTTAGTTGAAGATTATCTCACGGCTGGAGAAAGCATCTAAAGATCTATTATTTGTATTGCAAATAATATGAATAATTCAGATCCATTAATTGGCAAAATAAACTTGAAAAGTTCTACTTATGGAAACCTAGATCCTGATTGTATGGGCAAATAGGATTGATGAGCTATCTTCATTTTCCTTAAGTAACTCGAGATCTCCCTAATTGATTCTTTCCAATGGTTAGATTGGAAGAACTCCTTTGGAAGGTGCCAACGGATATGAAGGCATGAAGGAGTACATAAGAAGGATGCTCTAGTTATTCGAAAGAGTGCGAGATAGAATAATTTCAAAGTCTGAAACTTTTAATTCTTCGCCAATTCGTTTGTTGAGCAAAAACTTGTACTTAAAGGAGGGATTAGATAACTGTGAAACCTTGAGGAAGTATAGCAGAGTCTCTACAATGTGGAATCAAGGACGTGTGATTGTAACAACTCTTTTGATTCATAGTGAAATCCAACCGATGGGCTGTCAGTACAGGAGAGTAGACATAGGCTTGATCTAAACCGAACCACTATAAATCATCGTGTTTTCAATTCTCTTTCCCTTATCTCTTTACTTAATTCATAGTCTTATATATATATCATTGTAGATATTCTATATCTTAAGTCTTCCGTTGTTATATAAATTGAATTAAGTTGCTGAGTTTTCTAAAATTTGTTTTTACACTTATTCACTCCCCTCTAGGTGTTCATACTAGCACTATCACTCCATAGTTTTTCTCAGTCGAGCACACTAGTCCCTCAAGTATGATGCTCAGGCCTCCGCCAAAAATCTTTTCTGTTTTGCCTCATTCTCCTCGCGCGGCAGCTGGTGATTCTAGAAGGCTCGCTCTGCTCTCGTCACTTGCCGTCGCTCACACAACCCCGCTCACGGACGCACGTGCGCGACTCCCACTGCGTCACTGTCGCGTCTCCTTTATTCTCTCCAAGCATACTGGCCTCTACTGAAATAGGGCTAGAGGAAAAGCTGGGCTAGGCATTTTTGTTTCTTTTTAGTTCTGACGGGCTTCTTTGAACAAAGAAAGAATAACGGACCAAGGAAAATGAGCTGTACGCATGGCCGAAAGAATTAGAAGAAAAAACATGGCCTGCCCACGTGGTATTGGCAGGCCCGAAATCTGCTAAAGGAAGATTGGGCTCTGAATTTGTTGCCATTTTTATTTCTTCCCCATTTTTCTATCTCTTTTTTTTGTATTTTTATATTTTTGCAAAAAAATGGATACAAAATTCGGATGTCGACATAGGCCATTTACGCAGGTCAAAGGTCTAACTTTATCAATTCATGGAACTTACAAGATGTTTCATGAGCTTTCAAACAGCTTATTCTTTACTCCCAACCTCTGGGTGTAAAAGTAAGTTGTAATCAACTCGTAGCAAAGAAATTCTTCACTTTAAATCCGACTTAAATGTAAGAACATCATAATAATAATAAGTCAATCAAAATAACAATGTAAAAAGCAAATCAAATTTGACTCTTGGTTAACTTGGGCTGGTGGTTGAGCGAAACTATTAGTGTTCTTCACTCAAAAATAAGTTTGCACAAGAAATTGATCAAATCGAGTGTTTTGGTCTACCAAGGGTCAAGACTAAATCGATAAAGCAAAAATAGGTTTGATCAACAAACCATCACGGATTTAGATGCGTGTCTTTCACCGAACGTCCACACCCTTGACAATGACATGCGCGCCCTTCATCTATAGGAGCACATCCTTGACTTTAAGGAGCGGCACCAGACCCTGAGGAGTGCATGCTTGACCCTCAAAGCGATGGTCCTCACCATCAATGCTGGGCTTGCCGGCTTCTTTGCAAACTCACATAGGAGAAAATTTTGAGAAATTATTTAAAAAGTTATAAACCTATTATAGTTATGTCAATTCAATCTAACATTTTATTTTCATTAATTGAGTCATAAACTTTTTAATAGTTTGCTAAATAGTCTTTCTGACCAAAATATGGTAAGAAATTATTAATATAAACGCCAACCATTTTAATTAGCACGGTCGATACTTGATTGACAAATTTCCAAGTTTTTATGTTAAATCTTTGAATTATTTATTTAATTATTTTCTTTTATTCTTTCCTCTTCTTTTTTTCCCCTAATGTGGATCACCGGCCACCGGGCAAAGGCCATGAAGCCCTCACTAGCTATTGGAGAGGGTTGCGATCCTCGCCCAGATTTAGCTTATTTGAAGGACGTGGAGTGGATTTTACCTTAGCAACACATTGATTGACTAGCCTTTATTAAGGAGAACACTGTACCCCAAGACAATTAAGAAATCCCTTAAATTACATTAAGACCGAGATCCTGCAATTGCGTTGATAAATCAAATTAAAAGTTGTAGAAGCCATTTGTAAGTCGTCTCTTGTCATCTTGATTGTTGGGGGGCTATTTCATTCTAGGTCTCTCGATTTTCTATCTATCTCCAATAATTTTTGAGAATTGTGTTTGCAAGCCTTAGACAATCACCATTTCATGTCCTATCAATGGCTCTCAAAATTTTTCACTGCAAATTATGAATCAGGGATTTTATATTTCAAAGGTTTGTCAGATTGATTTGTATTTTATCCTAGAGCTCAAAGAAGAGAAGGTGTCTAGTTTGGGGGACTTATCTAATTTGCTAATCTGTATTCTCTTGAGCATATATCTCGAGCATGTCATAGGAAACTCAATGAGGAAAAATACTTATCTGAATCCAGTCAAGTGAACCAATTACCTAACCATCATTGATTTTGAGGGCTAACATGTGGATCCATGTAGACGCATAAAATCAACGTAATGATGCACCTTGTTTGGGGATCAGGAAGAATCCAAAAGTTCAAGCTGCTCGAGAAAGATCATGGATAAAAAGAAACCATTGGACGTCCTAAACCCTATGTGCTTCCTCGATGAATAGTTCTCTGTTGCCACTCCTGCAAGTTTATAAACTTCAGAAGATCTGGTTTTTAAAATTAGATCCTTAGAAAGTGATGGTTTTATTAAAGTGATGGGCCTAAGTTGGCCCGTTCGCCCATGTTGGGCCTAAAAGCCCGGCCCACAAGATTAGGGCCCATGGATGGAGGGATATGATGAAGGTGCACATTTCTTTTTGGAGGGGACGTATATATGGGAGAAAAGAGAGGGAGGAATGCACCTTTTGGCATAACGTACGTTCCTCCTCCCTCTCTCCCTCCAAAAGAAAAATAGTAAGCAAAAAGGTGACGCCATCTTCCCTTGAAGGCCAATTGACGTCATCGGATCGAACGAGATCGGTTTTCTCTTCCTCATATCGGCATTGGTGTTTAATCTATGGCTAACAAGGTATCCTCGATTCCGTGGTGTGCTTTAGGATCGTCATGCATGTATTTTTCCCAGGCTCGTCTTTCGCACAAGTTTAGTGGTTCGATTTAGTGTCAAATCCGGTTTTTCAGAATCCGACAATCCCAACATTGGTATCAGAGCCAGGTTCTTGTTTCCCGATCATTTTCCATGTTTTTACCGACCCCTTTCATGTTTATGGATGATTTTTTTTATTAATTTTCGTGAAAATAATCGGCCGACACCGATTGAGGCGGGAAAATCCCAACACCCGAGCATTGTTTATCCATTTTTTCGAGTTTTTCTAACTCAAAATCAATTTCGATGGCGTTGGATAGAAGGTCTCATCGAGACAAGTGCGACGAGTGGCGAAACGCCACCAAAGGCCGCCGGATGCGTCCCACGCGTAGCTGGAACGAACCAGCGTCTTCGCCTCCTGCAACGCATGCGCCGATTCGCAGGGGAAGGCGCGTGCGTCTCACGCGCGTGCGTGATTGACGTGCGCACGTGCGATGCATGTGCACCTTCGCGGTCACTGGTGCGTGTGAGGCACGTGCCAACTCACGTCATCGTGACGTTAGCTGCACGTGTGTCGCACGTGCCGGTCCGTCCGTCCGACCCAGCCCAACTGGTTCAATCGGTCCAACCGGTCCATCCGGTCCAACTAGTCCAACCGGCCCGTCCGATCGGTCCGACGACCCGACCAGGCTGACTGTTGACCATTGACCGTTGACCATTGACCGTTGACTTTGACCATTAAAAAGAAAAAAAAAAAGAGGAAAAGAATGTGTTTCTTTTTCCATTTAAGTATATGTGAATTATATGTGATCCCTTATGTGTTCTACATTTGTTGCAGGAACAATGTCTCACCTTAGGTTGCACACACCTATTCGCGCAATTACCGATAAACAAAAGGAAAGGCTTTCTAAGTTGATAGCTGAGCTGACTGATCATCGATGGGAGAGTGGTGACTTAATTGACCACATTCTTGAAGTTAACAGGAAAATTCAAAAGGTCATATGGAATGGTCGTCCCTTGCCATAGTCTGAGATGGTGTGATTTTTCATGAACACTCTTCCACCAGAATGGCAAGGAGTGTTGAATCGCATATGGATATCAACAAAGCCGCTTCATATAGGAAAATTGTGATGGATTTTATAGATGAGTATTACTGGATTGTTATAAGGGAAAAGATGAAGAAATTGAACAAAAACTGATCTTTCCCAGTTTGTATATTGACTTGGTGTTAGATGTATTGGCTAGTCTTCGTTTAGTGTGCTTTGTGGACATCCTATGTAATGTTTACTACCTGATTGTTATTGATGTGGCAACTGATATGTTAGTTATATTGTGTAAAAACATTATTATTCTATTGGATGTCAAATATTATTTGCTTTCTGTTATTGTTGGTTGATGTCGGTAGTTTATAAAAGTTTTTGTAACTTCATAAAATTTAATTTTGCATAAGAAAATTATATTAATGATAATTTCAAGTTAAGATTTTTAAAGGATGATTGGAAACATAGTGACCTTTTGATTCTGAAACATTACTTGAAAATGTTCATTAATATGATGGGTCTGTACAAAATGGATGCATAAATGATAGGCATTAATAATTTATGCATATATGTCGATATGTTCAGATTGATGGCTTCAACCACAAAGAGCATAGTTGTTGAGTTGAACAAATGTGAAAAGCTCAATGGCGACAATTATGAAATCTGGCACATGAAAATCCAATATGTGCTAGAAGAGCAAGAGACACTATAAGCTCTTAACCTGACCATTGTAGAACCTGAAAAAGGAAACACTGCACAGCACAAGAGAGATAAGGAAGCATTTGTTGCATGAAAAAAAAAAAAAAAAACTATCTTGCTCGCATTACGTTGCTGAATAGCATGGAAAATGACGTCATGCGAGAGTTTAGGCGTTTTGAGTATGCCAAGGAAATGTGGGAAGCATTGGCAGTAAGATTTGGTCATATTTCGATGACCAGACTGAGGCAGCTCACTATTAGGCTTGACTTTTATAAGAAGCCTCATGGTTAGACCATGAAGCAACATCATAGAAAGATGTCAAACATGATTAATGAGCTGAAAGATGCTTGCCATGTCCTCATTAATGAGCAGCAAGTGCAAGTAGTGATTCGTTCATTGCCTTAGAGTTGGGAGCATATGAAGATGCACCTGACCCATAATGAAAATATCAAAACCTTTGAGGATGTTGTGCGTCATCTTGAGTTGGAAGAGGACTGCCTCTTGGCGGCTATGCCGGAAGCTGAAATCTATCATGCTGGTTCTAGCTCACATAAAGCTTCGGGCTCCAAGCACAAACGTCCTAACTAGTTTGATAAATGGAAATGCAAATAAGTAGGTCATTCAGGGATGAAACCTAAGCTTAACCAATATGAAAGAGGAAAGCGTCTTCGAATGAATAAACTTACAAGGGTGAAGTGTTACAATTGTGACAAGAAGGGTCACTATGCTCACGATTGTCATGAGTCAAAGAAGGTATACACCCCTTGTACTTTTCAGAACTTTGCTTTTGTGTCAAGTTATGTATTCTTAACTGAGTCTAATCCTTTGTGAACTGTAGATTCTGGAGCGACAGACCATGTAGCGAAAGGATAGAGAATCATTTGTGGAATTCCGACGAGTACCAACTGAAACTAAGTGGATCTATGTGGGAAACAACTCTAGAGCTGAAGTGAAAGGAATTGGCACCTGCCAACTGAACATGCGTGGTGGGTGCACTTTGTTCCTACATGATGTATTGTATGCTTCAGAGATTCGTCGGAATTTAGTGTCTGTTTTAATGTTGGTTAAATTAGGTTTTAATATTAACTTTCATAATAGAGGTGTGGATTTGTGTTTGGATACAAATTACTGTGGTTGTGATTATTTTCTGGATGGTTTCATTGTATTAGATATTGACTATCTTAATGTAAATGTTTGTTATTCCCTTCTCACATCTCCTAATTCATATGATAATGATGTGAATGTGTGGCACACTAGACTTGGTCATATTAGCCAACAATGTATGAATAGACTAGCCAAAAAGGGCTTGTTGGGCAACATTGAAAAGTTCGATTTGTCCATATGTAAGCATTGCCTAGTAGGGAAAATGACAAGAAAACCATTTGTAAAACGTAAAAGAGCTGAATTTCTTCTGCATTTAGTCCATTCTGACATCTGTGGTCTAATGAATGTGAGAGGAAGGCATGGAGCTATTTATTTCATCACTTTTATAGATGATTATACTCGATTCAGATATGTCTATTTGATTTCTCATAAATCTGAAGCATTAAGTTGTTTCAAAAGGTTTATGAATTTGGTAGAAAATCAATTATACAAGAAAATAAAAGTATTGAGATCCGATCGAGGTCGAGAATATTTATCTGATGAGTTTAAAAAATTATGTGATAAAAAAGGAATAAAAAGACAATTGTCTATTCCATATACTCCTCAACAAAATGGTGTTGCGGAGAGAAGAAACAGAACCCTACTAGAAATGGTTAGGTCCATGATGGTGCGAGCTAACTTACCTATCACTTTTTGGAGTGATGTGTTGTTAACTGCTGCCTATATACTTAACCAAGTGCCTTCCAAATCAGTTACTTCCACTCCATATGAGTTATGGACAGGTAGAAAACCGGATTTAAGTTTTCTTAAGCCATGGGGTTGTGCTGCCTATACTCATGAGTCCTCTCACAAATTTGGAAAATTGGGTCCCAGAGGAAACAAGAGTATTTTCATAAGATACTTTGAACACTCGAAAGGGTATGTGTTCATAGGTGAGCAGGAAAGTGGGAGTATAACTGAATTTGAATCACGGGATGTCACATTCTTAGAGGATTAATTTCCTAAGAAGGGCGAAGTAGGGAAAGATTACTCCATATTTGAAACATTGGATCAAGATAATGATATTAGTGGAGTTTGTCCAAGTGGAAGTAATATGAGAAGTGATTAATTGAATTCACCTCGATTCGCATTATTCTAGCAATAGTGGCTAGTATGGATCTTGAGTTACATAAAATGGATGTAAAGACTGCTTTCCTCAATGGAGAATTAGAGGAAGAAATATATATGGAACAACCTGCTAGTTTCATTAAAGAATGCCAAGAAGGAAAGGTATGTCAACTTTTGAAATCAATATACGGCCTTAAGCAATCATCGAGATAATGGTATATACGCTTTGATGATGCCATAATAGCATATGAATTTACAATGATAGATGATGATCATTGTGTATATATCAAAAGATCCAAAACTTAATTTGTGACCATATCATTATATGTTGATGATATACTAATTGCCGGAAGTAATATGGAGTTTGTTAATACTCTCAATAGTTGGTTGTCTTCCAACTTTGAGATGAAGGATATGAGTGAAGCTCCATACATTCTTGGAGTTAAGATTTCAAAAGATCGTTCGAAGAGATCGTTATCTCTTTCGCAAGAAAAATATATAAATAAGGTGCTAAGGACTCCACAAAAGAATGAACAAATGAAACATGTTCCTTATGCTAGTGCTGTTGGGAGCTTGATGTACGCTATGATGTGTACAAGACCTGACATATGTTTTGCAGTTGGAATGGTGAGTAGATACCAATCCAACCCAAGTCAAGCACATTGGAAGTTCGTTAAGAGAATACTAAGGTATCTGAAGGGAACTGCTGATTACAAGTTGAATTACCAAGGAAATGATTTGCGACTTGAAGCTATTCAGATGCTGATTGGGGAGGAGATTTAGATGAAAGAAAATCTACCTTTGGATTTGCTTTCTTACTGAATAATGGCACCATATCATGGAGTAGTAAGAAGCAAATGTGTATAGCCTTATCCACGATGGAAGCTGAGTTCGTGGCATTATCGCAGCGGTACAAGAAGAAGTTTGGCTTAAGAGATTTTTGGATCATTTAGGTATTATTGAGAAAGCTACAAATCCATTATTGGTTAACTGTGATAGCCAAGCAGCTATAACGTACACCAAAGATCCAAAATATCATAGCAAGACCAAACATATATACCAAGTATAACTTTGTCAAAGATATGATTGCATGAAATGATGTGAACTTACAGTACATATCTACGCATAGAATGGTAGCAGATCTTATGACAAAGCCAATACCTAGAGATGTGTTTTGTGGTCATGTAAAATCTCTAGGATTGCATAGAGTCTGATGTACTGGATTGTAATTTCCTTGAGTGGTTCACATTTATGAACTTCTATTTTTCATTATTAATGCCCATGAATCTTTGTTTGATATTTATGCATCTTAATGCTTAGTGCATTACTTTAAGTTGAGAAAGTATGTCGGACAGATATAAGATTGGCCCACTATTTACTATGTGATAAATAAAGATGAGACATTTTTTAAGCTTATTATCTAGGTGATAATCGAGAGCTCAAGCTTAAAATATATTTGTCGTCTTAACTGAGTGTTAAGATGAGTACATAATACTTACTATGTCCGAAAGTAAAATAATTAACATATTTTACTTTATCTGTCTATGATACCAAATGTGAGTTTTGATGAATTTTGTGAATAAGTAGATATGTGAATTCAAGTTAGACATTGGGTATGTCTGAACTATCATATGTACAGTATTGAAGGTGTGGACATACACTCCATGGGAAATGAGTTAATACCATAATACGTATTTCATACTACGTATACATGAGACGATTAATATGAGTGGCAAAAGTTTGATCTCAACTTTTATGCCATGTGAGACTCTTGAGGAAAAGAGTTCCTCAATTTGAGTGCCCTCATGACTTTTACTTATTCTCAAGATTTCTATTTAGTGTTTGTTATCTTAGGATGTTGCCAATGGTCATGAGTTGTTACGATCTAATGGGACATTTCTAGAAAAGCAAGCTGAACTAAAATTGAGAGTTTGAAGGAAAGAGGAAGATCAAATTTAGAGAATCACATTGTGGTTTTGTATTCACTGGTCGACCAATTATGACTGTCTTTGGGATAATCATAATTGTGATTACAATATATATCATTGTTTAAAAGAGATCAAGAGAAATATAAATGTGATTGATCGATCTAGGGTACTGCATACTAAATCTACTCAGAGTGTGATGCCCATTATGATCTGCTATATATTCCTAATAGATGTATAGTAACGATCTCTCAAAGTATGTTGGTCGAACAGATTATTCACCGGTATGAATGCTAAAAAGAGGTAAAGAAAACCATTTTTGGCCCACCATGTGCGAGTGGGAGATGATGGTTTTATTAAAGTGATGGGCCTAAGTTGTCCTGTTCGCCCATGTTGGGCCTAGAAGGCCGGCCCACAAAATTAGGGCCCATGGATGGAGGGATATGATGAAGGGGCACGTTTCTCTTTAGAGGGGACGTATATAAGGGAGAAAAGAGAGGGAGGAATGCACCTTTTGGCATAACGTACGTTCCTCCTCCCTCTCTCCCTCCAAAAGAAAAACAGTAAGCAAAAAAGTGACGACATCTTCCCTTCAAGGCCAATTGACGTCATCGAATCGAACGGGATCGGTTTTCTCTTCCTCATATCGATGTTGGTGTTTAATATGTGGCTAACAAGGTATGTTCGATTCCGTGGTGTGCTTTAGGATTAATGATGCATGTGTTTTTCCTGGGCTCGTCTTCCGCACAAGTTTAGTGGTTTGATTTAGTGTCGAATCCAGTTTTTGGGAATCCGACAATCCCAACACAAAGCATGTCACCACGTTAGACGGACCCATATGGGATTTGCTCAATATTTAATAATTAATGGTGCATGGATTTGGCGCATGACATTGATATGATATATATATTTTTTTTGGTAAAATACATTGATATGATATTTCGTACCATTAAATGTAAATAATTACATTTTTAGTCCATTTATATGAATTTTGGATTGTGTCGTATTGTGGGCATGAGGATATTGAGATAGTTCATAGACTTGACGATGAAGTGGACTTTTTCTATCTTTGAAATAACATCTAAGCAACCTTGAGGTTTTATAATTAATGTTTGAATATAATTTTTGATTTGGTTGAAAAATTCGAAAAGGCTTTGCTTACTAGGAGAGAGAGAGAGAGAGAGAGAGAGAGAGAGAGAGAGAGATTTTTGGGGCTGGCGATAGCCGATGAGAGAGGTTCAAATGAACTACATTCATGGTCAATTGTAAAGTTCTAGCTATTAGCAAAAGCAATCCTTCAGAAAATTGAAACTTGGGTGGATGAAATTAGCAAATTTGATGGAGTATTCGATTTTTTTTTACTCAATTTCTTGCTAAATTAGTGAATTGCGATGACGGGTTTGATTTTTTAAACCCAAGTTTATTGGATTATACTAATGTTTTTGTAGTCCACATGCCCTTTTAATGAATCATGAGTGTATGTAAGATTGGGCTCAAAGGAAGAGTCGAATTGTCGCATCAAGATTAAGGGTGAGCATGGTTTTCAGAATAGAATGTGGAATCTGGGAACCAAACCAGTAGGAACATATAGGTTCCAGGTTGTAATGTATGCTAGATAAGTTCTAAATTGCAAAAAATGAGGAACTTGTTTTAATTAGTAGGTTCAAAGTTCTTAGTTGGAGAAACCTAGAGCTTAGAACCTATAATCTAGAATCTAAAACAAGTTTTAATGTTTTTCTTGGCCTATGTTTTCACACGATCCTTCAATATTCCATACCATTCGATAGGAAGTACTAATATGAGCTTTCATTTTATGTTTGGGACTTCTATTTTATTAATATTCATATCTTTCGTATGTCTAAATATAAGTCATGGTTAGTAAATTAAAGTAGCAAGTGGTGATCATTAAATGTTTAAATTTATTGCAATCATTCAATTAATAATATAAGTAAAACCTAGGTAGATATTGGAATCAATCTTGGAACTCACAAGATAAGTCCCCAATTCTAGAGTACGTAAGGTAGGTTTCAGTTTTGAAAAATAAAAAAATCTATTTCCATAAGTAGGTTCTAGATTTCAGTGGAACCTGTGTGGAACCTAAACTACTCACTCCTAATCAAGATGACTAACATTACTAGAAATAGAAAAGGCACAAAAAAAGGGGAAAAAAAGATAATTTTTTAATCAACTACACATGTATGTAGAGTCGTGGACAACACATTCACTAATTTTTATCTTTTCTTTATTTTACTTGTTTTCTCTGTATCCCTGTTTTTCTGTGAAATCAAAGCTTGTTTTCAAAGTCCGAGAATTTGGGAAAATTTTTACTCTCATTGCATCGCTCCTCAAGAATATCAGTTTTTGTGAGTATGAAAATGCAAGTAATATCTTCAACCAGCATTCAAAGTATGGCTATTTAAGCATGTAAAAATCTCATTCATATACGGATTTGGCTGGCTATTTAATTGACTATTCAAAAGGTGTTGTGTTTTTTTTTTCTTTCACTCCCTTCAAAAAATTATAATGTGTTTATATGTATATATTTTATAATTTAAATCTTGTAAATGGCACACTTTAACATTTTCTTAATCCATAGTACCTGAAATTTTCACAATTTATAAATGTTGAAGCATACATTCACTTAAAAAAAAGATTTATACCTATGTGTCCAATTCTGTTATGTTCCTCTGTTTCTGTTCTGCTACGCTCACCTCTTCCTCTTTTTGAACTGGGCCGAGTGCTTTTTTCTTCGTCTTTTCTTTTTATTAGTAAAGGCTAATGCCATGAAAAGAAAAATGGGCTTAGAGTATCATGAGTTTCAAATGGGCCTCCACTGACATTAATGGGTGGACGAGCTGAATTCAAATCTGATGGGCTTAAGGGAATGGACTGATGGACTGACTCGGGCTAATAGGCTGTGCATTAGTGGGCTCACATAACCGAATTGGACTCTCCTTCTCTTTTTTTCATTTGTTTATTATATTTAGCATGTTTTATTTGGAATATGTTTACTAAAAATACTAAAACTTGTTAAAATTATTCAATCGAATCTTTCCATTAATTTTATTCAATTTGCTTAAGGGAAAATGTGGAAGTGGTGATGAGGTAGCTCTTTTAAAAAAAAAAAAAAATTATACAAACTTAATTTAAATTGAATTTTAAAAATAAGCTTAATTTAAAAGGGAAAAAGAGGGAGAGAGAGAGAGAGAAGTATGAGGGAGGGCTGCAAGCCCTGCCCTTGCCACCACCCCACCATCATCAAGAGGGGTCAACGAGGGTGGGGGTGACCTGGTGGGGGTCACATCACCCAAGTCTACACAAGGGTCGACGACCCTTGCCTATTGTTGGCAATGTAGGGCCCGTGGTTGGGGCTTGCCGACCCCCTTGAGTTACCCCCACCCTCGTCGCCCCTCTTGGCGATGGTGGGGGGGCAATAGCAAGGGCTTGTAGCCCTAATCACTTTTTTTCTTCCATATTTAATCTAAATGAAATTAGTATTAATGATTTTAGCCATATGAGAGAAAGTTAATATTAAAAAAATTCATGTCAAAGCATCTTCGTTAGCTAAATTGTACAAAGTTAATGAAATAACTCGATTGAATCAATTTGACAAAATTTATTACTTGATTATACTTTTTGCAAGTTTTAAGACTCAATTATATTTTCGTAACAAGTTTTAGTACTTCTAGTGATATATATATATATATATATATATATATATATATTTATTTATTTATTTATTTATTAAAATGTATGCTTAATATGTTGACTGAATCCTAGCAGGAGCTAAGAATTCGAAACGGAACCCTTGTCTAGACTCGTCCATGAATCGCATAAGCCGTAAAGACCGGACATAGGGCATCTGTCATGGACTATAAAGCCATACCATTTACTCTTTCCTCTAGTAATTCTCATCTTCCATAACCTAAATTACTTTCATTTTCAAATGACAATGATCATGAATACTGCAACATGTGTTCATTTTACGATTATATCATGTTGCATGCTAAGTATAATTACACTGACGTCCAAATTATGAAACAGGGTTTCCATAAATCAAAGGTTCATCAATGTTAAATTGTATTTTATATTAGAGCTCAAAGAAGAAAAGATGTCTAGTATGAGGGAATTATTTGATTCGCCATATATTCTATTGAGCATATATTTCATGAACATAGGAAACTTAGAGAGAAATTACTTATCAAGGTCCGATCTAGTGAACCAAGTAGGGATGAGCATGATTCAGGTGGACAGTTCTCACCTTAGATCAAGGAACTACCCACTAAGGGCTAGTTTTGAAAAATTAGAGTCGGGAACCGCCCATTGATTTCATGGATTTATTTGAAAACCAAGCCACTGTTCCGATCTAGTTCTCAAGTGGGTCCATAAAGCCAGTCCCACCAAGTTTCGCTAACAAAGAATTACACAATGGAATCACTTCATCAAAGACACACTTCATCAAAAACACTTCCAGTTAAAGCCAATAAACCAATAATATTAGTATGTTAGAAAGTGTGTAAGCGGGAGAGCATACTCACCAATTTTATTATGAGAATGCAAAAAGCAAACTGTTATTTAACATAAAAACTAGCAAGTAGTCTAGGGATTTAAGATTTTTCATTTTTTATATTAAAAATTAAATATCTATTATATATATATATATCATTGGTTCGGTCCGAGTGGATGGTTTGACATTCCATACCAAACCGATATCCAACGATTACAATAAGTTGGAACCGAGAATCGGACCGGTTCTCTCGGGAACCTTCAATTCTTGAGTGGTCCAGTCTGCTTCCAGGCAATTTGGGCAATTTAGGCGATTCCAGTTCCTTTGCACACTCCTAAAACCAAGTACTTAATCACTCCTAATTTTGAGACCAAACATGTGAATTTGCATAGAGCCACAAAACCAATGGTGGTGTTGCACTTATCTAGGGGATCAGGAGGAATCCAAAAGTCCAAACCGCGTTAAAAAGATCAAAGGATAGGAAGAAAGAATTGGAGTTCCCAAATCCGTGTGCTTTCTCGATCAAGAGTTCTCTTTTGTCAATACGGTAAGTTTTATACTTTTGATTTTTCTTTTCACTTTTGAAGTTCTGGTTATAAGAATTAGATGCTTACAATGTATGTCATAATGTTAGATGGACCTATATGGGGATTTGCTTAATAGTTAATAACATATAGTGCATGCATTTGGCACACACCATTGATATGAATTTTCATACCAATAATATAACAATTACATGTTTAGTCCATTTATATGAAATTTGGTCCGCATCTTACATGGTCACGAGATTATTGGGATAGTTCATAGACCTAACGATGAAGGGGGATCTTTTATCATTTAAAGAACATCTAAGGAACCTTTTTAATAATTAACATTTGGATAATGTTAAACACTGTTCATGAATTTCAGTTCTTGTAAGTATGGAAATGCAAGTGGTATCTTAGACCCGCATTGAAAGTATTGCTATCTAACCATCTAAGCAACATTTTTATAATTAATATTGGATAAAATTAAACGCTACTCATGAATTTCAGTTCTTGTAAGTATGAAATGCTAGTATCTTAGACCCACATTGAAAGTACTATTGTCTAACCACATAAAAATCATATTTTGATTTGGCCGACTGTTTTTGAAATTAATGTGATCACTTTATCCTGTGGAGGCACGGCCGTGAGATGTTTGGCTGTGAAATACTCTGCTGGGGCCTTCCACTCCTTTCTCTGTGTCTTCCTCTTGTGTGCTCTCAGAATAATGAATTGCCGATGGGGAATACCTGGATTTGTTGTGGGTGCGGCACGGAGAAAGGCTCGGTTGCCTTCTTTCTCGTGACTTTTTGTGTAGAGTCCGTAGCCTCCTTCTTGTCTTTTCCTTCGTATTGTGGCTGGGAAGAACTTCGCTTTGTCGAACTTGACTGTGAGTGGATGTCCGATCAAATTGTCAAACTGCACTCGCGAGAAAGGCTGCAAACATCGCCGCTTCATCACCCTTCAGTCTTCAAAAGGTACTCACGATCTCTCTCTTGGCTACCACTCACGATCTCTCTCCTCTATAAATTGTGGCCGTGAATTATGTGAAGTCCCACGACAAATCTAGATTAGCATTCAGAGTTCAGTTTGATGCAGCAAGGATGGCCAAATTTGTGGCACCCCCTGAATGGCTCCCAATCCGTTGGGGTCGCCACAGATCACTTGCTTTCTCTCAACCTTGTTGGAGAAAACTTCATTGCATATTTTGAAGCCGACAAAACGTTTCCATCAGTTTAGTCTAAAGACTTGTAGACTCTTTCACCAAAGTCTGAAGACTGCCGAACCACCAGACTCAAGATTTAAAGTTTATCCTCATTGATAGTTTCTAGACCGTCAGAGAAGACTTATCCAGAATTGAGTTTTCGTTAAGGATTTGATTCAATCGATTGAAGAAGATATCTTTGCTGGATATAGCATCTCGGAATCTATTATTCAAATTGAGATTGATTCAGGCATTTTGGATCCATTGATTGGTGGAGTATACTTGGAAGATACTCCTTATGGAAACCTAGATCCTGATTGTATGGGCAAACATGATTGGTGGGCTATCATTATATTCCTTAAATAACTCGAAATAGCTCCCTAATTGATTATGTCCAACGGGTAGATTGGAAGAACTTCTTTGGTAAGTGCCAACGGGTATGATGGCATGAAGGAGTATATAAGGAAGACGTTTTAGTTATTTGAGTGTGTGCACGATAGAGAATTCCAAAGTCTTAAGCTCCTTGTTCTTTGTCAATTCAATTGTTGAGTGAAAACTTGTACTCAAAAGAGAGTTTATACTTCTGTGACACCTTGAGGAAGTGTAGAAAAGTCTCTACACTGTGGAATCAAGGAAAGAGCTATACTGTAACAACTCTTTTGATTCTTGGTGAAATCCAGCCGGTGGGCTATCAGTGCGAAAGAGTGGATGTAGGCTTGGACTAAGCCAAACCACTATAAACGTTGTGTTCTTATTCTCTTCCCTAATCTCTCTTACTTTGATTGTAAGTCTATTTAATTATTAGAGTCTAATTTCATTTTCATAATCCATTGTTAAGCAGCATTGGTTTAAAAGCAAAATTATATACTTTACTTTGCAAAATTTGTTTTCGCACCTATTCGCCCCCTTTAGGTGCTCGTACTAACTTTCACAATTGGTATCAGACCCTGTGTACTCATTTAAAGTTGAAGTGTTTTTACTTCGGAGTTAACAATCCATGACTAGTATATTAGCTCCAAGTTTGGTTGAAGGGTAAAGCATTACTAGACCGCCTTATTTTGATTGAAAGAAATACGTTATATGTAAAAACAAGATGAAGGCATTCTTAAGATCAAAAGATCCCCTAGAATGTGACGTGGTAGACAGAGGAATCATTCCTAAAGCAGCAATAGTCTCAGAAAGAGGAAAGGAAGCTATTGAATCCAGTGAAATGACTCAAGAAGAGATAACCAAGAGACAAGCTCTTGATGCAAAAGTAATTTATTCCTTATATTGTGTATTATCTCATACTGAATATAACATAATATCTTCTTGTGAAACAGCTAAAGAAGTTTGGGATAGATTGCACATCACCTATGAAGGAACCAATCGAGTAAAAGAAACCAGAATCAATATTCTGCTCGGTTAATATAAAGCATTCAAAATGAAACCAGGAGAATCTATCACCAACATGTTTAGTCATTTTGCATAAATCATGAATGGTCTTGAGTATCAAGGTTAACCAATCTTTGGACCCATGAAGGTTAACAAGTTACTACGTGGATTTTCTTAAGATTGGAATCACATAAAAACCTCAATAAGGGAGACACAAAGAATCATGCCACTCTCTGTTGACGAATTGGTTGGCACTCTTCAGTCTTATGAAATGGAGCAAATCAACGTAGATGAAGATCCAAAATGTAAGAAAGCCATTACATTAAAATCTAATGATGATTCTGATGTCACGATTCTGAAGAAGATTAGAATGATGAAGAACTTAATCTCATGATAAGAAGGTTCAGAAAACTGAATAGAAAGGGAAAATGATTCAATCTGCAGAAATAAAGTTATCAAAAGCTACAAAATAAATCAGCTGAAGATGATGAATCCAACAAGGATATAATCAGCTTTGGATGCAAGAAAAATGAACACATCGACCCAACTGTCCCCTACTAAAGAGAAAAAAGGAAAAGCTGAAAAATATCGAAAATCACTTAAAGCAGAAACTTGAAGTAATACCGAATGTGATGAAAGTGATAATGATTATGCCAATATTTGTCTCATGACACAATTAGACTCAAATTCAGACTCTAAGACAGACTCATACTCAAATAGTGAAATCAAGGTAAGTAATTTAAAAAATTCCTGCTAAAGTCTCTAAATATATTGATGAATTGTGTCTTAGTTTCAAAACCTCTCTTAAGAGGATTTCCAAACTTAAAAGGGAAAATTCTACACTGAAGCAACAGGACATTGTTTGGAAAGAAAATGTCAAAAGTTTAGATAAAAGCGTTATTACTTTGAAAGAAAATGCATTTTTCAAAAATGATATCTCAAGTATTTCTAAAAGGCTTTTTATAGGATCTGAGTAATTGGAAAAGATTCTTTCAGCGCAAAGACCTTACTTCAACAAGTCGGGTTTGGGAATGATTGTTGAAACCATTCATCTAATTGATTTTCCTAAGGTAAATGAAAGAATTAAATAAAGACCTACTAAAAATTCTTACAAAAATCATTTCCAAAATGTTTTTGTAAAACTTATAGGCCACGGTGCTTTTAAATTTTCTAAGTGTAATAGCTCCGATCATTTTGAGAAAGAATGTCCTATGGTTTAGAAACATATTAAGAGGGCTTGGGCAAAGATCATATATTGCACTAACACCATTGGACCCAAGAAAGTATGGGTACCAAAGAAAATTTGAGTTTCTTTTTTAAATGCATGTCACAATCAAGAAAAATGTTAAATGGGTACTTGGATATTGAATGATCGAGACATATGATAGGAGACTCAAATTGTTTCATAAAGCTTGTGCAAGTTAATGATTGAAAAGTTTCTTTTGAAGGAAATAGTAAAGGCAAAATTGTGGGATACGAAACCGTAAATATTGGAAGTCTCACGATCAGCAATGTTTCCTTAGGGAATATAACTTGCTGAGTATTAGTCGGTTGTGCGACACAGGTTTCAAAATCAACTTTTAAGAAGGAATATATTTAGGAACCAGTATAGACTCCTCTCAGACTTTCACGAGGTAAAGACATGGGAATATCTACCTCATAGATATCAAACAAAATAAAACCCAATGTCTTATCTCAATTCAAGAGGAAGTGAACTTATGGCATGGAAAATTTGGGCATATCAACATGAAGCAAATAACTAAAATCTTATCAAAGAAGCTTATTTGTGGACTACCCAAACTGACATACCAAAAGTCTGATCTATACACACCATGCGTGTTGGGAAAACATGTAAGAAACTCATTCAAACCAATAAATCAAGTGTCTACTAATCATGTATTGCAGCTCTTACATATGGATCTCTTTGGACCAACTAGAACTTAGAGCATTAAAGGTAAGAAATATTGCATAGTAATTATGGATGATTATTCACGATCACTTGGGTATATTTCTTGGCAAGTAAGTCTGAAACCTTTTATTATTTTATAAAATTTGATATGAAAGTCCAAAATGAGAAATGGTATGTTATTTCAAGTATACGAACAGACCATGGAGGTAAATTTGAAAATCAAGACTTTGCTAAATTTTGTGATGAATCTGGCTTTCAGCATGTGTTCTCTCACCATACACTCCAAAGCAAAATGAAATTGTAGAAAGGAAGAATAGATCGCTGCAGGAAATGGCTAGAACTCTTTTAATTGAAAGTAACATTTCCTCTCGTTTTTGGGTTGAAGCAGTTTCTACAGCGTGCTATATTATCAATAGAGTCTTCTTAAGGCATATTATGGAGAAAACTCTCTATGAGTTATTCAAAGGAAAAAAAGCCAATTGTTTCCTATTTTCATGTTTTTGGATGCAATTGTTTTATATTAAAAAATGCAAATGATCGAGTTGGTAAGTTTGAAGAAAAATTAGACGAAGGCATCTTCCTTGGATATTTAACCACCAGCAAAGCCTACAGAGTATTCAAAAAAAAAAAAACTCAATCTATGGAGGAATCAATGGATGTCAAGTTTTAGACTCAACCTGAAAAATCGAACCTATTCCAGACTCTACAAAGTCTAAATCTCCGAAGTAGCTTAGACTTCAGAAGACTTGCAACAAATAATCTTTGAAGAATCAAATGAAGAAAAAGATCAACAGTCTGACAAATCGACCAGCAACTAGAACCATAACTGGAATGTGATATTAATGAAGGAATTCACACAAGATCCAAAAGGCGTGAAGAATCTAGTGCTGTGTTTCTTATTTATGAAATAGAACCCAAGAGCATAGAAGAAGTTTAATTTGATGAAAGTTGAATTGAAGTTATGCAAGAAGAACTCGAGTAATTCAGCATCAATGATGTTTGAGAATTGACTCATAAACCAAAAGGCAAATCTATCATTGGAGATAAATGGGTTTTTAGGAACAAGATAAACGAGAAAGGAAAAATAGTAAGGAACAAAGCAAGACTCGTGGCTAAAGGATATACGCAAGAAGAAGGGATAGACTATGATGAGATTTACGCACCAGTAGCAAGGTTAGAAACAATTAGATTGTTACTCGCTTTTTGCTTGTTATAAGAATTTCAGTTTATTCCAAATGGACGTCAAAAGTGTTTTCCAAAATGGATTTATCTAAGAAGAAATCTATGTGGAACAACCTCTGGTTTTGAAGACCCAAGCAAATCAGACTTTGTATTCAGACTAAAAAATGCACTTTGTATGGTTTAAAGTAAGCACCTCGAGCTTGGTATGACAGACTAAGTAAGTTTTTAATCCAAAATGGCTTTGTTAAAGGTAAATTAGATATTACACTGTTTATCAAAAAAGAAAGCAAAAACTTTTTACTTGTTGAAATTTATGTTGATGATATTATTTTTGGATCTCCTAGTGAATATTTGTGCAAGAAATTCTCTAAGTTTATGTAGGATGAATTTGAAATGAGCATGATGGGTGAACTAACCTTCTTTCTTGGGCTTCAAGTGAAACAATTGAAGGAGGAAACTTTTATTCACCAAGAAAAATATGCTAAAGAACTTGTCAAAAATTTTGGACTGGAGAATTGCAAAAAGAATGACATATCAATGTCAAGTTCCTTGAAGCTGGACAAAGATGAAGGAGGAAAGAAAGTTGACCAGAAACTATACAGGAGTATCATTGGTTCACTTCTTTATCTTACAGCTTCCAGACTTGACATTTTGTTTAGTGTTTGTATTTGTGCTAGATTTCAATCAAACCCTAAAGAATCTCATTTAAGTGCTGCAAAATGTATCATCAAACACATTACTTCAACCTCTAATTTAGGTATTTGGTATTCTAAAGAATGAGACTTTGCTCTTATTGGATATTCAAACGCAGACCTAACAGTTTGCAAAATTGATGAAAAGAGCACCTCGGGCACCTGTCAATTGCTTGGTAACAGGACAATATCTTGGCTTTCGAGGAAGCAAAGTACCATAGCCTTTTCTATAGCAAAAGTAGAGTATGTGGCTCTTGGAAGTTTCATGCACTAAGATCAAATGTGACAACACCAGCGCGATCAATCTCACCAAGAATCAATTCTTCAATCAAGAGCAAAGCCTATAGAGATTCGACATCATTTCATTAGAGATCATGTTCAAAATGGAGAAGTCTTGATTCAGTTTATTGATTCAAAGAATCAACTGCGGACATTTTTACAAAGCCTCTGAAGAAAAGTCAATTCAAGGTTATTCGTTCTAGACTAAACATCTTAAAATTTGAAGTTCGGACTCAGGACTAAAAAGTCTAAAGATATTCAGACTCGACGATCAAGATTCACGACTGTAAGTTATTTCTATTTTAGAATTTTATCTCTCGAATAAAATCTCAAAAACGTATGATTATCTATTAATCTGTAATTGATTGATGTTATGTTCCCCGGTTTACGTGATTATTGCAATTTTTCCTTTTTGAAAAAGAAGTTCTTTCTGAAATGACGGTTATCGGTGTTTTCAAAAGGCAGTTATTTTTTAAAAGGTATTTTTATTTTTCCTTTTACGTCGTTCCATATGCCTCGCTTCGACTGCTTTATATACTGTTGGTTTTTCTCGGTTCTACACACAAAACCCTAAGAATGCACAGATCTTCAACTTCTCTTTTCTTTTCTTGTTTAATCCTCGAAAGGTTTTCACCTTTCTTGTGAAACAAGCTTAGAATCTCTCAAAATCTGTGAAGAATGTCATCTCAAAGAAAGTCTTCAATGATCGCAAGCAGGAGACCACAACAAATGCGTGAGGGTCCTGCGCATTTTGACCTCACCGAGGAGGAAGAATCTTTTAGATAGCAGCAGAGCCCACAACATTCTCAACAACGTCCTTTTTCTCCATCTAGACCTCAAGATATTGAATATCTAGAAGAGGAAGAAATCATCAAAGATGCAAAACCCATATGAGCTCAAAAGCTCGCTTTTATTTTTAAGTTTTACTGTGCTTTGAAGAAGGGTGGTACTCCCTTGAACTATATTGATGAATTCTTGAAAGAGAAGGGATATTGACATGAAACTCACTTTTTACGCACAATGGAATGATTGGGAATTGCTCCTGCGGGGTCAGTAGAAGAAGCATTTGCAAATATCCAAAGCGATCCACGTGGTGGAAGGCTGAGTCAACCTGATGGGAATGATGATGATAAGATGTATACTCAAATTAACCCTAGAATGGGTGTTGTGGCGAAAATACGAAGCAAAAGGACAAATTTTTTTTCGCTCGGAGGAACACAAGCGACTGTACACTAAGTTGCTAAAGCATGGAGTGATCAACCCTAGATGTGTGGACTTTGATTTTCTCGATTCTCTAAATGTTAAGCTGTAAGAGAAATTCAATCTTCTTCAACTAGAATAGTTTTTTTCTGAAACGACAGAGGCTCATGCTGAACTCACTGCTTACTTCTATTCTAATCTAAGTTTCTTGCATGCGAATAGATTCTCGTTTAGTGTTCTAGATTAGGACTATGTAGTTGACATGGATACATTGGCTGATGTGATTGGGGTTGAAAGAGGGAAATTCCAACCAATCAGTGTGTCCATTGGACGTGCGACAGCAGCGCTTGTTAAGGATAGAATGGCGAAAGGAAGAATTTCATATTTGAGGATGAATGCCTCAAATATTTTGCTTCACAAGATAGTGATCAACTGTCTCAGACCCAAATTGACTTCGAAGACTAATGTTTCCAACTCAGAGGCAAAGCTGATGTATGCCATTAATGCTGACAAAAAGTTCTCTCTTTACACACTATCATGTTTCACATGTACAGAACAATGGTAAAAGACAAGGGCCAACTTCCTTATGCAGCACTTGTCACTAAGTTATTAAGACATTTGAACATTTAGCTTCCTAGAATTCTATGTGTTTGAACATGCGATCAAATGGTGGTAGGACTGAAAATGGTTTCCAAAATGCGTCTAAAGGAACTTAATAAGGCTTTGGAGAAATTTAAGGAGAAAACCCCTGTCAAGACTCACCCAGTCTTTTCGGCTGCAAAACGGAAAGGGAAGGAGCCCATGATTGCTCCATCCAGGAAAAGAAGAGAACTCATCTTGGAGGATGAAGAGGATGAGGATGATATCACAATTTTGACTCTTGCATTGAAAAACTTATGTCGTTCTGTTCCAAGGACAGAGAAGAGACAAGATCATGATAAAGAAGAGATCGAACAAAGGAGTGGAGAGAGAGAATTAATGGAAAAAGAAGCAAAGGAAGAAAGGATTGCAGAAGAAGAAGAGGGTAGAGGAGAACAAGAGGAAATAGAGCATAAAGAGTACTTCTGACCGCCTGAAGGCAATGAAATAAGGGGAGCTGCTGAGAAAAGAGGTACATCTTCAATTGCTACTACTAGTGAAGGAGTTAGTCGTTCACTTGTAGATCCAGAAGACATCTATGCCTCTCAATTCCCCGAGGAAGGTCATGAAGTTTCATCACTAAATCTGAGTGATCGTGCTGACTTGCCATCATCTGCCAATACACCTATTGATCGTGTTGAAGCCAGTACTCAAACTGATAATTCAGCAGGCTTTCGCAGGGTGCTTGATGTTCTTATGGAGATGGAGGCCAAATTTATGCTCTGGGATGCGAAGTTCAGAACTTGCAGAATGTATGTTAAGCCTCTTTAGTTTCTTTGCATGATCAAATTCATGCCCTTACTCTTCAAGTTCAAGCAAATGCTAAGGGTGAAGACGTGACTCAATTGAAGGAGGATTTGAAAAAGCTGGAATGGATTGTCCAGTCAATTGGAGATTTCTAGCTTGTTCGTGTTTCAAAGCAATCCTAATTTCATTCTCTTTTTCGTCTTTACCTTTTTAATGCTGACAAAAAGGGGGAGAGATGTTGTGTAGATTTGAGATTTGAGATTTAACTCTTGAATTTTTTATTAACTTTACTTTTGTTTGGTTTGGTTGTTTGGTTGTGACTTAATTTGGAATTGGACTGTTTGATCATTTGTTTATTTTAAGCACTGTTGGTTTTCATGGCAAAGATAGTTGTTTATTTACAAGACTAACTCATTTCCTATGGATGTAGATTTAGTGTTGTCTTTACTAAGCAAATTATCTTTTGTGAGATATTCATGTTTGCTTGAGTATTGTTTTATAGGTCAAAATTATCCAAATCTACAGGAAAGTTTTATCACCATCAAAAATGGGGAGATTGTTAGAAAAAACTTCCTTACGTATTTTGAAGTTGACAAAACTTTTCCATCAATCTAGTCTAAAAACTTGTAGACTCTTTCACTAAAGTCTAAAGATCGCCGAACCACCGGACTAAGATTTAAAGTTTATCCTCATCGACGCAGTTTCTAGACCGTCGAAGAAGATTTATCTAGAACTGAGTATTTCGTTAAGGATTTGATTCTATCGACTGAAGAAGATCTCTTGGCTGGATATAGCATCTTATAATCCATTATTCAAATTGAGATTGATTCAGGCATTTTGGATCCGTTGATTGGTGAAGTATACTTGGAAGGTACTACTTATGAAAACCTAGATCTTGATTGTATGGGCAAGCAAGATTGGTGGGCTATCATCATATTCCTTAAATAACTCGAAATCTCTTTAATTGATTCTATCCAACAAGTAGATTGGAAGAACTCCTTTGGTAAGTGCCAACGAGTATGATGGCATGAATGAGTATATAAGAAAGACGTTCCAGTTATTTGAGTGTGTGTGCGATAGAGAAATTTCAAACTCTAAAGCTCCTTATTCTTTGTCAATTCAATTGTTGAGCGAAAACTTGTACTCAAAAGAGAGTTTATACTTCTGTGAGACCTTGAGGAAGTGTAGCAGAGTCTCTACACTGTGGAATCAAGGAAAGAGCTATATTGTAACAACTCTTTTGATTCTTAGTGAAATCCAGCCAGTGGGCTGTCAGTGCGGAAGAGTGGACTTTGGCTTGGACTAAGCCGAACCACTATAAACCTTGTGTTCTTATTCTCTTTCCTAATCTCTCTTACTTTGATCGTAACTCTATTTGATTATTAGAGTCTAATATATTGTTAAGCAGCATTGGTTTAAAAGCAAAATTATATGCTTTACTTTGCAAAATTTGTTTTCGCACCTATTCAGCCCCTCTAGATGCTTGTAGTAGCTTTCACAAACTTGAAGGTCTATTACTCTGATACCATGATATTTTCAGGAAGTCCATGAGTTTTGGGGGTTTATAATTCTTACATTGGTCCCTATGCAGAAATATAGCGGAAGCATATCTAACATCTCCCTATCCCATATTAAAAAATGATGCACACTAACTAGACATTTTATAGGTAAAAGCCAGACGCTTTTATTTACATAATCCGATGGACACCATTAAGTCGGTACACCAAAAATGCCATGGTTTTCTATACCTGGCTACCTAACAAAAGATACCCGACTTTCTTTTTCCCAACAGCCATATACATAAGTCCATCAGTCTATGTTGGCATCCAAAAATGCTACCTTTGCTAACCGTCGCTCATGGTCAAACCCACTCGTCCAGTCCATCAGCTGGTGGCGGTGGTAGCAGCCCCGGTGATGTGGACATCGAGCCATATCGAGGAGGAGGTGCTAAGGACCCATTATCTATTCCTACTGGTTCAATCACTTGAGCGCGGGCCAAGCAATTTAGGCAAGCTGTTGGTGTCATGGTTCGTGATCTTTGGCGTGGAGATGACCTTGGATCAAATCTTGAAGAATCTTGGAAATCTTAGCGCAATTTAATTATCTGGTCACCAAATATTTGACCAATTCAAATAGGAATATTCTTCTTGTTTAGGAATATTCTAGACTAGGAATATATATAAGATTGACTGAATTTCTTTGGGGGACAGAGATATATTTTATTTTAAGGACACGAATTGAGAGGTTTTCTTCTACTACTCTTTTGAGGACTTGACCTTATCAAGATTCTCTTTGGCGATCGATTTGACTTATCGAGCAAGATAGCAAATTCTTTTGCTCGTGGCGTCTATAATGTTCATTGGTTGACACGCGTTCGTCAACACGACACGTTCATACCGAGGTTGCCAATCACAGGTTTGATTGGAGGTCGAGGTGTCGCATCCCAAAATTCTATGACAAGCCATAAGGTGTGTTAAAGTCTCTAATTAGGTGATAAAATTTCCCATGGCTTATGCTTTAGCCATTAGTCTTTTAATTAGATGATTTGTGCATATGATTGTGAGAATTTAAATATGATAAATTAATAATCTATGCTTGGCCATATGTTTTATAAATTGAATTTCAATAAACAAAATGTCACAAGACTTTGGCCATATTGGAAATGAAAATTTAAAAATATTTATAGAAGAATTTCATAAAATAAAATAAAAAAAGAGGAAAAGGTCAATTTTTAGGTTGGTCCTTAGGCCCATTGGCCTCAGATTTTAATGAACCAAGCTAGCCAGCCCAATAGAAGCCCAAGAGGAAGTGTCGACCAACCCAAGCCCAACTCCAAGGCCCATGATGCATGCAATAGGACAAGTGGCACAAAGGAGAAAGCCATGCATTGGCCATGGTTAAGGCAAGTAATGATTGATAATCATGAGGATTAGGGGGGTATAAGAAGGGAAGAGAGAGAGAGAGGGTGGCCGGATTCCATTCGGCCAAGAGAGAGGGTGAGAGAGAGAGAGAGAGAGAAAAATTTCGAGAGAGAGAGAGAGAGGAGAGCGGCCGAGAGAGAGAAGAGGAGGAACGGCCGTCCGTCCGCCGTGTTCGCCGCCCTACGCCATCGACCGACCGGTCTAGAGGCAAGTGGGAGACCTCTATCTTCTCTTCCATGCTTGTATGTTTTTTTCATGTCGAATTCTTGAGTGTTAGATGAGAAAAACCGAAGCATGGATGAGTTGTGTGTGAATGGTATTGCTGTTCATGTTCGGACCGTGTGAGTCAGAAAATTGTTTGAGCTTGCATGTGTGTTTGGAGTCTGATTTTGGCTTTGATTTCTTCATGAAAGTTGTAGCACACCTCTTGTGCTAAAACATACTAAAATTTCCTGGAAAATGATGGATATTTGGGGGTTAAAGTCTCATCTTACGGAGACCTCAGATCTGGAGATTTGTGATTGCATGTTGATTTGTGTTGAGAATCTCACTTCAATTTCTTCATGAAAGTTGTAGGAGACATCTTAAAATAAAACATACTCAAATTTGAAGTGAAATGAACAAGTATATCCTAGTAAATCGACTAGATCTTGAAGACGGTAATTCTGGAGGTGTATTTTAGGACACCCGAGTCTTCATGGATCTAAATGATGACTATACTTTGATTATTTGACTTAGATCTCTGCATGAAACCTGTAAAGGATACCTTGATGTATAACATATCTCAATTTCACAGAAAACGAAAGAGAATAGGTAGGTGAAATCTAAATATTTCGGAGGTGTGTACACTGGACGATGCGGTAATGGATCTAGAAGCTTCGTGAGACTGTATAAAAGAATATAAAAAAGAATCTGGCTTGGAGTTCTGCATGAAAGTTGTACGAAAATGTCTTGACTATAATCCAATAAAATTTCATAATTTGTGGAGGCCATATGGATATTTTAATTGAATTTCTTCGGAAACCGTGCATTCTGGTTTCATCCGGAAATTGTGTGAAATGCTATTTGGCCATGTATTTTGTATGAAACAATCATCCTATTGGTTTGTTTAATAATTGCATGAATTTTTATAATTTTGGGAATTTCTAGATATAAACAAATAATAATAAATAAATAAAATAAATAGATTATTTTATTGACCATAAATTCCATTTAATTTATTTATGTGGCATGTGTGATAAATTCTTGGTATATATGTGACATTTGATTGAGATGCATGTGTGAATTCTATGCCAAGTATGACTCGTGTGATGTCACGCCATATGCCATGTAAAATTGAGATTAAAATAATGGTAAATATGGATGATGGTAAATGAGGAGATAGTTGTGGTGGAGGATGAGGGCCAAAATGTATAGAGATACATTGCCGTATTTCCCTAGGAGATTCAGGATGCCCGGAATGTGGGGGGTCGGAAGCCCTGTCAGAGGTTTTTGCCCGAAGGGAATGCCTCGCGATGCCAGGATTTGGGGTGCGGGATGCCCAGCTAGGGAGTGTAAATGCCAGAAGCCCTGTCGGAGGTCTTTGCGTGAAGGGAATGCCTCATGATGCCAGTTGGGATGCGAGATGCTTGGAATGTGGGGGGCCGGATGCCCGGTGACCTGGGAGGGTGATTGCCGGAAGCCTTGGAGGTCTTTGCCCGAGGGGATGATGAAATTGATGATTTGAGAAATGGGTGATGTGGTGATCAAATTTAAAGATAAAGATGAAAATTAACTCATTGCATGATATGCATGATGATGATGATGATATGTGATGTGATATGATGATCACCCATAGTATGATATGCATGATGATGATGAGGATATGTGATGTGATATGATGATCACCCACAGTATGATATGCATGATGATATGCATGATGATGATGAGGATATGTGATGTGATATGATGATCACCCATGGTATGATATGCATGATGATGATGATGATATGTGATGTGGTATGATGATCACCCATGGTATGATATGTATGATGATATGCATGATGATGATGATGATATGTGATGTGATATGGTGATCACCCATGGTATGATATGCATGATGATAGTGATGATGATGATATGTGGTTAGACATGAACGATACGACGGTGCCATGTTGATGATGACATGTGTAATGTGATGATGTCATGATGAGGATGACATGTATGATATAATGATGCCATGATGATGATTATGATGATGACATATGATGATATTATATACATGATGATAAGGCATGATGATGCATGATAGTATTTCACATGGCTTCAAGGTAAGTAACGCCTGCAATGCATGTATGATTTGTATGATGCATTGACTTGTTATTGGATTCCTTATCTGCTAAGTGGTTGTACTCACCCCTTTTGGGGATAAACATTTCAGATTAGCAGTATGCCACTTCCTGCCGTCGCGCGGGGTACATTTTATGGGATACCGTCTGATGTTGAGGTAGAGTGTGAGGAGTTCGGTTGTCATTCTATGCTTGAACTCACCTACATACGCGTGCGCTATTTTGTCTCTTATGACATAGGCCCGGCTGGGGGCCCAGTTGTTCAAGAGTTTGTCTCTGTCAATGTTTGCCGCAATGGGGTGATGAGAGGGATGCTGCCACCGCTTGACGCATCGAACTGGGTGTGAGGCTCGAGCGCGACGAGTAGGGGCTGTTTTTGGGGGTTAGCTAGCTTACACTTATGGTGGGAGATTGTACATATGCGTTGTAGAGGGTCGAGGGTTCTTTTTTGAGGTTTTAGGCTAGACATGGCAGAGTCCTAGCTTTTCCTTGTTATGTATCGACCCGAAAAGAAGTCACATCTTAAAAGTATATGTAAATAAAGTGTCGTAGCTTGTTTATGAAATCCTGGTGATTAGTGGTGTGTATTGGTATCATGGATTGGTGGGGGGATAGATGGTGATGCTTTATTTAGCTTCCGCTAATGTGCCGCGCTGGGACTGCTTTAAAAAAAATGCCTGAAATTAACGACGTTTCTTCTAAGTATAAGATGAAAGGGTAGTAAGGTGTAACATTGGTGCCTGTGGTGACCGCCGAAGGGTTCGGGGTGCTACAACGCCCTTTTTGGTATCAGAGCGAATGGTTATAGGTGAAGTGATAAGGAGCCTCACTTGGAAATTAAGGAACATGATGACAATGCACACCATAGGATGTAAAACGGAATAATTGAATAATGGGTGATGAGTATTCACTTGTAGATCCCTAGTAGTTCATTTTGAGTTGCCTTTAGGTACCATTAACATGTATATGTTACTTATGTAGTAGTAGCAGCTGCATTGAACGGAGGTAGTGAGTCTTAGATTATTCCTGAGGCAATGCTTAGAAATTTCTGGAAAGTCATGGTGCGAGCTGGAAGTGCTCATCTATCAAGGGCTGAAGCCTCTGCTGCAAGGGCTGAACCCTGAATGGAAGACATCCTGCAGGCATTAGCCAATATCGGAGATTTGATGGAAAGGCAGGCGCAGCAACAGCCCAGAGCAGAACGTCGTACTCAATGACTAGTGGAGCAGTTTCTAAAGCTGAAGCCACTTAAGTTCAATGGAATGGGAAGTCTTGAGGAGGCGGAGCAATGGATTGATGGAATGGAACGAATTTTCCAGTTGTTGGACTACACCGATGCTGAGAAAATAGTTTTAAAAGAGTACCTATTGGAGGGAAATGCGAAGTTTTGGTGGAGAGCTTCGAAGGACATAATCTTTCCACCAGGTACTAATGTTAACTGGGAGGAGTTTGTGAGAGCTTTCAATAGGAAACATTTCTCTGATTGTGTTAAGGATAGGAAGATTTTTTGAATTTGTTCAGCTAGAACAAAAGGGGTTGACAGTAGATCAGTATGAGGCTAGATTTTCTGAATTGTCTAGATATGCTCCTAGATTGATTGAGGATTAGGAGGAGAAGGCTAAGAGATTCTTGGAAGGGCTGAGGACTGACATTAGGAAGCAACTGGTGCCTTTGAACATAAGGGATTATAATGAGATTTATGAAAGGTCGCAGTTAGTGGAGCAGGAGCTGTTAAGGGAACGGTCGGAGTTTAAGAAACCGTTAAATTTTAATGATGTGAGAAAGGGTAAGAGACCTTAATTTGGTCAAGGTCAGACCTGGAATGTGAAGAAGAAGAGTAACTTTGGAAAATTTGGGGGAGCAAGGAGTGGTTTGAATATAGGGAAAGCACCCTATTAGCCTGGTATTTGTTAGAAGTGTAATGAACGCCATGGCCCAGGACCTTGCACGGGACAACAAAAATGTTTTGGTTGTGGACAAGTGGGTCATCTTAGGAGAAATTGCCCACAAGAGAGGTCGCAAGTGAGTGTTGGCTCAGTGCGACAGGGATATCAAAGTGCTGTTAGATCAAACCCACATGAAAATCCTCAGAGACCACCTGCACAAGGAAGGGTGTATGCAATCACCCAGGAGGAAGCGGAAGCTTCCAAAAATGTTATCTCAAGTACGATTCATATTAATGGTGAAAAGGCATATGCATTGTTTGATACGGGTGAAACGCATTCGTTTGTGTCTGAAAGATATAGACGTTTGAATAAGATAGAAGTTATGCCTCTTGAGACGCCTCTTTGTGTTTCCACACCTTTAAAGGATATGGTATTATCTACGCTGGTGTATGGAAATTGTAAGATATTAATGGGAGGAAAGGACATGGAAATAGACTTGGTTGTAATGGCTATGTATGAATTTGACGTTATTATAGGAATGGGCTGGCTTCATAAGTATCGGGCTAGAATGGCTTGTTATAGAAGAGTGGTTTAATTCGTTTTACCTTATCATTCTAGTTGTGAATTTTTAGGAGGTCAGACCCATTTTCCTGTAGCACTTATTTTGGCAATAGAAGCTTGTAAGTTACTTGACAAAGGATGTCAAGGGTACCTAGCCATAGTTAGAGATTATGCAAGGGAGGAGCCTAAACTTGAGGAAGTCCACGTAGTTAACGAATTTCAAGATGTATTTCCTGAGGAATTGCCTGGATTGCCGCCAGAGCGGGAGATTGAATTTGAAATTGAATTAATGCTTGGAACAGGACCAATATCAAAAGCCCCATATAGGATGGCCTTAGTCGAATTGAAGGAATTGAAAGTGCAATTACAAGAGTTGCTTGACAAATGATTCATTAGATCAAGTGCTTCACCTTGGGGTGCACCGGTCTTGTTTGTGAAAAAGAAGGATGGATCGATGCGCTTGTGTATTGACTATAGGCAGTTGAATCAGGTGACCATTAAGAATAAGTACCCTTTGCCTAGAATTGATGACTTGTTTGACCAACTCCAGGGAAGTTCGGTCTTCTCTAAGATTGACTTGAGGTTGGGATACCATCACTTAAGAATAAAGAAGGAGGACATTCCTAAGACCGCGTTCAGGACTCGTTATGGACATTATGAGTTCCTTGTTATGCCATTTGGATTGACTAACGCACCAGCCGCATTTATGGATTTGATGAATAGAATATTTCAGCCTTATTTAGACCAGTTTGTGATTGTTTTTATTGATGATATTTTGGTATATTCAAAAGGGCCTAAAGAGCATGAGCAACATTTAAGAATAATTTTGCAGACCCTGAGAGAGCGTAAGTTGTATGCTAAGTTTAGTAAATGTGAGTTATGGTTGGACCGGATAATATTTCTAGGGCATGTGGTGTCAGGAAAAGGAATTGCAGTAGACCCAGCAAAAGTTGATATGGTAGTAAATTGGCCGAGACCAACGACACCCACTGAAATACGAAGTTTCCTAGGACTGGCTGGTTATTATAGAAGGTTCATTGAAGGATTTTCACGACTGGCAGGACCTTTAACTAAATTGACCCGAAAGAATGTGAAATTTGAATGGAATGGGGAATGTGAAAGGAGTTTCCAGGAGCTCAAAAGGAACTTG
This sequence comes from Eucalyptus lansdowneana, assembly GCA_017140395.1. Lineage (NCBI taxonomy): Eukaryota > Viridiplantae > Streptophyta > Magnoliopsida > Myrtales > Myrtaceae > Eucalyptus > Eucalyptus lansdowneana. Next base: position 5,400,453 of record CM029489.1, on the reverse strand, counting down.
ACTTCAGCTCCAATTCTGACTATACCTACTGGACCTGACGGTTTTACAGTGTATAGTGATGCATCTCACAAAGGACTAGGATGTGTGTTGATGCAACATGGCAATGTTGTAGTCTATGCATCTAGACAATTGAAACCCCATGAGCTGAATTATCCGACGCATGATTTAGAGCTAGCAGCTATAGTGTTTGCCCTAAAGATATGGAGACACTATTTCTATGGGGAGAAGTTTGAGATTTATACGGATCATAAAAGTTTGAAGTATCTGTTCTCACAAAAGGAATTGAACATGAGACAAAGGAGATGGATGGAGTTGTTGAAGGATTATGACTGTGAGATAAGATATCATCCAGGGAAAGCGAATAGAGTAGCGGATGCTCTTAGTCGTAAGTCGGCCATTTCCATGGCTAGTTTGAGAATGGAAAAATGGGAATTGCTAGAATCTGTAGCAAACTCCGAATTCAAGTTGGAAATGGATTGTCTTACTGGCATGCTTAGTGCATTAAGGATTGAGCCGGAGATTATCCAAAAAATTAAAATCCCGCAAGAATCGACCTAGAGATTTTGAAAGTGAAAGATCTTTGTATCTTTAGGGAAAAGATCGAATTTCAAGTCTCGATGATGGAATAGTAAGATGTCAAGGACGACTTTGTGTTCGACAATGAGGAATTGAGGAAGGAAATTCTGTCGGAGGCACATAAGAGTAATTATAGTATCCACCCAGGTAATACAAAGATGTACAGGAATTTACGTCAGCAATTTTGGTGGAATGGTATGAAGGTAGATACGGCTAAGCACGTTTCTCAATGTTTGACGTGCCAGCAAGTAAAAGCGGAACATCGTAAACCCGCAGGACTTTTGAGACCATTAGACATTTCCAAATGGAAATGGGAACATATAACGATGGACTTTGTGCAAGGATTGCCAAGAACGTCGAGTAGTCATGACTCAATTTGGGTTATAGTGGATCGTTTGACTAAATCAGCACATTTCTTAGCCATTCGCATGGACTACCCAATGGATAAGTATACGGACATATATGTAAGACAAGTGGTAAGCTTACATGGTGTTCCAGTGACTATTACTTTAGATCGGGATTCGAGGTTTACATCAAATTTTTGGAGGAGTCTTCAAATTGCATTAGGGACTAAGCTTCAATTTAGTATTGCTTTTCATCCCCAGACCGATGGACAAGCAGAAAGAGTAATCCAGATAGTGGAGGATATGTTAAGGGCTTGTGTAATTGATTTCAAAGGAAATTGGGATGAAAGATTGCATTTAGTAGAGTTTGCCTATAACAATAGTTTTCAGAAAAGTATAGGCATGGCTCCCTATGAAGCATTATATGGAAGGAGATGTAGGACCCCTGTCTGTTGGAGTGAGGTAGGTGAAAGGAAGTTGACAGGACCTGAACTGGTACAAGTTACCACTGAAGCTGTTGAAATTATCAGAGAAAGACTTAGAACTGCTCAGAGTAGACAGAAGGACTACGCAGATGGGCGTAGAAGGCCTTTGGAATTTATTGTAGGAGACCATGTATTCCTTAAGGTATCTCCAATGAAAGGAATATCTCGATCTGGGATGAAGGGTAAGTTAAGCCCTAGATTTGTTGGACCTTTTGAAATACTTGAGAAGATAGGAGATGTGGCTTATCGGTTAGCATTACCTCCTAAATTAGAAAATCTGCACGATGTGTTTCATGTATTGATGTTGAGGAAGCACCAGCCAGATCCTGGTCACATACTCAATCATGAAGCCATCAAAGTGGATGAGAAAATAAGGTACATTGAAGAGCCTGTGCAAATATTGGATCGAAATGAGCAAATTCTTAGGACTCAGAAAATCCCATTAGTTAAGGTATTATGGCGACATCATGATATGGAGGAAGTCACATGGGAAAGTGAGGATCAGATAAGGAAAAGTACCCCTATTTGTTTCAAGAAGGCGCGAGTGGTGTTTGAATTTCGAGGACGAAATTCTCTAAGGAGGGAGAGTTGTGGCATCCCAAAATTCTATGACAAACCATAACGTGTATTAAAGTCTCTAATTATGTGATAAAATTTCCCATGGCTTATGCTTTAGCCATTAGTCTTTTAATTAGATGATTTGTGCATATGATTGTAAGAATTTAAATATGATAAATTAATAATCTATGCTTGGCCATATGTTTTATAAATTGAATTTCAATAAACAAAATGTCACAAGACTTTGGCCATATTGGAAATTAAAATTTAAAATAGAAGAATTTAAAAAAAAGAAGAAGAAGAGGAAAATGTCAATTTTTAGGTTGGGCCTTAGGCCCATTGGCCTAAGCTTTTAATCGACCAAGCTAGCCGGCCCAATAGAAGCCCAAGAGGAAGTGTCAACCAGCCCAAGCCCAACTCCAAGACCCATGATGCATGCAATAGGACAAGTGGCACAAAGGAGAAAGCCATGCATTGGGCATGGTTAAGGGAAGTAATGATTGATAATCATGAGGATTAGGGGGGTATAACAAGGGAAGAGAGAGAGACGGTGGCCGGATTCCATTCGGCCAAGAAAGAGGGTGAGACAGAGAGAGAAATTTCGAGAGAGAGAGGAGAGCGGCCGAGAGAGAGAGGAGGAGGAACTGCCGTCCGTCCACCGTGTACGCCACCCTACGCCATCGACCGACCATTCTAGAGGCAAGTGAGAGTCCTCTCGCTTCTCTTGCATGCTTGTATATTGTTTTCATGACGAATTCTTGAGTGTTAGATGAGAAAAACCGAAGCATGGATGAGTTGTGTGTGAATGGTATGGCTGTTCGTGTTCGGACCATGTGAGTCAGAAAATGTTTTGAGCTTGCATGTGTGTTTGGAGTCCGATTTTGGCTTTGATTTCTTCATGAAAGTTGTATCTAACATCTTTTACTAAAACATACTAAAATTTCGTAGAAAATTATGGATATTTGAGGGGTTAAAATCTCATCTTATGGAGACCTCAGATCTGGAGAGTTTTTACTGACTTTTGTGGGATTTGCGACTGCATGTTGGTTTGTGTTGAGAATCTCACTTCGATTTCTTCATGAAAGTTGTAGGAGACATCTTAAAATAAAATATACTCAAATTTGAAGTGAAACGAACAAGTATATCCTAGTAAATCAACTAGATCTTGAAGACAGTAATTCTGGAGGTGTATTTTAGGACACCCGAGTCTTCACGGATCTAAATGATGACTATACTTTGGTTATTTGACTTAGATCTCTGAATGAAACTTGTAAAGGATACCTTGATGTATAACATATCTCAATTTGAGAGAAAAATAAAGAGAATAGGTAGGTGAAATATCAATATTTTAGAGGTGTGTACACTAGACGATGTGGTAATGGATCCAGAAGCTTCGTGAGACTGTACAAAAGAATCTAAATAGAATCTGGTTTGGAGTTATGCATGAAAGTTGTATGAAAATGTCTTGGCTATAATCCAGTAAAATTTCATAATTTTTTGAGGCTATAAGGATATTTTAATTGAATTTCTTCGGAAACCATGCATTCTGGTTTCATCCGAAAATTATATGATGTTTTGTGAAAATTGGGAAATTGTGTGAAATGCTATTTGGCCATGTATTTTGTATGAAATTATCATCCTATTGGTTTTTTTTTAATAATTTCTTGAATTTTTATAATTTTGGGAATTTATAAATATAAAAAATAATAAATAAAAAAAATAAAATAGATTATTTTATTGGCAATAGATTCCATTTTATTTATTTATGTGGCATGTGTGATAAAGTCTTGGTATATATGTGACATTGGATTGAGATGCATGTGTGAATTATATGCCAAGTATAACTTGTGTGATGTCATGCCATATGGCATGTAATATTGAGATTGAAAAAATGGTAAATATGGATGATGGTAAATGAGGAGATAGTTGTGATGGAGGATTTGGCCAGAATGTATAGAGATACATTGCCGTACTTCCTTGGGAGATTCAGGATGCCCAGAATGTGGGGGGCCGGAACCCCTATCGGAGGTCTTTGCCCGAAGGGAATGCCTCGCGATGCCAGGATTTGGGGTGCGGGATGCCTAGCCAGGGAGTGTAAATGCCAGAAGCCCTGTCGGAGGTCTTTGCCTGAAGGGAATGCCTCGTGTCGCGACCAATTTTTCGAGTTTGAACCACCTAGGGTTTTGGCTAATGGATTATTAAGCCTAGACTTAACTCAGGCTCTCCCAAGCCCATACCAATTCGCGACTTAGGTTCAAGTTTTTTAACATGCAAATGGATTTTATCTAGGAGTCGCCACTAATCTTTTTTTGGTGGGTCGATTAGAAACCCAAGTAAAGTAACGTGAGTTTTACTTTACTTCTACGAACCAGAGATTATGAATTCGAGGACTTGGTTACGCTAGACTTTTCTAACGCCCTTTCGGTACCTTTCTCTTTTATTTCAAAGAAAATGTTTTGCAGGCAGCTTAAATTGATTTTAAAATTATTTCCCTAACATGTGAGGCAATCATGCGGGTGCGCAAACCACCAATTTAACATCCAAGAAAGCAATGAATAAATCGCAGGACTTACCTCGTAGCAATGAAAGCATCTGCGTTGTTAGATTAAAATCCACATCAACAACCCTGGATATGGTTTCTAATTAAAACACAATTTCTTTTTCTTTTTCTTTTTTTTGTTTTCAGTTAATTAATGAAAATCATGCAATATGCAATGCGATATTAACTAAATGACCTAATCCTAATGACATGTAATTTCTAATTAAATGGGCCTAGCAAAAATACTAAATGACACGCATTTCAATGAATCTAACCCTAATGACGTGCACATGACATTTTTTCCTTTTCCTAAAAGAATGCATTTTATCCTAAATAATAAAACTAATTTAACCTATGACATTTTTTGTATTTTTCATGAAATTCGAAATTTGGTGAAATTTGAAAATTACCTAACTAGATTAAGATCGTATTTAATTTATATTAGGAATTAGGTTGAGCCATATCCTAATTTAAACTTAAATATTATCTTAACCTGAATAATCCTAAAATGCAATATATCTAAAAATGCCAAGCTTAAAAAAAATTATCTAAATTAAACTAAGTGCCATTTAACCCTAATATGCAATGACATGCAAAATATGCCCTAATTCTACATGACAAGTGTATGATGATTTTTATTGTGTTTTTGTTTTCTTTTTTCTTTTTAATTTTCGAAATTAATAATTGCCAAGTAATTAAGCATGCAACCTAAATTAAAATGTAGCAACCTAAATTGATTTATTTGATTTTTTTTTTTTTATTTTTATGAAATTCGAAATTAAAATTCCTATTCTAAATATGCAAACCCTAAAACAAGTAATATCCTAACATGCATCTAATCTAACCGGTTTTTTATTTCTAAAATTCATGATAAATAGAATGCTTTGCCTAAATATGTAACTAACCCTAAAACATGTGATATTCTATCTCAAACATATCTCAAGATAAATAAAAACGATCAAGTCGATTCAAAATTACCCCAAAAGGGACATCACATATCGCTCAGATCAAGGGATGATATTTCGCTAGTAAAATCGATACTTTGATCTTAAGCCTTAAAGATCAAAACATCAATTTTATTCCCGCTTAATTAATTATTTCATCTAAAGCCTTATAGATGAAATAAAAAAACCCCAGCGCGGTTGCGAATCAAGTGATACATTGAGATTTTCAATTATGTATAGAGAAATAAACAAAGAAACCAAGATATTAAAAAAAAAAGATAAAATAAACCAACCTAATAAAATAAAGGAAATCTACCTAATTTGATTTTTTTCTTTTTTAATAAAAGAAAATCTTGACCACCGGTTAAGGACTCCGGCGAAGGGTTCCGGCGAGGGCAAACCAGTGGCGGAAGAGCTCCGGCAACAAGAGGAACGGCGGAGACCGTCGTGGGGGACTCGCGGGTCTGGGTGTGGGTGTCGCGAGCGAGGGACTCCGAGCACGGGCTGAAGCACGGCGGAGACGGCGTCGGGGAGCGTCGCGGACGGCACGGCGAGAGCGGGCAGGGAGACCTCGAACGCGGGCAGGGGCAAAGGCAGCGTCGGGGCTGCGTCGAGGCGGCATAGTGAGACCGGCGGGTGGCGTCGGGGCAGCAAAAACGTCAGATCGTCGCCGGATCTGGGAGTTGCAGGCGACGGGACCGATCTGCTAGGTCTTCGGGCGCCGGGGCTCGTAGGCGAAGATGCGGCGGTGGAACGTCGGGGGGAGCGGCTCAGGCGAGAGGCGGTGTCGCGGCTTCGGGCGGACTGGCGCAGGCACTCGCGGACAGAGGCCGGCGGCCGTGAGCAGCAACGGCGCCGGCTGCTCTTTGGGGAAGATGAACAGTAGCCGATTAGGGTTTCGGCTATTTTTTTTCTTTTTTTCTTTTTTTTTTTACTTTTTCCTCTCTCCACTGACCTTTCACGTTTTCTCTCTTTTTACCAACGGAAAAGAACCCCTTTTGCTCCAAATTTTTTTCGAAATTCCTCTCCCCCTTTGTCCGTACATGCGCAATGCCTTTTATAGGGGAAAATTTAGATCTTTGAAGCGTATTTTATTTCCAATTTCACTCATGCATAATTCTCTGAATATATCGTTGCACCATATGTGATATTCTCTTTTGTATTTTTCACATATTCTATCCAAAAAAAATTCCCTTTTTGCATGAAATACACCCCTAGTGTATATTACTTAAAAATATGAAAAGCTTGAACGGAATATGTGAAAAATCTTCCCTTCACCGCTAGCCTAAAATAAAATAAAACAAAAAATGAAAATAAAATGTTTCTAAACTATATGCCATGTGTGTTTTTTTTATTTATTTAGTAAAAATTAATCCCAAAAATTTAGGTGTCAACACCTCGTGATGCCGCTTGGGATGTGAGATGCCTGGAATGTGGGGGGCCGGATGCCCGATGGCTTGGGAGGCTGAATGCCGGAAGCCTAAGAGGTCTTTGCCCGAGGGGATGATAAAATTGATGATTTGAGAAATGGGTGATGTGGTGATCAAATTTAAAGATAAAGATGAAACTTAACTCATGGCATGATATGCATGATGATGATGATGATATGTGATGTGATATGATGATCACCCATGGTATGATATGCATGATGATATGCATGATGATGATAATGATGATGATATGTGATGTGATATGATAATCACCCATGGTATGATATGCATGATGATAGTGATGATGATGATATGTGGTTAGACATGAACGATACGACGATGTCATGTTGATGATGACATGTGTAATGTGATGATGTCATGATGATGATGACATGTATGATATAATGATGCCATGATGATGATATGATAACATTTCAGGTTAGCAGTATGACGCTTCCTGCCGTCGCGCGGGATACATTTTATGGGATACCGTCCGACGTTGAGGTAGAGTGTGAGGATTTTGGCTGTCCTTCTGTGCCTAGACTCACCTACATACGCGTGCGCTGTTTTGTCTCTTATGACATAGGCCTGGCTAGGGGCCCAGTTGTTCAAGAGTTTCTCTCTGTCCATGTTTGTCGCGATGGGGTGATGAGAGGGATGCTGCCACCACCACCGCCTGACACACTAGATTGGGTGTGAGGCCCGAGCACGACGAGTAGGGGATGTGTTTTTGGGGGTTAGCTAGCCGACACTTATGGTGGGAGATTGTACATATGCATTTAGAGGGTCGAGGGTTCTTTTTTGAGGTTCTAGGCTGGACATGGCAGAGTCCTAGCTTTTCCTTGTTATGTATTGACCCGGAAAGTATATGTAAATAAAGTGTCGTAGCTTGTTTATAAAATTCTGGTGATTAGTGGTGTGTATTGCTATCATGGATTGGTAGGGGGATAGATGGTGATGCTTTATTGAGCTTCCGCTAATGTGCCGCACTGGGACCGCTTTAAAAAACAGTGCCTGAAGTTAACGACGTTTCTTCTAAGTATAAGATGAAAGGGTAGTAAGGTGTAACATTGGTGTTTGTGGTGACCGCCGAAGGGTTTGGGGTGCTACACGAGGTTTGCAATTCGCACCATCTGGGCCATCGTAGAACGTTTCTTCCGTAACGATTCACATCACCCAGCGTGTGTCCATCTCGGCGGACGAAAGCAGCAAGATACTCTTGTAGTACGGGGCCGACGGGAGGACCAACATCAAACAAAATCAACACCGGCACCCGAGTAAAGGATAGCCCTTGCACTTCGGGATGGTGATGCTTCAACACCTCGCATTGCAGGTCAACTGGAAGTCCATAAAATGTATCGAGAGCTACAGTCAGCATAGGCATCTTGTCTAGTCTGAAATGTTAGTCTCCAAATGGAGTGAGTATAACCACTCAGCAGCAAAAGATCCACTAAACTATATCATGTAGAACTGTTACTATCTAGCTTCATGCAAGACAAACAAAAAACATGTTATCAAGGAAGGATTATTCATCAAAACCATTTAATGCAATGGCAAATGCAGTTTCAAAAGAGCAAGATGCATCACGTTCAGTCATACAAGTCTCAATCATAGGGCCAAACTGTTATGACACGTCCCATTTCACGCCATACAATTTAGTCCCATAACCAGACCACACACACACTTAGTAGAACCATCAATTTTAACATTCAAAATGTTTCATCCCCTAGAGGACCAATGTTTATGTCCTTCTTGGATTACGCACCCAACCTAGCGTCGTGAAAGCCTCTGGCATTCAGCCACTAGACCACCGGACATCCAGTGTGTGTTTCGTTACACCTCTTAGGCATCTCGCACCCCACCTGGCATCACGAGGAATCTCCGGGGCATGCCATGAAAATGGTTACCCCTATCCTCCGGATTTACGTATCGACATACTACCAGGCATCCCGATGCTCCCGGGGAAAACCTCTAGGGCACTACGGACCCCAAGCATCCAAAGGACTTCAACTCACTTGAACCTTTGGGCCTCCCGACTCCCGAGACATCGTTGACCCAAGGGTCCAACGGCAGCAATTAACATTTTAATATCAAAAATAGTTTCTAATGCAATGACGTTGGATGTCCCATGAGTCTTCATCAAATTTCAATATTGAATGATATGCTTAATGCCAACACCATCATGTCAAATGATAAATCAAGATGCATCCACCCTTGAGATAAATTAAGCAAACTCGGAATAAAACAGTCCAAAAGTCAGAATGCACAGTTTTAGTAAGAATTTTGGTATAGCTCCTAAAAAAACTCAGAAAATTCCAAAATTTTGGTATGTTATAGATGAGATCTAAAGGAAAGAATTTCATGAAGGACACTAAGCCAGATTCATTGTGCATAAATAATAATAATTCACACAACTCAACCCCAGATTTACTCCATCAACCAGAATTTGCACTTCGGCAGAAACTATCACACATTGAAAGAGGTTTATGCCACTATGTTGATTTTAAAAAATCTGATAAAAACGTATGTCCTAGTTTATACAATTCCTCACAACTTCCATGAAGAAATCAGGATCAAATTTGTATTAGAACTCTCCATAAAGATTTACAAAGTTACTGAACTACACACGAATTGTACTGGGCAGTGTGAATTCAGTAAAATCCCACACCCACACTGTGACTATCTCACTTCCAAAAGTCTACCAAAAATCGGTCTTTCGATTATAGATCAACAGGTTCGAAATATGTATAGCGAAAACCAAAATATTTCCTCAAGTCCTTAGTTCCAATCAACCTCAATCACCCAAAATTTAGCATTTAGCCATCAACTCAAATATTTTTCAAGTCTAATTGCACTACTTCAGACATTAATAGGATTGCATTATAAAGGTTAGTATACTTTCACTTGCCTCTAATCCTATAGCTCGATCGTCAAGCAAAACAGAAAGCTCGGGGTCTCGAGTGTGGCTCAACGGCGGCAAAGGCGAGCGGTGTCGACGGTGGCAGCACAAACACAAGCACGGACGCATGAGCACGGACGGAGGGGCAACCTTCTCCCCCTTCCTCTCTCCGTTCACTCCCTCGCTCAAATTCTCTCTCGATCACTCTCTCTGCTCAAGTTTCTGCATGATTCGTTCTCTCTCCTCCCCTCTATGTACGAGCATTTTGGTCCTCCATTTGTTGATGGCAGCAGGAACCGAAGACAACTGGTGAAGGCGTGGCTTTCCTTTGCTTGATCTCTCCTCTTGCGCTGGCCACCGGATGAAGAGCAACGTGGCTGTTGTAGGCCCTAATTTAGTCAATAATCCTCCTCCATAGTTGACTAAAGTGTTGACTACATGGAGAGAGATTGGAGCGGCATTCGACGTGGACAATTGGTGGGATTGTTCGTATGGCCATTCAAGGAAAATTTCTTTTTCTCCAAAAGTTAATGTTTTAGGATGTCGAGTGACGATACTCCCATTGATTACTCATGGCCGTTGCATATTTGAAGGTCGTCTAAATTTCCAGATGCCACACAATTGTGCAAAAAATTAGCCACCATATCGAGCTAATATTTTTGATAAATAAAGAAAACTAATATTGTTGACATCTAAATTTTGATAAATTATTTAGTAATTAATTATATAGAAAATTAGAGATTAATCTTTAATCCCTAAATAATAATAAAAAGTAAAATTGCATTTCATGAAGTTCCATTTGCATCGGTATCGAAAGGTGACGATAAGCAAGGGCTCGCAATCTATGCACAAAAGGATGGTCTCTCTTTTCCGTTGGCTTGATGACACACAAAAGAGACTAAGTCAAAGAAAGAGGAAGAAAAAAATTCTCATATGTGACATCCTGAATTTCAGGTTCTGCTTTCAACTAATTAAGTTAGGCTTTTCATCGACGCGCCTATAGTTCTTTACTTTGAGTAGGCCACTTACAAGATAACTAGCCTATCAAGTGAAGCTGTTAATGAATCTAAACGCAATACACTCGAGAATTCAACTAGGAATCGACTGCTCGACCGCACTAATCTGCAAATGTCATTACGGCATAGATCGATTAGAGACTGGAGATAGGTCGACTCGACAAAGGTATGTGATTAAGTGTGGGTGATTCTACCTAATTACAAAATTCTTGTCGATTGGTACTAGACCGATTTCTTTGTTGTTTTGGTATCCTGTGTCTGTATTTAAAATTTCGAGATTTCCACGACAACTAAGAGTTGTCAATGTGTCAAAGACGTACTTTGTGGCTTGAAAATAATCAATCACGGGTCAATTGCACGAAAAATTCCTAAAAGTTACTGGTAGGTTAGGACTTGCTAAAATCGTGCTAAATTGAAATTTTTGAGAAATTGAATTCGATTTTAGAAATTGAAAGTTCTGTCATATCACACATCATTTTAGGTATGTCGACTCATCCTCCAAAGATTTTTCTACAAATCGAGATTTTCGGCAAAAAATCAAGAATTGGCAGAATTTAATCGGGAAAGTTCGAGGACGGTTTTTGAGTGCACCCATGGCCGTTAAGTTGGTTGAGTAGATGAGGAAAAAACATGATTTAAGTGTGGACACCATGGCTGGATTGTTTGGACTTTAATTGAATGTAATTGAAGAGGAATTGAATGGAATTAAAGGGATTTAAGGGACAAAAGTCACAAATTCGTATGCCATGGGGAGAGCAACCTTTTGGACCATTTGAGAGACTTCTAGAAGAAGCTTGGGAGTGGATAAGGACTGAGGATGATGGTTGAGCAAGTGGGGCATGTTGGTTGAGCTCAAAGGGGACAAGAAAGCCATCTAGAAGGTTTGGTGGCCCCCCTCAAGCTTTCAGCCCTATCTTTTCCTCCCAAGCCTTACTTTACCTATTGTTGAGGCTGGAGAGACCTTAGAGATACTAGAGAAACCACAGCTCCCTTCCTCCTTGCTGTTGAGCTGCCACAAAGCCATCGTCAACTACTGTTTGCCCCTCTGTTTTCTCTTATGTCTGTTTCTGCTCCAGCTGACCTTTAATCAAAGATCTAAGTTAAATTGTCTTCCCGTGCAAATTAGCTCATGTGCCACCCACCATTCTCTTCAGCACATCCAAACTGTATGAAGTGAGATAGCTAGTATAAGCACCTAGAGAGGGTGAATAGGTGTAAAAATAGTTTATCGTGGTAAATGAGCAATACGAAATAGACAATATAAAGGAAATTCGCATTTTGTTAACAAAATGAATTATGATCAAAGTAAAAGAGAGTAAGAAAGAGAAAATGACCACAAAGATTATAGTAGTTCGGCTTATTCCAAGCCTACGTCCACTCTTCCGCACTGACAGCCCAACGGCTAGATTTCACTATGAACAAAAGAGTTGTTACAGCAAAGCTCTCCCTTGATTCCACAATGTAGATACTCTACCACACTTCCTCAAGGTTTCTCAAAGATATAGACTCTCTTTTGCATACAAGATTTCGCTCAACAAATGAATTGATTAAGAACAAAGAGCTTCAGACTTTGGAATTCTTTTATCACGCACACTCTCAAAACAACTGGAACGTGTTTCTTATATATTCCTTTATGCTGTCATACCCGTTGGCGCTTACCAAAGGAATTCCTCCAATCTACCTGTTGGATAGAATCATTTAGGAAGATCTTCGAGCTGTTTAAGGAACACGACGATAGCCCATCAATCCTGCTCGCCCATACAATCAAGATCTTGGTTTCCATAAGTAGAATCTTCAAAGTATACTTCGCCTATCAACGGATCCACAATCCCTAAATCAATCTTGATTTGAGTAATGGATTTCGACATGCTATATCCAGTCAAGAGATCTTCTCCAGTCGATAAAGTCAAATCCTTAACGAAATATCCAGTTCTGGATAAGTCTTATTCGACGGATTAAAAACTGTCAATGAGGATAGACTTTGAATCTTGAGTCTAACAGTCCAAAGGTCTTCAGACTTTGATGAAAGAGTCTACAAGTCTTCAGACTAGATTGATGGAAACGTTTTGTTAGCTTCAAAACACCCAAGGAAGATTTCTCCAACATGGAGGAGCCCGATCTCACGCCGAACGGAGTCGCCAGCGGACTTGTACACCAACGAGAAGAAGCTAGTCGCCGGTTCGTCGGTCCACTTGGCAACCTACACGGTTTCGCTTGTTTCGCCCTTTTCGGCCATTTTCTCCCCATTTCGACCCTACCTTCACCCGTACTAACCACTAGCAAGTCCCATTTGACCCCCAGGTGCCACCAGTCACTAGCAAGTCCCTCCTTCGGTCCAAGGGTAGAAGCTGAAGTTCCGACAAGGCTTTAGGACTTTGTGGCCCATTTCTGTGCCCTTCTCAGCCTTAGTTGGTGTCGCCGCCTTGAGGTTTGTTGCCCGCCTCCGCGTCGCCGTTGTTGTGGACTCACCAGAATGCTAAACCGATGAGTTTACTCACTAATCTCTACTTAGGGAGTTAATGATGCTTAAGAGGTGTTTAGATTAGCCTAATATTGGTTTAGGTGATTAGATTATTTTATTTAAATGTTAATTAGATTAGATAAATGATTAGATTAAGGGATGGATTAATTAGTCTAAATTATGCAATTAGATTAGTGTAAGCATGATTAGACTTTTAATTAATTATTTTATTTATTTAATCATTTATTTAATCATTTATTTAAATTAAATATTATTTAAATTAAATTAATTTTCGGAATTTATTTAATTATTAATTAATTAATATTTTTCAGAAATTATACGGGAGAGTCATTTGTTTGTTAGAATTAAGTACTAATTGCAGTGGTGTGGTTAGTTTATGCAATTGCTTGTTGGATTGTGCAATTGAGAGATGATTATGGAAATGATGGTATTTGATTAGAAAATCTCGGGTGTCGGGTTTTTAACACGAAAATGGTTTTATATACTATATAAAACAGTGTGATTTTAAAAAGAAAGATATTAATTTTTTGGGTTTGATCTAACATGTATCCATACACGATATTTTCACCGGATGTTTTTAATAAAAAGAAAACAGGCCAAGGTCGTTATAATAAATTGAATGATCAAGCATGTGAGTGCAAAGCACAATATTCTTAGCATAAATTGAATGATCAAGCACTGGTAAAAGGACCTGTCCCCAGCATGTGTCGGTGGATATCACCTATCCCTAGTGTGTGTGTGGGTGGATATTACCTATCCCCGGTGTGTGTTGGTGGATATTACTGTCCCCGATGTGTGTCAGTGGACGTCACCTATCCTCGGTGTGTGTCAGTAGATATAGGACCGGCATGTGTTGGTTAAAATTGCTCATGCGGGTAGTAAAAATTAATTGAAATGCATGTTGAGTGAAATTGATGAATCGATGTATGTCGGTAACTCTTGCTCGTGTAAGTAGTGATTGATTTAGATATTTAAATTGATGTGTGATGTTGCTATAAGTATATAGTTGTGATATGAACAATGCTGATGTGCATAAAGGAATCAATGCGAGGTAAGTCCTTTGTCCTAAATGTGTGGTTGTGTGGCTAGAGCACCTTCAGGCGTATTTTCTTCCTAATAGGAGTTTAGGGAGATGACTTGCTGAGAAATTGTCTCACTGGTTATTGTATAACCATTTTCAGGTCCTTAGATGGTGGTCATGGAAGACCGAAGCCCCGGAGTCTGTGGAGGTGGAGTCCGAAGGATCGGTGTATGTGTTCAACTAGTATGTCATAGGACACCTCCTTTTTAGAACTGATCTTTTGTAGGCTTTTGACCAGACTTGTTTTGTACCTAAACCCTATTTTTTTTATAAGAGTGTGCTATTATGAAATGTTGCCCTGCTTTCCTATCACATGCTGTTTGTTGTCAGGGGTATTTGTTTCGCTTATGTATGTGCATTAAAAATGAAAGGATCAATGACTCGTCCTAAGAAGTCACAAATATTTTATTGACCAGTGAGGGATGGGCGTGTGCTTGAGGATCATGGCGTGACATCATACATCCATTAGGGGTGAGCGTGGTATGAGTTGGGCCGGTCCACTCCTTAACCCTAGGACCAACCCATACAATGCCGGTTCTCAATTTTTGAAACCAATGACCAATTCTATTAAGCTTGGGACTAAAGACCAGACCGACTTAGTGGGTTCAGTTTGATTCTAAGGTCAACTCGGAACCAACCGATAATTTTTTATTTCATTTTTAATACTCCTTGAAAAGGCGATTGAGGCCTAGACCATCAGTTCGGTTCCAGGGTCAATTCATGACCAACCAATAATTTTTTATTTTATTTTTTGTACTCCTTGAAATGGCAACTAAGGATTGGACCGACCTAATAGGTTTGATGATGAGCGAGGTCAGCTAAGAAAGGTAAATGGTGAGGGTCGAATGGGGTGAACGTTAAATGGGGTGAGCATTGAGTATCTAGTGGGGAGCAAGCCAAGCGAGCATCGAGCGGCGAGCGGCACGAATGACCCAAAGTGAACGAGGCAAGTGTTGAGTGGTGAGTGGAGAAGTTGTTTCTCTTGATTTTGACAAATTGAATATTAAAAAGACAAATAAGATATAAGCAAATGTGTACTAGAGGAGGATGCCGTAAGGAGTTGTTTATGCCATTTTGTGCGCTATGAGGACTCCTCACAAAAATATTTTCTTTCTTCGTAAATTATGACTGTTGATATCGTAAAAGACATTAAAAATCTAAGTTATTAAAAAATAATATAAAATTACTTGAACTACTCACTAAATAATTGTTTAATGCTATTGATGCAATTTATTTTAAGGTTTCCTCTATATAAAAATAATAAATAATAAATATATCTGGATTTGACCGATCATAAACTCTTAGGACCAAGGACCAACCCAGTTTCTCTTAGAATCGGACCGGGACTGGGCGGGTTGGGCCGGTTCGGGCAAGTCCAAGGTTGACCCTAGACTAATGCTCACCCTAACGTCCATTGTCTCTCCCTCATTAATGCATGCACATGGATGCACAAAATTCGACAAACGTGAGAATTCTAGAGAAAGCCTTAAAGAAGCAAAAAGAGATCATAATATATTATAAAACATGTTGAGAATTGTCTGTATTCCCGATAAAATATTAGGTGCAGCTCTGTATTCCCTGCTTTATCAAGTACAAGTTGTCAACCTTGGTGAGGCAACAAGGAATTTGCTGAAGGAAGAAGCAAGTAACGAGCAAGAAACGTCAACAGTTGGGGCTACAGCTAGCAAGAAGTGCCAATTGTATGAGTCTTAGGCAGTGGCTACCATTTTTGAAAAGGAACTGAACGTGAACAAGGAGGAAAAGTTTCAGCCACCTTCTGTTCATACTAAAGTCGGTTGGACTTCAAGAGGCGGTGAAAGTTGCCTATAAATAAGCAAGGGTTCTCAGTTCAAGAGGGGGGGAGCTGAACGAAAACAGAAAAGTTCATTTGAGGGGCTTCTCTTTCGTCGACAAGATGAGAAGAAGAAAAAGCGAGAGAGGAGAGAATAGATAAAAGAGAAAGAATACCAAAAATAAAAATAAAAAAAGATAAAGAAAGTGGGTGGCAGCCAATCTTCTTCAATCACCCACGACTAAATATCCCCCACTCTTTGCACCTTGGCCCGATGCTCAACGCCGTGTTGCTCCCTAAGAAGCACCGACACTCTCTAGGAGCCCCCGTGTCATGTCAAACTTATGTCGGATATTTTGACACGTGTCCGACATTCTCCGATACTCTCTGATACTCGGTTAACACGTGTTGGAAAATTCGATACCTGATCAATTTTTTCAACACTTTTTAACACTCTTAATTTGGAATTTCGACATACGATCTTAATATATGAGGTCAATTTTAAAAATTTTCAATAAATGAATGTTCAAAAAATATATGTAAAAAAATAAAAATCAACAATAAAAATAAAAAATTAGGAAAGAAGAAAAACCTAATATTTTCTTCTCTTTTCTTTTGACTTTCACTTTCAGTGATACATAATTTATCCTCAAGTTTTTTTTTTTTTTTTTGCTTTTAACACGTCAAACACACAAGTCTAGAATGTGAATTACTTTTTTTTTTTTCTTCCCAAGTTTTATGGATTTATTGAAATTGAGTTAAATTTATCAAATTGAAAAACAAATGAAGGATATCAATAAGTGGTGGATTAATGTTTTTAATGTAAATTTATTATAGGATTTTTTATTATTTATTTATTTGTGAATTTGAATAAAATCAATTAAAATAATTATTATTATTTATATATAAAATATACATATAATATGCAATGTATCCCAACGTGTCGAAATTCTTTATTTTTTGAAAACAACGTGTTGCCGTGTCGTGTCGTGTTGTGTCATGTGTTGGGTGTCAATGTCGGTGCTACTTAGCACCTTCGTTTCTCTCAACGATGACAAGACTTGCTATTCCGTGTTTGAGCCACCCATGATGAGCCGCTACTGAACACCCCAACACTGCTGCCGCCCCACTGTCGTCACTGTTCCTTTGCTGATCTGTTGCACCGAGAGCCCCCTCGTAGCTGCAACATACCATCCGTGGTTGTTGTTTCTTTGTCGACCGCCGCCATTACTCGTCCAAGCCAGCACCTGCATCACTACCACCACTGCTCACCGAAACCCAGCCCGACACCACAAGCAACCCGACGACGCTGCAACTCCGAACACTGCATGCCTCAACCCTTCAACGCCGGGCTCTACCTGATGACGCTACTGCTGCCCCAAGCGCCACCGTACCCTTGCCCTCCGCAATTCACTGTCCCAACACCATCCCTACCAAGCGACTAACCCACGGTCGCTGATATGCATTGACGACGAAGCCAGCTGCTATTGACACTCTTGCCGCACTACCAACTGAGTTGCACTTAACCCGCATCTGCCGCCACGCCGCTCCTCCAGTCCCAGCTTGCCTTTATCGTGAGCTGCAGCGTGATTCTTCGACCGTTTCTTTTGAATATTTTTTCGTGCAGGTTGAGCTTTCTCGTGGAGACGACATAAGCCATATAGTCAAGCAGTGAAGAGAAGAGAGGCACGCGGAACAACATTTAGTGGAATATGTCGTTCTTGGATGAGGCCAAATAAAAGACACCCTTAACCATTGACTTCAGCTTGTAAGAAAGGAGATTGGGCCTTCGTTTTTTTTTCTAAATAAAAAAGACGTACTCCTGCAAATAGGTGTCCTCTCCCAGCGTCCGCCTTCCTCCGAGATCACTAGCCACAAGCTCGCCCACACCGAGCCGCGTAACCACCGTCGTTCGTGAGTCCCTTGTCACTTGTCCCGTTTTGGAAAAGAATCATCAAAACTAGATAATTTTCTTTAGACAAATTTCATCTCAATATGTTATTACCTAAATTGGATAATAGGATTTTGATATTGATTCTATTGAGATGCTAAACCTTACTTGATAGTAGACATGTTAAATGGGTGGGTTGGGTCATAAATAGTCTGACCCAAATTGACCCATTTAATCCGTTTATGACCCAAGATTATTGCGGTCACGAAATTTTTTACCCATACTCGACCCGACCCGTACTCGACCCGTACCCAACCCATTTAACGAAACTTAAAAAAGCTTATATATTTTTTAAAAATAGTATTGCTAAAATGATTTTATAAAACACAAATATAATGGACAATTTTTATAATTTTTAAAATAATTATTTATAAAAATCAAATTTTAATTATTTTTATATTTTAAAAATTATTTTTATTTTTATTTTTATTTTTAAGAATATAATATTTAATTTTCTTTTTCTCCTGTCTTTTTTTCTTCTTTTTTTCATTCTTCTTTGGCTAGCTGTCGGTCACGATGACAAGTTGGCGATCGGCCACAGGCAAGCCTCGAGCTCGCCCGGCTCGCCAATGCCAACGAGCTCAAAGCTCGAGCCTCGCTAGATGTCGACTAGGCCTCCACCTTGCTAGATCCGGTGAGCTCGAGCTTGTCCCTCATTGGATCTGGCGAGGCTTGAGCTTCACCGAACGTCGATGAGGCCTCCACCTTGCCAGATCTAGCAAGCTCGAGGCTCGCCAGATCAGCAACGCTCGAGCCTCACCCAACGCTGGTGAGTTTGAGTCTCGTCAAATTGGTGAGGCCCGAGCCTCGCCCGACGCTAGCAAGTTCGAGTCTCGCCATACATCGGCAAGGCCTCTACCTGGCCAAATTCGGTGAGCTCGAGGCTCGCCAAATCGGCGAGCCTCGAGCCTCGCCCGACACCAGCGAGCTCAAGGCTCACTGGCCGCGCAGTCATCACCATGCCACCCACCGGAAGAAGGAAGAAGAAAGAACAAAAAGGAAAGAAAATTAAAATAAAAAATAATTATAATTTCGATTTCTATAATAAAAAATTTGTAAAGTTAAAGAAGGAAGAGGGAGATTGTGTGATTTTGGCTGTAAATGGGTTTTAAAGCCAACCTATTTAAGACCTACTTAAGACCCACTTGTTTTAAATCTTTAATTATTAAACCCATTTAACTAGCTTCTTCAAAAAACAGGTGACCCATACATGACCCATTTATGATTTAAATGGGTCATATATGGGTGTAAGACCCATTTTGCCACCTCTACCGATAGTAGGGGTCTCAGGAACCGAACTGAAAACCGAACCAAACTTAACCAAAAAATTCAATTTTTTTGGTTCGGTTCGGTTTTCGATTCAGTTCTTATTAAAAGCCAATATTTTTTTATTGGTTCAGTTTCTATCGGTTAACCAAACCGAACTGAACCAATAAACCAATAAAATAGAACCATTAACCAAGCCGACAAACCCTATTTCTAATTCTCCCCCATCTCCTCTCGTCCGGACCAAGACGATGATGATGGCGATGGCGGCAGGGACGGCAACGGCGACGACGACAAGGACGGCAACCGATTGAGGGACGTGCCCGAGCAGGTCCTGCACATTGCGTAGGCAAGTCTCTAATCTTGGGGGTGGGATTTGGGTCGATGGGTATTGACCGGTTTCCGATTGCAGGTGTTGGGTTATGGCTTTTGCACTTAGTTCCTGTCTAGGTTTCGATCACGTGGTTCGTGCCTGTGATTTTCGTTGTCTTTCTTGAGTAATTGATGAAAATGCGGTTCTGGGTTGACTAGTATGTCTTTCTAGACTTGCGGTTTGATGTTCATGAGTGTTGTGTTTTCACGCATCTCGTAGCAGGTCAAATTTGGACTGAGTAGCTTTGGAGGGCTTGTGTCTATTTATGTGAATATTGTAATGGACCAACGATGAGTGTGGACGGATCATGAATGTTCAAGTGAACATGGGAAATGTGATTCTTGAAGGTCTTGAGGGTGGTTCTTTCGATTTTACTTTTATCTTCTTGAGTGTGGCTATCAATGCTTCATGATTATGATCTATCATGGTGTTGACGAGTGATTATGTGATGGGCAGTGGGCTATGTTTCTGTCAGCCCACTTGCTTTTCCACTCATTTGAAACCAATGCCTGCTTAATGTGATTGAAGCTTTAATGGCATGTTATATTAATATCCCGCGTAGATCTTTGAAGCTAACGTGCTTAGTGGAGATGGCAAGCTAATTTGATGTAGTTGCTATACTAGAATTGTCACACCTCAAAACTATAAGGAATGGGGATGACACGGCCATCCTTCCATGTAATATATATATATCTCAAACCATATATATACATATCAGATAAATTAACAAATTGATTGCAACATTAGAGTTTCTATAATCCACCAAAAAGAAATATACATTTAGAACTCAACCGGTCCAACCACTAAAAAGGATTATGTACACTACTTTCTTAAACCATACCCAAAATAGAACTCCCAAAAGTTTTCCAAAAGAGCTATCGTCCTACTAGTTGCTAACCCTGGGTCCTAAAAACATGGAAGATGGATGGAATGAGCAACCATAGCTCAGTGAGTCGTACATACCATAAAAGCATATCAAACTTCCACATTACACATTTAAAACTCAAGATATGACTCATTATTGCCAAACAAAAATATGATAACTTGCATGAACAAAATGCGTTATATGTTATCTCAACCTAGCTATATTAAATAGCAAAATTTCCCATTCATCCATAATAACAAAGCTAGCATCACCAATTTTGTTCAATAATTGGACTCATCATATCTCATATCAATGGTTCATCCCACGCTCAATATCCAAACTTAAGGCCCTAGAGGTGACTCTCACGAAATTACGTTATCGTGTAGTACTTAGCCCTTGACCACATATAGCAATAGTACAAGGCCCTAGAGGTGGCTCCCACGAAATTATGTTATTGCATAGCACTTAGTCCTTTACTATGCATGTCAGTAGTACAAGGCCCTAGAGATGGCGCCCATGTGACTCAAGTCACCCTTGACTACAAGACCCTAGAGGCGACTCACACAAAATTTCGTTGTCATGAGGCACTTAGTCCTTTACCTATTCACAACACATTTGATTTTCTCAATACAACACATATCATATTTCAATAGTCATCACATAACCACATAAATCAATTGTACCAAAATAGCACGCATAACGCTTCAAGAGAGGTTTGTTGAATCATCCCATAATAACACAAAATTACCGAGCACTATATCCATTAATATATAACAAATAGGTTACCACTTACTGTTGACACCTAAATTTTGGTGACTCATTTTTTCAATTGCATAGATTAAGGTGCATTTTTGTTTAATTTACTTTTTTTGCATTTCATTTTTTGGACCGGTGGCGAATGGGTTCAAATTAGTTGGACTGAGCCCACGGGGCAAGCAAGTCGACCCAAGCCTATTTTTAAATGATAATAAATTATCTTGTGAGAAATTTGAAATTCGAAATTTTTCTGAGATATAATAATTTTTTTTTTTTTTTGGATAGGGCAGATGGGTAACAATATTGCGATTTGACTTTGAAAGATTTGGATTTTTTTAAAATTTCATCTTAATCTCTAATCCTTATCGGTATAGGATGAATTTTGTGAAAAATATTGCGGATGTTGATTTGAGGAAGAATTTAAAAATCCAATTCCTTCCCCTATAAAAGGCCATACGCGTATGAGAGGTGGGGGGGTCTTTTCTTTTGGGTGAAAAAGAAAAAAAAAAAGAAAAAGTGAGGAAAAGTGATTGGACGTGTGTATGATAAGGGAGAAAAAAAGTAGAAGCGGCAAGTAAAAGGGGGGGGTGATTTGACAGGTACTGTTCATTGTCTTCCACCTTCGCCGCTCACGTCTACAATTGACCGTCAGAGCTTCCTCAGCCGAGCTGCACATTGTGCTCACACCCCATCGCTTCCGCCTCGCTCGCAGTCGCGTCTCTTGTCTACTCGACTCCAGCAGCAAGGGTGTTGCTGTCTGCGCTAGCACTCGAGTGTCTACCGCCTCCATTCGATCTCCTCGCCACTGATCCACCTAACGCCGCTTTGCTTCAGCTCGTGGCCTAGCCGTGGCACCACACCCCCCGTGTCCGATCCCTTCACAAGCCTACGCCACCTGCAGCTAGATCTGTCCAAAGTAATTTCTGATCACTGACCAAGATCGCAAGCCAGGCGGACTCGCGATGCCTCGTTTGACTTTGGACGCCGCCTGCATGCAAATCGTTGGAATAGGACTTGAGCCTTCCTAGCTCTGCCCCTATGTTACTGCTGCCGTTGCCGATTCACTTATGCTGAAGTTCACCTTCACCGGACTGACGATCGACTGCCCTTGGAGACCCGCAAACAAGCCATGCTTGAAAAAGGGAAAAAGGAAAAGAAAACAAAAAGAAAAAAGAAAAAGAAAAATCATATTAGGTAGTTTTTTCTTTTCTTTTATTTATCTTTTTTTTTTTAATATTTTGTTTTAGTGAAATTGTTCCTTTTAGTATTATGACATATATTCCAACATGAATTAGCCCTCAAATTAGGGATTGTTAGTCCAATTTTAGCACCGAAATACGACCCGCAATCCCTTGCAAAAAAATCGACAATCCGATCTCATGCCCGAGATTTGATTCGCAATTTAATTTTCAAATTGGTCAACCTGATCTAATGTGCGAGATATGGTTCACCAATTTTTAGATATCAATATTATCTTGCTTGATTTCATGGTATTTGAGTCAATTTTATTTTCGTAAAAGAAAAAGTCCAAAAAACATTTTGAATTAGGATTAGGTTCGTTTTAGAATATTTCTAGTCTTAGGGTTATCTTGCATGTTTAGAATTGCAATCTTATTTCGAATTTTAAATATATAAAAAAAAACCCAAAAGAATGCATTCATTTAGGATGTTAGTTTTCTTTAATTTAAATTGCACGTTTAATTATTTGGCAATTTTAAATTTCGAATTTTACAAAGAAAAATACAAAAAAAAAATCATCATTCATGTATCAGGTAAGATTAGAGAATCATTGGCACTTCATTGCATATTAGGTTGATTGCATGTTTAATTTTATTTAGATAGATCCTTTTAGATAGATTGCATTTTAGGTTAGAGATTACTTGGTTAATATAAGATTATAGTTTAAATTAGGATTTGGATTAACCTAATTCCTAATACAAATTGAATGGAATCTTAATCTAGCTAGATAATCTTTGCATTTTTCTAATTTCGAATTTCATGGAAAATACAAAGAAAAAATTGCCTTAGAATTAATCAATTTCATTCTTTAGAATAGACTGCATTTTATTTATGTCAAATAGTTTAGGTCATATTACCATGCCATATCATTCCATGTTAGATTAGTAGCATTGCATAGAGCATGATTCTCATTAAATAAATGAAAACAAAAATTGGGTGGTTGCGTGTTAATTATAAATCATATTTATGACTGTTGATGTGAATTCTGATCTAACATCGCAGATGCTTTCGTTGCTATAAAGTAAGTCTTACATTTTATATATTTGCTTTCTTGGGTGTTAAATTGGTGGTTTGCACACCTATGATCACCTCACATGTCAGGAAAGTAAATTAAAATTAATTCAAGCTGCTTGCAAAACATTTTCCAAAATAAAAGAAAAATGTACCGAAAGGGTGTTAGAGAAATCTTGCATAACCAAGTCCTAAACTCACAATCTCGATTCGTAGGAGTAAAATAATTTTCCAATTATTTTACTTAGGTGTCTAATCAACCTATCGTAAACTGATTAGTAGCGACTCCTAATTGAAAATCCTTTTAGGTGGTGCGCCCGAAATTTAGGTCGCAATAGTTTGGCAACTCTGCTGGGGACTTAAGTTAAAACTCATCGTGGACTTAGGCCAATTTTATTTTTAATTTGAAAAAAAAATTTTTTTTTTTTGCAGCGAGGATCCCAGGTACGTTCCTAACGTTTAAGGTCGTAAATGTTTTTGCAGATTGAGAGGTATAAGCGGAAATGCTTGCTAACCTTTATTTTGTAGGGAGGTGTAGGAATGTATGGTTTATTTTCATATACAAAGTGTTGCTTGATATAAAATGCCGTGCATACTTTGCATTTACACTACACTTTTGTACACACAACTTACCGCAGGACTTGGGCCGTATAGGATCATCTAGGATGGTATTGAGATGAATGCCACTCTGATCGCCAGGCCACGGTACTTGTCACCCATCTCAATCCCAAAGTTTTTTTTATGGTGTCAAGAGTACCCATCTCGATCCACATGCCCACGACCTAGGTCAACTCTTTGACCAAGCCAAAGTCATGAAGACCCAACATAGTCAACAAGCCCGTGGCTAGTCTAATCATCGTTGTGGCTTCACTTTAATAAGCCTTATAGATTAGAAATTGAGCCTCACATCTCATGTGGATGTCTATGTGATTGCCATTAATTTTCTTTGGTGAAGTAAGTCTTCTATCTCTATACCATGCCATTTATTTTGTCATACTTTTGGTCGATCCATGACAATTTAGGTCAATCATTGATTTAATTCATTTGTCAATTAGGAATGAATTGAGGAAATTACCATGCAATGATTCAATTGGAAAATAAAAAAAATAAAAAATTGGAAATTTATTTTCAATTCGTGTCTTGGCTCTTCCTAGCTAATGTTTAGGACGATGCCTTTGTTTTCCTAGTCAATTTTTTGGAAATCATCTTCATATGTGAACTTTTCTTGACTAAAAAATAGATTGTTGTTATGGATTGGCTCTCTATTTACACCTTCTGCTTACATATTTTCATTCATTTAAATTAGGTGATAACGGATCCCTCACGTTCGCCTATCATTACACGGTCAAGAGCTAGAATGGCTGATCAAATTGAATTGCGTGATCGTGTGTTTGCTCTGGAAGACCAACTCAAACAGTTGCTCACCATTATGTAGCTTATGACAACTCAAATCCAATCTCTTCAAGCAGATCCAAGTCCTGCACCCGTTATCCCCGAAATAATTGTCTCGGATCAAGCAAACAAGGCTCAATGTGATGATGACATGCTTGAGCTGGAGGATGACCCACCATTGGTCACTATTGAAAAAACCAAGGCTAACAATATCCCTAACACGGAGCAAGATGAACGCTTTGCGAAACTCGAGGATGCTCATTGAATGATAAGAAACTAATCCGAGAAAGTGAAGCAATTGCAAGTGTCGCAGAGTTCACTCCCGTTTGACTTGTCCGTGTATGAGAAGGTCAAGATGTCGAAGAAGTTCAAGATGCCAGAGTTTGAGAAATACGATGGTACTTCCTACCTAAAAGCCCATTTGCAGATGTACCACGTGCGCATGGCCCAATATGTCAAGAATGAGCCTCTCATGATCCAATCATTTCATGCAAGCTTGACTGGACCTGCGCTAAATTGATACATAATGAAGAATATAAACCTTCTCGACACTTGGAATGAAGTGGCTGATGTGTTTCTCAAGCAATATAAGTTCAACATGGACATTATACCTTCCTAAGAGGATCTTGAGCGAATGGAGAAGAAGAAAAACGAGTCATTTAAAGAGTATGCTGTGAGGTAGCGAAACCTAGCAGCTCAAATCACTCCCGAGTCTACAAATAAGGAGCTGATGAAGTTGTTCGTCAAGATTCTCCCGTCTGAGTTCCGTACCCAAATGGCTAGTACATACGTGGAGAACTTCAATCAACTTATCCTGGTGGGTGAGCAAATTGAGATTGGGCTGAGAGATGGATGGTTTGACGAACCGACCCATCAAGGTAAAAGGTTCACCATAAAGAAAGACAAAGAACCAAGCACGGAAGTCAATGTTACATATGCGTAATCTAGCAAGCCTCCAGTTGTTCATGTCCCTAAGAATCAACAAGGGGAAGGCTGATCGTCCGCCCCCCAACAATTTGTTAAGAGGCAGTTCACTCCTCTTCCTAGCCCTCTATCCCAGGTCTTAAAGGTTCTTCAAAAGAAGGGGTTGCTATCCTATGAGCCAAAGCGACCCAATGCTGAAAATTTTTCCAACTACGATCCCTCCAAGAAATGTGAGTACCACATGGGAGAAGTAGGACATTCAACTAATGAATGCATGACTTTGAAACATAAGGTCCAAAACTTATTGGACACCAAGGCGTTTGCCTTCAGTACCGCTCAACCAAATGTCAAAAAGAATCCTCTACCTAAGCATGAGGATAGGGTGAATGCCATTGATGAAGGACTTTTGGAAGAAATGAGCCCTAGCCCACAAGAGTAACTTATTACTTTTGCACATTCCCTTGCGCAGGAATTTTTATCGCTTTCTAAGAATTTTATCGCTTTTTAGGAGTTATTATCGCTATCTAGCAATTGTTTTCGATTTCTTCTTTTTCACTTTCTTTTTGGGACTTGAATTCACATTCTCCATTCAATAAATGTAATTAATTGATGAATATCAATGAAATTACAAGTTTTATTTTGAGGGCATGATGAGGTACACTAAACCAGCTTGGTGATGTTATCCAACTGACAAAAAAAAAAAAAAAAAAACTCCAAGGAGAATTCTGAGGCCTGGGCTTCATCATGCTTTCCCGTGTCAAAATGTTAAAAAAAATGCCTTTCCATTTGATTTTCAAAAAGAAAAATTCAAAAAACTGATTTACCCTGTTTGTCTTTTTGATTCATCTACTTTCCATTTCAAGGACGGTCATATAGCATGCACATGTGTGGAAATGGTCCAATCCAATGCAACAAGTGCTGACAATGATGGTCCCGAAGACTCGATCGAAGATGCCATTGAGGTGCAGCGTGGCTGGGAATAACATGAAAGAGCCAAGGCTCTTACATCCGAGAAGACCATCACTATTAATTTAGATGACACTGAAGAAACCAATGAGGTAAATGATCTTGTTCTAAGGGAGCTATTGCCAATCTTTCCAAATCCTGGTGGTGCCTTGATCCTTGCAGAAATGGGTGGTCTTGAGTTTTCCACTCCAATCGATTTTGATGCTGTAAAATAGTATTACCCATGATTGAATTTGTTGTGTCATGTTTTGGATTGCAAGCATGTCTGTGATAAATAAATTGCATCATTGAGTTGCAAATTCAATTGTTCAAATCTGTTGCGAATCTTGCATTTTTCTTCCTTGATGAATCGTGTGAGATAAATTGAATGTGTCAAATGGGATACTTTGGAATGACGAAGGGAAAGCTTTATTCCATACACTGTTCATACACTAATCCCCGATAAGTTGTGTGAAAAAATTCCATGCCTATGAGGAAAAAGGTGATCTCGCAAAGGGTACGTCAACTGAGGTGATGAGAGGCAATTTCTTTTTCTACCCGAAACACTACAGGTATATCCATTGTAGCCCATTGAGCCCACACACATGAAGAGCTTTTTAAATTATCCTTGTTAAGAATCATCCCACATTGGGACCAATTTGAAATGAATGATGGGAACTTTCTTGCTCACACTTACATCAATCTTCGAGTATTGCTTTTGCAGTGTAACTTACATGGTAATTGAGGTGCTTTAGAATGATGAAGAGTAGTTATTTCTCTATCGTACATACTTTTATCTATTGTATAGCCCATTTGAGCCTATGAATTTATTTCACATTAAACCTAGTTGATGATCATCCCCCACACTGGGGCAAGGCAAGAATAACAAACCATTCAAGTAGCATGGTTTAGAATGCTGACAAAAGATGAAAGGCTATGCAAATCCAAAGAAAATAAGTGCAAAAAAAAAAAAAAATGGAGTATGAAAAAGCAGTATGCCTGG
The DNA here is from genome assembly GCA_017140395.1 of Eucalyptus lansdowneana. Classification (NCBI taxonomy): domain Eukaryota; kingdom Viridiplantae; phylum Streptophyta; class Magnoliopsida; order Myrtales; family Myrtaceae; genus Eucalyptus; species Eucalyptus lansdowneana. The sequence continues at coordinate 5,372,582 of CM029489.1, read as the reverse complement.
TAAAAGCAAGGCCAATGCCCAGAGAAGAAAAAAAATCAAACACTTGAGTCGTATCCTCCCACAAGGCAAGTACTAAAAACTCAAATGCTGAGATGTTGCAATCAATAGAGTTGTGATGTGAAGAAAATCTTCAAAGATGAAGGAGAAAGTAGGTGGAGATGTCAAGACGATCACCAACTTTGACCCTCTAAACACTTTTTGAGCCTAATGATCATTTCATTTCTCAACCCATGAACCCAGCTTACGTTACGTCCCTTACAAAGTCTCTTCAGATTAAGGCACTTGAATTAACGTAGAAGTTCATATGTTTGAAAGCATCCCTTGAAGAAGTGCAAGCAAGACAATTTTTACTTCATGTTTCTTAAACCTGAAGATTATTGTGAAACATCACCCATTTTTCAATAACCTCGACTCAAAAAGTCTCTTTTATTAAGTCGTTGACCAAGTCTGCATTACAGTCCCTATTAAAGACCTCTCAGATTGGTAAGATCGTATCACTTGCAAGATTGCTTAGACCCTTGTTTAGCATGACGACGGTGAGATAGAGCGATTGTTAAAATCTCGCACAAAGGTCAAGATGAAATATCCATTTTAACGAGGATGAGTGAAAGCCCTTTCAAATAAAAAGATCCCTCATTTGACATATTCATGACATTCATGTATTCAGATTAGAATGAAAATGCCAAATTGATGGAAATCATCACGCATGAACATCTCTTGAATTAATGCATGTTCATGATTGCAAATGGATATTACCTCTCCTATGACCATGTTTTGCAGGAGACATATTCCGAAGGATTAGAAATGTTACTAGGTAAGTATATATTTATTCATACCTTAAATACTTGTCATTGCACATGTATTTCCTTCTCAAATGCACCAACACTCGACTCGATTGAGTTGTCCCCCGAAGTTTTCTTTAGATTCAGCGATCGAAGAAAGATTCAAGTCTGGTCGGATAATCAATGTTGCAATGCTAGACGATCGTAGAAAGGTACAGGTTCTGGATATGTAACACCAACTACTTTGGATCACTCTATCTTCCTTGAAGGTAAGATATTCCAAGTAAGTTTCTTTACCATTTTCCAAAAATTAGACATCTCAGTCTGGATCTGGATGTCTCCATTCTTTCTGTTGAACATTTCCCTTTAGATGTGAATGTTCTTCAATCTTCCTCGTTATACCTTTGTTTAGATTTAGGTATTTCCAGCTTACAAAAATCATGACATCTCTGTCTGGACCTGAATGTCATGATTATTTTCGTAGAATATTTCACTCTGAATGTGAATGTTCTTCGATCTTTCTCGTTATACCTTAGTCTGGATTTAGGTATTTCGAGCTTCCAAAATCATGACGTCTTTGTCTGGACTTGGATGTCTTGATTATTTTCGTGAGAACATTTCACTTTGGATATGAATGTCCTTTGATCTTCCTCGTTATACCTTAGTCTGGATCTAGGTATTTCAAGTCCCAAACTCTTGACATCTCAGTCTGAGCCCGAATGTCTTTATTATTTTCATTCAAACATTTCACTCTGGATATGAATGTTTATCAATTCTTCTCGTTATACAGTCTGGATCTAGGTATTTTGATTTCCAAAATTTTGACATCTTAGTTTGGATATGGATGTCTTAATTATTTTTATCTAAGCATTTCACTCTGGATGTGAATGTTTTTCGACCTTTCTCATTATACCTTAGTCTAGATCTAGGTATTTTGAATTCAAAACTCTTGACATCTTAGTCTGGATATGAATGTCTTAATTCTTTTCGTTGAATATTTCACTCTGGATGTGAATGTTTTTCGAGCATTCTCATTATACCTTAATCTAAATCTAGGTATTTTGAGTCTAAAAATCTTGACATCTCAGTCTGGATCTAGATGTCTCAATTTTTTTGTTGAACATTTCACTTTGGATGTGACTTATCTTCTCAGTCTCGATGTCACAATTTATTACCTGTTAGACTCTTCAAGGAACATGAGTGAGAGTTGGGTACTTGTGGAGTAAACAAAGATTTATCATATATCTCGAGATGCTCTACCACACTGATTGGTAAGTAATTGTTGGTACGCTCTTTCCTTTCATATCATACATTTGCATTAGCATTTCATGCATCATATATATTGCATTTTAAAATGGAATTCATTTTCCAACAAAAAAAAAAAAATCATTCATTGTATGTATATGGTCAAAATTTAGGTCTCAATTTATCTTTGAAGGCAACCTCTACGAACTCACCTTCAAAGAGAGGCAGCTATTGATACCTAAATTTTGGCGACTCGTTTTTTCAATTGCATAGAAAATTAGGGGTTAATGATATCCCTGAAAAAAATAATAATTACATAGCATATAGATTTATGTGCATTTATTTTTAATTTACCTTTTTTGCATTTCATTTTTTGGACTGGTGGCGAATGGGTTCAAATTAGTTGGACTAAGCCCACGAGGCGAGCAAGTCAACCCAAGCCTATTTTTAAATTATCAGAAATTATCTCATGAAAAATTTGAAATTCGAAATTTTTCCGAGATATAATGTTTGTTTTTTGTTTTTTGTTTTTTTGTTTTTTTGATAGGGCAGATGGGTAAAAAATATTGCGATTTGACTTTGAAAGATTTGGATTTAAAGAAAAATTTCATCTTAATCTCTAATCCTTATCGGTCTGGGATGAATTTTGTGAAAAATATTGCGGATGTTGATTTGAGGAATAATTTAAAAATCCAATTCCTTCCCCTATAAAAGGCCATACGCGTATGAGAGGTGGGAAGTCTTTTGTTTTGGGTGAAAAAGAAAAAAAAAAGGAAAAAGTAAAAAGTGAGGAAAAGTGAGTGGACGTGTGTGCAGTAAGGGAGAAAAAAAGCAGAAGCAGCAAGTAAAAGAGGGGGTGAATTGATAGGTACTATTCATCGTCTTCCACCTTCGCTGCTCATGTCTGCAACTTGTTGGAGAAAACTTCCTTAAGTGTTTTGAAGTTGACAAAACGTTTCCATCAGTTTAGTCTGAAAACTTGCAGACTCTATTATCAAAGTCTGAAGACCTTCGGACTGCCAAACTCAAGACTCAAAGTCTATCCTTATTGACAGTTTCTAAGACTGTCGAAGAAGGCTTATCCGAAATGAAGAATTTCATTAAGGATTTGATTTTGTCAACTGAAAAAGGATATCTTGGCTAGATATAGCATGTCGGAATCCATTATTCAAATCAAGATAGATTCAAGGATTTTGGATCCGTTGATTGGCGAAATATACTTGTATGGGCGAGCAAAATTAATGGGCTATCGTCATGTTCCTTACATAGCTCGAAGATCTTCCTAATTGATTCTGTCCAACAGGTAGATTTGAATAATTCCTTTGGTAAGTGCCAATGGGTGTGATGGCATAAAGGAGTATATAAGGAAAACGTTCCAGTTGTTCGAGAAGGTGCATGATAGAAGAATTCCAAAGTCTGAAACTCCTTGTTCTTTGTTAGTTAAACTATCGAGCGAAATCTTGTATGCAAAAGAGAGTTTATATCTTTGAAAGACCTTGAGGAAGTTTAGTAGAGTTTCTACACTGTGGAATCAAGGAAGAGCTTTTTTGTAACAACTCTTTTGTTCATAGTGGAATCCAGCCGGTGGGCTACCAGTGCGGAAGAGTGGACGTAGGCTTGGATTAAGCCGAACCACTATAATCTTTGTGTTCATATTCTCTTCTCTATGCTATTTTAGTTTGATCATAACTTGTTTTGAAGCAAATTTCCTTTTCATAATCTATTGTTGATTATTGCTGCACACTTATCTTAAGAAATTGTTTTTACACCTATTCACCCCCCTCTAGGTGCACAATTGGTATCAGAGCACTGTGTACTTGTTGGATAAATCTTCTTGAAGTGTTTTGAAGCTGACAAAATGTTTCCATCAGTCTAGTTTGAAGCTTTGCAGACTCTGATATTTAAAGTCTAAAGACCTCCAGACAACCAGACTCAAGACTCAAAGTCTATCCTCATTGACAGTCTCTAATCATTTGAAGAAAGGTTATCCGGAACCTGGATGTTTCATTAAGGATATGACCTTATCGGGGAGAAGATCTCTTGGCTGGAAAAGACATAACAGAATCCTTTGATTGATCGAGATTGACTTGAAGATTAAGAATCCGATGATTGCCTAAATATTCTTGGAAGGTTCAACTTACGGAAACCGAGATCCTAATTGTATGGGCGAACATGATTGATGGGCTATCGACACGTTCCTTTAATAGCTCGAATAATCTTCCTAATTGATTCCTTCCAACGGGTAGATTGGAGAAATTCCTTTGGTAAGTGCCAACGGGTATGATGGCATGAAGGAGTATATAAGGAAGACATTCTAAGTTGTTCGAGGTGTGCGCGATAGAAGAATTCCAAAGTCTGAAGCACCTTGTTGTTTAGACAATTCCTTTGAGCAAAACCTTGTATGCAAAAGAGAGTCTATATTTGTGAGAAACCTTGAGGAGGTGTGGTAGAACATCTACACTGTGGAATCAAGGAAAAGCTGTGCTGTAATTTCTCTTTTGTTCATAGTGAAATCTAGCCGGTGGGCTGTTAGTGCGAAAGAGTGGACGTAGGCTTGGAATAAGCCGAACCACTATAATCCTTGTGTTCAATTTTCTCTTCCTTACTCTCTTTACCTTGATCGTACTTCATTTCATTAACTTCCTTTATATCGTTTGCCTAGAATCACTTCCGTATCTTGAAAAACTATTTATGCACCTATTCACCCCCTCTAGGTGCTTATACTAGCTATCTCAATTGGTATCAGAGCTCGTGTATTTACTTTGTTTGAAGTGTTTTGCTTCAGAGTTAAAGATACATGGCTAGTATTTTGGCTCCAGGGTTGGTAGAAGGGCAAAGCAATACTAGATCACCTTACTTTGATGGAAATGACTACAACATATGGAAAAACAAGATGAAGGCATTCCTAAGATCAAAAGATCCTCTGGAATGGGACGTTGTAGAAAAAGGAATCATTCCTAAAGCTGCACCTGTCTTAGAAAGAGGAAAAGATATTGTTGGGTCTAGCGAAATGACTTAGGAAGAGATAATCAAGAGACAAGCTCTTGATGCAAAAGCAATTTTTTATTTATATTGTGCTTTATCACCTACTGAATATAACCGAATATCTTCTTGTGATACAGCCAAAGAAGTCTGGGATAGATTACACATTACCTATGAAGGAACCAATGAGTGAAAGAGACTAGAATCAACATTCTTCTCGGTCAATATGAAGCCTTCAGAATGAAATCGGGAGAATCCATGATTGACATGTTTAGTCGTTTTACAGAAATCGTGAATGGTCTTGAAAATCAAGGTCAACCAATTTCTATTCCCATGAAAGTAAACAAGCTACTGCGTGGACTCTCCAAGGATTGGAATCACATAAAGACGTCAATCAGAAAGACCCAAAGAATCATGCCACTGTGTGTTGATGAGTTGGTTGGGCTCTTTAGTCTTATGAAGTGGAACGAATCAATGAAGACGAAGATCCTAAAGGTAAGAAATCCATTGCATTAAAATCTAATGATGATTATGATGTAGCAGATTTTGAAGACGATATGGATGATGAGGAACTTGCTCTCATGATAAGAAGATTCAGAAAGCTAAACAGAAAAGGAAGAAGATTCAATTCAAAGAAACAAAGTTTTCAAAAGCAACAGGCCAAGTCTGCTGAAGATGATGAATCAAACGAAGATGTAGTCTGCTTTGAATGTAAGAAAAAGGGACACATCAGGCCTAACTGTCCTCTTCTGAGGAAGAAGAAAGGAAAAACTGAAAAGTATCGAAAACCGCTCAAAGCTGAAGCCTGGAGTGACACAGAATGCGAAGATAGTGATGATGATTATGGCTACATATGTCTAATGGCATAATCGGATTCGGAATCAAACTCCGAGACAGTTGATTCATAAAGTGAATTCGAGGTAAGTAACTTCAAAATCCCTATTAAAGTTTCAAAATACATTGATGAATTGTGTTTTAGTCTTAAGACTTCTTTTAAAAAAAAATTTCCGAACTCAAAAAGGAAAATTCTGCTCTAAAACAACAAGAGAATGTTTTGGAACAAAAAGTGAAATGCTTAGACCGAGAATGTTTCTTCTCCCAAAGAAAGTGAAGATAATCTTCTAAAAGAAAATCCATTCTTGAAAAATGATTTCTTAAATATTTCCAAAGATTTTCTCTAGGGTCTGAAAAAGCTGGAAAAAATACTTTCTCGTTCAAAGACCTAATTTCAATAAATCTAGTTTGGGAATGACTTTGAAACCATTCCTTTAATTGATTTTCCTAAAGTGAAAGAAAGAATCAAACATAGACCCACAAGAGACGCTTACAAAAATCATTTTGAAAGGACTTCGTAAAACAAGTAGGTTGCAATGCTCTCGGATGTTCAAAATGCAATAGTGCAGATCATTTTGAGAAAGAATGTCCTATGGTTTGGAGACCTGTCAATAAAGTTTGGGCAAAAACCGCATATCGTACTAACTCAAAAGGACCCAAGAAAATATGGGTACTAAAGAAAGCTTGAGTCTCTTTTTAAATGCATGTCACTATCAAGAAAAAGGTAAAATGGTACCTGGATAGTGGATGCTCGAGACACATGACAGGAGATTCAAATTGCTTCATAAAGCTTGTTCAAGTTAATGGTGGAAAAGTCTCATTTAGAGGAAACAGCAAAGGAAAAATTGTGGGATTTGGAACTGTAAAGATTGGGAACCTCACAATAAGCAATGTTTCTTTAGTTGAATGGCTTAACTACAATCTGCTCAGTATCAGTATCTGTGTGATGCCGGTTTTAGAATCAACTTTCAAGAGGTATTTGTTCAGGAACCAGTAAAGACTCTACTCAGTCATTCATGGGTCGAAGACATGGAAATATCTACCTCTTGGACGTGAAACCAGATGAATCGCAATGTCTAATCTCAATCCAAGATGAAGCAAGATTATGGCACAAGAAGCTTGGGCATATTAACATGAAGCAGATAGTCAAAATCTCAGCAAAGAAGCTTGTTCGTGGTCTACCCAATTTATCATACCAAAAGTCTAATCTATGTACACCATGTATATTGGGAAAACAGGTAAGAAATATCTTTAAACCAATAAATCAAGTTTGCACTAATCGTGTACTGCAGTTTTTGCATATGGATCTCTTTGGACCAACAAGAACACAGAGCATTGGAGGTATGAAATATTGCCTAGTAATTGTGGATGACTACTCACGATTTACTTGGGTATATTTCTTGGCAAGTAAGTCTGAAACTTTCTCTTACTTTGAAAAATTTGCTAAGAAGATTCAAAATGAAAAGGGGTATGTTAATTCAAGTATAAAAACAGACAATGGAGGTGAATTTGAAAATCAAGATTTTACAAAATTTTGTGATGAATCTGGTTTTCAGCATTTGTTATCTTCTCCATATACTCCAGAGCAAAACGGAGTTGTATAAAGGAAGAATAGATTTCTTCAAGAAATAGCTAGAACTCTTTTAATTAAAAGCAATATCTCTTTACGATTTTGGGTGGACGGTTTCAACATCATGTTATATTATCAATAGAGTTTTTCTAAAGCCTATTCTTGAAAAAAACACCTATGAACTATTTAAAGAAAAGAAACCTATTGTTTCATATTTTCATGTATTTGGATGCAAATGTTTCATACTGAAAATGCAAATGATCGAGTTGGTAAGTTTGAAGAAAAGTCAGATGAAGGCATTTTCCTTGGATATTCAACCACAAGCAAAGCGTACAGAGTCTACAACAAGAATACTCAAATTGTGGAAAAATCAGTGAATGTCAAATTCCAAGATTCTATACAAAATGAATCTATTCAGACTCATCTTGAAGAAACTAAACCTACTCCAGACTCTACAAAGTCTAAATCTCAAAAAGCAGCTCAGACTTTGAAGGACTAACAACAAGTAACTGTTGAAGATTCAAGTGAATGAAGTGACTATCAATCTGATAAATTAACCAACAACTGGAAACATAAGTCCAGTCATTCCAAAGATCTTATTATTGACGACATCAATGAAGGAATTCGCACAAGATCCAAAAGGCGAGAAGAGTCTAGTGTTATGGCTCTTATTTCTGAAATAAAACCCAAAAGCATAGATGAAGCTTTATCCAATGAAAGCTGGATTGAAGCTATGCAAGAAGAACTCAAACAATTTAGAATTAATGAATGTCTGGGAGTTGACTCCTAAACCAAAAGGTAAATCAATTGTTGGAGCTAAATGGGTTTTTCAGGAACAAGATGGACGAAAAAGGAAAAATCATAAGAAACAAGGCTAGACTCGTGGCCAAGGGATACACACAAGAAGAATGGATCGACTATGACGAAACTTATGCACCGGTAGCAAGGTTAGAAGCAATTCGTTTATTACTTGCATTTGTTTGTCATAAGAATTTCAGGTTATTCCAAATGGATGTCAAAAGTGCCTTCCTAAATGGATTCATCAATGAGGAAGTTTATGTGGAACAACCACGGGTTTGAAGACCCAAGGAAACCAGACACAGTATTCAGACTCAAAAAGGCCTTATATGGCTTAAAATAAGCACCTCGAGCTTGGTATGACGAGACTAAGTTAAGTTTTTAATTCGAAATGGTTTTATTAAAGGTAAAGCGAGACACTACTCTTTTTATTAAAAGAGAAAGCAAAAAAGTTTTCTGTTTGTTCAAATATATGTCGATGATATTATCTTTGGATCCTCTAATGAAAGTACGTGCAAGAAATTCTCTAAGACTATGCATGATGAATTTGAAATGAGCATGATGAGTGAGTTAACCTTCTTTCTCGAGCTTCAAATTAAACAATTGAAGGAAGGAACTTTCATTCATCAGGAAAAGTATGCAAATGATCTTGTCAAAAAGTTTCAATTGGACAATTGCAAAAAGGCTGATATACCGATGTCAAGTTCCTTGAAGATAGACAAAGATGAAGGAGGAAATAGAGTCTACCAAAAGTTATACAGAAGTATCATCGAATCACTTCTTTATCTTACTGCTGCTAGACCTAACATTTTGTTTAGTGTTTGCATTTGTGCCAGATTTCAATCAGACCCTAAAGAATTTCATTTAAATGATGCAAAGCGCATTATCAAATATATTTCATCAACTTCAAGCTTTGGTCTCTGGTATCCAAAAAGGGGAGACTTTACTCTTCTAGGATATTCAGACGCAGACCTTGCTGGATGCAAAGTCAATAGAAAGAGCACCTCGGGTACCTGTCAACTACTTGGAGGCAGGACATTGTCTTGGTTTTCAAGATAGCAAAGTACAGTAGCTCTCTCTACAGCAGAAGTAGAATATATAGCTCTCGGAAGTTGTTGTTCACAAATTATGTGGATAAAACAACAGCTAAGAGACTTTGGAATTGAAGATTCATGCACAGAGATTAATTGCGACAACATCAGCGCTATCAATCTCACCAAAAATCAAAATTTTCACTCAAAAGCAAAACATATAGAGATTCGGCATCACTTCATTAGTAACCATGTTCGAAATGGAGAAGTCTCAATTTAATTTGTTGATTCAAAGAATTAACTGGCGGATATATTCACAAAGCCTGTAAAGAAAAATCAATTTGAAACCATCCGTTCCAGACTCAACATTTTGAGGTATGAGGAAATCAAAGTCTAGAGACTCTCGGACTCGACATACAAGACCTTGACTGTAAGTTATTTTCTCTCGAATCTTATCTTGAAAAAGTATGATCGTCAACCGTGGTTAATTATTGCTATATTTAATCGACGTAATTATTGCAACGTTTCCTTTTCGAAAAAGAAGTTATTTTTTAAAATGACGATTTTCGCGGAAAAATGACAGTTATTTTGAAAAGGCATCTTTTAATTTTCCTTTATAATGATTCGTCTACCTCTCTTTTTAACCGATTATGCACTGTTGATTCTTCTTCACTTTACTCTCAAAAACCCTAGAAAGCATCGATTTTCCATTCCTGTTTTCTTGGGAAAGTCAAGCAAGGAATCTTCCAAAAACTGAGAAAGATGTCGTCTTCAAGAAAGTCTTTGAGAATCGCAAGCAGGGGACCATAGCAGATGAGTGAGGGGCCTACACACTTCAATCTCACCGAAGAAGAAGTGTCTCAAAATCAGCAGTAGAGCCCACAACAGTCTCAGCGGCGTCATTCTCCTCCATCTAGTCCTCAAGGCGTTGATCATCAACAAGAGGAAGAAATCATTGAGGATGCAGATCTTGTAAGAGTTCAAAAGCCTGCTTTTATTTATAAGTTGTATCGTGCTTTAAAAGGGACTCACACTCCATTGAACTATATCGATGATTTTCTTAAAGACAAAGGGTTTGGAAATGAATATATCTCTTTGCGAAAAATGGAAAGTTTGAGAATTGCTCGTAAAGGGGTGGCAAAAGAAACCCTTGCGAATATCCCAAGTGATCCTCGTGATTGGGGAGTTAATCGTGTAGATGAGAATGATGATGACAAATTGTATAATCAATTTCAACCGAGAATGGGTGTTACAGTTGAAAATCGAGAAAAAAAGGGAGACTTGTTCAGATCGAAGGAACAAAAGGATCTATACTCAAAATTGTTGAAGTGTGGGTAATAAACCCTATGAGTGTAGAATTTGATTTTCTGGATGCTGTGAATGTGAACTTGAGCGAAAAGTTTGGTTATCTTCAACTTGAAAAGTTCTGCTCCGACACTACAGAGGCCTATGCTGAACTAACCACATATTTCTATTTAAATCTTAGCTTCTTGGATGCAAATAGATTCTCTTTCAGCGTCGAAGATCAAGACTTTGTTGTGGATATAGATATGCTAGCAGATGTGTTAGGAGTTGAGAGAGGAAGATATCAACCGATCAAAGTCTCTATTGCTCGTGTTACATTGGAACTTGTTAAGGACAGGAGAACAGAGGAAAAGATTTCCTACTTAAGGATGAGTGCGTTCAATGTTTTGTTTCACAAGATTGTGATTAATTGCCTCAGGCCAAAATCAACTTCCAAGACCGATGTTTCAAGTTCAGAGGCAAAGCTGATGTATGCTATCATCACTGAGAAAATGTTTTTTCTTCCTCACACTGTTATGTTCCACATGTATAGAGCAGTGGTGAAAGACAGAGGTCAACTTCCTTATCCAAGTCTTGTGACGAAGTTATTCAAGCATCTGAATATTCAGCCTTCACAAATTATTTGTGTTCGATCATGCGATCATATGGTGGTGGGACTGAAAATGGTGACCAAGATGCATTTGAAGGAACTAAGCAAGGCATTGGAGAAATTCAAGGAGAAGACTCCAGTCAAAACTCATCAATCCTCTTCTTCGTCAAAAAGGAAAGGGAAGGAGCCCTTGGTTGCTCCATCCAAGAAAAAAAAGAGCTCTCATCATTGAAAATGAAGATGATGAGGAAAACATCACCATTTCTACAATGGCTTTGAAGAATCTGAGTCGTTTCGTTCCAGAGAAAGAATCGGAACAAAGGACGAAGGAAGCAGAGGAGAAAGAAGAAGAGGAGAAGGGAGAAGAAGAAAGAGAAGTTGAGAAGGAAAGAGTTGAGAAAGAAGAAGAAGAGAAAAGAGAAGTAGGAGAACCTGAGGAACACTCTTCTCCACCTGAAGGCATGAAAATAGGGGGAGATCAAGAGATAAGAGGAAAGTCATCATATCCTGCTACAAGTGAGGGAGTCAGTCGCTCTCCAGCAGATCTAGAGAACATTTATGCCTCTCAATTTCCTGAGGAAGGTCATGATGTTTCATCGCCAAATCTGCGTGATTATGCTGATCTACCATCGTTTGCATTTACTCCATCAGAACTGATAATGTAGCAGATTTTCGCAAAATTATGGATATTCTCTTGGAGATGCGAGGTTAGATTTATGCTATGGGATGCGAGGTTCAAAAATTGCAAAACGCAGGTCAAGCTTCTTCGAGTTCATTAAATGATCAAATCCAAGCCCTCTCTGTTCAGATTCAGGCTAATGCCAAGGGTGAGGAAATTGCACAACTGAAGGAAGACTTGAAAAGGCTGGAAGGCATCGTTAAGTCTATGGGAGATTTCCAGCTTGTTCATGTTCCCAAGCAATTTTGACTTTATTCCATCTCAACCTTTTTAATGCTGACAAAAAAGGGGAGAGATGCAAGATTTGAAACTTTGACTTTTATCGTTTGGATTGGATTGTTTTGATGTTTAACTCTGTTTGACTTTATTTTTTGTCTGGATGAGAACTGAACTTGACTTGGACTTATGGATAGCTATATCGCATACTAGACTAACCTATTTTCTGTGGTTGCTGATTTTAGTGTTATTCATTTAGCCATTTATCTCTATAAGATATGCATACATGTTTGAGAAATATTTTGAAGGTCAAAGTTGTCCAAATCTGCAGGAAAGTTTTGTAACCATAAAAAATGGGGAGATTGTTGGAGAAATCTTCTTGAAGTATTTTGAAGCTGACAAAACGTTTCCGTCAGTCTAGTCTTAAGGTTTGTGGACTCTGCTATTTAAAGTCTGAAGACCTCTGGACAGCCAGACTCAAGACTCAAAGTCTATCTTCATTGACAGTCTCTAATATGTTGAAGAAAGGTTATCCAGAACTGGATGTTTCATTAAAGATATGACCTTATCGGCTGGAGAAGATCTCCTGGCTGGAAAATACATAACAGAATCATTTGATTGATCGAGATTGACTCGAAGATTAATGTTCTGATGATTGCCTAAATATTCTTGGAAGGTTCTACTTATGGAAACCAAGATCCTGATTGTATGGGCAAATAGGATTGATGGGCTATCGATACGTTCCTTTAATAGCTCGAATAATCTTCCTAATTGATTCCGTCAAACGGGTAGATTGGAGGAATTCCTTTGGAAAGTGCCAACGGGTATGATGGCATGAAGGATGATGACGTTCTAAGTTGTTCCTGAAGTGCGCGATAGAAGAATTCCAAAGTCTGAAGCTTCTTGTTGTTTAGACAATTCCTTTGAGCGAAATCTTGTACACAAAAGAGAGTTTATATTTGTGAGAAACCTTGAGGAAGTGTGGTAGAACATTTACACTGTGGAATCAAGGAAAAGCTGTGTCTGTAACTTCTCTTTTGTTCATAGTGAAATCTAGCGGTGGGGCATCGGTCAGTGGAAGAGTGGATGTAAGCTTGGAATAAGGCGAACCACTATAAACCTTGTGTTCAATTTTCTCTTCCTTACTCTCTTTACTTTGACCATACGTCATTTTGTTAAAAGTGAACTCCTTTTCAATCGTTTGTCTAAGAATCACTTCCGTATCTCGATAAATTGTTTGTGCACCTATTCAACGCCCCTCTAGGTGCTTATACTAGCTATCTCAGAAAGAACATTCTCCGTACATTTTTTTGTTTTGTTTAATTAGAATCAAATCTTATCCTGTTTGATCTATATTGCAAAATATTCAAATCAATACCTTAATCTACACTATTTACGCCTTCCCCATTAGTTTTTTAGCCTTAAAAAAATTTGAGTTGCACATTGAATTTAAGGATGATACAACCAAATTAGCAACCAACATATGAACAACTCTAATTGATCCAGGTGTGTAGTTAATAAACAAGGACGTGGGTGTTTGGCTTGGCGCTTGTTTGTTTATTTTCTAAGAAAAGTGAAAACTATAATCTTTACAGTTTTATAATTGTCCAAGTTGCAACACGACTGCTCCAATTAGCATTTAACCATTTTTCAAAGAGCTTAGCATATTGAAGCAAATACCACGCACCCCCAGCAACTTCGTATTACAACTCAACTTGTAGTAATAAATTCATTTGACGAATAGTTTTCTCCGTCTTCCTGTGTATGTAGACATAGCATTTTGGAGCATTCCCATGCTGCATGGTTGTAATCCTCGTTATAGACTTGATACGAAATCCTCTTATACACGACCAGGTTAACTGCACCTGGGGGCTCTCTCCATTTGTGGAAACAACAACAAGAGTGCCATCTTATGCAAAAACAAATCTAGCGCAGATGGTACGATAAATCCACTTTCTCAGGTTATGTTTGGTTCAACATTTTGATAGTTTATTAACAACATACAAAGTAATTTAATTTAAAGGGCTTTGGGTAAATACAAAGACCATTTGGTAAATTATGCTTTGAGAAGCAACTTTAAGAGAAATGTTGTTTGGCAAAAACCACATTTGAAAAGTCCTTTGGTTGAGTAATATTAATTTTTTTAATATTTATTTGTTTAAAAATGAGAAAAATCATATATGCAACTTTTTTAACATAAAATTTGACAATAATGCTAAAAAAATCAAATATGTATAATATTTTTTTAAAAGAAAGGACCCAATCTTTCGTTGATTTGACGAGAGGACTACGATTGCTAGTGAACCAAATCGGTGCCGACGGCTGTCAATTGAGGTTGCCCAAGGGCAAAATTGGACATTTGATTTTCTTTTAGCATTTGTATTATTTGATTTTTTGGCATTTAAAAAATATAATAACAAGGAAAAATCAAGAATTTGAAGAATAGGTGACAGCTATTTTGGAAGAAAAAAATGAATTTTAGCATTTGATCGTATGTTGAAAGCTCAATGCTAATCTCCACTAGCATTGGGTTTTTGGGTTTTAACTTTTTCAATACTAGCTTTCTCCTAAAAGTTGCTTTGAAAGGGTTGACAAACAATTAAGCATTTCTCCAAGGGGTTTTAGAGGTCAAAAGCCCCTCGGGACTACTAAATCAAAAAAATCCTCAGTATGATGAAGTACTTCATATTACATGGATGCAAACATTTTAGTTTCCTTTAGTTGTCTAATTTCTACGCTCTACATCTATTAAAAAAAAATCTTTGGAAAATGAGAATTAAATAGGATAATGACTCGAAAAATATTAACGCTATTTTATGGATATTAATTAAGTCTTGTACATTTTAACTTGACAAATTTAATCATTATTTTTTTATGATTTAATGAGGCAAGCATTTGTAATATATATATATATATATATATATATATATATATATATTACAATTATCCCAATAATAAATTGTTTAGCTTTCTAATTCATATTTTTAAATATTGGGATTCCCTAATCATATGCTAACTCGAGGACGACCACTTTGTTAGTGAACCATGAAATGCTCTTGTGGGGTTTATGTGACAAAAAATTGGGTTAGTATAACTTTGAAACGTGGAAAAGAGGCAAAACGAAAATTCAAGAAGCAGATAAACAAAAATAATTTAAAAGAAAGAAAAAATTTCCTTTTCTGCTAAATTTAGATAGCAATCCCATCCAATGCGTCCTTCGATGTACCTAAGACGGTGCAAACGTAATCTCAAATGCATGCTCCGATAATTGAATCCTTCATAAATTTTTTGTTTTAATAACTAGATAAATAAAAATAATTTACAAGAAAGATAAAGTTTCTTTTTTTCTAAATTTAGTTGGAAATCCCATCCAATGCGTCCTTTGATGTACTTGGACGGTGCAAACGTAATCTCAAATGCATGCTCCGATAATTGAATCCTTCATAAACTTTTTTGTTTTAAAAAACACATTTTATTGTAACATGGGCAAACGTGGATACTTGCTTTCATAGATTCACCTTTGATAATATCGCCCATTCAAACATAATAGTAGCTTAAATTCAAAATTTTAAAATCCAGTACCAACAAGGAAAATCCATGAATTACCTAGATATCGCATGCCCAATGCCCAATGCCCATATCCATATCCTTTCTTTGATCAATAAATCAATCTTATCCTAGCAGTTCAATTTTATCATCTATAGAGACTATAAAGAGACGTTGGACAAATAAATGACAATGTATTAGACTCTACTAGCTATCTCTGCAGAAGCCAACCAACTGCAAAAGTTATAGGTCTTGTACCACGACCATGTGATGTTAATCTAAAAAATAATGCAATTACAAACAACCTACAAAACTTGGAATCGTTCCTATTATAATTGCAGACGCATTTATGTTAGGAAAGTTGAAAACGGTTCTCTCCATATAGGAATTTAAATGAGTCAATACTGCATTAAAGGAAGATAATATCATTAATGACATATAATGGGATACAAATTTCGTGAGAGGACAGGGGATTTCTTTCCCGGCTCCAAATCCGTAGTAACTATCGGCTTTGTGGGATCCATGTGGACCTCCCACGTAAAACCCACAATTTGTATTTATTTTTTCATAATTTTCCCCATAAAATGTCAACACTTCTATGTAATTATTTACTTGAGTTGGTAGGGATAGCGTGGTCAGGATCGGCTGCCACAGCAAGGCCAGTTGTCTGTCCTGTTTTGGACGTTATATTGTCTACTTAAGCGGTGACAATTCGGTGGGCCTTGTCTGCCTTTACAAGTTTACAACTTTAGGTCTAAGATGACCCACTCATGGTCGCAAAAACCAATTATTATTCATTACAAATGTGGTCGGCCCATGATATTTTGGGCCCAATGAGCATGTACCGGCTCCATTACAGTAAAAAGTTTTCTGGAGATAGAGAATCAATGCAATAAGAAGCAGGTTTCTTTCTTTTTTTTTCTTTTTTCTTTTTCATTAACATGATTTCCGAATACAGAGGGAATGTTTTTTTATTTTTTTTGGTAAAAAATACAGAGGGAATGTTGCGCCTCAGAGAAGTGAGAAAAGGGAAGAAAACGAACAAAGTGGCCTAGCAGTCAAACACCGTACAACATCGGGGATCTTTGAAGATTTGGTAATTCAAAATAAAACAAATTGGAAAGACATGAAATTGGTGGAGATCTAGCAATGAGCTTCATCACATGTCTAGTTAATTAACTATAAAAAAACGAAGAAGCAATGGATTGATTGGCTCCAGCCATGCCACGTGATCACGAAACATATAGCCGCTTGGTTCAGTGTAGTTGTCGGAGCACTTCGGAGGCGCTTTGAGGCCGCATTTCTCGGGCACCTGATGCAGCCCACATTGAAGACCGGCTCTCTTGACCAAGAAGATCAGCCCGCATTAAAGCTCGACGAAACCGAGAAGCCATAACGACATCTTGAGTCCATCCCGGAAGTTTGAAAGAAGACACCTCGGGAGCCATGAAAACGTTATGCTTTTACTAGTTTCTAGTTCCTAAGCTCTTTATTATTTTTCTAGTTTCTAGTTTCTAGTTCCTAAGAACTTTAATGCTTCAAGTTTCTATGCTCTATCTTTATTTCTTTGGTGTTATAAGCTATCCAATTCCTTGTAGAAGACAGGCGACTTTTGATGAATGAAAAAAGCTTTGCTTTGAAGCAAGTATCTTGAACCTTGTAGAGTTCATCCCTTTGAAAACCTAGAAGAGTTTTCACTCCGTCCTTGAAGAGTCGGAGCTTTTGAAATCTGCATCCTTGAAAAGTTGCAGTCATCGATCTAGAAGAATCGGTATCCCTTTCAACTTCCTTGGAGGCCTAGAAGAGCAACCAACGAAGTTCCTATCTTTTCCTATTCTGTTCGTTACTTCCAACCCAATTTCGACTATCATACATTGCTTATTTCAGAAAACCCAAAACATAGAAATTGTAGATCCAGAAGTCTTTGTTCCTTTGGCTTTGGAATCAGATCGATCCGATCTGTATCGACAAAGATACGACTGTTCTCCTGAGCTTGCGCAGTGCTGAACGTCCCGTTTCTTGTGCGCGAGTCACTCTCCCGATCCTATTGTTTGAGAAAGCCTACCCTAGGCTTGCATCAGCACCGCCATGGCATTGGCGGTTTTTATCCCGCAGTTCGGGAGCACAGACCTGTACTGGCAGAGGCACACATGTCTGCTTTAGAGATCACCTTACAACATTGCCTGGTTGGCGGAGACGGGTGGTCGCCGGTGACGGCTGGGAGGCACAAGGCCAGTTTGTCGGTTGGGATCTTGCATACGGTCGTTGCCTTGGCTCCTCCCACCATGGCTACGAGCAGCACCAGTGCGAGCCCCGGGATCAAGCTCTTGCTGCTAGATTTCCCCATTTGGCTCGTAAAAACTCAACGATTTAGTGGTATATTATGTTCTTAATCTTTGATTTCTCTACGAGAGCGTATTTATAGTGAACTACCGCCTGTTAGGCACTTTTAATATTTAATTTATTTCTTTTATGTTGGCTGTGGAAACTTGAAACACGGCTCGTGATTTGTGCATGGTTTTTCTGCGCGGATGAATAAACAAGTGATTGTCTCTGGCGTTAAGGCATTCATGTGAGTCGTGACTAATCTCTCTGGCTCACGAGGAATAACAGCTTCATGGCCTTCACATGTGAAAATCAGCTAAGGGACAGACTCCAACTGTCCAAAGCGATTTTGGGTCGTATTTTAGGTGATCCACTCCACGGGATTAGTAAAAATATAATAAATAAAAAATGCAGTTATTTGTTTTAATCAAGTGGATTTTTTATCATAGGAAAAAAAGTATTCAAGCAACTTTATTACTACACATGAGAATGTCTTGAAATTTTAGTGAATGATACAAACCGTGAAACAAAAACTAGATCTATCATGGACGAATTTATATTATTTTTATTGGGAAATAAAAGAAATAAAATATTTTTATATTGCCATTACTGGGGCAATAAGAGGAGTAGTAATTTAGAAAATCCACTGGCATAGTGAAACCAACATCTTTTAACCAGAGTCATAAGGCTAATGATCTTTTTCCAGAGTTATTATATATATATATATATATATATATATATATATATATATCCTTATTTTCCCAAAACATGTGTGGGTCCATGGATTGGGCTTTCTTGGCTTTCTAGGCTTGGAGCCCGAAAACCAAACAAGCCCCAAACTGCCAAAGGCCTGGACCGAACATTTTCAAGCTGACTCACTCCGGACTGATTCGGGTCTCGGGCTAAACCAATCTAAACCCGACCATGTGGTTTGGGGGAGAAAAATTGACGGTGAATTGAGTAAATAGAAAATCATTAAATTTTCAATGCATTTGCCAAACCCGACTATGCTATTTGAGGAAGAAAAAACTAGACTTTGCCTTTCATCGTTAGGTCGCCGCGTCATTTGGTTTTCGAATATTTGAAAAACAAATGACGCGGTAACTGACGATGAGAAGCAGCAATTTCAGCTGATTTCTCCGAAATATTAGAAAAGTATCAGTTTCGGTCGATTTCTCCAAGATATTCGGAAATCAGATGACGTGAGCAGTAATTTCGGCCGATATCTCTTAAACAACAGTTTTGACATGATGTAGTGATCCGCTTTTTGGATTGCCTCGCTCCCTTTCGGTCGATATCTCCCCCTGAACATGTTGAATTCAGGCTCGAGTGACATGGCGTTGCCCGACGACGAGGCTGACACCTTGCGAGAGATGGTGTCAACCTATTTCTTTGAGGACCCCAACGACAAGCTATTCTTGTTCGCCGTCTTGCCGGTGAGGTGGACCGATGAGGACCGTGATATCTTGAAATTTGGCTTTATTTTGAAATATATAAAATGGTTATTTCATCGACACACTTATGATTATTTTACTCTCAACTGATTACTCATGAGTTAACTAATTTATTGGGTGAGACCATAAATGATCAAAACATGAAAGATTGGAGAATTTAATTAGGGAGGGACCACTCGATCATAGAGATCGACAAGGGTTAATACTACACTGTTATAAGTCAATTAGTGAACGGATATAAATCAATTCGACGGAAGTACGTAATCGGTTAGCGGGTGATTTTGCACGATTATAATATTCGCGTCGAACGACAATAAACCGATTTTCCTATTGATATTATTTAGAGTACGTAATTAAATCATCGCGATTACATGACAATCGAGGGTCGTCCACAATTTGAAAAGACACATATATGGATTGAAAATTATTGGCCACTGACTAATCGTGTGAGAACCTTAAAAGCTATCCAATAGTTTAGGTCATACTAAAATTGTGACAGCCCGAATTTTCAGAATTTGTTTTCGATTAAATAAATCAAGCTTTTCATTGACGTGATAGTACTATTCTCTGAATTGATCACTTATGAGATAATTGGACTATCTAGAGAAGCAATTATGGAATCTAAATGCAATGGACTTAAGAATTCGACCTCGAATTGACTGCTCAACCATGTCGGTCTGTGTCACGACCTACTCTCGGGAGGAGGGAACAGGTTTAGAGGTATTGTCTAAAAGACAAGCTTAAGGCCCATGATTAGGCATGGGCTCTCCCAAGCCCATACTCTGTGTGATAGTGGGATATTTTTTAAAAATTTTGCACAAAAAGAATCACCACTAGCCTATTGGGGTCGGCTATAAACCAAGTGAGGCACGGGAGTATGCCGCACTTCCTACGCAACCAGAGCATCTAGGGTCGGGGACTTGATTATACTAATTGACTAATTAGTGTCATTTTGGTACCAAATCTTGTTCATTTTTTAAAAAAGGCTTTTGTCAAGTAGTTTGGATTGATTTTATACCTATCCACTAACATGTGAGGTGATCATGCAGGGGCGCAAGTAACAATCGAGCTACCTAGATCCTAATTGTAGTAAAATTAAATATGTTCAATTAAATATAATTAGATATGCAAATTAAACATGCACCATAATTAATATACAAACAAATAAAAGTCTAATTACACTAAAATGACAATACATAGCAAGTCCTAATCAAACCCAATCATTTTTTAATTTTTGAAATTTATTTTAATTTATTTTAAATATATTTTTAAAATAATTTTTTATTATTTATTTTTAAATTGGTGAACCGAGTTGGGTCCGGTTTGACACGACCCGAGCTCAGCCCGGTCGGTACGGGTCAGTCCGGTCTACAACCAGACCGGGCTCGGCCGGTTAAGCGGCAATGGGCCTAAGTGGGCCCAAAATTCCTTTTTTTTTTTTTAAATACTTTAGTTAGCGCCCAAAGAAAATCAAAAGACCCACCTATTTCCTAAGCCTGCATGAGACCAGCCCAATTAACCTGAATTTACAGAAGCCCGGCCCGAATAGTAACCCAAGCCCGACCCACTTTGAAGACTAAACCCTACCTGGTTTGGAGGCTTCGCCCAACCGGCTCTCTCCTCGCAGACCCGGATTCTGGAACCCTCCACTCCAGTGATTCGTGGTAACGGGGGAGGTTTGTTGGAGCGTCGCCGAGCAAGGCTTTGACGACAGCTTTGCGGCGGATGGCGGCGTTCTGGCGGATGAGAGCAACAGCAGCCTAGCATGGCGAGCCTCAACAAGTCATCGAGGATGGTGTCGTTGGTGGCGGAGGCATCGGGCCTAGTGAACATTGCTGCGATGGCGACGGCGAAGATCTGGTGCAGCAACGGCATAAAGAGAAATGGCGGCACAGCCTGGGGTGGCTAGTCTAAGGTTCAGTAGCGGCGATGGCGTCGAGGGATGGAACGACGGCGCGGCTTGAGGTGGTTGGTGGCAGAACGTCAACGACAAGCAATGGCGGGGGAAGCAGCACGGTGGTGGTCGATAAGTTCCCTTGGCGAGGTGACAATGGCCCTGTGCAGTGGATCTTGTGGTGGGTTGCTCAGGAATGGCATCGTGACTTCTTTGTCAAGGACGACGCCGTGGATTTCGGGCTCAAGTGGTGTCATTGGCAAGGAGACTGGGAGTGGAAGTACTCGGCAGCAGCAACGGCAGGTGTTGGAGGTCGCGTGGTGAGCCTCCTCCCTCCAAATCTGGCTTGCTCATGCAGATCCTCCCTTGGCCGTTGCCTGCGGGTCTTCAACTTCGGCTTGGCAGTAGCAGCTGGTGGCACGGAGGTGTGGTGACGGTAGTGTTGGAGGCGGTCCGGCCGGGACGGAGGAGACAAGCGTAAGGGCTTGGCCCCCACGGCGATGAGCGTAGGGCTTGCCCCCCCCCAGCGGCGGAGGGTCTCCCCTCTCGAGCTCTCTCTTTCTTTTGATCTCCCCCTCCCTTTGTTTTCTCGTTCTTTCTTTTTTCTCTTCGGTCCCCTTCTCTCTCTTCGTCTCTTTCGTTTTTCTCTCTCGTATCTCTTTGTTCCTTTTTCTCTGTTTTTTTTTCTTTTTTTTAACGATTAATTCCTAATTTGTATGTGATTAAGTTTTAAGTAAAATGGTAAAATTTAGGTGTCAACAACTACCTCTCTTTGAATGGGAGCTCGAAGAGATTCCATTCAAAGATAAAAGACACCTAAATTATTTTGGCGATAGAGACACCCTAGGTGCATAGGCATGTATCAGGTCGACGGAAAGAACTCATAACTATGGAAGTGCTTCTTGTCAATAAGAGGAAGAGAGACCCCGGGTTACAGAAGCACACTATGTCATAGGAAGAAGAATGCCGAGCTACAAAAGTTCTCTGGGTTACAAAGCATACCGTGTCATAGAAAGAAGGACTCTAGGCTACAAAGCTCTCCGGGCTACAAAAGCTCTCTAGGCTACAAATCACACCATGTCATAGGAGGAAGGACTCCAGGCTACATAGCTCTCCGGGCTATAAAAGCTCTCCGAGCTAGAAAGCATATCGTGTCATAGGAAGAAGGACTCCGGGCTACAAAGCTCTTTGGGCTACAAAAGCTGTCTGGGCTACAAAACACATCGTGTCATAAGAAGGACACCGGGCTACACAGCTTTCTAGGCTACAAAAGCTCTCTAGGCTACAAAGCACACCGTGTTATAGGAAGGACTTCGGGTTACAAAGCTCTCCGGGCTACAAAAGCTCTCCGAGTTACAAAGCACACCATGTCATAGGAAGAAGGGAATGAGGTCTTACCGTGTAACAACGGGTTTTGATTGGGCTGAAAATACATAGTTTGAGGAAAACCCACAAACCTTTATAGATGACATGGTTTAAGGTTGACCATGAACATTTTGAAAATCATAGTTTAAAGATAGACTCATGAACATTTTAAAAGCGTGGTTTAAGGATAGACCCACGAACTATGTGGTTTAAGGATAGACCCATGAACTTTGTGGTTTAAGGATAGACCCACGAACCGTGTGATTTAAGGATAGACCCATGAACCATGTGGTTTAAGGATAGACTCATGAACCTTTGGTTTTTAGGGAAGCACCCGCTAACCCCTTGAAAATTGCATGGCTGCACTGAGAAAGCCTGTCAAACTTCACTTAAGTAAATGTCATTAGAGACGTCATCAAGAGATGCATTGGCAATATTACAACATCAATTGAATAAGCTAATCAAGTTAAGTCCGATTGCTTTAGAAAAACACTTGATGTCAATTAGCATCATATGGTACAAAATTGTCATCTTGCTTGAAGATGTATCATTTATCATCAATTTCCCTAGGAGTCAATTTCTTATCAAAATGGCTATGACTCGTGAACAAGGCTCATTAAGTATGCCAAACTAGAGCTTCTTAGTAAAAAATGACTTCTCACACACTCTCGATAAAATGGCTGCTTGACCCCATCCGTTCATGTGGGAAGTAACTAATTGCTGAGGGTATCTCATATAACCCATGTCAAAGGCTTTTAGAAACATTCGCTATGAACACAATCTGATCGATCAAAAAGGTCTTTTGAGAGGACCACAATATAGGCTTGATTAGGGCTTACACAAAGGAATTATTGCTTTGAGGCCAATAAGGGAAGATTTGTCACTATCTTCAACGGGTTTACAAATCAAGAACTTTGAAGATAAGACAAGATTTTCAAGAGGGTTTTTAAGAGTCGGTGATCATCATTGCATCGTGACCAAGTCACTCGATCTTTTGAAATCATTTGACTTTTGAGACACATCGCATCTCGAAAGTCCATTGACTAATCATTTCTGTATGGAGCTTTGCTCCTTTTTCTAATTTCCTTTGTACTCGTGATATTTTTTTTTTACGCATGAACTTTGACTTTGACAATTTTGTTTTTCATATAAGATGTAGCCTTTTGGCTTTTTTCTTCTTTAACGGGTATTGACTTTGCTTTTACTAGGTACACTGCTTTTTCATGCCCCCTAGTTTGTTGCTTTTTTTGCTCTTTGAACTTTTGTAGCTCTTATGACTTTTGAGATGCTTTTCACATTTTCTCATGACTATCAATTGTATTTGGTCAATTCTCATGCCTTGCCCAGTGAAGGGAAATGATCACTGATCGGGGTTTAGAAATGAATAATCAGGCCCATGTTGGTTAAAGCAATGGATATCAGTGTTTGGGTAGAGAATGAAATGCTCTTCTTCACGTTGGATGAGTCAAGATCTAATGAGAACTCCTTTTAAGCTATCACCGGAAGATAGATGCAAGTGAAAGCAATAGAATCTTTCTCAACCTTTTGCTTTACAACGCAGCCATAACCTCCTATGCTGCCCCAATGTAGGGTCATTCTCAATAGGGGTACTTTGAAGGATCATCTTTATTTGGCTCAAAAGGGTAACAAGCTATTAGCTTGGTGCTTGGATTGATGAAGAAAATGCCTTTGTCATTTCAATCTTTGCGCTCAACCGAATGAATCTTTCATTCTAAGAGAATGTCGCTTTTCACTCAACCTTCAAAAGTGTTTGAGGGATGTGTTTGGAAATGGCTTGCCTTTCCTCATCCTAACATTTCTTGTTTGGCATAGTTAACATCTCCATTTCACTTTGCCGAGATCATTTGAGTAAATCAATCTCCATAGGGAAATTTGATTCAAAATGAATAACCCACAAAATGAGAAAACAATTTTGAGATAAAGATGATGCTAAAAAGTTTGTAGAAATTTTTTTCAATTATTAATTTTTGTGCTTGTCTTTAGGAAAGTGCCAAAGGTTCTTTTTGTAATGGAAATTCTCCGTTTTTTTTTTTCTTTTTTTTTTAATTTAAAAAAATGAGAAGAAGGGCACTTTCTTGTGGCATGATGATCCGATAACCTTGTAAAGAATGTAAAAGAACATGTCAAAGTGCAAAATCTTTAGGGATTAAAATGTTTTTTTTTTTTGGTCGATAGGGATTAAAATGTTGGAAATGATACATTATTACCCTTCATTCTCTTTCATCTTTTGGGTGCTAACATCTCTTGGATTCACCTTCGTGGATATTTGGTAACTCGACAATACCCTTCCCTTGCATTTATCTTTAAGTTTTTGATGTTTTCTTGATTCCTTGGTGGAAGGTGTTGCTTCTATGGTCAATGTGCAACATTTTTTTTTTTCATTTATCACCCTGTAAGAGGAGGAGATGAAACGGGTTATCTCCATACTCAATTAGGTTCAATTGAAGAACGATACATCCTTTCTTAATGAATTTGACAATGTTGTTCCAGCACACTTCATTGTTGGAAGAATGAGAGGATTTTATCTGAATCAAACTTTATTCTTCCACTCTTCTTTTGACAAACTTTTGTTATGTTCGAGTATTTGTTGGAATGTTACAAAACTTGGTACTCTTGACGTCTCCCCGACAATGAAAAGACAATCATGTTAGAAACGGTATTAGAAATGAATAAATGGAATCGATACAGTTTACTCTTCATTCGAATTTGCCCTTTTGAATGCTTGGCAACTCCCTTCATTTGTTTCATTATTCAAAGTGAATGAGATCGGTGGGCTATTTTGGCACCGTATTTGCATCATTTCCCTTTAAATAAAGAATTTTTCTAGAACGGAATTTAGATTGGCTCCGCCTCTATTGGAAGATTGACACCGACGATGCCTCGACACATGCTTAGTTCTCGACTTCCATGAGCTGGAGAAAGCAACCACATGAAGAGAGGGCCCCAAGCAACACTTTCTTGAAATTCATTTCGGAAGGTAGATGTAAAGGTTCGCTTGAAACACTTCTGAATTTGTTTTGTTTTGCTTTTTTTTTTTTTTCTAGGATGATTTTCACGAAATTGAATTCCATCATTAAAAAAATGAATCGCATGATTTACAACAACATCAATTGAATTCACAATCAAAACCCAAAATGGAAAACATGGTCTTGACAAGAATAAAGATAATGATAAAATATAAGAAACTCTTGCACAGATGAAAGTAAAAATTAACTCTTGTCCTAGCTCTAGAATTCACTTCTTTATGTGGTCACCATGAGAATGTCATGGAGCATCACACATAACCTGCAAAAAGACGACAATGTCAGTGTGGGAATGAGAGAAAATGGTATCTCAATGAGGTCGCTTCTTACAACAAAATCAAGGCGACGGTGCATGCCCCACAGTCCTTATTACAGGGTTTTGGTATTTCGCCAATTTTTTATCATAAGAGAAGATATCATTAAGATAATCAATCTACATCCATCAATTGAATTTAAACTTTTATTCCAAAAGTTTCGTATGCAAAAAGGGCATTGATTTTTGAAAGATTGATTTGTGATTTTACTCCTAGAAAAATGAAGTGACTTCTATTTTGGGAAATTTGTGCACAAAATGATTTGCATTTTAGTCCCTAAATGTGAGGATGAGAGAATTTGATAAAAATGCAATTTCAATTTTTGTGCCCCGATATAAAATCACAACTTGCAAGCTTTTTTTTTTTTTTTTTTTTCAAAATGATTTTGGGCCCATAACTAGAAATTTAAACAAAACCATGTGTTCAATAGGGCCAAATGAAAATGTTTAGAACTTGCATTCAAATGCTCACTTGTCAAAAGTGATTGCCAATTTTTCAATCATAAGCTTAAATCACCAAGGGCATTCGATTAATTTCCGCAAATTTCAAGATGAAAATGCAATACAAAATGAGCAAATAAAAAGGAAAAAGACACTTACAACGGGTGCCGATCTTTGTCTTTTATTCTCTCTCTTTTTTTAATACATTGCATAGACATTCACAGGGGATGTGGTTCGATTTCTACTCTATACGGCTCAAAATGGAGCCATAGGATCACCGGACCGAACCAACAAGGTCGCGGCTGGGTCGGGTTACCCATGACTCCAGCTTTGTCAAAGAACCAACCCGTGTGGCGCGGTTGCAGACCGGGGTGGGTACCTTCAATGTGAAGAAAGAAATTTCGGGGATGAGATGGGCGACTCGTACTACACGGTTATAGTCGGAGTGATATCCACCTCAACACCATCCTAAGTGATCCAATGCGGCCCAGGTTGTGGCATCCGAAAATTCATAATGACCTCTAGTTATATTAAAGTCTATGAATAGGTGATGGAAGTACCATCAAGTTATTTTATGGCCATTTAATCCATAATTTGCAATAAGATTTATGACCAAGCCTCTAATGGACAAGTATTTGATAGGAAAGAAAATCCTATCATTGGCCATGTGTTTTATAAATTGGGATTTATGGAATTATGATTTCAAGATTTTAGCCATGTGGAATTTAGTAATTAATTTCTTAAAAGAAAGAATTAAAGATGAATAATTGAAAGGGAAATTGTGGGTTTAATTAGGTTGGGCCTTAGGCCCAAGAGTATGGATTTTGGAGGGCCAAATGGTCGGCCCATTGGAGCCAAGGAGGGGCTGTCGACCAGCCCATTTGCTGGCCCAAGGTTGGCCCAAGAAGAAGGCCCATCAGCCTTGCATGTAACCGGACAAGTGGCATGAAGGTGGTGAAGCATGGTTGACACTTGTCTTCCTCCACAACTACACTTGTCCCCCATGCAAAAAGAGAATGCATGTAATATATATACAACAAAAAGGAAGAGAGAGAGGGAGTGGCTAATGGTGAGGGCTACCGTCCAAGTGAGATGCGAGAGAGAGGGAGGCCGAGACAGGAGGAGAAGGAGCCGTCGCCGCCCGCACGCCGTTCATCCATCGCTGGTGTGCCGTCGTTCGTGTGGTCTAGAGGCAAGTTGGGGTCCTTTGCTGCTCTTGCATGTGTGTGTGTTATATGTATGTTGAGTTTTGGGTCTCTCTTTGATTTCTTCAAGAAATTTGTAGGGGACATCTTAAACTATAGCATACTCAAATTTGAAGCAAAATGAACAAGTATAAACTCGTAAATCGACTAGATTTCGAAGAAGGTAATTCTGGAGATGTATTACAGGACACCCGAGACATCATGGACCTAGATGACGACTATACTCTGGTTATTTGACTTAGATCTCTTCCTGAAACTTGTAGAGAACATCTTGATGTAGAACATACCTAAACTTCAGAGGAAACGAAGAAGAAAAGTTAGGTGAAAACTCAGTATTTCAGAGAAGCATGCACTGGACGATTTGATAATGGATCCAGAAGCTTCATGTGACTGTATAAAATAATCTAGAAAGAATGTGGCTTAAAAGTCTTCATCAAAGATGTACGAAAATCTCTTGGCTATAACTCGGTAAAATTTCGTAATTTTTGGAGGTTGTATGCATATTTTGATCGAATTTCTCCAGAAACTGTGCATTTTGATTTCACCCGAAAATGACATGCCATTTTGTGAGAATTGTGAAATTGTGTGAAATTCTATTTGGCCATGTATTTTGCATGAAGTTCTTATTTTATTGTCTTGTTTATCACTTGCCTTAATTTCTATAATTTTTGGGAAGTTATAGATATTAAATTTAATATTTTTGAAAATAACAAAAAGCTGGAATTTAAATAAATTAAAAAAAGGGGGCATGAAAAATGGATTATTTTATTGGCCATAAATTCCTTTAATTTTGTTTCATAAATAATTATACCATGTTGCATGTATGATGAGGTCTTGATGTATGCATGACATTGAATTGAGATGCATGTGTGAATTCCATGCCAAGTATGACTTGTTTGATGTCACGTCATATGCCATGCTAAATTAAGACCGAAATTGGTAAATATGGATAATGATAAGCGAGGAGGTGGTTGTGGTGGATGATGATGCCCGAAATGCATAGAGATGCGCTGCCGGATGGCCTCGGGAGTGTCGGGATGCCCAGTGGTATACGGTACGTAATTCCAGGGGAGGCTTGGTGGCATGTTAATACATAATTCCAAAAGCCCTATCGGAGGTTTTTGCCTGAAGGGAATGCCTCGCGATGTCAGGATTGGAGTGCAGGATGCCCGGCCAGGCAGTGTAAATGCCGGAAGCCCTGTCGGGGGTTTCTGCCCGAAGGGAATGCCTCGTGACGCTAGTTGGGATGCGAGATGCTTGGAATGTGGGGTCCGGATTCCCGGTGGCCTGGGAGGCTAAATGCCGGAAACCTTGGAGGTCTTTGCCCGAGGGGATGATGAAATTGATGATTTGAGGAATGGGTGATGTGGTGATCAAATTGAAAGCTGAAAGTGGAAATTAAACCCATGGCATGATATGTATGATGATATGCATGATGATGATGATGATGATGATGGTGATGATGATATGTTATGTGAAATAATGATGATCGCCCATGGCATGATATGCATGATAATATGCATGATGATGATGATGATGATGATGATATGTGATGTGAAATAATGATGATCACCCATGGCATGATATGCATGATGATGATGATGATGATGATGATGATGATGATGATGATGATGATGATGATATGTGATGTGAAATAATGATGATCACCCATGGCATGATATGCATGATGATATGCATGATGATGATAATGATGATGATATATGATATGGCATGATGACATGAGTAATGTGATGATGTCATGATGATGATGATCACATGTATGATATAATGATGCCATGATAATGATGACTTGTGTGATGTGATGATGTCGTGATGATGATGACATGTATGATATAATGATGCCATGATGATGACGACATGTATGATATGATGATGCATGATAGTATATACATGGCTTCAAGATAAGTAACGCCTGCAGTGCACGTATGACTTGTATGATTCATTGAGTGGTTATTGGATTCCTTTACCTGCTGAGTGGTTGTACTCACCCCTTTTGGGGACCAACATTTCAGATTAGTAGATGGATTGGGCGGTTGGATATGACCGCGAGGAGGAGGATAGCAAAGGAGAGAACTTTTGGACGCCGACACTGATCGATGGACTTTAAGTGTATGACTGTTGGAGGAGATGTCGGTCATCTTTTAAAGTGTAGCCGAGTATAGAAGACTACGGCATTTTGATGTATCGACTAAAGATGTCCATCTGCTTTATGTAAATAAACGTGTTCGGCTTTAACTTTTATAAGATGTTTAGCTGGTGTGCATCGTTTTCTGAATGTAGGGAAGAGAGTTGTTGGATGTGCTTCCATATATAAATTGCGCAAGGGACCGATGAAAAAAAAATGTAAACCCCGGGTTGTATGAACCCGTTGCGAATGAAATGGTATTAGAATGACATGTTATTAGGAAAAATGGATGGTAAGTGAACTATGGCGACCCTAATCGGATCGGGGGCCGTCGAGGGGTGCCACATTCTATATTGGTATCAAAGCTATGGTCTATTTGGAGTGATAAGGAACCTTAGATGGAAATGAGGATAGAATGATGCACACCATAGGATACTAACTTGAATGGTTGACTAACTTTGAACAACGGGTGATGGATATTCACTCGTAGATCTTTGGTAACTAGTGTGATATTGCTTTTGTGTGTTAGTAACATTTTATGTTACTTATATGACTTTAGTAACAAATGAACATTACTTCTCCTTCTAAGCAAATTTGTGACACTGAGTCGCAAATTGTTCCTAAAGCGAAACTTTCTTAGTTGTCTAGGTATGCCCTTAGATTGATAGAGGATTGGGGGGAAAATGTTAAGAGATTCCTTAAGGGCCTGAGGACAGGTAGTAGGAGATAGCTAGTGCTCCTAAACTTGAGGGATTATGATGAAATTTATGAAAGGGCCCAATGTTAAGAGAATGAATGGTATTAAGGAGACAAATGACATTGAATGATGCACAATAAGGTAAGAGACTCTATTCAAACGAAGAGCTACCTGAGATAGTGCTTGCCCATGCGCTAAGGATAAAATCGTGAGGCTAAGAATGGGATAAGCCAAAGCAGATAATATCTCTATAAGTTAGTCCCTATCAAAACAAGACCATCCAGTGGATGTGTAGTTTGGGTTCGGACCAGGCGAAATCTGGTGTACCTGTAACGTCCCGATCCGATGAGGGCGGGGAGTGGACGCCAAAGTCAGAGGACCTGAACAAGGAGCGGCTCCTGGCAGGCTTCTAGAATGGCAAATGGGGGCAGGAATGAACCGAACTATGAACTGAACTAGGAGGGTAGTGTTTCTGGGATAAGTCTATCAAAGTAGCGCAGCGGAAGCATGGTTAAGCTTGTAGAACTCTTGTTGTAAAAGAGAAGGATGGGTCAATGCGTTTGTGCATTAATTATAGGCAATTGAATCATGTAAATGTCTAGAATAAGTATCCCTTACCTAGAATTAATGACCTATTTGACCAACTGCAAGGAAGTTCGGTCTTTTCTAAAATTGACTCGAGATCAGGATATCAGTTAAGGATTAAGAAAGAAGACATTCCTAAGACCGTGTTTAGGACTCGCTATGGACACTACGAGTTCCTAGTTATGCTATTTGGATTGACGATTGCCTTAGCTGCATTCATGGATTTAACCAGTAGGATACTTAAGCCTTATTTGGATCAAATTGTGATTGTCTTCATTTGATGATATCCCGATATATTCTAAAGGACCTAAAGAACATGCGTAGCATCTAAGCATAGTGTTGCAAGAAAGGCTTAAGAAGTGAATTATGAAGAGCGAGTTATAAATTTGAGGATTAAGTTATGATCATTTGAGCTAAGTAGTGACTTCCTATTTGAGGATTTCATTGGAGGTCTTGATGCATTACATGGAGGCATTTAGTATGTATAGATTGATCTTGGAAGTCATGAGTTTGAGTGGTCATATGAGACATGAAATTATTTGTGGTTTATATATTGGAATAATAGGTTTAATTGATGATGATCAACTTTTAATTTTAGGTGATGATCTCAGTTTGAAAAGGTTTTGTGGAATTAGTGGATATGATCATTTGTGGTTATAGTCTTTCCAAGATGAGATGGTGGAAGTTCAAATTGTGGATTTGATGAATGATTAGTCTAAGTGATGATCCTTTAGGATGAGACATGAGATATATTCGATGGAAACTAGACAAGTTTTATTTTGGTGGATTGTCGATCTTTGAATTGAATAAGTCTTGGTGGGCTATCAATATTTGAACCGAATGAATGGTGCTGTATTTTAGGCTTGAATCCATGCTGCAGTAAAGGCATAGTGAATATCTCTATTGGACTGAACCAAATGAGTTCTAGGCTTGAATTGGTGGTGACGAAGGTATAGGAATAATTCGGCTAAATGGTGTGTTCGATTGAGTCGAGAAGGTGGAATTCTTTAAATTTGGATCTCATTGACAGTTGCACTTAGGATAGAGCTTGAAATAGATGTTTTCACAAAAAGGAATTGAATATGAGACAAAGGAGGTGGATGGAATTATTAAAAGATTTTGACTGTTACGGTACCACTCAGGAAAGGTGAATAAGGTGGCAAACACTCTTAGTCAGCTACGAACATGGCTAATCTAAGGATAATAGAGTGGAATCTATTAAAATCAATAGCAGATTCAGACTTTAAGTTGGAAGTAGACCACCTCAATGGTATGCTTACTCCATTAAGGATTGAACTCGAAAATATTCAGAAAGTTAAGATTCTGCAAGAATCTGATTAAGAAATTGTGAAGATACGAGATGCTGTGTCTTTAGGGAAAAGACCAGAGTTCCAACTCTCTGAAGATGGAGTAGTAAGATGTCAAGGACGACTCTATGTTCCCGACAATGAAGAAGTAAAAAGGGAAATCCTATCGGAAGCACACAGGTGTAATTATAGTATTCATCTGGGTAGTACAAAAATGTACAGAAATTACGCCAATAGTTTTGGTGGAATAGCATGAAGGCGGATATAGCTAAACACGTTTCCTAGTGTAACATGCTAGCAAGTGAAAAGTCTACTAACCTATATAATGGATTGCCGTTGTTGTCTGATGAAGTGCAGTTAGGTTAGAAATACTTGAGTTTGGATGTTTTCAAAACCCTAAGATTTTACATGCAAACTACTTTGAAAATTTTAAAGTCGGAATTGAGTTTGATGACTTGCCGATGCATTGATTTCGGTATTTCAAGAAAAGCTTAGGATTTTGGTATTTCAAAGTTTTTAGTTTCAAAAATCTTTATGGTGGGACCAATATTATCGACTCGATGAACTATGATTTTTAATACTTCGAGAAATGCTTATGGTTTTTGGAGAAAGTTATCACCTGTACATTCCAAGTTTTGAACTTCAATCGAAAAGCAGATTTTGATTGTGAGCTGTTTTAGAAAATCTCTTGAATTTCATCAAAATTTATGAGTACTGTGACACCGTGCCCAAATGTTTTAAGAAATGTTTTCTATTTCAAAGAATTCTAAACTTTTTATAGAAAACTTTCCAACCCATTGGAGTTGGGATTGAGATTGGAATTTTTCCAACGTACCGATTTAAATTTTACTAAGGGTTTTGATAAAGTATTTTATTTCGTGCCGCGATGCAACTGCGACTCGAGGCTTTACACGTGGATTTCGAAAAAAAATTGAAATTTAAACGTGAACATGGATTTTATGGAATTGGTATCATGCTTTGATTTTGTGAATTGGTTTCAATGATATGAGATTTACCTATTTTTCAAGGATTATCAATGTTATACTGCTGGGTATTTGAAATTCCTATTTTGCATTATTTGATATCATGAGGTGGAATTTTCAAGAACTCAAAGGATTTTCCACATTGGTGATTTGAAAACGTTTTGACATGGAAATGACATATGATTTCAAAGCTTGCTTTTGTCGTTGAATGCTTTTGAAAACCTTGGTTTGTATTGTTTGATTTCATGAAGGAAGATTCTCAAGCATTCAAAAGAAAGGGATGAGAGAGTGAGGTATATCGAAGAGCCTGTGCTGATATTGAATTGGAAGGAACAAATTCTCAGGACCAAGAGAATTCCATTGGTTAAGGTATTATGGTGATATCATGATATGGAGGAAGCCACATGGGAGAGTAAAGATGAGATGAGAGAAACGTACTCTCACTTATTTCAAGAGACATAAGAAATGTCTAATTTCGAGGACGAAATTCTCTAAGGAGGGGAGAATTGTGGCATCCCAAAATTCATAATGACCTCTAGTTATATTAAAGTCTATGAATAGGTGATGGAAGTACCATCAAGTTATTTTATGGCCATTTAATCCATAATTTGCAATAAGATTTATGGCCAAGCTTTTAATGGACAAGTATTTGATAGGAAAGAAAATCCTATCATGGCCATGTGTTTTATAAATTGGGATTTATGGAATTATGATTTCAAGATTTTGGCCATGTGGAATTTAGTAATTAAATTCTTAAAAGAAAGAATTAAATATGAATAATTGAAAGGGAAATTGTGGGTTTAATTAGGTTGGGCCCTAGGCCCAAGAGTATGGATTTTGGAGGGCCAAATGGTCGGCCCATTGGAGCTAAGGAGGGGCTGTCGACCAGCCCATTTGCTGGCCCAAGGTTGGCCCAAGAAGAAGGCCCATCAGCCTTGCATGTAACCGGACAAGTGGCATGAAGGAGGTGAAGCATGGTGGACACTTGTCTTCCTCCACAATTACACTTGTCCCCCATGCAAAAAGAGAATACATGCAATATATATACAACAAAAAGGAAGAGAGAGAGGGAGTGGCTGATGGTGAGGGCTACCGTCCAAGTGAGATGCGAGAGAGAGGGAGGCCGAGAGAGGAGGAGAAGGAGCCGTCGCCGCCCGCACGCCGTTCGTCCATCGCCGGTGTGCCGTCGTTCGTGTGGTCTAGAGGCAAGTTGGGGTCCTTTTCTGCTCTTGCATGTGTGTGTGTTATATGTATGTCGAGTTTTGGGTAATTAGGAGAGGAAAACCGAAGCTTGGATGGCTTGTTCTTGAGTCGGGTTGCCGTTTTCGCTTGAACAGTTTGAGTCAGAATGTTGTGTGAGCTTGCATGCATGTTTAGAGTTCGATTTTGGTTTTGATATCTTCGTGAAAGGTGTAGGGGACATATCAAACTAAAACATACTGAAATTTAGTGGAAAAATATAGAGATTTGAGGGGTCAAACTCTCATCTTACGGAGATGTCAGATCTGGAATGTTTTCATATGAATCCGCTCGAGTCAGAATGTTGTGTGAGCTTGCATGTATGTTTGGAGTCCGATTTAGGCTTCGATTTCTTCATGAGAGCTGTATCTAACATCTTGAACTACAACATACTGAAATTTTGTGGAACATGATGGAGATTTGAGGGTTTAAACTCTCATTCTATGGAGACCTCAGATCCGGAACGATTTCACTGACATCTTGTTGGGTTTGTGGTTGCATATTGATTTGTGCTAAGAATCTCTCTTCGATTTCTTCATAAAATTTGTAGGGGACATCTTAAACTAAACTGTACTCAAATTTGAGGCAAAACGAACAAGTATAAACTCGTAAATCGACTAGATCTCAAAGGTGGTAATTCTGGAGATGTATTACAGGACAACCGAGACATTATGGACCTAGATGACGACTATACTCTAGTTATTTGACTTAGATCTCTTCCTAAAACTTGTAGAGAACATCTTGATATAGAACATACCTAAATTTCAGAGGAAACAAAGAAGAAAATGTAGGTGAAAACTCAGTATTTCGGAGAAGCACGCACTGGACGATTCGGTAATGGATCCAGAAGCTTCGTGTGACTGTAGAAAATAATCTGGAAAGCATCTGGCTTGAAAGTCTTCATGAAAGATGTACGAAAATGTCTTGGCTATAACTCGGTAAAATTTCGTAATTTTTGGAGGTCGGATGCATATTTTGATCGAATTTCTCCAGAAACTGTGCATTCTGATTTCACCCGAAAATGACATGCCATTTTGTGAGAATTGTGAAATGTGTGAAATTCTATTTGGCCATGTATTTTGCATGAAATTATTATTTTATGGTCTTGTTTATCACTTGCCTTAATTTCTATAATTTTTGGGAAGTTATAGATATTAAATTTAATATTTTTGAAAATAACAAAAAGCTGGAATTTAAATAAATGAAAAAAATGGGGGCATGAAAAATGGATTATTATTATTTTATTTTTTTTGGTAAAGGTCACTATAGATTTTACGAAGAAGAAACAAGGGGGGGAGGCCGGGCACCAACAAAAAACAGACACTCAAGAAGTTAGGAGTCTAAGCGAGTGTAGGGGTACCGTGGTTCCCAACAAACAGAACAAACAACGAAAAGAAAGAAAGGAAGACTAAAAACAAACTAAAGAACTACTATCAATCAAAGATAGAAGGATGAAGATCCCAGCTCTGTTGAAGTCTTCTATTCTTTGGAATG
Organism: Eucalyptus lansdowneana; assembly: GCA_017140395.1. Classification (NCBI taxonomy): domain Eukaryota; kingdom Viridiplantae; phylum Streptophyta; class Magnoliopsida; order Myrtales; family Myrtaceae; genus Eucalyptus; species Eucalyptus lansdowneana. The sequence continues at coordinate 5,336,513 of CM029489.1, read as the reverse complement.
TCGGCAACATGCTTAAACATCATAGCTTTATCTTTAATAGCCTTCTGGAGGTGCATCTTCATCGCCGGAAGAGAAAGGGTTTGATTGCGAAAAAGCACATTGTTACGCTCTTTCCATATGATGTAGCACATTGCAGCAAAACTAAAGTGAGCCATAGTTTGATAAAAGCTTTTACCCACAAACCGCTTGGATGCCCATACAAGATTCTCCATCCACCGCTTGTTTTGCCAAACAAGGTTAAATTTTGCTGCCCAAAAAGAAACAAGGGTACTCGAAATGTGACAAGCAAAGAACAAGTGATTCACAGAATCCGGTCTACACGAGCAAAGGGGGCAATTGGTAGGCAAAATTCTACCATGAGAGATAAGCAACACCTGAGTTGGCAGCCGGTTGCGAGTAATAAGCCAAAGACGAGTTTGATATCTTGGGGGCAAGGAAGTGCTCCAAATAAAGGAGGCCCAAGTGACAGCATTGCCCTTTGGCCGAATCAACTCCCAAGCAGAGGCGGAGGAAAAACGACCAGAGGGGTGGAGCAACCAATGAAAGCGATCATCTTCTTGGTTAAACACTGGGAGTGGATTCCACCAATTGGCCAGGATGTTGATCATGTACCAGCCAATGGGCATGGTAAAGCCTTCAGCAACCGTCGCTAGTTGAGAGATACTGGAGTGGTATATATCTTGGTTGGAGAAGATCCTATATAAAGGGCCATTTGGGTGCCATAGGTCGAACCAAAACGAAACCGATCATCCATTCCCAATATTCCGCTTGAAGTATTGTTGGAAATGTTCTTGCAAGTTTAATATCTTTCTCCATGCCCAAGAGCAATGAGTAGGACACGAGACAATCCAAAAGTTTTTCCGCTTTAAAAAAGTAGAATGGATCCATTTGCACCAAAGGGATTCTTTATTAGAGAAGAGAAGCCAAATGTGCTTAAGCATAGAAGCGATATTATTCTCCCGAAGAGTTCTAATACCCAAGCCTCCTTCTTTTTTTGGAAGACAAACATCACACCAAGAGACCTTAGCACCTGCAGGGCCCATTGTCGGGCCTTTCCACAAAAATTGCTGAAACATTTATTGAATTCGGTTAATGACCGAACAAGCTAGAAAGAAAACGTTGGCCCAAAAGGCTTGGATAGAGTGGAGTACCGACCTTATAAGTTGAAGGCGTCCTGCAAAAGAGAGGAATCTATGAGTCCAAGACTGGAGACGCGCCGTGATTGAATTTACCAGAGATACACAATCCGCCTTACTCAATCTTGCACAAATAACTGGAACTCCAAGGTAACGAAAAGGAAGGGTGCCCATCTGGAAGCCCAGTTTATTTAAAATAACCTGCCGAAGATCAGAGGAGCCCCCAAAGAGAAAAACTTCACTCTTTCTAAGGTTCGGAACAAGTCCACTCCAATTAGAAAATTTTTCAATCCCATCCTTAAGTAGTTCAATGGACGGCAAGCTAGCTTCAGCAAAGAGTAATACATCATCAGCAAAGAAAAGATGAGAGAGTCTAGAGGGCTTGCAACACCAGAAGAACCGAAAATCAGGACGCCTAGTTTGGATATCCAAGAGGCCGGTAAATATTTCCATCACAAGGGTAAAGATGTAGGGAGACATCGGGTCACCTTGTCGAATACCCCTACCACTCGAGAAAAATCCATGGAGCTCCCCATTTATAGAAACCGAGTATTTAGGGGTACAGATGTAGACCATAATCCGAGCAATAAACTCAGAGGGGAAACCAAAAGCTTGCAAACAAAGATCAATTTAATTCCAATCCACCGTATCATAAGCCTTCTTAAAGTCAACCTTTATCACGCATTTAGGCCAATAAGGATCAAGGTGGAAACCACAAAAGAGCTCTTCAGCAAGCAAAATATTGTCGCTTATACACCTACCTTTAACAAAAGCATTTTGGGGTAAGCTAATAATAGAGGGAAGCACATGAGAGAGCCGGTTGGCAATAAGCTTGGTGATACACTTATAGATGGTGTTACAACAAGCAATTGGCCGAAGATCGTTAACATTAGAAGCATTAGGGACTTTGGGAACCAAGGCCAAGATGGTTGTATTTATCTCCCGCAACAACTTGCCTGTTGTAAAGAAATCTTTAACTGCCAAAATAACCTAGGGTCCAACTATTTCCCAAGAATGCTTAAAGAACTCTACATTATATCCATTAGGGCCAGGGGCTTTACCCACTGCAAGAGAGAAGAGCATATCTCTAATCTCAGCATCAGAAATAGGGCTAGAGATGAAACGCACCTGATCCTCATCAAGGGTGTGACTTAGAACCGCACGCATCTCTTCCAACGAAGGTCGAGCAACTGGAGGAGAATATGCCAAGAGCTCACAAAAATGATCAACAAAAAGGTTATGAACTTCAGAATGATTTGAAGTGGTGTAGCTCCCATTGGACAGCGAAATAATTTTGTTATGAAGATGCCTTTTGTTTACTGATTGATGGAAAAACTTGTATTGAGATCCCCTTCTTTCAGCCAATGAAAATGGGATTTCTGTCTATAAAAAGATTCTTCTTGAAGGCGCAAATCTAAAAAAGACTGGAGCTGAAGTTTCTCCAATTCAGCAAGCTGAATATTATAAGGGTCAACCTGTAGAGCTTCCTGAGTAATACATAACACTTGTCTAGCTTCAGCCGTTCTATAGGAGAGATCCAAAAAACACTCCTTATTGAGCTGCTTCAATCTACATTTGAGGAGAAGAAGCTTGGAGCAAAGCATAAACATCAGAGTACCCCTAAGCGAGGAGTTCCAAACTTCAGAAACCATATTAGAGAAATCCGGGTGGGTAAGCCAAAAATTGAAGAACTTGAATGGCTTGCAAGACTTAGGGGCAGGGAGGATCTTAATGACCATCGGAGAATGGTCCGAAATGCCAAGGGCCAAAAACGAAGCTTCAGAGAAAGAGAATTCAGCTGACCAGCATGAATTAACCAGAACACGGTCGATTTTCCTTTGCTTACGATTAGGACCCATCGACGTAGACCAAGTAAATCTGTTACCCGTATATCTGAGATCATCTAAACTAGCTTGAAAGAGACACTCACAGAACTCGTCAAAAGCTGGGATCCAGCCATTAGACCCGCCCAACCTATCCGAAGGGTAACGGATCGCATTAAAGTCTCCTGCTATAATCCAAGGAGAAACCGAATGAAGAGAACTGGTCTGAATAAGATCGGTCCATAAAGGTCGTCTAGAGACAAATGTATGCTCATCATAAACAACTGTGAGAAAGAACCATTTACCAGAACTAACATTAGAAAGCTTTCCATGAATAGCTTGATCCGAAGAAGAGTTAACGATAAACGAAACTTCCGAGGATTCCACCCCACCCAAATTATTCCATTAGAGGAATATATATATATATATATATAAAGAGAGAGGGAGAGGAGCTACCAGCGTTTAGGAGGCCTCCTCCGACTAGTCCCTTGTTTCAGAAGAGCAGTCACCTCGATTGATGGAGTTGGAACCTGAGGGATATCCTCTTTGATAGGAGTTGTCTCAATTTCAGCAATACGATCATCATTAATAGCAAGCTCTCGAGAGTCGTTTGGCTCAAGCTCGTCAGAGCTACTACTCATTGCACTAGCCACATCCTCGGAATCTTCATCCAATGAGCCAGACATCATAGAGGCATTTTTTAAAATTGGCTCCATTAGGACAATCGAAGAAGAAGGTCTTGCAACACTAGGCTTAAGGATATCTTGGACAGATTTGCTCATAGGTGGAAACACGGATTCCGCATTGTCTTTGGACTTCAATGCAGAAATAGGAGGTGTAGAAGACTTACCCATCACTAATGTACTGGGTTATTGTTTCTTTTTCTTGTGGGTCACTTGCTTCCATCCTTCACGCTGGTCACTTTGGGCCACATGAACCTGAGTATTCAAAGAAAGCTCAGCAACAGTAGGAGTACGAGACTCCACAGCAGGAGGGACCGGGACTTCAGCAACAACAGGCACCCGAGAATCCACAGCAGGGGGAATCGGGACTTCTACTCTTTCACAGTTATGGCCAAACACATGGCACTTGGGACAGGAGATCGGTCTCCACTCGTAGAAGATGGGGACAATGAAGGATTCACCATTCAAGAAGACTTCCACCGTTTCACATCTTTCCAACTTAGCAGACACTTTAACACATACCCTTGCATAGGATAGTTGTCTCATTTTTTCAGTAAAAGGGTCTACATACAATGGTCTACCCACCGCACTTGCTATTTGGCTAATACCAGGAGCTGACCAATAAGCGAACAGGATGTTCTTCATGCGAATCCAAACGGGCACAGATGATTGCAGATCCTTCCTCAACTCAAGAGTGGGGTCCCATTGTTTAAGGATAAGTGGTACTCTATCCACCGTTAGTGAGCCTTCATCGAGAATTTTCTTGCGATAATCATGATCCGGAATAAAGAAGAAATAGAATCCTTTGTCGTTAGCTAGCACTTCCGTTAAATGAGATCCCTAAGTATCCTTAAGTACCGATTCAGTCATTTTGAAAGGAACTCTCTTGCCAAAAAGTAACCCACTAGACAAAGTGGTTCCATTTCGAATCGCAAAGATGCACAACATCCTTAGAAAGGTGGACAACAGCACTTTTCCCAACAAAATTTGGGGGGATATAACTAAGTTCGTAGCCCTTCGCTGAAAGCTTAGCAACACTAGCCCATGATCGGGTTGGGGGGCTTTCTGCATATTCGGTTTTTGGGCATCAGGTCGAGCCGCAGCAGGGCCACATGAGCCGAATCTAACGCGGCTTCTGCTACACCTATTCCCAGCTTGGGACTTCTCAAAAGGTCGGCCCATATAATTTGTAGGGTTCGAGGAAGAAGCCATACCCAACAGCAGCAGTAATGAAGAACAAAAGAAACAGAAACCGTAGCCAAGATTTCGGAAGTTGGGAATCGGGCCATACCAGGTGTTCAATCACAATTTGGGGAGGAAAAGACAATGCTGGCCACCAACACTTACCAACCAGTCAAAGCCCCACAAAGCCCAACGACCAGCAGCGTCAATTGCACAGCAAACCAGAAGCAAAACCCTAGTCGCGGCTTTCCATGCTTCCAAAACTTGAGACAATACGAATCAAGTTCCACAAGGGTCTGAAGGCAGTCCACAGATGACCATTCTCATTGAAAATCAGCCCCAATCATCGAGAAAATCAACCGGAATCAACCACTCAACAGAAGCCAGGAACAATGAAAATCTCGCCCAAAATAGAGAAAAAGTGAACAGTGGACTCCCTGACCTTTTTTCGCTTGCTTTTTACTGTAGAATAACAAGCAACGAAGATTCCTCTCTCCATAAATGGATTGTCTTATTGGGCATAAATTCCATTAATTTTATTTCATAAATAATTATACCATGTTGCATGTATGATGAGGTCTTGATGTATGCATGACATTGAATTGAGATGCATGTGTGAATTCCATGCCAAGTATGACTTTTTTGATGTCACGTCATATGCCAAGCTAAATTAAGATCGAAATTGGTAAACATGGATAATGAAAAGCGAGGAGCTGGTTGTGGTGGATGATGATGCCCGAAATGTATAGAGATGCATTGTCGGATGGCCTCAGGAGTGTCGGGATGCCTGGTGGTATACGGTACGTAATTCCAGGGGAGGCTTGGTGGTATGTTGATACATAATTCTGGAAGGCCTATTAGAGGTTTTTGCCTGAAGGGAATGTCTCGCGATGCCAGGATTGGGGTGCGGGATGCCCGGCTAGCGAGTGTAAATGCCGGAAGCCCTGTCGAAGGTTTCTGCCTGAAGGGAGTGCCTCGTGATGCTAGTTGGGATGCGAGATGCTCGGAATGTGGGGGGCCGGATGCCCGGTGGCCTAGGAGGCTGAATGCCGGAAGCCTCGAAGGTCTTTGCCCGAGGGGATGATGAAATTGATGATTTGAGGAATGGGTGATGTGGTGATCAAATTGAAAGCTAAAAGTGGAAATTAAACCCATGGCATGATATGCATGATGATGATGATGATGATATGTGATGTGAAATAATGATGATCACCCATGGCATGATATGCATGATGATGATAATGATGATGATATATGATATGGCATGATGACATGAGTAATGTGATGATGTCATGATGATGATGACATGTATGATATAATGATGCCATGATAATGATGACTTGTGTGATGTGATGATGTCGTGATGATGATGACATGTATGATATAATGATTCCATGATGATGACGACATGTATGATATGATGATGCATGATAGTATATGCATGGCTTCAAGGTAAGTAACGCCTGCAGTGCACGTATGACTTGTATGATACATTGAGTAGTTATTGGATTCCTTTACCTGCTGAGTGGTTGTACTCACCCCTTTTGGGGACCAACATGTCATATTAGTAGATGGATTGAGCGGTTGGATATGACCGTGAGGAGGAGGATAGCAAAGGAGGGAACTTTTGGACGCCGACACTGATCGATGGACTTTAAGTGTATGACTGTTGGAGGAGATGTCGGTCATCTTTTGACGTGTAGCCGAATATAGAAGACTACGGCATTTTGATGTATCGACTAAAGATGTCCATCTACTTTATGTAAATAAACGTGTTCGACTTTAACTTTTATAAGATGTTTAGTTGGTGTGCATTGTTTTCTGAATGTAGGGAAGGGAGTTGTTGGATGTGCTTCCGTATATAAATTGCGCAAGGGACCGATGAAAAAAAAAAATGTAAACCCCCAGGTTGTATGAACCCGCTGCGAATGAAATGGTATTAGAGTGACATGTTATTAGGAAAAGTGAATGGTAAGCGAACTGTGGCGACCCTAATCGGATTGGGGGCCGTCGAGGGATGCCACACAGGTCCAACAGCAAGTAGTGTGTATTGTGGTGTAATGCAAAGCAAGAAATGCAGGCATGACAATTTATAGGCAATCAACACTTCATACATAAAAAGTAAACCATACATTCCTACATCTCCCTGGAAGACAAATGTGAGCAAACACTTCCCCTTATACCTCCCATTCTACAGAAACATTTAACACTTTTAATGTTAGGGACATACCTAGAATCCTTGCTGCCAAACAAAAATATTTTTGAACAATATTGATATTGGCCTAAGTCCTCTAAGGTCTAAAACCACATTCCCAACGGAGTCGCCAAGCTATCGTGACCTACCCTCGGGGGGAGGGAATATGTTTAGGGATATTGTCTAAAGGACGGGCTTAAGGCCCATGATTAGGCGTGGGCTCTCCCAAACCCATACCTCCCGTGACATTGGGATATTTTTTAAAAATTTCGCACAAAAGGAGTCACCACTAGCCTACTGGGGTCGGCTAGAAACCAAGTGAGGCACGGGAGTAGGACACACTTCCTACACAACCAGAGAATCTAGGGTCGGGGTCTTGATTACACTAATTGACTAATTAGTGCCCTTTCGATACCTAATTTTGTTCATTTTTTTAAAAGGTTTTTGTCAGACAGTTTGGATTGATTTTATACCTATTCACTAACATGTGAGGTGATTATGCAAGTGCGCATGTAACAATAAGAGCTACCAAGATCCTAATTGCAGTAAAATTAAACATGTGCAATTAAACATAATTAGATATGCAAATTAAACATGCAACATAATTAATATACAAGCAAATAAAAGTCTAATTACACTAAAATGACAATACATGGCAAGTCCTAATCAAATTCCTTCTTTTTTTTAGTTTTCGAATTTTTTTAATTTTTTTTAATTTTTTTTTTAATTTTTAAACTTTTTTAAAAGAATATATATTTTTTAAATATTTTTTTTATATTTTTTAAATGGGCGAATCAGGTTGGGTCTGTTTCTAACCCGACCTAGGTTCAAGACGATCAAGATAGTCGGGTCCGGTCTACAACCGGACCTAAGCTCAACCCAGTCGACAGCAACGGGCCCGAGTGGGCCAAAAATTCTCTTTTTTTTTTTAATACTTTAGTCAGGGCCCAAAGAAAATCAAAAGACCCACTTATTTCCTAAGCCTACATGAGACCAGCCTAATTAACCTGAATCTGTAGAAGCCCAGCCCAAATAGTAACCCAAGCCCGACCCACTTTGAAGACCAAACCCTACCCAGTTTGGAGGCTTCGCTTGACCTGGCTCTCTCCTCCCAGACTCGGATTTTAGAACCCTCCACACCGGTGATCCACGGCACCGGGGGAGGTTTACTGGAGCGTTGTCGAGCAAGGCTTCGATGATAGCTTCGCGGTGGACGACGGTGTTGTGGCGGATGAGAGCAATAGCAGGCCAACACAGCGGGGCCTCAACAGGTCGTTGGGGACGGTGTTGTTGGGGGCGAAGGCATCGGGCCCAGTGATCGTTGCTGCGACGGCGACGATGGAGATCTGATGCAGCAACAGTGTTAGGAGGAACAGCGGCACAGCCTAAGGCGGCTAGTCTAGGGTTCAATAGTGGTGGTGGCGTCGAGGGATGGAACGACGGCGTGGCTTGAGGCGGCTGGTGGCAGAACGGCAACGACGGGCAACAGTGGGGGAAGCAGCACGGTGGTGGTCGATTGGTTCCCTCGGCGAGGTGACAACAACCCTGTGCAGTGGATCTCATGGTGGGTCGCTTTGGAACGGTGTCAGGACTTCTTCATCAGGGACGGCGCCATGGATTTCGGGCTCGAGCGGCATCGTTGGCGAGCAAATTGGGAGTGGCGGTAACCGGCAGCAGCAACGGCAGGTGTTGGAGGTCGCGCAGTGAGTCTGCTCCCTCCAAATCTGGCTTGCTCGTGCTGATCCTCCCTTGGCCAATTCTTGCGGGCTTCAACTTCGGCTTGGTAGTAGTAATTGGTGGCGCGAAGGTGCGGCGACGGTAGTGTCCAAGGCGGTCTGACCGGGATGGAGGAGACAAGCGTAGGGGCTCGTCCCCCGCAGGGACGAGCGCAAGGGTCGGCCCCCTAGTAGCGGAGGGTCTCCCCCTCTCGGGCTCTCTTTTTCTTTTTGATCTCCCCCTCCCTCTGTTTTCTCTATTCTTTCTTTTTTTCTCTTCGGTCCCCGTTCTCTCTCTTCATCACTTTGGTTTTTCTCTCCTGTATCTCTTGGTTCCTTTTTCTTTGTTTTTTTTTGTTTTATTTTATTTTCTTTTTTTAGCAACTAATTCCTAATTTGTATGTGATTAAGTTTTAAGTAAAATGGTAAAATTTAGGTGTCAATAGTCTGCATGGGTCAATACGGCACTGTCGAAATCGTTAGAGACCAGAGATAGGTAGATTCAACTAAGATATGAGATCAGAGTGTGTGGGTGATTCCACCTAATTGCAAAATACTCGTCGATTGGTGCTAGACCAATTTTTTTGTCGTTTTGATACCCGATGCTCATAATTGAAACCTTGAGATTTTCATGACAACTGAGGATCGCCAATGAGTCAAAGATGTGTTGTGACTCAAGATAAATCGATCACGGGTCAATTGCACTAAAAATTTCTAAAAGTTATTTGGTAGATTAGGTCACGCTAAAAGCTCGTTGTAGTGAAATTAACTTCGAAATTGAACTCGATTTTAGAAATTGAAAGTTCTGTTGTGTCACGATCTATTTTAAGAACGTCGACTCATCCTCCGAGAATTTGAAGAGATTTCGAGATTTTTAAGGAAATTCGTTTCAAACATTACGGAAAACTAACGAAAATTCGGATGGGCCAAATTAAAGGAAATTTGGACTTCCAAGCTGAGCCTTTGAGTGCATGGACTTATAGAAAATTGTTCAGGATTTTTCTTCATCGAAATTGGATCTCAATTTGGGGAATTGGGGGAAGAAATTGAAGAAAAAAAAAATGGAAATTCGAAGTTAGGCAAGGGCAACATTTTTTTCGGCTTAAATTTGGATAAATTGCTGGATTTAATTGGCAAAAAAGTAATAGAGATCAAGTGGGATAAGTTTGAATTCCTTAAGGGGACCAAACATTCAATATTTTGGCTAAACCTTGTTGACTACCTCCTCCTTCTTCCTTGGCTTACCACGCACGCCCTTCCGTCATCGTATCTTCGCTCGAACCCTCCTCTCCGTTAGTTCAGCTTTGCTTTAATTTTCCTTCTTTCTTTTGATCTGCAAGACCACCAACTTCTGCCCATCTCACGCACCGACCAGCCCCACACGTTTGCTTTCTCCTCCATTTCTCTCACGCCTCTACATCAAACGAAGTAATCTCCACTTCGGTTTGTCCCCTCTGTCGCGTGCCAGCCCACTCACGAAGTCTGCCACCACCATTTGCTTCATCTTTCAGCGAAACAGTTTCCCTCCTTCGCTGCCACGTCCACGAGTCAATTAACGTGGATCCCTACTCAGCAAAATCCCTGGCGCTGACCGAAGCATTTCCCAAGCTCCGTGCCACGCGCTCCCTCCGTTTCGCACGAAGGCAGCGAGGCCCATCCGAGCTGCTTCTTCGCAGCTTAGCCTCCGCTCGGTCCAGCTCGCGTTTTCCTAGTCCCCAAACCGTGTGCAGCAGCCCAAGGAGTCAGCCACTTGAAGCCCGGTCCAGTTCAGTCGCAGCAAGCCCAGCTTAGTCCACGCCTCTCCAAGCAGCAGCCCAAGTTTCCGGCTCAGCCCACTCCAACGAATTTGGTCCAATGAAGCCCAACAAGTTTCTGTTTTCAGCAAGCCCAAGTGTTCAAACTGTTGAGTCCAGCTTTGAAGCCTGAATCTTCAGCCCATTTTTAGTCTTAAAGTCAGCCCAAGAAGCAGGCCCAAGCCCAGCTTTTAGTTGTGGGCTTGCGAGGCTTTTAGGCCCGGCCCGAGTGTTCGTCAACGCCGCCGAAAATTTGGATTTCAGCTGCCATCGTGTCGTTGTCGTGGTGAACCGGTTTCCGCAACAAACCGGTTAGTTTATGCATTAAACTCTTCTTAGTAGGCCAATGATGTCTAAGGGGTGGTTAGTTTAATTTAATTAGGAATTAGGTGGTTAGTTAGATTAAATTAGTGATTTATTTATGCATGTTAGGTGGTTAAATTAGATTAAGTGAGGTCTAGATAAATTGCATTATTTATCTAGAATGGTTCGAGAATTTTCCAAGTCCGTATCGGTACTTAATTAGTGATTTTGGCCTAGGTTAGTATTTTTAGAATTTAAATCGATAATAGTTTTAGAAATTAATTAATTATTAATTATTTTTCCTGAAATTAGGCCGAGATAATTGGTGACCAAAATTTCGTGCTGATTGCAATGGTACGGTTAATTCATGCAATTGAGTGTTAGATTGTGAAAATTGAGTGTTGATTGAAAATTGGGTCAATTATTCCAAAATTTGTGAATTTTGACATTTATCCAGAAAATCCCGGGTGTCGGGTTTTAAACATTGAAAATTGTTTTATATACTATATAAACCAGTGGGATTTTGAAAAGAAAGGATATCGGTCTCTGGGGTGAATTGACCGTGTACCCACACACAACGATTTTCATAGGTATTTCTAATATGATGAAAATAGGCTAGGTTCACCATTTTAATGGAGATATTTGAGTGTAATGCACAGTGCCCTGGGCCATGTTTGAGTGATCCTGTGTTGGTTAAGAAAACCCGTCCCAAGCTATTAAGCTAGATGTTACCCCTATATAGATGCCCTGCCAATAAATGTTGGTCGCAATAGATTCTGGACCAATGCTCCTTTATGGAATGCCGTTGACATAGTAATGATTCCGTGCACAATGATGTGAGACGATGCCTAGGGGTGAGCGGTTCCCGGTTCCTTACAGTTTTCGTCTGGAAGCTGGAACCTACCCTCGAGTACAGGTTTCTCATTTTTTGGAACCTGGAACCTACCCATCGGAACCAAGAACCTGGTACCTACCTTGTTTCAGGTTTCAGGGTCGGTTCCAGGTTCCAATAAGTTTTTTTTTTTTTTTTGTCTCATTTTTTTGGTTTTATTTTCAGGGTAAACTATGCAACAATTGCTCAATCTCGCCATTGGGTAAGATCTTAAGGAAAAGCTGCGTTTGATGTTATAAGCCAGCATTGTGATATTCCAAACCACTCTTTAAGTTTACAACCAAACCTAGTTTTGCTATATTAGATTAAAAAAAAGAAGTAACGATAGCATACTACATAATAAAATTGAATTCTCTATTAACTTTATGAACTTATGACAACATCCATCATAGTCTCTTGCACACTGCAAAGGCTAAAAACCTCTTAATATCTAGGCTTGATACTTGCATGACAGAATCAACAAGCCAAATAGAAGCCGAAATTTAGGTCATTTCAAATTTATGAAGTTACCATTCAAACTAAACAACATAAACTTCATAAAAATGTGTGCAAAATTAGAACCTGGTGTAGTTGTTGACTCATCTAAATCGTCTTCATGTCAAACAAAATATGATAAAAAGAATTAGCAAAACAATGATGGAAAGACCAGGGCAAAAAGTACAGTGCCTTTAAAAGAAAAAGAGCATGTAGTTGCAAATGCAACTCGAGTCACTCTAATGCCGAAAAGCATAAGAGCATGAGGGAAATTCCTATGCAATCTCAACTATTCAAGTTGGCTTTGATTGCTGGGCAGCATCTGCAAATGAGAAAGAAGACTCAGACTCAGTGGTCGTGTCATTTCATCGATATGCTTAACATGTAGACAAGCGCAAAGTTTAGAAGAATCTGACGGACCAGCAAGAGCATATGCAAGTTTGCCTCAATAGTCTATCTGAAATCAGTCACCAGGAAGTACATGCTAGTGAAAAAGAATAGAAACAAAAGGGAAAAACATCAGATATCAATATGTTTGCCTTTCCATTGCACAAGGCAGCCAACCGAAAAATGCGGAAAGGAAAACAAACTTGAGTACTATATAATTATTGTAGATATCAAAGATATGCCGCATCCACCCTTTTTAATTACTCAAAGTAACCTAAGCTTAAGGTTTCGCTGAATGATCATATACAGTCAACAGAATACAGGTTTACGCCATCAGTCATCTTAGCACAGCAAGATATCCTAAATTTAAGGTTCATCAAAAACCCTAGCTGCTCCGAGGAGACAGATCTGACAGGAAGTCTCACATACAGATCGAACTTCTTTTTAGAAGATCTGAAGTCCAGCACCATTGGGGTCTCAAAGTTGCAAAGAAAAAGGCAATAACAAAATTTGCCACCAAAATTGTCCTACTGATGCTGCTCATATATCTGCATGTATGCCTCTGAGAGTGCAACCATATGAGGAAGCGTTTCTGAAACATGCAGATCCTACATCTCATACCTAAAGCATAATGTAGGACTTGTCAATCTACACGACAATTGCACTCTTATTTCCCTAAAAATCACACAGAGGGAGAGGGAGATTTACCAAAGTTCTTCAAACTTCCGCCGAACAAAAACCATGTAAGAACCTTCACCAGGTTTGCCATCATGAACAACGTTGGCAATCAAATCCTACTTTGATCGCAGCCTCTCCTCATCTCCTGGTGTGGGTAATGGAATGTAGTCCTTCAATTCCAAGTTCTTGACAAGAAAATTAACTGCAAAAGCAATCCTAAGTAATCGGATACTTAAAAGTACTAATTTGATCAACATTTCACATTCGCCACTTCATATTGTCTTCTAAATCAAATCACAGCATTATGAAATGACTGATTTGATCATCATCAAAGTTCCCCAATTTTTTTCCAACTAAAATCATCAGGTTCAAAAAGCTTATCTAGAGTTGGGTTCTTCTCCACAAAAAAATTGTCTTTCGTAAATCTCTCCATATGGAGAATGAGATACCGATGCAATCTCTTAACATGGTATCTCATCCTTGCAAGGCGGGGACGGACAACTTCTGTTACCGTTTCTCCATCAAATTTCTTCAACATGTTAAAAGGGGTACTTGAAAGAACATAAAAACAATAAGCACTTGGGCTACAATGGTGCAGAAGTGCCACATAAATCTTTGAGGACCTCTCTCATCTGATATTCAACTTGAAGATTCCCCATCACATGATACAAGCCCATGATGAAAGTTCATGATATGATCACAATCCCAAACTATTTTCAAGTGTATTATTTGACTCAATTCTTTCAATAAATGGTACCAAATTGTTGTAAAGGACTGACCAAGTGGGAGGCATTTGATGTGCTTAGGCATCAGGGGGAGAATAGCGTCGGGGCGACTGGGGGCAAGTAGCATCGGGGGTGACTGGGCGAGCAGCGTCGGGGCAGTTGGGCGAGCGGCGAGTGGCGAGCGGCATCAGGGGCGATTAGGCGAGCGGCAAGCGGCGTCCACCGGGGGATTGAGTGGTAAGTGGCGAGAGGTGTCCATCAGGGGATCGAGCCGTGTCCAACGACAGCATGAAGGGCAAGTGGCATCCAACAACAGTGTTGAGGCGAGTGGGGGTGACAACGTCGAGGGAGGCAAAGGCAGGGTGAGTAGGGCGATATTGGCATCCAACGGCAGGACGAGCAGCGTCTGGCGGCGGCGTCGAGGGTGAGTGGCGTTCGGTGGTGGCGTCGGGGACAGGGCAAAGGTAGAGAAGGGGAGTGGACAACTGAACTGAGGGTTAATGATTTGGGGGATTTTAACTTTTAGAACCCTAACCTAACTGGTCCCGGTTCCTAAGGTTTCGGTTCCTATGGGAACCGGAACCGATTCCTTTAGAACTGGGAACCAGATCGGAACCTCCGATTCAGTTCTCTGATTCTCGGTTTTACTCGAGAACCACGCTCACCCTTACCTGACAATGCTAGAGGACCATTGAACAGAAAGTAGGCCGTACTATATGTCGAGAGCAAAACTAGGAACGCATGATGGTTTGAGTTGAATGTGTCGGATTATGGGACAAAATTGTGTGGCATGGTATGGGACGTGTCATAACAATTTGGCCCTATAATTAGGACCCCAGTGTTGATTTGAGAATTGAGTATGGCGTTCCAGTTGTTGGAGCTTAATTGTTGCTCATATCTGTTTGGCTGTCTGTGATATAAACTGTGCTGACCTGTAGGGTGGATCTGAGGGGAGGTAAGTGCTTATGATGATGTGATTGTGTGGTTATGACACTTCTAGGCGTATTTCCCTCATAATCAAGGTTTAGAGTGTGGACTCGCTGAGATTTATATCTCACCCTGTTGTGGGATAAATTTTCAGAGTCATCGAGTGGAGGACTTGGAATCGAGAGAAAGTGATCGAAAGTGTAGGTTAGTTAGGACCACTTCTTTTTGGAATGTCAGTTTTTATAGTCTTTTGGTCATAGACCTTGTACATGACTCTATGTGATTATAAAATCATGTTTGTTTGTGAATTTGTTGTCCCGCTTTTCTATCTCGAGATGATTACTGTCATGAGATTTATTTTCGCTTCCACATGTGCAATAAAACAAAAAAGTTGGTGACTCGTCTTGGGAAGTCGCAAAGTATCATCGACCGGAGAGGGATGGGTATGTGCTCGGGGTTCGGGACGTGAAAAAAATCGCATTCAGCCAATTTTTAATCAAGAAATTTAATTCAATTTTGAGTATCAAACTTTTGAGGGCTGCAGGACTAATTTATTAGACGTTGTCTCATTTTCTATTGAGTTATTGGCAAGTTCAAAATTTTCAAACAATGAATTATCGAATGGAAAATTGAAAGTTCGAAAGGAAAAATGGATCCAGTGGCAAAGTTATAATTTGTTGGCTATAATTTTTTCTTTAAAGATAAAATGAAAAGAAAAAGAAATTGAGGGGACAAAATGCTAGGCTAAGAGGAAATTGAGGCAGAGTTGGTGTACAGAAATTATGAGTTTTTGTGAAAAATATCTGAATTCCCCCCCCCCTCTCTCTCTCTTCCCCTTCCCTCACGCCTTCTCTACTGCAGACTCCCCCTCCCCTTCGTTTTCACTTCTATCTCCCCTCACACTCCATCTCCTCCTCCCCATCTTTCTCCAAGTTCAACAATCACTCTTCCATTGTCGTCACCATCTCCTTCCACCAACCTCTATCATCACCATCATCATCCCCTCACCACCGTCCTCCATTTTCACCGCCACCTCCACTATCACTCGCCACTTCATCCACCACCACCACGCCACCATTATCATCACCACCTTTTGGCTCCCGAACCACCACCACTCATCACTCGTCCGTCAAGCCATTGCGCCACCACTCGCTCAGTTCCGCCTCTCGCCATCCGTCACCTCCATTGCAAGCCACCACCAAGCTGAATCCCCTAGGTGGCCATGAGCTCGACGAGCTGCCACAGTTGCCGTTGAGTTTTCATTCGAGCCTCAAGTGTCATTTTGGACATTGACACGCTATCGTCATCAAAAATCTGTGAGTCAACTTCCTAATTGTGGATTATGATGTTAATTATGTTTAGATGGTAAATTAGTTTAGGGATAATGACAGGTAGTATTAGTCAATTTTAGTTTAGTGTTAATTGCAATTAAGGATGACTTAGATTAAATATAAGTGCGATTAGTTTAAGTATGATTAGATTAATTTATTTTGATTTATTTGATTAATCATGATTATTTTAATTAATGATGATTATTTTGAAATTAATTATAGTTAGGTTAATTAATCGAGTTTAGCCTAATTAATTGCAATAACTTAATTAATATTGATTAGCGTAATTAATGAATAATTAGCCGTTAAGTAGAATTTTATACTCGTTTTTCTAGATGATATTGCGCTTAATTCTGGTCGTTTAAGCTTGTGATGCTACGTTATTGATTGTTCAATTATAGGTTTTATTTATTATGTTAAAAAAAGGTTTTATGACAATAAAATAGAAAATTTTAAGGTGTTGGATTTGGATGCCAAATTTTATGTGCTAAATAAAACAATGGGAATTTAAAATGGAAGTGTGCAAAGTTTGATGGATTGATTTCAAATACATGATCATGTACAAATATTTCACTAGGATTTTTAAGTATGAAAAATTGCCATAATTGAATTTGAAAATGAACTTTTTTTGTTTTATGCCAATTAATGGTAATAAAAATTGGTTTAATTGTCTATGTGATCATGTACAAATATTTCACTAGGATTTTAAGTATGAAAAATTGCCATAGTTGAATATTTGAAAATGCACTCTTTTTGTTTTAAGCTAATTAATGGCAATAAGAATTGGTTTGATTGTTAGTGTGTTGGAGTGGTCATTTAATTGAACCCATCACCCAACAGGAGTTTAGGGACAATGCCCAATTTTTATTGAATGCTCGGCGAGAGTTTGGATGCCTAGTCATTGTTGAGGCCGGACCGATGAACCTTTATGGAATGCTATCTAGGCAGGGGTTCTAGACAATGCCATGCCCGATGAGGTGAGACAATGCCTGGTCATGTCGGAAAACCATCGATTCTTGTATTGGCCGTGACCCAAGGGGTCATAATAATTGAAACACGTATATTGACAATGCACTAGGAATATTTCAAATGTATTCTGATTATTATTTATGTGTATTGCACTAATATTGTCATGTGAGATGTACTAATATGTAGGGGTGTGCCAAGGCGAGGTAAGATTGTATGCCGTTGTGTGTTTAGGCTACCTCTGAAATGAATTAGCTTCCTAATCAATGTTTAGGAAGTTGACTCACTGGGATTTTATCTCACCCTCCTATTGTTGAACCTTTTCAGATCTTTAGAATGAAGTGTTGCCCCGTACGTTTTGGGGTCCCTATGTATCAGGATATGCATGTGACTACGTTTCCTATTCCAAAGACTGACCATATCCACAAGCTGGTGTTCATGACCCTTTCAGTGGATGAGGGGCTTGCTTTTGGGTGCCCCATAGGTTCAAGGCATGGTACATTCGGCAGGTGAATGATAATCGTACTGGTCCACTTCATGGTTTTGAAGGGCCACCCTACATGAGCATGGAAAGGCAAAACTAAAATCCCCATGGATATCAATATCTCCGGTGTTGTTGTGGATACGGAATCAGAGGAATACCCTTCCGACTATGAGCCAGTGGAGGAGTCCTCCTTTGACAACAAGCCCAACTCTCGACGGGGACACTAAGGTCAGTCCTTAGAGTTAGTATAGCTAAAATTAACCCTGACCTTTCCAATCATTTTTCTCATAGGTCGTGTAGGAGTTACCTTTTATCGTAGGCCTGCACAAGTTAAATTCCAAAGGTGAACACGTTGACAAATAAATCGTCAATTTTGGAAACTGTCTGTTATGCTTTGTTATTCCTGTTGTTTGTTGATAGACCGAGTGTTTATTAAAGTTGCTTCCGCATGTGTTCAATGGAAAGATAAAAAGAATGGGTCAATGTCGCATCATGAGACGTCGCAATTTAATCGGCTGTCAAGAGATGTTCGCACGCTCAGATTTCGGGGCATGATAGGGACAGCATTAAAGAGGACACTACAACGTGGGTGGCGATGGAGGAGATCGTCTTCTTGCACGGGACCGCCGACAATGGCCTTTGGAAGATTTACAGGGAGGCCAAGTATCGGAGGTTTGATCTCGACCGCTTGAAGCCCAAAGTGTCGGTGCTCTCCAAGGAAAACATTTTGTTCAAGCTTGATAAGCCGAGGAGAAGCTTTTAGGATATGATCAAGACCGTGTTGATCACACTGCACTGCCTACAGTATGCCAGGAACCACCTGGACGCGTCCCAAGTAGTGTTGTGGGAGCACTTTTCTAAAACCCTGGGGTATCATATCAGTAGGTTCTAAAAAAATTTCGATATCCTTGCGTGTTATGGCACATGTGTGATTTTGCCTCCTCTCAATCTGGTTTATAAGTTATATGAGGTATGGCCTTCTGCAAAGGATTTGCAGGACCGTGCGGCATTAATTAAAGAGGCTATAGGGAGGGATCATGCATTGGCGAAATCAAAGGTCGCTCATGTTCCTGTCATTTCTTTTAGATTCATGACCCTATTCCTGTGATGATATTCTGGGCATTGACATGTAGTCGTTGTAGATATTGTTTGCGTATTTCAAATTGTGGGTCTCGAGTCAAGCCAATCTAAACCCGACCGTGCGGTTCTGGGGAGAAAAATTGGCGGCAAATTGAGTAAATAAAAAATCAAGAAATTTTTAAAGCGTGTGCCAAACCCGATCGTGCAAGGGAGAAAAAAATTGAACTACTGCTCTTCGATGAAAAGCAGATGACGCGATGACTCGACGACGAAACGCAGCAATTTCGACCAATTTCTCCGAAATATTTGAAAATCAAATGATGTTAGCAGCAGTTGCGGCCGATTTCTGCGAAACAGAAGTTTTGACCTAACGTAGTGATTTGCTTTTCGAATTGTCTCGCTTCCTTTCGGCCGATATCTCCCCTGGAACACGTGGAATTTGTGCTCGCGCAACATGGTATCGAAAGAGACTAACGGTGTCGACCTACTTCTTCGAGGACCCAGATGACAAGCAGGTCTCATTCACCATCCTACCAGTGAGGTAGACCAATGGGGACTGTAATATCCCGAAATTTTGTCATATTTCAAAATATATAAAATGTTATTTCATTGACACATTAATAGTTATTTTATTTTGAAATAATCACTCATGAGTTAGCTAATTTGTTGGGTGAGGTCATTATTGATCAAAAAGCTAAAGATTAAAGAATTTGATCAAGGATCGACTGTTTGATCATAAGGATTGACAATGGTCAATACTACACTGTTATAAGTCAATTAATGAATGGATATAAATCAATTCGACGGAAACACATAGTTGATTCGCGGGTGATCTTACACAATTACGACATTCTTGTCGAAACGACGATAAAATGATTTTTCTATTGATTTTATATTTAGAATACATAATTGATCCCTCATGATTACATGACAACCAAAGGTCGTCTACGATTTGAAAAGACACAAACATGAATCAGAAATTATCAACCACGGCTCAACAGTGCAAGAACATTAAAGGCCACAAGATAGTTTAGATCGTATTAAAGTCGTGTTCAATCAATTTTTAACTATGAAATTTAATTCGATATCGAGTATCGAACTTTCAAGGGTTACAAGACTTATTTATTGGACGTCGCCTTATTTTCCATTGAGTTATTGACAAGTTCAAAATTTTCTAAAAAGATTTATCGGACAAAAAATTAAAAGTCGGAAAGGAAAAATGGACCCAGTGACAAAGTTGCAATTTGTCGGCCATAATTTTGGCTTTAAAGATAAAAGGAAAAGAAAAATAAATTGAGAGAACCAAATACTAGGCTAAGAGGAAATTGAGAAAGAGTTGGTGTGAAGAAATTATGAGTTTTTGGGGAAAATATCTAAATTTCCCTTTCTCTCTCTTTCTTCCCCCTTCCCTTCACGCCTTCTCTGTGCAGACGCTCCCTTCCCTCCATTTTAATTTCTATCTCCCATCAAACTCCATCTCCCCCTCCTCTTTTTCTAAAGTCAATGCCCACTCCTCCATTGTCGTCACCATCTCCTTACGCCAACCCCCATCGTTACCATCATCCTCCCCTCACCCCACCATCGTCTTCTCACCACCATCCTCCATTTTCACCGCCAACTCCACCATCAATCACCACTTTATCCACCACTATTTTGCCACCATCATCATCACCACCTTTTGGCTGCTAGACTACCACCACTCACTGCTCGTTCGTCGAGCCATCTTTCCACCGCTCGCTTGACGCCGCCCCTCCCCATTCGTCACCTCCACCGCAAGCCACCACCAAGCCAAATCCCCTAAGTGGCCGTGAACATGAGTACATGCTACCGCTACCATCAAGTTTTCGTTCAAGCCGTAGGCGTCATGTTCTCAACGCCATTGCCCCACCCTCACCCCCAGCTCACCGTCATCGAAAACCCGTGGTTAACTTCTTAATTGTGGATTAAGATGTTAACTACATTTAGTGGGTAGATTACTTTAGGGATAATGATAATTAGTATTAATTAATTTTAGTTTAGCCTTAATTGTGATTAATGACGGTTTATATTAAATTTAAGTTCAATTAGTTTAAGTATGATTAGATTAATTAATAAAGTTTAGTTTAATTAATCGTTAGTTATTTTTATTTAATCATAATTTTTTTAATTAACAACGATTAGTTTTGCTTAATTTTAGTTAGGTTAATTAATCGCGCTTACCTAATTAATCATGATTGGCTTAATTAATCACAATTGGTGTCATTAATAACGGATTAGCCATTAAGTAGAATTTCATGCTCATTTTTGTGGATAATATTGTGCTGAATTCCGGTCGTTTGAGATTGTGATGCTATGTTATTGATTGCTCAATTATAGGTTTTATTTATTATGTTCAAAAAAAAGGTTTTATGGGCAAGAAAATAGAGAATTTTGAGACGTTGGGTTTGGATGCCAAATTTTATGTACTAAATAAAATGATGAGATTTTAAAATGGAAGAGTGCAAAGTTTGATAGGTTGATTTTAAATATGTGATCGTGTACAAATATTTTATTCAGATTTTTGAGTGAAAAATTACCAAAATTGATTATTTGAAATCAAACTCTTTTGTTATGGGCTAATTAATGACAATAAGGATTGGCTTGATTGTTAGGGTGCTTGAGTGGTCATTTAATGAAACTCGTCATCCAACAAGAATTTGGAAATGATGCCCGATTTTTATCGAATGCCTAGCGGGGGTCCAAATGCCGAGTCGCAGTTGAGGCTAAATCAATACTCCTTTATGGAATGCCGTCTAGGCAGGGGTTCTAGACGATGTCATGCCAATGGGGCGAGACGTTGCCCGATCATGCTGAAAGACCGCCAACTCTTATGTTGGTTGTGGCTCGAGAGATCGTAATAATTGGAATACGTGTGTTGACAATGCGCTTGGAATATTTTGAATGTATTCTGATTATTATTTATGTGTGTTGCACTAATATTGCCATGTGAGATATATTGATATGAAGGGGTGTGCCAAGAGTAGGTAAAATTGTATGTTGTTGCATGTTTAGTCTACCTCTGAGGTGAATTAACTTCTTAAGACTAGGTAAAATTAGTTTATTGTCGTTCAATGCGAATATCTGTTCGCTAATTGACTTATAACAGTATAATATTAACCCTTGTCGATTTATATAGTTGAGCGATCGATCTCTAATCGAATTCTCTAATTTTTAGTGTTTTTATCATTTACGGCATCATCCAATAGATTAGTTAACTTATGAGTGATCGGTTCAGAGTACAATAACCATAAATACGTTTTGAGAGTGCTAGTATGAACATCTAGAGGGGGGTGAATAGGTGTTTAAATTAAACCTTGGCAAATATATGCGGAATAAAATAAACTTCAAATAAAGGAGTTAGGGAAGAGAATAAGAACACAAGATTTATAGTGGTTCGGCTTAATCCAAGCCTACGTCCACTCTCCCACGCTAACAGCTTTCTTGACTCGATTCCACTATGCAATCAATAAGAGATTACAACTTCGAGTGCAAACACTTAGTAGATCACACTATCTCACTAAGCCACTCTTATGGTATTTTTCTCACGATCACAAACGTTTAAGCTCAGCAAAGACAAGTGTATAATCGAAGGTCGCTCAGACTTTGGAATTATAAATTCTATGCTCTGTCTCTTACTTGCTCGTCGGTCCATGATCTCCTTAAATACTCCTCCACTTCCAAACTACCCGTTGGACAGTATCCTGGAGAATCGTCTTCCAATATACCCATTGGACAGCTCTGTATCTAGAAGATTTGGTAGCCGTTGAGTGACAAAGGTAGAATCCCAAATTGATTCCGATCGCCCATACAAACGAAATATTGGTTTCCATAAGTAAAGCTTCTTCGTATAGAAAGTTATTGTCTTCAAGATCCAATTGTCAATCAATTAGATTGAATCAATCAAATCAATCTTGATGTGGAATCCAAACCAAATCACTAGCCGTTATATGATTGGACTTGAGTTACGTTCTGTCGAATCTGGATGTAAAGTCTGAGAGCAATAGACTTTACAATCTGAGTCTGAGTGCGATAGACTTTACAATCTGAGTCTGAACATATTCTGCTTTTGAACAGATTTAGCTTTAAGGTCTGTACCCAGTTCAGCTTCAGCATAGAGTCTGTCTTCTGGTTCAGCTTCAGCATAGAGTCTGTCTTCTGGTTTAGCATTCACGTTCAATCTATAGACTTCTGGTGTAGAACAGACTTTGACACTAAAGTCTGGCAGTCTTCAGACTTTGACATAGAAGTTTGAAAATCTTCATAATATACTTTGGACATATGTTACGTTCAGTCTTCTGGTCGTCTTCACACTTTGACAATATCCTTTACATGTTCTATCATCTGCATGGTCTATTACTTAACCATTAAACATGTTAGTAGCCTTTGATTTATTTTTTCATCTTCAAGACATCATAAGGGATTTTCCTAACAATCTCCCCCTTTTTGATGATGACAAAACAATCTCTGAATATGTAGATTTGTAAATATACTTTTAAATCAAAGGATATCAGAAGATAGCAAATAGATTGAGCATAAGAATATATAGAAGAATAATCGCAACTCAATATTATGCAATAAATAATATCAACCAATCAGCACATATGCATATTCATATCTTCTCCCCATTTTTGTCATAACTAAAATGCGATAATAATGAAAATGTATCACGTAGAGAATTATAACAAATATCTCGCATGAATCACAATTTCCAAAAATCAGCTTTTATAAAGTAAGTCGAATATTAAAGGTATGCAATATAGCTCACTTCGATCATATATATATTAGCAAATATCCAATAAAAATCACGGATGCATCATAACTTGCACATACCATTTTTGTCATAATAAAATGATAATATCAGTAAGAGATTTGTTAATGACAAAAGGTAATAAAAGATGCACTAACTGGATTTTTTTGAACAAATTCTGACACATTTACCTTTCATTCCATCCATAATATGATCACGATCAATTCAAAAAGATTTCATAATTGATGAAAGCTCCCCCTCAATTTGTTGCATTTTTGAGATGATCACGATTCTTTTCCTTTTCTTTTGGATTTGCTTTCTCCCCCTATGATCATGACAATATTTGCGAATAGAAATAATTGCTGCTTGTGCATGTTGAACATAATATTTTTCCAATATTTCCTTCGTAGCAACAACATCTGCAACGATTACTTGCATTTTGAAATTCGAGGAAAAAATTATTTTCTTCAATCAAGCTCTTATCGAATTCAACTTGCATAAACTTAACAAACTTTTTGCACAAATAAGCTATAATAATATCCATGTGATATATAATACCATTTTCTTGAAATAGATAAGTTGAATAGCATATATAAAATTATCAAATATTAAAATTCAGAACTATTCAACCTTTTGTACGATGCATAAGGGATTTCCTCAATAAGCAAAAATTTTGCACAATGAATGGAATCTTTGAACCTCCAGAAGATAGTATAGAATCTCCATGATATTCTGACTGAGCTTTCCAAAATTAAATGGAAAATTCTTTTGTTACCTGCAAATTCTTCTATAATGGATAACCATCTTTACAAAAATGTCACGTAATATCTTCCTTTGATTTGTGAATGAAACTTGCTAGATATAATATATCTTCTAAGAATATAGCAAGAATATCCATGAATATGCAGTAATATCTTTCGAGATCAAAGGGATTTCCTTGAGCATAAATTTCAGATATGCATTTTGCAAAAGAAAATAGATATTTCTATCACGTGCCAAAATGCACTTAGAAATTTGCAAGGCAGGAAATTTTTTTCTCTTACCCAAGTGTATGTTTCAAATATACCATTGATTAAAAAAAATCATTACCAATTGTCGCAAGAGATATTTTCTGATTGCACCAAAATTTGCGTAGATTCGCAATCATCCTTCCCTTAAAGAATTTCCTGCAATCAACTCATTTCCCTTTTTGGTATCTATCAATTTGGATCCTTCCTTGACGTTAGAGTAAAATAGAAAATCTCCATAATCAAATATTCTTTCTTAATTCATCATAACAAACTATTCAAAGAAAGAATATTATGCACAATGATATTTTGAAAAATAAATTCTCACTTAGTCAAAGCACAATAAAATCAGGGAGAATAAAATCTTTGAATATCTAAGAATATCTTGCATCATCACGTAAAACAGATTTTCACTTTGCAAAATATGACTAAATCTGAGAGTATAAAATTAGACAAAATGATCTGAATTATCTCAAATAATCACACGTACTAAATCAAATCTCAACTCACGAATCACAAAAATAAATCACATGATTCTTTCTTCAATAAAACAAAATATGATCATTATAAAATCTCAATCGACCAAGGATATATCGAATATGAGAATTATTGGCCAAATCAAATTGAGAATAAAAAATTCCTTACCAAATCCTCTTTCTTCTTTCTTCTTTATATCCTGCAAAAGTAACTTGTCTTTTTCTTTGGTACCCATGTTTTCTTGGGTCCATGAGAGTTAGCAGAATATGATGCTTTTACCCAATTTTTCTTAATAGGTCTCCAGACTTTAGGACAATCTTTCTCAAAATGTTCCAAATCTCCACAATTTGAACACTTAAGGGCATTTAGACCAACAGGTTTTGTAAAGTTCTTTTGAAAATGATTCTTGTATGCAAGTCTAGGAGGTCTTTGTTTAAGTTTCTCCTTTACTTTAGAAAAATCAATTAGAGAATCACTTTCCTTATTAAAACCAAGTCCCGACTTATTATAGTAAGGAACTTGTATAGAAATGATATGATATAATGTTTTTGATCCATTTGAAAATCTTGTCGAAATATTTGAAAATTCTTTCTTCAAAGAATCATTTTTTTTTTTAGAAGTAAATCTCGACTTTCTTTTGTTTGTAGAAAATATTTTTGCAAAATTTCAAAATTTTCTTTTTGAGAAAGATCTTGTTGCCTAAGTCGAGAATTCTCCTTTTTAAGTTCGAAAATCCTTTTAAGAGAAGATTTGAGATTTGAACAAAACTCATTTATATACTTTGAAACTTTGAGAGGAATTTTTGAATTGCTTACCTCGATTTCCTCATCGGATTTTGAGTCTGTGTCCGAATCAAACTTTGATTATGAGTTTGTGTCTTAGTCAGACTTTGATTCTAATTCTGTGCCTAAATCAGACTCAGATTCTGAATGTGCCATCATGCATAGATTTCCTTGCTCATCATCTTCTTTTATTGTTCTTTTCTAGCCATTCTGCTTGTATTTTCTTCTTCCATTGAATTTGCTTCCTTTTCTACTCAACCTTTTGAATTTCTCGACCATAAAGGCAAGTTCTTCATCGTCCATGTTATATTCTGAGCATGTTTCATCAAAAACAGCATTAGATATTAAAGTGATGGACTTCTTACCTTCAGGATCTTCATCGTTGAGTTGTTCCACTTCATAGGATTGAAGAGTGTCGATCAATTCATCGACGGAAAGTGGCATAATCCTTTGAGTTTCATGGATTGAGGTCTTGACATGGTTCCAATCTTTTGAGAGACCTCGCAAGGGTTTGTTGACCTTCATTGAGGCAGAGATTTGCTGACCTTGATATGCTAAACCATTTACAATTTGTGTAAAACGGTCGAACATAGCTCCAATCGACTCTCCTTGCTTCATCTTGAAGGATTCATATTTGCCGAGAAGAAAGTTTATTTTTGTCTCTCTTACACGATCAGTCCCTTGATATGTAACATGAAGTCTATCCCAAACTTCTTTTGCTGTTTCACATGAAGAGATTATGTTATATTTAGCAAGAGACAAAGCGCAATATAAAGAATAAATAGCTTTTGCATCAAACGCTTCTCTTTTGAACAACTCTGTCCGAGACATAAGACCGGGGGGTTTGGTTTCTTTGTCTTTGCCATTCTTATTTGATGTAGACGCAGCAATGGGGTTGATTCCTCTTTCCACAACATCCCATTGTAAGAGATCTTTGGATCTTAGGAATGCTTTCATTTTTTTCTTCCATATGTCGTATTCTTTTCCATCAAAATATGGTCTACTTGTGTTGCTTTGCCCTTCCATAAGTCTTGGTGCCAACATACTAGCCATCAAGAATCTTTAGCTAAAAAGTAAAAACACTTTTATAAATCGAGCACTTGGATTTGATACCAATTGAGAATGCTAGTATAAACACCTAGAGGGGGGTGAATAGGTGTTTAAACTAAACCTTGACAAATATATACGGAATAAAATAAACTTCAAACAAAGGAGTTAGGGAAGAGAATAAGAACACAAGATTTATAGTGGTTTGGCTTAATCCAACCTACGTCCACTCTCCCACGCTAACAGCCTTCTTGGCTGGATTACACTATGTAATCAACAAGAGATTACAACTTCGAGTGCAAACACTTAGTAGATCACACTATCTCACTAAGTCACTCTTTTGGTATTTCTCTCACGATCACAAACATTTAAGCTCAACAAAGACAAGTGTATGATTGAAGGTCACTCAGACTTTGGAATTATAAATTCTACGCTCTGTCTCTTACTTGCTCATCTGTCCATGATCTCCTTAAACACTCCTCCACTTCCAAACTACCCGTTGGACAGTATCTCGTAGAATCGTCTTCCAATATACCTATTGGATAGCTCTGTATCTAGAAGATTTGGTAGCCGTTGAGTGACAAAGGTAGAATCCCAAATTGATTCCGATCGCCCATACAAACGAAATCTTGGTTTCCATAAGTAAAGCTTCTTCGTATAGAAAGTTCTTGTCTTCAAGATCCAATCGTCAATCAATTAGATTGAATCAATCAAATCAATCTTGATGTGGAATCCAAACCAGATCACTAGCCGTTATATGATTGGACTTGAGTTACGTTCTGTTGAATCTAGATGTAAAGTCTGAGAGCAATAGACTTTACAATCTGAGTCTGAGTGCGATAGACTTTACAATCTGAGTCTGAACATATTCTCGCTTCGAACAGATTTAGCTTTAAGGTCTCCGAGTTCAGCTTCGAGATAGAGTCTCGTCTTTCCGGTTCGGCTTTAGCATAGAGTCTGTCTTCTGGTTCAGCATTCACGTTCAGTCTATAGACTTCTGATGTATAACAGACTTTTACACTAAAGTCTAACAGTCTTCAGACTTTGACATAGAAATCTAAAAATCTTCATAATATACTTTGGACATATGTTACGTTCAGTCTTCTGGTCGTCTTCACACTTTGACAATATCATTTACATGGTCTATCATCTGTATGATCTATTACTTAACCATTAAACATGTTAGTAGCCTTTGATTTATTTTTTCATCTTCAAAACATCATAAAGGGATTTTCCTAACACGTTTCATATATTTCAAAAATAGAGCCAAATTTTGGGATATCACAGTTCCTATTAGTCTACCTCACTAGCAGGATGGAAAATGAGACCGGCTTGTCGTTGGGGTTCTTGAAAAGTAGGTTGACTCTATCTTTAGCAAGGTGTCAACCTCGTCGTCGATGAAGCCATGTCACATAAGCAAAATTTTAATGTTTTTTGAGGGAGATATTGGTTGAAAGGGAGAGAGGCAGTTTTTTTTTTTTTTTTTTTTTTTTTTTTTTTGGGTTAGAAATTGAATAATTTTATTTACTAAGCAAAGATGAGAGGCCTGGTAAATGGGCATCATTACATAAAAGGTCCAACAAAGTTTGAGGAGGATATAAGACCCAATTCAGAGGTAAGTAATTTTTCTTGTGGGCTTTGGCTACCCAATCTACTACAAGGTTGGCTTCTCTAAAGCAATGGACTATCGAAACATTTAGGAAGGCTTGCATTTTATCCTTGCACTTACTGACAAGAGATTGAGTTTCCCAACTTAAAACTTCTGAATTGTTCATAGCTTTAACTAGTTTTAAGTTATCTGACTCGATAATAATCTCTTTGTGTCTTTTAGAAAAGAAGAAGTTGATGGCCTCCCATAAAGCTAGGGTTTTGGCCATCAAGGGGGAAGAAGCTTTGACCGATTCAGCCGTTCCTCCTGCCATCCTTCCACCCGAGTCTCTACAGATGCAAACTGTGGAATTTCCCAGCAAACCAAGTGTGTATGTTCCATCTATATTAATCTTATATGCTCCTTCCGGCGGTGGAATCCATATATGAGGTGTTTTGGCTTCTCAGAATTTAGATCTGCCATTTTCAGGGATCCCCGAGCTTCCAGATCTGCCATTTTCATGGACTCTCAAGTGATCGGCACTTTGAAGGTCTAATACTATGTACCAAGCTCGTAGATCTCTCCTTCCATCTCTACTTTGCGACCTAGCATCAACTTTAGCTCTCGGCGGTTTGTTGTTCGGCCTCGGTTCTCCGCTCGGCCCAAGGAACAGCTCACCTCTTGACTCACCCATTCTACTTCCCAATCCTCCATTTGCTCTGGCCGGTTTATGGGTCGGTGCTCTGTGCCAAGGTCGTAGATCTTTGCTTTCCATTCGGCGTCCTAACT
Source organism: Eucalyptus lansdowneana (assembly GCA_017140395.1). Taxonomy (NCBI): domain Eukaryota; kingdom Viridiplantae; phylum Streptophyta; class Magnoliopsida; order Myrtales; family Myrtaceae; genus Eucalyptus; species Eucalyptus lansdowneana. Next base: position 5,307,285 of record CM029489.1, on the reverse strand, counting down.
TGGCATTTACTGCATCTCTCTGCTCGTTAGTGATCATTCTTAGTTCACCGCTCGACCCAGGGTGTAGATCTCCTAGGAGAGAGGGAATTTGAAAATCGGATTACTACATCAAATCAAAATTGTTGTTTCGGAGAAATTGGCCGAAATTATTGCTAACATCATTCGCTTTTCAAATATTTCAGAGAAATCGGCTGAAATTGATGCTTTTAGAATATTTCGGAGAAATTTGGCTGAAATTGCTAGTTTTCATCTTTAGGTCACCGCGTCAATGATTTTTCAAATACTGAAAAAGCAGATGACACAGTGACCTTACAATGAAAAGTAGCAGTTTGGTTTTTTCTCCTCCGAATTGCACGATTGAGTTTGGTGAATGCATTGAAAATTTCTTGATTTTTTATATAATCAATTTGCCTCCAATTTTTTTCGTGCGCTCATGGTTTGGGGCGTGACAGGGATGATGACAAGGAGGACGCCGTAGTGGGTGCGGCGGTGGCAGTGGAGGAGACTGTCTTCTTGCACGGGACCACCGACCACTGCCTCAAGAAGATTTACATGGAGGTCAAGTGTTGGACGTTTGATCTCGGTCACTTGAAGCCCAAAGTGTTGGTGATCTCCAAGGACAACATATGGTTCAAGCTAGATAAGCTGAGGAGGAGCTTTCAGGATACGATCAAGACCATGTCGATCATGCTGCACTACTTGAATGCCAGGAGCCACTTGGACACATCCCGAGAAGCACTGTGGGAGCACTTGGCTAAAACCCTAAGGTGTCATATTAGTGGGTTCTAAGAATTTATTGAATGATATTTTTGTGTGTGTTATGGCACGTGTGATTTTGTCTCTTCTCAATCCGGTTTAAAGGTTCCATGTTGTCCAGTCTTCTGCAAAGGATTTGCAAGATCATGTGGCGTTAATTAAAGAGGCTATTGGGAGGGATGATGCATTGGCGAAATCCAAGGTCGTTCCTGTTCCTGTCATTTCTTTTAGATTTATGACCTTGTTCCCGTGATGATATTCTGGTCGTCGACATATAGTCGTTGTAGAGATTGTTTGCGTATTTCAAATTGTGGGTGTCATAGTTCGAGCGATGATAAATTTAACTGAGACCAGAAATCTAGGAACCATTTTTGTTAATAATTTTTATGTGTAAGTGGTGTGGTAAACGAGCCTATGTCTAGGATGAGAAATGCTTGAGTTGTTCCTTAGGCATTCGTATGACTCCTCTTGTGACATCCTAAAATTTCAGTTCCGCTTTCAATTAAATAAATCGAGTCTTTCATCAATGCACCTATAGTATTATTTTCTGAGCTGATCACTCATGAGATATCTAAACTATCTAGGGAAGTCATTAAGGGATTTTAACCTAATAGACTTGAGAATTCGACTAGGAATCGACTACTCAATCGTGCTTATTTGCAGAGATCATTACAGCACAGTAAAAATTGATTAGAGAACAGAGATAGGTCGGTTCGACTGAGATGTGTGGCTAAACGTGGGTGAGTCCACCAAATTGCAAAATTCTCATCGATTGGTACTATATTGATTTTCTGTAGTTTTGATACCTTGTGTCCGTATTTGAAATCTCAAGATTTTCACGACTATCGAGAGTTGCCAATGTGTTAAAGAGGTTCGTTGTGGCTCGAAAAAAATCGACAACTGGTCATTTGCACTAAAAATTTCTGAAAGCTACTTAGTAGGCTAGGTAACGGTAAAATCATGCCAGATTGAAATTAACCACAATTCAATTTTAAAAATTGAAAATTTTTTCATGTCACGAATCATCTTACGAATCATCTTTGGAATGTTGACTCATCGTCCGAAGATTTTTCTACAAACTGAGATTTTTAGTGAAAAGTAGATATAAGGCCGTTTTTCAACTAGAAAATTCAGGGGACCGTTTTTTATTGTGTTTTTGGGATGCAAGTTGGATATATTGGCGAGGAAAAATGTCAATTTGATCAAGGATTCGATGGTGGAATTTATGAGGACCAAATTGAGTTGATTCAAGAAGGAATGGAAGTGGAATTGAGGGAAATTTGTATGAAATTCGTAGCCCCCCATGCCTCAACCTTTTGGACCTCTTCAATGGTTTCCTAAGAAAGCTTTGGCAGTTGGAATTGCTGAGGAAGCCCATAACCATGGTGGGGCCAAGTTATGAGGACAAGAGGATAGAGAGGAAGACCAAGGTGGCCCCCTTAAGCTTGTCGTTCCCCATTTTCTTCTCCTTTCCGTCGGTTCCTCCATCTTCAACAAGTTTGAAGTCTCTAAGAACCAGAGATATCGACCAGCAGCCTCGCCTTGCTCGTCGAGCAGCCACCAAGCCGTTGGAATCCCCTTGTACGCCGTCGCTTGCCTGTTGCTGCCGTTGGTGCCTTATGAGTCCTACTGCACCATCTCGCCTCCTATCACACCCAACCACCTTTCCCCGTGTCCCCTGGCCATTGTGGAGGTCACCAAAGTTCATTTTGCCATTGTCCAGCAACTGCCTCCACCTGTCTGGACCACCGCTGCTTGTTCTGGTTGTTTCGGCTCCAACCAACCACCGGTTCAACCTTTCTCAGCCAAGATTAGAACCGAGAAGCCCTGGGTTTGGTGTGCATTGTTTGGCCCATTTCCGAGCTCTTCCGGACCTTGAAAGGTGCCCCTACTTTGGAGTTTGTGGCCTGTCTTTGCGTCCCCGTCACCGTGGTCCTGTTGGATCGCTAATCCATTGAGTTTACTCACTAATCTCCATTTATTGAGTCAATTATGCTCAAGGGTTGATTAGTTTAGGTTGAGTATGATTTATGTGGTTAGTTAGAACATATTAGCAATTTAGTTGTTCTATATTGCATATTAAGTGGTTAGAGTAGTGCAATTAGCAAGCGAGATAAGTCGTAGTATTTATCTAGATAGGTTTGAAATTTTCCAGGCCTGTCTTGGCTTTTAATTAGGCTTTTTGGCCTAAGTGTGCATTTTTGCTATTTATTGGTATTTATTAATTAATTTTCGTAATTATTTAATTAATTATTATTTTCTGAAAATTAGCCGGAATAGATGGTGACTAGAATTTTGTGCTGATCACAATGGTATGATTGGTTTATTTAATTGAGTGCTAGATTGTGCAAATTGAGTGTGATTTGTAATTTTGGAAATTTATCCCAAAATCTAATAATTTCGGTAATTAATTAGAAAATACCGAGTGTCAGTTTACAACATCAAAAATGTGTTTATGGATCTTTGAAATTAGTGGGATTTTCAAAATGGAAAATATTGTATTTTGGCTAAGGCCGACCGTGTACCTACACACGATTTTTTTTTATCGAGAATGATAAAAATGGTGGCATTCTTAGATGGTGAGATTATTATACTATATCAGCCTATGGGCTTCGATATATATTAGTTTAGTGTGAGTAGTATACTTTATCCACTTAGAGTGAGCAACATAGGTATACTATATCAGCTTAAGGGCTTGATATGTTAGCTTAGTGCGAGTAGTACACCAACATGCTATATTAGCCCGAGGACTTTGATATGTCAATTTAGAGTGAGCAATATACCTTAGTAGCTTCTGGTAAGCATTAACAGTATACTATATTAGCCTATGGGCTTTGATATGTCAGCTTAGCGCGAGCAGTATACTTTGATCAACTTAGAGCAAGCTATGCTATCTATCTTTAGCTTATGGTGAGCGATCCTTGATGTGATTGGACTTTATAGATAGTATTGAATGGATTGATTGATCGATAGCTCGATCGGATTAGATGATATGAATTGTTGAAATGATTAGTTGAATATGCAAATTGTACTGACTTGCAAGAAGGAATGGAGGCAAATGTAAGACCTTCGACTTGTGCTTGTGCTTAGGCAGCCCTTGGGGCGTATTTTCTTCATATTCGGGACTTAGGGGGCATAATTGCTGAGACGTTGTCTCACCCCGTTGTGGGATAACATTTTTAGGACCTTAGTGTGGGAGAAAACTTGCATATCTGTTTTGAAATTGATAAAATGTTTCCATTAGTCTAGTCTGAAGACTTGTAGATTCTATCGTCAAAGTCTAAAGACCTCCAAACTCAAGATTTAGAGTCTACCCTCATTAACAGTTCCCAGACTAATGAAGAAAAGTTTTATCTGTTGAAGAAGATTTATCCTGATGCAAGTATATCTTTCAGGATTTGATTCGTACGGTTGAAGAAGATCTCACGTCTGGAGATGGCATCTCATGATCTATTATTTGTGTTGAAATCAATTTGGATAATTAGATCTTTTGATTAGCGAAGTATACTTGGAATGTTCTACTTATGGAAACCTATATCTTAATTGTATGGGCGAGCATGATTGGTAGGCTTTCATCACATTCCTTAAATAACTCAAGATCTTTTTAATTGATTTTGTCCAACGGGTTGATTGGAAGAACTTCTTTAAAAGGTGCCAACGGTTATGAATGCATGAAGGAGTATATAAGGAAGACACTCATGTTATTCAAGAGTGTACATGAAAGAACAATTCCAAAGTTTGAAGCTCCTAGTTCGTTACTATTTCATTTGTTGAGCTCAAATTGTACTCAAAAGAAAGTTTGAATACTTGCAAGACCTTGAGGAAGTGTAGTAGAAGTTCTACACTATGGAATCAAGGACGTGAAGCTGTAATATCTCTTTTGGTTCTTAGTGAAATCTAGTTGGTGGGTTATTAGTACGGGAGCGTGGACGTAGGCTTGGTCTAAGCCGAACCGCTATAAACCTTGTGTTTTGATTCTCTATCCCTAATCTCTTTACTTTAATTCGCAGCTCTATACAACTATTTATAATCTTTTACATCTTCAGTCGATTGTTCTTAAAAGAAGAATTAATTTATTAAGTTTTGCAAAAACATTTTTGATCACCTATTCACCCCTCTCTAGGTACTCTTACTAGCCTTATCAATTGGTATCAGAGCGGCGTGCTCGGTTTATAAAAGTGTTTTTACTTTTGAGCTAAAGATCTTCTATGGCTAGTATCTTGGCACCAGGACTCATGGAAGGGCAAAGCAACACTAGGCCGCCTTATTTTGATGGAAATGAATACATCGTATGGGAAAACAAGATGAATATGTTCCTAAGATTAAAAGATCCTCTAGAATGAGACGTGGTAGAAAAAAGGGATAATTCCTAAAGTTGCATCAGTTTCAAAAAGAGGAAAAGAAGTTGCAGACACTAGCGAGATGTCACAAGAAGAAATAACCATGAGACAAAGTCTTGATACTAAAGCAATCTACTCTTTATACTGTGCTTGATCACCGACTGAATATAATAGAATTTCATCTTGTGAAACAGCAAAAGAAGTCTAGAATAGGTTGCATGTCACCTATGAAAGAATTGATCGAGTTAAAGAAACAAAGATAAATATTCTACTCAAATAGTATGAAACCTTCAATATGAAGCTATGAAAATCCATTACTAACATGTTTAGTCATTTTACAGAAATTATAAACGGTCTATCATATTAGGGACAACTAATCTCTGGACCAATGAAGGTCAATAAACTGTTGCGTGGATTATCAAAAGATTAGAATCATGTGAAGACTTCAATAAGGGAAACCCAAAGAATCATGCCACTTTTGGTAGATGAACTGGTTGGCACACTTTAGTCTTATGAAGTGGAGTAAATCAACGAAAGAAGAAGATCCCAAAAGTAAGAAGTCAATTGCTTTAACATCTAACGTTGGTTATGATATTACGACTCGAAGATAATATGGACGACGAAGAGCTGGCACTGGAAGTTCAGAAAACTGAACAGAAAGGGAAGAAGATTTAACTAGAAGAAATAAGGTTCTCTAAAATTCCAGAACAAATCGAATGAGGATGACGGGATCAATAGGGATGTGGTTTGTTTTGAATGCAAGAAAAAGAGACACATTAGACCCAACTGCCCTATGTTGAAGAAAAACAAAGCAAGAACTGAAAAATTCAACAAGGCTATCAAAGCAGAGACTTAGAGTGATACTAAATGCAAAGAAAGTGATGTTGATTATGCCAATATTTATTTAATGGCAAAATCAGAATCAGACTCGGACTTTAAGATAGATATAGACTCAGACTCATACAGTGAAATTGAGGTAAGTAATTCAAAAATTCCCACTATAGTCTCAAAATATATTGATGAACTTTGTTTTAGCCTCAAAACTTCTCTTAAGAGGATTTCCATGCTAAAAAGAGAGAATTCTACACTAAAGTAATAGAAAATCTCTTGGAAATAAAAGTTTGAAAATCTAGACAAAAGTTTTGTCGTTTTAAAAGAAAATGCAAACTCTCTTTCAAAAGAAAATACATTTTTGAAAAATGATATTTCAAAAGGGTCTACGAAGCTGGAAAAGATTCTTTCAATACAAATACCTTACTTCAACAAATCAGGCTTGGGAATGACTTTTGAAACCATTCATCTAATTGATTTTCCAAAAGTAAAGGAAAGAATCAAACAACGACCTACAAAAGTCTTTTATAGAAATCATTTTCAAAAAGTCTTTGTAAAACCTGTTGGCCGAAGTGTTCTCAAATGTTCTAAGTGTAACAACCAAGAACACTTTGAAAAAGAATGTCCTATGGTTTGGAGACTTGTTAAGAATGATTGGGCAAAGACTATATAATGCACTAACTCCACTAGACCCAAGAAAATGTGGTTATCAAAGAAAGTTTAAGTTTCTTTTTTAACTGCTGGTCACTATAAATAAAAAGGTCAAATGGTATTTAGATAGTAGCTGTTTAAGACACATGACTGGAGATTCAAGTTGTTTTATAAAATTTATCCAACTAAGTGGTGGAAAATTTTCTTTTGGAGGAAATAGCAAATGAAGAATTGTTGGATGTGGAACTGTAAATATTGCAAGTTTTATAATCAACAATGTCTCTTCGATGGAATGATTAAATTACAATCTACTCAGCATAAGCCAATTGTGAGACACTGGTTTCAAAATCAATTTTTCAAGAAGAAGTATGTTCGGGAACTAGTAAAGATTTTTCTCAATCTTTTACTGGACAAAGATATGAGAACATTTATCTTCTGGATATCAAACCAGAAAGATCTCAATGCCTAATATCAATTCAAGATGAAGCAAATCTCTAGCATCGAAAGCTTGGCCATATCAACATGAAGCAAATTACGAAGATCTCTTCCAAGAAACTTGTTCGTGGACTACCCAACCTGAAATATAAAAAATCTGACTTATGCACTCCTTGTGTGTTAGGAAAACAGGTTAGAAGTTCTTTTAACCCTATAAATCAAGTTTATACTAATCGTGTTTTGCAGCTTCTACATATGGATCTCTTTGTACTAACCAGAACTCAAAGCATTGGTGGAAAGAGATATTGCCTAGTAATATTGGATAATTATTCACAATTTACTTGGGTTTACTTTTTGGCAAGTAAGTTTGAAACATTCTCTCACTTTTCAAAGTTTGCCAAGAAGGTACAAAATAAGAAAGGGTATGCTATTTCAAGCATATAGACATACCATGGAGGTGAATTTGAAAATCAAGATTTTGCCAAATTCTGTGATGAATGTGGTTTTCTGCATGTGTTCTCCTCTCCATACACTCCTGAATAGAATGGAGTTGTGGAAAGGAGGAATAGATATTTGCAACAAATGACAATAAATCTTTTAATAAAAAGCAATATATCTTCTTGTTTTTGGGCTAAAGCAATTTCTATAGCTTGTTATATTATTAACAAAGTCTTTTTAAGGCCTATTCGAAGAAAATTTCTTATGAGTTGTTCAAAGGAAAGAAGTCAATTGTTTTTTTACTTTCATGTATTTGGTTGCAAATGTTTTATCTTGAAAAATGCAAATGATTGAATTGATAAGTTTAAGGAAAAATCAGACGAATGAATCTTCCTTGGATACCCAACCATCGCCAGAGCTTATAGAGTATTTAACAAAAAGACTCGATCTGGGAAGAATCTATTAATGTCAAATTCCAAGACTCTTTGCAGAATCAACTAATTCATACTCGGCTGAAGAATTTGAAGTTACTCCAGACCTTACAAAGTCTAACTCCCCTGAAGTAACTCAAACTTCTGGAGAAAATCAACGAACGGAGGTTGAAGAATCAACTAAAGTAGAAGAACATCATTCTACTAGACCAACCAGGACCTGGAAGCATAAGTTTAGTCAACCCAAAGAACTCATTATCGGTAACATTGATGAAGGGATTCGTACCAGATCCAAAAGGCAAGAAGAGTCTAGTGCTATGGTACTTATTTCTGAAATCGAATCCAAAAGCATAGAAGAAGCTTTATTTGACGAAAGTTGGATTGAAGCAATGCAAGAAGAACTCAGGCAGTTTAGCATTAATGATTTGAAGTTGACAAAACGTTTCCATCAATTTAGTTTGAAGACCTACAGACTCTATCGTCAAAGACTAAAGACCTCTAGACTCGAGATTTAAAGTCTGCCCTCATTGACAGCTCCTAGACCGACAAAGAAAAGTTTCATCTATTGAAGAAGATTTATCTAGATGCAAGTATATCTTTGAGGATTTGATTCATACAGTTGAGGAAGATCTCACGGTTGGAGATGGCATCTCATGATCCATTATTCGTATTGAAATCAATTTGGATAATTAGATCTTTTGATTGGCCAAGTATACTTGAAAGGTTCTACTTAAGGAAATCTAGATCCCGATTGTATGGGTGAGTAGGACTGGTGGGCTTTTATCACATTTCTTAAATAACTCGAGATCTTTCTAATTGATTCCATCCAACGGCTTGATTAGAAGAACTCCTTTGGAAGGTGCCAATGGTTATGAAGGTATGAAGGAGTATATAAGGAAGATGCTCATGTTATTCAAGAGTGTACACGAAAGAAAAATTCCAAAGTTTAAAGCTCCTAGTTCTTTACTATTTCATTTGTTGAGCTCAAATTGAACTCAAAAGAGAGTTTGAATACTTGTAAGACCTTGAAGAAGTGTAGTAGAAGTTCTACACTATGGAATCAAGGACGTGAAGTTGTAATATCTCTTTTGGTTCTTAGTAAAATCCAGCTATTGGGCTGTCAGTGCGGGAGAGTGGACGTAAACTTGGTATAAGCTGAACCACTATAAACCTTGTGTTTTTTTTTTTTTTTTTTGGTAAAGACTATAAACCTTGTGTTTTGATTCTCTATCCCTAATCTCTTTACTTTAATTCGCAGCTCTACACAACTGTTTATAATCTTTTACATCTTCAGTCTATTGTTCTTAAAAGATGAATTAATTTGTTAAGTTTTCAAAAATGTTTTTGATCACCTATTCACCCCCCTTTAGGTGCTCTTACTAGCCCTATCACTTAGTTGGCAGCTCCTCCCAAGCGTTTTGGACAGCTGAAGAATGTCACAAAGTAGGTGTCTTACATTCCACTTCATGGGAGCCCAAGAGAATGGGTCTATGAGCTCATAAGGTCCATGGTCTAGGTTGATAAGGCTCTACCCCATAAGGTACCTCATCAATATAGATCCTAGTACTGTTGTGAGCATAATGGAAAGAGAGAGGGTCCCACACTAGAATCTGAGATATTTGTGTTTGTATTGGAGGTTGCTTTTGGGAAAGGCACAGCCGATCCTCCGGGTGGTTCAGTGGTGGACTCGTATCTATCAGATTCAGGATTCCCAATGTATCTGAGGAAGACTTGAATGCCTGAAAATCTGTAGCCTTTACTCCCCCCCCCCTTTTTGCAAACCTTGTATATAGTCGGCTAATATTTTATATGCCATAGCTTGATATGTATATAAAGGTGTGGGTTGGTTTTCGAAAATCGTGGCTCTACTTTTCTATCACATCTTATTGTTGTTTAGGGACTTATTATTTGCTTCCTCATGTGCATTAAAATGAATGGGTCGGCAACGCATCCTAGGACGTCACTATTTAATTGACTGCTAAGGGATGAACACGCGTTTGGATGATCTGGGCGTGACATCCTCATTTAGTTGTATTAGAGCAAGGCTAGTGATTGGAGTGATAAAGTCCGATGGTTTATGGGATAGTAAGAAATGCCTTTGTTTCATGTTGGTGCATGTCTATGATAATTGTTTGGTAGAATTGTTTGTTTGTGTGGATCACTTAGCTTCTAATTCGGTGTGGAATTGGAAGGCTAGTTTAAGTAGAAAACTTGTAGAATGAGTGATCAGGAGTAGAGGATTCCTAGGAAGCATACTATAGGGCCCGTGACTTAGGGTAGGACGCCGATGGGAGTCGGTACCCAAGGAGGCCGTGGTCAAGCACTAGCTCAAGTTAGTGCCAGTGGAGTAGCACCACCTCCTGTTGGTGCTATGGTAGCAGTCCTTGGTGATCCTAGATTCGAAGGGATCATGTAAGCATGTGAAGCGATGAGAGATTTGATGGGGCAACAGGTCCAGAACTAAGTCGTCACCATGGCCACCATCACTCAAGTTGCCGATACTGCTGCCATTGCCGCCACTGCTAAGGTCGCCACTATTGCTACACTTGCCGAATTTTCAACTGGGAACTTAGTTCTGGAGAGGGAGAGATCAATTCACAAATTAGTGGAGCAATTCTAGAAGCTGAACCTGCTGAGGTCCACCGGTGTCGGAGATCCAGAGATTGCATCACTTTAGATTCAAGATTTGGAGAATTCCTTTGCATTGCTAATGTGCACTGAGGCAGAGAAAGTTATCCTAGCAATATATCAACTGCAGGGTAACGCGAATACCTAGTGGAGAGTCGCTAGCGGTACATTATTTCTAGAAGGCGTGGTTCCGATGTGGAACGCTTTCCTTAGGGCCTTCAATGACAAGTACTTTTTGGGTAGCGCCTGAGAATAGAAGATGGAAGAATTTCAATGCCTCCGCCAAGGAATGATGGTTGTTGACCAATATGAGGTCAAGTTCATGGAGCTTTCTCAGTATACTCCAAGGTTGATAGAGGATCTAGAGGACAAGGCTCGAAGGTTTAGGAATGGCCTTCGGCTAGAGCTGAAAGAACCACTGGTACTGTTTGATTTGAAGGACTATCGTAGCGTGTACAATCGAGCCTAGCTACTAGAGAGAAGTTTGAATGAATAAATCACCTCGTCTGGATTGAGGTTTAATTCGAATAATGATGGGAACTGACATGGAAAGAGGCCCATGACCGGAGGAAGGTTCCACGTTTTGCCCAACATAAATGGTGGAATTGGAAAGGCAGCGCCAAATCAGAATGACATATGTCGCTTATGTGGAAGACGACATGGTATGACCCCGTGCCCTCGGAGAATGGCACATTTGTTTTGAATGTGGCGAATAGGATCACATGACTAGAGATTATCCTAGAAGATTGAGAAGACGATAGTACTTACCGCCGCCACCATTGATGGGTCAGACAAGGGGTGTCGTGCCGCAATTTGCACCGTAGGGTGGACAAAACAGACCCCCAGCTCAAGGGACATCAGAGGTCAGACATAGGATGTGCCTGATGTGTTTATAGGTACGGTTTCACTGAATGACCATGCCGCTTATGCTTTATTCGACCCTGGCGCAACTAATTTTTTTATTGCTGAGCAATATGTTAAATTGATAGGATTAAGTCCTGAGTTGTTGGAGTCACTGGTTAGCATATCTACACTATTGAAGGATAAGGTGTTGTATGCATTGAGTTATCCTACATATGTATGACTTTGATTTGATAATTGGGATGGACTGGCTCACCATGCAACGCGCTAAGATGGACTACTATTGTAAAACGATTCAATTTAACCCGTTAGAGGGTGAAAGTTTCGAGTTTGTTGGAAATTGAGGAGGACCCTCAATTGTATTGATCTCATCGCTTGAAGCAACCCATTTATTAGATGGGGGTTGTAAGGTTACCTGACGACTGTCGTGGATACAATAGTTGAGGAGCTGAAGATTGAAGGTATCTTAGTGGTGCAAGAATTTCCAAATGTATTCCTGAAGGAATTGCCAGGCCTGCCACCAGAGAGAGAGAGAGATGTAGTTTGTGATCGAATTAGCTCCCGGAACAGAGCAATCTCTTAGGTTCCTTACCGTATGGTGTTATCTGAGTTGAAAAAACTGAAGGTGTAGATGCAGGAATTGTTGGATAAGGGTTTCATACGTCCCTGTGCATCACCTTAGTGAGCACCACTTCTGTTTGTGAAGAAGAAAGATGGTTCATTGCGCCTGTGCATTGACTATCGACAACTCAATCAAGTGACGATCAAGAATAAGTATCCACTCTTGAGGATCGATGACTTGTTTGATCAGTTACAAGAAGCGTCAATATTTTTCAAAAATTGATTTGAGGATAGGATATCATTAGTTGAGGATAAAGAAGGAGGACATTCTAAAGTCGGCATTTCGTACTCGATACGGCCATTATGAATTCATTATAATGCCGTTTGGTTTGTCGAATGCCTCAACTGCTTTTATGGATTTGATAAACTTAGTGTTCAAGGAATACCTGGATCAGTTCGTGATCATGTTCATCGATGATATTTTGGTATATTCGAGAAGTGCTGAGGAGCATGAGAATCATCTAAGAATGATACTACAAACTCTGAGGATTCATGAGCTATGTGCTAAGTTTAGCAAATGTGAATTTTGGCTTACTCATGTAGCATTCCTAGGTCACGTGATTTCAGGCGAAGGAATCTCCATGGACCCGACCAAGATTGAAGTAGTGATCAACTGGCCAAGATTGACATCAGTGGCAGAGATTAGAAGTTTTCTGTGTTTGGCAGGTTACTACCGAAGGTTCGTGGAAGGATTTTCAGCTTTGGGGCTGCCGTTGACTTGACTCTTGAAGAAAGAAGAAAAGTTTGTGTGGATAGACAAGTGCAAGCGTAGTTTCCAAGAGCTTAAGCAGAAGTTGACTACCACACCTGTGCTGACCATTCTATTTGATCCTAGAGGATATGAAATCTATAGTGATGTATCGTTCAAAGAACTTGGTTGCATACTGATGCAATATGGTAGGGTTGTTGTATATGCCTTCCATCAGCTGAGGCCTCATGAACAAAATTACCCGACGCATGATTTAGAACTCGCAGCAATCATTTTTGCTCTAAAAATTTAGAGACATTACTTGTGTGGAGAAAGATTCCAAATCTTCATTGACTATTAAAGTCTCAAGTATCTATTCCCTTAGAAGGAGTTGAATATGAGACAGTGCTATTGGATGGAACTTTTAAAGGACTATAATTGTGATATTTTATAGCACCTTGGAAAGGCAAATAAGGTCACTGACACTTTGAATCGAAAGTTCTCGGTCGCATAGATGCTGGTTAAGGAGTGGAATTTACTCGAGAGAGCTCGAGATTTGGTTTTCAAGTTTGAGGTAGGCCACCTTTTAAATCTTATGACAACCCTCGGAATTGAGCCGTATGTTCAAATCAAAATTAAATTACTTCAGTCGATAGACTCAAATGTTTAGAAGATTCTAAAAGAGGATACTGATAAGAGAAAAATTGATTTTCAAATTTCTGAGGATAGAACACTAAGGTTTCGATGATGATTGTGTGTACCTGATGATGCAAAGCTTAGAGAGGAGATTTTATCAAAAGCTTATTGTAGCAGTTATAGCATTCATCCTGACGTGTCAAACATTGGTGATTTGGTATGAATGCAAACATTGCCAAGCATGTCACAAAGTGTCTGACGTGTCAATAAGTGAGGGCATAACATTATAAGTTGAGAGGACTTTTACAACCTCTCGAGATCCCATAGTAGAAATGGGAGCACGTCATGATGGATTTTGTGACAAGCTTACTGAGGAGTCAGAGGGGTAATGATTCCATTTGGGTAGTGGTTGACAGACTGATGAAGTCGACTCACTTCATCGCGATACAAAAGGATCTAGACTTGGACAGGCATGAAGAGTTCTACATGGAGTACTGATAGCGATTACCTCAAATCTAGACCCAAAATTCACAGCTACTTTTTGGAAGAGTTTGCAGGCTGCTTTAGGAACGAAGCTATAGTACAGTATGACATATCATCCTCAGATGGATGACCAGTCTCAGAGGATGATTCAAACCCTTGAAGACATTCTGCAAGCTTGCATGTTGGACTTCAAGGGAAGTTGGGAGGAACAACTTTACCTTGTTGAGTTTGTTTACAACAACAGCTACCGGCAGAGCATTCATATGGCTCCTTTCGAGGTGTTGTAGGGTAAAGCTTGTAGAATGCCTGTGTTAGGATGAAGTCGGGAAAAGAAAGATCACAGGCCCAGAGTTGGTTTAGCAATCAGTGGATGCAATTGCAATCATTAGAAGCAGATTAAAGACCGCTCAGAGTTGCCAAAAAAGCTACACAGATAAGCATCAAAGGCCTTTGGAATTCCAAGTTGGTGATCACATTTTTCTGAAGGTGTCACCAATGTGGGGTACTTCATGCTTTGGTAAAAAAGGAAAACTGAGTCCGAGGTACGTAGGTTCATTTGAGATTCTAGAGAGAATTGGGATCCTAGCAAATCGTCTTGCATTATCGCCAGTCGCCAAGACTGGCATAAGTGCACGACGTCTTTTACGTATCGATATTGAGGAAGTATGAGCCTGACTTGACCCACGTGCTTAATTTTGAGGAACTTGATGTGGATGACAAAGCGTTGTACGTGGAAAGCCTAGTTTAGATTGTGGATCGAAAATAACAAATTATATGTACCAAGATCATCCCATTAGTTAAAGTGGTCTAGCAACACTACAGCACTAAAAGACCAACCTGGGAGAGTGAAGAGTCGATGGGACAACTGTAACCCAACCTTTTTGTTTAAAGTATTGTTATGGTTGAAATTTCGAGGATGAAATTTTTATAATATGGGAAGAGTTGCGACATCCTAAAATTTCTGTTGTGCTTTCAATTAAATTAATCGGGCCTTTCATCGACGCACGTAAAGTGCTATTTTCTGAGTTGATCACTCATGAGATAACTAGATTATTTAGGGAAGTCATTAAGAGATTTAACGCAATAGACTTGAGAATTCGACTAGAAATCGACTTTTGACCGTGCTCAATTGCAAAGATCATTACAACAAAGTAAAGATCGATTAGAGATTAGAGATGTGTGGCTAATCGTGGATGATTCCACCAAATTGCAAAATTCTTATCTATCGGTACTAGACTGATTTTTCTATCGTTTTGATACCTTGTGTCCGTATTTGAAACCTTGAGATTTTCACGATCATCGAAAGTCATCAATGTGTTGAAGAAGTTCATTGTGGCTCGAAAAAAAATCGACCACGGGTCATTTGCACTAAATTTTTTTGAAAGCAACATAGTAGGCTAGGTCATGTTAAAATCGTACTAGATTAAAATTAACTGCAAATTTAAACCCAATTTTAGAAAATGAAAGTCTTGTCATGTCATGAGTCATTTTAAGAACGTTGACTCATCCTCTGAAGATTTTTCTGCAAACCAAGATTTTTAGCGAAAAGTCGATATAGGGTCGTTTTCGATCGAAAAATTCTGGGTACTATTTTTTATCGTGTTTTGGGGATACAAGTTGGATTTATTAGCTAGGAAAAATGTCAATTTGATCGAGGACTCGATGGTGGAATTTATGAGGGCCAAATTGAGTTGATTCAAGAAGGAATGGAAGTGGAATTGAGGGAAATTTGTACAAAATTCATAGCCCCCCATGCCTTAACCTTTTGGACCTCTTGAATGGCTTCCTAAGGAAACTTTGGCAATTGGAATTGCTGAGTAAGCCAGCAGCCATGGTGGGGCCAAGTCAAGGGGACAAGAGGATAGAGAGGGAGACAAAGGTGGCCCTCTCAAGCTTGCTATTCCCCCGCCCCCCTTCTTCTCCTTTCCATCGATTCCTCCATTTTCAGCAAGTTTGAAGCCTCCAAGAACTAGAGAAACCGACCAGTAGCCTCCCCTTGCCCATCAAGCAACCACCAAGCCACCAAAATCCCCCTCGCGCGCCATCACTTACCCTTCTCTGCTGTTGGAGCCTCGTAAGTCATGCCACACCGTCCCGCCTACTATGATGCCCAGCCACCTTTCCCCACGTCCCCTGGCCGTCGTGGAGGTCACTAAAGTTCGTTTCGCCGTCATCCAATAGCCGCCTCCACCTGCTTGGACCACTGCTGCTTGTTCTGGCTGCTTCAACCCTAACCAGCCACCGGTTCAACCTTTCTTAGCCAAGAACAGAATTGAGAAGCCTTGGGTTTGTTGTGCACCGTTTGGCCCATTTTCGAGCCCTTCCAGACCTTGAAAGGTGCCCCCACTTTGGAGTTTATGGCCTGTCTCCACGTCCTTGTCGCTATGGTCTTGTTGGATCGCTAATCCAGTGAGTTTACTCACTAATCTCCACTTAGGGAGTTAATTTCGGTAATTAATTAGAAAATACCGGGCGTTAGTTTACAACGTCAAAAATGTGTTTATGGATCATTAAAATTAGTGGGATTTTCAAAATGGAAAATATTGTATTTTGGCTAAGGTCGACTGTGTACCTACACACGATTATTTTTATCGAGAATGATAAAAATGGTGGCATTCTTAGATGGTGAGAACAATATACTGTATCAGCTTATGGGCTTCGATACATGCTGATATATTAGCTTAATGCGAGCAATATACTTTATTAGCCTAGAGTGAGCATCATAGATATACTATATCAGCATGAGGGCTTGATATGTCAGCTTAGCGCAAGCAATATACCAATATGCTATATCAGTTTGAGGGCTTTGATATGTCAACTTAGAGTGAACAGTATACCTTAGCAGCTTTTGGTGAGCTTTAATAGTATATTATATCTACCTATGGGCTTTATATGTAAGCTTAGCACGAGTAGTATTGAATGGATTAACCGAGTGATGGTTTTGATGACATGGAATCGACTAGATTGATTGATTGATGGCTCAATCGGATTAGATTATTAGAATTGTTGAAATGATTTGTTGAATATGCAAATTGTACTGACTTGCAAGAAGGAATGGAGGCAAATGTAAGACCTCTGACTTGTGCTTGTGCTTAGGTAGCCCTTGGGGTGTATGTTCTTCCTAGTCGAGACTTAAGGGGCAAACTTGTTAAGACGTTGTCTCACGCCATTGTGAGATAACATTTTCAGGTCCTTAGTTGGCAGCTCCTCCCGAGCGTTTTGGATAGCCGAAGAATATCACAGAGTAGGTGTCTTACACTCTGCTTCATGGGAGCCCAAGAGAGTGGGTCTATGAGCTCATAAGGTCTGTGGCCTGGGTTTATGAGGCTCTACCCCAAAAGGGACCCCATCAATACAAATCTTGGTACCGTTGTGAGCGGAATGGACAAAGAGAGGGTCCCATACTGGAATCTAAGATACCTATGTATGTGCTGGAGGTTGCTTTTGGGAAAGGTACAGCCGATCCTCTGGGTGGTTAAGTGGTGGACCCGTATCTGTCGTATTTAAGATCCCTAGTGTATTTTGAGGAAGACTTGAATGTCTGAAGATCTGTAGCCTATACTCCTCCCCCCCCCCCTTTCGCAGACCTTGTATATAGTTGGCTAATATTGTATATGACATAGCTTGATATGTATATAAAGGTGTGGGTTGGTTTTCGAAAATCGTGGCTCTAGTTTTCTATCTCATCTTGTTGTTGTCTAGGGATTTATTATTCACTTCTGCATGTGCATTAAAATGAACAGGTTGATGACACGTCTTGAGACGTCGCTATTTAATCTACCGCTGAGGAATGGACACGTGTTCGGAGGATCGGGGCGTGATACCTCTATCACGAAGTAATTGCCAATGTGCAGACCGGTGCCGAATTTATTGTGATATTTTCTTTAGGTTATAAGTTCATTGCAATTAAAGTCGAGTACTAATTTGAAGTTGATCAAGTTTATGACTCTTATGACACCTTTATCACGAAGCAATCGTCAATGCATAGACTGGCATTGAATTTATTGTGACATTTTTATTAGGTTATAAGTCGAGTATTGATTTGAATTTGATTAAGTTGGAGTCCTTGCAATTATAGTTGAGCACTGACCAGAAGTGGATCCACTTTCAATGCTGAACTAGTTGAGGGAAGCTCTCAATGGTTGGAAACTTTTGACTACTGTCTATAACTCCAGTGCTATAATATATAAGTGGCCTTGTTTTTTGTTTTCTTTTACTACATTTTTTTATCAGGACTGTTTGCAAAGGGTTAAAGCTGCTTCAAAAATGTTTGCGTTCTTTGCTTTGATTTCCATGCATGTTAAGTTTCTAACGGATGATTAGAGGAGGCTTCATAGATTCATCTTTATAGGTCGGTGTTGCGTGCATACAGTTATTTGGGTTTGCCCGTTCAAGAAAATGGGAATCATCTTTGTTTTTGTCAAAGAATGTGAAAGAGATGATTCTTTACTGTAAATGGAATTTTAGATTCAAATTCATGAGTGATGGTTTTAATTATTTAATGTGATGGGCCTAAGTTGGCCCGTCCGCCCATATTGGGCCTAAAAGCCTAGCCCTCAAAATTAGAGCCCATGGATAGAGGGATACGTTGAAGAGTTGTAACTTTTGCGGGGACGTTTTTTGCTGAAGGGACACGTCTTTTGGAGAAGACGTATTTAAGGGGAGAAAAGAAAAAGAGAACGTACCATTTTAGAGAAAACGTATGCTTTTCTTTTCTCCCTTTCCCAAAAACCAACGTAACTCGTCCCCCCTTTGAACCAACAGTAGGCTCCTTGGTAGACGGGGATCAGATTTTTCCTTGAACTTCAACGTTGGTGTTTAATCTGTGGATAATAAGATACACTCAATTATGTAGTGTAACTTTTGATCGGTCATACATGTTATTCCTGGGCTCATCTTCCGCATTCGTTTTAGGAATTCGATTTAGTGTCAAATCCGGTTTTTGGGAATCCGATATTCCTTACATTGGTATCAAAGCCCTAGTACATGTTTTCCCAACCCCTTTCATGATTATGAATGATTTTTGATTAAATTTTCGTGGAAAATCGGCCGACACCAATAAGGGGCGAAAAAATCCTGACACCCGATTCTGTTCGCCACGTTTTTTGGTTTTCTGTAAGCTGAATTTTTTTTTTTTATAAAAGCATATGATCAAAGCCCTCGTCGAGACAAGAAAAACGAGTGGCGGATCACCGCTAGAGGCCACCAGACGTGCCGCCACGCGCGGTTGGAACAAACGGGGGTCATCGATGCGTGCGTGGCACGTGCCGATTCAATTCCCCGCAAGCGCATGCGACGCACGCGCGGAAGCCTAGTGCATGCCGCGCACACGCCAGTTGACTTCTGCGCGACATCAGCCTGGGAACACGCGCGGCGCGTGCCAGTCGATTTGCCTGACCAACCTGACCGGGCTATCCTGTCCGATCGGTCCGACCGACTCGACCCGCTGCCTGTTGACTCCGACCGTTGACCCGTTGACCACTGACCGTTGACGATCGTTGACCGTTGACTTTGACTGTTGACCAAAAAAAAGAGGGAAAAAGAATCTGTTTCTTTTTCAATTATGTCTATGTGAGTTATAAGTATTCAATTTTTATTCTGCATTTGTTGCGTGAATTATCGAAAATTATGTATTTTCCCTTATGTTTTCTTATGGATTATAAGTGATCCATTTTTAATTCTACATTTGTTGCAGGAACTATGATGCGTTATGCACGGATACCTGCATTCCCGGGAACGTACGAATGAAGTGCAAGACTTAAAATGCTGATAACAGAGTTAGCTAATTATCGGTGGCATGACGGTGATTTAGTATCACATATGGTCAGGGTCAATCAGATGATACAAGAAATCATCTGGAATAGTTATCTTATACCAGATTTTGAAAAGGTGCCGGCCTTGATGAACACTCTTCCACCTGAATGGCAAGCAGTATTAGATCGCCTATGGGAGGTCAACGTGGTATCGGGTCATAGGAGGCTAGTAGTAGCTTTTGTAAGAGAGTACCATAGGATTGAGTTAACCAAAACTTCAACCCTTAGATTAAGTGCCACATGGCGTAGAGTAAATGCGCCTTGGAGATGACATGAAAGCTCTTCAAAAGTTTTTCCATGGTTAGCAAATGTGCCTTCAGATTTCTTAGATATTTTGGTGCTAGATTAGTAGACTTTCCCTATTTATTTTCTAGATTAGTTTGAGATGTTTTTGGTGTAAATATCTCTTTCTATGTTGATATTTTCCTTTATATATATTACTTAGTGTAGTGTATAGTTGTATTATGTGAAAGCATTATTATTCTATTGGATGTCAACTATTATTTGCTTTCTGTTATTGTTGACTATTGTGGGTAGTTCATCAAAGTTTTTGTAATTTCATAGAATTTATTTTGCATAAGACAATTATATTAATAATAGTTTTAAGTTATGATTTTTGGAGGATGATTTGAAACATACTAACATTTTGATTCTGAAACCTTACTTGAAATTGTTCATTGATATGATAGGTCTGTGCAAAATAGATGCGTAAATAATAGGCATTAATTATTTTTGCATATATGTCTGATGTGTTCAGATCGATAGTTTCAGCAACTAAGAACGTAATTGCTGATATGAACGACAACAATTGTGAAATATTGAATATGAAAATTCAATATGTGCTGGAAAAACAAGAAGCATTAGAAGCTCTTGACCGTGTTATGGAAGATCTTGAGGATGCTGTATGCCACCTTGAGCTAGTAAAGGACTGTCTAACGGCATTTGAGCCAAAAATAGATATTTGCAATGCTGGTTCTAGCTCAGAAAGGGCTTTGAGCTCTAAGTGCAAGCGTATTGATTCGTTCAATATGTGGTAATGCAAAGGATCAAGTCCTTATTACAAGAAATCAAGAGTTAACCAACACAAGAGGGGAAAACGTCCTCAAGTGAAGAAAATGTCAAGGGTGAGGTGTTAGAATTGTGACGAGAAATGTCACTATGCTCACAATTGTTGTGAGCCGAAAAAGGTAAACACCTCTTGTACATTTGAGAACTTTGCTTATGTGTCAAGTTCTGTATTATTGGCTGAATCCAATCCTTTGTGGACTGTAGATACAGAAGCGATAGACCATGTAGTGAAGGATAGAGAATCCTTCGTGAAATTCTGACGAGTATCAACTGGAATTAAGTGGATCTATGTGGGAAATAACTCCAGAGCTGAAGTTAAAGGGATTGTCACCTACCAATTGAACATGCATGGTGGATGCACCTTTTTCCTACATGATTTTTTAAATGCTCCGGGGATTCGTCAAAATTTAGTGTTTATTTTAGTGTTGGTCAAGTTTGGTTTTAATATGAACTTCCATAATAGAAGTGTTGATTTGTATTTGGATACAAACTATTATGGTTGTGGTTATTTTCTGGATGGTTTCATTGTATTAGATATTGACTATGTTAATGCAAATGTTTGTTATTCCCTTATCACATCTCCTAATTCATATGATAATGATGTGAATGTGTGACATGCTAGACTTGGTCATATTGACCAACAACGTATGAATAGACTAGCCAAAGAGGGCTTGTTGGACAACAATGAAAAAGTTGATTTGTCCATATGTGAGCATTACTTAGTAGGGAAAATGACAAGGAAACCATTTAGAAAAGGTAAAATAGCTTAATTTCTTATGTATTTAATCTATTCTAACGTCTATGGTCCAATGAATGTGAGAGTAAGGCATAAGGCTATTTATTTCATCACTTTTATAGATGATTATACTCGATTCGGATATGTCTATTTGATTCCTCATAAATCTGAAGCATTGAGTTGTTTCAAAAGGTTTGATAACTTGGTAGAAAATCAATTAGACAATAAAATAAAAGTATTAAGATCCGATTGAGGTCGAGAATATTTATCTGATGAGTTTAGAAATTATGTGATGAAAAAGGAATAGAAAGACAGTTATCTATTCCTCATACTCCTCAACAAAATGGTGTTATGGAAAGAAGAAACAGAACCCTACTAGAAATGGTTAGGTCTATGATGGCACATGCTAACTTACCTATCACTTTTTGGAGTGATGCATTGTTAACTATTGCCTATATACTTAACCAGGTGCCTTCCAAATCAGTTATTTCCACTCCATATGAGTTATGGACAGGTAGAAAACTAGACTTAAGTTTTTTTAAGCCATGTGGTTGCGTTGCCTATACTCATGAGTCATTCCACAAGTTTGGAAAACTGGGTCACAGAGGAAAGAAGAGTATTTTCATAAGATACTCCGAACACTCGAAAGAGTATGTGTTCATAGGTGAGCAGGAAAGTGTGAGTATAACTGAATTTGAATCACGGAATGTCACATTCTTAGAGGATGAATTTCCTAAGAAGGGCGAAATAGGTGAAGATTACTCCCTATTTGAAACATTGGATCAAGATAATGATATTAGTGGAGTTCGTCCAAGTGGGAGTAATATGAGAAATGACGAATTAAATTCAACTCATCCTCAATTACAACCACATGATGAGATGACATCATTTTTATCTAATCCTAGTGGGAGCATTATGGGGAATGATGTGCACAGTGTCCAATCTCCCATACGGCGAACAAGTTGCAAAAGTATTCCCCGTCGATGTTTTGATATTAAAGGGGAAACTTTTATGAT
Source organism: Eucalyptus lansdowneana (assembly GCA_017140395.1). Taxonomy (NCBI): domain Eukaryota; kingdom Viridiplantae; phylum Streptophyta; class Magnoliopsida; order Myrtales; family Myrtaceae; genus Eucalyptus; species Eucalyptus lansdowneana. The sequence continues at coordinate 5,284,853 of CM029489.1, read as the reverse complement.
TGCTCTGCAAGATAAAGATGAGCCAAGAAATATACATGAGGCTTTAAATTGCCATAGTAAGGAAAAATGGATTCATGCAATGGAAGAGGAGATTGAGTCAATGAAGTCAAACCGAGTTTGGGAATTAGTTGATCTTCCAAACGGACGCAAAGCTATTGGGAACAAGTGGGTTCTCAAAATAAAGCGAAAAGCTGATGACTCGATAGAAAGGTATAATGCTCCCATTGTGGCGAAAAGGTATAACCAACAGGAAGGAATTGATTATGAAGAAACATTTTCTCTTGTAGTGAGATTTACCTCGATTCGCATTATTCTAACAATAATGGCTAGTATGGATCTTGAGTTACATCAAATGGATGTAAAGACTGCTTTTCTCAATGAAGAATTAGATGAAAAAATATATATGGAACAACTTGTTAGTTTTATTAAAGAAGGCCAAGAAGGAAAGGTATGTCGACATTTGAGATCGATATACAGCCTTAAGCAGTCATCAAGACAATGGTATATATGTTTTCATAATACCATAATAGCATATGATTTTACAATGATTAATAAGGATCATTGTGTATATATCAAAAGATTCAATGATCAATTTGTGATCATATCATTATATGTTGATGATATACTAATTACCGGAAGCAATATGGAGTTTGTTAATACTGTCAAGAGTTGGTTGTTTTCCAACTTTGTGATGAATGATATGGGTGAGGCTGCATACATTCTTGGAGTTAAGATTTCAAGAGATCGTTTGAAGAGATTATTATCTCTTTCACAAGAAACATATATAAATAAGGTTACTGAATGATTTCGTATGCAAGATTGTAAACCCATAGACACTCCTATTACAAAAGGTGAATGATTGAGCCATAGACTGTGTCTAATGACTCCACAAGAGAAGGAACAAATGAAACATGTTCCTTATGCTAGTGCTATTGGGAGCTTGATGTACCCTATGATGTGTACAAGACTTGACATATGTTCTGCAGTTGGAATGGTGAGTAGATACCAATCCAACTCAGGTCAAGCACATTGGAAGACCGTTAAGAGAATACTGAGGTATCTGAAGGGAACTGCTGATCACATGTTGAATTACCAAGAAAAGGATTTGCAACATGAAGGCTATTTAGATGCTGATTGGGGTGGAGATTTAGATGAAAGAGAATCTACCTCTGGATTTGCTTTCTTACTGAACAATGGCGCCATATCATGGAGCAGTAAGAAGCAAACGTGTATAGCCTTGTCAACAATGGAAGCTGAGTTCGTAGCATTATCAGCAGTAGTACAAGAAGGAGTTTGGCTTAAGAGATTTTTGGATAATTTAGGTGTTATTGAGAAAGCTGCAAATCCATTATTGGTTAACTGTGATAGCCAAATAGTTATAGCGTACATCAAAGATCCAAAATATCATGGAAAGATCAAACATATAGATACCAAGTATAATTTTATCAAAGATATGGTTGTACGAAAGGATGTGAGCTTACAATATATATCTACGCATAAAATGGTAGCAGATCCTATGACAAAGCTAGTACCTAGAGATGTATTTTGTGGTTATGTAAAATCTCTAGGATTGCGTAGAGTCGATGTACTTGGATTATAATTTCCCTAAATTGTTCATATTTATGAACTAGTGTTTTTTCATTATTAATGTCTATGAATCTTTGTTTGTTCTTTATACGTCTTAATACTCAGTGCATTACTTTAAGTTGAGAAAGTATGTCAGACAAATATAATATTGGCCCACTCACACGAGTAATCGCCTCTATTTACTACGTGATAAATAGAGATAAGATGGTTTTTAAGCTTATTACCTATGTGATAATCGAGAGCTCAAACTTAAAATATATATGTCGCCATAACTGGGTGTTAAGATGAGGACATAATATTTACTATATCCGAAAGTAAAATAACCAACATATTTTACTTTATCTGTATAAGATGCTAGATGTGAGTTTTGATGAATTTTGTGAATGAGTAGGTACGTGAACTCAAGTTAGACATTAGGTATGTCTAAACTATCATCTATACGTTATTGAAGGTGTAGACATACGCTCCATGGGAAAGGAGTTAATACTGTAATACGTATTTCATACTACGTATGCGTAAGACGACTAATAAGAGTGGCAAAAGCTTGATCTCAACTTTTATGCCGTGTGAGACTCTTGAGGAAAAGAGTTCCTCAATTTTTACTACCCTCATGACTTTTGCTAATTCTCAAGATTTCTATTTAGTGTTTGCTACCTTAGGATGTTACCAATGGTCATGAGTTGATTCGATCAAATGGGACATTTTTAGAAAAGTAAGCTGAACTGAAATTGAGAGTTTGAAGGAAAGAGGAAGATCGAATATGGAGAATCACATTCTAAGTTTTGTATTCACTGGTTGACCAATTATGACTGTCTTTGGGATAATCATAATTGTGAATACAATATATATATATATATATATATATATATATATATATATATCATTGTTTAAAAGAGATGAACAAATATATAAATGTGATCGATCGATTTAGGGTACTGCATATTAAATCTACTTAGAGTGTGATGCCCATTATGAGCTGCTATATATTCCTAACATATGTATGACAACGAGCTCTCAAAATATGCTGGTCGCACGAATTATTCACCGGTATGAATGTTGAAGAGAGGTAAAGAGAATCTTGTTCGACCCACCATGTGTGAGTGTGAGATGATGGTTTTAATTTTTTAATGTTATGGGCCTAAGTTGGCCCGTCTGCCCATGTTGGGCCTAAAAGCCTAGCCCACAAAATTAGAGCCCATGGATGGAGGGATACGTCGAAGAGTTATAACTTTTGGGGGGACGTCTTTTGCTGAAGGGACACATCTTTTGGAGAAGACGTATTTAAGGGGAGAAAAGAAAAAGAGAACGTACCTTTTTAGAGAAAACTTACGCTTTTCTTTTCTCCCTCTCCCAAAAACCAACATAACTCGTCCCCCCTTTGAACCAACAGTAGGCTCCTTGGTAGACCGGGATCAGATTCTTCCTTGAACTTCAACGTTAGTGTTTAATCTGTGGACAATAAAGTATGCTCGATTATGTAGTATAAATTTCGATCGGTGATACATGTTATTCTTAGGCTCGTCTTCCGCATTCGTTTTAGGAGTTCGATTTAGTGTCGAATCCGGTTTTTGGGAATCCGATATTCCCAACAATGAGAAATCTTGGATCTTCCTTCTTTATCTGCCATGTGGTGCTCATGTCTTGTTAGGAACGTGAGGATTTTTGAAGTTTATGAATTATTATGTTTTTTTTTTTTTGGTCGAAGAATTAAATCGTGAAAAGTTGGAGCCTTTTTCAAAATATGCTGTTGACTAGGCTGCTATTAATTTGGTTAGGCCTTTTTAGTTTCTTTCTGCTGTTACTTTTTATGTATACTCTCTTTGTACTCGTGTGTGTGCTTATCCCAAAAGAAAAGGAAAAAGAAGAAGACGGGCTTCTGCAATCAGTCGAATTAATTTTGTATGAGATGGCTTTGGGAGATTGATTTGGTGAAAAAGGTATTATACAAACATAAATACATTTAGAAGTTTTTTGTACGTGTATGCATGTGCACTCATGCTATTGCTTTCTATAGGAAAAGTTTACCTTGTTGCTGATATTTTTGGGGTCAACAATGCCACTATAAGTAGCACGTTCATAGGGAGGGAGGGTGTTTCTCTAGTAGGAACTAAAACGATACAATAACACCAAAACAATGTAAAGACTGTTTTAGGAATAAAGTGGACGTTAGAATACTGATATCACTGAAGAAAAACTATAAATTGAGTCCAAGTACTTCTGGCGCTCTTCATTTTGGTCCCTGTACTTCCACTTTTCCCATTTTAGTCCTTAAACAAGTACCTCAAGACCATTTTCATCCCTGTATAGGAACCAAAACAGTATGTTGGAATGCCATCGGAGAGATGAAAATAGTAATAAGATACTAATCTAGGGACTAAAATGAGAACACGATCCGACAAAGAATGCCATAAAGTATTGGAACCAAAAGTATAGTGTTCCATTCACTTAATCTATAGAAATTAACAGACCAAAAAAATACATATATCGGAAAAAAATATTTCATTGTGGAAGTTTTTGGGGTCAAATTGGTGTTAATATATAGAGATTAACAGACTAACAAAATATATATCAGGAAAAGTCTACATTGTTGTTGATGTTCTTGGGGTCAAATTGCCATTGTTCATTTGGACGTTCGTTAATTGCTGGAAACGAAATTCATGCAGGTTCTGAGCAAATTAATGGAAGAAAAGACCAGGGAGGAGAGCAAATCTGGCGAGGTTTGGACCTACGCTTTTTCTATATCTCACTATCTTTTCTTTGAAATTTTCTGCCATTTCCCTTTTATTTGTTTCTTTAAGGAAGGTTTTCTCGGGATCTGCAATTTTAAGATGTCAGGATGGAAGATGTTGAAGATGAGATCGCTGAGGAGGATGATCGTTTTGACTCTATTTGTGCACTATGCGATAACGGTGGCAGCATTTTACGGTACGCGTCGTCCTCCAGTTTTCTTTTCCAGATAGATACTTTCTGGCTCTGTTAATTTTTAGAAATTTAGTGATTAGAATACTTTTCGTTCCAATTTAGAGATTTGGTCTTACTCCTGTCTAGTTATAGAAACTTTAGCGCAGACTCAACAAATCCAATTTGGTCTACCATCTATCAACATTTATGAACATTTTCTTCTCTGACTTTGATCTTCCCCATAGATTATATCCCAATGGGCTTCTGACAAAATGTGCGAGTGCTTGAATTTTTCATATTGTATGTGGGATAAATTGTTCTTACTGCTTTTAGCGTAGTTTCTGCTCTTTTAGTGAAGTTTTATGGATGTTCTTGTTGCATCTTTTACTTCAGTTTCGTATGCCTTTTTCTTAGTTAAATTCATATTCGACAGTTTGTTAGCAATACAGCTGTGATGGAAAATGCGTGAGGTCATTTCACGCTGCTGAAGAACATGGTGAAGACTCTTTGCGATTCTCTTGGATTTTTACAGCATGATGTCGATGTAGGATGATACTTCATTTTTTTATTTTCTTTTTGTGCTTAGAAGTTAGTTCTCTTTTTGCTTTGGTTTCTTTTTTTCCTGCTAGGCCTTTTTTTTTTTTTTTTTTTTTTTGCTTTGGTTTCTAATTATTTTTTATCGTGACGTTGACAGGCAATGCAGACTTTTAAGTGCGAAAATTGTAGATACAACCTGCACCGGGGCTTTGCATGTGGGAAGTTGGGCTCATCTGACAAGTCTTCTATTGCTGATGTATGAGACAGTAGGAAAAGATCAATTGTGTTGCTTCATATATTACCACTGAATCTGATTTTCATAATAAAGGCGTTCAATTCTCGATTTTTTTTGTTGCTATCAAAACTTATATAAAATCTTTTGGAGCTTGCGCAGGATACTAAACTCTATATGTTGTTTTTTTTTTTAAAGTGTTGTTCGGGGGAAACATCTAATGTTCATGCTTGTCCACAGTGTCTAGTTTCCTAGTAAAAGTCAGCCGTGCCAGTGCCCCGGACCATTCGTTTTGGCAGGGTATGAGCCAGCTCCATGAAGCATGTCCAGCAATTGTTTTTTGGAACCAGTAGAAGTCTTTCCAAACATGTTCTAATCGAGCCCCTCTTTTTTATGGGAGTAAAAGAATTTTCAATATTTATAAAGAGGAAATGTAAGGTTGGCTTGTTTAGCTAAGGACTTGCTTGGTCTATCCTTGAACATACTCTTGACCTGTGACTGAGATTAGCTCCCTCATTCCTCCTCCTCCCCGCTTGCAGAATTAACACCAAAAGTATAATAATCATCAAGTTTTCTGGGTTTGATGTGGTTCATTGGGCCCGTTACTTGACTCAAGACTGCTATAAATCTATTCAAGTGCTGTTATGTGTCAATTGTGGTTGTTCAATAGCTGAGTTGTACGGATATTTTTTCTGACATTGATTCTCTGATAGGTCTTCCAATGTGTTTCTGCTACTTGCGGCCACTTCTACCATCCCCACCGTGTAGCAAAATTGCTCCATCGCATAGATGAAGTTGCTTTAGAAAAAACTTAAGCTGAGGATTGCTTCAAGAGAAAGTTTCGCATGCCCTGTACATAAATGTTGTGCTTACAATCAAATAGAAAACAAGAAGGAATATGATTTGCAATTTGCTGTATGCAGACGATGCCCCAAGTCTTACCATAGAAAATGCTTGCCAAAGTATGTTTAACAGTTCTTTTTTATTATTATTGCTTTGGTCTCGTCATAGTTGATCTATGATGCTTCATATGCTTGTGTCAAGGGAAATTGTTTTTGAAGACATAGATGAACATGCAACTATAAGGGCATGGGAGGGATTACTACCTAATCGCATACTAATTTATTGTTTGTAAGTACTACTTCCGTAATTAAGCTTCTTCAGCCTTTAACTCCTAAGCATTTTGCCATCATCTACTAAAAAGCTGTCTTTAACTTTGCCAGAAAGCATGAGATTGATGAAGAGATTGGGACACCACTTCGAAATCACGTAAAGTTTCCTGCTATTCAAGCAAATAGGGCTGCCATTGGAGAGAAAAGGAAAAGACCAGTATTGGAATCACTCTCCACTGGGTGGGGGGGGGGGGGGAATTTTAAGAACCCTGTTGCTTTAGAGGACTGCTCGAAAAGAGCTTCAGAAAAATAGTTGCTTGGAAAGGAGAAATCCCCTTTCACAAAGAAAGAAGGTGAAAAAGACAAAAAAGTGAAAGTATCATCTGACAAGCTATGGCCAAAAAAATCAAAGTGACATATGCATCCAAGAAATTTCACAAGGATACTGCCAAGTCCAGGCCTTTGGAGCCTCGCACATCTTTTACCATGAGGGAGCACACTTCTCTGAGTGGTGAAAGGTTACATTCCTTCGTGACAAAGGCATCTGAGCAAATAAAATTGGGAAAACAAGTTGTACCAAATAGTGAAGAGAGAAGAGCAGTGTAGCCTGCTTCTGGGTGGCTAGATGACTCACTTCTTGCACTTGTTGCTGACACAGAGAGAAGTTTTGTTCTTGTTTGTTATCTTAGTTGGCATTTAACGATCAGAAAATGCACATCCATTGGATGTATTTCATTCTATTTAATTCTTCAACTATGTGTTCCCCCACGAAAAGCAGGCTTTTGGATCTAATGAAAAAGGCTGCATCTTCAGTAAGTATGGGAAATGTTATGAGAAAGCAAAAAGTGCCATCTGCTCATGCACAAGATCTAAAGTCCACTGTTGATGGGGCAATTACTATTGTAAATGTGGAGGCTGCAGTTCAGGTACATACTTGTGCACTAATTCATATTGTCAATAAGGATACGTTAATTGAAAAATTGCATGTGCAAAGGCTAGAGGAAGTGTGACATCCCGAACTTTCAATGGTGTTTAGACTTGAGAATTCGACTAGGAATCGGCTACTCGATCGTGCTCATCTTTAGAGGCCATTATGGCATAGTTAAAAATCGATTAGAGATCAGAGATAGGTCAGTTCAACTGAGATGTGTGGTGAAACATGAGTGACTCCACTAAATTGAAAAATTCTCGTCGATCGGCACTAGACTAATTTTTCTATCGTTTTAGTACATTGTGTCCATATTTGAATCTTCGAGATTTTCACAACAACCGAGAGTTGCCAATGTATCAAGTGGGTTTATTGTGGCTCGAAGAAAATCGACCTCGGGTCATTTGCACTAAAAATTTATGAAAGCTACACGGTAGCCTATATCACGCTAAAAATGTGCCAGAGTGAAATTAACCACGAATTTGAATCCGATTTCAGGAATTGAAAGTTCTATCATGTCACAAATCATTTTAGGAACATCAACTTAGTCTCAGAAAGTTTTTCTGCAAACCGGGACTTTTTGGGAAAAAGTCGTTGTAGGGTCGTTTTTTATTGCGCAATTAGGATGCAAGTGAGATCAATTGGTGAGGAAAAATATCAATTTAATTATTGACTCAATAACAAAATTTATAAAAGTCGAATTGTTAATTTGAGGAGGATTGATCCAATGGAAGAGAAACTGAGCCAAATTCGTGTGCCCCCACCACCCACGACGTTTAGACCATCTTGGGCTTCTAGAAGCGAGCCTTGGTGGCTGATTTCAGCCTAGGAAGGCAGCTGGTGGAGGAGTTTGGTCAAGGGGACCAAGTTGATGAGGATTGAAGCTTGGTGGCCCCCTTATCCCCTTATCTCTCCCTTTCTCCCTCTAGGCACCATTCCTTTCCCCCTCCATTGTGCTGTTTTCGATCCCAGCAACCAGCAGAAGAGCCGTGGAGTCCTTGCCATCACACGCCACCACTGGATCACCGTTTGCTATCCCCACCTCGTGCGCATGCAACCGTGCCTCACCATGCGTGCCTCCACCTCGCCGCACAACCCCTGATGCTCCAGCCTCTTATTCTACTATCCAGCCTTGCTATCTCACCTATTCTGCCGAACAGCAAGCCTCCTTAGCTGCCATGAGCAACCACCGAAGCTCCTACCACTACCGCTTGGACCCGTGATCGACCCTGCTGCTGTCTTGGCCCAAGAGTAGCCCTTGCTTGCCTAAACTAACCACCAAACATAAGCAAAATTAATGGGTTTCTAGCAACTCGTTTGGCCTGTTTTGGCCCGCTTCCCTAATAGGACTAGTAAGAACACCTAGAGGAGGGGGAAATAGGTGTTAAAGAAAATTTTTGCAAGACTTAACAACTTAATTTGTCTTTTGAGAATAATAGACCAAAGATGCAAAAGACTGTAAACAGTTATATAAGACTATAAATTTAAGTAAAGAGTTTAGGGAAAGAGAATTGAAACACTAAGTTTATAGTGGTTTGGCTTAGACCAAGCCTATGTACACTCTTACGCATTGACAGCCCACCGGCTGGATTTCACTATGAATCAAAAGAGATTTGTATAGTCTCACATCCTTTATTCCATAGTGTAGAGACTTTACTAAACTTCCTCAAGGTCTCACAAGTATTAAATCTCTCTTTTGAGTACAATTTGAGCTCAACAATTGAATCAACAAAGAACTAGGAACTTCATACTAAGGAATTTTTCTTTCATGCACACACTCGAATAACTTGAGCATCTTCCTTATATACTCCTCTATGTCATTAGAACTATTGGCACATTCCAAAGGAGTTCTTCCAATCTACGTTGGACATAATCAATTAGGGAGATCTTAAGTTTATTTAAGGAATGTGATGATAGCCCACCAATCATGCTCGCCCATACAATTGGGATCTAGGTTTCCATAAGTAGAACCTTCCAAGTATACTTCACCAATTAACAGATCTAATTATCCATGTCAATAAGAATAATTGATCACGAGATGTTATCTCTAGTCGTGAGATTTTCTTCAACCGTACGAACCAAATCCTTAAAGATATACTCGCATCTGGATAAGTCTTCTTCATCGGATAAATCTTTTCTTTGTTAGTCTCGGAAGCTATCGGTGAGGGTAAACTTTAAATCTTGAGTCTTGAGGTCTTCAGACTTTGATGATAGAGTCTGCAAGTCTTCAGACTAAACTAATGGAAACGTTTTATCAATTTTGAAACAAATAAGGAAGTTTTCTCCAATAATCTCCCCATTTTTTATGGTGACAAAACTTTCCTGCAGATTTGAACACTTTTATCCTACAAAACAACACTTAAGCGAAACACAATTCATAAAAGATGAGTAGATTAGGATATGGATAGCAATGATTTTGCAATCACATAAAACATGTTCATCTTGCAAAACATCTGCAAAACAACTATTTTTTCCATAATCATTATCATGGCCTAAGTTATTGCAAGCATCAAAATATCAAATCAAATCTGCATCAAACTTCTCCCCATTTTTGTCAACAACAAAAAGTGGAGAACAAATAAAAGAGTTGTTTGAAAATAGAGTTAGAATCATGGTTGTTTTGGAAGGCAAAACAGCTCGAACTCTTCCATAGGATTCACTATCTTCTCAAGCTTTGCAAAACTTTGCTTCTGTGACTAGAAATCTTCACCCTTTACATGATCTTGCACTTGAGTCTTTGGGGCGTTTAACTAATCTTGCAAAGACACTAAAGTGGCCATGAAAGCTTTCTTGAGATCATGTATCTCATACCCCATAGCATATTGTTGTTTCTATACATCCAATAGAATCTCTAGCAGTCTCAAAAAGTTTGTGGTTTGAGTTATTGCAGCACTAGGTCTAGCCAAGTCGATTCCATGAGTTTTGAGAATGGAGGGATCTTCAATAGATTGTCCACCATGACTATGAGTGGATGCTTTTGGATAATGAGAGGCATAGACATCCTTTAGATCTGCTGCAAAATGACTCACATCACTAGTAAAGATAGGTGAAGAAATACCTTGTCGTCCAACAGGCCCCCCCTATTTGGTTGCCTTCAAGTGGAGTAGGAAGGATATCTTCTTGTTCAACTTCAGCTTCTGAGTGATGCGCGTTAGCATTTCCAGTTCCTGCCATATTAGATTCACTAGACAAGGAGACAGCAAGGGTTGGCTCAAAGGAGTCTTCTTGACCTTGGTCTCTCTCTTCTTCTCTCTCTTCTTCATCCTCTGTCCTCCTCTGTTCTTCATCTTCCTTCTCTGTCTCTTCTCTCTCTTTTTCTCCTTCTTCTGGCTCTCCTCTTGTCTCTTGAAAGTTGACAAAACTCTTCAAGTTTCTTAAGGCTGAAAGAGTCATTTCATCCTCATCCACTTCATCTTGCAAGATGAGAGTTCTCTTCCTTTTTACTGGAGTATCCATGGGCTCTTTGCCTTTCCTTTTGGCTACAATAGTTTTGTTTTGCTTTGACGGGAGACTTCTCTTTCATGCACTTTAACACCTTATTAAGCTCTTTCAAACGCATCTTTGTGACCATTTTAAATCCAATCACCATTGGAGAAATGTTTGTCAAACATAATAGTGCAGGGATGTGAATTTTAAAATGTCTAAAAAGGCGGTTGTCCCTTATCTTTCACCACTGTTTAGCACACGTGAAACATGATGGTGTGAGACTGAGAGAATTGGTAGCCAATATTGATGGCATGCATAAATTTTGCTTCAGACCAAGACACATCAGTCTTGGATGTCGACTTTGGACGGATGCAGTTGATCACGATTTTGTGTAGCAAGATGTTCGAGGCATTCATCCTAGAGTAGGATAGCTTGCCTTCAACATCCCTGTCTTTCACCAATGACAGAGTAGCGTGAGCAACAGATACACTAATTGGTTGGAAACACACTCTTTCCACTCCAATTACGTCAACCAAAGTGTCCACATCCACCAAAAATTTCTTATCCTTCATTGTGAAAGAGAAATTGTTTGCATCCAAGAAACATAAGTTCGAATAAAAGTAAGCTGTGAGTTCGAATAAGTAGTAGTAGATTCAGAACAAAAGCGCTCCAATTGCAAAAGAGCAAACTTCTCTCATAGATTTATTTTCACAAAATCAAGGAAATCGAAATCAACACTCCTAGGGTTCATAACCTCTCTCTTCATTAGATTCGAATAAACCCTCTTGTGATTCTTCAACCTGAAAAGACTTGAACCATCACTAACAACATTTGCAGAAACTCTTGTTCTAGGCTGAAAATGGGCAAACATACAGTCATCGTCATCCTGTCCTTATGGTTGATTAGCAGTGCCAAAGTGCAGGTCACTAGGAAAATTAGCAAAGGCTTTTTTAGCTGATCCCTTTTTTGCAATACCCATCTTCTCCATATCTCGCAAAAATAGAATTTCATTTTTGTAGCCTCTCTCTCTTAGGTATTCATCAATCAAAGACATAGCAGTTCCTCCTCTTTTCAAACTAAAATAAAATTTGAAAGCAACCTTAGGAGTTAGCATTCTTATAGGTTCAACTTCTTCCAAAATTTCTTCTTCTAGTTGAGTTGGTAGAGGAGATTGACACTGCTAAGAAGGTTGTTGTTGACTTGGTCGGTATGGTGGAGAAGAATCTTCTTCCTCGTTGAAATTGAAATGAGTAGGATTCTCAAGCATGTGTCATGGTCCCTTGCTTGCGATTCTCGAAGACTTTCTTGAAAACATTGTCGCTTCATACGAGAAATTCACAAAATTGCTCAAAAAGGTGAAAACTTTTTGGATTAAACAATAGTGAAAGTGAGAGCAAGTGGGAGTTCAGTAATTTAGGGTTTGAGACTAAAAAACGAAGAAGATGGATTTCAACAATATATAAAGCGAGTGAAGCAAAGTAAATGAATCATTATAAAGGAAAAATAAAAATACCTTTTTGAAAATGAATAACTTCCCTTTAAAATATAAATAACTGCATTTTTCAAAATTGATAACTACATTTTTGAAAAAGAATAAATGCTACAACTTCAAAAACTTGGAAAGATAATTTCAATCAATTAGCGATTAATACGTAACCGTACCTTTTCAAGTCTTTAACCAAAAATTAAATTACTAGTATCGAAATAGCTTACAGTCGTAACTCTTGATCTTCTAATTTTGAGCTCCTTCAAACTTTAATGGATAATAGATGTGATGTTTAGTCTGGTGCGAATAGACTCAAATAGGCTTTTTTCTAGTGGCTTTTTAAATATGTCCGCGAGTTGATTCTTTGAATTGATGAACTGTATCATCACTTCTCTATTCTGAACATGATCTATAATGAAATGATGTCGAATCTCTATGTGTTTTGCTCTCGAATGAAAAATTGGATTCTTTGTTAGATTGATTGCGCTGGTGTGTTGTCACATTTGATCTCGGTGCATGAATCTTCCATTCCAAAGTCTCTCAGTTGTTGTTTTATCCATAAGATTGGAGTACAACAACTTCCAAGGGCCACATATTTTGCTTCTGCTATCGAAAGGGCTACAATGCTTTGCTTCCTTGAGAACCAAGATACTGTTTTGTTTCCCAGCAATTGACATGTACCAAAGGTATTCTTTCTATCAACTCTGCAACCTACTAAATCTGCGTTTGAATATCCAAGGAGAGTGAAGTCTCATTCATTGGGATACTATAGACCTAAATTTGAAGTAGTTGCAATGTATTTGATGATGCATTTTGTAGTACTTAGATGAGATTCTTTGAGATAAGATTAAAATCTAGCATAAATGCAAAAACTAAACAAAATGTTAGGTTTAGAAGCAGTAAGATAAAGAAGTGAATCAATAATAGTCCTGTAGAGCTTCTGATCAACTTTCTTTCCTCCTTTATCTTTGTCCAGCTTCGAAGAACTTGACATTAGCACCTCAGTCTTTTTGCAATTCTCCAATTCTAACTTTTTAACGAGATCTTTTGCATATTTTTCTTGGTGAATAAAAATACCTTCTTTCAATTGCTTCACTTGCAATCCGAGAAAGAAAAATAGTTCACCTATTATGCTCATCTCACATTTATTCTGCATAGATTTAGAAAAATTATTGCACATGTTTTTGTTAGGTGATTCAAATATAATATCAACTTAGATTTGAACAAGTAGAAAGTTTTTACTTTCCTTTTTAATAAACAAGGTAGTATCCACTTTTCCTTTGACAAAATTGTTTTGCATTAAAAAATTACTTAACTTGTCATACCTAGCTCGAGATGCTTGCTTTAATTCATATAGAGCCTTTTTCGGTTTGAATATGCGAATCCGATCTCTTTGGATCTTCAAATCCGAGAAGTTGTTCCATAAAGACTTACTATTGGATAAATCCATTTAGGAATGCATTCTTTACGTTCATTTGGAATAAATTGAAATTTTTATAACAGGCAAAAGTAAGTAATAATCTAATTGTTTCTAACCTAGCTACTAGTGCGTAGGTTTTATCATAGTCTATACATTATTCTTACATATATCCTTTGGACATGAGTCTTGCTTTGTTTCGACCACTTTTCCTTTTTTGTCTATCTTGTTCCTGAAAACCCATTTAGCTCCAATAATAGATTTACCTTTTGGTTTAGGAGCTAAATCCCAGAGGTCGTTGATGCTAAACTGTCTAAGTTTTTCTTATATAACTTCAATCCAGCTTTCATCAGGTAAAGCTTCTTTTATGCTTTTGGGTTCTATTTCAGAAATAAGAGCTACAACGCTAGACTCTTCTTGCCCTTTGGATCTGGTGTTAATCCCTTCATCAATGTCACAAATGATGAGTTCTTTAGGATGACTAGACTTGTGCTTTCAGTTACTTGTCGGTTTGATAGTTTGCTGATCTTTTACTTCGGTTGATTTTTCAATTTCCATTCGTTATTGATTTTGAGGTCGAGCTGCTTCGGAGGAGGTTGACTTTGTAAAGTCTAGGGTAGGTTCAAATTCTTCAGGTTGAGTCTAAATCAGATAATTTTGCGAAGAGCCTTGAAATTTGACATTCATAGATTCTTCCACGGATTGAGTCTTCTTGTTGAATACTCTGTAAGCTTTGCTTGAGGTTGATTTTTCTTTAAATTTACTAGTTCGATCATTTGCATTTTTCAAAACAAAACATTTGCAACTAAACACATGAAAGTAAGAAACAATTGGCTTCTTTCCTTTGAATAACTCATAAGGAGTTTTCTCTAGAATATGCCTTAAAAATATTATGTTAATGATATAATAAGCTGTAGAAATTGTCTCAACCCAAAAGCGAGAAGAAATATTACTTTCAATTAAAAGTGTTATTGCCATTTCTTGCAGAGATCTATTCTTTCTTTCCACAACTCCATTATGTTCTGGAGTGTATGGAGAGGAGAAAATATGTTGAAATCCGATTCATCACAGAATTTTGCAAAGTCTTGATTTTCAAACTTACCTCCATGATCTGTCTGAATGCTTAAAATATCATATCTTTTGTCATTTTGAACTTTCTAAGCAAACTTTGAAAAGTAAGAAAAGATCTCAAACTTACTTACTAAAAAGTAAGCACAAGTAAATTGTGAATAATCGTTTACAATTACTAGACAATATCCCTTTCCACCAATACTTTAAGTTCTGGTTGGTCCAAAGAAATACATATGCAGAAGCTGCAAAACACGATTAGTAGAAACCTGATTTATTGGTTTAAATGAGCTTCTAATCAGTTTTCCCAACACATATGGTGTGCATAAGTATAACATTTGAAACTCCAGGTTGGGCAGCCCACGAACAAGGTTCTTGGAGGAGATCTTGGCAATTTGCTTCATGTTGACATGGCCAAACTTTCGATGCCAAAGATTTGCTTCATCTTGAATTGAAATTAGACATTGAGATTTTTCTAATATTATATCCAGAAGATAGATGTTCCCATGTCTTCGTCCAGTAAAAAGATTGAGAAAGCTCTTTACTAGTTCCTAAACACACTCCTTCTTGAAAATTGATTTTGAATCCATTAAGGTGTCACACAGTTGGCTAATGTTGAGTAGATTGTAATTTAATTATTTTACCAAGGAGACATTGTTGATTGTGAGACTTCCAATCTTTACAATTCCACACCCAACCATTCTTCTTTTGCTATTTCCACCAAAAGAGACTTTCCGACCATTCATTTCAACAAGTTTTATAAGACAACTTGAATCTCAAGTCATATGTCTTGAACAACCATTATCCAAATACCATTTAACATTTTTTTTATAGTGACCTGCAATTAAAGAACAAACTCAAGTTTTTTTTTGTACCCACATTTTCTTGGGTCCAAAGGAGTTAGTGTAATATGCAGTCTTTGCCCATTCCTTTTTAACAGATCTCCAAACCATAGGACATTCTTTCTCAAAGTGTTTTGAGCTGTTGCACTTTGAATATTTGAGAGTACTTCGGCCAACAGGTTTTACAAAGACTTTCTGAAAATGATTTTTGTAAAAAGTTTTTGTAGGTCTTTGTTTGATTCGTTCATTCACTTTTCGAAAATCAATTAGAGGAATAGTTTGTGAAGTCATTCCCAAACCTGACTTGTTGAAATAAGGTCTTTGTACTGAAAGAATCTTTTCTACCTTTTCAGATCCCATTGAAAATCTTTTAAAAATATTTGAAATGTCATTTTTCAAAAATGCATTTTCTTTTAAAACAACAAAAATTTTGTTTAAATTTTCAAATTATTCTTTCAAAGAATTTTCCTATTGCTTCAATGTAGAATTCTCCCTTTTTAGCTTGGAAATCCTCTTAATAGAGGTTTTAAGACTAAGACAAAGCTCATCAATGTATTTCGAGACTTTAGTAGGAATTTTTAGATAGCTTACCTCGATTTTGTTGTTTGTGTCTGAATCTGTATCTATCTCGGAGTCTGAGTCTGATTCTGATTTTGCCATTAGACAAATGTTGGCATAATCTTCATCACTTTCTTCTCATTAAATATCACTCCATGTCTCTACTTTGAGAGCTTTCTTGTCAGCTTTTCATTTCCTTTTCTTCAACAGAGGACAGTTTGGTCTGATGTGTCCATTTTTCTTGCATTCAAAACATATCACATCTTTATTGGCTTCATCATCCTCAGTTGATTTGTTTCGAAACTTTTAAGTGCTTTGTTCCTTTCAATTGAATCTTCTTCCCTTTTTTGTTTAGTTTCCTAAACCTCTTTATCATAAGAGTTAACTATTCATCATCCATTTCATCTTCCGAATATGTACCATCAGAATCATCATTAAATTTCAAAGCAATTGATTTCTTACCATTAGGATCTTTCTCCTCGTTGATTGCTCCACTTCATAGGACTGAGGTGTGCAAACCAGTTTGTCTATAGAAAGCGGCATGATCCTTTGTGTTTCCCTTATTGAAGTTTTTACATGATTCCAGTCTTTAAAGAGTCAACGCAGCAATTTGTTGACCTTCATTGGTCCTTAGATGGGCTATCCCTAATACTCTAGACCATTTACAATTTTAGTAAAATGACTAAACATATCAGTGATAGATTCTTCTTACTTCATTTTAAAGGCTTCATATTGTCCGAGTAGAATATTAATCCTTGTTTTCTTCACTCAGTCAGTTCCTTCATAGGTAATGTGCAGCCTATCCCAGACTTCTTTGGCTGTTTCACTATAAGATATTTCGTTATACTCAATAAGAGATAACACACAATATAAAGAGTAAATTGTTTTAGCATCAAGAGCTTATCTCTTGGTTATTTCTTCTTAAATCATCTTGCTAGCATCTGCAACTTCTTTTTCTCTTTCTGAAACTGATGCAGCTTTAGGAATGATTCATTTTTCTACCACATCCCACTCTAGAGGATCTTTCATTTTTAAGAATGCTTTCATCTTGTTTTTCAATATGCTATATTCCTTTCCATCGAAGTAAGGTGGTCTGGTTTTGTTTTAGCCTTCAACCAAACTTGGAGCCAACATACTAGCTATAAATCTTTAACTTAGAAGTAAAAACACTTCAATTAAATGAGTACACAGGCTCTGATACCAATTGATAAGGCTAGTAAGAACACCTAGAGGGGGTGAATAGATGTTAAATAAATTTTTGGAAGACTTAACAACTTAATTTGTCTTTTGAGAATAATGGACTGAAGATGCAAGAGATTGTAAACAGTTATACAAGACTACAAATTAAAGTAAAGAGTTTGGGGAAAGAGAACTGAAACACAAAGTTTATAATAGTTTGGCTTAGACCAAGCCTACGTCCACTCTTCCGCATTGACAGCCCACTAGCTGGATTTGTACAGTCTCACGTCCTTGATTCCATAATGTAGAGACTTTACTTCATTTTATCAAGGTCTCACAAGTATTTAATCTTTCTTGAGTACAATTTGAGCTCGGCGATTGAATCAACAAAGAACTAGGAGCTTCAAACTTTGGAATTTTTCTTTCATACATATACTCGAATAACTTGAGCGTTTTCCTTATATACTCCTCAATGCCATTATAACCATTGGCACCTTGCAAAGAAGATCTTCCAATCTACTCATTGGACATAATCAATTAGGGAGATCTCAAGTTTATTTAAGGAATGTGATGACAGCCCACCAATCTTGCTCACCCATACAATCAGGATGTAGGTTTCCATAAGTAGAACCTTCAAAGTATACTTCGCCAATTAACAGATCTAATTATCCTAGTCAATAAGAATAATTGATCACGAGATGCTATCTCTAGCCATGAGATCTTCTTCAACCATATGAACCAAATATTTAAAGATATACTCGCATCTGAATAAGTCTTCTTCATCAAATAAATATTTTCTTCATCGGTCTAGAAGTTATCAGTGAGGGTAGACTTTAAATCTTAAGTCTGGAGGTCTTCAGACATTGATGATAGAGTCTGCAAGTCTTCAGACTAGATTGATTGAAACATTTTGTCAACTTCAAAATAAATAAAGAACTTTCTCCAACATTCCCAACCCCGAAATCTAGGCCCGCTTTGGAGTTAGTTGAGCCTCACCGCGTCCCTGTCGTTTCGAACCGAGCGGTTCAATTATTAAGTGAGTTTAACTCACTAATACTTGCTTAGTAAGTTAATTATGCTTAAGGGTGGATTAGTTTAGACTAAGCTTGGATTAGGTGGATAGTATAGTGCAATTAGAGCCTAGATAAGCTATAGTATTTAACTAGAATAGTTCAAAAAAATTTCGAGCTCACCACATGCTTCTAATTAGGCTTTACCGGGCCTAAGTTCATTCATTGCATTTATTTATTTTTTCAGTAATTATTTAATTATTTATTTATTTTCCAAAAATTATACAGAATAGCCGATGACCGGAATTTTATGCTGATTGCGGTGGTATTTTCTAGTTTATTTAATTGAGTATTAGATATTCACGCCCGATCCTCGTGCACGCACACATCCGTCTCACTTGGTCGATTTTATAATGTGATATCCCAAGTACAATGTATCGCCGACCCTTTTATTTTTAAGCACATGCGGAAGTAATTAAAATCCCCAGACAATAAAACGATGGGATAGAAAAGCAGGGCGATATTTTTCATATTGAAATTTATAACCAAATCTTTATACATGGCATTAGACAGAGCACTTCATAAACTATGCGCAACTTCAGAGTCTCACTCTATCTACACATATACAAAAGGGTTCACAAAGAGATCATCCTGATCCTCTTCTGATTCCTCTTCACTCAGATCATTCTCTTCCTCAATTTCACCTGCGAGTTCTCATTCACAAATTCCTCTTCCTCAGCTCTTCGTCGGGATCCTGAAATGTTTTCCCTAAATTGGGATGAGACTACGTCTCAGCGAGTTCTACCCCACTAAGCCCAATTAGTAAACTATTATACTAAAGGCTACTTAAACACGCATAGATCAGAAGACGTACCTTAGCATCAGATCCCACCTGCAAGTCAGTACAATTTACAATAGACACTCAAGCAATCATATCACCGATCGAAGCATCGATCAAATCGACCTAGTAGATTACAAGCCAACAAGACCACTCACGGTCATTTCCATTCAGTCAATCAATTCACAACATCAAATCAAAGCAATGATCAATCGACCTCGTCGATTACATGTCAATTGGACCATTTCTAGGTCATCTCACTCCACACCATATAATCCCCAATAGTACACTCAGTCACAGAGCTACAGTAATGCTCTCGAGCGTGTATTCGCCATGGTGATGTACAATAAACACTTTATGTGCATACTCGTAGGCATTCCACTTTCCTTCTGCCACATGGGCACGATACTCGATACACAGAAATACAGCCACGCAGGCACAATCTACGCCACACTTGCATGATCAACTATCGCCACACAGACATGATCAACTATCGCCACAAAAGCATGATCAACTATCGTCACACAGGCATGATCAATTATCGCCACACAGACATGATCAACTATCGCCACACAGGCATGATCAATATCCAACAATTTGCGTGCATTCTCTAAGGCATCCTACATCCCAAAGTGATGTAATAATCACAAAGCCACATCACACATCACTTCTTCACACAGCATTTCTTTTCATATTTATTATCATTGATAAAATATCGTGCATTAGCACACCATTGGCCTTAGCCAAAATATAATGATTTTGATTCCACAAATCCCACCATTATTAGCGTCCACCAAAACACTTTTGGTGCTGTCAACCGACACCCGGTTATTTTCCAATTAATTTTCCAAATTAATTAACCTAGGAAAATAATCTTATAATCACAATTAATTCGCTTCAGCACAAAATAAAGCTCAATTAAATAAATAAACCACGCCACGATGATCAGCACGAAATTTTGATCGTCAGCCATCAAATTCTTAATTTCTGAAAAATAAATAAATAATTAATTAATTTCGAAAATTAATTAATAATTATTAAAAATTCCATTTAGCTCAAAATAAAGCTAATTTAAATAAGGAGGCTGCACCACGATCATCAGCATAATATTCCGGTCATTGGCCATCTCAACCTTAATTTCGAAAAATAAATAATTAAATAAAAAATTTCGAAAATTAAACAATTAACATTAAAATTCAATTTAGCTCAAATTAAAGCCCGATTAAATAAACGAACTTCACCACGGTCATCAGCATAATTTTCCGGTTCCGGACCATCTCCGTTGAATTTCCAGAAAATAAATAATTATTTAATTTAATTCCGAAAATTAATATTAAAATGCCAAAAATCCCACTTAGGCCCGAATCGCCAAATTGAAGCCCGATTAGGGGTCGGAAAATTCCCGATTACATGTCAATTGGACCATTTCTAGGTCATCTCACTCCACACCATATAATCCCCAATAGTACACTCAGTCACAGAGCTACAGTAATGCTCTCGGGCGTCTATTCGCAAAGGTGATGTACAATAAACATTTTTTGTGCATACTCATAGGCATTCCACTTTCCTTCAGCCACATGGGCACGATACTCGATACACAGAAATACAGCCACGCAGGCACAATCTGCGCCACACTTGCATGATCAACTATCGGCACACAGACATGATCAACTATCGCCACACATGCATGATCAATTATCGCCACACAGACATGATCAACTATCGCCATACAGGCATGATCAATATCCAACAATTTATATGCATTCTCTAAGGCATCCTACATGCCAAAGTGATGTAATAATCACTGAGCCACATCACACATCACTTCTTCACACAGCATTTCTTTTCATATTTTAGGATCATTGATAAAATATCGTGCATTGGCACACCATTGGCCTTAGCCAAAATATAATGATTTCGATTCCACAAATCCCACCATTATTAGCGTCCACCAAAACACTTTTGGTGCTGTCAACCGACACCCGGTTATTTTCCAATTAATTTTCCAAATTAATTAACCCAGAAAATAATCTTATAATCACAATTAATTCACTTCAGCACAAAATAAAGCTCAATTAAATAAATGAACCGCGCCATACGGTGATCAGCACGAAATTTGGTCGTCGGCCATCAAATTCTTAATTTCCGAAAAATAAATAAATAAATAAATAATTTCGAAAATTAATTAATAATTATTACAAATTCCATTTAGCTCAAATTAAAGCTAATTTAAATAAACGGGTTGCACCACGATCATCAACATAATATTCTGGTCACTGGCCATCGAACCTTAATTTCTGAAAAATAAATAATTAAATAATAAATTTCAAAAATTAAACAATTAACATTAAAATTCAATTTAGCTCAAATTAAAGCCCGATTAAATAAACGGACTTTACCTCGGTCATCAGCATAATTTTCCGGTTCCAGACCATCTCCCTTGAATTTTCAGAAAATAAATAATTATTTAAAATGCCAAAAATCCCACTTAGGCTCGAATCGCCAAATTGAAGCTCGATTCGGGTCGGAAAATTCTCGAGATGCTTCCAATAATTAGTAGACCACGTCTACATGTTAATTGCGCAATCAATTTATCTAAATCACATCACAATTGACTAATAATTGCTAATTTATTCTAATCTAACAACCTAAACATAATTAATTTAAACTAAACCAACCTTAAGCATAATTAGCCACTAATCCTGGATTAGTGACATTACCCACCAAATCGCGCGCAAATCGAATCAATTTGATGGCGGCGACGCGAGGAACGATTGTTCCCAAAGCACGGCTCAGGTTCGGGGCTGGGAAACGGCCCAAAAGCGGGCCCGAAGTGCTGGAAACCCACTTCATGGGTCTGTTGGATGGGCGGATCGGGGCTGCTCCGGCGGCTAAGGCGGCGAGGGAAGGCTGGCGGAGGACGAGGGGGTCGCGGGGGAAGTCCGACGAGGCTAGGCAGTGGCCGGAGGTGGTCGGACGGTGGCTGGTCGGTGCGGAACAGGGGCGAACAGTGGCTGGTTCGTGCGGCCTGGGCGTGCGCGGATGGCGGGACGGAGGCGAGTGCGCGGGCGCGGTGCGGGCAGCAGTGCGGCGATGCGGCGGTGAGACGAGCGGTGAGCGAGCGGCGGTCACGGCGAGCGGCTGTCCTTCCTCCGTCTCTAGTTTCCGCGAAGAAGAAAGAAGAAAATAGGGGTTCGGTCGCGTGGGGGAAGAAAGAAGAGAGAGGAGAGAGAAGAGAGAGAGAAGAGGGGGATAAGGGTTGACCGGTCAAAGAAAAAAGAGAGAGGGTGAGAGTCGGTTGGGGGAAAATCGCACGAGGGGGAGGGGAAAAAGGGGAGAGGAGAGAGAAGAGAGAAAAAAGAAAGAAAGAAAAGAAAAGAGAGGGAGAGAGAGGAAAAAGGAAAGAGAGGAAGAGAAAGGGAAAATAAAATACACATTTATTTATTTCAATTTTCCTTTTCTCTTTTCCTTTTCCTTTCTATTTTCTTTTGGTCTTCAATTTTCTTCCGATAATTTCTTTATTGAAATTTCGGACTCGTCAATAAAAATAAGAATTATGACGTGCTTAAATTCGATTCCGAAATTGAGTTCAATTTCGTGGTTAAAAATCGATCGGGCGTGATTTTAGCTCAATCCAACCAATTAGGTAGCTTTTAGGGATTTTACAGCTGATACATCCCTTAATGACTTCACCCAATAGGTTAGTTAACTCGTGAGTGATCGGTTCAGAGAAAAAGGGCTATAGGCACGTCGACCAAATGCCCATTTCACTTGATCGAAACGGGGTTGAATTTCAGGATGTCACAACTTTTCCCCTCTTATAAAAATTTCGTCCTCGAAATTTAAACCATTACACTTCGTTCAAAAAGGTGGGGGTACAACTATCTCATTGATTCTTCAGTCTCCCAAGTAGCTCATTCAATGTCGTGGTGTTGCCAGACCACTTTGACCAACGGGATGGTCTTTGTACGCAGAACTTGCTCTTTACGATCGACAATCTGAACCAAGCTTTCAACGTATGACACACGATCATCCACGTCCAATTCCTCGAAATTGAGCACGTGGGTTGGGTCAGGCTCATGCTTCCTTAACATCGACACGTGAAAGACGTAATGCACTTGCGCCAATCTTGGCGGCAACGCAAGACGATACGCTAGGTTTCCGATTCTTTCAAGAATCTCAAACGGACCTATGTACCTCAGACTCAGCTTGCCTTTCTTACCAAAGCGCGAAGTTCCCTTCATTGGTGACACTTTCAGAAAAACGTTATCACCAACTTGGAATTTCAAAGACCTTCGGCACTTATCTGCATAACTTTTCCCCTTGCACTGCGCTGTCTTTAATCCGTCTCTGATCACTGTCACGGCATCTACTAATTGCTGAACCAACTCTGGGCCTGTTATCTTCCTTTCTCTGACTTCATCCCAACACACTAGAGTTCTGCATGCTCTGCCATACAACGCTTCAAATGGAGCTATCTTGATGCTCTACTGATAACTGTTGTTGTAGGCGAATTCCACCAGATGAAGCTGATCCTCCCAACTTCGTTTGAAGTCTATTACACACGCTCTCGGCATATCTTCAAGAGTCTGAATCGTCCTTTTAGACTGGCCATCCGTCTGAGGATCATATGCCGTACTGTACTGAAGCTTTATACCTAAAGCATTCTGCGGGCTCTTCCAAACAGCAGCAGTAAATCTTGGGTCTCTATCGGATGTTATCGTAACTGGCACTCCATGCATACGAACCACCTGACGCACATGCAGGTTTGCGTGTCTATCCAGACTCAGGTCCTTTTGAACTGTAATGAAGTGAGCCGACTTTGTCAGCCTGTCGACTACTACCCAAATCGAATCATTCCCCCTCTGACTCCTTGGTAGTCCTGTCATGAAGTCCATCGTGATATGCTCCCATTTCCACTCTGGGATCGCGAGAGGTTGCAGAAATTATCGAGTATGATAAAAATGGTAAATTGAATTGTATGATCAGGATAGTATATTATATTAGCCTATGAGCGATATGTCAGCTTAGATTGCGAGCAGTATACCTTATCGGCTTAGCGAGAGCAATATTATCAACTAAGAGAGAGCATTAATAGTATACTATATCATCCTGCCGGCTCTGATATGTCAGCTTAAATTACGAGCAATATACTTTATCAGTTTAGAGGGAGCATAATTTGTGTGTTATATCAACCCGATGGTTCGATATGTCAGCTTAGATTGAGAGCAGTACACTATTTATTCATTTAGTGCAAGCTATACTATCTAGTTATCAGCTTAGAGCAAGCAGCCTTAATATGGTTGGACTTATAAATAGTATTGAATGGGCTGACCAAGACATGGTCGTGACGACATATAATCGACTTGGTCGATTGATCGATAATTCGATCTGATTTGATTGAATGATGTGTTGTTAGTATTTATTAATTGAACTGACTTACAGGAAGGAAATTGAGGCCAAGGTAAATTCTTTGACGCATGATTGTACTTAGGCAGCCCTTAGGGGCATATTTTCTTCCCAATCGAGTTTTAAGGAGTAGAACTTGCTAAGACATTGTCTCACTAGTTATTGTATAACCATTTTCAGGTCCTTAGATGGTGTTGGTGGAGGGCCAGAAGCCCTGGAGTTTACGAGGTGAAGTCCAAAGAATCGGTGATCTTGTTTGACTAGCTAATTGTAGGACAATTCTCTTTTATTGGGAGCCGATCCCTTTTGTAAACCTTTGTGTACAGACATGCGTGTGTATACAAAGGTATTTTTTGAAAAATTAGTCATACTTTCCTATCACATATTGTTGTTGTTTGGGGATTGTTTATCTACTTCTGCATGCGCATTAAAATGAATGAGTCGGCAATGCGTCTTAGGACGTCGATATTAATCGACCAAGGAGGAATGAGCATGTGCTCGAATGATCGGGGCGTGATACGAAGGAGAGAGCATTGAAGATGCAAAAGCTATCTGTGGACATGCGGACTCCTCAAGTGCCATAACTTTGGCCAAAGGGATACTTAAATGCTATAACTTACGAAAGGTACATTTAAGTGCCAAAATCGGAGTAAAAGGGATCACTTGAATGCCAATCCGGCCAAAATGCCGACATGGCATTTTTACGGTGAAGCACACCCAAAACGACGTTGTTTTGCCCGGTGATGTGGTGAAATAATGCAAAAAGGCGTCGTTTTGGCACGACTTGGTAAAAAAAATAATTAATTAAAATTAAAATTAATTTTAGTTAAATTATTTAAAAAAATTAATTAAAATTAAAAAAAAACTCCATAAATTTTTTTAATTTAAAAAAAAAGGGAACAGGGGGGAGGTGGCGGGGATCAGCTCGTAGCCGCCACCGCCGGGAAGCATCGGCGACGGTGGGGGGAGGTTTAGCTGGGGTTGCCGGGCCTTGGCTAAGGGCCGGCGACACCGGCCGACTGGCGGCGAGGGCTTGCGAGCCCTTGCTGCTGGATCTAGGGGGCTCGCGGCCCTTGACCAGATCCGGCAATGGTCGGTGGCCCTCGCCTGGCCGGGCCAAGGACTGTCGCCCGCCGGGGCGACCCCTGGCCGGCGGCGGCCCTTGGCCAGGCCAAGAGAGGGCCGCCGACCCTCGCCCTAGATCGGGGTGAGGGCTCGCGAGCCCTCGCCACTGGTCGGCCAAGGTCGTCGACCCTTGGCCAGGGCCCGTCGACCCCGGCTGACCCTCCCCCCGCCGTCACCGGCCCTTCCAGGCGGCGGCGAGGTGGCGGCGAGGGTTGATCCCTCAACCGCCTCCCCTCGTTCCCCTTTTTTTAAAAAAAATTATGTAAATTTTTTAAGATTTGTATATTTTTAAAAATATTTTAACTAAATTTAATTTTAAAATTATTATATTTCAATATTTTGACTAAAATTAATTTTAAAATTAATTATTATTTTTTTTTACCACGTCGGCCTAAAACGGTGCCCGTTTTGCATTATTTCTCCATCTTAGCATGTAAAACGGCGTCGTTTTGGGCGTGCTTCGCCAGAAAAATGTCACGTTGGCGTTTTGGTCGGACTTTGGCCAGAGTGGCACTCAAGTGATCCGTTTTTCTTCGAATGTGGCAGTTAAGTGTAACTTTCGTAAGTTATGGCACTTAAGGCCGCGCATGACAATGCTTTTGTTCCTGGGAAGATTTTTTTTTTAATAGAAATAGTTCTTTTCTATTTCTGCTCCGGGAAACAATTTCTAAGTAGAAGAACCCGTTTGATAATGACATAAAATTTCTACTCTTGAAATAGAAAAGGAATAGAAATGCGTTTGGTAACGCAACAATTTCTTTTTTGTTTTTATTCATTTTTTATTCTTGTTGATGGATTGCCATCGTCACCATCGGCCGCAGCGCGGCGTGACCCGATGATTGGCGGTCGTGTAGTGGCGAAGGCTGGTGGAAGGGCGGGCGGCGGCGAGCGGCGGGTGACGGGCGATGATGGTGGTGGCCGGCGACCAGTGGTCGTGGCGTGGCAGCGGCTGGCGGGCGAGGGCGGCGGCCGTGGCCGTAGCGGTGGCCGACCCGGCGCGTCGACCGGACGGCGCGCGGTGGCGGAGGGCGGCAGGCTGCGACGGGCAGCGGCAATAGCGATCGGTGACCGGCAGCGGTGGCCGACGACCGGTGGCGTTGACCGGCGACTGGCGACAACGGCGGCATCAACCGGCGGCTAGCGGTGGCGGCGCGCGGCGGCGGCAGTGGCCGACGATTGGTGACCGGCGGCAGCGGCGCGGTCGGTGACCGGCAACCGCCAGCGGCGGTACGCGGTGGCTCTGGGGGGTTGAAGGTGGTCGCGGCAACAAAAGGAAATAAAAAAAAAAAATCAGCTTATTTCTAGAAATTTATCCTGGGAACGGGAAGCAACTTTTTTTTGCTTATCAAAACTGTTCCTGAGAACAAAAAATTAGAGAAATTGTTTCCGGGAACAAATATTTTACCAAATAGGTTTTTGTTCTTTTTTTGTCCGGGAAACAAAAGAGCAGAAATTGGGAGAAACAGGAGCGTTACCATGCGCTACCTAAGTGTCCCTTTGGCCAAAGTTATGGCACTTGAAGCGTTCTTTTGCCGCTATCTGTGACCCAGATGTTCTTGCCCAGACGTTTAAGTCAAAGGTTCAGCACCTTCACATTCTATTTTCTATATTCGTATTTGAGGCTATTCTTGTATTCTATTTTCAATTCAAGATGTGGTCACTCTCTCTCTCTCTCTCACTCTCTCTCTCTCTCTCTCTCTCTCTCTCTCTCTCTCTCTCATGTCTAGTGTAATTTTCGCTGCCGCTTGATTGAAATAATAATTTTTGTTTGCACTCATGTTTTTCTCTTTAAGTGGAAAAAATAACTAGGCTTTTAAATTTTCAAAAGGATCGGTTTCCTTTGTGGCTTAATGTGAGCTCACACTGTAGATTAATCTTCTTACCTGAGCATTCCTTGAATCAGTTATTTGTTTTGACCATACATCGTTATTTTGTTTTATTTTATTTATTTATCTATCATTTTTTTGTAATTAGCCGTTTCTCTATCTTTTATAACCTTTAGAGGTTCATGCATGATTTATCCCCCTATTTGGCTGATACTTGAGAAAAGAAAAATACATTAGCTTACTCACATAGCCCCCACTCGAAATTTGTTGCCCTTGTTATGCTTCATATCAAATGTTTTACATCCCGTCACAATTGTTTTGTTGATGAACAATCTCTCATATGTTGATTTGATTGGCTGCAGGACAAGCTTAGAGTACATCTTGCACCATTCATAGATGACATGCACTACACTTCCTTTGGTCGACATTTTAGAAAAGTGGATAAACTTCAAGAGGTGCTTGTTCTTTGAATCTGAAGCCTCTTTTATCTTTCAGTTGGCAATTTTAGTTGGTTTTATGTGCAGATGTGGTCCTTCGTTTCCTTGCTTTTTTTGGCAAATTGTTACGCACCCGAATGAAATGCATAAGTAACGATAAATAAATTGATTTTTGACCTTTTATTGTGGAGATTTAAAGGTTTGTGGACCCCCTTTCATTTGATGGCAACATAGAAGTTACCAAATGTGCGCTGGTCCATTCACAAAGTAACACTTCTACATAATTCTATGGAAGTCGACAACTTGCAAATTATTACTCTATTACGCTTGCAGAAAGCTACTCTGGAATCTTCAAATTTACATATAGCCATTGCCTTTTCTAGGAAATTCCTCTCATTTTTGCCAAATTCAACTTCTTGAAATAGAAACTGTAGGGCATTTGGATTTCATCTATCACTAATATCTACTAGTGCCCCTTGTCCCTCATTACAGGTCAGATTTTATTAATTTAGAAAAGAAGATGGATGTTTTCATCTCCTTAGCTTCCTTACTTGGCTTTTTAGCGAGGCTAGCATCGTACATAGCGAATTTAGATGTTCACTTGGTCAGCCCACTATGTTTCAGTGAGTTTCTTTGTAGTAATGAGTTAATCGGTCCCTTTCATCTGATTGCTTTGTTTACAATGAATCTTTATTGTGATACCTAGGAACCGTCGTACAGCCGGTAGCCGGCGACGTAAACCTGGAGCACCGCTAGCTCATGACTCACCACCACGACACCGCACTTAAGATCACTAATGAATGCGTAGTATGCGAACCTGAGGGTTCCAACTCTCACCCTACCGTAAAGAGGGTCTGAGCGCATACCAACGCAGCCACCGAATGGGGTGGTAACTTTATACAGGGTTTGTAACCAATAAAATTGAAAAACAAAATTTTATGGGAAAGTATTGAAGCTGTCAGCTATTTTGATGAGACAAGTACCAACGTCGTATCGCTTTGTCTCCCATTGACAAATAAAAATTGCACATAAGCAGTTGTTGACTTATTTGAACTGGTGACAGGTTCATACTTAGTGACTGATATGCATATATTGTGGGTTTGTTTGTCAGATAGGCATTTGGTTCAAAGAAATGACGTGTCTTGAAGCTTGTGCGTATATTTCTGTATGATTATGGGTGAAGTGCAAATTTAATGATACATCTTTTAATGCAGATTGTTGACAAGCTCCATTGGTATGTCCGGGATGGTGACATGGTAAGAAACTTAATGTTTAGTAGTTTGTTTCCACTCTTTGAAGGCTTTATTGGTTTTTTGGCTTAAGGCCCATCCGCCCAAGTTGGGCCTAGGAAGCCCGATCCACGGGAATATGGCCCGTGGAAGGGGAGAGGTATAAAAGGGAGGAGAGAGAGAGAAAAAGGAACTGTTTCATTTTAGAAAAGACGTACGTCTTCTTTCTCTCTCAACGTACTCTCCCTTTCTCTCCCGTTTTCTTCAAAAGAAAAACAGTAAGCACATGAAAGGATTTTGCTTCCCCGGATCGAACAGGACCGTTTCTCTTCCTCCATCAACGTCGGTGTTTAATCTGTGGCTAAAAGGTACGCTTGAATCCGTGGTGTGCTTTAGGATCGGTGATGCGTGTTGTTTTTCCGGGCTTCGTCTTCCGCATGATTTAGGGGTTTGATTCGGTGTCGAATCCAGTTTTCGGGGATCCGTTATTCCCAACATTGGTATCAAAGCCCTGTTTCACGTTTTTCCCGATCAATTCTGATGTTTTTGATTGATTTTTCGCGAAATCCCTTCGGCCGTACGGAATTGGGCCAAAATCCGACACCCTAGCGCTTTTCGGCCATTTTTCCGAGTTTTCGTCAGTCAAAATAAAATTGTGATTGCAAACGAAGAAGCACGACATCGAGACGAGTCCGGCGATGTGTCGACTGCCGCCGGACGTCGCCGCACGCGGCCACATGCGCGGCCGGAAGGCGCTGCTTGTGGGCGCGAGCGCCCGAAGCGCTGGCATTGGTCACCGATGACGTCATCACCGACGTCGTTTGCCGGACGGTCACCGGCAAGCGACCCGACCCACTGGACACCAAGACACGTGGCAGGCACGTGCGAATTACGTCTGCGTGACGTCATCCCCCGCACACGGGCGGCACGTGCGTCGGTCCGCGCGAGCGGTCCGACCGGCCCGACCGGTCCGTCCAGTCCGACCGGTCCGACCGGTCCGACGACCGACGACCGTTGACTGTTGACCCTCTGACCATTGACCACGTTGATTGTTGACCGTTGACCCAAAAAAAAAAAAAAAGGAAAAGAACGTGTTTCTTTTTCAATTAAGTCTATGTGGATTATAATGTGATCCCTTATTTGTTCTGCATTTGTTGTAGGAACTATGCCTCCCCTAAGGTTGCGCACACCTATTCGTGCAGTTACCGATGAACAAAAGGATAGGTCTGTTCACGAGTTGATAGTGAACTAATGATCATCGATGGGAAAAGGGGTGACTTAATTGATCATGTCCTTGAAGTCAACGGAAAAATCAACAAGTCATATGGAATGGTCGTCCTATGTCACGGTCGAGAGATGGTGCGATTTTCATAACCACTCTTCCACCTGAATGGCAAGATGTGTTGAATCGCATATGGGATGTCAACGGAGCCGCTTCCTATAAGAAAATTGTGATGGATTTTGTAAACGAATATTACTATATTGTTTCAAGGGAAAAGATCAAGAAATTGAACAAAAGAGGATCTTTCCCAGTTCGTGTGCTGACTCTGTGTTAGTTGTATGGGCTATTATATGTGAAGTGTGCTTTGTGGACATATTATGTATTGATTACTACCTAATTGTGTTAATTGAAAGCATTATTTTTTTTTTTTTTTTTTTTAATTGTATGTCAATTATCTGCTGCTTTCTGTTATTTTTGGTTGCTGTGGGTAATTAGGCGTGGGTAGTTTTAGAAGTTTTGTAGCTTCTTAGAATTAATTTTGCATATGACAATCATATTAATGATAGTTTTAAGTTAGGACTTTTGGAGGATGATTGGAAACGTAGTGACCTTTTGATTCTAAAGCCTTACTTGAAATTATTCATTAATATGATGGGTCTATGTAAAATAGGGATGCATAAATGATAGGCATTAATAATTCGTGCATATTTGTCTGATTTGTTCCGATCAATGGCTTCAGCCACAAAGAGCATAGTTGCCGAGCTGAACAAAGGTAAAAAGCTCAATGGAGAGAACTATGAGATTTGGCAAATGAAAATCCAGTATATGCTGGAAGAGCAAGAAGCACTTGATGCTCTTGTCATGACCATGGTAGAACCTGAAGAGGGAACCACTGCACAGCACAAAAGAAACAAAGAAGCTTTTTCTGCGTGGAAAATAATGAACTCTCTAGCTCGCATCACGTTGTTGAGCAGCATGGAAAATGACATCATGCGAGAGTTTCGGCGTTTTGATAATGCCAAGGAATTGTGGGAGGCATTGGCAGCTAGATATGGTCATACTTCGGTGACTAGACTGAGGCAGCTCACTATCAGGTTTGACTCTTATAAGAAGCCTCATGGTCGGACCATGAAGCAACATCTTAGAAAGATGTCAAACATGATAAGCGGCTGAAAGATGCTGGCCATGTCCTCACGGATGAGCAGCAAGTGCAAGCGGTGATTCGTTCCATGCCTCGAGTTGGGAGCATATGAAGGTGCACCGACTCATAATGAAAACATCAAAACCTTTGAGGATGCGATCGTCATCTTGAGCTGGAAGAGGACCGCTGTTGGCGGCTAAGCGGATGCTGAACTCTATTATGCTGGTTCTAGCTTAAATGGAGCTTCGAGCTCCAAGCACAAGCGCCCTAAGCGGTTTGATAAGGGGAAAGGCAAGGAAGAAGCGGGTCCTTCGGGGAAGAAACCCAAATTCAACCAACATGGAAGAGGGAAGCGTCCTCGCATGAAAAAGCTTGCAAGGGTGAAATGCTACAAATGTGACAAGAAGGGTCACTATGCTCGCGATCTTGTTGTGAGCCAAAGAAGGTATGCACCCTTGTACTTTTCAGAACTTTGCTTATGTGTCAAGTTCTGTGTTCTTAACGAGTCTAATCCTTTGTGGACTGTGGATTCGGGGAGCGGCGAGACCATGTAGCAAAGGATAGAGGATCCTTCGTGGAATTCCGACGAGTACCAACTGGAACTAAGTGGATCTATGTGGGAAACAACTCCAGCTGAAGTGAAAGGAATTGGCACATGCCAAGCGAATATGCGTGGTGGACGCACTTTGTTTCTTTATGATGTGTTGTATGCTCCGGAGATTCGTCGAATTTAGTGTACGTATTGATGTTGGTTAAATTAGGTTTTAATATGAACTTCTGTAGTAGAGGTGTGAATTTGTTTTTGGAGACAAATTACTATGGTTGTGGTTATTTTCTGGATGGTTTTATTGTATTAGATACTGGTTATGTTAATGCTAATGTTTGTTATTCCCTTCTCACGTCTCCTAATAAATATGATAATGATGTGAATGTGTGGCATGCTAGACTTGGTCACATTGGCCAACAGCGTATGAATAGACTAGCCAAAGAGGGCTTGTTGGGCAATACTGAAAAAGTCGATTTGTCCATATGTAAGCATTGCCTAGAAGGGAAAACGACAAAGAAACCATTTGGAAAAGGAAAAAGAGCTAAATTTCTTCTGCATTTAATCCATTCTGATGTATGTGGTCCAATGAATGTGAAAGGAAGGCATGTGGCTGTTTATTTCATCACCTTTATTGATGATTATACTCGATTCGGATATGTCTATTTGATTTCTCATAAGTCTGAAGCAATAAGTTGTTTCAAAAGGTTCATGAACCTGGTAGAGAATCAATTAGATAAGAAAATAAAAGCATTGAGATCCGATCGAGGTTGAGAATATTTATCTGATGAGTTCTGAAAATTATGTGATGAAAAAGGAATAGAAAGACAGTTGTCTATTCCGTACACTCCTCAACAAAATGGTGTTGCGGAAAGAAGAAACGAGAACCCTACTAGAAATGGTTAGGTCCATGATGGCGCATGCTAACTTGCCTATCACCTTTTGGAGTGATGCATTGTTAGCGCTGCGTATATACTTAACCGGGTGCCTTCCAAATCAGTTGCTTCCACTCCATATGAGTTATGGACAGGTAGAAAACCGGACTTGAGTTTTCTTAAGCCATGGAGTTGTGCTGCCTATACACATAAGTCCTCTCACAAGTTTGGAAAATTGGGTCCTAGAGGAAAGAAGAGTATTTTCATAAGATACTCGGAACACTCGAAAGGGTATGTGTTCATTGGTGAGCAGGAAAGTGGGAGTATAACTGAATTTGAATCACGAGATGTTACATTCTTAGAGGATGAGTTTCCTAAGAAGGGCGAAATAGGGGAAGATCACTCCCTATTTGAGACCTTGGATCAAGACAATGATATTAGTGGAGTTCATCCAAGTGGGAGCATAATGGAGAATGATGTGCAAAGTGTACAATCTCCCATACGGCGAACAAGTCGCCAAAGTATTCCCCGTCGACGTTTTGACATTGAAGGGGAAACTTTTATGATTGCTCCACAAGATGAGGATGAGCCAAGAAATATCGATGAGGCTCTTAATTGCCCTAGTAAAGAAAAATGGATTCATGCAATGGAAGAGGAAATTGAGTCAATGAAATCAAACCAAGTCTGGGAACTGGTTCATCTTCCAAAGGGACGTAGAGCTAATGGGAACAAGTGGGTTCTCAAAATAAAATGAAAGGCTGATGGCTCGATTGAAAGGCATAAGGCTCGCCTTGTAGCGAAGGGGTATAATCAACAGGAAGGAATTGATTATGAAGATACGTTTTCTCCTGTAGTGAGATTTACCTCAATTCGCATTATTCTGGCAATAGTAGCTAGTCTGGATCTTGAGTTACATCAAATGGATGTAAAGACTGCTTTCCTCAATGGAGAATTAGAGGAAGAAATATATATGGAACAACCTACTGGTTTCATAGTGAAAGGCCAAGAAGAAAAAGTATGTCGACTTTTAAGGTCGATATATGGTCTTAAGCAGTCATCAAGACAATGATATATACATTTTCATAATGCCATAGTGGCATATGATTTTACAATGATTGATGAGGATCATTGTGTATATATCAAAAGATCAAGGATCAATTTGTGATCATATCATTATATGTTGATGATATGCGATTGCTTAGGAAGCAATATGGAGTTGGTTAATCTTGTCAAGAGATGGTTGTCTTCTAACTTTGAGATGAAGGATATGGGTGAGGCTGCATACATTCTTGGAGTTAAGATTTCGAGAGATCGTTCGAAGAGATCGTTGTCTCTTTCGCAAGAAACCTATATAAATAAGGTTCTTGAACGATTTCGTATGCAAGACTGTAAACCCATAGACACTCCTATTGCAAAAGGTGAAGGATTGAGCCATAGACTGTGTCCAGGGACTCCATAAGAGAAGGAACAAATGAAACATGTTTCTTATGCTAGTGCTGTTGGGAGCTTGATGTATGCTATGATGTGTACAAGACCCGACATATGCTTTGCAGTTGCAATGGTGAGTAGATACCAATCCAATCCAGGTCCAGCACATTGGAAAGCCGTCAAGAGAATACTGAGGTATCTGAAAGGAACTGCTGATTTCAAGTTGAATTACCAAGGAAAGGATCTGCGACTTGAAGGCTATTCAGATGCTGATTGGGGAGGAGATTTAGATGAAAGAAAATCTACCTCTGGATTTGCTTTCTTACTGAACAATGGCGCCATATCATGGAGCAGTAAGAAGCAAACATGCATAGCCTTATCCACGATGGAAGCTGAGTTCGTGGCGTTATCAGCAGTGGTACAATAAGAAGTTTGGCTTAAGAGATTTTTGGATCATTTAGGTGTTATTGAGAAAGCTGCAAATCCATTGTTGGTTAACTGTGATAGCCAAGCAGCTATAGCGTACACTAAAGATCCAAAGTATCATGGCAAGACCAAACATATAGATACCAAGTATAACTTTGTAAAAGATATGGTTGCGTGAAAGGATGTGAACTTGCAGTACATATCTACGCATAGAATGGTAGCAGATCCTATGACAAAGCCAATACCTAGAGATGTGTTTTGTGGTCATGTAAAATCTCTAGGATTGTGTAGAGTACGATGTCTTGAATTGTAATTTCCCGAGATGTTCACATTTATGAAATTTTGTTTTTCATTGATTAATGCCTATGAACCTTAGTATAATCTTTATGCATCTTAATGCTCGGTGCATTATTTTAAAGTTGAGAAGTATGTCGGACGGATATAAGATTAGCCCACTCACACGGGTAATCGCCTCTATTTACTGTGTGATAAATAGAGATGAGGCTGTTTTAAAGCTTATTATCTAGGTGATAATCGAGAGCGCAAGCTTAAAATACGTATGTCGCCTTAACTGAGTGTTAAGATGAGGACATAATACTAAAGATGTCTGAAAGTAAAATACCCCACACATTTTACTTTATCTTTCTAAGATGCCAGATGTGAGTTCTGATAAATTTTTGTAAATAAGTAGATAGGTGAACTCAAGTTAGACATTGGGTATGTCTGAACTATCATCTGTACGGTATTGAAAGGTGTAGACATACGCTCCATGGAAAAGGAGTTAATACCATAATACGTATTTCATACTACGTATGCATGAGACGACCAATAAGAGTGGCAAAAAGTTTGATCTCAACTTTTATGACGTGTGAGACTCTTGAGGAAAAGAGTTCCTCAATTTTTGAAGTCCCCTCAGGACTCTTACTTATTATCAAGATTTCTATTTAGTGTTTGCTATCTTAGTGTGTTGCCAATGGTCATGAGATGATTCGATCTAATGGGGCATTTCTAGAAAAGCAAGCTGGACTGAAATTGAGAGTTTGAAGGAAAGAGGAAGATCGATTTTGAAGAATCACATTATAGTTTTTTATTCACTGGTCGACCAATTATAACTGTCTTTGTGATAATTATAATTGTGAATACAATATATATATATGCCATAAACAAGGCATCTTTTAGTCTCAAGAAATCATGAATTTATGCCATAAATCTTTCAAGTCTCACAAATTTTCTGATTCACAAGATCTATGGAGTGGCAAGTGCAGAACATAATAATGTGAACGATTCACCTTATTAAGCTAACAGTGCAACTTTAAACATCTACGGACATTAGACCGTGAGGAATAGTGGGAAAGTGTTTAGAAAGACATTGGAGATGTGTATGCTATAGAGATTATCCATACTCCGTCTTATTATACAACTGAAGGATGATACCCTTATATAAGTGATGCCAAGGGTGTTAGACCTTTAACAACACAACCATAGACACAAGCAACATGCATTTTTATAAGATGCTCTTACAAAGCACACCGACACATGTCATGTACTGCGGCCAAAGTTGGCGTACTTTTTCTAGCAGTATAATAATTCACAACGAGAGGTCCGGAAAATCATTGTCAGATGAGAGGACGTTTGCAGGATTCTTCTCATCAGCATACCTCCAGCATTTCCATCGGTTCAAGTCTAAAGCAAAGCTGTAGCCTTTCTATGTTCAGAGAATCTGGAGATGCTTTGTTGTTGCTAGTGCTGGTTCTCTTTCAAGCAGCAATGGAGTCCCTGGAGGAATTGCCGGTTGCAGCTAACTGGCTATATTCTGGAGATCAAGGGGGAGCCGTAATTCCATAGGTCCTGAAAAAGTGGTCTACCCCAAGGGTCCTGGGAAGACGATTGTTATTGAGAAGGATGCAGAGGTTGAGGTGGTCGTACAGGCTGAGGAGAGTTTACTTGTATAGAACTCTGATAAGGCTTGTTGCATCTCTAGTTGGTTCATATGCCTGCCTATAATAATCCCATGGTACTTCGTCTGGGAATGCATGTTGCCAAGTTTCTTTAGGAACAGTTGGCTGACTGGCTGAGGAGGGTTATTTGCATAGAAATCTGATAAGACTTGTTGCATCTCAGGTTGGTTCATATGCCTGCCTAAAATAATCCCATGGTGCTTTGTTTGGGAATGCATTAGGCCAGTTTCTTTAGGAACAATGTGGTTCATTTTGCATAATTTGCTCTAAATTACCCTGTATTCAATGGATATCTACAATGTTGCATTGATATGACCTGTACCCCTTTGCAGAGGAGGATAAGGTGCTATTTGGTAATGTTCCAAGGAATACCTATTTCTGTTCTTTTGTTCACCAAAACAAAATTGAACAGAAATGCATTTGGTAATTTTTTTG
This sequence comes from Eucalyptus lansdowneana, assembly GCA_017140395.1. Lineage (NCBI taxonomy): Eukaryota > Viridiplantae > Streptophyta > Magnoliopsida > Myrtales > Myrtaceae > Eucalyptus > Eucalyptus lansdowneana. The sequence goes on along the minus strand of CM029489.1, from coordinate 5,247,677 downwards.
TTCCCGGGAACAATTTGCTCTCGGGAAAAGATTTAAAACAAAAACAAGGAACAAAAAAAAGAAAGTTGTATCTTGTTCTCAGGAACAACTCAAGAAACAATTTTTTTTTTTAATGTTCTTTTATTCCTTCATCTCTTCTTCCTTAGCTAGTCGTTGGCCCAATGATGGTTAGCGACCTACTAGAAGAGGCCTGGCAACCTCACTAGAGCCTCGTCAACCTCCGGCAAGGTCGCCTTGAGCTCATCGGCCACCGGTGAGGCTAGGGGGAGCTTCACTGTGGCTAGTTGAGGCCACCCCAAGCCTCACCCAACCCCAGCGAGGCTCGAGGGGGCCTCGCTTGGCCACAATGAGGCTCAACCTTGCTCAATCTGTGAGGTTGACCTCGCGATGGCTGAATGGGGTCAAGCCTTGCTAGATCATGGCAAGGTCGCCTCGCCCAACCAAGGCAAGGCCAAGCCTCATCGACTAGCCATGGCCAAACCTAGTGACTAGATAAGAGAAGGAGAAGAAAAAAAAAGAAAAATGTAATAAAATTATTAATATATTAAAAGAAATTCTAAGTCACAAAAATATTTGGGAATGTACCAAATCTTTTTATTTCTTTTACAACCGACAGCCGGCGACATAAACCGGGGTGGGCGAGCCACCATCACGAGACCCAGTTGTGGGTGGGTCGCGCAAATGCGACGCCTCTGGGATTTGAACTCCTCCCCTTTGTGAGGGGGAGAGAGCCCGAAGCCAGCTGCATCATCGCGGGCGGTGGTCTCAAAACATAAATCTTTTATAGTTATTAAACGCATTAAAATGTTCATAAACTATTCCTGAAAATAGAAATAGAAAAAAGTGTTTTTGAAAAGAAACTATTTTTGGGAACATAAACGTTACCATATGCACTCTAAGTGTTGAAGCACTCAAGCTTCAGAGTGCAAGGAGCAATGAATCTTCTAGATAGTGAAAAATATATCCATGACTTGCTTAGAAGGGCATGTAGATTCAAGAGGACTTATATAGCCTACCTACATGCATTGCCATATCATTCTTTTTAAGTAATAATTTTAAGTGTAGAGTAGACATGCTATCAATTACCAAATTTGGTAAGAAATTGCTAGATTGTGGTTTGGAATGCGGTTGAAAGCTTAGCCAACCTATTAACTATGAAATATGGAGGAGGAATAGGCTGTCTATAGCCATAAAGGGGACATGAGCAAGTTGTTGTGAGTTGGCCACAGTTACCTGCTTTCTCAGCCTTATCCCCATTGCTCCCACTTTGGTGTCTCACCACTTTGGTTATGTTGGAGCCTTGAAATCTGAAGTGGTTTACAATTTTGCAGGATATTTATGAGAAACTTGAGCATGCCAACATAATTTGAGCACATTTACTAGTGACCCATGCACTTACTAGAGGATGAAGCTTCATTTACATTGAGGCACACACAACTGTCAAAAATTTGGATGATACGGAGCTATAGTTTAGTTTGTTAAATGCAATTTGCCCGTGGTTTAGAAAATATGTTTATTTTTCACGTTCATCATTTTTTTTTTCTGCACTTGCAATTTTTAGGGATTCTTCTTCATGCCTATAAGATGAAATAGGGAGTCTCTGTTAGGGTCTTTCCAGGCTGTGGCCAGTGGTAACCCATTTATATGCTTTAGCATTTGCTTTGAGCAATTCAGTTTTCAGTGAATGCCATGCAGAAGAATAATTGGTCCACTTGGCATTTGCTGGTAATGCTGGTGTAGCTATGATCTTTGTGAAATGTACTTGGTAATTGAACCTGTACTTGCCTTCGTGTAAGGCTAGTTTTATATAGTTTCTCCTCCTTTTAATTGCAGAATAACTTCAACTTCGAACTAAGGGACTAGATGACTGTCCAACCAAAAGAGCTACCTTCTGGGTCGAAATTGGTAGGAGGCAGAGTTTTGCTTTACCTCTCTGCATTTTAGTTGGGTATCAACCCTTTAGCTATTTTCTGTCCCTTCCTCTCTCTCCGAACATATCCATACATTGTTGAATCTTTTATCATTCTATTACGTTTATTCCTAAGTAGATCATTGGGCGAACAAGTAGCTTTGGCGAACAAGTTTTTTGATAAAGCTCTTGAATTCAAACCAAAGCTCCTTATTCTGATTGTTCCATCAGAAACTGAAAGGTAACTACCTTACTTTGAGCCCTCTCTTTTGCCTTTGCAAAAAACTCAAATCTAGCGGTGCGTTGCAGATTAGATGAGAAAAAGTTTCACTATGATATGGTGTGGGAAGACAATCGGTTCTTGTCTGGAAAGGTGAAATGGGATGTTCTGTTCATCCTTTAGATCATATGTTTGCATCTGATGGATTAATTGTAACCTCTCCATTTTTAGTCATTTTATTTGCCAGGGTCTGTTGATGTGAAGGATAAGCAAATTGAATAGTGGAACAATAAGCCACCGTTGCTGTATCTATGGACATTGAGATTGGACTGCACAACTCAAGGCCATAGCCCAAAAGTATGGTCACTTGTTGATGAAGTGTAAGGGCCTGTTTGTTTTTACTCCAAATAGTGTTTGATTATGTTCTTTTGTTCCCCCCCAAAAAAAAAAAAAAAGAACAGAAATGCGTTTGGTAAATTTTTGTTCCAGGGATTAGATTTGGAACAGGATCAATAAGTAGAAAAAACTTGCTTCTTGTTCCTAGAATCGATTCCTATTTTTTCTTCTATTTTTTTTTTCTCTTCTTCTCTTCCTTATTCTTCTTCTTACGCCGAATCTAAGCGAGCTTGGCCTCGCCGGATCTAGCTGAGGTCGACCTTGCCCAGCCCAGCCACAGCAAGGCTTGACCTCACCGGCGGTGCCAGCTTGGCCTCACGCTGCTTAGGCGAGGCCGAGGCTTACTCGCACCAAGCAAGGCTTCGGCGAGCTTGCCGGACTTGCCCAGCAAGTCGCCGATCGCCACCCACAGTGGTGGCTAGCTATCGGCTACAAAGAAAGAGCAAGAAGAGAAAAAGAAAAAAAAAAAAAGAAAAAAAAATAATAAAAGTATTAAAAAATTAAAATAAACAAAAAATTTAAGAATTTTACCAAATGTATTTTAATCCGGGAGTAGAAATTTTGGACAATTACTAAACGTGTTCTTTTATTCAAAAATTGTTTACGGGAGTAGAATGAGAAAATATTATTTTCGACAAAAAATTATTTCCCGAAACATAATGATTACCAAACACGCCCTAAGAGGCCACGATCAAATGATGACTATAGTGGATCACTGGATTTTCATTATCCGAAAGATGACCGGAGCCTTTGCGTTGGTACTTCGTCACTGACAAGTGATGCCTCCATGCCAATGGGTAGGCTTGTAGAAACCAAAGACAGAGTCGATACGGCTGAAGGTCAAAAAGGGCATTTTTTAAGAAATGATGGCGGGAGAGAAAGCAGGGGGGAGCCGATCTACTGGGACTTATGCGGAGAAGGCCAATGGTATAGGAACAAGTGGAAGAGAAATTTATGTAAAGTCACCCGCAAAGGAAACCCCTCATCATCCCTCGCTTATGTTGGCAGATGGGAAGTTGTCTTTTAATGATCGGTCCCACTAGGCAAAAAGCCGATGGCAGCAGAACATGTGGAAGAGAAATTGATGAGAAGGATCTACCTCATTGTCCCTTACCCAATTTAACGAATGGGGAGTCTTCTGGGGAAAAGGTAGGTGGTAGAGGAACACGTGGAAGAGAAATTGATGAGAAGCCGCCTGCAAAGGTAAGCTCTCGTCATCCCTCACCCAAGTGTCAGTCAATGGTCGATCCTCAAGATCACATGAAGTTCCTTTTCATAATGATGTCAGCAGTGTTAAAATATGTCTCGAGTTTAAGCTCGAAGCGAAAAGCTGAATTTTGAAATATTTGAAAAAAAAAAAAAGGGCTGAATAAGTTGAAGACGTTAGCTTCGTGGGCCCAGGCACACACATATTAACACTGAAGAAAGAAGCCTCTGCAACGTCCCTTGCATGTGAAGCCAAGAAGGAAATTAAAAAAAGGATCATCAAATTTTTACTTTTGTTGACCAAATCTTGGATGATTCGCTTTCTTCATGCATGAAATTCTTTGGCGGTGGAATATAATATTCCTCATAAGGTTTGCTCGTGGGATGTCCTTTACCGTAGCATCGTTGTTGATACGAGCATTGAAGCGCTGTTATTATAGCGAGTGCTTGGCGGGTTTTCGTTCGTGAATTACATCCAAGAAGTTTAGTGTTTGTAGTCGATTAAATCTTGAGGTAAGATTTGCGTGTAATTCCTTCGTGAGATTGAGAGATTATTTTTGAGGAATTTCGGGGCTAAACATTGCGTGCGTTAATCGGTGTAATTGGGGCTTGGGAAACACTGAGAGAGTGTTTGAGTGACTCGAGTGTGTAACCTCCTTGTATCACTTGATCTATAGTGAAATTCGCTATTGCTCTCCTCGTGGGCGTAGGTCTTTACGACTGAACCACATAAATCTGATGTCCGATTTATTTTTCTTCTTCCGTCTATATTTTGTTCGATCGCTTGCCCTATCGCAACAAGTGGTATCAGAGCTAGGTTTGGCTAAGTTGAAGCGAATCGATGGCGACAGAAGAAGTAAAAGTGAAAATCAATAGATTTGATGGGAAGGATTTTAGTTTCTGGAAGATGCAGATTGAAGATTATCTTTACCAGATGAATCTGCACTTGCCTTTATTTGGGGAGAAACCAGAGACGATGAAACAAGCTCATTGGGATTTGCTGGATAGATGAGCTATGGGTGTTATTCGGCTGACGTTGGCTCGTAACGTCGCGTTTAACATCCTAAAGGAGAAGACCACTGCTGATTTGATGCAAGCCCTGTCGGATATGTACGAGAAGCCCTTTGCGATCAACAAGGTTTGTTTGATGCGACGTCTGTTTAACTTGAAGATGAAAGAAGGTGCATCAGTTGCGGATCATATCAATTTATTCAATGTGATTATTAGTCAATTGAGTTCAGTTGAGATTGATTTTGAAGATGAGGTACGTGCTTTGATTCTGTTATCCTCATTGCCTGGTAATTGGAATACTACCGTTACTGCTGTTAGTAATTCCTCTAGGTCAACAAGTTTGACGTTTGATGGGGTTCGAGATTTAATTCTGAGCGAGGATATTCGTAGAAGAGAATCTGGTGAATATGTATCTACTGCTCTAGTAGGTGAAAATAGAGGAAGATCTATAACATGAGTGGGTAATGGTAGTACTAATATGAATAGACGTAGTCAATCTAGGACTGCTAATGTTGTCTGTTGGAGCTGTGGCAAGAGGGGGCATCTTAGAAGGGATTGCCTTAAGCTGAAGAATGAGAATGGTAAGGGAATTATGGTTGATCTTGCAGATAATGTTGCAACTGTAGCAGATAATGCTGATTATGTCTTGTCTATCACTGATTATTCATCGTTTGATGGATGGATTATGGATTCTGCTTGTTCTTTTCATGTTACACCAAATAGAAATTGGTTTATCACTTATCAGTGCACGGGTAGTGATAAAGTCCAGTTAGGGAACAACGTTGAGTGCAATGTTGTGGGTGTTGGTGATGTTAAAATCCGAATGCATTATGGTATCGTGAGGACATTGACTGGAGTGAGGCATGTTCCAGAATTGAAAAAGAACTTAATTTCCTTAGGTGCCCTAGATTCAGCTGGCTACAGGTATTCTTCAAAAGGTAGAGTTCTAAAGGTTGTTCGAGGTGCCCTAGTGATAATGAAAGGAATCAAGCACGATGGCCTGTATAAACTTCAAGGTGAGACAGTGATAAATTTCGCTACAGAGACGCCGGATGCATCTGTTCGAGAGTCTTTGGACTACTCGAGGAAGAATTGGGTGTTTGTGCCAAGACACAAGTTTGATGCTGGTGTCAAGATCTCGCAGTTAAGAGCTTTGATCGAGACGGAGACTAGTAAGTCGATCAAGCATGTGCGGACTGACAATAGCATGGATTTTTGCTCAGAGCTGGCAAATAAATTCTGCATGAAAGAGGGCATAGTGAAACACCGCACTAGTGCTAGTAAATCACAACAATTTGCAGAATTGTTGAGCAAAACATTACTAGAGACGGCCCGAAAAATTATCTCTAGTGCCGGTATGGCTAGGAGAATCTTAGCTGATGTGCTAAGTACAGTAAGCTACCTGGCAAATAGATCCCCATCAACTGCTATTGAATGGCAGACTCCTGAAGAAGTGTCGTGAGGTAACGTTGTTGATTATTCTATTCTTAGAATGTTTGGTTGCCCGTGTTATTTTCGAGTAAATGATGGTAAGCTTGATTGGAGGGCAAGATGCATATTCCATGGTTATGCACAAGGTGAGCGGGGTGATCAGTTGTGGTGCCCAGATACAAATTCACCTATTAACAGTAGAGAAGTTACCCTTGATGAGTCTCAAGTACTTCTGGCTAGGAGTGATTATAGCAGTGTTAATACGGATCTGAACGGTGTTCAGCTAGAGGTGGAGTTGCAACCAGAAACTCCTGAGGTAGCGAGTACGAGTAGTAGCAAAGTAATCGACACAGATGGTGCTCATAGCGAGGTGGAGCCTATAGAGCCAACGATTGCTGTAACTGCTGAAATTAACAAGGTATGTGTTTGATCTCCTGATATATATGGATGTAACAATGGTTTTGCTTTATCTGCGATTGAGGAGGTTGCACCAGAAAATCCTTACGGAGCAGTTAAAGGTGTATGTGGAGTTGGTATTCTTATGAGGTCCTCAGTTATGGCGAAGTACAAGCGAAGCTTGGACTTGAATAATATCTGTGGCGGTTGAGGCCATCGAGGGCTATGGGAAAGTAGCAACAGAATTTGAACTTTTGCGAAGCGATTACGACTTAGCTCAAACATCGAGCCAAAGTGGAGATTGTTAAAATATGTCTCGAGTTTAAGCTCGAAGCGAAAAGCTGATTTTGAAATATTTGAAAAAAAAGAAGGGGCTGAATAAGTTGAAGACGTTAGCTTCGTGGGCCCAGGCACACACATATTAACACTGAAGAAAGAAGCCTCTGCAGCGTCCCTTGCATGTGAAGCCAAGAAGGAAATTAAAAAAAGGAAAGTCAAATTTTTACTTTTGTTGAACGAATCTTGGATGATTCGCTTTCTTCATGCATGAAATTCTTTGGCGGTGGAATATAATATTCCTCATAAGGTTTGCTCGTGGGACGTCCTTTACCATAGCATCGTTGTTAATACGAGCATTGAAGCGCCGTTATTCTAGCGAGTGCTTGGCGGGTTTTCGTTCGTGAATTACATTCAAGAAGTTTAGTGTTTGTGGTTGATTAAATCTTCAGGTAAGATTTGCGTGTAATTCCTTCATGAGATTGAGAGATTATTTTCGAGGAATTTCGGGGCTAAACACTGCGTGCGTTATTGGGTGTAATTGGGGCTTGGGAAACACTGAGAGAGTGTTTGAGTGACTCGAGTGTGTAATCTCCTTGTATTGCTTGATCTATAGTGAAATTCGCTACTGCTCTCCCCGTAGACGTAGGTCTTTACGACTGAACCACGTAAATCTGGTGTCCGATTTATATTTCTTCTTCTATCTATATTTTGTTCGATTGCTCGCCTTATCGCAACAAGCAGCATGAATTATCAAAATGCTGACCCAAGCATGTCTATGTCTCGAGCTGAGAACTTTATGGTGGGCGAGAATCCACTCGCTCTGATGATGCCAGCAGGATGTATGGACTAAGCAACAGTAAATATTATTCAACTCATATGGTCAAGTGGTGGTGGTCCTACCAATTATAGGCATTGGAATTTGGAGTATACGGCTCATATGAGGGACAATGATAATTAGAGGCCAAGTGTCTCTGAACTTAAAGAGAGATACTGGAGGGACCTGCAGATGTGTTTGTAGGTCCGTCTTTATGGTCAGCAAGATCCAAATGTATCTCAAAGAAATTACATGACAGGCAAAGATCTCGGTTACAACCAGTTGGGGCCCGTGACATCTACCTATGGACTCCTAGGCTTCGAATCGTCCCAGCGAGCGAACATGTCTATGATGCAGCAATATGCTCCCTGTTTGGATGAAATGAATCCAATGAGATTGAACAATGCGAGGGCTAAAGCAGTTCATGGAAGTGGGTATCTTGATCTTAAAAAGAGATAGCAATTTGGATGCCAAGGCGACTCTTTTGTCTTTGTTACTGGTCCTTGTCGGCGATACTCTTAGAATTCTAATGGCTGGTTTAATGCATAGGGTGCTTGGGTGTTTCCTTTCCGTTCTCCCTCTTTCTAGATGTTTTGACAATGTTTCAAATGGTTTAGTGCATACAACATAGTTCATATTCTCAACGTCAACGCGATATAGATAAACTTGGCATGGTTGTCATATTTCATGATCTCTATAGAATTGCCTATACTCATGAGACGAGGAAAGCTTTTTTTGTCTCAATCCAAATCATAGGGCCATCGGGTCGAATCATTCGGTCCTTGCGCTTCAACCTGATCTCCACATCAAGGATCAAAGCGTGTAGCTGCACTCATTTAATTTCTCACTGCCTGGTCACAACTGGTGTACCGTATGGTAATTGACTAAGCGAAGGAGATGCTTGAGAAGGCCAACATTGAGATGCTTTCCTGTCCTATGAAAAAATAAAATATAAAAAGGCGTAGATCCATGCTTTATATTGAATCTTAAAAGGCCGGCCGAAGTTTTTCTTTTTTTCTTTTTTTGGGTCAAAAGGCCCGCTGAATTCAATAGTCCAAAATCAGGCTGCGCTAGCAGTTGGCGCACGAGTCTCCCAAGAGTCCCCGAAATCCGCTCTCACGTCGGTCTGGCTCGCAATCAAGGTTTTAATCCTCCATGCCTATGAGTACAGGCCTCGGTTGCACGAGTACCCGATCCTTGCGCTCTACTATGTCCAAATGTACCTATAACTGGAGCTCGTACTTGCGATCTGCACGATCCCGGCTAGCGCTGCCTTGGGGCTTGACCTTGAGCGGCAGTTCGATGAGCCCCACCTCACCACCTCGCTGGAGGACTTCTGGGGCCTGGGGTGTTGAAGTTGGCATTCCTGGTGGTGATGGCGGTGCGGTGGTTTTTCCTGCAGTTGACGAGGAATGGCGTGGACGAGAAAGTTATAGGGGAATGCCACGCGCTGTTTGACTTTGTGAAGGACAAATCAAGTCGGGTCGTTTTCCATATGAAAAGCGTGTCAGGCTGAGTTATTCAATGGTTGGAGGTTACAATCTCTTTTAAGTTAGTTTATTTGCCACCAGATTGATTTATGTGTTTTTTTTTTTTTTGTTAAAGCACGACAGGAGATAAAAGTGTTAAAATACACTGTACTAACTAATATTCCCCTTCTGTGGGATTTTATCACGTGGCCGATGACTACCACCATAGTCGTTGGCCACAGCGAGCGTCACGTCAACGACAATTCCCCCATGTTGTGACCAAATGTTCGGGTGCACTACCTAGAGTTTGGCTAATGGATTACTAAACCTAAACTTAACTCGGGTTCTCCCAAACCCATACCAATTCACAACTTTGATAAAATTTCTTAACATGCAAATATATTTTATCTAGGAGTTGCCACTAATCAGTTTACGGTAGATTGATTAGACAACTAAGTAAAATAATGAGAGGATTATTTTACTCCTACGAACCAGATATTTGTGGGTACGGGGACTTGGTTACACTAGATTTCTATAATGCCTTTTTGGTACCATTCTTTTATTAAAAAAAAAAAATGTTTTCGCAAACAGCTTAAATTGATTTTAAATCTATTTCCCTAACATGTGAGGTGATATTGCAAGTGTGCAAACCACCAATTTAACACCCAAATAAACAATGAATAAATTGCAAGACTTACCTCAAAGCATCAAAAGTATCTGCAATGTTAAGTCGATTTACATCAATAACCCTAGATATAATTTCTAATTAACACGCATTTTTTTCACTTAATTAATGAAAATCATGCAATATGCAATGTAATATAAATAAATGACCTAATTCTAATGACATGCAATTTCTAATTAGATGGACCTAATAACAATTTCTAAATGACATGCATTTCATGAATATATTCCTATATGATATTTACATGACATTTTTTTTTTCCTAACAAATGCAATCTATCCTAGAGAATTGGACTAATTCATTTTAAGACATTTTTGCATTTTTTCATGAAATTCGGAATTAGGAAAAATGTGAAAATTATCTAACTAGATTAAGATTCTATTCGATTTGCATTAGGAATTAGGTTAAGCCAAATCCTAATTTAAACTAAAATATTATCTTAACCCAAATAATCCGAAAATGCAATCTATCTAATATCTAAACTTATAATAAATTAAGAAACATATTATCTAGGATTAAACTAAGTGCAATTTTACCATAATATGCAATGATGTACAAAAGATGCCCTAATTCTACATGACATGTGCATGATGATTTTTTGTTGTTTTTTTTTCTTTTTCTTTTTAAATTTCGAAATTAATAATTGCCAAATAATTAACCATGCAATCCAAATTAAAAAAGAACTAGCAACCTAAATTAATTGATTTTTTTTGAATTTTTGAATTTTTTGAATTTTAATTTTTTTAAATTTAGAATAAATTTTTCTATTCTAAACATGCAAACCCTAAAACAAGAAATAAACCTAATTCAAACCTAAATTTTTTATTATTTTTTAAAGAAAATTAACTCAGTGAGATGACAGCATATCAAACAATATTGATACCCAAATTGATGAACTATATATCGCGAATGAGATTGAGTTGACCAATTTCACCTAAATCGCGAATCGAATCTCGGGCGGGAGATTGGATTAGCGATTTTTTTAAGTGATTGCGAGTCGGATTTTGCGCATGAAAATCAGATTGACAATCACTACTTTCAAGGCAGTTTCATATCATACAATTTCAATTTCACATTAAAGGCATAATTACACTAAAAAGAGAAAATAATGAAATAACAAAAAAATAAAATAATAATAATAATAATAATAATAATAATAATAATAATAATAATAATAATAATAAAACAATATAAGATAAATAAAGAAAAGAAAATCAAAATTTACCAAATTTCATTTTTGGCTTTTTCTTTTTTTTTTTTCTAAAAAAAGGAGAGGCCGGTTTGGTTGGTGGGGAGGAGGGATCTCCGGCAAGGGTCCCAGCAAGGGGTTTCCTGCGGGATGCCAGATTTGGTGGCATCGGGACTCCGAGTGGTAGGGATCAGCGGAAAGAAGGCGATGCAGGTGAAGCACGGGGTCACAGGTAGGGAGACCTCAAGCGTGGACAGAGGCGGAGGCGGCATCGGGGCAGTGTAGTGAGACCAACGGCTGGCGTCGCATTTTGGCGAGGCAGATCTGGGTAGAGGTGAGTGGATGTGGAGCGACAACGTCGGGGGAACTCAAATGTGGCGGATCAGAGCGGAGCAGGGCATTGGGGTGGTGCAAGCGGGGAACCCCTTATGCTAGCCGTGGCTAGATTGGGAGCCGTCAAGGTTGGGTCGCAATGGCAAGAGGCGCAGTTGGGATCACGGCTGCGGCGGCAAGTGGGATGGCAACGCAGCGGCGCGGGGAACGGCAGATCAGTGGTGGTGTGGCTCTGGATTGCTGGTGGCATGGCTGCCGGTGCGGGTGCGCTGATGGGATCGATCGGGGGGTCGCCGGGGAGGAAGATTAACAGCCCTCCTCGTCTTTTTTTTTTTTTCTCTTACGTCACTCACCTTTCACCTTTTGTCTTTTTGTGTTCTTTTTTTAACCCAACGGAAAGAACCCCCGAATTAATTTGTGCACCATGTCTTTTATAGGTAAAAAATATGCATCTTCACAATATATTCTTTTTCCATTTTGTTTGTGCATGATACCCCTAAATATATTGTTGAAATATACATAACTCGTACAATATTCCCCTTTTGTATTTTTCGCATATTCCTTCTAAAAAGTTCCCTTTTTGCGCAAAATACATCCCTCGGTGTATATGTGAAAAATCCTTCCCTCACCAGCGGTCTAAAATAAAACAAAATAAAAATAGAATGCTTCTAAACTATATGCCATGTTTTTTTTTTAAAAAAAAGTAAAAATTAACCCCAAGAATTATGCAAAAATTTAGGTGTCAACAATTTGCTCCTCTTTGAAGGTGAACTCGAAGAGGTTGCCTTGAAAGACAAATTTATACCTAAATTTTGCCTATGCATATGCACTGAATGACTTTTTGTTGGAAAATGAATTCCATTTTTAATGCAATTTATATGATGCATGGAAATGCTAATGCAAATGTATGACGTGAAAGGAAAGAACGTACCTACAGTTACTTACCAATCAATGCGGCGAGCATCTTGAGGTGCATGATAAATCCCCATTTACTACGCAAGTACCTAACTATCACTTAGGTTCCTTAAAGAGTCAAATAGGTAATAGATTGAGACATTGAGATTGAAGAGAACATTCACATCCAAAGTGAAATGCTCAACGAAAAGAATCGAGACAAACAAATCCAAACTGAGATGTCAAGAATTTTTTAACTAAAAATACTTAGATCTAGACTAAGGTATAATGAGAAAGGTAGAGAAACATTCACATCCAAAGTGAAATGTTTAACGAAAAAAATTAAGACATCCAGATCCAAACTGAGATGTCAAGATTTTGAACTCGATATACCTAGATCCAAACTAAGGTATAACGAGAAACATTCACATCCAAAGTGAAATGTTTAGACGAAAACAATTAGGACATCCAGATCCATACTGAGATTTCAAATTTTTTGAACTCGAAATACCTAGATCCAAACTAAGCTATAACGAGAAAGATTGAAAAAACATTCACATCCAAAGTGAAATGTTTAGATGAAAATACTTAAGACATCTAGATCCAGACTGAGATGTCAAAAATTTTGAACTCAAAATACCTAGATCCAGATTAAGCTATAACGAGAAATAGTGAACAACATTCACATCAATAAGGAAATGTTTAACGAAAAGAATTAAGATATCTAGATCCAAACTAAGATGTCAAAGGAACTTACCTGGAATAACTTAGCTTCAAGGAGGACAGAGTAGTTCAAGGTAGTTGGCGATATAAGTCCAGGATCCGTACCATTGTACGATCAACTAGAATAATAACATGACCTTACAAATGTTGAATAAATCTTCTTGGAGTATTTTGAAGCTGACAAAACGTTTCCATTAGTCTAGTCTGAAGATTTGCAGACTCTACTATTTAAAGTCTGAAGACCTCCGGACTGCTAGACTCAAGACTCAAAGTCTATTCTCATTGAAAGTTTCTAATCCATTGTAGAAGGGCTATCTAGAACTGGGTGTTTCATTAAGGATTTGACCTTATTGACTGGAGAAGATCTCTTGGCTGGATATTACATAACGGAATTCTTTATTTGATCATGATTTATTCAGAGATTAAGGATCCGATGATTGGCGAAGTATACATGGAAGATTCTACTTATGGAAACCGAGATCCTGATTGTATGGGCGAGCAGGATTGATGGGCTATCGACATGTTCCTTAAATAGCTCGAATGATCTTCCTAATTGATTCCGTCCAACGGATAGATTGGAGGAATTCCTTTGGTAAGTGCCAACGGGTATGATGACATAAAGGAGTATATAAGGAAGACGTTCCAGTTGTTCGAGTGTGTGCGTGATAGAAGAATTCCAAAGTTTGAAGCTCTTTGTTCTTAGTCAATTCATTTGTTGAGCTAAATCTTGTACACAAAAGAGAGTCTATATCTTTGAGAAACCTTGAGGAAGTGTGGTAGAGTATCTACACTTGTGGAATCAAGAGAGAGCTTTGTTGTAACAACTCTTTTGTTCATAGTGAAATCCAGCCGGTGGGGCTGTCGGTACGGAAGAGTGGACGTAGGCTTGGAATAAGCCGAACCACTATAATCTCTGTGTTCATTTTCTCTTCCTTACTCTTTTCACCTTGATCATAATTTGTTTTTGCTAACAAAAGGCGAACTTCCTTTCTATTGTCTATTTCGTATTGCTCACTTGTCACGAGAAATTATTATACACCTATTTACCCCCCTCTAGATGCTTATACTAGTTATCTCGATTGGTATCAGAACTTGTGTACTCACTTTGTTTGAAGTGTTTTACTTCAGAGTTAAAGATCCATGACTAGTATGTTAGCTCCAAGGCTGGTAGAAGGGCAAAGCAATATCAGACCGCCTTACTTTGATGGAAATGATTACAACATATGGAAAGATAAGATGAAGGCATTCCTAAGATCAAAGGATCCTTTGGAATGGGACGTTGTAGAAAAAGGAATCATTCCAAAAGCTGCATCTATCTCAGAAAGAGGAAAATAAGCTGCTAAATCTAGTGAAATGACTTAGGAAGAGATAATCAAGAGACAAGCTCTTGATGCAAAAGCAATTTATTCTTTATATTGTGATTTGTCACCTACTGAATATAACAGAATATCTTCTTGTATTACAACAAAAGAAGTCTGGGATATATTAGATATTACCTATGAAGGAACCGATTGAGTGAAAGAAACCAGAATCAACATTCTCCTCGGTCTATATGAATCCTTTAAGATGAAATCAGGAGAATCTATTACTGACACGTTTAGTCATTTTACAGAAATCGTGAATGGTCTTGAATATCAAGGTTAACCAATTTCTAATCCCATGAAAGTAAACAAGCTACTGCGTGGACTCTCTAAGGATTAGAATCACATAAAGACCTCAATAAGAGAGACATAAAGAATCATGCCACTATCTGTTGACGAGTTGGTTGGGACTCTTCAGTCTTATGAAGTGGAGCGAATCAATGAAGACAAAGACCCTAAAGGTAAGAAATCCATTGTATTAAAATGATGATTCTAATGTAACAGATTATGAAGACGATATGCATGATGAGTTGCTTGCTCTCATGATATGAAGATTCAGAAAGTTGAATAGAAAAGAAAGAAGATTCAATTCAAAGAAACATAGTTTTTAAAAGCAATAGACTAAGTTTGTTGAAGATGATGAATCAAACAAAGATGTAATCTACTTTGAATGTAAGAAAAAGGGACACATCAGACCCAACGGTCCTCTTCTGAGGAAGAAGAAAGAAAAAGCTGAAAAGTATCGAAAGGCTCTTAAAGCAAAACCTGAAGTGATACAGAGTGTGAAGAAAGTGATGATGATTATGCCAATATATATTTGATGGCACAATCGGATTCAGATTCAAACTCCGAGACAGACTCAGATTCAGACAGTGAATTTGAGGTGAGTAATTTCAAAATCCCTATTAAAGTTTCTAAATACATTGATGAGTTGTGTTTTACTCTTAAGACTTCTCTTAAAAGAATTTCCGAACTCAAAAAGGAAAACTCTGCACTGAAACAACATGAAAATGTTTTTAAAGAAAAAATGAAATGTTTAGACATGAATGTTTCTACTCTTAAAGAAAGTGAAGATAATCTTCTTAAAGAAAATTTATTTTTAAAAATGACATGTCAAATATTTCCAAAAGATTTTCAATAGGATCTGAGAAACTTGAGAAAATTCTTTCTGTTCAAAGACCTTATTTCAATAAATCTGGTTTGGGAACGATTTTGTAAAAACCATTCCTTTAATTGATTTTCCTAAAGTGAAGGAAATAATTAAGCGAAGACCCACAAGAGATGCTTACAAAAATCATTTAAAAAAGATCTTTGTAAAACTAGTAGGTCGCAATGCTCTTAGATGTTCAAAATGCTATAGTGCAGATCATTTTGAAAAAGAATGTCCTCTGGTTTGGAAACATGTTAAGAAAGTATGGGCAAAAACCTCATATGATACTAACACTAATGGACCCAAGAAAATGTGGGTACCAAATAAAGCTTGAGTCTCTTTTCTAAATGCAGGTCACTATCAAGAAAAATGTTAAATGGTATCTGGATAGTGGATGCTCAAGACATATGACAGGAGATTCAAGTTGCTTCATAAAACTCATTCAAGTAAATGGTGGAAAAGTCTCATTTGGAGGAAACAACAAAGGAAGAATTGTAGGATTTGGAACTGTAAAAATTGGAAATCTCACAATCAGCAATGTTTCCTTAGTGAAAGGACTCAGCTACAATCTGCTCAGTATTAGTCAGCTGTGTGATACCGATTTCAAAATCAACTTTCAAGAGGGAGTATGTGCAGGAACCAGTAAAAATTCTACTCAGTCATTCATGGATCGAAGACATGAAAATATCTACCTCTTGGATGTGAAACCAGATGAATCACAATGTCTAATCTCAATTCAAGATGAAGCGAACTTATGGTACAGAAAGCTTGGGCATATCAATATGAAGCAGATAGCCAAAATTTCAGCAAAGAAACTTGTTCGTGATTTACCCAATCTATCATATCAAAAGTCTGATCTATGTACACCATGCATATTAGGAAAACATGTAAGAAATTCCTTTAAACCAATAAATCAAGTTTCCACTAATTGTGTACTGCAGCTTCTACATATGGATCTCCTTGGACCAACCAGAACTCAGAGCATTGGAGGTAAGAAATATTGCTTAGTAATTATGGATGACTATTCACGATTTACTTGGGTATATTTCCTGGCAAGTAAGTCGAAACCTTCTCTTACTTTGAAAAGTTTGCTAAAAAGGTCCAAAATGAAAAATGATATATTATTTCAAGTATAAGAACAGATCATGGAGATGAATTTGAAAAATCAAGATTTTACAAAATTTTGTGATGAATCTGGTTTTCAGCATTTGTTCTCATCTCCATATACTCCAGAGCAAAATGGAGTAGTAAAAAGAAAGAATACGTCACTTCAAGAAATGGCTAGAACTCTTTTAATTGAAAGTAATATCTCTTCACGATTTTGGGTTGAAGCAGTTTCTACAGCATGTTATATTATTAATAGAGCTTTTCTAAGGCCTATTCTAGAAAAACCCCCTATGAGTTATTCAAAGAAAATAATCCTTGGGCACGCACTCATCCTAATCTTGAACTTTGTTCTGATACCACAAAAAGGGGATGTCACGCCCCGATCCTTGGGCACGCACTCATCCTTCTACTTGGTCGATTTTAGAATACGATATCATAGGGTTTGTGTATTGCCGACCCTTTCATTTTTAATAGCACATGCGGAAGCGAGTTATAAATCTTTAAACAATAAAACAAAGGGATAGAAAAGTAGGCCACAATTTTCACAAAATGAAAACACATAACAACACTTTTATACAAGGTAGACTATATAGTATAATACAATACTATTCGCAAGTCTAATCTACTATATGTCGGAGCAAAACCCAAAGTTTGCAAAACAGGATGGGATCTCAGTTCTTATCCGGATCATACTCGGGATCCTCCTCGTAGTCATCTTCTTCTTCAAAATCTTCCTCCTCCTCATGTTTCACATGAGGGTTCTCCTCTTCAAATTCCTCCTCCTCATGCTCCTCATCAGGGTCCTGAAATGGTTATTCAATAACCTTTGAGACCACGTCCTAGCAAGTTCTACCCCCTAAGACTTGATTAGTAAACCAATACGCTAACCGGACTACCTATGCACACACGAGTCAAAAGACTTACCTTGACCTCAGATTCCACTTGCATATTAGTACAGTTCAATAGGCACCCAACAATCACATCACATATCGATATCTTGATCAATCGACCTAGTCAATTTCATGTCAATCGGATCATTCATCGGTCATTTCAATTTAATCAATCAATTCATGACATTAGATCAGAGCAGTGATCAATCACTCTAGTCGATTACATGTTAGTCGGACCATTTCTAGGTCATCTCACTCCACACTATATAACCTCTAATAGTATACTTAGTCACAGAGACGGCTTTGAGCAGTTGATGGCGAAGACACTTGGATTGATGAAGCAGCAAAGGAACAAGCGGAGTCAACGATGGAGGGGCTTCGACTTGGGGCTTTGACAAAAGAAAATGGGATGCGTTGATTCGGTTTGCTGACTTAGGCTGTCTTCGTGGAACGTGGGCTGAGTTGACAGGAATCCCATTCGCCAGTGGTGCGTTGACGATGTGCAGACGGGGCAGAGATGGGGAAGCAGCTACTGGCGCCAGGGGTTGAACGATGGTCAACTTTGGTGATCTTGCATGTTAGATTGTTGACTGGAAGGGGACATGAGGTAGTGGAGCAGGGCGAGCTGTAGAGATGGGGGAAGGAGAGCTTTGCTGGCGTGGACTGAGTGATTGAGCAGCAATTCCTCGGTAGAAGTTGGAAACGTGTGGCTTGTTGGCAAGTACGGTCAAGCGAATTCTTAGTGGGGGATGCTGGCTTCGTGGAGTCACAGGCGATGGAATTTGTGGCGTGCGGTCTTCGAAGCCACAAATTGAGAAGAAGACCGAGGGAGCTCATCCAAGGGAAATGAATGAGGTGGCTGATGGAGAGAGAGACAGTGACGGACAGGGGGAAGGCAGCTTGAGACGTGCGAAGAAGGGGCAGCTGGATTCTTGCTCAAGGGGATTAGAACAAAGCTTAAAGTTCACATCTCTATCCACCCAATTTAATGCTATTGGGAATACTTCAATCTCTAAAACGGATTTGACACTAAATCGAACCCCTAAAACGAATGTGGAAGACTAGCCCAAGAACAAACATGTACCACCGATCAAAGACACACTACGAAATTGAGCGTAACTTATTATTCACAGATTAAATACCAATGTTGAAGATTGAGGAAGAATCTGTTTCCGGTCGATCGGGGAGCATATTGTTACTGTTAGGGGGAAAAACAACATTTTTTGGGAGCGTAATGTCTTATGCTTCTTGGAGGGAGAGAGAGATTGAAACCACGTACGTGCCCCGAAGGGTACGTTTCCTTTTTTTTTTTTTTTCTCTCTCTCTCTTATGTTTTCTCCAAAAGACGTATCTCTTCAATGTAAAACATTATTCCAAAAGACATAACTTGTATCTAAACAACGTAGCCTTTCACATCGCAATTGTTCCTCTATGGGCCCTTATCTTGCAGTCTGGGCTTTTAAGCCCAACATGGGCGAACGGGCCCACTCAGGCCCATCAACATACAAATAAAACAATCATCTCCCACTAGCATATGGTGGGTCAAACAGGATCCTCTTTACCTCTCTGCAATATTCATACCGGTGAATAATCCGTGCGACCAGCATACTTTGAGAGCTCATTGCCATACATCTGTTAGGAATATATAGCAGCTCATAATGGGCATCACACTTTGAGTAGATTTAGTATGCAGTACCCTAGATCGATCGATCACATTTATATCTCTCTTGATCTCTTTTTAAACAATGATATATTGTATTCATAATTATGACTATCCCAAAGACAGTCATAATTGGTCGACCAGTGAACACAAAACTAGAATGTGATTCTCCAAATTCGATCTTCTTCTTTTCTTCAAATTCTCAATTTCAGTTCAGCTTGCTTTTCTAGAAATGTCCAATTAGATCGAATGAA
Source organism: Eucalyptus lansdowneana (assembly GCA_017140395.1). NCBI lineage: Eukaryota > Viridiplantae > Streptophyta > Magnoliopsida > Myrtales > Myrtaceae > Eucalyptus > Eucalyptus lansdowneana. The sequence goes on along the minus strand of CM029489.1, from coordinate 5,228,300 downwards.
TTCATAATCATTGGCAACATTCTAAGATGGCAAACACTAAATAGAAATCTTGAGAATAAGAAAGAGTCATGAGAGCATTAAATTCAGGAACTCTTTTCCTCAAGAGTTTCACACGGCATAAAAGTTGAGATCAATTTTTTTTTTTGTTTCTCATTTCTGTTCCAATTTTGTTCCCGAAACAAAAGAACAGATTTTGAACAAAAACACAAATAAACGTGTTTTTGTTCTTTTTTTGTTCCCAAGAACAAAAAACAAAATTTTTGTTCATAAACAAGAAAAAAGAACATTATCATGCAGGGCCTTAGAGCCTCATTCACATTTCTTTGTTTATTTTCATCTTGTGGAGCAACCATGAAAGTTTCCCTTTTAATGTCAAAATATCGACAGGAAATATTTTTGCGACTTGTTCACCGTATGGGAGATTGTACATTTTGCACATCATTCCTCATCATGCTCCTACTCAAATTAGATAATGACGATATCATCTTATCACGTGGTTGTAATTGAGAGTGATTTGAATTAAATTCACCACTTCTCATGTTACTCCCACTTGGACGAACTCCATTAAGTTCATTATCTTGATCAAATGTTTCAAATAGGAGTAATCATCACCTATTTTGCCCTTATTAGGAAATTCATTCTCTAAAAATGTGACATCCCATGATTCAAATTCAGTTATACTTCCACTTTTCTGCTCACCTATGAACACATACCCTTTCGAGTGTTTAGAGTATCTTATGAAAATACTTTTGTTTTGTCTGGGACTCAATTTCCCAAACTTTTGGGAGGGTTCATGAGTATAGGCAGCACAACCCCATGATTTAAGAAAACTTAAGTTCAATTTTTCACCTGTCCATAACTCATATGAAGTGAAAGAAACTGATTTGGAAGGCACTCGGTTAAGTATATATGCAAACAACGTATCACTCCAAAAAGTGATAAGTAAGTTAGCATGCACCATCATGGATCTAACTATTGCCAATCGGGTTATGTTCATTCTCTCTACAACATCATTTTGTTAAGGAGTATATGGAATAGACAACTGTCTTTCTATTCCTTTTTCATCGCAAAATTTTCTGAACTCATCAGATAAATATTCTCGACCTCGTTCGGATCGCAATACTTTTATTTTCTTGTCTAATTGACGTTCTACCAAGTTCATAAACTTTTTGAAACAACTCAATGCTTTAGATTTATGAGAAATCAAATAGACATATCCGAATCGAGTATAATCATCTATAAATGTGATGAAATAAATAGCCCCATGCCTTCCTCTCACATTCATTGGACCATATACATCAAAATGGATTAAATGCAAAGGAAATTCAGATCTTTTCCCTTTTCCAAATGGTTTTCTTGTTATTTTCCCTACTAGGCAATGCTTACATATGGGCAAATTAACTTTTTCAATATTACCTAAGAAGCCCTCTTTGGCTAGTCTATTCATACGTTGTTGGCCAATATGACCAAGTCTAGCATGCCACACATTCACATTATTATGATATGAAGTAGAAGACGTGAAAAGGGAATAACAAACATTGACATCACCACAATCAACATTTAGTACAATAAAATCATCTAGAAAATGACCACAAGCACAGTAGTTTGTATCAAAATATAAATCTATACTGCTATTATGGAAGTTCACACTAAAACTAACATTAACCAACACCAAAACAGACACTAAATTTCAACGAATCTCCGGAGTATAAAAAATATCACATAGGAATGAGGTGCATCCACCACATATGTTCAATTGGTAGGTGCCAATCCCGTTAACTTCAGTTCTGGAGTCATTTCCTACATAAATCCACTTAGTTCCAGTCGGAACTCGTCAAAATTCTATAAAGGATTCTCTACCCTTCGCTACATGGTATGTTGCTCTCGAATCTACAATCCACAAAAGATTAGATTCAGCTAAGAATACAGAACTTGACACATTAGCAAAGCTCTTAAGAGTACAAGAGGTGAGTACTTTCTTTGACTTGCGACAATCGCGAGCGTAGTGACCCTTATGGTCACAGTTGTAACACTTCACCCTTGAAATACTCTTCACTCGATAACATTTTCCTCTCTTATGTTGGCCAACTCTTGGTTTCTTGCAAGAAGGACTTGATCCCTTTCATTTTCGCATACTAAACGAATCAATGTGTTTACGCTTAGAGCTTGAAGCTCCTTCTGAGTTGGAAGCAATATAACAAATATGTGTTTCCTTCTCAAATGCCTTGAGGTAATCCTCTGCTAGCTCAAGGTGGCGCATAACATCCTCAATTTCTTCCACAACATGGTCAAAAGCTTCTAGTCCTTCTTGCTTTTCAAGCATACATTGAATTTTCATATTCAATATTTCACAATTCTTATCATTCATTTTGTCTTCTTTGTTCAAATAAGCAATTATGTTCTTAGTTGCTGAAGTTATTGATCCGAACATATCGGACAAATATGCACGAATTATTAATGCCTATCATTTATGCATCCATTTTGCATAGACCCATCATATTAATGAATAATTTTAAGTACAGTTTTAGAATCAAAATGTCACTATATTTCCAATCATCATCCAAAAAATCATAACTTAAAACTATCACTAATATAATCACTAAAACTTTCTTGAACTTCCTATGATGTATTGTAAATTAACATACTAATTTACAACAATAAATAATATTGAACTTTCAATAAACAAATATGTCCATTACACTAAGTAATATATTCAGAGGAAAATATCAACATAGAAAGAGATATCTACACCTAAAACATCTCAAACTAATTTAAAAAATAAATAGGGAAAGTCTTTTTTAAAGTCTTAGTAAAATTCTCTAAGAAATCTGAAGGCACATTGGCCAACAAAGAATAGACTTTTGGAGAGCTCTCATGCCACCTCCAAGGCGCATTCACTCTGCGCCAAGTGGCACTCATCCTAAGGGTTAAAGTTTTGGTTAGCTCGATCCTATAATATTCTCTTACAAAAGCTACTGCAAGCCTCCTATAATCCGGAACCACGTTGACCTCCCATAGGCGATCTAACGCTGCTTGCCAATCAGGTGGAAGAGTGTTCATTAAGGCTGGCACCTTCTCAAAATCCGGCATAGGATAACCATTCCAGATGATTTCTTGTATCATCTCATTAACCTTGATCACCTGTGATACCACATCACCATCATTCCACCGATAATTAGCTAACTCTATCATTAGTCCTTTAAGTCTCGTATTTTCCTCCTCCGTTCTCGGAAATGCAGGTATGCGTGCATAATGCATCATAGTTTCTGCAACAAATGAAGTACCAAAATGGATTACTTATAATCCACATTAAACAAAATGGAAAATACATAATTTTCCGTGGTTCTTGCAACAAATGCATAATTTAAAAAAAAAAATTGATTACTTATAATCCATAATAAACAAAATTAGAAAATGCGAAATTTTCCTCCTTTTTTTTTTCGATCGCTCAACGCCGATCAATGGTGGTCAACCCCATTCAAAGGCGGTCAACGCAAATCAACGCTGGTTAGCCCCAGTCAACGGTCAAAAGATGACCGAGTCAATTCAACGGGTCAAATGTGGTCAACGGTCAACGGGTAAAGTCAACGGCCGTTGGGTCGAGTCAAATCGGGTTGGACTGGGTTGGACGACTCGACTGGCACGTGCCACATGCGTGCGTGGGTTGACGTCACATAGACGTCAGCTAGCACGTGTGCAGCACGCGCTAGGCTTCCACGTGTGCGTCGCACCCCCTGGGGCCGAAACAGTGCGTGCGACGCACACGCCTGAGGGGGCCCGAATCGGCGAGTGAATTTCGGTCGCGCATGGAGGCGCGTTCGGCAGCTTCCAGCGGCGATCCACGACTTGTTTTTCTTGTATCGACGAGAGCTTCGACCCTGCGCTATAAAAAACAAATTTCGACTTCTAGAAAATCACAAAATAGGGCGAACAGTGCGTGGGTGTCGGGTTTTTCTGTCCCCGATCAACTAGCAAAAAATTTTCTCGAATTTTGACCACAAAAATGATTTAATAACATAAAAAGGGGATCGAGAAACATGAACTAGGGCTCGATATTAATGTTGTGAATATTTGAATCCCTAAAACGGATTTGACAATAAATCAAACCCCTAAACGAATGCGGAAGACCAGCCCAAGAACAAACATGTATCATCAATCAAAGACACACCACGAAATCGAGCATACCTTATTATCCACAGATTAAACACCAATGTTGAAGATCGAGGAAGAATCTGATCCCGGTCTATCAAGGAGCGTACTGTTGCTGTTAGGGGGAAAATGTCGTTTTTTTGGAGCGTAGCGTCGTACGCTTCTTGGAGGGAGAGAGAGACTAAAACCATGTACGTGCCCCAAAGGGTATGTTCCCTTTTTTTCTTTTTCTCTGTTACATCTTCTGCAAAAGACGTATCTCTTCAATGTAAAACGTTCCTCCAAAAGACATAACCTCTCGTATCTAAACAACGTAGCCTTTCACATCGCAACCGTTCCTCCATGGGCCCTTATCTTGCGGGTTGGGCTTTTAGGCCCAACATGGGCAAACGGGCCCACTTAAGCCCATCAACATACAAATAAAACCAGCAAATGCAATGTCCCACTAATACTTTCCGCACTTTAAATCCCACCATATTATCCAAATAAATGCCAAAATTTCTGCCCCCTCCCAAAGCTCCGAATTTCCATTTTTGGTTTTCAATTTCTTCAACAAAATCTCAATCCGACCTCCAATTTCAATGAAGAAAAAACCCATAACATTTCTGCAAGTTCCCATTGTCCAATAGCTCAGTTTGACAATAAAATATCTCTTCAATTCTGCCAATCTGAATTTCCGTTAATTTTTTGCGTCGTTCGAATTGATTTTTCGTAAAAATCTCGGAATCTCTGAAAATTTTTCAGAGGATGAGTTGATGATCCCAAAATAGATCGTGACATGACAAGACTTTCAATTTCCATAATCGGACTCAAATTCACTGTAAATTTCCATTCGGTGCGTTTTTAGCGTGACCTAGACTACCGAGTAGTTTTCAGAACTTTTTAGGTTAAATGACCCGTGGTCGATTTTCTTCGAACCACTATGAACCCACTCGACTTAATGACGACTCTCGATTATCGCAAAAATATCAAGGATTCAATTATGGACATAGAGTACCAAAACAACAGTAAAATCATATTAATGTCGGTCGATAAGAATTTTCCAATTTAGTAGAGTCACCCACGATCGATGACATATCTCAGTTGAACAGCTCTATCTCTGATCTCAAATCGATTTATATCTGTACTGTAATGGCCTCTAAAGATAAGCATAATTGAGAAGTCAATTTCTGGTCGAATTCTCAAGTTTATTTGCTGTAAAGCCCTTAATAGCTTCCTCAGCTAGTCTAGTTATCACGAGAGTAATCAGCTCTGAGAATAGCCATATAGGCACGTAAATGAAATGCCCGATTAATTCAGTAGAAAAAAGATTGAAAATCAGGGATGTCACACCAGGTTACAAATGAGTCGCTTAAAATGTTGTAAATGGGTGGAAATGGGATTAAGATATCTATACCTAATTTTATGTGGTCTATATAGGTTCGTAAATGACTCATATTGGACCCATTTAGTTTACCAGCCTAACCCATGTAGCTGCTTTCAATTTGCTCGCTCAACTCGCTTAGGGGTTAAAAAAAAAAAAATCATGCTCCACGACAGCTCGTAGCCGACAGTCACTCGGGGATCCGCAACTCTTGGGCAAGTTGCATCGGAGCAAGCCAGGATGCGTCGTCACGGGCATTGCAAGTCCTCCGCGACATGAAGTTTTAATCTAAGTTACATATACATGCAAAGTGTTTTGGACCATAATCCACCCATTTCAAATGCTTCTTTGATATACAAGATTTGTGTTAATTAGAGGAAATCAATCAATCTCATATGAGATGTGTGATTATATTGATTATATGGGAGTGGCTGCGCACGTTGCTCTTAATACCAAATATGACGTTTTCAAAATCATGTTAATGTTGTCGTTTAAGTCATCATACTTTTGTCTAGTAACTCTTTATGAATTGCTTTTTGGGGGAGAATATTCGAGGAATGATAGTGATTTCGAAGCCATCCAAGTACCTTTTCTACTTAAGGCAAGTGTGTAAAAGCACCAGTGTCTTCCAAGTTGAAACACGAGTCTATTCAGGCAGAAGAGAATGTTCATCTGGTAGGATTGTTGATAGTGGCCAAGACGATTAAAGAGAGACTGGCCCATAATCAATCTTCTCAGAGAACAGATGTGTTGGCGGGGGTGTAAACATCAAAATAAGCCCAAATAATTGATTTGAGTATTCAAATTCAGCAAAAAATAAATAAAATAGAAATGCATACTTAGGGTAATGAACTTGAGTCATCACTTTGAGATTCTAACAAAATTGGACAAATCATTATATGTTGGTTCATCCTCTTAATTGACTAAAACATAAGTTATAATTGATGTTGATTGCCAAAATTGATCTCTTACTCTCCTTCACTCAAATAGCATTGATAAAGCATCTCTTGTGAGAGATGTACCATAAAATCCAGTTCAACACTCATTAAATCATGTTCAATAGGTTAGCTTTAAGCAATACAACATCAAAAGGGTGTGATAGGAAGTGTTGGCAATCTGTAAGGATAATCGTCAACTGTTATAAATGACAATCGTTAATGCATAGTTCAAGTTGTACTTGAAAAAAATATGATCTTAGAGATGAATAACTTACTAAATGAAAAATCAGTGAGTGACAAAATCTCTTTGTTTTGTTGGACAGTAACTTGGAACAATATTCTTACTTGTAAGGATCTTGGGAAACGGAATTTGATTCTTACGATTGGTGTCGCATGTTCCTTCGTCGACTTTGCTCTTAAGCTTTCAAATCACATCCTTAGCTTGTCTAAGGTGGCATGGGTTGTTGCAAGTCAGAACATTGAGCTTTTTACTTGTGTGAATGCTTATGGAGGAGGCTCAATTTCAAAGAAGTCTTGGTGAAGGAACACAACAAAATAGTGTTTGAGGTTTTAGAATCTTGGGTTGCTTGTGTACAGTGCTTTTTTATTCGGATTCGGACATCTTCTGACCTCGCACATTGTGTAGTCTTGTGATGTTTTCCTTGGTCTTTCGCTTTTCTTTCTTCTTTCCTCATACAAGTCTTATTTACTTGAATTACTTGAAGTTCTATTTTAATATCCTTTATTACTAACAAAATTATCACTGGTCAACAAGTACTGGAACACCAACCCAAAAAAAAAAAAAAAACTAGTACCAGAACATGGATAATAAAAATGCAAAATTGCACTTGCAACAATTCAATCCAGGGACCTGCTTGTGGAGTCACTATGCCACCCACCACCACTCCATGCAGTGGTCCCTTCTCGGTGCTTACCAATGTATATATTTTATGAGAAGTAATTAAGCCAAAGAAGCAAAATTGCTCCAGCAAAGACTTGGATCTCGGACGCAACACTGCCCTTATCTCAACTATATGTGCGCACTTCTCGACCATCTCCTCACATGTGCTTCAACTTGAAGATAAAAAATTCGATACTTAATATAGGAGCATGTGAACTACTGTTCAAGTGATCAAACTGGTTGAAGCGCGTACTAATCATTGAACAAATTTCTCACTGGTACGGTCCTGGATATGTTGGTTGGTGGTGAAACTGGCGAAGTAGCTCGGGTGTGATTGAGTCATTGCGGATGGGAATGGTGGATTGCTACAGGAGGAAGAGGAGGAGGTGGCCATGAGGATGGTAAGAGGCTGAAGGTGAAGCAGTAAGAGTAGTGGTGGCAGCATGAGAATCACAAGGTAATTTAAATCTGTGGAATAGAAAAATTCAAGTCATTCCTAGTTGCTCTAGAATGAATGCTAATTCCCATGGGACCAAGACAATTGTTCTTGATGAATTTTTCGATGAGTTGTTCGATTAACTATCCTATCAGCACTGAATGGGAATAATATCAGTCGCCCACATCAATCAAACAATTTTCAAGCACATATACATGCTTCTTTTCTTCTATCCACAACGATACCAAGATCATTGGAAAATTTTTTAGAGATCAACTTTGGTAATCATGATCTAGATGTGTGCCTAAGCAAACATGTAAAGCAGAGATTTTGTGTCAAAGATATCTCAATAATATAGCATTCCAAACAAAAGAACAAGTCAAAGACACACAAAACTGCATAAACAAAGAAAAGAAAACATCATGAATTCTGGTCTATGTGCTAATGCAACACATTAGTGGACTGCATACCTCATCAGTGGACCCAAAGCAAATTTTGAAGGATCGCAGCAGACAATAGGTAGAGTGCTTCTTTCCTTAAGAAATCAACAAGGAAGTTCTAATAAGATAGTGCAAAGCACTAACTTGTCAAGAAGCTCGTGCATGTAGCATACCTAAACTAAGTTTGATAAATCAAAGAGAAAAGTTCCGCAGCTATTATTGAATGAAATATACGAGATCATGACATGAAACTTTTTGTTGAAATGAACCGTCGCTATCCCTAAGACAGAAAATTAATATAGAAATAGCTCGTGGATGATTCTTTAGATTACTGCAACTAATTGACCATCATATGTAGATGTCACGGCTTAACCTCGGGTGAATCACCTAGGGTTTAGATTACAAAGCCTAAACTTAGCTCGGGCCCTCCCAAGCCCATACTAATTTGCAACTTAGATTCAAGTATTTAACATGCAAGAGATTATTAGCTAGAGGTCATCACTAATCAGTTTATGGTAGGTCGATTAGACACCTAAGTAAAATAATTGTAGAATTATTTTACTCCTACGAACCAGAAACTCTAGGTACGGGGACTTGGTTACACTAGATTTCTCTAATGTCTTTTCGGTACCATTCTTTTTATTTTAAAAAATATCTTTGTAGGCAGCTTAAATTGATTTTAATTTACTTTCCTAACATGTGAGGTGATGATGTGGGTGCACAAACCACCAATTTAACACCCAAGAAAGCAATAAATAAATTACGGACTTACCTTGTATCAACGAAAGCATCTACGCTGTTAGATCAAAATTCACATCAATAGTCCTAAAAGTAATTTTTAATTAACATGCAATCATTTAATTTTTTTCAAGATTTTCTCTTATTCAAATGAAGTCTAGAAAACTACGTGCAATGCAATGTAATGATGTACACAAATTTAAACTAAAATGACATGCAACATGCAACCTAACATGCAAACTATATGTCACGCGACATTTATTAAATGACATAATCTAATGATAACAAAATATTAATGCAGCTATTCTAACACATATAAATTTAGATGACGTGCAATCGATGACCTAATTCTACATGACATGTACATGATACATTTAGACTCTCAATTTATGCAAATTGGAGGAGATACTCAAATTTTTCCTTAAGCATTTAGATCTAAATTAGAAGATGAGTTATCTAAGTTTTACCTTGGGTACTTTGAAAGATTTGTTACTTACCTGGGGTACCCTACCTAAAGGCTTGATTGGGTTGTTGGACGGTTTGGACAAATCCTAATGCTCCAGAGCAAATTGCTGCTTGACTTTAATGAGAACTTCGCCTGTTCAAACATGGTCAGCAATAACAAGTAGATATATTCATCACACATTTCAACTTATTTCTATTATTACAAGAACTCCATGTGGAGAGTTGTAACCAAGACAATTCACTCTTGTAATGAAGATATCCTGAAAATGTCAAATGAGAAACTTTCGATTCAAAAGGACTTTCACTCATTCTCATTGAAAATACTATTTTACCCCCAACAATCGATGAGGGCATATGAGAATCACTCTACCTCACTAACATCATGCCAAGCAAGGGTTCGAGTATTCTCGTAAGTGGTATGGCCTTACCAATCTGATAGGTCTTTAACGGGGACCGTAATGTGGGCTTGGTCAACAGCTTAACAAAAGGGACTCTTTGAGTCAAGACTATTGAAAAAATGATATTCCACAATAATCTTCGGGTTTACAAGTAAAAAAACTTGCAAAATAATATAAAAATTGTCTTACTCGCACTTCTTCGAGCGATGCTTTTAAACATATGAACTCTTACGTTAATTCAAGTGTCCTAATTTGAAGAGACTTTGCAAGGAACGTAAAGTAGGCTAAGTTCACTGGTTGAGAAACGAAATGATTATTAGGCTCAAAATGTGTTTAGTTCTTAGAGTTGGTGATCATCTTAACATTGCCACCAATCACCATTAGGGATTTGCTCCACTTCGAAGTTCCATTGACCATAACACCTTGTCATTTGTTTGAATTTTTTTCATGGGCATTGGCCTCGTAGACACTGCTTTTCCAAGCACCCAAATTTTTTCTAAGGGCATCAGCCTTGCTTTTCCTAGGCACATTGCTTTTTCATGCCTCCCTAGCTTTATTGAATGACCATATGGTGTTTTAAGATTTAGACTTTTGGGAGGTCTTTGTCTTCTGTCAACACTCCAATTGCCTTTTGCCTCACCCAGTGTAGGGGATGATCACCAACTAGGTTTAAAGAAATAAAATTGCAAGCTCAAGTGGGCTATGCAATGGACAAAAGTGTTTAGGATAAAGAAAGAACTGCTCTTCGTCATCCTAAAGCACTTAAATTACTGCATAAGTTGCACTGCAATAGCAATATTCGAAGATCGATGCAAGTGTGAACAAGAAGATTCCTACCATTTATTTCAAATTTGACCTAATATGGGATGATCCTTTACAGGGATAATTTAAAAACTCTCCATGTGTGTGGGCTCAAAATGGCTAAATAATGGGAATACCTGTAGTATTTGATATAGAGAAATAAACTACCTCTCATCACTTTAATTGACGTACCCTTTGCGAGATAACCATTTTCCTTGTGGGCAAGGAATTTTTTCACACAACTCACTAGAGATTAGTGTATGAAATAATGTACGAAATAAGGCTTGTCTTTCATCATTCCAAAGTATCCCATTTGACACATTTAATTTATCTCACGCAATTCATCAGGGAAACCATGGCCATGCAAGATTCGCAATAAATTTGAACAATTCAATTTGCCTCTCATCGAGGCAATTTATGCGAGTACTAGTATGAACAACTAGATAGGGTGAATAAGTGTGAAAACAATTTTTTGCGAAGAACAATAGAAATAATTTACTTTTGAAACTGAGTTTGAAGTACAACGGACTTTGAGTGAGTTTAGACTTTAGCAGTTAAATAGAACTATGAACATAATAAAGATGTTCATGGAAGATAATAAGAACACATAATTTATAGTGATTCGGCTTATATCAAGTTTACATCCACTCTCCCACGCTAATAGCTTTCTGGTTGGATTCCACTATACAATCAACAAGAGATTATAACTTTGAGTGCAAACACTTAGAGGTAGATCACACTATCTCACAAAGTCACTCTTTTGGTATTTTTCTCATGATCACAAATGTTTAAGCTCACAAGAGATAAGTGTATAATCGAAGTTCGCTCAGACTTTGGAATTATAAATTCCATGCTCCGTCTCTTGCTTGCTCATCGGTCCTTGATCTCCTTAAATACTTCTTCACTTCCCAACTAGCTGTTGCATAAGTTGAGCAGAATATTTTTCCATTATTTCATTTGTAGCAACAATATCCACAACGATCATTTGCATTTTAAAATTTGAGGAAAAAATTCATTTTCTTCAATCAAGCTCTTCTCGAATTCAATCTGCGTAAACTTAACGAACTTTTTGCACAAATAAGCTGTAATAATATCCACATAATATATAATGCCATTTCTTCAAATAAATAAATTGAATAGCATATATAAAATTATTAATGATTAAAATTCACAACTAGTCAACCTTTCATATGACACATTAGGGATTTCCTCAACAATTTGCAAAAACTTTGCACAAGGAAGGGAATTTTTTAGCCTCCAAAAAATAGAATAGAATCTCCACAATTTTCAGATCGGGCTTTCCAAAATCCATATGAAAAATACTTTTTGCCACTTGCAAATTCTTGTAATAGATAACCATCTTTGCAAAAATAGCACTTAATATATTCCTTTGATTTGCAAATCAAAGTTGCTAGATAAGGTATCTTCTGAAAATATAGTAAGATTATCCATGAATATGCAATAATATCTTTCAAGATCAAAGGGATTTCCTTGAACATAAATCTCAAAAAAATATTATTGATGCATTTTGCAAAAAGAAAAACGATATTTTTATCACATGCCAAAATTGCAATGCCTTATATTTATGACTAGAGATATTTGCAATATAAATCATATATAAATCATAGGCAATCATATAAAATCTCCATAAAATCGAGTAAAAGTTTACAAGGTGGGATGATAAAAAAATTTCTCTTACCCACGGTATATATTTGAAATATATCATTGATAAAAAAAATTTATTACCAATCTTCACAGGAGATACTTTTGATTGCACCAAAAGTTGCGTAGATTCGCAATCATTCTTCCCTAATAAAATTTCCTTAAATGAACTCATTTCCTTTTTGGTATCCATGAATTTGGATCATTCCATTTTGTTAGAGTAAAATATAAAATATCCATAAATAATCAAATATTCTTTCTTAACTCATCATAACATATTATTTAAGGAAATAACATTATGCACAATAAAAAATAAATCCCCGCTTAATCAAAGCACGATTGAATTAGAGAGAATAAAATCCTTGAGTATCTAAGATAGAATATCTTGCATAATAAATTAATATAATGTAAAACATATTTTCACTTTGTAAAATATGAGAATATGAGATCATAAAATCAAATCAAATAAAATCAATTGTCTCTAAGCAAGTTATCAAAAATAGTCACACGTATTAAATCAAATCTCAACTCACGAATCACAAAACAAATCACATGAATCTTTCTTCAATCAAACCAAGCAAAGAATATGATCATTATCTAAATCAATCAAGGCACGAAGATAATATAATGAGAATTTTTAAATTTTGTACCCAAACCAAATTGAGAAAAATATACATTCCTTACCAATTTTTCTTTATTTTTTTCCTTTATTTCCCACATAAATAACTCATCATTTCTTTGGTACCCATTTTTCTTGGGTGCATGAGAGTTAGTAGAGTAAGTTGTATTTACCTAATCTTTCTTAATAGGTTTCCAAACTTTAGGACATTCTTTCTCAAAGTGTCATGAGTCTCCACAATTTGAATACTTGAAGGCATTTTGATCAGCAAGTTTTATAAACACTTTTTGAAAATGATTTTTGTAAAATGCCTTTGGAGGTCTTTGTCTAAGTCTCTCATTGACTTTAGAAAAATCTATTAGAGAATCACTTTCTTTATTAAAACCAAGTTCCGACTTATTATAGTAAGGTACTTGTATGGAAAGAATATGCTCTAATGTTTTTGAACTCTTTGAAAATTTTGTCGAAATATTTGCAAAATCTTTCTTTAAAGAATTATTTTATTTGACAAGTAAATCTCGACTTTCTTTTATTTGTAAAAAATCTTTTTGCAAAATTTCAAACTTTTCTTTTCGAGAAAGATCCTATTGCCTAAGCCATGAATTCTCTGCTTTTTAGTTTGGAGATCCTTTTAAGATAAGATTTGAAATTTAAGCAAAGCTCATTTATATGCTTTAGAACTTTAGTAGGAATTCTTGAATGGCTTATCTCGATTTCCTCATCGGATTTTGAGTCTATGTCGAGTTAGACTTTGATTTTGAGCTTGTGTTTGAGTCAGACTTTGATTTTGAGTTTGTGTCTCGAGTCAGACTTTGATTATCAATATGCCATCAAGCATATATTTCCTTGCTGATCATCTTCTTTCATTGTTCTTTTCTACCCATTCTACTTGTATTGTCTTCTTCCACCGAATTTCCTTCATTTTCTACTCAGCTTTTTGAATTTCTTGATAATAAAAGCAAGTTCTTCGTCGTCCATGTCATTTTCTGAATCTGTATCATTAGAATTAGTGTTAGATTTAAGTGCAATGGACTTCTTACCTTCGGGATCTTCATCATTGATTTGCTCCACTTCATAGGATTGAACAATGCTAATCAATTCATCAACGGAGAGTGGCATAATCCTCTTAGTCTCCCAGATTGAGGTCTTAACATGGATCCAATTTTTTCAGAGACCTCACAAAAATTTGTTGACCTTCATTGGAGTAGAAATTGGCTAACCTTAACATGCCAATCCATTTACAATTTTTGTAAAATGACTAAACATATCTCCAATCGACTCTCTTGGCTTCATCCTGAAGGATTCATATTGACCAAGCATGAAGTTCACTTTTGTCTCTTTTACATGATCAATCCCTTCATGAGTAACATGAAGTCTATCCCAAACTTTCTTAGCTATTCACATGAAGAAATTCTGTTATATTTAACAGGAGACAAGGCACAATATAAAGAATAAACAGCTTTTGCATAAAGAGCTTCTCTTTTGGATATCTCCGTCCAAGACATAGAAGCAGGGGGTTTGGTTTCTTTGTCTTTGCCATTATTATTAGATATAGACGTGACAGTGGGATTGATTCTTTTTTCCTCAACATCCCATTGCAAGGGATCTCTAGATCTTAGGAATGCTTTTATTTTGTTTTTCCAAACCCTATATTCATTTCCATCAAAATATGTTGGCTTGGTGTTGCTTTTCCCTTCCATAAGTCTTGGTGCCAAGATACTAGCCATAGAAGATCTTTAGCTCAAAAGTAAAGACACTAATAAATTGAGCAGTTCGCTCTGATACCAATTGTGAGTACTAGTATGAACACCTAGTGGGGGATGAATAGGTGTGAAAACAATTTTTCGCAAAGAATAGTAGAAATAATTTACTTTTAAAACTGAATCTAAAGAACAACTGACTTTGAGCGAGTTCAGATTTTAGCAATTAAATAGAACTACGAATAGAATAAAGAAGTTCAGGCAAGAGAATAAGAATAAATAATTTATAGTGGTTTGGCTTAGATTAAGCGTACGTCCACTCTCTCACGCTAACAGCCTTCTGATTGGATTCCACTATGCAATCAACAAGAGATTACAACTTTGAGTGCAAACACTTAGAGGTAGATCACATTATCTTACTAAGTCACTCTTTCATTATTTCTCTCATGATCACAAATATTTAAGCTCACTAGAGACAAGTGTACAATCGAAATTCGCTCAGACTTTGGAATTATAAATTCTATGTTCCGTTTCTTATTTGCTCATCGATCCTTGATCTCCTTAAATACTCCTCCACTTCTAAACTAGCCATTGAATAGTATCTTAGAGGATCATCTTCCAATCTACCCATTGGACAGATCTATATCTAAAAGATTTGGTACCCGTTGAGTGATAGAAGTAGAATCCCAAGTTGATTCCGATCGCCCATACAAATAAAATCTTGGTTTCCATAAGCAGATCTTCTTCATATATAAATTTTTTGTCTTCAAGATCTCATTGTCAATCAATTAGATTGAGTTAATCAAATCCATCTTGATGTAGAATCCAAACCAGATCACTAGCCGTTATATGTTTGGGGCTTATGTTACGTTCTGTCAAGTTATCTTGTTATGAAAATGCTTCGTTCTGAACTTGTGTCTCGTTCTGGATGTAAAGTCTAAAAGTGTTCTGTCGAAAGTAGAGTCTGAGTGACTTCAGACTGAAGTAGAGTCTGAATGTTTTTCTTCTGAAATAGACTTTATAGTCTGGATGTCAGTCTGAACATATTATGCTTCTGAACAAATTTAGCCTTAAGGTTTGGACACAATCTGCTTCTAAACAAATTTACCCTTGAGGTTTTGACATAGTCTGAATAAATTCAGCTCAAGCATAGAGTCTGTCTTCTACTTCTTCCAAGTATAGACTTTGATAATATCATTTACACGTTCTATCATCTGCATAGTCTAATACTCAACCATCAAACATGTTAGTAGCCTTTGATTTATTTTGTTATCTTCAAAACATCATAAGGGATTTCCCTAACAATTTATTGGTCATAAAAATGCTTGTGATTCAAGACGTAACATAACAAATTCTATCATGGATAATACTTCTTGATAACATCGGAGTTAACAGGATTAGAAAACTCATGACCATCCATTTTTGCCAAGATCAAGGTGCCTCTAGGGAGTACATCCTTCACTACATACAGGCCACTATAATTTGGAGCAAACTTGCCCCTTGATTCGAAAAAATTGGCAACAACTTCCTTAAGACTGGATCATTCACCTTGAAATGTCTCGGTCATACCTTCCGGATGAAGGACCTGGCCACTCTCTATTGATATGTTTGGCCATGGTAGAGAGCCTTCAGTCTTTTCTCATCAATCAAGTTTAATTGTTCAATTCTTTGTTGCGACCATTTTGCCTCAGACAACTCCACTTGGGATAAAACTCTAAGCGAAGGAATCTCCACTTCCACGGGTAGAACTACGTCCATAATGTACCTTAGAAAGAAAGGGGTTGCCCCAGTAGAAGTGTGGATCGACGTTCGGTATGCCATTATTGCGAAAAGTAACCTATCATGCCAATCTTGATAAATTTTGACCATCTTAGCCAGGGTCTTCTTAATGTTCTTATTGGCCGCTTCAACAGCCCCATTCATTTGAGGGCGGTAAGGGGACAAATTCAAATGCTTGATCTTGAACTCGCTGAACAACTCATCAACAAGTTTGTTGTTCAAATTTGTCCTATTGTTAGTAACGATTGCTTCAGGAATGCCATAGTGAGCAATTATGTCACGATTGATGAATTTCGCAATATTGCCAGCAATAACACTTGCAAAAGATGTAGCGTCAATCCATTTGGAGAAATAGTATATTGCTACCAAGATGAATCGATGCCCATTTGAAGCCTTAGGATTTATTCAGCCAATCACATCAATGCCCCACAATAAGAAGGGTCATGACTCAAAAAATTGGTGCAACTTAGTTGGAGGAACATTTATCTTATTTTCATGCATTTGGCAATGATGACAACTTCGAACAAATGGATACAATCACTTTCTAGTGTGAGCCAGTAGTAGCCTAATCTCATAATCTTCTTAGCTAACATGTGCCTGTTTATATGAGGGCCACACCGTCATTCGTGAACTTCTTGCATGATTTGAGTGGCTTTGATTGCATCTACACACTGCAATAAGATTGAATCATAAGATCTCTTGTGTGAATTCTCGCCACTGACAAAGAATTTTGAGGCCATCTTCATGATGTATTTCCTATTAGCTAGAGTACTTCCCTTGGGGAATTCCTGCTTTTAAATGTAATTCTTGATATTGTAATACCATGGTTTTCCATTATTGTAATACAATAAGCTGGCTTTGGCAAAACCTCTATTTTCAACGGCTCAACCTCTAACCTGTCAATGACTTGCAACATTGATGATAAAGTTGTGAGTGCATTAGCGAATTGATTGTGAGACCTTGATAAGTATTCAAATGAAACTTCATCGAATTCCTTGACCAGATCTTCTAGATACTTGTGATAAGGGAGCAATTTGGCGTCCTTAATCTTCGATTCAACTATGGTCTGTAGTATGATTAGCGCAGAATCCCTGAACACTTTTAATTTAGCCACACCCATCTCAATTGCAGCTTGAAGGCTGAGGATGCAAGCTGATATTGCTAGTACGAGTACCTAGAGGGGGGTGAATAGGTATACAAAGATTTTTCTTGATAATTTCTATATACTTGCGCAATGCTTAGACAGTTGAAGGATTTGCAAAGAGTAATAATCAACGTAAGACTGAGTAAGGAAAGAGAGAATTAAACACGCGGTTTATAGTGGTTCGGCTTGATCCAAGCCTACGTCCACTCTTCTGCACTGACAGCCAATTTGGCTGGATTCCACTATGAACAAAGAGATGTTACAGTGTTGATCTTCCTTGATTTCTAGGTGTAGATGATCTACCACACTCGCTCAAGGTATCACCAAGTACAAACACTCTCTGTGTATACAATTTCGCTCAGACTGTATCGACTAATAATCAAGGTGCTTCAGACTCTGGAATTTTTCTATCAATCACATACTCAAATAACTAGAACGACTTCCTTTTTATACTCCTTTATGCCATCATACCGTTGGCACTTACCAAAGGAATTCCTCCAATCTACCCGTTGGACGGAATCAATCAAGAAGATCATTCGAGCTATAAAAGGAACCTGACGATAGTCCATCAATCCTGTTCGCCCATACAATCAAGATCTTGGTTTCCAAGAATAGAACATTCCAAGAATACTTCGTCGACCAACGGATCTTCAATTGATCTTGATACGAACAAAGGAATCCGTTATGTTTATCCAACCAAAACATCTTCTCCAGACGATAGCATTAAACCCTCAACCATATACTTCGGCTCTAGATTCCCTTCGTTACTGGATCAGAAAGGCTGTCAATGAGAATAGTCTTGAGTCTTGAGTCTTAAGTCTCAAATCTTGAGTCTTGAATCTTGAGTCTGGTAGTCAGAAAGTCTTCAGACTTTACACTAGACGATCTGCAGATACACAGTCTAGACCGAAGGAAATGTTTTGTCAGCTTCAAAATATTCTGGAACGATTTCTCCAACAATCTCCCCCTTTTTGATGGTGACAAAACTTTCTGTAGATTTGAACCACTTTGACCGCAAAAACATTTTTCAAGCAATATGGCAATCTCATAAAGATTAACAAAGCAACCGAGACTACGCATCGACGAGAAAATTGGTTAGTCTTTCATGAGTAATACCATATAACAACACTTGATATGAATGCAAACAGTCAAGCATTAAAATCCACAGCCAATTCAGTCAAGTTCAAGTTCACACCGAAGATTGCTCAAGTCATAAAAAAACTTAAAGAAATTTGAAGAAAGTTGGTTGTTGGTTGGTTTGGTTCAAATTGCTTTTCTCCCCCTTTTTGTCAACATTAAAAAGGTGAGAAAGATGTCATGTCTGCTTGGGAATGCGCACAACCGGAAATCCCCCATGGATTGGACTACTCCTTCTAGCTTCTTCAAGTCTTCCCTCGGTTGAGCTACCTCTTCTCCCTTGGAATTGGTTTGCGGTTGCGGAGCGAGGTCTTTCATTTTATCCTCCGGGGTAGCGAAGATGCTTGTCCGGCATTCTTCAAGGCTTGAATTTCACGGTCGAGCATAGATTTGGCCACGCATTTCGAAGAATATCCATGATACGACGAAAATCTGCAGAATTGTCCGTCGAGTACTTGCATTTGCTCTTTCCGATGGAGTGAATACGGGCGATGGCGCTTCACGTAAAGTCTTGCGAGATTTGGTTACGGCGTATCGTGACCTTGAGCAATTGAGAAGCCTGAAATTCTTAGTCTTCGCTGGAGATTGTTGTTGACCTTCACTATTGGCAGCATGAGGTGAGGACCTCTCTTGCTCTCCAACTCCCCCTGTCTCTAGGACATCAAGAGAAGAAGAGTGATGATCATGCTCTTCTGTATCATTTTCTCCAGATTCAGATGCAAACTTTTCTTGCTCTTCTTCTCCTTCGTCTTCAGCTTCTTTCTCCTTCTCTCTCTGCTCTTCTTCTTCTCTGTTCTTGTCTTTTTCTTCTTCTTCTCTCTGTTTCTTTTGTTGTTCTGTTGATTGGGAAGCAGAACGTCTTGTCCTTATCAAGGCAGTGATTGTGAGATCTTCCTCCTCATCTTCATCCTCCAAGATGAGAGTTCTCTTCTTTTTGGATGGGGCACCAATGGCTTCCTTTCCCTTTCTTTTTGAAGCAGACGGAACTGGAGTCTTCACTCTGAATTTCTCCATTGCCTTAGAAAGTTCTTTCAAACGCATCTTTGTCAACATCTTTAAACCTACCACCATCTTATCGCACGGTCGAACACAGAGAGTGTGTGGCGGTTCAATATTCATGTGTCTGAAGATCCTGGTCACAAGACCTGGATAAGGCAATTGTCCCTTGTCTTTCGACATTGCTCGTACATGTGAAAGAGAATAGTGTGAGGGAGAGAACTTCTTCCCGAGTTGATTGCGTACATCAATTTTGCTTCAGAATTAGACACATCAGTCTTTGATGTAGACTTCGGCCTAATGCAATTGATAACAATTTTGTGCAACACAATGTTGATGGCACGCATCCTTGAATAGATGATTTTTCCCTCAATATCTCTATCCTCGACAAGATCCATTGTGGCACGAGCAACTGAGACTTTGACTGGTTGATATCGTGCCCGTTCAACTCCAAGTATGTCCGCCAACATGTCCACATCCAACACATAATCCGATCTCGAACACTTTGAAAGATATTCTATTCGCATCGATAAAGCTAAGATTTGAATAGAAATATGCGATCGTTGTGCATATCCGTCCGTGGTGTCGGTGCAAAAACGTTCCGGTTAGAACGGCATCGAACTTTTCTCTCAAGTTCACATTCACAAAGCATCTAGGAAATCGAAGTCGACACTCCTAGGGTTTATCACCCCTCGTTTCAGCAGTTTGAAGAACAAAGTTTCCTGTTCCTTCGATTTAAATAATTCCATCCTCTTTCCCTTTACCTTCACAGCAACACCCAATCTCGGTTGAAAATCAGTGAACATTTTGTCATCGTCGTTCCCATCAATCAAATTTGGGCCCGACATCCGAGGGTCACTTGGAATAGTTGCAAGCGCTTCCTCTACTTTACCTTTGGGAGCAATTCCCAAATCCTCCATTTTCTTCAGAAAAATGTACTCATTCCCATAGTTCTTTCCTTTAAGAAAGTCATCCACATATTTCATCGGAGTCCCAGTACTTTTCAATGCACGGTAGAGTTTGTAAATATAAGAGGGTTTTTGGACTCTTACAGGGTCTGCGTCCTCGATTACCTCTTCCTCCGGATGTTGACCCGCACCTTGTGGGGTAGAAGGCGTTGAATGACGTGGTGGAGAATGAGTCGGGTTCTGATGCTGACTCGATAGATCTTCCTCTTCTGTGAGATCAAAATGGGTAGGTCCCTCCTTCATCCTCTGTGGTCCCCTTGTCGCGATTCTTGAGGACTTCCTTGAAGACGACATTCTTCTTGTCTCTAAAAGATTTCTTTGATTGCTTTCCCAAGAAAAATATGACAACTTTCTCGAGGATGAATTCGAAGTAGAAACCAGTTTGAGAGGAGAATGCTTTTAGGGTTTTGAAGATTGAAAGTGAAAACTGTATATGTATATATAACTCAGTTTTGAAAAGGGGAAGTTTAATCGGTACAAGGAAAGTGTACGAATACCTCTTTTCTAAATCAATAACGCCAAAATTAAACCTTTTGAAAAGGCAAGTTTTTCGATTTTCACGGAGACTATAAAATAACTAAACGAAAGATCATACCTTTTCGAGTTTAGATAAAGTAACAACTTACGGTCTATAGTCATCAATGTCCGAGTCGAGAGATTTGAGTCGAGAGATTTGAGTCCCGACGGTCATCAACTTTCTCGAGTCTAAACGTTGGAGAGTCTCTAGACTTTAACTTCTTCGAGCTTCAAAATGTTGAGTCTGGAGCGGATAAAATCAATTTGATTTTTCTCCAAATGCTTTGTGAATATATTTGCTGGTTGACCTTTTGAATCAACAAATTGAATCGAGATTTCTCCACTTTGAATATGATCTCTAATAAAGTGATGTCGAATTTCTATATGCTTTGCTCTTGAATGAAGAATTGGATTTTTGGTGAGATTGATTGCACTGGTGTTGTCACATTTGATTTCTGTGCATGAGTCTTCAATCCCAAAGTCTTGTAGCTGTTGTTTTATCCATAGAATTTGTGAACAGCAGCTTCCAAGGGCAACATACTCTGCTTCTGTTGTTGAGAGAGCTACAGTGCTTTGTTTCCTTGAAAACCAAGACACTGTCCTGCTTCCAAGCAATTGGTAAGTTCCTGAAGTACTCTTTCTATCGACTCTACAGCCCGCCAGATCTGCGTCTGAATATCCCAGAAGATTAAAGTCTCCCTTCTTAGGATACCAAAAAACAATGCTTGAAGATGAAGCAACGTATTTAATAATACGTTTTGCAGAACTGAGATGAGATTCTCTAGGATCTGATTGAAACCTAGTACAGATACAAACACTCAACAAAATGTCAGGTCTAGAAGCAGTAAGATAAAGAAGTGAACCGATGATACTCTGCAGCTTTTGATCAACTTTTTCCCTTCCTCATCTTTGTCTATCTTCAAAGAACTTGACATTGGTATATCGGTCTTCTTGCAATTTTTCAATCCAAATCTTTTGACAAGATCATTAGCATATTTTTCTTGGTAAATGAAAGTTCCTTCCTTCAATTGTTTTATTTGAAGGCCAAGAAAGAATGTTAATTCTCCCATCATACTCATTTCAAACTCATCCTGCATAGACTTAGAAAATTTCTTGCATAGACTTTCATTAGAGGATCCAAAAACAATGTCATCAACATATATTTGAACGAGTAAAAAGCTTTTGTTTTCCTTTTTGATGAATAGAGTAGTATCTACTTTACCTTTAACAAAGCCGTTCTGTAATAAGAACTTACTTAGAGGTGCTTGCTTTAGACCATACAGGGCCTTTTTCAGTCTGAAGACTGAGTCTGGCTTCTTTGGGTCTTCAAATCCAGGCGGTTATTCCACATAAACTTCCTCTTGGATAAATCCATTTAGGAAAGCACTTTTGACGTCCATTTGGAATAACCTGAAATTTTTGTAAAAAGCAAACGCAAGTAGTAGACGAATAGCTTCTAACCTTACTACAGGAGCGTAAGTCTCATCATAGTCTATTCCTTCTTCTTGCGTGTATCCCTTGGCCACGAGTCTTGCTTTATTCCGTACGACTTTTCCTTTTTCGTTCATCTTGTTTCTGAACACCCATTTGGCTCCAATAACAGTTTTACCTTTTGGTTTAGATGTCAATTCCCAGACATCGTTAATGTTGAACTGTCGAGCTCTTCTTGCATAGCTTCGATCTAGCTTTCATCGAGATAAAGCTTCTTCTATGCTTTTTGGTTCAATTTCAGAGATGAGAGCCACAAAGACTAGACTCTTCACGTCTTTTGGATCTAGTGCGAATTCCTTCATTAATTTCGCCGATAATGAGATCTTTAGGATGATTTGGACTTGTGCTTCCGATTCTTGGTTGATTTGTCTAGATGATGATCTCTTTCTTTATTTGAATCTTCATGAACATCTTGATCTTTGGTCTTCCAGTCCGAGATACTTTTTGAGTAGTAAGCTTTGGAAGGTCGGGAGTTCGAGACTCTTCATATTGAGTCTCGGCGGGTTCATCTTGCGTAGAGTCTTGAAATTTGACATTCATTGATTCCTCCACAGTCTGGCTCTTCTTATTGTAGACTCTGTAGGCTTTGCTTGATGTAGAATATCCAAGGAAGATGCCTTCATATGATCTTTCTTCAAACTTACCAACTCGATCTTTTGCATTTTTCAATATAAAGCATTTGCAACCGAACACATGAAAGTATGAAACAATAGGCTTCTTACCTTTGAATAATTCATAAGGGGTTTTCTCAAGAATAGGTCTTAGGAAGACTCTATTGATGATATAGCATCTTTGCTTAAATGGCTTCAGCCCAAAATCGTGAAGAAATTTTGCTTTCAATTAAAAGAGTTCTAGCCATTTCTTGAAGAGATCTATTATTTCTTTCCACAACTCCATTTTGCTGAGGAGTGTATGGAGAGGAGAACACATGCTTAAATCCAGATTCATCGCACAATTTTGTGAAATCTTGATTTTCAAATTCTCCTCCATGATCTGTTTTTATACTTGAGATAACACATCCTTTTTCATTTTGAACCTTTTTAGCAAATTTTTCAAAATACAAAAAGGTTTCGACTTACTTGCAAGGAAATATACCCAAGTAAAGCGAGAGAAATCATCCATAATTACTAGGCGTATTTCTTACCTCCAATACTCTAAGTTCGGTTGGTCCGAAGAGATCCATATGCGAATCGTAGTACATGATTAGTAGAGACATGATTTATTGGCTTGAATGAATTTCTTATCTGTTTTCCCAGAATACAGGATGTGCATGGATGAGACTTTTGATATGGTAATTTGGGTAGACCTCGAACAAGCTGCTTTGATGAGATTTTGGCTAATTGCTTCATATTGACATGACCAAGCTTTCTGTGCCATAAGTTTGCTTCATCTTGAATTGAGATTAGATATTGAGATTCATTCAATTTCATGTCTAAGAGATAGATGTTTCCATGTCTTCGACCCATGAAAGACTGAGTAGAGTCTTTACTAATTCCATAGCAAATTCCTTCTTGAAAGGAGATCTTGAAACCAGTATCACACAGTTGGCTAATGCTGAGGAGGTTATAGTTGAGTCCTTCCACTAGAGAAAAATTACTTATTGTGAGATTTCCAATTTTCACAGTTCCAAATCCCACAATACTTCCCTTGTCGTTTCCTCCAAATGAAACATTTCCACCATTTACTTGAACAAGCTTTACGAAGCACTTTGAGTCTCCTGTCATGTGTCTTGAACATCCGCTGTCAAGATACCATTTTATCTTTTTCTTGACGGAGACCCGCATTTAAAAGAGAGTCTCAAGTTTTCTTTGGTACCCAAATTTTCTTGGGTCCTTTGGTGTTAGTAGGATAAGCATTATTAGGCCATACTTTCTTAACGGGTTTCCAAACCATAGGACATTCTTTTTCAAAGTGATCCTTACTATTACACTTTGAACACCTTAGAGCATTTCGACCAACGAGACTTTACAAAAACTTTCTTGAAATGATTTTTGTAAGCCTCTCTCGACGGTCTTTTCTTAATTCTTTCTTTAACTTTAGGAAAATCAATCAAGGGAATTATTTCCGCTGTCATGCCTAAACCAGACTTATTGAAGTAAGGTCCTTGAACTGAAAGAACTTTTTCAAGCTTTTCGAATCCTATCGAAAACTTCTTTGAAATATTTGATAAGTCCGTTTTTAAGAAAACATTTTCTTTCAAAAGATCATCTCCTTTTTCTTTAAGAACATAAACATTTTGGTCTAGACTTTTAACTCTTTCTTCAAAAATGACTTCCTTTTTTGTTTTAGAGCTGAGTTTTCCTTTTTAAGTTCGGAAATCCTTTTAAGAGAAGTCTTAAGACTGAAACACAGTTCATCAATATATTTAAAGACTTTGACAGGAATTTTAAAATCATTTACCTCAAATTCACGTTCGAGTCCGATCCAACTCGAGTCGAGCGAATGTGCCATTAAACATATGTTGGCATATTCATTATCACTTTCTTCACATTCTGTATCGCTCCATGTTTCGGCTTTGAGAGCTTTTCGAAACTTCTCAGCTTTTCCTCTTTTCTTCTTGAGAATAGGACAATTGGGTCTGATGTGTCCCTTCTTCTTACATTCGGCGAGACTACATCTTTGTTTGGTTCCTCATCATCAACACACTTGGTCTGCTGTCTCTGGAAACTTTGTTTCTTTGTGTTGCCTTCTGCCTTTTCTATTCAGTTTTCTGAATCTTCTTATCATGAGAGCGAGCTCCTCATCGTCCATATCATCTTCAGAATCTGCATCATCAGAATCATCATTTGATTTTAATGCAATAGATTTCTTACCTCTTGGATCTTCGTCTTCATTAATTCGTTCCACTTCATAAGACTGAAGGGTTCCAATTAGCTCATCGACAGATAGAGGCATGATTCTTTGCGTCTCTCTTATTGAAGTCTTTATATGATTACAGTCCTTGGAGAGTCCACGTAGTAGCTCGTTCACCTTCATGGGATCAGAAATTTTTTGTCCTTGGTTCTCAAGACCATTGACAATGTCTGTAAAACGACTAAACATGCCAGTTATAGATTCTCCTGGTTTCATTTTGAAGGCTTCATATTGGCCGAGGAGAATGTTAATTCTGGTCTCTTTCACTCGATCTGTCCCTTCATAGGTGATGTGTAATCTATCCCATACTTCTTTTGCTGTAACACAAGAAGATATTCAGTTATATTCAGTTGGAGATAAGGCACAATATAAAGAATAAATTTCTTTTGCATCGAGTGCTTGTCTCTTGTTTATCTCTTCCTGAGTCATTCCGCTGGCATCAACAATTTCTTTTCCTCTTTCAGAGATTGATGCAGCAGTAGGAGTAATTCCTCTTTCCACAATATCCCATTCCAGAGGATCCTTGGATCGTAGGAAGGCTTTCATCTTGTTCTTCCAGATGTTGTAATCCTTTCCGTCAAAGTAGGGTGGTCTTGTATTGCTTTGCCCTTCCATCAGCCCTGGTGCTAGCATACTAGCCGTGGATCTTTTACTCTGAAGTAAAACACTTCAAACAAAGTAAGAACACAGGCTCTGATACCAATTGATATTGCTAGTACAAGTACCTAGAGGGGGGTGAACAGGTATACAAAGATTTTTCTTGATAATTTCTGTATACTTGCGCAATACTTAAACAGTTGAAGGATTTGCGAAGAGTAATAATCAACGTAAGACTGAGTAAGGAAAGAGAGAATTAAACACGCGGTTTATAGTGGTTTAGCTTGATCCAAGCCTACGTCCACTCTTCTGCACTGACAGCCAATTTGGCTGGATTCCACTATGAACAAAGAGATGTTACAGTGTTGATCTTCCTTGATTTCTAGGTGTAGATGATTTACCACACTCGCTCAAGGTATCACCAAGTACAGACACTCTCTGTGTATACAATTTCGCTCAGACTGTATCGACTAATAATCAATGTGCTTCAGACTCTGGAATTTTTCTATCAATCACATACTCAAATAACTAGAACGACTTCCTTTTTATACTCCTTTATGCCATCATACCGTTGGCACTTACCAAAGGAATTCCTCCAATCTACCCGTTGGATGGAATCAATCAAGAAGATCATTCGAGCTATAAAAGGAACCTGACGATAGCCCATCAATCATGTTCGCCCATACAATCAGGATCTTGGTTTCCAAGAATAGAACATTCCAAGAATACTTCGTCGACCAACGGATCTTCAATTGATCTTGATACGAACAAAAGAATCCGTTATGTTTATCCAACCAAAAGATCTTATCCAGACGATAGCATTAAACCCTCAACCATATACTTCGGCTCTGGATTCCCTTCGTTACTGGATCAGAAAGGCTGTCAATGAGAATAGTCTTGAGTCTTGAGTCTTAAGTCTCAAATCTTGAGTCTTGAATCTTGAGTCTGGTAGTCAGAAAGTCTTCAGACTTTACACTAGACGATCTGCAGATACACAGACTAGACCGAAGGAAATGTTTTGTCAGCTTCAAAATATTCTGGAACGATTTCTCCAACACAAGCTTCATACTCAGCTACATTATTAGTGCATGGGAACATCAATTTTGTAGCTAATGGGTGGTATTGTCTGTCTGGGGATATCATAACTGCTCTAGTACTAGAACTAGATAAGTTCACATCTCCATCAAAGAACATTGTCCATGAATCTTCATTTAGATTCAAAACACGATCGTCTAGGGAACGGTCATTGTTATTTGAGACTCCTGAATTCTCGGCCAATAGATCAGCAATCACTTGACCCTTAATTGACTTTTGTGGCATGAATTGCATATCAAATTTTGAGATTAAAATTTGCCATTTAGCCAACTTACCCACCAAAGCTATTCGATCAAGTAAGTAATTCATAGGATTATTCTCAGTCATGAGAAACTTTAATCTGATATTTCAGTTATGATATAGTGAACTTTTTACTCAGATAATAGATGGCTCATTGTTTTTTATCGATGGAACTTTCCAGAGCCAACATTGCACCCAACGATTTACTATGAATGGTGAGGTAAAGAATCAAAGGATGCCCAGCAATAGTGGGACAAGAACTGGTGGATTCATCAAGTACTACTTCAGCTTGTCAAACGTTTCTCGGCACTCATCGTCCCAGTTGACTCGTGCATTCTTCTTTAAGAGCTTGAAGAATGGCTTGGCAGTTTCGGAAAGTTAGGAAATGAATCGAGCAATGTAATTCAATCTCCTTGAAAGGCTCCAGACTTCTTTCACTGTTGATGAATGTTGCAACTCACATATGGCCTTAGCTTTGGATGGGTCAATCTTAATCCCTTTATTGCTCACAAAGAATCCAAGTAATTTACCAGATGTTGCTTTGAATACGTATTTAGTAGAATTTAGACGAAGCTTGAATTCACAGATTCGATCAAACAACTTCTTTAGATTTTTGACGTGGCTTCTTCCAGATCGGGTTTTTGCAATCATATCATCAACATAGATCTCGATCTCCTGGTGCATCATGTCATGAAATAATGCTACCATGGCTAGCTAGTAAGTTACCCCTGCATTCTTGAATCCGAAGGATATGACCTTATAATGAAAGATTTCCCATGGGGTGATAAATGCAGTTTTTTCCTTATCCTCCTCCTCCATTTTTATTTGATTGTACCCGGAAAAATGATCCATGAATGAAAACAGTTCAAATCCGGCAATACGGACATCTATGTGTGGTAACGGGAAATCATCCTTCGGGCTAGCCTTGTTCAAATCCCAATAATCAACACAAACTTGGACTTCATCGTCTTTATGCATCGCCGATATGATGTTAGCCACCCATTCTAGGTATGGTGAGACTTCAATGAATCCCACCTTCAAAAGTGTCATTACTTCTTTCTCCATCTTCTTCGAGAGTTTGGGTTTAGTTATCCATAGCCTTTGCTTCTTAGGTGGTATGTCCAGATTAGTAGGCAATCAATGCTCAATGATTAATGGGTCTAAACCAGGCACGTAGGTCCATGGAAAGAAATCTTGATATTCTTTTAGCAACTGAATTAGGTGCTCGACCTCATCTTTGGGGAGATTTGCCCTAATTTTCACTTCCTTGGCTTCTCCAGTGTCACCTAAATTAATAGTGACAATTTGTGCGGATGTAAGAGCCTTGGATTTTTCATGTTGTTCCTAGCTACTCGTTGCATTGGATTGGACTATTTCCATGCCTTTGCATGCTATAAGACCATTCCTCAAATAGGAAGTAGATGAATAAAAAAGACAAACAGGGTAAATTATATTTTAATATTTTTTTGAAAATTTTTGAAATTATTTTGCAAAAACATTTTTTGAAGCATTTTGACATGAGGAAACATGAAGAAGCTCGGGCCTTAGAATTCTCCTTGATTTTTTTTTTTTTTTTTACTAGTTGGATATCATCATTGGACTGGTTTGGTGTGCCGCATCATGCCCTCAAAATAAAACTTGTAATTTTATTGAAATTCATCAATCAATTACATTAATTAATGGAAAATGCAATTCTCAAGCCCTAAAAAGAAAGCGAAAAAGAAGAAATCAAAAACAATTCCTAGAAAGCAATAAAAATTCACATGCAAGCGAATGCTTAAAAGTGATAAATAAGTTACTCTTGTGAGCCAAAACCCATTTCTTCTAGAGGTCCTTCGTCAATGGCTCCTATGAGGAGGTCATCGAACAGACTTGTGATTCCTTCCAAGGCATCATCAGAGTTCTCTGTCTTTGGAAGTGTGAGATCATCCATGCCACCCCATCCATCTAAGACTATGTTGCAGGGGTCAATGTAAAAGCTAGGAGGGCCAAATACATCATCAAATAGTTGAATTTGCCACTTAGCTATCCCAGAGTGTCCATAATTTCTACTTCATCTTGAATCATTCTCGAAGGGCCAGGGAACGTTTCACAAATGTTTGGAGGTAATAAGTTTTGCCTCCCTCGCCCTTGCTCTAATGGCGAGTTCTGCCTTTCTTGTCTTTGCCCTCTAGATCTTTCTCTACCTCTTCAATGGTACCCTAATCCAGCGAAACGGGATCTCTTAGGGGCTTCAATGGGATTTCGAATACCTTGACCCCTCATTCCAAGACCACAGCCAGAAACAAAACCATTTCCAACCATCACCCTTCCCACCATAAAGGCAACATTTGAACCTCAAAAGTGGATGGTGACGAATCTCGAGAAGCATGTATGGTGGACATCAACTCAAATGAGTGATAACTCGATTCAAACTCGAAATCTGGCTTTACATAAGGGATAGCTGTCTTATGATAAATTCGGTGGTCTTCATCGCTATAGACAGTGACTAGCTTCCTTTTGATCACGAACTTCACACTTTAATGTAGACTTGAAGGCACTACTCAGCAGTATGTATCTAGGGACGACCTAGTAGAAAATTAAATATAGTAGGGATGTCTATCACTTGAAAGGGGATGTTGAAAATGACTGGCCCTATTTGCACATCAAGATGGATCTCCCCAATCGTCTCCTTCTTTGTTCCATTAAAAGTTCTTCACAACATGTATCTTGGATGGGTTTATTTTGAGGCAGTGAAGAGTGGCCAACGGACACATGTTTAGAGCGGACCCATTATCAATAAGCACCCGGGACACATGGGAAGACTTGTGTTTGACAGATATGTAAAGTGCCTTGTTATGCCCTCTACCTTCAATAAGGAATTCCTCATTAGAAAAAGCAATCAAGTCTTTGAGAAGAACTGATCCCACAAATTCATTGAGTTTGTTCGCCTCGATCATTTCTGGTACACAAATTTCACTCAACACCTTCATCAACGACTTTTGATGCATGGGGGATGTTAGCAAGAGTTCGAGCAAAGAGATTTGAGCAGGCATCTTTCACAATTGGTCGATCAAGTTATACTCACTTGCTTTGATTATAGCCATAAATTCTTTAGCCTCTTCGTTAGTGACAGGCTTTGCAACTTAGGCGCTAGCTTGAGCATAAGTCCGACCAAACCTTGTAACCAAGTCAAAATTTGGGTGGGTCATAGGACCAAGGCACTACCTTATTGTTCACATACTCATATGGATGAGGCGTCTCAATCACTATCCCTTCATTAGATGCGGGGATCTCAATAGACAATTCTGCATATTCTAGTGGGGGCATATACATGAGCAATGGATCTATTTCTTCCTTATCAGCATTGAGGGCAGCTTGCTCCTCCTCCCAATTGATAACAATATGGGAAATAGTAGAAACTATGCAATTATGGTTACCATACACGATGATACCATCTTCCACCATTTTGGTAACTCTTTCTTTCATTAATGATAAGGGAATGATCTCATCATTTGGATAATATCTAACTCTCATCAGTCCATTGTAGCCATTCGCACATTCAGGTTCTTGGTTCAACCAGCGTCAAACCCGAATATGGCATTCACCCTATCCTTATGCTCAAGTAGATGATTCTTTTTTACATTCGGTTGAGTGGTATTGAAGGCAAACGCCTTGGTGTCTAATAAGTTTTGGACTTTATGCTTCAAGGTCATGCATTCATCAGTTGAATGTCCTACTTCCCCCAAATGGTATTCGCATTTCTTGGAGGGGTTGTAGTTAGAAAATTTTTCAGTATTGGGCCACTTTGGCTCATAGGACAACAACCCGTTCTTTTGAAGGACCTTTAAGACTTTGGACAGAGGGCCAGGAAGAGGAGTGAATTGCCTTTTAGCAAACTGCTAAGGCATGGTCGATCAACCTTCGCCTTACTGATTCTTAGGGACATAACAATTGGAGGCTTGCTAGAGGTTGATTGTGCATATGCAACATTGACTTCCGTGCTTGGTTCTTTGTCTTTCTTCATAGTGAACCTTTGCCTGGATGGGTCAGTTCATTGCGTTAGGTAATCCCTTATGATGTTTTGAAGATAACAAAATAAATCAAGATTACTAACGTGTTTAATGGTTGAGTAATAGACTATGCAGACGATAGAACATGTAAAGGATTTTGTCAAAGTCTATATTTAGAAGAACTAGAAGATAGACTCTATGCTGAAGAAGAACCAGAAGATAGACTTTATGCTTAAGAAGAAACATAAGATAGACTCTATGCTAAAGCTGAATTTATTCAGACTATGTCCAGACAATAATACTAAATATGTTCAAAATCAGAATATGTTCAGACTTACATCCAAATTGTAAAGTCTATTTTAGACGGAAGACACTAAGACTTTACTTCCGATAGAACACTCTTAGACTTTACATCCAGAACGAGACACAAGTCCATAATGTGACAAGATATAGAACGAGACATAAGTTCAAAATGTAGCAGATTCAGAACGAAGCATGTTCAGAATAAGACAACTTGACAGAATGTAACACAAGCCCAAACATAAAGTGATTTGGTTTGAATTTTATATCAAGATAGATTTTATTGACTTAATTTTATTGATTGACAATTGAATTTTAAAGACAAGAACTTTCTAAACAAATAAGTTCTATTTATGGAAACCAATATTCTGTTTGTATAGACGATCAAAATCAATTTGGGATTTTATTTTTGTCACTCAACGGCTACCAAATTTTCTAGATACAGATCTATCCACTGCATAGAATTGAAGACAATCCTCTAGATGTTGTCTAATAGTTAGTTTGGAAGTGGAGGAGTATTTAAGAAGACTAAGGACCGAAGAGCAAAAAAGAGACGGAGTGTAGAATTTAGACTTAGATCCTTATTCAGACTTTGCTCGAAATTTATTTTATTCTACATTTATTTGCCAAGGTTTATTTTAAACACCTATTCACCCCCTTTAGGTGTTCGTACTAGCGTTTTGATTTGATATCAGAGCCAAGTGCTCGTTCTATTAAAGTGTTTTTACTTTTGAGCTAAAGATTTTCTATTACTAGTATCTCGGCACGAGGACTTATGGAAGGGCAAAACAACAGTAGGCCACCTTATTTCGATGGCAAGGGCATACAATGTTTGGAAAAAAAAAATGAAAGCATTCCTAAGATCCAAAGATCCCATGTAATGTCATGTTGTGGAAAAAGGAATCAATTCCAGTATTGCATCTACATCAAATAAGAATGTCAAAGACAAAGAAACCAAACCCCCGCTCCTATGTCTCGGACGGAGATGTCCAAAAGAGAAGCTCTTGATGCAAAAGCTACTTATTCTTTATATTGCACATTGTCTCCTGCTGAATATAACATAATTTTTTCATGTGAAACAGCTAAGGAAGTTTAGGATAAGCTTCATATCACTTATAAGGGAACTAATCGTGTATATGCGACAAAAATAAACTTTCTGCTTGGTCATTATGAATCCTTCAAGATGAATTTATGAGAGTCGATTGGAGATAATTTTATAGAAATTGTAAACGATGTGGCATATCAAGGTCATTCAATTTCTTCCCTAATGAAGGTAAACAAACTTTTGCGTGGTCTCTCAAAAGATTGGAACCATATTAAGACCTCAATCCTAGAGACTCAGAGGATTATGCCACTCTCTGTTGATGAATTGATTGGTACTCTTTAATCTTATGAAGTGGAACGAATCGTTGACGGAGATCTTGACGGTAAGAAGTCTATTGCTTTAAAATCTAACTCTAATTCTGATGATACAGACTTAGAAAATGACATGGACAATGAAGGACTTGCTTTTATGATCAATTAAAAAAGATGAGTAGAAAAGGAAGGAAATTCAGTGGAGGAAGACAATACAAGTAGACTAGGCAAAAAAGAACAATGAAAGAAGATGATGAACGAAGAAATATATGCTTGATGGCACATTCAGACTCATACTCAAATTCAAAATTAGAATCGAGACTTAGAATCGAGTCGACTCGCATACGTACTCGAAATTCGACAAGGAAATTGAAGTAAGTCATTTAGAAATTCCTACTAAAGTGTTTAAATACATAAATGAGCTTTGCTTAAATCTCAAATCTTTTCTTAAAAAATCTATGAACTAAAAAGGAGAATTCATTGCTTAGGCAACATGATCTTTCTCGAAAAGAAAAGTTTGAAATTTTGCAAAAGAATTTTCTACAAATAAAAGAAAGTTGAGATTTACTTGTCGAAGTAAATGATTCTTTAGGAAAGGAATTTTCGAATATTTCAACAAAATTTTCAAAGGGTTCAAAAATATTATAGCATATCATTTCCATACAAATACCTTACTATAACAAGTCGGGACTTGGCTTCAATAAGGAAAGTAATTCTCTAATAGATTTTTCTAAAGTCATTGAGAGACTTAGACAAAGACCTCATAGACTTGCATACAAGAAGCATTTTCAAAAGATTTTTACAAAAAACCTGTTGGTCGAAATGCTCTCAAGCGTTCAAATTATGGAAATTCAAAATACTTTGAGAAAGAATGTCCTAAAGTCTGGAAAACTATTAAGAAATATTGGGTAAAAACAACATACTCTAACTCTCAAGAACCTAAGAAAACTTGGGTACCAAAGAAAAATGTGAGTTGTTTTTGCAGGAAATAAATGAAAAGAAGAAAGAGAATTTGGTAAGAAATGTATATTTTTCTCAATTTGGTTTGAGTACATAATTTAATAATTCTCATTATACTTGATATTCAATAGATCCTCTTTATGCCTCAATTGATTCGGATTTTACTATAACTGTATTCTATGATCGTGTGATTATTTTTTATATCTTTCTTAAAGATAATTGAGTTTATTTGGTTTGATTTTATGCTCTCAGATTTTGTCATATTTTGCAAAGAGAAAATCCGTTTTACGTGATATTAATTTATTATGCAAAATATTCTTTCTTAGATATCCAAGAATTTTATTCTCTCCGATTTTATTGTGCTTTGACTAAGTGAGAATTTCCTTTTCAAGATATTATTGTGCAAGATGTTCTTTCCTTAACTAATATGTTATGATGAGTTTAGAAAGAATATTTGATTATTCATGGAGATTTTATATTTTGCTCTAATGAAATGGAATGATCCAAATTGGTTGATAACAAAAAGGAAATGAGTTCATTGCAAGAAATTCTATAAGGGAATAATGATTGCAAATTTATGCAAATTTCGGTGCAATCAAAATGGGGGAGAATGTGAATCCAAAAGAAATGAAAAGAAATGTGATCATCTCAAAAAGGCAACAAATTGAGGGGAAGCTTTGATCTATTATGAAAAAAACTTTTGAATTGATCGTGATCTTCATTATTATGGATGGAAGGAAAAGGTAAAAGTGACAGAACTTGTTAAGTTCTACAAAATCCAGTTAGTGCATCTTTTATTACCTTTTGTCATTAACATATTTCTTATTGACATTATCATTTTATAATGACAAAAATGGTAAGTGAATTTTATAATGCATCCGTGATTTTTATTATATATTTGCTGATATATATGATCGAAGTGAGCTTTATTACATATCTTTAATATTTGACTGTGGCACCCCTGAACCACCTAAGGTCTCCACAGTTACCTATCGCTACACCTAATGAACATTAGTTACATCTCTTAGTAAAAGCATTGTAGTTCATAGGCATATATATATTTTTCAAACGGTCCCAACACAACTTATAAGTGGAAGCATAATTTAATATCACCATCTCTCCTTCTAACAATCATGATACAATGCACACCACTAAGTACCATAGGAAAAGATAAAGCCGAGCCACTTTTATTTACATATTTTCATGATAGATTTTCTCGAATCGATACAATAAAAGAAAGTCAATATTTTTAGCTACACTTTGCCACATCCCAAAAGGATATTCCAACCCCTAAAGTGATCACGTGACATTCTCCATCTAACAGTGGCGGCTACTCCCAAAAAGAGACATTGGCTCTCTACCCCTCACGTAGCCATCACACCCATCTTGGCGTGTCAGGCGGTGGTGGCGGCAACATCCCCCTAAACACTCCATCTCGGCGAACATGAATTGACAGAAACTCCTGAATGACAGGGCCCTTAGCTAGGCCTACATTGTACATAACTAGTACTTGCACCTGCACAAATGTTAGTCCAAGGACGGTGGCATGGTCGATCTCTGTACACTCTACCTCTACATTCGATGGGAGGCCATAGAAGGTGCCCCACGTGATGGTAGGGAGCGGCATCTTTCTAATATGAAATGTTGGTCCTCGAAGGGGTAAGTATAGCCACTCAGCAGGTAAAAGATCCATTTAACCACTCAATGCATCACACAATACAATCATAACAATCATAACATAGTACATGACATTCATGCATCCAAGCATAACTTACCTTGCAGCCATGCATATGTCATCATACCATATGTACCTACATCCTCATGTACTCATCACTATCATGTCACACACATATCATCATGCCATAGGTGACCATCATCATGTCACACATATCATCATCATGCCATGGGTGATCATCATCATATCACACGCATGTCATCATGCCATAGGTGATCATCATCATATCACACGCATGTCATCATGCCATAGGTGATCATTATCATATCATACGCAAATCATCATGCCATAGGTGGTCATCATCATATCATACACATATCATCATGTCATGGGTGATCATCATCATGTCACACATATCATCATACCATTGGTGATCATCATCATGTCACACATATCATCATGCCATAGGTGATCATCATCATATCATATATGCATGATTCAATTTCCACCTTTATCTTTCAATTTGATCACCATATCTCTCTTTCCTGGGATCAGTAATTGCATCCCACACTTTATCATTCGCACCGCAACCTGGCATCGCGAGAAAAACCTCCGGCACACACCACCGGGCATCCGACACCCCCACATTCCGGGCATCTTGCATCCCAACTAGCATCACGAGGCATCCCCTCGGGCACAAACCTCCGAGGCTTTCGACACCCAACCATTCTGGGCATCTCGAAACTCCCGAGGACATCCGGGCATGTCTCTTAATACAATCCGGGCATCCGGCACTCCCAGGGCATTATCAACCACCTCCAACAGTTTCCTCATTTATCATAATTCATGCTCACCAATTTATGTCTCAAAATCAGCATGGCACATGATGTAGTGGCAAACAAAATCACTTTCATCATTTTAATTCTTATATGCATTTCAATCATCATCATACATGCAGCAAGATACAACCACTAATGACAATACAATTCATAGGGTCCATACAACTTAGAATAGTCCATATATCATGCCATTTTGAAATTTACTAAATTCCAGCTTGCACAATTTTGAAAAACATTTAAATTAAATATACATATGATCCTAAAAAATCACACAATCAGAGCATGTAATAGACAAGACATAAAGGTAACAATTTCATGAAGAACACATGCCCAAAAGCGCTTCATACAAAAAAGATATAGCTCATGCATTACAACATGCAAAATTCGGACAAAGTCAGATTGCGCAGTTCTTGAAATATTTCGATTAAAATGCCCGAATGACCTCCAAAAATTATGAAACTTTACCAGGTTATATTCAAGACCCTGAGGTAGATTTTTTATGCAGACATCTAGGCCAGATTCACTCTAAATAATTTACTATATTTGGTCGAAGTTTCTGTTTCTAATACCGAACAGTCCAGTTTAGCTATCTCCGAAATATCGAGGTTTCGCCTACTTATCTTTCTTCTTTTCCCATGAGATTTTGATATATTTTGGCTCACGATGTCCTCTACAACTTTCATTAAGGCATCTAAGTGATATTCTCAAATAATAGTAACCATATAGGTCTAAGAAGTCTCGGGTGTCCAGTACCGTATTTCCAGATTTACCGTCTTCAAAAGAAAATATTTTCACTAGGCTACACTTTCTAATTTTACCTCAAATTTTAGTATGTTAGTCTTTAGGATATTGTCTACAACTTTCATGCAGAAGTCGAAGTGAGATTCTCGGTAAAAAGCAGCATGCAACACACCAAATCGCCAAGAGGTCGACAAAGCAGTTCCAGATCTAGTGTCTTCGTAGGAGAAGGGTTTCACCCCTTAAAACTCAGTATTTTTGTCTCAAATTTTATTATGTTATACTTTGAGATGTGTTCTACAACTTTCATGAAGAAATCGAAGTCAAAATCCAGCTCAAAACATGCATGCAAGCCTCTACAGAATTCTGGGTCAGGCGGTATACACGAAAACAGCAAGCTATTTCAAAAACAAAACACACTAGCTTCGGCTTCTCACTCCTAAACACCCAAGATTCAATACCATTCCAAACACCCATGCAAGACACACATGCGAGAGCAGAAAATGGATCCTAACTTGCCTCCAAAATCGAGCAAACGAGGCACACGGTCGGCGACGGACGGACGGACAGCGAGCGGGCGAGCGGCTCCTTCTTCCTCTCTCAATTTCTCCTCTCTCTCTCTCTCGCAACTCTCTCTCTCTCTCTCTCTCTCTCTCTCTCTCTCTCTCTCTCTCTTGGCTTGGGCGACAGCCCCTCCACCGGCCACTCTCCCTCTCTTTTGTTTCCCCTAAACCCCATCATTGCAAGATGGGCTTGGGAGTGGGCTTGGAAGAATTTGGGCAGGCCTCTCCCTTGTGGCCGATGACAACTCCTCCTTGGGCTTCAATGGGCCGGCCATTTTGGACCATCAAAGGTCCATGCTATTGGGCCTAAGACCCAAGCCTAATTAAGCCCTAATTTTACTTTTAATAATTCACTTTTAATTCTTTCTTTCATAGATTCCAAATTTTCAATTTTGTATGGCCATAATCTTGTAATATTTAATCTATAGGGATTAAATCTATGAGCGTGCATAGGCAAGAATAAATTCTTCTTATTAATTTATCCTATAATACTAATTTTAAGAACTCATGAATAGAAGCATATAACACTTAGTCTTAAGAGAAAACTAATAGCTAAAGCATAAACCATAGATAATTTCATTACTTAATCATGGACTTTAATATGTCTTAGAGGTCGTCTTGAATTTTTTTGGGATGCCACATCAACTTACTTTGTAAAAGTTGATTTTTGGAAATTGTGTTTCATGCAAGATATATTTGTTATCATTTTATATTCTCTACATGATACTTTTTTCTATTGTTATCGCTTTTTGATTATAACAAAAAAGGGGGAGAAAATATAAATATGCATATGTGTTGATTGGTTGATATTATTGCATAATATTAAGCCGCGATTATTTTTCTATATATTATTATGCTCAATCTATTTGCTATCTTATGCTATCTTTCGATTCGAATTACATTATTTGAATATCTCATATTTAAAGATTATTTATGTGCTTAAGATTGCCCTGATTTATTAATATTTTTAAAAGTGTGTTTCCACATTTGCATACTTAGAGATTGTTTTGTCATCATAAAAAAGATGGAGATTGTTAAGCAAATCCCTTATGATATTTTGAAGATGACAAAATAAATGAAAAGCTACTAACGTATTTAATGGTTGAGTAATAGGCTATGCATATGATAAAACATGTAAATGATATTGTTGAAATCTATATTTGGAAGAACCAGAAGATCGACTCTATACTAAAGAAGAACCAGAATATAGACTCTATGCTGAAGAAGAACCAAAAGATAAACTCTATGCTGAAATTGAACATATTTAGCCAGACTGTGTCTAGACCTTAAGGCTAAATATGTTCAGAAGCAAAATATGTTCAGACTTACGTCCAGATTGTAAAGTTTATTTCATATGGAAGACACTAAGACTTTACTTTCGACAGAACACTCTTACACTTTACATCTAGAGTGAGACACAAGTCCAAAACGTGACAAGATCTATAATGAGACACAAGTTCATAACGTAGCAGATTTTGAACGAAGCATATTCAGAATAAGACAACTTGATAGAACATAATACAAGCCCAAACATAGAACGGCTAGTGATTTGGTTTAGATTCTATATCAAGATAGATTTGATTAACTCAATCTTATTGATTGACAATTGGATTTTGAAGACAAGAATTTTATAAATGAAGAAACTCTACTTATGGAAACAAAGATTCTATTTGTATGAGCGATTCGAATCAATTTAGGATTCTACTTTTGTCACTTAACGGCTACCAAATCTTCTTGATACAGATCTATCCAATGGGTAGATTGGAAGATGATCCTCTAGATGTTGTCCAATTGCTAGTTTGGAAGTGGAGAAGTATTTAAAAAGACTAAGGACCGAAGAGCAAAAAAGAGACGTAGCGTAGAATTTATAATTCCAAAGTCTGAGCGAATTTTGATCATTACTTGTCTCCGTGAGCTTAAAAGTTTGTGATTGTGAGAGAAATACAAAAAAAAAAGTGACTCAGTGAGATAGTGTAATCTACCACTGAGTGTTTGCACTCAAAATTGTCATATCTTATTGATTGCATAGTGGAATCTAGCCAGAAGGTTGTCATATCATGGGAGAGTAGATGTAGGCTTGATCTAAGCCGAACCACTATAAATTTCGTGTGCAACATTCTCTTTTCTTAACTCTTCTTATTTAATTCTGTTGCATACTTACAAGTTATTTCAAAAGTCTGTTC
The DNA here is from genome assembly GCA_017140395.1 of Eucalyptus lansdowneana. Classification (NCBI taxonomy): domain Eukaryota; kingdom Viridiplantae; phylum Streptophyta; class Magnoliopsida; order Myrtales; family Myrtaceae; genus Eucalyptus; species Eucalyptus lansdowneana. The sequence goes on along the minus strand of CM029489.1, from coordinate 5,188,268 downwards.
CATCGCATAATAGATTCTTAACATCTACCAGAAGTCTGGTGGCTCGTTTATCAAACTCAGATCCTTATTTAGACTTAGCTCAAAATTTATTTTATTCTGCACTTATTTGTCAAGGTTTATTTTAAACATCATTCACCTTCCTCTAGGTGTTGTACTAGAGCTTTCACATTGAACCATCCATCCTTTAGCCCAATCTCGATTTGTTCACACACTAGGATAAGTTGGTTGAAGTTCTTGACGTATGTGTTGGCCATCCGGTTACGGAACTCAAAAGGGAAAGTCTTGATGAACAACTTCATCAACTCTTTGTTAGTAGGCTCAGGAGTGACTTGAGTAGCCAAATTTCGCCACCTCACGGCATACTCTTTAAATGACTTGCTTCTCTTCTTCTTCATTCTCTCAAGATCTTCTCGGGAATGTGCAATGTCCATATTGAACTTATATTGCTTGAGAAATAAGTTAGCCACTTCATTCCAGGTGTTGAGGAGGTTCACATTCTTCATCACGTACCAGTTCAGTGCATGCCCAATCAAACTCGCATGAAATGATTGGATCATGAGGGGCTTATTCTTGACATGTTGGGCCATGTGGACATGGTACATCTGGAAATAAGTTTTTGGGTAAGAAGTACCATCGTATTTTTGAACTCTGGCCGTTTAAACTTCTTTGGCATTTGACCTTTCTCATAAACCGACAAGTCGAACGGGAGTGAACTCGCGACTCTTATAATTGTTTCACTTTTTCCTCGACTTTTGCAAAGCGTTCATCTTGCTCTGTTTTAAGAATGTTGTCAAGTTTGGCCTTTTCAACAATGACTAGTGGTGGGTCATCTACCAACTTGGGCATGTCGTCATCACTCATTTGGGCCTTGTTTGCCTGCTTCGAGACTACTATCTTGGGGAGAGCGGGTGCAGGAGTTGAATTCACTCGGAGGGATTGGATTTGAGCTGTCATAAGTTGCATAGAGGTGAGCAACTGTTGGAGTTAGTCTTCCATAGTGAAGATACAATCACACATTTTAGTTTCCTTGGCCATTTTAGCTCTTGATCGTGAAATAATGGGTGAATGTGGAGGATCCGTTATCACCTAAATTTGAAACATGACAGTCCATGACAAAGTTTGACCACTTTTATTCATTATTGGAATTGTTTGACACTAACGATGTAAAAAAAACTTGAAAGGCCCTAAACAAATAAACTAATCAAGTAAATGACTCAACTTTCTAAACATTAAGCTAAAGTAACAAACTAAATAGATTCAAGCCACTTTATTTGGCCCGATCTATAAACAAATGGGAAGCCAACACTTGACGTAATTGCCTTTTCTCCTTAGCATCCTTGTTGGCTTGCATTTGAAGTTCTTCAATCTTCCTCTTGTGAGGATTAAGCTTTGCTTACGGAGTGGGCTTTTCAGTCACACTTGGCACTTTTGGAAGAAACTTGGTCAGGATCTTGTGCTAACGAATGAATCGAGCTGTGGTATAGTAAGTCTTTTCTTTCCCCTCAAGCTCATCTTCAAGCAAGTTCAACTTTTGTTCGCAACATGCAAGCCAAGCTTGTTCAATACAGTGAAGCTCCTTTTTGTGATCACTATCCTTGGCAGTGAATCGGACTTAGAACAAACCCAGCTTAAGAGGAGGCGATAGATCCCGCATAACTTGATATTGTCGGGCCACTTGAAGTGGGTAGTAGGAACCGGCACCGTTGATCCCTAATAGCAAGATTGGCTCATTATCGCCATGAGAAAGACGTGCCTTGGAGACTTGAAACCATTTAGCATGCCATAAGAAAATCTTGGTATTTGGGTTTTTCAACAATTTGACCCATTTTGAGAAAGAAAGATTTAGAGTTCTATCTTGATGATATTTTGATACTTCAATGGGATGATGGGACTCGGTGATGTTAATAATTTTCATGCAAATATCAATTCTACTCATTTGAGAAAAGAATCAGATTTGTAAAAGTTTGATTGGTGCATGAAAGATTTTATCTTCATATTCCTTAAATCGGGTGAGTGACATAAATGTTTCAACTAGAATAGTGTTGACAAAATTAATTCCAGCACATGCTTGTTTGACTACCCATCCGACATAAGGATTAATGGGGCCTTAACGAAGAGGAAAAACAATAAATCCAAAGAAGGCGAAAAGGAAGATATTACTTTACGAAAGAGTGTTAGCATTAACAAAACTCTAATCTAGGAAAGAAAAAGGACACGCATGACAATTATCTTTTAACACTCTTTTTATCTGATTCTTATCAATTCTAAGAAAGTTAGACAAAATTGATTCTGGTTCTGATCGAAGGGGTGGATTTATTAATTCTAATTCCAAAGGTTTTCCTATGGCGATGCTGTATTCTTCCAAAGTCAGGTTCAACTCGTGCTAACCAAATATGAACATTGACGCTTAGGGACACCAAAAACGAGCAAGTGTTTGCATGATGCTACTTTGGACATTGATGTCAAGGAGGGGAACAAGGTGACCAAGTCTGCTTTCCACATAACTTTGGCCATGGTGGCCTAGACGATCCCACCATAATTTGAATTCAACCTTTGGTGCAGGCACGAATCAAATGTTGGATTTTCCCATTGTTTATAGACTAGGACTTGACCAACATAATTGTCATGGACTAACCAAAGACATAATAACGTAAGTAACTTGCAGGAGTAAAGGGTAGAGAACTTACTTTACCAGGCGATTAAAGCAACCATATAGACAAGCACATGAAATGTGGAGTTGAATTTTTAACTAGGAAGGCTAGGTAAGGCGGAGTTAACAGGGTGGGATGACTAGTTACAGCCTTGCATCCTAAATCAAGTCCTCTTAACTCTAGCTCAGTCAAGAATGATACCCTCGTGTGGCACAGCCTTGCGGGCAAAGGTAAACATTCTTGACACCAAGAAAGAAGTTTTTAGGATTGAGTTGGGCAACCTCTACTACACGTCCTTGCAGTTGAAGTTGTATCCAACTCAATACAATCGTAAGTATCTCACTGTGGCTTAGGTCTGGCGGCAAGTTGTGTATGCGATAGTGTAGTGCTAAACGTAAGGCATGCCCAACAATTTCAATCAAGCAAAACTTTATATATGAAAGTAAACCATACATTCATACACCTCCCTGCAAAACAAAGATTAGCAAACACTTCTCCTTATATCTCCCATCCTATAAGAACATTTAACACCTTAAATGTTATGGACATACCTAGGATCCTCACTGCCAAACAAAAATATTTTTTCTAAAGAAAAATTGGCCTAAGTCCACTAAGAGTTTCAACTCAAGTCCCTAGTGGAGTTGCCAAGCTATATCGACCTAATCTCGGGTGAACCACTTAGGGTTTGGCTAATAGATTACTAAGCCTAAACTTAGCTCGAACTCTCTCAAGCCCATACCAATTTGCGACTTAGGTTCAAGTATTTAACATGTAAGAGATTATTAGCTAGGAGTTGCCACTAATTAGTTTATGATAGGTCGATTAGATACCTAAGTAAAAAAAAAAATGGGAGAATTATTTTACTCTTAGGAACCGAGACTTTAGGTACGGGGACTTGATTATACTAGATTTTTCTAATGCCCTTTCAGTACCATTTTTTTAATTTAAAAAAATATCTTTGTAAGCATCTTGAATTGATTTTAAGTTATTTCCTTAACATGTGAGGTGATTATGTGGGTGCTAACCACAAATTTAACACCCAAAAAAGCAATAAATAAATTACGAGACTTACCTCGTAGAAACGAAAGCATCTACACCGTTAGATCGAATTCACATCAATAGTCCTAGATATAATTTCTAATTAACATGCAATCATTTAATTTTTTCAAGCTTTTCTCTTATTTAAATGAAGTCTAGAAAACTGCGTTCAATGTAATGTAATAATGTACAAAAATTTAAACTAAAATGACATGCAACATGCAACCTAAAATGCAAACTATATGTCACGCGACATTTATTAAATGACCTAATCTAATGATAAGACAATATTAATGCAGCTATTCTAACATATATACATTTAGATGACGTGCAATCGATGACCAAATTCTACATGACATGTACATGATAATTTTTTATTTTTTATTTTAATTTTTAAATTAAATTTCAAAAGTAAAATTACCCCATAATTATACATGCCATTTAAAGCAGGGGGCGTGATACTGTGTGGTGAAGGAGCGGTGGCTTCTAGTGTTGGGTTGCAGCAGTGGCAAGCATCGATGGACGGCAAGCGGAGCTCGGCAGAGAGCATTGTAGACGTCAGCGAGGGAACATCAGGTGCGCAACGAGGCAGACGGGGTCACAAGCAACAGGCGGGTTGCGGGTCGGCACGGGCTGTCATGCCTTAATCTTCAAGCACGTGCACATCCCTTACCTTTGGTCAATTTTAAAATGTGATATTCTAGGACTATGTATCTCTGACCCTTTCATTTATATATGCACATGCGGAAGCAGTTATAAATCCCCAAACAATAAAACAATGGGATAGAAAAGCATGCCATATTTTTCATATTGAAATTCATAACCACACATGCACAGGGTTCACAAAAGAGCATAGGATCTCAGTCCTCAATCAGATCATGCTCGGGATCATCATCCCGATCCTCCTAAGATCTTTCACCACTAGGCTCATTTTCTTCAAACTGTTAATCTTCTTCTTCTCGCTCATCCTCGGCTTCAAATGCCAGCTCATCTTTGGGAAATCTAGAGGCCTAAAATATTATCCCATAACCGGGATGAGATTACGTCTCAGCAAGTTCTACCCTCTAAGATCCGATTAGTAAACTAATACACCTTAGGGCTGCCTATGCACAACATGAGTCAGAGGACTTACCTTAGTCTTAGATTCCACCCGCATATTAGCACAGATCAAATAGTCACCCAAGCAATCACATCACCTATCAAAGCATCGATCAAATCGACCTAGTTGATTACACACCAACAAGACCACTCACGGTCATTCCCATTCAATCAATCAATTCACAACATCATATCAAAGAAATGAATCACATCAAATCACACTCAGATCGAATCATCGATCAATTGACTTAGTAGATTACATGTCATCAAAACCATTTCCGATCATTTCAACTATTCCAACTCAATTCCCAATTATGAATTACGGTCCTTAGGACACAACTTATTTATAGGTGGTAATCACGGCCCCACCAAGAAACTTTCTTAGTTTTAGTGGCTTTATGGTCCCACCTGACCCTTTCAAGATTTGATGGCTTTACGGTCCCACCCGACCCTTTCAAGATCTGATGGATTTATGGTCCCACCCGACCCTTTAAATATCTGATGGATTTACGGTCCCACCCAACCCTTTTTACGATGCTATACTTTATCACTGAGCCACGTGCATTCTCCAGGAAAGACATATCGAGTCTCTGAGCCATGTGCATTCTTTAGGTGATTTACGAACTCACTTTCGATACTAACAACTGATACTCGTCCAATCCTCAATCACATAGCCAAAATTGCATTATTTAAGAACATAACTTCAAAATGCACCATTAAATCAATTTGACGTGAATTGAAGCTCAAATAAATAAACGGACTGCTCCATGACAATCAACACGAAATTCTGCTCACCGGCCATCCTAGTTGAATTTCCGGAAAATAAATAACACTCGATAAAGGCCGGAAAATTAATACTTAATTTTGAAAATTAATATTTAATTTCTGAAAATTTCTTTTAGGCTCAAATTGCCTAATTAACACTCGATAAAGGCCGGGAAAAATCCCAAGAAGCATCCAATAAATACTATAGGCAATTCTCTATCTAAGTAAACTAACCACCTAACTAATATGCAATGCGGTCAACTAATAACCGTTAATTCATCCTAATCTAACCACCTAATTACACTTAACTAAGACTAATCAACATTTAAGTATAATTAGCAAACTAAGAAGGCATTAGTGAGCAAAACTCACTCAAAACAAAGGGATCGACATGAGGATCGACTTTCCTCAAAGCGGGCCGAGCATTCGAGCTCGGGAAGACTGCCAAAATGGGTCAAATACCCTGCTATCATACCCATTTCTACAACCCTCGATTCGCTGCTGGTTGGGGTGGATCTTGGGCAGCGACCTGAGGTGGCCGAATAGGACCAAACAGAGGCGGAACAGGAGCTGAATGGCAACTTGATCGAATGGGGGGCAAACGGCACACGATGGGCAAGCATGAGGCGAACGGCGGCGAGGTGACACTCTAGCCCGACGGCAGCTTCGACGTGGCTACAGCTCCTTCGAGCGTCGCTAGCGCTGCTTCTACTTCTGTTGTTCGGGACTGCTCAAACCAAAGGAAGGAGAGAGGGGGGGTGAAGGGCGCACCGATGGTCGTAGAGCAGCAACAGCGAGTCCGGCTTTGGTGGGCGACGACAGCGGCGAGAGGCGGCGACAGCAGCTCGGTCTTCACTGGTCTTCGGCTTCTATGGAGTCGAGCAAAACCAAAGCGGGAGATGGGGAAGAGAGGCAACGATAGGAGAGAAGAAAGGGGAACCGGTTTCTCCTTTTTTTCTCTCACTCTCTCTCTCTGTTAGGTCATCCACTTGTGGGCCACACTAGCTGTCATCCACCCACCCTTTTTAGACAATTATGCCCCCTTCTAGAAGTATTTAGGTAGGTTAAGGTGTGGGGTATATGTGGCATACGAATTTTGCTAGGTTTTTCCCTCCAATTGGACCTTAATCCCACTTGAATCAAATCAAATTGATTGCCATTAATTTATTCAACACCTCATCAAAAAAATTGGTATTTTTCCTTACCAATGTAGCCCACTTGCATCCCAATCAATGTAGCCTAGCCCACTTGCATCCCAATTTCACAATAAAAATGGTCCTACCTCAACTTTTTCCCAAAAAAGTCTTGGTTGTCGAAAAATCTTCCGAGACTAAGTCGACGTTTCTAAAATTTATTATGACAAGACATAATCTTCAATTTCTGAAATCGAACTTAGATTGGCGGTTAATTTCACTCGGATGCGTTTTTAGCATGACCTAGGCTACCGAATAGTTTTCAGAACTTTTTAAGACAAATGACCAAAGTGGTCGATTTTCTTTGAGCCATGATGAACCCACTCGACACATTAGCGACTCTTGGTTGTCGTGAAAATCTCAAGAATTCAAATACGGACACAGGGTACCAAAACAATAAGAAAATCAATCTAGTGCCGGTCAACGAGAATTTCCCGATTTAGTAGTGCCACCCACGATTGGCAACACATCTCTGTCGAAACAGCCTATCTCTGATTTCAAATCAATTTTATATTGTGCTGCAATGATCCATAAAGATGAGCATGGTCAAGAAGTTGATCCTGGTTGAATTCCCAAGCCTATCTGCCTTAAAGTCCTTAATAGCCTATCCAACTAGTCTAGTTATCTTGTGAGTGGTCAACTCAAAAAAAGACACTATAATCGCGTCGATGAAATGCCCAATTTAACCAATCGAAATCAAAGCCTGAAAATCAGGATGTCACACGGGCTGCAGGCGAGACTGCGCGCGGCGATGGCTGGCGGAGTGCTATGAGCAAGGCGAACGGGCAGTGGTGGCTGGTGGAAGGCACTCATGAAGAAGAAGAACAATGCCCTTTGTTTTTCAACCTTACGTCTCTCTCACAACGCTTCCCTCTGTCCTTCTTTAGTAAAAGTTCACCAGCCCTTTTGACTTGACCCCTCCCAAAAAAAAAGAAAGGAATTCTTTTCCCTTCGAATTTTTCACCTCAAAGAACGAAGGAAAAGTCCCCCATCTCTTCGTACGCAGCTCCTTTTATAGGCCAAGAATTTGATCTTCGTGGAATATATTATTTCCTTTTCTTAATACACATGAAGATCAATACTCTTTTTTATCCATTTTTTAATATTCACTCCGAAACCTTCCTTTCGCCAAAAAATATGTCCCTCGGTGTATATTTCCTGAATATATGAAAAATCTCTTATCATCATTGAATATTGAAAATAATTAATAGGAGATCTATCGTCGGTCCAATGCAAATGGAATAAAGTAAACTATATGTTATGCGACTTTAATTCTATTTTTCGGGTAAAAATAAACCCTTTTTTATGCGAAATTTAAGTGTCAATAGCATAGAAAACTTTAATTGCTTAGTTGGACTCAAATCACTTCAATGACAATAAAAGAATGCAATGACTAACTCTAGAAGACCGAAATGAGATGCTAATACAACAAAATAAATGTTAAAGGTACCAACTTCCAGATACAAAATGGCAACCACAATGTGGTCCAAAATTCTAGGAGTAGCTATTTCTACATATTTTGTCACATGTCCAGTCTGAAACATACAATCAACTAGAGTCGACTCACATAAGCAAAATCTTCTGGAAATATTGGTTGTTGTTAAAGCAACTTGAATATCACCAAGATAGTCAAGCTATATGGGTTGAGGATTAGGCCAAGTATGTAGGTTATTTTCCAAAAGCATTGCCACTGCATAGTTTTTTTTTTTTTTTTATGGTAAAGTAAGATATGTATTGACTTTTAATCAAAAAGAGCTTTACAGTAGGGTAGTCTTGGCACCAACAAAACTTGCGCTCATGGTGACAAACATGTCATTAAGAGTAGAAGGGTGACGAGAATAAAAGGAAGAAAAGGGGGAAAACAACAGTGGCAACCCTCAAAGAAGAATTTATAGGGAAAATTCAAACACCTCATAAGAGAAAATAGAGGGATCAAGTCCCCAACTTCATCGAATCCTCCTGTTCGTTGGCGTGTCCACAACATGGCTGAAGGCCAGGGCCCTGTCCTTGACAACTTTCACAAGATGTTTTTTCAATGCAGGCACGAGCAAGGCTTGGCTTTGAAAAAGGATGTTGTTCCGCGTCTTCTGAATTAGGTGACATAGGGCTCCAAAAGAAAACCGAGCAATACATTGATAGAAGTTATTGCTAGAAAGAAATTTGATGGCCCAATGTAAGTTGTTCATCCACAATCTGTTTTTCCATGGAAGGTTGCATCTTGTAGCCCAAAACATAACAAGGCCAGCAATAATATGACATCCAAAAAAAGAGACAATCAATTGAGTCCAATCTAGAATTGTAGAAAGCACAGAAACATCCACAATCCTACCATAAGAGAGTAATAGAACTTGGGTAGGTAGCCAATTCATGCTGATAAGCCAGAGGTGGAATTGGTATTGTGGGGGTGAATGTTCTATTCCAGAAAAATGAGAGCCATGGGACCAAGCTTTTCTTCTGTCGAATGGCTTCCCAAGCTGATGCAATTGAGAAAGAACCTGACGAGTGCTCCAGCCAAATTAATTGGTCAAGGTTCTGTGAGAGTATTGGGAGGGGATGTGTCCACGATTCTAGGATGGCCTTAGTAGTTTGGCCTGGTGTGGAGAATAAATCCACAATTGTAGCCTGCCTAGATAGTCCCGAGTGATAGATGTAGGTGTCCATGAATAACATATTTAGGGGTCCTCAAGGGTGCCAAAGGTCAAACCATAGAGACACCAAGAGGCCATCGCCCACACGCCATTTAAAGGACTATTGGAAATCCCTCTTAAGATCAAGTAGCTTCCTCTAAGCCCAGGAGCAGAAGGATGGTGAGTGACTACCTAGAAATTGTTCTTTTTTAAGTAAGTAGTATGAATCCAATTACACTATAGGGATTCTTTGTCCATGAAAATGATCTGGATATGTTTAAGCATAGCCATCATATTGCAATCGTGAAGTCTATGTATACCAAGTCCTCCTTTTTTTGGGAGGCAAACATCTTCCCACGTTACTTTTGCACCCCCACTCCTAAGGCCTGAGCCTTTCTAGAAAAATTGTTTAAGTATTTGTTCAATTCGGTCCAACACAGCTCTAGGTAACATGAAAATGCTAGCCCAACAGACTTGTATTGAATGGAGGACTGACCTAATAAGCTGTAGGCGGCTCACGAATGAGCGGAAATGCTATTCCCACAATTGCGCTCTTGCTGTTATTAGGTTGACAAGGGAGTTACAGTTTGATCTGCCAAGCTGCGAAGTGATAATAGGGACTCCTAGGTAATGGACCAGTAGGATAGCTTCTTGGAATCCGAGGGCATGAAGAATTTGGGTTTGAGATATATCCATTCCACCTACAATAAAAACTCCGCTCTTGTTCATATTGGGTCTCAATCTACTCCAAGAACATAAGGTTTTTAGGCCATCCTTGAGGAGAGATACATAGGCCATATTTGCTTCACTGAATAGGAAAACATTGTCTATGAAGAAATAAATGGGATAAGCAATTTGATTTGCACATCTAGAAGTACTTGAATCCCGGTTGTCTAGATTGAAGGTGTAGGATCCCTGAGAATACCTCTATAGCCAAGGTGAAGAGGTAAGGAGACATGGGGCCCCTTGGCATAATCTATGGCCACTGGAGAAGAATCCGCAAAGCTCCCCATTACTGGATATGGAGAACTTAGGGGTACCAACACAAGTCATAATAAGCCCGACCAATTGGTTGGGAAAGCTAGAAGCATGAAGAGTTAGTTCTAAGAAATCCCAATCAATAGTATCGTAAGCTTTCTGAAAATCTACTTTGATAGCACATTTTGGCAAATATAGGTCATGGTGAAAGCCACTAAAAATTTCTTGAGCCAACAAGATGTTGTTGCTAATTCAACGACCTTTAAGAAAAGCATTTTGAGGTGAACTAATGATGGTTTGAAGGATGGCCGCCAATCTATTAGCTAGAATCTTGGTGATGCACTTATAGATCGTGTTGTAGCAAGCAATGGGTCTATAATCAGAAATTGCAGACGTATTGGGAATTTTAGGCACTAAGGCTATAATTGTGTTGTTTATCTAGCACAACAATTTCTCAAAGATAAAAAAAAAAACCCTTGACCACAACTATGAGCGATGGTCCTACGACATCCCAGTTGCGTTTAAAAAACTCAACATTAGACTCATTCGATCCAGGAGCCTTGCCAACAGTTAGAGAGAATAAAGTATCATGAATTTCCAGCTCAATCACAGGACGAGAGAGGATTCGTACCAGTTCCACATTCAAGGAGTGCTATTGTATCACCTGAATCTCTTGCAAGGTAGGCCGAGAAGGAAGATCTATAGGCACCAGGAGGTCCTGAAAGTGGGATATGAATAATTGTTGCACCATACCAGGATCGATCACTAGATTATCAAAAGTGTCCATAACTGAAATAATTATGTTCCTCAAATGTATTTTGTTTACAGAATGGTAAAAGAACTTGGCATTTTGATGACCTTCCTTAATCCACCGGACACTAGATTCCTATTCGTAAAAAGATTCCTCCTATAGTTGAAGATCAGAGAAGGTCTGAAGATGATTCTTTTCTAGTTCCGCAAGCAACAAGTTGTTTAGGTCCTGCTGGAGGGCATCCTGGGTGATTCGGAGGTCATTCATTGCATTTGCTATTCTAGTAGAAATATCGGAGAAAGAATCCCTGTTAAGCTGCTTGAGGCGGCCTTTAAGGGTTCTTAGTTTACAACATAGCTTAAACATGGGTTTTCCTACCCTCGGGTTTTCCCACACCTGAGCAACAATTGTGTGAAAGATTGGGTGCATCATCCAAAGGTTAAAGAACTTGAAGGGTTTTCTATAGATAGAAGGGACCAAGACTCTGATGACCATGGGAGTATGATTGAAGATGCCCGAAGCAAGGAATGAGGCTTCTAAGAATGAGAAGACATGGCACCATCTCGTATTTACAAGCACCCTATCAATCTTCCTTGGCTTCCGTTTAGCGCCTGATGAAGAAGACCAATTGAAGCGATAACCTACATATCTTACGTCTTCTAGTTCTGCCTGGGCAATGCATTGCCCAAACTCATCATAAGAAGGGAGCCATGTATTTGAACTACTTATACGATCAAAAGAGTCCCGAATAGCTTTGAAATCCAACGCCACTAACCAAGGAAAATCCAGCAGGCTAGTACTAGTATGAATAAGCTTCGGCCATGATGGGCGTCGAGATATGAAGGTGTGCTCCGCATAAATAATAGTTTAGTAGAATTCAGAACCTGTACTTAGGAGCTTAAGCTTGCTGTGGATTGCTTGAGCATTGGAAGAAGACATAACAAAATTCACGAGGGATGGATTCCACTCTACCCAAATTCTCCTTCTAGTGGAGTAAACATAATTAGTACACCAATTCCAGTTTGTCAAAAGTCCCGCTATAATGGATGGGAAGAGGGATGCTAGGATTTTGATTTCCAGTAAACCACAACAAAGACTATTAGTGCTAACAAGGTTTCTAACTTCAGCTTGTTTAATGGGATTCACAAGACCCCTAATATTTCATACTCCTATATGCATATTTATATATAGAGAGAGATGGACAAGAGGGTTACCGTCGTCTGCCCACATGCCATCGATTGGCCATTGGCTTAGGTTGAGTAGAATGAGTTGGATCTAGGTAGGGAGCCTGCAAGATCTTATCCTATTGGGAAGCAGGCATTAAAACGGCAGGATTAACTTCCCAAGGAGTTACATCATGTGGAGCAAAAGAGTTATCCGAGATGTGGTCATCCTCATTTGAGCTACCCACATCGCTTGCAGCATCCTCTGATTCTTCCTCCAAACTAGATGACAGGACTGGGGTGGTAGATCTCACATGGCAAGCTTAATGGCAGAAGAGGAATGTACCAAGACATCACTATGCTTTGGTTACATTTCTTGTTCCTTCTAGGCCGTTCGAGATGCAAGAGGTTGCGTTGCAATAACCGGTGTAGAGTGATTTGGCTTCTTAGCTTGATTTGGAGTTGCTTCACTTAGCTTCACGGATTGAATTGGATCTGCTTCGTTTGGCATCAAAGATTGCTTCTTCTTTTTTTGGCCGGACCTATTTCCATCCTTCCTTCGGGGCACTTGGAATCAAGGACGTTTCTAGTGCAGGGGCAAGTATAGGGCCTTGGGTAGCAGGGATAGCACAAGTTGGTGCATGCTGAGGGGCCTCGACAAGGCTAGAGGGATTTGCTTGAGCCGCACATTTGTGGCCAAAAGTGCCACAACTTGGGCAGGAAATTGGCCTCCATTCATATTCTATAGCAATGGTGTGAGTTTCCCCACTTAAGATAATATCCACCACGTCACATCGAGATTGCTTAGCAGTTATCTCCACACACACTCTAGCGAAAGAAATCATCTTCATTTGCTCCGTCTGAAGATCAACATACAACAATTTTCCAATCGCGCTTGCCACAACACTAATCCCCGGAGCAGACCAAAGAGCGTAAGGAATGTTCTTCAGTCTAACCCAAATTGGGATAGAGGACTGGTGGTCCTTCTTTAGCTCCAGAAGATGATGCCATTGCTCTAGGATAAGAGGGACCCTGGCTACAGTTAATGTGGCACCCCTCTACGGCCCCCGATCTGTTAAGGTCACCACAGTTCGCTTACCTTTCACTTTCCCTATTAACATGTCGCTCTGATACCATTTCAATTGCAGCTGGTCCATACAATCTGGGGGTTTACATTTTTATTTTATTTTTTATGATAGGTCCCTTGCGCAATTCATATACGGAAGCAATCCAACAAACTCTCTTCCCTATATTCAGAAAACGATGCACACCTACTAAATATTTATAAGTAAAAGCCGTACACCTTTTATTTACTTAAATCAGATGGACATTGTTCATCGGTACATCAAAATGCCGTAGTCTTCTATATTCGGCTACACTCCAAAAGATGACCAACATTTCCTCCAACAGTCATACACTTAAAGTCCATCGATCAGTGTCAGCGTCCAAAAGCTCCTTCCCTTGCTATCCTCCTCCTCACGGTCATATCAAACCCTTCAAACCATCTACTAATCTGAAATGTTGGTCCCCAAAAGGGGTGAGTACAAACACTCAGCAGGTAAAGGAATCCAATAACAACTCAATGCATCATGCAAATCATACATGCATTGCAGTCGTTACTTACCTTGAAACCATGCGCATACTATCATGCATCATCATATCATACATGTCATCATCATCATGGCATCATTATATCATACATGTCATCATCATCATGACATCATCACATCACACATGTCATCATCATCATCATGGCATCATTATATCATACATGTCATCATCATCATGACATCATCACATTACACATGTCATCATGCCATATTATATCTCATCATCATTATCATCATCATGATGCATATCATCATGCATATCATGTCATGGTTTAATTTCCAGGTTTCATCTTGGACCGCCACATATCTCATACCCGGGACCAATGTTTGCATCCCATATTCATCACTCGTGCCCAATCCTGGCATTGCGAGAAACCTCCGAGCATGTATCCAAGATACAACCGGACATCCGGCACCCCCACATTCAGGGCATCTCGTATCCAACTGGCATCACGAGGCATCTCCGGGCATGTATCCAAGATACAACCGGACATCCAAAGGGCATCGACTCATTCGAACCTCTGGGCATCTCGCACCCCACCTGGCATCACGAGGAATCTCCGGGGCTTGCCATGAAAATGGTTTCCCCTACCCTCCGGGCATGCATCATGATACAACCCCTCACCCTCCAAGTATGTATCATAATACAACCGGGCATCCTGACACTCCCGAGGAAAACCTCTGGGCATGTATTCATAATACAACCAAGCATCCAAAGGGCATCGATTCATTCGAACCTTTGGGCATCCCGACTCCTGGGGCATCGTTGGCTCACACCTCCGACGGTATCATCATTACCATGATGCATATTCTCATACATCTCATTTCTCATCTTCAATTATAGTTTAATTTTAACATGGCATATGGTAGGATATCAAACAAATCATACTAGGCATAGGATTCACACATGCATCTCAATTCAATGTCATACATACACCAAGCCTTTATCACACATGCCACATAAATAAATTAAATGGAATCTATGGCCAATAAAATAATATTTTTATTATTATATCTATAAATTCCCAAGATTATAAAAATTGAAGAAATTATTAAACAAATCAATAGGATGATAATTACATGCAAAATTCAGGGCCAAATTGAATTTTTACACAATCTCACATTTTTCACCAACATCCTATGATTCTCGGATGAAACCAGAATGCACGGTTTCCGAATAAATTCAATTAAAATATCCATATGGCCTCCAAAAATTATGCAATTTTACTGGATTATATCCAAGAAATTTTCGTACAACTTTCATGAAGAAATCCAATCCAGATTATTTTAGATTATTTTATACAGTCTCACGAAGCTTCTGGATCCATTACCGCATCGTCCAGTGCACACATCTCCGAAATATTGAGATTTCACCTACCTATTCTCTTTTTTTTTTCTCTGAAATTTGAATATGTTATGTTTCAAGATGTCATTTACAAGTTTCATGAAGAGATCTAGGTCAAATAACCATATTATAGTCATCATTTAGGTCCATGAAGTCTCGGGTGTCTCGGAACACATCACCAGAATCATCGTCTTCAAGATCTAGTCGATTAACCAAGCTATACTTGTTCTTTTCACTTAAAATTTGAGTATGTTGTATTTTAAGATGTTCTCTAAAACTTTCATGAAGAAACCAAAGTAATATTCTCAACAAAAATCAACATGCAACCATGAATCCAGCAAAAGGTCAGTAAAAACTCTCCAGATCTGAGGTCTCCGTAGAATAAGAATTTAACCCATCAAATATCCATGATTTTCCATGAAATTTTAGTATGTTATAGTAAAAGATGTCAGATACAACTTTCATGAAGGTATCACAGCCAAAATCGAACTCCAAACATGCATTCAAGCTCTCACAACATTCTAACTCAAACAGTTCATACGAAAATATTCCAGATCTAGCATCTCCGTAGGATGAGGTTTTGACCCCTCAAATCTCCATCATTTTCCACGAAATTTCAGTATGTTATAGTTAAAGATGTTAGATACAAATTTCATGAAGAAATCGAAGCCAAAATCGGACTCTAAACACACATTCAAGCTCAAACAAGATTCTGACTCCCAACAGTTCATGCGAAAACATTGGTGCAAGAGTAGAAAGTGGATTCCCAACTTGCCTCTAGACCTCACGAACAGCACGAGCGGACGGCACATGGCAGCGAACGGGCTCCTTTCTCTCCCTCTCAGCTTCCTCTCTCTCTCGCATGATTCTCTCTCTCTCTCCCTCACTTGGCCGAATGGCTAACCGGCCATTCTCTCTCCTCTTCCTCCCTTTTATCCCCCCATTTCCTCATCATTGTTTGCCACCCCAATTGACCAATGCATGACATCCCTCTCTAAGCCAATGCATGAAGACTTCTTGCCACTTGTCACAACACATGCAAGATGGGCTTGGGCCTCCTTTTGGGCCGGCGACAGACCCCTTTTCGCGGGCCTAATTGGGCCGACTAGCTTGGCCCATCAAAGGCTCAAGCTATTGGGCCTAAGGCCCAACCCAATTAAAAATCAATTTTACCCCTTTCTTATTCTTTCTTTTAAAAATTAAATTACTAAATTCCACATGGCCAAAATCTTGTAATGTTTTACATATAGGAATTTAATTTATGAGGTGCATAGCCAAGCATAGATTATTAATTTATCCTATAGTCCTAAATTCAAAATTCATAAACATAAGCATAATAACACATACCCTTAAGAAAACTAATGGCTAACACATAGACCATAGGTAATTTCATTACCTAATTATAGGCTTTAATTTCTCTAGAGGATGACTTGAATTTTTGGGATGCCACAGTTAAAGGCCCATCATCAAGGATTTTCTTGTGGAATTCACGATCAGGAACATGAAAGAAGTAGAACCCTTCATCATTTGCCAATGCTTCAGCAAGTTGAGGTCCCCAAGCATGTTCTTAGGCTGCTTCGATGAGCTTGAAAGGAAGCCTCTTCCCCCACATAGTAACTGACGATGCATTCATGCCATTTCAAGTCAATTGCTTCTAAAATTTCATCAAATAAGTTCACAATAGGTTTGTTGTCAATAATAATCAGGGGCACAAAGGTAAGGTCATACCCTTTAGTGGTAGACTTCGCAACATTAACCCAGGAACAATTGGGTGGGGGTTTTCTGTGGCACCCCTCAACGGCCCCCAATCCGTTAGGGTCACCACAGGTACTTGTCACTTATCCTACTACATACCAGTCTAATAACTTTTTAATTAAAGTGAAACCACAGTTCATAGGGGGGTGGATCAATAAAACATCTCCCTTTTTTTTTTGTAAAGGTCCCAGCGCAACTTATCAGCGGAAGCATAAATGAATCTCACCATCCCTTACTCTAATAATAATAATGCAATGCACACCAACTACATACCAAAAGAAAAGACAAAGTAGAGTCACTTTTATTTATATTTTCATGATGGACATCTCGGGTCTGTATAGCAAAAATGCCAAGATTTTTAACTATACTTGGCTATAACTCAAAAGATAACTTGACCCCATATCAAACATGTGCACCCCTCCATCAACAAGCGTCGGCTATCCCTAAAAAGTGTCAGCTCCCACTAGTCATACGTGCCATCACACCCAACATGGTGCATCAGGCAGTGGCAGTGGCGGTAGCATCCCTAGCATCACCCCTTTGCATCGAACGTGAACAGACAAAAACTCTTGGATAACAAGGCCATCAAAAGAACCCACATCATGCATCACCAAGACACGGACTTGAACATACACCAAATCAGGTACACTAATACAGGAATGCTCTATGCATTCCACCTCAACGTCAGTAGATATGCCATAGAAGGTACCACACACAACTGGTGAAAGGGGCATATTTCTAATCTAAAATGTTAATCCCCAAAAGGGGTGAGTACAACTACTCAGCAGTAAAGATCCACCAAACTACATAATGTATCAAATAAAATAATCAATGTATCATGAATAAAACACATATCATTCATGCATTCAAGCATACCTCACCTTATAGTCATGCGTATATCACCATACAGCATGCATAAATCACCATGCACTTGTACTTATATCATCAAGCATCCATGCGTATATCATCATGCAACGTGCATATACCACCATACACTCTTCATTAAACAGCCATGCATATATCACCATGCAACGTACATATACCACCATGCACTCATCATTAAGTAGCCATGCATATATCACCATGCAACATGCATATACCACCATGCACTCATCATTAAACACCTATGCATATATCACCATGCAACGTGCATATACCACCATGCACTCATCATTATGCAGCCATGCATATATCACAATGCCATATGCACACACCCATGCGCATGATTCAATTCTCGATCTTTATCTTTCCAATAGACCACCACATTTTTCTTCCTAGTGACCAATGTGTGCATCCCACAATTTATCTCTCGCATCCAACCTGACATCGCGAGGAGCCTCTGACACACACCTCCGGGCATTCGGCACACACACTCCAGGCATCTCATACCCCAATTGGCATCACGAGGTATGTCCTCGGCACACACCTCCAGGGCTTCTAGCACACACCTCCAGGCATCTCATACCCCAACTGGCATCATGAGGTATCCCCCCGACACACACCTCTGGGGCTTTCGGCACACACCTCCAGGCATCTCGAAATTCTCGAGGACATCCAGCTCACACACTTTAGGCATCCCAACACTCCCGGGGCATCGTCGGCTCACACTTCCAACAGTCTTGTTATTATCTCAATTTATATTCACACATGTATCTCAATTTCAACATGGCATTTGACGCAACAATATCATGGGTCTCAACCAGCTTTTGATGTCATATAACATGCCATATGTCACCACATATGCAGCATAATTAACCATTCAAGACATTATATCACATGGAGCAATTTCATTTATTTTTTAAAATACAGCAAATTTCGGATAAAAACAGATTGCACTCTTTTTGTCATAATTCTTGAAAAATTAGTAAACAGCCTTAATAAATTCTAAAAATGTGACATGTTATATAAAAGATCTAGAGGAAAATATTTCGTGAAGGACACCATATCAAAATAACATCATACAATTCGGTACGTCCATGCATCACAGTCTTTATAATTTCGGAATATTGCCATACATAGTTTCATTCACAAATTCGGTAAAAATCCTAAATTAGCTCCAAAATCCTGAAATTTTTATATTTTATAGAAGAAATCCATAAGTAAATATTTCATGAAGAACTTAAAACCATATTTGTGATGGATTAAAAAATATAATAACCATAACCGTCCATAACCCTCGGCAACGAATTCCAGTTCTAACAGTTTTAAATAAAGATTGTTTCACCAACCTAAACTCATCCATTTCCTCTAAATTTTTAATATGTTTCTCGTTACCATGTCATATTCAACTTTCATTTAGAACACAAGATCGAATTTCAATCGGAGAGTTTTATAAAATTTACAGAAGCATACTAGGTCAGCATTGCAATTTCCAGATCTAACTTCTTTAAAGAAAAATAGTTTCACTGGTCTATACTTGTTCATTTCTTCTGAAATTTTGATATGTTACTTTCCAAAAAGTTCTCTACAGCTTTCTTCGAGAAGTCGAAGTGAGATTTCCCCTAAAAAGTCGCATGCAGCTCATGAATTCATCAAAGGTCGGTCTGCCTTTCTAGAAAACATAATGCAAGGCTACCGTGTTCTTCTCCAAAGCTTCGAATTTCTTCACTTCTACCACAACCAAAGTTTACCATTCATCACACACATAACACAGCAAGCAAAGGTAGATTAACGGACTCTACTTGCCTCTAATCCGAGCACAACGCAGCAAGCAAAGATGGCGGGGCAAGGCGTGACTCAGCGGCTCGACGGCAGTGAACGGCCTTCCTCTTCCCCTTCTTCTCTCGCTCGCTCGCTCTCTCCCTTTCCCTCTTCCTCTCTTTCTCTCGGATGATCACTCTCTCTCTCTCTTTCCCCATTTCTCTCGTGTGACACCCCTACTCAATCCGCCCCTTCCTCTTTTCTTCCCCCTCATGATTAGCATGTAATCATCACAAAACATGCAAGGAGACACTTGGATAATCCCTTTTGCCACTTGGTAATTGCCATGCAAGAGAATGGCTTCATCCAGCTAGGCTTGGGCCAGCCTTGGTTGACGGCCCATTGGACCTCTTGGGCCGGGCCTTCACCGGTCGAAAGGTGGGGGAATGTGGGCTGGTTTGGTCCAAAAAAAAAAAAAAAAATCACCCCACTCCCTCCTTTAATAATCTACTATTAATTTCCACTTAAATAAATACCTAATCACAAAATAATATGGCCAAAAAATTGCAACATTAATCCATAAAAATCAAATTCATAAGGTGCATAGCCAAGAACAAAATTCTCATTACCAAATTATCCTATAGTACAAACTTTGATAACCCAAGAACATAATATATCTTTCCAATAAAGTATTCGGCCTTAATCTATTACAATTCTTTGGTCTAGAGGCCACAACATACTTCAGCAACACAACCATTCATTTTTCCATAGGTCGTAATGCCTCTAGAAATGGCCGTGAAATTTTGGGATGCCACATTTTCAACCCCTCCATTGCCATTGCATAGTTCAATTTTTATTTTCCTAAAAAAAAATATGTTTGAATGCCTTTGGGAGATAGTTGACTTAACAGTCGTCTCAAAGTTTTTTGACCTTTCAGATGGCGCCTCTTTCACTTCTCTAGTTATGCTATTAAGTTTACTACTCGGTGGAGCATTGTTTTGTATGTTAGTCGCTGTGAACTAAAAACCCAAGCTAGTGAGACCTATGGCTCTTAGTTTTATTCCTTAGTTGGCATTTTCTTTCTTTTCATAGCCATGTTACTAAACACATGAATTCCAATTTAATCGTTTTGGTTTAACAGCACACCTCTAAAATCTGATTAAAATGACAATTGCATAATGATTTTCGTCCATTCAATGTCTCCACAAAAGAAAAAAGATGCACCGTGAAATTTCTTTTGCATTTGCCTAGTTGGTTTATCCATGAACAATCGGCACTTGGTTAGGGCTATGGCTCTTCACTTTCTTACGTAATTCAGATAGTAAGTTTCTTGTCGCGCATAACGACATCTCTGCCCTCAAATTCTGATCAATCAGTGAGCACAAGGGAAATGGCAGCTCTTTCGGCTTTGATGCTAATTGCGGCTGTGGAGAGGGTCCGCTCTGCTGTGTGCCGTCAGCTCCTCGTGCTCAATGCCCTTCCTCCGGTTCAGCAATTTCGTACTTCCTGAAATTTTGTATTCATTTTTTTGGATTGGCTTTTCCAATTTTGATCGGCTTATGTTGGACTCTGGATGAGGATGGATTCCAAGGAAGGACGAATTTCGTGTTTGCTTGTATTGCAAAACTTTTTGCTCTAATTTTTTTCTCTGTGGATTGAGTAATAATGGCTATAAGAGGTTACGATTATCCTGGATGTTGGG
The DNA here is from genome assembly GCA_017140395.1 of Eucalyptus lansdowneana. Taxonomy (NCBI): domain Eukaryota; kingdom Viridiplantae; phylum Streptophyta; class Magnoliopsida; order Myrtales; family Myrtaceae; genus Eucalyptus; species Eucalyptus lansdowneana. The sequence goes on along the minus strand of CM029489.1, from coordinate 5,166,952 downwards.
GTCTTTCGTACTAGATGAAAAAAGAGGCCCAAACCTGGGGTCTTTCGTACTAGATGAAAAAAGAGGCCCAAACCAATTCTAGAGCTGCTACTCCTTATGGTCGTGTAAACTCATGGCATCACCAAACGAGCAAAACAAATTTTTAGAATGGGTCATGACAATAAGATGACTCCATAATCCAATTTCCACAGTAATCCATTGGATATAAATTGGTAAAAGTTGAAAATTTGATGGTTGGACTTGCCTTTAAACTTTAATTCAATATGTAATGCTGTCCATAAACATTTAATTTGATCGTGAATCATGAAATATTGCTATATATCAACTTAAACCACATTGTACGTTAGACTAAAATTCAAAGATCATATTGAAAAAAAATTCAAAATTTCGGGATGGCACCACACATTGGACAAAATTTCATGAATTTTATTAAAAAAATTAAAAGTTTAAAAATGGCACTAAACTGTAGGGACCTTGCGAGTCAATTTTTCGAGCAAACTGAGTACATAAGTCATCACGTTGGATCGTCATCATTCAAGAAGGCCAGGAAAAAAAAAAGGTGAAGGGGAACTTTTAAAAATCACGTCCAATAGTGGGCATGCCTCGATCGTGTCGTTGCCTGTGATGACTCACTTCGGTTCTGTCATGGCCGCTTGATCTCTCTCTTTGGGCCCATCGCGAGTCTCTAGCTGTAGAAGGTAATAAAAATAAATAAAAAGAAAAATGACAAAAGAGCCCATTTAAGTTTTGGATTTTCCTTCTAGAAGCTCTCTCTCTGTTCCTCTTGGTTATTTTCTTTCTGTAATTTCACTTTTACTTCGGCAAAGGCATCGCCATTATTTTTCTTCTAGAAGCTATTTTTCGCACTTCAGGACAAAACTCCCTAAGTGACGGACAATGGGGACACCAACCGACGATGTTCCGAAAGGACAGGTCTAGCGTAATTTGCATGCGCATGTCCTACCCGGACACAAAATAAAACATATACTATATATATATAATTAATAATTATTAATAATTTACATGAATAAATACCCAAAATAATTACAGAGTTTGTCAAAATACTTTCATAATGGGAGTGTCCACACCTAAGCACTACCGCACTAAGGAGTGAGATCCTTTTTTTCATCTTTTCGATGAAGATTATAATAAAGATCATCAATAGTCACGTCCTGGCTTGGGCGAGGTGACGCCCAAGCCAGATCCAATGAGGCCAGTTCATCAACCATGGCCAACGGCCATTGCCTGTCGGCTAGCCACCACCCAAAGGAATTAAAAGAAGAATGAGAGAAAAAAAAAGGAAAATAATAAATTAATAAAATAATAATAAAATAATAAAAGAAATTAAAAAATTATTATAATGTTATTAAAAATTATACATCTCAACGCTAGCGATGCCACATCAGCGCTCGACATGTGAGCAAAATCCAATTAAAATTAGTCGAAATGATTGAATTGGTGCTAAGTCAAAACTTTTAGGACTAAATTGACACTAAATTAAAAGGTTTATCACTAAATTAACACTATTAAAAGAGTTATGATTGAATTGGCACATTGTCAAAATGTTTAAGATTAAATTGACATAATTAAAAAGTTTAGGATTAAATTGGCACAAATACAATAGATTTTGGACTTTTTGACGCTTTTTCCTTGTTCACATGGTCTTACAAATTGGTTTGAAATTCAATGTTCGGCTTTGTATATGCTTTTGAGATATTTTTGCCCGGTTTTCTCGGTTGCTTGGACTCGAGTGCATCACTTTGTGGGTCTTTTGTGGCAAATTAAATTCCTCTAGAAGCAACTGCATTTCTTACTCACTTTTCTGAATTTCTGATAATGTTATTCCGGAAGTAAATCCTTGAGATTTTAAGTGAGACATAAAGTTTTTTGGCTATGTCTAAATTATGAGAAAAGGAAAGAGACATGGTTTGTCCAGTTTGAAGAATATACAAAAAGCTCAAGTCCTTGGTTAACAATTTAAACAGGTAATGCTGTCTTTGGTTTGCTAGGGGTTAAGTTTAGGTTTGGCTTTAATTTAATTTGTGCCATCTTTTAGCAAATTCAGTTGCCAAATTTAGTGGCCAGTATTAATTTCTGTGTCAAAAGCTGGCAAGGCCTAATTAATGTTGCTTAGTGCAAAAAGCAGAAACCTTTACGAAGTAGGTGATCACAAATAGTTCTCACGAATCAAAACTTCTCGGTGTAACTTTTCCTTTATGTTAATTGTGTGGTTAAGATACGAGTGTCCAAATCTGCAAAAAAAATTTCCTCAATTGATGGCATGTGCATCTGTCTATTTTTGTTCTGCTCCTGTCTTGTGATACCATGCAAAAGTAGGGATTAGGTTGTGTAACTAATTTATCTTTCTTCAGTATTAGGCAAGTCACTACTGGCCAATGCCACATGGCCTATGTTCATTTATGAGAGGCTTTGAAAACTTACTGTCTCATACGGCAAGTGGTTTGTCCCACAATTGTCCTTTGAAGGTCTTAATCATCTTAAAATTTTCTGCTTAGGAATGCTAGTTCACGTTTTACTAACTGAAAAAGTGTAAAGGTTAACTATCTTTCAAGAAGTGTTTTATGAGACAGATCAAACATTGATATGGAAAACAAGTGCAGATTGAGACATGCTTATCCATGTATATTTGGAACCCAAAACACGAAAATAAGCACATAAACCATACTCCGTGAATTTCAAGCTAGTGATTGATGCTCTCATTGTCTTTTCTTTCTGCACCCATCCAAAGCATGTGAATTCATCCCATCTCGATCATTAAATCTGCGGATCCTTGACCCTTGCGTCATCTCATGATCAAGACGAATGAGCTCACTTGCAACGAGTTAATACTAAACTTGGTGCTTGATCCTCGACACAGAGGGGCTTGAGCACCGATTGTTTTGCCGAAGCCAAGATAATAACCCACTTCGTAGAATGAGAATGGCAAGCAGTTGGTGAGTTACGCCCGAGGAATATGTAATCTCTGCAAAATATAGGCCCGATAGTGAAACCTAGAGGCCCATACTAACAAGAGCCAATGGACCTGAATAATCTACTTGGGTTCCGAGCCCAAGGTAGTAAATTTCAGAGTGAAGACTTACAAAAAGAGGACAAAAGAAGTTCTTGTTCTCAAATGATACACAATGTAATCGAATTAGCAAGGCGACTGAGTAAAGACCATATCTAGCATCATAAAACAATCTCTTGGTCACATGGATCCTATAGGTCTTGATCATTAGCTATTGTCGCAACCTACCTTTCGAGGAGGATAGGTTTAGAAGTATTTGTTTATGAGATGAATTGAATGGTACGTATATGTGATAATCTCAAATGGACCATCATTTGCTAACGCTGCAAATGACTCACCGATAAATGTGGACTCTCCCAAATCTATACCTCTTGTGATATTGGTTTTCCTAATCTAGTTGTTCAAAATGAGTTGCCAATAGCCTTGGCTGAGGGTTGGCTAGAGAACCTAATCAAGACACAAGAGTTTTGTCTTGATGCATGCAAAACTAGAGATTTCAAGTTCAACGACTTGATTACTAGCGATGCGACCAGTGCCCTTTTGGTACCTAAGCTTGATTATGTACTAAAGCGTCAAGATAACCTATTGAAGATCTTAAGGTTCTTCCTAACCATTTTGAAAATGAAAATAACAACCAATGAATGAACAAGTTGCAATCAAGTGTAATTGGAACGAACAGTGTAAGTAGCGACCTAACATCATCTCTAAAAAAGAAAAAAACATCCAAAAAGTTCTATAGTAAAAGCCCTAAAGGCTTCTTCAATTCAATTTTTAATTTTTTTGTCTAAGGATTTTCACAAATTCTAAGAGAAAGCTACTTCAAAACTGATATTTTTAAGCTTGTTCCAAAGATTTCTAATGTCTCTGTAATTTTTTTAAATTTTTTATGAAAGTTTTCACAATGTCCATGGCCGATTCAGGATGCAAATGCCATAAAAACACAGCAAAGACATAGATTCAGAAGTGATTCAACTATGTCAGCACAAATCAATCATAAAAACAAGATTTCAAATATTGAATTCATAGAGTTCAATTCGGTCTTTCATTCAGGCATTCTACTGAAAAGTTTATATGCAATTCCAAATATGAGTTACAAGTTCAGTTTCGATGTTTTCTTTAGCCTTAACATGATAATAGTTGTTCAAATCAACATTATTCACTACGAAGTAGCTTCAATTTCATATGATTGATGGACAAATCTATCAATTGGACCGTTGTTATTGATTCCTTAGAAACAAAGGAAAATATAATTAGAGAGGAGCATTACCTAGTTTGTGATGGATGATCAAGTGACCAGAATGTGCCAACGGAAATCGGTGATTCCGACGATGAAGGGCTTCCGTTGAGATCCTCTTCCATTCGTGAAGATAGCTTGAATGTTCTCACTGCGAAGAGAAGCAATACAGAATCCGAAACTCCTTAAAGACGATGTCACGAACTGAAAAGAAAGGAGAAGAATTGAGGAAGAATGGAAGCCTTTAGCATTTCTGTACTGTAGCCTGCTACGATTACATGTACAACACTCTTTATATAATACAAAATATGAATAATAAAAGGAAGGAAAATCCCCCAAATGAATCTTACAAAGTCAATTCTAATCCTATATTGATTCATTTAATCAACTACAATCCAATATTGATTTGATATATCAATCATTATCCAAATTGATTTCGCATATTTTCTAACACTCCCCTTCAAGCCAGTGACTTATATATGTCCAAGACGCCTAACTTACTCAATAGATATGCATGTTGTCTTTGACAGAAAGACTCGATGAAGATAGGCGCAGGCTGCTCCGTGGTTTCAATCCTCTTTATCTTGATTAACTTAGATATTGTCTCAAGTGAAATGACAATCAATTTTGATGTTTTGTTCTTTCATGCACTATAGGGTTCGCTGCAAGTTTGAGGGCCGCATCATTGTCACAAACCAACCATGTCGGTCCCTTTACTTGTACCCCAAGGTCTAGAAGTAAGCCTAGTATCCATACTATTTTACTAAAACTTCTGGCCATGGCTAGATATTCAGCTTCAGCTGATGATAGGGATATGGTGGACTATTTCTTTGTTTTCCATGAAAGCTATGATTCCCCTATTTTAATATAGAATCCGGTAATGGATCTTTGGCTCATGGGACAAGTGACATAATCCGTGTTGTAATAGACTACCATCTCTATGTTACATCTTCAAGAAAGAAGAATCCCCAACCCTGACTGAGCACCTCTTTAAGTACTTCACTACTTTTAGAGCTGCATTTATATGGGATTGTTTCAACGTATTCATGAACTAACAAGAGTCTATATTGCATAACATATATTGGGTCTAGTCATGATGAGATATATAAGCTTCCCAATGAGTCTTTGACAGCTTGAAAAGTCTTCAACAACGAATTATCATCTCGAGATAGCAATCCCTTATCATATTCAATTGTAGTTGCTTTTGAATTTTGCTTGATAAGAACAACAGCTAGTCCAAATGTGGATAGACCTACTTCTAATATGATTTCCAATACATATTCCTATTGGCTAAAAGGGATTCTCAGGCTTGATTGAGTAATCTTAATTCCAAGGAAAGATTAGGGTGATCCCAAGTCTTGATATGGAAGGTTGAATGCAAAAATTCTTTCAAATTATTGACAGTAGATTCATCATTTCCCATAATAAATATATCATCAATATATATATATATATATATATATATATATATGTATATATGTATATATATCATTAGATAAATAGATGGCGTATCTCTTGTCCATGTCATGGAGCATAATCATGTCTAGACTACATGAAACTGGTTGCCATAAGTGCAGTAGTGAATTTTGCATAACACTGCCAAGAAGCTTGTTTGAGGCCCCAAAGGGATTTCCAAAGACAACATATTCTAGACTTCCCCTATCTCTTTAAACCGAACAGAAGGTCTATATAAATTTTTTAATCCAAATCACCATGGACAAATGTGTTATGGACATTCATCTAATATAGTGGCCAGTCACAAAAAGCAGTAATGGATAGAAAAGAGCAAACCGCGACATCCTTCACCATAGGAGAAATTTTCAGGGTAATTGAAGCCTTCTCATTGTGCAAAGCCTTTGGCCACCAAACAAACCTTATACTTTTCAATTGATCCATCTACCCCATACTTTATCTTGTAAACTCACTTGTAACCAATTGTTTTTGATAAGGTGACAATGGTATAATAATTCCTTTTTCAAATAAGATATGTAATTCTACTTCCATAGCCTTTTGCTAACGTGGGTTGTAGTATTTTATTAATTAATACGTCCATGATGAGGTGCGATTGGCACGCACCATTTCGACTTGATATGCTATGATGAAGGGGTGTGATGGGGTCATATAAAAGACCCTTGAAGACAACCGTTGGACTGGTTGGATGAACGTACATTTAGAAAGTTTTCTTCCTTTATCTCCCCTTTCCATCAAGGCATTCCGTTTCTTCTTTACGAGAACAGTTTGCATTTACGCCGTGAAAATTGGGTGCTTTCCTCCTGATTGCATTTAAACCAACATGAGGTAGTGCTCGTTATTCATCTGCAATTTCAACGTTCGTTCTGGGGTTAATTTTTGTTTGCACATAGGAATCAAGTAAGTCGTCTTCCGCCGACTTGAATTCCAACATTGGTATCAAAGCCCGGTTGTGATTTCTACCTTGTTTTTCATTGAATTTTCTCGTTTACCATTTGATATCGAAATAAAGAGTATGAAATCTACATTGCTTAGATGTTCATTGCACGGAATTGCTAATTCGAATGGTAGAAATTGAATTGATCCGAAGAATGAGTTTTGGGGTCGTGTAGACCCGTACGGTTCTGGCCATTTTTCAAAAGATTTTTTCAGCCAAAATAAATTTTCAAATATACAGCGTGAATGTATGTCGAGACGAGTCCGACAATGGATAGATTGTCGTTGGAGGACACCGAACGCACCCACACGCGTGACCTGAAGCCGTTGTGTGTGGGCTCCACTCGCTTGAAGCACTAGGAACACCAATGTGTGTGCAACACACGCTAGTTAGCGAACTGGCACATGCACAACCCATGCCGGTCAGCGAATCGACACGTGCGCAATGCGTGTTGGTCGGTGAACCGACGCATGATTACATCACTGTGACGCCATCCAATGGTCGATTGCCAGATGACGTCATCAATGATGTCACCAGTAGTGCCAGTTAGCCAACCGGTCACCACCGATGACAGGACCCAAGACCCGACTCGTCCCTAACCCAACCCGACCCGACCATTGACCAATCAATGGGTCGGATCGGTCAACCAGTCCAACGATCAAAGTAGTTAGACCGGTAAGACCGGTCACTGGTTGGGCCGATCGAACCAATCACCGGTTGGATCGGTCGGATCGGCCAGGAGCCATTTGGCTCGCTGGCGCATGCACCACACGTGCCACACACTCAAGAGGTGCATGTGGGCGTATGGTAGGTCCGATTGGAGGATGGTTAGTGGCGTTTGGTTCGTATGAGTGTTGTCTACACTATGGTATATTTATTTTTGATATTTGAATCTTATAAGTGTCTAAAATTTTGTACGGAACCCTATGTACGCATATTTTTAAGGTACAAATGCATAGTTTATTCATTTTAGCTTGTATTTTCTTAAGATTTAGGAAATACAGTAGTTGACCTGTATGAAAATGATATCAAATATACTGTGTAGAGCTTGGTTCGATGGTAGTATGCATATAGTTTAATATACTTGCAGTTTTCTAGTTTCAAGAAAATTTGAACAATGGTAGGAAATCCTTATTTTCCGTTACATGTTCAATTGCGGATTTGATTATAGTTAAAGCATGATTATTGTTTGTACATTGGTTTACATCCAGCTATGCTTTTGTGTTAATGAAAAAAATGTAGAAATTACTTGAGGTCATGTAATTATTTTTCCTAGTGGGAGTTCTTAGATTGGTAGAATTCGAAGGAGTTCTCATCTAGAACTTAAAATTTGCACAAATTAAATTAATTAATAATAATAGAACAATCGTACATAGAAGTTGATTGGGAACATAGTGAACTTTTGTTTCTGTGTCTTTTGTTGAATTATCATTAATTTAGTTTGTCTTTGCTGCAAATTAAGTATGTGTGTTACTCTGAAAAGTGTGCTAGTATTGATTATCTGTTTATTATGTCGATGTGTTATAGCAATTGATTATAACTTTGGCATCTAAGGCCATTGTAGCTGACCTCAATAAAGGTGAGAAGTTGAACGGTGACTATTATGATATTTGGCATCACAAGGTTTAGTACATCATTGAGGAGCAAGAGGTTTTGGAAATCCTCAACCACACCATGGATGAACCTAAGCATGGAACTTCAGCTTAACACATGAGAGATTTAGAAGTTTATCAAGCCTGGAAAAAGAAAAATAGCATTGCTCACATCACGTTGCTGAGCTGTATGCAAGATGATCTCATGTGTGAGTTTAAAAGTTATGTTAAAGTTCAAGCTATGTAGGTTGCCTTGAAAGATAATTTTAGGGTTACATTTGCCACTAAGCTGAGAAGACTCACCATCAAGTTTGACACATTCCAAAAGCTCCCAAATATAATGATAAGGCAGCATCTTTAGGAAATGTCAAACTTAATTCGTGAACTGAAGTCGGTAGGTCACTCCCTTATTAATGAACATCAAGTTCATGCTGTTATAAGGTCTCTTCCTAACAATTAGAATCATATGAAAATCAATATGACGCATAATGAGAATATTGTCACTTTTGATGATATAGCGCATCATTTGGAATTAGAGGATGAGTGCCTAGAGGTTACGAGATCCTTTACCATGCTTATATTGCTAAATCGAGTTCGCGCAAAGCTTCAGGCTTCAAGTGCAAAAGGAATTCTCAATTCAACAACAAAGGGAAGAAGACTGATCAGGCATCTAAGATGCTAAGACCTTCCAATGCAAGAAGCGTGGTGGGAAGAAGGACAAGGCCAAGATGAAGTGCTACAATTGTGACAAGATGGGTCACTTTGCTTATGAATGCACTGAGTCAAAAAGAGGTACCTTATTACTCAATTACTTTAAATAATGCTTTTGTTTCTAGCACTGTGATGCTTGCCGAATCTCATCCAATGTGGACTGTAGACTCAAGGGCAACATATCACATAGCTAGAGATAGAGAAGCATTTGTGGAGTATCGTCGGATACAGTCTAAAAGAAGATGGATATATATTGGGAATAACTCAATAATTGAAGTGAAGGGTATCGGCACATGTAAATTAATTTTACGTGATAGTCGAAACCTATTCCTACATGACGTCCTCTATGCTCCAGATATTCGATGAAATTTGGTATTTGTAGTTGTTCTTCTTAGCCTAGGTTATGGATTGAATTTCCATGGTGATTGTGTTGACATTTTGTATGAAAACACTATATTATGGTTCAAGTCATATATAAAATGATTTTATGGTGTTAGACATTGACTATGATCAATACAATATTATTGTCGATGGTTGTTTTTCTTTAATTGCATTCTCTAGTAATGTTTAGATTGATGAAGTACTTGGCTTGCTAGATTATGTCACATTGGGTTGCAAAGATTAGCTAGAGAAGCCATTTTAGGATCACTCACTACAGTTGATCTACTCGTATGTGAACATTGTCTAGCGGAAAAAGCAACTAGAAAACCATTCAGTAGAGGGACTAGAGCAAAATTTCCATAATAACTCATACATTATGACATTTGTGGTCCTTTGAATGTGAGGAAGAGGTATGGAGCCTCATATGTCATCACTTTTATAGATGATTTCGCGCGTTTCGACTATGTCTTTCTGATCTCTCATAAGTCAGAAGCATTAGATTACTTTGGACGATATATAGTGATGATTGAGAATCAATTGAACAAAATAATAAATGCATTGAGAACCGATTGCGAATGTAAGTATCTATCGGAGTAATTCAAGACTCTTTATGATGAAAAAGGGAATTGTACGACAATTGACTATTCCTAGTACTCCACAACAAAATGGGGTAGCTGAAAGAAGGAATATAACCTTATTGGAAATGGTTAGGTCTCTGATGGCGCAAGCAAATTTACCTATCTCATATTTGGGAGATGCGTTATTGACTGCTACCTATGTACTTAACCGAGTGCCCACAAAATCAGTCACTTCCACCCCTTATGAATTATGGACTGATAGGAAACCAGACTTGAGTATTCTACATCCATGGGGATGTGCAGCTTATGTTCATGATTCTTCCCATAAATATGGTGAATTGGGTCTTAGAGAGAAGAAATGTATCTTTATAAGATATTTTGAACACTCCAAAGGGTACGTGTCCATAAGTGAACAAACTGATAGAAGTGTGACTGAAATGGAGTCACAAGATGTCACGTTCTTGGAGAATGATTTTCCTAGTAGAAGTGAGATTAATAAGGACTTCCAATTATATGCGATGGAAGATCCTAATAACACACTCATTAATGTTGTAGAGGAAAATAAAGATTTACCTCGACATACAAGAGCTAGTGGGAGTATTGCATCACCTCACGAATTGAATTCAAGAGAAATTTAATTGCGAAAAAGTAATCGTAAAAGTATTCCCTATCGTCGTTTTGAGATTGAAGGGGAAGCATTTATGATTGCTCTGAAAGACGATGCCGAGCCTAAGACTGTTCAAAAGGCTGTCTTATCATTTGATAAGAAATAATGGAGAAAAACTTTGGAAGATGAAATGGAGTCAATGAAGACAAATCATGTTTGGAACTTAGTTGATCTACCACACAATCGCAAGGCTATTGGAAACAAATGAGTCTTTAAGATTAAGGGAAAGGCAGATGGGTCCATTGAAAAGTAAAATGCTCATCTTGTAGCGAAAGGTTATACTTAACGAGAGGGTATAGATTATAAGGAAACTTTTTCACCATTTGTAAGGTTTGAATATGCCTTATCCTAGCCATCCTTACACATTTGAACCTTGAATTATATCAAATTGATGTAAAAACGGCATTTCTCAATAGAGAACTAGATGAGAAAATTTATATCAAACATCTAATAGGTTTCATCGCTAAAGGTCAAGAGCATAAAGTTTGTAAGCTTCATTGGTCAATATATGGCCTTAAGCAATCATCTAGATGGTGGTATCTTTGTTTTCATTAAGTCATAACAACTTTTGGTTTCACGATGATCGAAGAAGATCACTGTGTATATGTCAAGTGGTTCGAAGATAAATTTGTGATTTCATCACTTTATGTAGACGCTATTCTATTGGCCGGAAAAGATAAGGTTTTGGTTATCACCATTAAAGAATGGTTGTCCTCTAACTTTGAAATAAAGGACATGGGAGAAGCTGCTTATATATTAGGAATTAAGATCAAAAGAGATCGATCAAGGAAACTCCTTGCTTTATCACAAGAGTTTTATGTAATGAAGATTCTTGAGCATTTCAATATGCAGCATTGTAATTCCATTGATACTCCTGTCATGCAAGGTAAAGGCCTAAGTACTAAGATGTGTCCTAAGACTCCAGAAGAAATTAAAGTGATGGAAATTGTTCCTTACACTAGTGCGGTCGGAAGTTTGATGTATGTTATGATGTGTACTAGATCCGACATATGTTATGTCATGGGACTAATGAGCCAATATCAATCAAATCCCGGTCAAGCACACTTGAAAGCAGTGAAGAATATCTTGAGATACTTGAAAGGCACTATGAACTATCAACTTTGTTACTAATGAAGTGATTTACGCCTATTAGGCATTTTAGATGCTAATTAGGGTGGAGACCCAGATGAGCGTAAATTGACTTCTTGATATGCGTTCCTGCTCAATGGAGGTGCAATTTCTTGGAATAGCAAGAAACGGACATGCACGACTTTGTCTACAATGGAGGCAGAATTTATTGCATGTTCTGCCGCGGTACAAGAAGTAGTATGGCTAAAACGTTTATTGGAAAATTTAGCCACTATCATCGGGGTTCCTAGACCGGTTATAGTTTATTGCGATAGTCAAGTAGCCATTGCCTATGTGAAGGATCCCAAGTATCATAGAAGAACGAAGCACATTGACATAAAAAAACAACTTCATAAGATATTTAATAGCATAGAAAGAAGTGATCCTACAATATATTTCAACCAATATAATGGTTGCTGATCCATTTACGAAGGCTATTCCTAGAGACATATTTTTGACCCACAAGATGTCACTAGGATTGCGTAGAATGTGATGTGTTATTGCAGAGGATCATTGGTTTATGTATATGTAGACATATGTATTGTATTTGTTTGTATATTGATGACTTGATGTTTTATCAATAATTACAAATCCATTATGAGACTAGTAAAAGTACACATATATTATTGGAAAGTATGTCAGTAGGCAATGATTGGCTCACTCACACGATCAATCACCTCAAGTGCTATGGTTAGCATGTTGAGATGAGACGTTATGTACAAATAAACATTAAAGAGCAAGTTTGGTAAGTAAAATAATATGTCGCCTTGATTGGAGTTAAGATGAGGTCTGTGATCTGTTTATAATAAGACCAAACGTGATAGTCCCACAATCATGTATGCCTGTAAGATGCCGAATGCGAGTACTTAATTGAGCGCTATAGAAAGCGAGTTGATATGGAATTCGAGCTAAACATGAGTATGTGAGAGGCACGTGACTATGTGTAGACTAAGATCCGTATAATAGATATATTTAATACATGACATATCTTCTTATAAAAAGAAAAATCCGCTATAGCATGTAATTAATACTGCATGTCTATTGTACGACCAACAAGGGAAGGTAAGTAAATTGTGAGCCCTTGAGGTAATTTATAATTTACCTCATTTTCTGCCCTCTATTACTTCTTATTATGCTCTCGAAGTGAAAGATCAATGTTTGCTATTTTAGCATGTTACCGGCGGTCGTGAATAGATATGGCCTTATGGGATATGTCTAGGAAAGCAGTTGTTCTGAAATAGAGAGAGACATGAGTGCGAAAGAAGACTATTGTTGTTTTACATCTATCACATGCATTTACCGGTCGACAAATTATATCGCCTTATGTGGTTGCGGGTATAATTGTAAATACATGGTGTTGTGATAATAGTCAAGTATAGCCTTTAAGGGATACCTATACTTGGACTGATGTAACAAAATGTGTCTGGGGCACTGTGAGACATCGATTGTTTATTTCTTTTCGGGGTTGTAGCCATTATGTCATCCCTAACAGGTGCATAATTTGAGCTCCTAAGTACAAGTGTACTCACTGGTCGCACGGCTTACTTGCCATTATGAATTGTTTTGAAAAGTTGATGAATGTTGAATGCCTTATATTCTTGAAAGAGAGCTATCAAGCCCATCATGTCTTGGTGAGAGATGTAGTATTTTATTAGTTAATACGTCCATGATGGGATGCGATTGGCACGCATCATTTCGACTTGATATGCTACGATGAAGGGGTGTGATGGGGTCATATAAAAGACCCCTGAAGACAACCGTTGGACTGGTTGGACGAACATACGTTCAGAAAGTTTTCTTCCTTTCTCTCCCCTTTCCATCAAGGTGTTCAATTTCTTCTTTATGAAAACAGTTTGCATTTATGCCGTGAAAATCGGGTGCTTTCCTCGTGATTGCATTCAAACCAACATGAGGTAGTGTTGTTCGTGATTCATCCGCAATCAACGTTTGTTCCCGGTTTAATTTTTTTTGTTCACAGGAATTAGGTAAGTCGTCTTCCGCTGACTTGAATTCCAACATGGGTATATGGCAACTTCATTTTAGCTAAAAGGTTCTTTCTCTTCTAAGAGATGGCTAATGCAACGCATGTGATCAGACAACAGCCTATGAAAAGAGACATAAGAGGAAATTAAATAGTGAGTACCTAGTGAATTTAAGACAGCAGACATGTAGTCTTTAGTCCACGTGGGCAGCCAAATAGTGTGATCGTACTGCCGAGGTGGGTTATACTGACTTTGCTTAGGTTGACTAGGAGCATCAGCATTGCTTATGGAAGAGGGAGTCCAATTCTCTTCGTAAAGTTCCATTAATCCCTTAGTCAATTGTTCCATATTTGAAGAAGCAATAATGGTGTCCATTTCTAGATCCATCGTAGGATGAATCGGAGGTGGAACAAGAACATACTACTGATGAGAAGATAAGTCTTCCTCTAAAAAGAATCAGCGATGATCCAATATTGAGCTAGAACATTTAGATGAAGATGCCTCATTTGGGAAAGGAAATGTCTTCATGGAAAATAATTTCTCTGCTTATAACAAATTACTTGTGGATGGTTAAAAAATATGATTGCCTTTATGAAGATTTTGATATCCCATTCAGATACATCATCAGGCATGGAGGCCCATTTTGTCTAAAGGGCCCAAGATAGTAGCATAGCATAAGTAGCTAGAGACTTTCAAATGATAAATCTCTAGTTTCTTCCCAAACAATAATTCAAAGGGGATTCACTTTACCAAAAAAAAAAAAAAAAACAATTCAAAGGGGGTTCTTCCATCAAGAATTTGGATCAGCATATGATTGATTAGGTAAGCAGCCGTGACCACACAATCACCCCAAAATTTTTTTGAAATAAAAGCTTGGAACTTAAGGGCATGCACAACTTCTACATGAACATTCATGTAGAATTCCATGAAAAGAAAAAAGTATGGCACACTCATTGTTAAAGAATTCATTCCCATTATCAGTTCGAATACGGTGAACATACTTCCCAAATTTGTTATGTGATGAGGAAAGAAAATTTTTAAATGAGAATGTACTTGACTCTCGAAATGTATAAGGAAGAACCATGTGGCACCAGAGTAATGATCCACAATAGTAGGAAAAAAATGAGAACCATCATGATGTGGCTTTTGGTAGGCGCCCAAGCATCAACATGGATTAGTGAGAGAATATCAGTGGCACGAGATTTGCTAGTAGGAAAAGGTTCATGAGACTACTTTGCTAATGGCAAACTTCACATTCAAGATGTGGGAGAAAAGCATTAAAACCCAATCACGAATGATAAAGAAATTTTTTATCATTGGTAATAGTATTACACAATGATTGATTATTCAATGAGAAATATGATATATCGAAATTTTTGGGAAGGTTAGTCCAAAAATATAATCCTTGTGAGATACTACCTAAGCCTATCAATTTGTCAATCAAAAGGGCTTAAAAGAAACAATTTTCAAAATTGAAGAAACTTGACAAGAATTATCCTCACAAAGTTTGGAAACATAAATGATATTGAAGTGTAAATTAGGAACATAAAAGACATTTTGGAGAGTAACGATAGGACTAAGTATAATAGTGCCGACTTTTTTGACATATGTGAAGTTTCCATTTGGAAGACCTATTGAAATAAGGGACTTGAGGTTCTCATGGGTGTGCGAGAAAAAACTCTTATCATAAATAATGTGGTCACTAGTTTCTGAATCAATTATCCATGAATTGTTTGAAATGGAATTCAGACAATAAGAAGTACTCGAGAAACTTGTCCATTTATTAGAAATCTTCAATTTCTTTAAAGCCTTCATCAATTGTTGGTATTGATCATTAGTAATTGACTAATTGAAATTGTTAGCATGTGGCCTAGTGACTTGGTAAATTGAGAATTCTTTTTCCTCCAAGTTTTTCATGCAATTTCCAACAAGTGTTTATTTTATGATGTGGATGCTTGTGGTAATCACATAATAGCCTTTTTCCTTTTGTGTTTTGTCCACTTCCTCTTTGCAGTGACATGACCAAAGAGGATGCGTGAGATGGCTTCAAAATAGGAGCCATGTGGCTTCTTGAGGATCGTCCGATCGAGACACGGAGAAGACATGTCCCAAGCCATCTTATCTCGTAAAAAATTTAGGGCTGTATGTTCCATATTTTTCCAGGCCTCGTGAGTCCCCTCTCTTCCCCCAATTGTGTCTTGCCCACGAACCCTCTCTGCTAAGCATTCATTTGTGCTACGAGCAGAATGCCCTCTCCAGTCTTGTTGCACTCCAACAAAGCAAGGCATTGGCTCTCTTCCTAAACAGCAAGCCAATAGATCCGACCAAGTGATGGCACCTAATCCATGGCTAGGATCTAGGAATAAAATGACGGGTGGGTATCGTTCAAAATCAAGAGAAATCGTGTTAACTTTTCGCTCTCTTTCATCTCCTAGTATTGTTGTAGAGTGGACTCTGGTCCCTCAAGCTACTCTCCGCCACCTCTAGTTCATTCCAGAGAGCGGAGAGCTTGTTTAAGTAGGCTACTATGGTCATGTTTCCTTGCTTTGGTTTTGAGAGAGCATGAGTAAATGAAAAAATCTTCTCTCGATCGAGCTTCCCATACATCTTTTTAATGTTTTCCCACTTTTTCAAATTCTCTACCGGTGGAAGTCCAACCATGACATCTAGAGCGATGCAATTTCCGATCTAGGTTTGGACTAATTGGTTTAACTCTCGATGATGTTGTGAGTAGTATTATGGATGAAGAGATGTGAAGGAAAGTCTCAGGTGGAGATAATTGTTCTACATCTACATCGTCAACGGCACTTGCAATGAAGAACCATGGAAGAAGTAAAAGTAGAGGAAAATTCAGCAAGCGTGGCAGATCACAATAAAGGGGTAAGAGACAGGTTATAAAAGATGAGTGTTGATTTTGTCACCAAACCGGATACCGGAGGTTTTAGTGTGATGCCTACAAAAAGAAGCAACAAAATGAAATCAATGAGCTAATGTGGTTAACAATGAATCTTTGCTAGATAACTTGTGTTTGTCTGTAGGGTTTGACTTGACGACAAATAAATGGTTTATTGATTATGGTGCTTCTTTTCATTGCACCTCGCAAAGAAGACATATTTGATGATTAATGTATTGGAGATTTCAGACAAGCGTTATGGGAAATAGCCACATGTGTCCCATTGTTGGAAAAGGAACTGTGACTATGAATATCTCAGGTGGAGGACATTTAGTTTTGCATGAAACTAGACATATTTCGAAATTAAAGAAAAATCTGATTTCAACTAGTAAACTTGACCAAGAAGGTTTCGTAACAACCTTTGGATGCAGAGAGTAGAAGATAACCTTAGGAGCAAGAGTAGTAGCAAAGGGAAAATGTACGGGTATACTTTACCTTCTCTAAGGAGACAATATCAGTGATATGGTTGCAACTACAATGGCTACAGGTAATTTGTCTACTCTTTGGCATTATCGTTTGGGACATCTTGGTGAAAAAATGTGTAAAGCAGTTACACTCGAAGGAATTACTTCTAAGTTTGCAAAAAGTCGAGATAGATTTTTGTGAGAGTTGCATTTATGGAAAACAAAAGGTTGTTAGTTGTCAATTGAATGGGCGACAAAATAAAGGACATAAGCTAGAGTTAGTTCATACTGATGTATGGGGACTTGTTCAGGAACTCTCTTATGGCGGTAAGATAAATTTTGTCACATTCATTGATGATGTGACAATGAAGACTTGGGTCTATGCTTTTAGAGAAAAATTAGAATTATTCGGGATGTTCAAAATGTGGAAAATCATAGTAGAAAAAGAGACAAGTTACCGGATGAAAGCTCTGAAGTCTAATAATGGTGGTGAATACACGAGTAAGGAATTTGCAGAATATTTGAGTCGAGAAGGCATACACATGTTAAAGACTATTCCTAGAACTCCTCAAGAGACAGGTGTAACTGAAAAGATGAACATGACTATTCTAGAACAAGCAAGATGCATGAGACTACATGCGGGTCTCCGACTACACTTATGGGCTACCACAATTGATGCAGCTGTTTATCTTATCAACAGAAATCCATCTAGTGCATTAGATGGAGAAATACTACAAGAACGGTGGTCAAGTAAAAAGATTAATTATTCACATCTAAAGGTGTTTGGTTGTATTGCATATGCTTTGATTGATAGGGATGATGGGAAAAAGCTCGATGCTAAGTCCTAGAAGTGTGTATTTATCAGATACGATGGCAACTAGTATGGCTATAGGCTTTAGGATTATAAGAATAATAAAGTCATTTGCTGTCGGAATGTGGTATTCCATGAAGAAAATATGTACAAGGATCGTCAAACAGAGTATGGGAATGTAGTAGAACCAGGATATGTTGAATTAGACACAATGCCCGTGAAGAGGTTTCTAGTAGATCAAAGTGCACTTAAAATAGAGGTTCAAGATGAGTCTATTATCAGTGAGAAGGTAGCTCAAGAGGAACTCAATGATTCGGAGTAAACTAACGACCTTGAAATACCTAGCTTGAGAAGGTCTATATGTGTGAGAAAGCTAAAGGTAATTTTTGATCGGTCAATTAATATTGTTCTAAGCCATATCTTATATACAGATTCAGGGGAACTAGAGAGTTATTATGAGGCAAAGATAGACACATCTCACTTGCAGTGGGAGCGTGCTATGAAAGACAAGATGAGCTCGTTACTTCAGAACAAAACTTGGGAGTTGACCAAGTTACCCATAGGTAAAAAAGCTTTGTTAAACAAATGGATGTACATGATTAAGAATGAAGCAAATGGTAGTATTAGATACAAGGCAAGACTTGTAGTCAAGGGCTTTTCTTAAAAAGAAAAGATCGACTACTCTGAGATACTTTCACATGTAGTGTAGATGATGTTAATTAGAATTATGCTGAGTATAGTTGCAGTGGAGGATCTTCATCTTGAGCAGTTACATGTAAAAACAACTTTTTTACATGGTGACTTAGATGAAGAACTATACATGGAACAACCTAAGGGTTTTGAAGTCAAAAGGTAAAGAGCACATGGTATGTCGCTTGAAGAAAAGCTTATATGGCTTGAAACAAGTTTCTCGGCAATTGTACTTAAAATTTGATGGTTTCATGAAAGAAAAATGATTTGCATATTATGAGTCTGATCGTGGTGTTTATTTTCCCAAGTATAGTGATGGTGATATTGTGTATCTCTCTTTATATGTGGATGACATGTTGGTGGCTAGTTCCAATATGAAGAGAATTGTAGAAGTGAATAAAATGTTATTATCATAGTTTGCTATGAAAGACTTGGGAGAGGTTAAGAATATTTTAGGCTTGAAAATCATTAGAAATAGAAAAAGTAAGAAATTATAGCTGTCGCGGGAAGACTATGTGAACAATGTGTTAACGAGATTTAACATGGACAAGGCAAAATTGGTTGCAACTCCTCTAGTGAGTCACTTCAAACTTTTCAAAAATATGTGTTCGAGCACTCAGGTTTTGAGAAATGAGATGGCAGTAGTTCCATATGCATCCGTAGTAGTCAGTTTGATGTATGCAATGGTGAGCACGAGACCAAACATTACACAAGCAGTGGGAGTTGTGAGTCGATATATGTAGAGCCCAAGAAGAGAGCGTTGGAATGCAGTGAAATGGATATTGAGATATCTAGCAAGTACTTCCAATTACTTACTTTGTTACGGTGGTACATCACTAGAGTTGCAGGGTTATGTAGATGCAGATCATTTGAGTGATTGAGATAGTGGTAACAGTACAACTGGATATGTCTTTACAGTTGTAGGTACAACGGTGAATTAGATATCTGAACTACAAAAAGTAGTGACTTTATCGACGATAGAGATAAAATATGTGGCAATCATAGAAGCCTCCAAGGAAATCATATAATTACAAGATTTCATGGAGGAGCTACATCGTAAACAACGAGTTAGTACACTATGGAGTGATAATCAAAGTGTAGTACACTCAACAAAGAGTGGAACTTATCACTCAAGGACTGGACATATCAAGAAGCCTTATCACTTTATCAGTCAACATTGAAAGATAATAAGTTAAAGTTACAGAACATGTTGACCAAGATAGTAGACATAAAGAAGCATATTTTCCGTACTACTACCATTGCTATTACTCTATGTTGATTAATGAGGAGTATCGCAGAGGCACAAGTTATTAAACTACTAGTTTTTGAAGAAGATGGATGCAAAGTTTCTTAGTGCTTGGGTTTATTTGTCTTCGGGTGGGAGATTGTTATAAATGAAGCCAAATAATTTTAGAGGCTTGTTTGTATTTTCTATCAAATTTGCTTTTAGGTTAAAAGTGATACATTTATATTAGCGATGGTAAGAAGCTAGCCGTCAATACGTTGAAAAAGAAAATAGAGAGGCAAGAAAAAGAGAGAAGAAAAACATGAGTTTTTTCTTTATGAGGATTCTCAATCTCTTTGTGCCCTGATTTTGAGAGAAGATCATCATTGTATTCCAACATTTTTTTATGTCTAATGGATTCGTAGAGTGCCTCGTGCGAGGACATATCCTAGGTTTGGGTGAACTCTATTAACAAATTTTCTAGTGTGTTCTTCTGATTCTATTTTTTTTTTTTATTATATTCTGATTGTTGAATTATTTGCGAGCGTTATTTTTCTGGAATCAATGTGCGATTTCATAACATTGGTGTTGTCGCTCTGGAACACGACTAGAGGCTCAAAACTTAATTTTAACAGTTGACAAATTTTAACAGTTTACAATGGCACCTTTGAGCCAGGAGCTACATCCCTTCTATTATGGGTACAACAATGGTGGTTCCATGCCCTTCTCCCTCAGAAACACCGGATGAAACCGACCTGTTAAGGGGCTTCTTCATTTTTTTTTTTTTTTTTTTTTTTGCAGAACTAACATTTACGATTGTATCAAAGCATTTTCAAACTCTCAATTCCAACAAATATAGCTTACGATCTTCGGCTTCTTCAGGTTGAACAGGAACACTGTTAGAAGTCAGTGTTAAGAATGTGATTATTTCTCTGACGAGCCCCGTTCCTGAACTGGCCATTGAACATCGTTGGAAGTCAAGGTTAAGGGTGTGATTACTCCTCTAACCAGCCCGTTTCTTGCACAGGCCCCTACAAAATCTCTTGTTGCCAAATTGCTTTTAGTATCACTCATTGATCAATGGTCCAAAATATCTTCCACTTAAAAATGTCTCCCTCGATTTAGTTTTCTCATGTTTTTCTATATTTTTCAGAATTAATTTATTTTATGTACTTAGAAATTCAAGGCTGTTAAGTCGTGATATGACACCAAAGTTACTAATTTGAAATTGACATGGCTCGAACCCTTAATAATCTTATTTTAATAAGACAGATTCACATCAAAACATTTTGATAGAGATAATAAATTGTACAAGTAATAAGGTAATAAGTGCCAATAGAATGACAAAAATTGAATAGACAATAATTTAAAGAAAGAGATGCCAATCAAAAGTAAATTATGAGAATAATAAAAGAGATACGTACGTTTCAATATTAATTTAAAAGATAATTGATATCATTCTTATTCCATCGAAATTGTGAAGTATGAGTTCACAACATTATCTTTCTCTATCCTTCACATAAGAGGTTTCCTCCCTTTTAATGTCGGTGGTTCCATGGATAACAAACATCATACTCTCCTGAGAAACTAAGCCTACAGGGACCATTGGCTGAGATCATCCAAATGCACTTGGTACATTTATTCAAGTCCCTATTTTGATCATATATATCAAACCACTCAAATTGGTTTGACCATGAGAAGCCACAAAAGAACAATGTCCCCCCAAAAAAATTTGGTACGAATGCAAATGCCCAATGGTGCCTTATATGATGGACTCTGAAATCGACATCCTTGGATTTGCAATGAACTAATAGAGTAGTACTATCTAGGAAATTGTTATTGATCTCAACATATGTCTTTCCTATTTTAAAACCTTCTACACGACTAGTTACAAATAAATAACAAATAATTATGAGATTTTCTGATATCTTCATCATTGTAGCATACGTTGCTCTATATCTAATGACATTAAGTTATTTAAGAATGACAAATGGTAGCATAATGGTCACCATTAATATTGGAAGTAACGGCGGCATGTGGGCAAAGAGTTGTAATGAAGAGAGTAGGGCAACTATTCCCTAAGCTGCATTTGGTAGTTAGGACAAAATTGGGAATAGAATATGATTGTGCCTGCGTTTAGCTGTAGAATTTAACTACTTTAAATTCTTCCTAACAAAATGTTTTTTTCCTTTGGCGGTTTCATTATGCACAGAAAGATTGTGTTTATTGTCTCGGTCTTTATTGGACAACTGCTAGTTTCATGAACATGCGTCGGAAGCACTCGCGTGACAATGCTAGGTAGAGACGCAAATCATTCACAAAATGAGTCTTTTCAAATTTTAAATGCAGATCATGTAGATAAGTCGAATATGTGATTGGTTTGTTTTACCTTGGCATCAATTGTGTAACAAATGTATATGATATAATTTGAACGGTCTATTCCAAAACTATGCAATTAATACATGTAATTTAGAAACGTTCATCTGCCTTCAAAAATAGATTTGTGCAATAGTGTTTTTACATTTGATGTAAAAAGAATTTGTACCTAAAATTCTTTTGATTAGAATTTCTTCATTCCGTTTGACCTGGATAGGTATAACTTACATTTATGAGATGGTTTTCTTTTTCCTTAAACGTACATGACCGATAAAGCAGTTATTTGATTGCCACGTTTCTAAATTACATATAGAAATTGCATTGTTTAGGAATAGACCGTTTAAATTTTGACATAAATCTATATATACATTTGTTATAGAATTAACGTCGTGGGGAAACAAACCAATCATATATCCACATTACCCGTGGGAGATGCGTTACAACAAATTTTGCATTTAAAATTGAAATTCTCAATTTATGATTGACTTGTTTTTTTACGTGTCATTGTCACGTGAGTGCTTTTAATACATAAAATCTGTTTGCGAAACTATCACATATTGTCCAACAAAAACTGAGACTTTAGACCCAATAAATGTACAAAATAAAAACCACCAAACAATACAAACATTTTGGGGAAAAAACCACCAAAAACCCCAAACTTTGCCCAAAATGAAAAATTTACCATTTTTTTTTTTGACATGAAAATCCTCTAAGTTTGCTAACCATGATACATTTACCCCAAACTATTTTTTGTAACATAAAAAATCCTGAACTTTCATTCGTGTGACACATTTACCTTCAATTATAGGGCATTTTGGTCTTTTTACTTTTTAATCTTTTTTTTTTCTTTTTTCTTCTTCTTCTTTCTTCCCTCCATCGGCCATGGTGGAGTCGACAAAGGGAAGCCGGCATTCGGCGGGGGCTGCCCTCGCCGGCGTCGGGTGAGGGTCACCATCGCTTAGGCTGGCTAGGGTCGCCCCTGTCGGCGTCGAGCAAGGGCAGCCCTTGGCTAGGTCAGGCGCGGGCCTCCCTCGCTAGATCTAGAGAGGGCACCCCTCGCCCAACACTGGCGAGGGCACCCCTCACCCGGTGCAGGCAAGGGCGGCCCTTGTTGACCTTGGACGAACACCTCCCTCGCAAGGCCCTTGCTAGCATCGGGTGAGGGGTGCCCTCGCTCGACCCATGCAAGGGCGGCCCTCATTGGTGTCAAGCGAGGGCCTCACGAGGAGGCCCTCACCAGCGTAAGGCGAGGGGTACCCTCACTAGATTTGGCGAGGGAGGCCCTTGCCCGTCGCAGGAGGGTGGCCCTCGTCAATGTTAGGCGAGGGCCTCCCTTGCCAGCCTGCATCAGGCAAGGGCTGCCCTCGTAGGCGTTGGGCAAGGGGTGCCCTTGCCCGATGCTGGCGAGGGCGGCCCTAGCCAACACTGGCGAGGGCAATCGTCGCCCGACACCAACGAGGGTAGCCCTCACTGGACGCTAGCTTCCCTCCGCCGGCTTTGCCATGGCCAGCGAGGCTAGAGAGAAGAAGAAAAAAAGAAAAAAAAAAGAAAAAGGAATAACATAAAGAATAAGACGAAAATGCCCTTAATGGGGTAAATGTGTCACATTTTGCAAAGTTTTGGTAAATTTGTCACTTTGGGGAAAGTTTGGAGTTTTTAGTAGTCTTTTCCCAACATTTTGACATGAAGAATTGAAATTAGTTCAATTCCACAATATGTAATTGGTAGTTGCCTTTTTTCTTTCAACTAAAATTTGTGACGCGCATGCCACCGTCACTTCCAATAAAGGAGAATGAAGGATATTGGATCTCCCGGCTTGCCACAATGATAATTTACGTTTTATTTTTTTCTTTTTTAGTTTGGCCTAAGAATTGCCACATAAGATCAGCTATAATTCAAGTACAAAATCTTATGTATAGATCAGTTAAAGGAGAGCAAATGAAAACAACTTTTGCCATCGCTTGTTTAAACGCCAAAAGGGAAACATTACGCAATCTCATTTTGATTTTGAGAAGGAAGAAAATTGACCAATGATCCTTAATGATTAACCTCTTTGGTAGTTTCGAATAGCTCTAGAATTTTCTTAAGTTATATGCCATATCTTTTGCATTTAAATGGAGCTACGTATCATGAATCAGAATATTAAATATATTAACCATGAATCAAAAATCGAATCAAATTGTAAGATTCGGTAAAATACCTAAAATTAGTCTTTGTGTTATGGATATTATAAAAAAAAAAATAGATATAGAATTTGAGTTAGAATTATGATTTTGTACATTGTAAATGAATCCCTTGATCTTAAATGTAATTGATCAATAGACACTAACAAATGATTTTTAGTGAATATATGAACTTTCAACATAAGAACAAGTTTAGGGAAAATTGTCCAAAATCTTTCAATTTTGCTAATTGAATTATAAACTTTTTCACATTTTGCCAATTTTATCTATCTAGCCAATTTTGACTAGAAATTGTTGACATGGATGGTTGGCATTGACATGGTAATATTTTGATAATATTTTAAATTTCTTATGATTTTTTGTTTTTTCTTTTATACTTTTCCTTGCTTAAAAAGAAAAAACAAAACAAAACAAAAGTGAGGGCTAGTAAGGGTTGCCGGCCAACCCTCATCAGCTCTAGCTGAGGGCGTCGCGGCCCTTGCCAACTTTGGGTGAGAATGGTAATACCCTCTCTAGCAAAAGGGAGGGTACACGAGCCCTCGCTCAGAATCGATGACTGGTGACTCCCTCACCAGCCTTCACTTGAGGTCTGCAAAGGATGCCAAGCCCTTGCCTAGCCAAATCTAGTGAGGGTGTCACACTCCCTTACTCAAAGCTAGTGCAGGCCATGACACCCTCACCCAAGGCCAGCGAAGGTCGGCGAAGGTTGACCCTCGCCTGTCAATGAGTTCCCCACCAACCCCTTCTCTGTAAGGCATTTTCAATCCTTCTACCAAAGTGCCAATTTTAGTTTTAGTTCTAAGCGCATCTAGGTTAGTTACTTCTGCATTGGATCGAGTTGCATTAGTAAGATAAGCTCATAGAGTTGCATTACCAGTGAGGAAGTATCTAGCTGCATTTCTAGAGTGAGCCCCTCTCGATGAACATTTTGTTACATCCAATGAGTAAGTTTTTTCACTTTTCATGTGAGCAAGCAAAGGAATTAGCCTCTTGAAGGCAAGCAAGAAGTCAAATGAGCAAGCCTCTTTTGCTGGCCACCCTTGCTGGCGTTCTCCTAAAAACCCTTAAAAAAATATTAGTAAAAAAAAGCATAAAAATCATCAAAAGATTTAAAACATCATTAAATATTATTTGAAAAGTGCCACGCCAATATGCCAGCTATCCACATTAGAAATTCCGGCCAAAATTAACCGGATTGACACAATCGACAAAAGCTGAAAATGTTTAGAACTCACTTAGTAAAATTGAAAGATTCAGGATTGAATTGACAAAAGTACAATAGATTTATGACTTTTTAGAAAATTTTCCCAACAAGTTTAAGGTCATGAACGAAAGTATGTGTTGCAACATTGCCATCCACTCAACTAGCCATAGCTACACCTTTCACGAATTTGTACTTGTCCAGTTCAGATATTAACTTTCAAATCACTAATTGTCACTTGTTTTCAACTTTCCTTTTAAGTTATCTACTCCTTAGAATGTTTAAATGTTTCGTCTTAGTTCCTAGCTAAGTAAGACTCCTCCATACAAGACAGTTTTCCATTTACTTTTTGTTCTAGAATAATTAGTCAACCAGCCAGTAAGGGATGTTTCCCTGGGAATGACATCATCCTCTTTTGCTTGCCATTATTTCTAAGCTTCTTTTTACCCCCCTATCAACATTGTTATCAGTATCTTGTGATTGTCAATTGACATCTTATGATTCGATTGGATATAAAAATAAATAATACGTATCTATTGGACGGATCTATAGAATATTGTATCGTAAGCATATCTATTGATTTACCATTGAAAATGCATCGAATTATCAATATAAAAATTGTTATATTTTTCCTATGAATTGGAGGAGCTTATGTCCTATTTCATGGTGTATTGTTATTTTAATATTCTTATTGCTTCTCAGCAATATACATGACTGTCGTGACCTCTCTTTTTCTATTTGGGGGAAAAGGAAGAGGTTTAGGGGTATTCACCTAAAGAGGCGGCCCAATGGCCCTAGATTAGGCGTAGACTCTCCCAAGTCCATACCTCGCGCGACATTGAATTTTGTATTTTAGTTCTTAACAACCCATGTATTTCTAAGAGTCACCACCAGCCTATCAGAGTTGACTAGAGACCAATCAAGATGCGGGAGTGCTGTCTCAATTCCTACGCAACCAGAGATTTTTAGGAATAGGGACTTGTTTATGCAAATGTTTCTATTAGTACCCTTGCGATATCACTAACTTGGAAGATTATTTATCTAAATGGCCACACAATCTTAATTAATTATAATCCTTAAGAAATCACTAAGTGTCCATTCAAATTTTTGTGTAGGTTTGTTTTCCTTTGTAATATATGAGTTTTGAGGAAAAAAAAAACAAAGAAAGAAAAGGAGAGGGTTTGAAAAGTCAACAAAAGAAGCTGAAGGAGGACAGTGGAAGCTTCAGCTGTTTTTAAAGAGAAGAGAGAGGGACGGCTTGAGCAAAAACGAAATAAGGGGAAGGAAGAAAAAAATGGTGGAAATAAAAGAAGAGAAAGGAGAAAGAAGAAAGGAGGAAGGGAAAATTTTTGGCGCACTCATGACCCGGATGCCTCACCAAGCCAACTTAACTCTGTTTTGCAACACCAGTAAGTGATTGAAGCCTTGAACCGTCTATTCGAACAAATTGTCGCAATTAGGGCTCGAAATTCGGATTTCTTGGAGATTTTTGTGGCAAAGTCTGATTTTTTAGTCGTTGAGCTGCGTATTTTTATAGAAATGATAGTTTAGGGTATTGTGGACCTATAACATATTATGGATTATGATTTAAGCTTACGGTTTGCCCGGAACAGGATTTTCAATTTTGGCACACATTCTAGAACGGTACCGAATAGTAGTTTTGGCTCTGAAGTTTAGCCATTGAGGTTTTGGGGTGGCTAAGTTGGGGTTATTGTAGTGCATCAAAAGAATTTTCTAAGGACTGTAAGATGACTCGAAACAGAATTTTGTAGAGAAAGTTATGCTACAACAAAGTTTAGCACACGAGCTATACCTAGTGAACAACAATAGGTTTTTGCTAAATGCAAGCTTTCATTGGCGCGTAGGTGTCGTTTTTCAACAAATAGGCCTAGTATAGGTGAGTCATTATACGATTATCATTTTTACTCGGCCTTTCGATATTTTTTTTTCCATTAATTGTTAGGGATCTGAGTGTGTTGGTTTGAGTAAGCATCGTAGTTTGTTTTTGGATTTTCCCAGGTGAGTGACACTATTTTTTCTTTGTATTTTAAACTCATGTTTTGAAAAACATAGTGGATTATTGAGTTGATAAATATCATATTTTGTTGCTTAAAATAGGATTGAGCTTTCACTGACATTTTATTATTGAAAGAGATAATTATCCTTTGAATTGGCTTGAATGATAGTCTGAAAAAGGGTTTGTGAAATTTAAATATTAAATGCTTGAGTTGTGATATGACTTTCATTTTGATGTTGGATTACTGAATATTGTGATTAATGGTTGATGCTTAATGTCTTTGTGAACCTTGAGAGGTGTGTAGGTATGTGCATACTAGTTTAGGATTTCCTTGTGAGCCGAGCAATCGGCTAATAATAGGTGGAGACCTTACCATGGGGGGAATCTTGGTCGTTTTGTCACGGGCGTTACACGTTACCATGGCTAGACATTTGAGCATGAGTTGGTCAATAGAGTAGACCATTGAGTTTGGTCGATGGAATGGACCATTCATATGTGATTTAATGAGATTAATCAATTAAATAGATCATTGATACAGGTTTTTATGAGATTGACCAATGGACTGAATCATTGGTGTCTTTAGTATTTATATTATGAATATACATTATTTTAAAGTAAGTTATGGTTGCGTTTTAAATGTACATAGTCATTTCTCGATCAGCTTGGAAGAAATGTGTTACTCACCGAACTGTGGTAAGTCACTCCTTTCATTTACTTGTTTTCAAGTTCTTCATTAAATCGCAAGTAGGCCTGAGCATTCGTTATTGGGGAGAACTTTTTGTGGTGGGGACTTTTTGGTATGAGTTATATATAGTTGATAAGTTTATGAGTTAGCTTCTGGTGGAGGTGCATATATTGATTTGGTGGTTTGAGTCTGCGTCCTTTAAGAGGAAGGATGGCCGTGTCATCGTCCACTCTTATTGGTTTTGGGGTGTGACATCCTTAATGTCTAGACTAATCCAAACTAATTTAGAAGAGAAATTTATACTCAAATTAATTAAAAATGGTATGATAAGTAAATATCCAAGAAATTGAAATGACTTGAAAATAAATGTGGAAAGGGAAAATCCGATATAAGTCGGGCAAATAATATTACATGGCATTATTATCCCACCCCAGGACAAAACCCTCATGAGCGAACTGGGAATTTAAATATGCATGAAATTTTTCTAAATAATTTTAATCTAAGCAAAATGGATTATTTAGAAAAAGGATTATAAAATACCAAAATAACATTAAATTCGGAAAAATGACCTTATAAAATTATGAAAATCTCATAAATGTCATCTTTGCCTTAATTTGATACCATCCATTATTTTTATATACTTTTATGAAATTTTTGGATTTTTGGATTTTTTGGATTTTTTATTTTTTATTTGAGAATAATTCTCTAAATTTATCTATGCTTGATTTTAAGAGCCCGGTACATGAATATCACAAGAACCGAGCTCAAATAGACCTTTTCAAGATCGAAGCTTAATTTGGGCATTTTGTGGAACACTTGGTGTGCATTAAACTAGCCTAAGTAGGTTCCTTGAGCCATGTTTGTGGCCTTCAATCTCGATCCATAAACAATCTCATGTGGAACTAAAGTATCAAGGTCATGCTATCACATGGAAAGAGCAATATTAAATAGAAATCACAACCTAAAACACATAAAAACCAAGCTAAAATCATCCTCAAATACACGGGTTTTAGTTGATTTTGCAAATCTAGGTTTAAACTCAAGTCAAGCAAATAGGTTGCATGCCCATATTCAAGCCCCACCACTCATCACATGCAAGATCTACAGAAAATATCACTTGATCAAAATGAAAGTAAGTAACATGGACTATCAAATGCAACAAACATCATAGAGATTGATCAATCGAACACATCAAAACGATCTCTTCAAGAAGCATACACGCATGGTCCACATTCACCAGCCATGAATCAATGTGGATGGATTTGGTTTTGGCTCAAGTTGTAGACGATCTCATGATTTATCTGGAGATTTAAAGATCAAACTAAGCTAACCTCAGCATCATTTGTACTCCCTTATAACATTCATCAAGCTCATGAAGACAGAAAATATATACAAAGGGGAGTAGCAAGTCAAACATATAAAGCTCTTGAAGAGGCTTCAAACATTTGGAAAATTTTCAGCCTAAGAAATCAATTTTCCAAACTGGTTTTCCTATTGCTTTTCACATTTAATACATATTCAAACTTGATCAAAAATACACCTAGGATTCTTACTTTGCTTCCTAGTTTCTTTTGCAATGGCTTTGGTTGAGGAAACCAAGAGATTATCCTTCGGGGGCACGTGGAAGTTGGCTCATTCAAATAGGAAAATGAGATTTGTTGAGGAAAAAACTGACAATGAATTTTGTATAGTCTCCAAAATTAAATTTGGAGAACTCTTTTGTTGACCAAATTAACACCCAACCAAACTATATGTATTATAGTTTGGGCTACAAGTCATAATGTTCCTCATTTGTCTCTTTTTTTTTTTTTTTAAACACCCATGTTCCCTCACTTGTGATCAGCTGTACAAAACACTTGGAAATTTTTTTATTTTCTTGCCCTACTAGGAGGGTACTGTTTCTGGGAGCTTTAAGAGGCCTTCCCGATCTCCATTTGAACATGCAACCTATGATTAGAAAGATATTTGGGTGAAGTTTCACTCTCTAGTTGAAGGTTTTGGCTAATGTGTGCTACAAGTTTGTGAAAATTTCACTTTTCTCTGTAATGGTCGGCTTAGAATTTTTGGATTTGGCTTTTCTTGAATTAATTATGGGGGCGTCTTTGGCAAACGATTGTGAGCTCTCTATTCTCCTCCTTGTCTCCTACCTTTCATGCCCTAAAAGAGCTTCCTTCAATGATCTTTCCCCCTGAATTAAAGGATCTTGTGGTCAGTCTTTTGTCCACCTACCAAGCTTGCCAACAGAGTTACTTCAACAACTTTTTGACTTGGCCAAATTTTCAATTTTTGCAGCCATTGAGTGTGTGGATTTTACTACGATTTTCATGTGTTTCCAACTGCTTATCCTTGGCAATTTTTTTTCCACTTGCACTACCAATAACGATCTTCCATCACGTGTAGAGATCAAGCTAATCAAGCCATTGAGTGGGATGTGGTGGGGCCACCAAGTTACTTACTCAACAGCTCCAAATTGAGATCAAATCATGGATTGAGTTTTGGTAGCTAGTTTGTGTGCTCTAATCTATCAATTTGGTTGTGATTTTTGACTGATTAGCAAGCTCATGTATAGTAATTTAAGATCTTGGTTTGGTTTTGCAATTGTCCCCACCCAACTTTTCTAAGGAAGTCCCTCAAAGTTGGCCATTTTTTGCTCGAGAATGTCCAATTCAATGCAATTTTGTTATTTTGGCTAGATTTTATTAATTTGGTCTAATCCATGTTCAATTTCAACTTAATTGGGGGCCAAGATGATGATTTAAGGGCTTGGATGAATTTTTACAAAATTTGTGAATTGGTCCCTCAACTTTTTGAAATTACATTTTGGCCCCAACTTCTTGTTTCAATTGCAATATGAGCTCTTATACTTGGCTAGTCATATTTAGATCATTGGCCCCAACTTACTTTATTTTTTTCCTTCTTTATTTCTTTCATTTTTTTCATTTTTTCTTTGTTTATTTTTTCTTTTTAGGGAAGACATCTTCCATATAAAAATTATACTAAATGCCGAAATAATCTACATGCAAGTATTTGACATGAAATATATTTGCTGAAAAACAAGTCCCTATTTTTGGGAAATGATTTTTGAGTAAAAATTTAGGTTTTAACAGCTGCCCTTATTTGGAAGAAAACTTAAATAGATTTCTTTCAAAGATAAGATGACGCCTAATTTTTTTTTTTTTTTACAAGAGCAAAATGAAAATGCAAGTGACCTTGATGTAAAAAGCGTGGTTTAGGGATGAATACTTTGAAAAGTGTAGTTTGAGGATATATCCATGAACCTTGAGGCTTAAGGTAGTTTCACTAACTGTATGGTTTAAGGTAATCCCACTAATCTTGTGGTATAAAATAGACTCAGTAATATTGTGATTCCACCATATTGCAAAATTCCCGTCGATCGGCATTAAACTGATTTTTTTTGTCATTTTGGTACCCTATATCCGTAATCGAAACCTGGAGATTTCACGACTACCGAGAGTCACCAATGTGTTGAAAATGTACATTGTGACTCGAAATAAATTGATCACGGGTCAATTGCACAAAAAATTTCTAAAAACTACACTATAGGCTAGGTCACGCTAAAATCACGCCAGATTGAAATTAACAACGAATTTGAATCCAATTTCAGAAATTGAATGTTTTTCCATGTCACGAATCATTTTAGGAACACCAACTCATCATCCAAAGATTTTTTTGCAAACCGAGATTTTGCGCAGAAATTCAATATAAGGTCGTTTTGGTTTGGAAAATTCAAGGGACCATTGTTCATCTCATTTTTGCAATGCAAGTTGGTTCATTGTCATGAAAAATCTTAATTTGATCGAGGACACACAGTGGAATTTATAGGTCTGAAATTAGCTTCAATTGGAGAGAGATGAATCCAAATTGAGGGGAAAATGCTTCAAATTCATAGCCCCCTTGGTCCTTAACCTTTGGAACACCTCAATGGCTTCCTAGGGTAGCTTTGTGGTTGCAAATGGCTAAGGAAGCCAACCCATGTTGGTGGGACCTCTTCAAGCGAGACAAAGGCATAGAAATGAAGAGGTGTGGCCCCCTCCAAGCTTGGCAGTTCCTTTCTTCTTCCTCTGCATTTTCTTTCTTCGTTGTTAGTCATTTTGGAGCTCAAAAAGTGCAGAGAAACCACTGGCCAAACCCCTACTATTGCAACCGCTCGCCGAGCCCGTAGCCATTGCCGTTGACCGTCATGCCCTTGTCACATGTCGCTGAGCCCCACACACCATTCTGCCCATCCTACAAGCTCCCTTGGTTGACGTTAGAGCCCCTTGGCTACCGTCAAGCTCGTCGAAGCAGCCACCGTCACCCTTGCTCATCGCTGCAGCCCGTCCACCAACCGCCTTGACCGTTCTAACTCAACCCATTGTCCAAGCAGCCCCTTTGGTCCAAGTTCTGAAATCAGAACCCAGCAATCCACCGTGGGCTTTGGGGCTCGTTTCCAAGATTTTCTAGGCCTTGGTGTGTGTCGCCATTTCAGAGTTTGTCGCACGTCTCTGCCTTGCCGTCCTCATGGACTCATCGGATTCCAAAACCGGCAAGTTTACTCATTAAACTTTGCTTAGGGAGTTAATTATGATGAATTGTTGATTAGTTTAGGTTAAGTATGGTTTAGGTGGTTAGTTAAAATGGATTAGTGATTTAATTACTCGTTTATGCATGTTAGGTGGTTAGATCGACCTATTTAGCAACTAGATAGGCTGTATTAATTATCTAGTTAGGTTCAAGATTTTTTTGAGATCGTTTCGATATTCAATTAGTCTTTTCCGGCCTAAGTTTGCATTTATGGCATTTAATTGTATTTATTTAAATAATTTTGGTAATTATTTAATTAATTATTATTTTACGGAAATTATACCGGGATTGCCGATGATTGGAATTTCATGCTAGTTGCAATTGAGTGAGGTTTGTAATTTTGGGTATTTATCCCAAAATTGAGTAGTTTCAGTATTTAATTTGAAATTACTAGGTATCGGCTTACAACGCCAAAAATAGGTACGTAGACTATATGAAATGGTGAGATTTTTGAAAGGGAAAGTATTGTATTTTAGCTAAGGCCGACAATGTACCCACACCCAATTATTTTGATCGAGTATGATAAAAATTGTGGAATTGTCGTGGATGAGAACAATATATTATATTAGCCTACAGGCCTTGATATGTCAGCTTTAGTGAGTAGTATACTCTAGCAGCTTTGGTGAGCATAATAAGTATCGCATAGCTTTGGTGAGCATTATAAGTATCACACAACTTTGGTGAGCATGATAAGTATCGTACAGCTTCGGTGAGCAATATAGATATATAGCAGCTTCAATGAGCAATTATTATATATCTATATCATCAATTTTGGTGAGCTATAACATTTATTTTCAGCTTGGGTGAGCAGTGTTCGATATGATCGAATTGTATGGATGGTATTGATGGTATGGAGTCGAGTGAATTGACTGATCAATGATTTGACTGAAATTGAAGTGATTGATTGAATATATGAATCACATTGACTCATAGGAAGGAACTGAGGTGAAGGTAAGTCTTCTGTCTTATGTGTGCATAGATAGCCTTTGGGCGTATTTCCTTCCTAGTTAGAGTTTAGGGGGTGGATTTACTAAGACGTTATCTCACCCCGTTGTGGACTAACATTTTTAGGTCCTTAGATGGAGGCTCCTCTTGAGTATTTTGAATAGCTGAAGAAGGTCACCAAATAGGTTTCCTATATTATGCTTCATGGGGACCCAAGGGGATGGGTCCTCGGAGCCAGAGTCCCCAGAGTCTTCTGTTAAGGGTTTGAATGCTTAGAGGATCTGTAGCCCTCTACCTTTTTGCAGACTTGTATATATCGACTAGTATTATATATGACTTTGTTTGATGTGTATAAAGGTGTGATGTGGTTTTTGAAAATTATGGCCCTACTTTTCTATCCCATCTTTGTGTTGTTTGGGAATTTAATTATTCGCTTCCGCATGCACATTAAAATGAAAGGGTTGGCGATGCGTTCTGGGACATCACAGTTTAATTGACCACTGAGGGATGGGCATGCGTCGGAGGATTGGGGTGTGACATCCCCTTTTAGTGGTATAAGAGCAGGTTAATGATTGGAGTGATAAGATGCGATAAGTTTATGGAATAATTAGTAGGAATGACCTTTATTTCGTATCGGTACATGTATGTGTTAGTTTTTTGGTAGTTGTTTGGTAAATTGTTTATGGTGATCGCTAAGCTTCTAATTCTATGTGGAAATGGAAGGTAGGTTTTTGTAGAAAACTTGCGTCATGAGTAGCAGAGGACTACTAGAAAGCGTACTATCAGGCCTGTGACTTGGAGTAGGACGCCGACGAGAGTCAGTATCCGAGGAGGCTATGGTAAAGTGTGAGCTTAGGTTAGCGTTAGTGGAGTAGCACCGCTACCTGTTGGTGTTGGGGTAGCAGCTCCTAGTGATCCCCGAATCGAAGGGATCATGTAGGCACTTGAAGTGATGTGAGCACTAATAGGGAAGCAGGCCCAGAATCAAGTCGCCACTACTACCGCCGTCGCTCAAGCTGTCGCTACCGCCATAGTTGCTGCTACTATTGAGGCTGCTGCCATTGCCACACTTGCTGAGGTTCCACCTAGGAACATAGTCGTGGAGAGGTTGAGACCAATCAACAAGTTGGTAGAACAATTCCCGAAGCTAAACCTGCCAAGGTTGGCCGGTGTTGGAGATCCAAAGACTGCATCGTTGTGGATTCAAGATCTAGAGAAGGCCTTCACACTGCTGATGTGCACTAAGGCTGAGAAGGTTGTTTTGGTAGTATACCAACTACAGGGTAACGCAAATACCTAGTTGAGGGCCACCAAAAGCACAATATTTTCGGAAGGCATGGTCCTAGTGTGGAATGCTTTCCTCAAAGCTTTTAACAATGAGTACTTTTCAGGTAACACCCGAGAACAAAAGATGGAGGAATTTTAGCACCTCCGCCAAGGAGTGATGACCATGGACCAATACAAAGTGAAGTTCACGAGGCTTTCGCAATAAGCTCCAAGGCTGATAGAGGATCTAGAAGATAAAGCTCAAAGGTTTAGCAATGGCCTTCGATTGGAGTTAAAGAACCCATTGGTGTCGCTTGACTTGAAACACTATAACAAAGTATATAGTCGGGCCTAGCTGATAGAGAGAAGCATGAGCGAGGAAGCTACTTCGTCGGGATCAAGGTTCAGCTCACATCAAAATGGGAATTGGTATGGGAAGAAGCCCATGACCGGAAGGAGGTTCCAGGTTTCACCTAATAGGAAGGGTGAAATTGGAAGTAAGAGCCAAATCAAAATGGCATATGTTGCTTCTATGGAAGGTGACATGGTTCGGCATCGCGCCCTCAGAGGACAGGCGCTTGTTTTGAATGTGGCCAACAGGGTTACTTGGCTAGAGATTGTCACAAAAGGCAGAGGGGACAACAGCAGTTACCACTACTGCCACTGTTGGGTCAAATAAGGGGTGTAGCATCACAAATTGCATCGCAGGGTGGACGGAACAGGCCCGCAGCTCAAGGTATAGTGTATGCCATCACAAGAGGTCAGGTAGAGGACTCACCTAATGTGATCACTAGTACGGTTCACTCAACGACCATGTTACTTATGCTTTATTCAACCCTGGTGCGACTTATTCTTTTATTGCTGAGCTATATGTTAAGCTAATAGGATTATGTCCTGAATTGCTGGAGTCAGTGGTTAGCACATCTACACCATTAGAGGATAAGGTGTTAGCTGCATTAGGTCGTTTTGGTTGCAAGTTAACGATTGGTGAGCAAGAAGGGAGGATAGACTTGTTAGTCCTAGCCATGCATGATTTTGATGTGATAATTAGTAAAGACTGGCTCACCAAGTAACGGGTTAAAATGGACTGTTATTGTAAAGCGATACAGTTTGACCTGTTAGAGAGTAAAAGTTTCAATTTTGTTACAAGTTGAGGAGGATCCTCGATTACCATAATCTTGTCGCTTGAGGCAACCCATTTGTTAGACAAGGGTTGTTAAGATTACCTGGCAACTGTTGTGGATACGACAATTGATGAGCTGAAGATCGAAGATATTTCAGTAGTTTAAGAATTTCCAGACATATTCCTAAAGGAATTGCCAGGTCTACCGCTAGAGAAATAAAAAAAGTTCGTGATCAAGTTAGCTCCCAGGACAGAGCCAATCTCTTAGGCTCCTTACTAGATGTTGTTATCTGAGTTGAAAGAACTGAAGGTGCAAATGCAGAAATTGTTGGATAAGAGATTCATACGTCCCAGTGCATCACCTTAGGGAGTACCAATTCTATTCGTGAAGAAGAAAGATGGTTTGTTGTATATGTGCATCGACTATCGTCAACTCAATCAAGTAACAATTAAGAATAAGTATCCACTCTCGAGGATCGACGACTTGTTTGATTAGTTGCAAAGAGCGTCGATATTTTCAAGATGGACTTGAGGACCGAGTATCATTAGTTGAGAATCATAAAAGGAGGATATACCGAAGTTAGCATTTTGTACTCAATACGGCTATTATGAGTTCACTGTAATGCCGTTTGGTCTGACGAATGCTCTAGCTATTTTTATGGATTTGATGAACTGAGTGTTTAAAGAGTATTTGGATTAGTTTGTGATCATGTTCATCGATGATATTCTGATGTATTTGAGAAGTGCTGAGGAGCACGAGAGTCATTTGAGAATGGTACTCCAGACCCTAAGAATTCATGGATTGTATGCTAAGTTTAGCAAGTGCGAGTTTTGGTTCACTCATGTTGCATTCCTAGGTCACGTGATTTTAGGTGAAGGAATCTCCATGGACCTGTCCAAGGTTAAAACACTGATTAGTTGGCCAAGACCGACTATAGTGACAAAGATCAGAAGTTTTCTAGGTTTGGCAGGCTACTATAGAAGGTTCGTGTAAGGATTTTCAGCTTTGGCGTCGCTGTTGACTTGACTCTTGAAGAAGGACGAGAAGTTTGTGTGGATAGACAAGTGCAAGCGTTGTTTCAAAGAGCTTAAGCAAAAGCTCACTACCATACTTGTGTTGACCATTCCATCTGGTCCTGGAGGATATGAAATCTATAGTGATGTGTCGTTCAGAGGACTAGGTTGCATGCTGATGCAACATGGTAGGGTTGTTACATACGCCTCTCGTTATTGGAGAAAACTCCTTTAATGTTTTGAAGTTGACAAAACTTATCTAAAATCTATTCTGAAGAATTCCAGACTTTAGTGTCAAAGCTTGAAGACTGCTAGACTTTAGGTTCAAAGTCAGCCCACTCGACATATTCTAGATTGAATACTATTGAAGAATGAAGTCTTTTCCAGACATAAGATTATTTTTATTTCTACAAGGTTTCGACTCGTATGACTTAAGGATGGCTTTCTAGTTTGATATAGCACCTACATGATTGACTATCTTTATTGGCATCAATTTCGATATTCAAATCTTTTGGAAGGTGAGTAAACTTGGAAAATATTTACTTATAGAAACCAAGATCTTGATTGTATAGGTGAATAGGATTGACGGGCTTCCATCTTAATCATCAAACAATTCGAGATCTCCTTGATTGATTTTGTCCAATAGGTTGATTGAAAGAATTCCTTTGGAAAGTGCCAACGGTTGAAAAGGCATAAATGAGTATTTAAGGAGGACTCTCTAGTTGTTTGAGAGTGTGTGTGCGAAAGAAAATTTTCAAAGTTTGAAATTTCATTTCCTTGTTACTCCAAATACTAAGCTCGAAGTTGTATACAAAAGAAAGAAACTCATAGTGATACTTTGTGAGAGAACAATAGAGATTCTTCATTTTGAAGTCAAGATCACAAGGCTGTAATTTCTCTTTTGATTCTTATTGAAATCTAGCCAGTAGGCTATCAGCGTGGAGAGTGGACGTAGACTTGATCTAAGCCGAACCACTATAAACTTTGTATTCTTATTTTCTTTCCTAAACTCCTTTATTTTGTTCATCATATGAATTCGTTCAAAGTCTGTCATTTTCTAAAGGCAAATTACTTCTACTAAACTTTGCAAAAATTTTACTTCACACCTATTCACCCCTCTCTAGGTGTTGTTACTAGCCCTCTCAATTAGTATCAAAGCTTGTGTGCTTATTTCATTGAAGTGTTTATACTTCTAAGCTAAAGATCTATGGCTAGTATTTTGGCTCCAAGTTTGGTTAAAGGTCTAAGTAATACCAGACCTCCTTACTTTGATGGGAAGGAGTATAATGCATGGAAAAACAAGATAATGCATTTCTAAGATCAAAAGATCCCCTAGAGTGGGATGTGGTAGAAGAAGGGATCAATCCCAAAAATACATCAACTTCAGAAATAGGAAATGAAGTTTTAGATGTTGGCGAAATAACCAAGAGACAAGCTCTTGATGTTAAAGCTATCTACTCTTTATACTGTGCTTTATCTCCTACTGAATATAACCAAATTTCTTACTATGAAATAGCAAAAGAAGTTTGGGATAGGTTGCACATTACCTACGAAAAAAGTGATCAAGTAAAAGAAACGAAAATCAATATTCTACTTGAATAGTACGAAGCCTTCAAGATGAAGCCTAGAGAATCCATCACTGATATGTTTAGTTGTTTTGCTGAAATTGTGAATGGATTGGCATATCAAGGACAGGCAATCTTAGAACCAATGAAGGTTAATAAACTGCTGCGTGGACTCTCCAAAGACCAGAATCACGTGAAAACGTCAATTAGAGAAACCTAGAGGATCATGCCTCTTTTAGTAAATGAACTAGTAAGCACACTGCAATCATATGAAGTGGAGCAAATTAATGAGGAAGAAGATCCTAAAAGTAAGAAGTCAATTGTTTTAAAATCTAATGATAATTCTAATGATACAGATTCAGAAGATGACTTAGACAATGAGGAGCTAGCACTTATGATTAAGAAGTGCAGAAAATTAAATAGGAAGGGAAGAAGATTCAACTAGAAGAAGTAGAGCACTCAAAATTTCCAGAAGAGATCGATAGAGGATAATGAAATCAACAAAGATGTAATATGCTTCGAATGTAAGAAAATGGGGCATACTAGGCCTAAATTTCTCTATTGAATAAAAAGAATGGAAGAACTGAGAGATACAAAAAGGCTCTCAAAGTAGAAACTTAGAGTGATACCGAGTGCGGGGAAAGTGAAGAGGAATATGCCGATATATGTCTGATAGCCTATTCCGATTCAGACTCAAAATCAAAAACAAACTTCGATTCAGATTCAAATCAAGAAGTTAAGATTAGTAATTTAAAAATTCTTGTTAAAGTATCAAAGTATATAGATAAACTTTGTCTCATTCTCAAAACATCTCTTAAAAGAAATTTCCGAACAAAAAAGGGAGAATTCTAAACTGAGGCTACAAGAAACTTCTTGGAGAGAAAAGTTTGAAAGTTTGGATAAAGTTTTGTTGATTTGAAAGTAATTTATGATTCTCTTTCGAAGGAAAATGCCTTTTTGAAAGAAGATATTTCAAATATTCCAAAACGATTTTCAAAAGGATATGAGAAGTTGAAGAAAATTCTTTTAGTAGAAAGACCTTATATTAACAAATCCGGTTTGGGTATGACTTCAGAAACTATTCCTTTATTTGATTTTCCCAAAGTTAAAGAAAGAATCAAACAAAAACCTATAAGCGCATTTTACAAAAAGTCACTTTCAAAAGATTTTTGTAAAACCTGTTGGCTGAAGTGCTCTCAAATGTTCTCAGTGTAACAACTCAGAATATTTTGAGAAAGAATGTCCGAAGGTTTGGAGAGCTATTAAGAGGAATTGGGCTAAGACTATTTTCAATATTAACTCTCCTAGAGCCAAGAGAATATGGGTATTAAAGAAAACTTGAGTTCCTTTCTTTATCACAGCTCACTATCAAGAGGAAGATCAAATGGTATTTGGATAGTGGCTGTTCGAGACACGTGATAGGAGATTCAAGTTGCTTTATAAAACTTGTTCAAGTGAATGGTAGAAAAGTTTCCTTTGGTGGAAACAACAAAGGAATAATTGTTGGATGTGGAACCATAAATATTAGAAGCCTGACTATCAACAATGTCTCCTTGGTGAAAGGTCTAAATTACAATTTACTTAGCATAAGTCAACTTTGGGATACTTGATTCAAAATAAATTTTCCAGAAAGCATCTGTTTGGGAATAAGCAGAGATTTCTCTCAATCTTTCACTATATGAAGGCATGGGAATATTTACATTATAGATATAAAACTAGAAAGTTCTCAGTGTCTTATATCTATTCAAGATGAAGCAAATCTTTGGCATCGAAAGCTTGGTCATGTTAACATGAAGAAGATTGCCAAGATTTCTTCCAAGAAGTTTGTTCATGGTCTTCCTAACCTAACTTATTAAAAGTTTGAATTATGCACTCCATGTGTTTTGGGAAAACAGGTTATAAGTTCCTTTAAATCTATAAATCAAGTTTCTACTAATCGAGCTTTGCATCTTCTACATATGGACTTCTTTGAACCAACCAGAACTCAAAGTATTTGTGAAAAGAAGTACTGCCTAGTAATCGTGAATGATTACTCTCATTTTACTTGGGTTTACTTTCTAGCAAATAAGTTCGAAGCCTTTTCTCACTCCTCAAAGTTTGCCAAGAAGATTCAAAATGAAAAATGATGTGCTATTTTCGAGCATATGAATAGACCATGGAGGTAAATTTGAAAATCAAAACTTTGCGAACTTCTGTGATGAATCTGGTTTTCAACGTGTTTTCTCTTTTCCATATATTTAAGAACAAAATGAGATTGTAGAAAGAAAAAACATATCCTTACAAGAGATGGCAAGAACCATTTTAATTGAGAGCAATATATCCTCTCAAATTTGGGCAGAAGCAGTTTCTACAGCTTGTTACATGATCAATAGAGTATTCTTGAGGCCTATCTTAGAGAAAACTCCATATGAAGTGTATAAAGGAAAGAAGCCAAATGTTTCTTACTTCCATGTCTTTGGATATAAATGTTTTGTTTTAAAAAATGCAAATGATCGAACTGGGAAGTTTGAAGAAAAATCAAATGAAGGAATCTTCCTTGGCTATTATACTTCAAGCAAAGTTTACAGGGTCTTCAATAAGAAGACTCAATCTATGGAAGAATTTATGAATGTCAAGTTTCAGGATTATGTGCAAACTCACCCAGATCATACTCAACTTGAAGGGTTTGAACATGTTATAGACTTTACAAAGTCTACTTCCCCCAAAGAGGTTCAGACTTCTGGAGATCAGCAACAAGCAAATCTAGGAGATTCAACTAAAATAGAGGATCAACAAACTCTCAAACGAACCAGCAATTGGAAGTATAAGTCAAGTCATCCCAAAGAACTCATCATTAGCAACATTGATGAAGGAATTCGCACTAGATCCAAAAGGTGAGAAAAGCCGAGTGCTTTAGCACTTGTTTCTGAGATAGAACCCAAAAGTATAAAGGAAACCTTATCTAACGAAAGCTAGATCGAAGTTATGCAAGAAGAGCTCAAACAGTTCTGCATCAACCGTATTTGGGAGCTAATTCCTAAACCTAAAGGTTAGTCTGTTATCGAGACAATGGGTTTTTAAGAACAAGATGGATGAGAAATGAAAAGTGATCAAGAACAAAGCAAGACTCGTGGCCAAAAGAAATACGCAAGAAGAAGGGATAGACTATGACGAAACCTATGCACCAGTAGCGAGGTTAAAAGCAATTACATTGTTACTTTCTTTTGTTTGCTCTAAAAATTTTCAGGTTATTCCAGATGGATGTCAAAAGTGCATTCCTAAATGGATTCATCCAAGAAGAAGTCTACATTGAACAACCACCAAGATTTGAAGATCTAAGAAAGCCAGACTTAGTCTACAGATTGAAAAAGGCTTTGTATAGACTAAAGCAAGCACCTCAAGCTTGGTATTCATAACCCAAAATGGTTTTGTCAAGGGAAAGATAGATACTACTTTGTTCATGAAAAAGAGGGTAAAAACTTTCGGCTAGTTCAAATTTATGTTGATGATATTATCTTTAGATCCCTTAATGAAAATCTATGCAAGAAATTTTCTAGATGTATGCGGGATGAATTCAAGATGAGTATGATGGATGAGTTAACTTTCTTTCGGAATTGCAAGTTAGACAATCGAAGAAATCTATATTTATTTACCAAGAGAAGTATGCAAAAGATCTTATCAAGAAATTCGGATTGGAGAATTGCAAGAAGATAGAGACACCAATGTCAAGTTCTTAGAAGCTGAACAGAGATGAAAGAGGAAAAAAAGTAGACCAAAAGCTTTATAGAAGCATAATCAGTTCTCTTCTTTACCTTACTGCGTCTAGACTTGACATTTTGTTTAGTGATTGCATTTATGCTAGATTCCAATCTAGTCCCAAAGAATCTCATTTAAGTGCTGCAAAATGCATCATCAAATATATTGTGACTACTCTAAAGCTAGGTCTGTGGTATCCCAAAGAGGGAGACTTTGCTTTTCTTGGATATTTAGACACAGATTTAGCAGGTTGTAGAGTCGATAGAAAGAGTAGTTTTGGTACTTGTCAATTGCTGGGCAGCATGCTGGTGTCTTTGTTATCAAGGAAGCAGAGTACTGTGGCTCTATCAACAACATACGTAGAGTATGTGGCTCTTGGGAGCCGTTGTTCTCAAATTTTATGGATAAGACAATAGCTAAGAGACTTTGGAATTGAAGAATCGTGTATTGAGATCAAAATCGATAACACCAGTGCTATTAATCTCACAAAGAATCAAATTCTTCATTCAAGGGTAAAGCATATAGAAATTCGACATCATTTCATAAGAGATCATGTCCAAAATGAGGAGATTATGATTCAGTTCATTGACTCGAAAAATCAATTTGCAGACATATTTTCAAAGCCTCTGGAGAAAAATCTATTTAAGGCTATTCGCACCACACTGAATATTTTATGTCCTACTGCTTAAAGTTTGAAGTTGGTCAGACTCAGACTTTCCATACTCTACTTCAATAAAAGAAAGTCTCAAATCTAGGTATTTTATTTTTGGAATGAAAATGTATGTGTAATCAAATCGTTGTTTGCCTATTTTATTTTTGGAAGTTATCTTTTTCGAATTTTTGAATTTTTGGTAGTTTTTATTTTTAGTTATTTCGAAAGAGGCACTTTTCTTTGTGACGGTTCGTTTTTCTTTTTTATATGTAACCGTTCATTTTCTTTATATACACTTCGTATTCCTTTTGAGGACTTTTTACCAAACCTTAGCATACTGACTTTCTACTCTCTCGTTTCTACTCTCTAGTTTTTACTCTCAAGCTTGTTTTGGAAGTCTTGATCTTTCTCACTCGAACTTGTTTGTGAAATCCTCCACAACTATGAAGATGTCTTTTCAAAGAAAGTCATCGTAGATCGCAAGTAGGGGACCACGGAATATGCCTGAGGGTCCTACACATTTTGATCTTACCGAGGAAGAAGAGATTTTACCACATTCTCCACAGTGTGCTACACCAAATCCTATGCCAATTAGTGGAAGAGGAAATCGAGGAAGATGTGGAACCTCTCAGGACCATGAAACCCCAAGTCATTTATAAACTTTACTCTCATTTGAAGCAGGGTAGTACTACTATGATCTTTATCGATGAATTTCTAAAAGAAAGAGGATACAAGAATGAGACTC
The DNA here is from genome assembly GCA_017140395.1 of Eucalyptus lansdowneana. Classification (NCBI taxonomy): domain Eukaryota; kingdom Viridiplantae; phylum Streptophyta; class Magnoliopsida; order Myrtales; family Myrtaceae; genus Eucalyptus; species Eucalyptus lansdowneana. The sequence continues at coordinate 5,123,070 of CM029489.1, read as the reverse complement.
TATTCTTGTGAACAATGGAAAAATTAGAAATAGCGCCTGAAGGATCGGCAGATAGAGCGTTTGCTAACTCTCCAATTGATTCTCGTTTCGGCTTTTTCAATCAGCCTGAGAGCAAAGACGATGATGAGAGGATGTTTTTGAATTTCTACCTGAGAATCGACATTGCTATTGAAGTGCCTAGTGATGGAATGAGTCTTTTTCGTTCTAAGGATCAAAAAAGAGTTTACAACATATTGTTGAAAAAAGGGATGATGAACCCTCAATCAGTTGATTTTCATTTTCTAGACTCAATCAAAGTGAATCTGAGGGAAAAATTCTCTCTCCTTCAACTAGAGAACTTTTGCTCTGAAACTACTATTAGATATCCTGAGTTAACTACTTATTTCTATTCGAACTTGTCTTTCCTTGACCCGAATAGATTTCAATTCACTATGTGTGATAAAACCTACGTGGTGGATGTTGATATGTTGGCTGACGTTATTGGGGGTGGAAAGAGGTGGTTTCCAACCAATAAGTGTCTCGGTTGGTCATGTGATAATATTTCTTGTCAGGGACAGACTTCCGGAAGGCGGCATCACTTACTCCATACTGTCTGCCTCAAATATTTTGCTACATAAAGTCATGATCAACTACATTCGACCTAAGTCGACTTCGAAGACAGATGTTTCTCGATCTGAAGCCAAACTAATGTTTACCATCAATAATGGGATGAAGTTCTCTCTACCTCATACAATCTTGATGCATATGTACAAGAATGTTGTGAAGGATAAGGGACAACTCCCTTACTCGGAGCTGGTCACACAATTGTTCAGACATTTTCAGATGAAGTTTCTAGCCTCTCTTTGTTCTAGAACTATTGATCCTATGATTATAGGATTGAAGATGGTGTCTAAGATGAGGTTGAAAGAACTGAATAGGGCCATCAAGCGCTTGAAGGAAGAATCCCCCAGCAAACCCAAATAAGCCTCTGCTACAAAAGGATTGAAAGGCAAGAAGCTTATGTGTGAACCTACCAAGAAAAGAAGATCTCTTATTCTACATGATGAAGAGGATGATTAGGATGATCTTACTATCTCTGCCTTTGCATTGAAGAATCTTCAGAGTTTTGTCAATTTTGAGCAACAACAGAACAAAGAAGAAAGAGAAAGAGGAGAAACCGAGCAAAGAAAAGAAGGAAGAGAAGATATAGAAGATACAAAGGAAAGAGAAGAAGCAACAAGAGAAGCTGAAGAAGAAGAGGATCAAGATGACTCCCATGAACCAACTTTTGCAATTTCCCTATTTGAGGATTCAGAGAAGATAAGGAGTGGAATTGTATGAGCTCCAACTAAAAAAGAACATCACTTTGGTGCTGAAATTGAGAAGGAACAAGAAAAAGATTTCCCTTCTCCACCTGTAGCCATAGAAACAAGGGGAGTTCATGAGATAATAGTTACTTCTCCTTCTCCTATTTTCATAGGTGATGATGTTAGTAGATCTCCTACCAATCCAGAGGATGTCTATGCTTCACATTTTCCTGACGCTGGTCTTGAGGAATCCTCTCCAAGTCATGGTGTTCGACATGCTGATGTTCCCTCAATTCTCAACACTCCTCGAAATCATTTTGTTGAGGCTAGTGCACAAACCGAATCAACTGTTGATTATGCAAGGATGATGGAACTCCTTTTGGAGGTGAAAGTCCAGCAATATGCGATCGAGTATGAGATACAAAAATCTCAAGCAACCCTTAAATTGTCTTATGAACTTCCCACTAGGACAATATAGTCCTTGGACACACAAGTACAGACTCCGAATCAGTAAGTTTCTCAATATGTGGTCAAGAATGATGAAAATGCTCAGATGCTGAAGACTGTTCAAACTGCAGTTCATAATGTTTATTTCTAGTGCCAACAGATTGAGGAGGATGTTCAATCGATGGGAGATTTCTAGCTCATTCGTATTCCAAAACATACCGGATTTCATTTGAATTTTATCTATTTTTGGACTTTCTCCACTTTTTGCTGTTGATAAAAAAAAAGGATAGAACCGTGTAGATTTGACTTTGACTTTGAATTTGACTTATTTGAACATATTATTTAACTTGTTTGACTTTAACTTTGTTGGTTGTTGAACTCTTGACTTTTGTTGGACGTTTGAACCTTTATTCTATTATTCTGTTTGAACTTTGCAGGCAACTTACTGTTGTGGTAATGATTATGGATGGATAGTTATTTAAGTCTTGATGTTTGACTTATCTTTTCAATATTAACATGTTATCTGTTGTTGCAGAATCAATGCTATCTAGATCCTAATCAATTTTTTGTAAGATATCATGTACTCCTTAAAAGTTGTTTTTCAGGACAAAAATTCTTAAATCTGCAGGAAAGTTTTGTCACCATAAAAAAGGGGGAGATTGTTAGATAAAACTCTTTTAATGTTTTGAAGTTGACAAAACTTATACAAAGTCTATTATGAAGAATTCCAGATTTTAGTCTCAAAGTCTGAAGACCACCAGACTTTAGGTTCAAAGTCTGCCCACTCTGACATATTCCAGACTGAATACTATTGAAGAATGAAGTATTTTCCAGACGCAAGATTATCTTTATTTCTTCAAAGGTTCAGCTCGTATGACTTAAGGATGGCTATAATTTCCCTTTTGATTTTTAGTGAAATCCAACCAGCAGGCTATCAATGTGGAGAGTGGACATAAGCGTGATCTAAGCCGAACCACTATAGACTTTGTGTTCTTATTCTCTTCCATAAACTCCTTTATTTTATTCATCGTCTAAATATACTCAAAGTCTATCATTTTTTAAAAGCAAATTACTTCTACTGAACTTTGCAAAAATTTTACTTCACACTTATTCACCCCCCTCTAGGTGTTATTACTAGCCCTTTCACCCGTCAATTGAGACCTCATGAGTCAAACTACCCGACCATGACTTAGAACTCGCAGCAATCATTTTTGCTTTTAAAGATTTGAAAACATTATTTGTGTGGGGAAAAATTCTAGATCTTCACCAACCATCAAAGTCTTAAGTATTTATTCTCTCAGAAGGAGTTGACTATGAGATAGCACTGCTAGATGGAACTTCTAAAGGACTACGATTATGATATTCTATATTACCCTGGGAAGGCAAATAAGGTCGCAGACACTTTGAGTCGGAAGTCTTTAGTTACGTAGATGTTGGTTAAGGAATGGGTTTTACTTGAAAGGGCTCAAGATTCGGTATTCAAATTTGAGGTAGGCCACCTTTCGAATCTTATGGCCACCCTTAGAATTGAGTCGGATGTGCATATCAGAATCAAGACGCTCCAGTTGATAGACCCAGATGTTCAAAAGATTCTACAAGAGGACACCAATAAGAGAAAGGTTGATTTTCATATTTCTGAGAATGGAACATTGAGGTTCCGAGGATGATTGTGTGTACCTGATGATGCAAAGCTTAAAGAGGAGATCTTATCAGAAGCACATCGTAGCAGTTACAACATTCATCCTGGTAGTACGAAGATGCATCAGAATATGCGTTAACACTACCGATAGTCCGGTATGAAGGCAAACATTGCCAAGCATGTTGCCAAGTATCTCACGTGTCAGTAAGTGAAGGTTGATATAGCTAGTATAAGTACCTAAAGGGGGGTGAATAGGTATATAAAATATTTTTCTTGATAATTGCACAATACTAGACAGTTGATAGATTTACGACGAACAATAATCAAAGTAAGACTGAGAGAAGGAAAGAGAGAATTGAACACGCGGTTTATAGTGGTTCGGCTTAATTCAAGCCTACGTTCACTCTTCTGCACTGACAGCCTATTGATTGGATTCTACTATAAACAAAGAGATGTTACAGTGTTGTTTTTCCTTGATTTCTCGGTATAGATGATCTACCACACTCACTCAAGGTATCACTAAGTATAGACACTATTTGTGTATACAATTTCGCTCAAAATGTATCAACTAATAATCAAGGTGCTTCAGACTCTAGAATTTCTCTATCAATCGTGCACTAAAGCAACTGGAATGTCTTCCTTTTATACTCCTTTATGCTATCATACCCGTTGGCACTTACCAAAGGAATTCCTCCAATCTACCCGTTGGACGGAATCAATTAAGAAGATCATTTGAGCTATTAAAGGAACCTGACGATAGCCCATCAATCTGTTCGCCCATACAATTAGGATCTTGGTTTCCAAGAATAGAACCATCCAAGAATATTTCGTCGACCATCGGATCTTCAAACGATCTAGATTACGAATAAAAGAATCTGTTATATTTATCCAGCCAAGAGATCTTCTCCAGAGAATAAGACTAAATCCTTAACCAAATACTTCGGCTCTGGATTGCCTTCGTCACTGGATTAGAAAAACTGTCAATGAGAATAGTCTTGAGTCTTAAGTTTTGAGTGCTGAGTCTGGTGATCAGAAAGTCTTCAGACTCTAAACAGAAGGTCTGCAAATATCCAGACTAGACTGATAGAAACGTTTTGTCAGCTTCAAAATATTCTGGAAAGATTTCTCCAACAATCTCCCCCTTTTTGATGGTGACAAAACTTTCCTGTAGATTTGAACAACTTTGACCTAAAAAAACATTACTCAAGCAATATGGCTATCTCATAAAGATTAATAAATCAACCAGACTCTGCATCCACAGAAAATTGGTTAGTCTTTCATGAGTAATACCATACAACAACACTTTATATAAATGCAAACAGTCAAGCATCAAAATCTACACTCAAGTCATACTCAAAAACAAACATTCAAACACACAAAAGAAATTTAAAGTTAAAGTTTAAAGTTCAAATTGCAATTCTCCCCCTTTTTTTCATCATTAAAAATGTGAGAAAAGAGTCCAGTGTGCTTGGGAATGCGCACAATCTGGAAATCTCCCATCGACTGTACGATGCCTTCCAGCCTCTTCAAGTCTTCCCTTAGATGAGCCACCTCTTCTCCTTTGGCATTGGCTTGAATTTGTAGAGCGAGATCTTTCATTTGATCCGCCAGGGTATTAGAAGATGCTTGTCCAGCATTCTTCATGACTTGAAGTTCACAGTCCAGTGCATAGATTTGACCCTGCATTTCCAGAAGAACATCAAGGATACGACGAAAATCTGCTGTATTGTCCGTCTATGTGCTCGCATTTGCTCTCTCGGATGGAGTGAATGCAGACGATGGAGCTTCTATGTAATCTTGCAAATTTGGTGTTGACGTATCATGTCCTTCCTCAGGCATTTGAGAAGCCTGAAAATCTTCTGGATCTACTGGTGAGTGTCTTACACCTTCGCTGTTGACAGCATGTGGTGTAGTCTTTCCTTGCTCGCCATCTCCCCCTGTCTCTAGGACCTCAAATGGGGAAGAGTGATGGTCAGGCTCTTCAACATCTAGATTCCCCTTCTCTCCGGCTTCATCTGTAGACTTTTCTTTCTCTACTTCTCCTTCTTCTTCAACTTCTTTCTCTTTCTCTTGCTTCTCCTCTGCTTCTCTATTCTTTGCTTGCTCCTCTTCTTCTCTCTGTTCTCTTTCCTCTGCTTCTTTCCCTTTCTTCTGATGTTCCGTTGATTCAGGTACAGAACGTCTGGTCCTTATCAATGCAGAGATAGTGGGATCCTCATCTTCATTTTCATCCTCCAAGATGAGAGTTCTTTTCTTTTTGGATGGGGCACCAATGGGCTCCTTCCCTTTTCTCTTTGAAGCAGAAGATACTGGAGTCTTCACTCTGAACTTCTCCATTGCCTTAGCAAGCTCTTTCAAACGCATTTTTGTCAGCATTTTTAAACCTACCACTATTTTGTAGCATGGTCGAACACAAAGAGTATGTGGAGGTTCAATATTCAAGTGTCTGAAGATCTTGGTCACAAGGCTTGGGTAAGGCAATTGGCCCTTGTCCTTCGCCATTGCTCTGTACATGTGAAAGAGAATGGTGTGAGGGAGAGAGAACTTCTTCCCTAAGTTAATCGCGTACATCAATTTTGCCTCGGAATTAGACACGTCAGTCTTGGATGTAGACTTGGGCTTGATACAGTTGATCACAATTTTGTGAAGCAAGATGTTGATGGCACGCATCCTTGAATAGGTTAGTCTTCCCTCTGTATCCCTATCTTTGACAAGCTCCAATGAGGCACGAGCAATTGAAACTTTGATAGGTTGATGGCATCCTCTTTCAACTCCAATTATGTCAGCCAACATGTCCACATCTACCATATGGTCTTGGTCTCGAACACTGAATGATATTCTATTCGCATCTAAAAAGCTAAGATTCGAATAGAAGTATGCTGTCAATTGCGCATAACCTTCTGTGGTATCGGAGCAAAATTGCTCAAGTTGAAGCAGATTGAACTTCTCCCTTAAGTTCACATTAATAACATCCAAGAAATCAAAATCAACACTCCTAGGGTTTATCACCCCTCGCTTCAATAGTCCGAAGAACAGATTCTCCTGTTCCTTCGATTTAAACAACTCTATTCTTTTTCCCTTCACATTAGCAGCAACACCCATTCTAGGTTGAAATTCACTGAACATTTTATCATCATCGTTCCCGTCAGTCGGATTCGGTCCGATATACGAGGGTCACTTGGAATGTTCGCAAGTGCTTCCTCGCCTTTCCTTTGGGAGCAATTCCCAAATCCTCCATTCGTCGCAAAAAGATATACTCATTTCCATAATTCTTATCTTTAAGGAAATCATCTACGTAGTTCAGCAGAGTCCCAATGCTCTTCATCTTACAATAGAGCTTGTAAATAAAAGAAGGTTTTTAGACTCTTACAGGGTCTGCGTCCTCGAGTATTTCTTCCTCTGGTTGTTGACCCACACCTTGTGGGGTAGATGGTGTTGAGTGACGTGGTGGAGAGTGAATTGGGCTCTATTGCTGACTCGATAAATCTTCTTCTTCGGTGAAATCGAAATGTGTAGGCCCCTCCCTCATTCTCTATGGTCCCCTATTCGCGATTCTTGAAGACTTCCTCGAAGAAGACATCCTTCCTTGTCATTGAAAGATTCTTTTACTCGCTTTCCCAAGAAAAGATGACAACTTTCTCGAAGATGAACACGAAGTAGAGACACGATTGGGAGGAGAATGCCTTTTAGGGTTTTGAAGTTTAAGCGAAAAAGAAAACTGTATATATATAACTCAGTTTAAAAAAGGAAAGATCAATCGGCACAAAGGAAAGTGAACAGACACCTCTTTTTAAAATCAATAACTGCCAAATAGAGGTTAATCCTTTTTGAAAGGACAAGATTCCGTTTTTCACGGAAATTATAAATTACTTGAACTAAAGATCGTACCTTTTCGAGTTTGAATATAATAACAACTTACAGTCTATAGCCATGAATGTCTGAGTCTGAGGTTGGAGAGTCTCTAGACTTTAACTTCCTCAAGCTTCAAAATGTTGAGTTTGGAACGGGTATGATCGAATTGATTTTTCTCTAAAGGTTTTGTGAATATATTCGCTAGTTGATTTTTTTAATCAACAAATTGAATCGAGATTTCTCCATTTTGAACATGATCTCTAATGAAGTGATGTCGAATCTCTATATGCTTTGCTCTTGGATGAAGGATTGGATTTTTAGTGAGATTGATTGCGCTGGTGTTGTCACATATGATCTCTGTGCATGAGTCTTCAATTCCAAAGTCTTGTAGCTGTTGTTTTATCCATAGAATTTGTGAACAGCAGCTACCAAGAGCTACATACTCTGCTTCTGTTGTTGAGAGAGCCACAGTGCTTTGTTTCCTTGAAAACCAAGACACTGTCCTGCTTCCAAGCAACTGGCAAGTTCCTGAAGTACTCTTTCTATCGACTCTGCAACCGGCCAGATCTGCGTTCGAATATCCCAGAAGATTAAAGTCTCCCTTCTTAGGATACCAAAGACTGATGCTTGAAGATGAAGCAACGTATTTAATAATACGTTTCGCAGCACTGAGATAGGATTCTCTAGGATCTGATTGAAACCTAGCACATATGCAAACACTCAACAAAATGTCAGGTCTAGAAGTAGTAAGATAAAGAAGTGAACCAATTATGCTCATGTACAGCTTTTGTTCAACTTTCTTCCCTTCTTCATCTTTGTCTATCTTCAAAGAACATGACATCGGTATGTCGGTCTTTTTGCACTTTTCCAATCCAAATCTTTTGACAAGATCATTTGCATACTTTTCTTGATAAATGAAAGTTCATTCCTTTAGTTGTTTCACTTGAAGCCCGAGAAAGAATGTTAACTCTGCCATCATACTCATTTCAAACTCATCCGCATAGACTTTGAAAATTTCTTGCATAGACTTTCATTAGGGGATCCAAAAATAATATCATCCACATATATTTGAACAAGTAAAAAGCTTTTGTTTTCCTTTTTGATAAATAAAGTAGTATCTACTTTACCTTTGACAAAACCATTATGTATTAAGAACTTACTTAGTCTGTCATACCAAGCTCGAGGTACTTGCTTTAAACCATACAATGCCTTTTTCAGTCTGAAGACTAAGTCTGGCTTCTTTGGGTCTTCACACCTTGGTGGTTGTTCCACGTAAACTTCCTCATGGATAAATCCATTTAGGAAGGCACTTTTGACGTCCATTTGGAATAACCTTAAATTTTTATAACAACCAAACGCAAGTAATAGTTGAATAGCTTCTAACCTTGCTATTGGTGCATAAGTCTCATCATAGTCTATTCCTTCTTCTTGCGTGTATCCTTTAGCCACGAGTCTTGCTTTGTTTCGTACGACTTTTCCTTTCTCATTCATCTTGTTCCTGAACATCCATTTAGCTTTAATAACAGTTTTACCTTTTGGTTTAGATGTCAATTCCCAAACATCATTAATGTTGAATTGTCTGAGCTCTTCTTGCATAGCTTCAATCTAGCTTTCATCAGATAAAGCTTATTCTATGCTTTTTGGCTCAATTTCAGAATGAGAGCCACAGCACTAGACTCTTCATGCCTTTTAGATCTGGTGCGAATTCCTTCATTGATTTCGCCGATAATGAGATCTTTGGGATGACTGGACTTATGCTTCAAGTTACTGGTTGATTTGTCTGGTTGATGATCTCTTTCTTTATTTGAATCTTCATGAACAGCCTGATGTTGGTCCTCCAGAGTCTGAGATACTTCTTGAGTTATAAGCTTTGGAGGGTCTGGAGCAGGTTCGGACTCTTCATGATGAGTCAGATTGGATTCATCTTGCGTAGAGTCTTGAAATTTGACATTCAATGACTCCTCCACAGACTGACTCTTCTTGTTATAGACTCTGTAGGCTTTGCTTAATGTAGAATATCCAAGGAAGATGCCTTCATCTGATCTTTCTTCAAACTTACCAACTCGATCTTTTACATTTTTCAAAATAAAGCGTTTGCAACTGAACACATGGAAGTATGAAACAATAGGCTTCGTACCTTTGATTAACTCATAAGGGGTTTTCTCTAGAATAGGTCTTAAGAAGACTCTATTAATAATATAGCACGCTGTTGAAACAGCTTCAACCCAAAATCGTGAAGAAATCTTACTTTCAACTAAAAGAGTTCTAACCATTTCTTGAAGAGATCTATTCTTTCTTTCCACAACTCCATTTTGCTCTAGAGTATATGGAGAAGAGAACACATGCTTAAAGCTAGATTCATCATAAAATTTAGTAAAATCTTGATTTTCAAATTCACCTCCATGATCTGTTCTTATACTTGAGATAACACATCATTTTTCATTTTGAACCTTTTGAGCAAATTTTTCAAAATACGAGAAGGTTTCGGACTTACTTGTAAGGAAATATACCTAAGTAAAGCGGGAGTAATCGTCCACAATTACTAGGCAATATTTCTTACCTCCAAACTCTGGGTTCTGGTTGGTCCAAAGAGATCCATATGCAGCAACTGGAGTACATGATTAGTAGAAACATGATTTATTGGCTTAAATGAATTTCTTACCCTCTTTCCCAGAATACATGGAGTGCATGGATCGGACTTTTGGTATGGTAATTTAGGTAGACCTCGAACAAGCTGCTTTGATGAGATTTTGGCTAATTGCTTCATGTTGACATGACCAAGCTTTCTGTGCCATAAGTTTGCTTCATCTTGAATTAAGATTAGGTATTGCGATTCATTTGGTTTCACATCTAAGAGGTAGATATTTCCATATCTTCGACCCATGAAAAACTGAGTACAGTCTTTACTGATTCCAGAACATGTTCCTTTTTGAAAGAAGATCTTGAAACCAGTATCACACAATTGGCTAATGCTGAGAAGATTGTAATTGAGTCATTCCACTAGGGAAACATTGCTTATTGTGAGATTTACAATTTTCACAGTTCCAAATCCCACAATACTTCCTTTTCTGTTTCCTTCAAATGAAACTTTTCCACCATTTACTTGAATAAGGTTTATGAAGCAATTTGAGTCTCCTATCATGTGTCTTGAGCATACATTGTCAAAATACCACTTTACCTTTTTCTTGACGGAGGCCTCAAATTCAGTTCGAGTCGATCCGATCCGAGAATCGAGTCGATTGTGCCATCGAGACACGAGTTGGCATATTCTTCATCACTTTCTTCACACTCGTATCACTCCAAGTTTCGGCTTTAAGAGCTTTACGAAACTTTCCAGCTTTTCCTCTCTTCTTCTTTAGAAGAGGAAAGTTGGGTCTGATGTGTCCATTTTTCTTGCATTCAAAGCAAACTACATCTTTGTTTGGTTCCTCATCATCAACAGACTTAGTCTGCTGTCTTTGGAAACTTTGTTTCTTTGAGTTGAACCTTCTTCCTTTTCTATTTAGCTTTCTGAATCTTCTTATCATAAGAGCAAGCTCCTCATCGTCCAAATCATCTTCAGAGTCTATATCATCAGAATCATCATTTGATTTTAATGCAATGGATTTCTTACCTTTTGGATCTTCATCTTCATTAATTCGTTCCACTTCATAAGACTGAAGAGTTCCAACCAGCTCATCGACAGATAGTGGCATAATTCTTTGCGTCTCTCTTATTGAAGTCTTTATATGATTCCAATTCTTGGAGAGTCCACGTAGTAGCTTGTTTACCTTCATGGGATCCGAATTTTTTGTCCTTAATTCTCAAGACCATTGACAATATATGTAAAATGACTAAACATGTCAGTTATAGATTCTCGTAGTTTCATTTTGAAGGCTTCATATTGACCGAGGAGAATGTTAATTCTGGTTTCCTTCACCCGATCTGTTCCTTCATAGGTAATATGTAATCTGTCCCAAACTTCTTTTGCTGTAACACAAGAAGAATTCTGTTATATTCAGTTGGTGACAAAGCACAATATAAAGAGTAAATTGCTTTTGCATCGAGTGCTTGTCTCTTGATTATCTCTTCCTCAGTCATTCCGCTGGTCTCAACAATTTCTTTCCCTCTTTTAGAGACTGATGCAGCTGTAGGAGTAATTCATTTTTCTACAACGTCCCATTCCAGAGGATCCTTTGATCATAGGAAAGCTTTCATATTATTCTTCCAGATGTTGTAATCCTTTCCATCAAAGTAGGGTGGTCTGGTATTGCTTTGCCCTTCCACCAGCCTTGGTGCTAGCATACTAGCAATGGATTTTTTACTCTGAAGTAAAACACTTCAAATAAAGCAAGCACACAAGCTCTGATACCAATTGATATAGCTAGTATAAGTACCTAGAGGGGGGTGGATAGGTATATAAAAGATTTTTCTTGATAATTGCACAATACTAAACAGTTGATAGATTTGCGACAAGCAATAATCAAAGTAAGACTGAGAGAAGGAAAGAGAGAATTGAACATGCGGTTTATAGTGGTTCGGCTTAATTCAAGCCTACGTCCACTCTTCTGCACTGACAGCCTATTAACTGGATTCCACTATGAATAAAGAGATGTTACACTGTTATTCTTCCTTGATTTCTCGATGTAGATGATCTACCACACTCGCTCAAGGTATCACTAAGTATAGACACTCTTTGTGTATACAATTTCGCTCAAAATGTATCGACTAATAATCAAGGTGCTTCAGACTCTGGAATTTCTCTATCGATCATGCACTAAAGCAACTAGAATGTCTTCCTTTTATACTCATTTATGCCATCATACCCGTTGGCACTTACCAAAGGAATTCCTCCAATCTACCCGTTGGATGGAATTAATTAAAAAGATCATTCGAGCTATCAAAGGAACCTAACGATAGCCCGTCAATCCTGTTCGCCCATATAATTAGGATATTGGTTTCCAAGAATAAAACCTTCCAAGAATATTTCTTCAAACATTCTAAATTACGAATAAAAGAATCCGTTATATTTATCCAGCCAAGAGATCTTCTCCAGAGAATATGATTAAATCATCAACCAAATACTTCGGCTCTAGATTGCCTTCGTCACTGGACTATAAAAACTGTCAATGAGAATAGTCTTGAGTCTTAAGTCTTGAGTGCTGAGTCTGGTGATCATAAAGTCTTCAAACTCTAAACAGAAGGTCTGCAAATATCCAGACTAGATTGATAGAAACGTTTTGTCAGCTTCAAAATATTCTGGAAATATTTCTCCAACAAAGGCCCAGCATTGTAAGCCAAGAGGTCTACTGCAACCTCTCGAGATTCCTGAGTGGAAATGGGAGCACATCACAATGGATTTTGTGACAGGCTTACCAAGGAGTTAGAGAAGTAATGATTCCATTTGGATAGTAGTCGACAGATTAATGAAGTCAGCTCACTTCATCGCTGCAAGGAAGGATGTAGATTTGGACAGGTACACAGAGTTGTATGTGCGTCAAATTTTTCATTTGCATGGAGTGCTAGTGACGATTACATCTGATAGAGACCCGAGATTTACAGTTGCATTTTGGAAAAGTTTGCAAATTGATTTAAGGATGAAGCTACAATATAGTACGGCATATCATCCTCAAACGAATGGCCAGCCTGAAAAGACGATTCAAACCCTCAAAGACATGTTGTGAGCTTGTGTATTGGATTTCAAAGAAATCTGGGAGGAACAGCTTCATCTTGTCGAGTTTGCCTACAATAATAGCTACTAGCAGAACATTCAAATTGCTCATTTTGAGGCGTTGTATGGCATAGCATGTAGAATGCTAGTGTGTTGGGATCAAGTCAGGGAAAAAAAGATTACAGGCCTAGAGATAGTTCAGCAGTCAGTGGAGGCTGTTGCGGTCATCAAAGACGGATTAAAGACCACTGAGAGCCAGCAGAAAAGCTTCACAGATAAGCTTTAAAGACCTATGGAATTCTATGTTAGTGATCACATTTTTCTAAAGGTGTCACCAATGAGGGGTACTTCGCACTTTGATAAGAAAAGACAACTGACTCTGAGGTACGTAGGTCCTTTTGAGATTCTTGAGAGAATTGAGATCCTAGTGTATCATCTTGCATTGCTGCCAAAGTTGGCGCAAGGGCATTTTTGATGTCTTTCAAGTGTCAATGTTAAGGAAGTATGAGCCTGATTCGACCCACATGCTTAATTTTGAGGAATTGGATGTTGACGACGAGTGTCTTATCTAGAAAGCCTGGTTCAGATTGTGGATCGGAAAGAACAGATCCTGCGTTCTAAGACGATCCCATTTGTTAAAGTAATCTGGTAACACCATGGCACTAAAGGAACAACTTGAGAAAGCGATGAGTCGATGAAACAACTGTACCCCCACCTTTTTATTTAAAGAATTGTAAAGGTTGAAATTTCGAGGATGAAATTTTTATAAGAGGGAAAGAGTTGTGATATTGTAAAATCTCAGTTATGTTTTCAATTAAATGAATTAGCCATTTTATCAACACGCCTATAATGCTATTCTCTGAGGTGATCACTCATAAGATAACTAGACTATCTATGGGAGCCAATAAGGGATTTTAACGCAATAGACTTGAGAATTCGACCAAGAATTGACTACACGATTGTGCTCATCTGCAGAGATCATTATGGCACGGTTAAAAATTGATCAGGGATCAAAGATAGGTCAGTTTGACTGAGATAGGTGATCAAAGTGTGGGTGATTCCACCAAATTGCAAAATTTTCGTCGATCGGCACTAGATCGATTTTTCTATCGTTTTGGTACCCGTATGCATAATCGAAACCTCGAGATTTCACGACCACTAAGAGTCGCTAATGTGTTGAAGATATATATTGTGACTCGAAATAGATCGATCACGAGTCAATTGCTCTAAAAATTTCTAAAAGCTACCCAGTAGGCTAGGTCACGCTAAAATTACACTAGATAGAAATTAACCGTGAATTTGAATCAGATTTCAGAAATTGAAAGTTCTGTCAAGTCATGAGTCATTTTAGGAAGGTCGATTCATCCTCTAAATATTTTTCTGCAAACCAAGATTTTAGGCAGAAATTCAATATATTTCGTTTCTGTACGGAAAATTCAGGGGACCGTTTTTTATCACGTTTTTGGGATGCAAGTTGGTTCTATTGGCGTGGAAAAATGTTAATTTGATCAATGAAACATTGGTGGAATTTATAGGGCTAAAATTGGCTTCAATAGGAGAGAGATTGGTCCAAATTGAGTAGAAAATGCTTCAAATGCGTAGCCCCCCTTGGTCCTCAAACTTTGGACCACCTCAATGGCTTCCTAGGAAGGCTTTGTGGCTACAAATGGCTGAGGAAGCCAGCCCATGTTGTTGGGACCTCTTCAAGGGAGACAAGGGGATAGAAATAAAGCGGTGTGGCCCCCTCCAAGCTTGGCTGTCCCCTTTCTTCTTCCTCTACATTTGCTTACTCCATTGTTAGTCATTTTGGAGCTCAAGAAGTGCAAAGAAACTACTGGCCAACCCCCTTGCCATCACAACCGTTCGCTAAGCCCGTAGCCACCGCTACTGGCTGTCACATGCCCTCGACCCCCGCATGCTATTTTGCCTATCTCACGAGCTCAGCCTATCCCTCGAGCTCCCTTGGTAAACGTCGGAGCCCCTTGGCTACCATCTAGCTCATTGAAGTAGCCATCGTTGCCCCTACTCATTGTTGCAGCCCGTCCACCAGCCACCTCGGCTATTCCTGCTGAGCCCATTGTCCAAGCATCCCCTTCAGCCCAAGATAAGAAACCGAAACCCAGCAACCCACCATGGGCTTCGAGGCCTGTTTCCAAGCTTTTTTGGGCCTTTGTTGGTGCCGTTGCTTCGGAGTTTGTCACTTGTCTCTACCTTGCCATCCTCGTGGACTCATCGGATTTCAAAACCAGTGAGTTTACTCACTCAACTCTGCTTAAGGAGTTAATTATGCTTAATGGTTGATTAGTTTAGGCTAAGTATGGTTTATGTGGTTAGTTAGAATGGATTAGTGAGTTAATTACTCGTTTACGCATGTTAGGTGGTTAGATCGGCCTATTTTGCAAGTACATAGGCTGTATTATTTATCTAGTTTGGTTTGCGATTTTTGTGGGACCGTTTTGGTATTTATTTAGGTTTTTCCGGTCTAACTTTGCATTTATGTTATCTATTTGTATTTATTTGATTAATTTGGTAATTATTTAATTATTTATTATTTTCCAAAAATTATACCAAGATAGCTGATGACCGGAATTTTATGCTAATTGCAATGGTGTGATTGGTTTATTTAATTAAGTACTGATTTATGTAAATTGAGTGAGATTTGTAATTTTGGATATTTATCCCAAAATTGAGCAATTTTAGTATTTAATTGAAAATCACAGAGCATCGCCTTACAATGCCAAAAATATGTTTGTAGACTATATTAAATGGTGGGATTTTTGAAAGGGAAAATTTTGTATTTGGCTAAGGTCAACCGTGTACCCACACACGATTATTTTTATCGGGTATGATAAAAATGGTGGAATTGTTAGTGGATGAGAGCAATATACTATATCAACCTGCAGGTCTTGATATGTCAGCTTCGGGAGCAAGATACTCTAGTAGCTTTGGTGAGCATAATAAGTATCACACAGCTTTGGTGAGCATTATAAGTATTGCATAGCTTTGGTAAGCATGATAAGTATCGTACTGCTTGGTAAGTAATATAAATATATAGCAACTTCGGTGAGCAATTATTATTATTATTATTATTATTATTATTATCATCATCATCATCATCATCATCATCATCATCATCATCATTATTATTATTATTATATTATCAGCTTCAATGAGCTATACCATTTATTTTCAGCTTGGGTGAGCAAAGTGTTCAATTTGATCGAATTGTATAGATGGTATCGATGGTATGGAGTCGAGTGAATCGACTGATAAATGATTTGACTAGAATTGAAGTGATTCATTGAATATATGAATCATATTGACTTGCATGAAGGAATTAAGGCAAAGGTAAGTCCTCTGTCTTATGCGTACATAGATAGCCTTTGGGTCTATTTCCTTCCTAGTTAGAGTTTAGGGGTTGGACTTGCTAAGACGTTATCTCACTCCTTCATGAGCTAACATTTTCAGGTTCTTAGATGGAGGCTCCTCCCAAGCATTTTGGACAATCGAAGAAGGTCATTGAACAAGTCTCTTATATTCCACTTTATGGGGACCCAAGGGGGTGGGTCTACGAACCCATGAGATCCATTGTCTAGGTTAATGCGAGTCTATCTCGAATGGTATCCCATCAATACAGGTTGTGGTATCCTCGTGAGCGAAATGGACCCAGATAAGGTCCCTTACTCGAATCTAAGGTCCCTATGTTGGTGTTGGAGGTTGCTTTTGGAAAGAGTAGAGTTGACCCTCCTCATAGAGCAGTGGTAGACACGAAGTCCCCGGAGCCAAAGTCCTCGAAGTCTTCTTTTGAGGGTTCAAATGCTTAGAGGATCTATAGCCCTCTACCTTTTTGCAAACTTGTATATATCAACTAGTATTGTATATGACTTAGTTTGATGTGTATAAAGGTGTGATGTGGTTTTCGAAAATTATGGTTCTACTTTTCTATCCCATATTTGTGTTGTCTAGGGATTTAATTATTCTCTTCCGCTTGTGCATTAAAATGAAATGGTTGACAACGCATCCTGGGACATCGCAGTTTAATCGACCACTGAGGGATGGGCACATGCCAGAGGATCAAGGTGTGACAAACAGTGTGGTTTAAGGCAAACGCGCTAACCTTATGGTTTAAGGCAATCTCGTTAACTGTGTAGTTTAGGGTAGACCCACTAACTTTGTGGTTAAAGAGAGTCCCATTGACCCTGTGATTTAAGGTAGTCCCACTAACCATATGGTTTAAGATAGTCTCACTAACCGTGTAGTTTAAGGTAGTCACACTAAACTTGTGGTTTAAGGCAAACTTGCTAATCTTGCGATTTAAAGCAATCCCACTAATCGTGTTGTATAAAGTACACCCATTAAACTTGTGATTTAAGGCAATTCCATTAATCATGTGGTTTAAGGCAGCCTCACTAACCATATGATTTAAGGCATGCTCACTAACCTTATGGTTTAAGGCAGTCCCACCAACCATGTAATTTAAGGTAGTCCCACTAATCACGTGGTTTAAGGTAGACCTGTTAACCATGTGAGTTAAGGCAAACCACTAACTTTGTAATTTAAGGCAAGCTCACTAACCTTATGGTTTAAGGTAGTTCCACTAACCATATGGTTTAAGGCAGACCCATTGACCCTGTGGTTTAAGGCAGTCCCAATAACGAAATGGTTAAAGGCAGTCCCACTAATCGTGTAGATTGTATGGTTTAAGGATGATCAAGAATCTCTTGATAATGTATGGTTGAAAGCTAATCCATGAACCCTTTGGAATTGCGTGGTTTAAAGATAACCAAGAACCTTTTGAAAGTGCATGTTTTAAGGCTAACCCATAAACCCTTTAGAATTGCTAAGTTTAATGATGACCAATAACCTCTTGAAACGGCATGGTTTAAGGTTGATTCATGAACTCTTTGAAATGGTGTGGTTTAAGGATAACCAAAAATCTCTAAAAATTGCATGGTTTAAGGTCGACCAATAAACCCTTTGGAAATGCATGGTTTAAGGCTAACCCATGAAGCCTGAAATTGTGTGGTTTAAGGATGACCAAGACCCTCTTGAAAATACATGATTTAAGGTTGACCCATGAACTCTTTGAAATTGCATGGTTTAAAAATGACCAAGAACCTCTAAAAATTGCATTGTTTAAGGTTGACCCATGAACCCTTTAGAAATGCATGGTTCAAGCCTAACTCATGAACCATTTGAAATTGTGTGGTTTAAGGATGACTAAGATCCTCTTGAAAATACATGGTTTAACACTAACCCATGAACCCTTTGGAATTGTGCAATTTAAGGATAACCAAGAACCTCTTGAAAGTGCATGGTTTAAGACTATCCCATGAATCCTTTAAAATTGCAAGGTTTAAGGATGACCAAGAACCTCTTGAAAATGCATGATTTAATGTTGGCCCATGAACTCTTTGAAATAGTGTGGTTTCACTGAAGAAACCCGTCATTCAAGAATATTCTAAAATTGATACTACACATCAAATAGAGTTCATTATAACAAGTATTCTAGTAGCGAAAGCATACTAGATTAGATCAATTTCAACACATGTCATTAGAAACAATATCAAAAGTGTATTGGTAATGAGAAAGCAATGATTGTATAAACAAATCAAATTGATTCCGACCACTTGACAAACTCACAAAACTATCAATTTCAACACATGTCATTAGAAACAATTTCAAAAGTGTATCAGTAATGAGAAAGCAACGTGACTTTGAGTTCGTAATTGAAAATTTAAACAAAAACTATGTTATGCAAGGCCAGATTAGAGGTATTTCAAATACTTATTTATCAAGAGTGAGTACCAAACCTGCATCGCCAAGGGCATTCCATTGATTTAGGAGCATCTCCAAAAAAATGAAAATTTCATTCTAAAGTGAGCAAGTAAATGAAGAAATCACACTTACAATGGATGAAGACACTTCTTTTTTTTCCAATCACATAGGCACGTTGATGTAAACTTGTGAGGTTTGACTTAAGGTGGAATTCTAAAGGCTTAAGGTCCCCATTTTGATTAGATCAAAAAAGTTTTCTCCACACCGCACTTACGTCGGACAGGTCTCTTTATCATTAATCAAAATGAGTGGGACCAAAAGTAGATAACCACGGGTCATTCCCCGGACGAGTTCTATCTTTTAGCACCTCCTATGGGCTTCCTGGCGTGATCAAGGTTTTAGATCGCGAGTTGTGTGTGTAAATGTGCAGTGCTAAGGTAAGTATAAAGGCATGCACAACAATTGATATCGAAACAACACTTCAATTTTATCCATATAAACATATATTCCCACGCCTCCTTGCAAAAGAAATGGGTTAACGAACACTCCACCCCTTATTACTCCAATCCTACCAAAATATTTAACACGTAGTTAGTGGAATAACCTTGTTTTCCATGCGACTTTGACATATGTTATCAAATGAAGACCATGTTAGTGAACAATCAATCAAGTTATTACGGCCTCAGTCCTCTAAGGTTTGCAACTAAGTCCCTAGTGGAGTCGCCAAGCTATTGCAACCTCTCTTTTTCCGTCCAGGGGAAAAGGAAGAGGTTTAGTGATATTTTCCTAACGAGGCGGGCTAATGGCCTTGAATTAGGTGCGGACTCTCCCAAGCCCATACGTCATGCGACATTGGATTTTATATTTTAGTTCTTAACAACCTATGTATTTTTAGGAGTCGCTACTAGCCTCTTGGGGTCGGCTAAAAACCAATCAAGATGCGGGAGTATTGTCTCGATTCTTACACAACCAAAGATTTTTAGGAACGGAGACTTGTTTATGCCAATTTTTCTATTAGTGCCCTTGTGGTACCACTAACTTGGAAGGTTGTTTATTTAAATGGCCACACAATCTTAATTACCAATTATAATTCTTATGAAATTACTAAGCGTCCATTCAAATGTTTTTGTAGGTTTGTTTTCCTTAATAACTAGACAAATCCTAACTTAATTTAGAAGAAAAATTTACACTCAAATTAATGAAAAGCAGTGCGATGAGTAAACATCCAAGAAATTGAGATGGCTTAAAAATGAATGCGGAAAAGGAAAACCTAATACAAGTGGGACAAATAATATTCCATGACCTTGTTATCGTGCCCCAAGACAGGACCCCCATGAACGAAATGAAAATTTAAATATGCATGAATTACTCTAAATAATTTTAATCTATGCAAAATGGATTATTTACAAAAAGGATTATAAAATACTAAAATAGCATTAAATTAGGAAAAATGACATTATAAAATTAGGAAAATCTCATAGATGTCATTTTTGCCTTAATTTGATACAATCCATCATTTTTATATATATTTTTGAAATTTTCAGATTTTTAGAATTTTTATTTTTTATTTAAAAATAATTCCCTAAACTGGTCTATGCTTGATTTATACTAATATGGAAGAGCCTAGTACATGAATATCAGAAGAACCGAGCTCAAATCGACCATTCTAAGATCGAAGCTTAATTTGGGCATTAAACCAACCCAAGCAGATACCTTGAGCCATGTCGTGGCCTTCAATCTCGATCCATAAGTAGTTTTATGTAAAACTAAAGTATTGAGGTTATACTATCACATGCAAATAGCAATATTAAATGGAAATCACAGCCTAAAACACACAAAAACCAAGTTGAAATCATCCTCAAATATGCGGGTCTTAGCTGATTTTGCAAATCTAGGTTTGAACTCAAGTCAAGCAAATAGGTTGCATGCCCATATTCAAGCCCAGACACTCATCACATGCAAGATCTACGGAAAAGATCACTTGATCAAAATGAAAGTTAGTAACATGGACTTTCAAATGCATCAAATATCACAGAGAATGATCAATCAAACATATTGAAATGACCTCTTCAAGATGCATACACGCATGGTCCACACTGACTAGCCATGAATCAATATGGATGGGCTTGGTTTTGGCTCAAGTCGTAAACGATCTCTTAGTGTACCTGAAGATTTATAGACTAAGCCAAGCTAACCTCAGCATTATTTGTACTCCCATATGACATTCATCAAGCTCGTGAAGATAGAAAACATGTGCAAAGAGGAGTAGCAAGTCAAACATATATGGTTCTTGAAGAGGCTTCAAACACCTAGAAAAATTTCAACCTTAGAAATCAGTTTTATGAATTGATTTTCCTGTTGCTTTTTCACATTTAAAATTAGGATTCGTACCTTGCTTCCTAGTTTCTTTGCAAGTGGCTTTTGGCTGAGGAAACCAAGAGATTATCCTATGGGGGCACGTGGAAGTTGGCTCCTTCAAATAGGAAAATGAGATCTATAGAGAAAAAACTAACAACAAAAGTTTTTGTTGGACACCAAAATTAGACTTCGTGATCTCTTTTATTGGTCAAATTGACACACAACCAAACTATATATATTCTAGTTTGGGTTACAAGTCATAATTTTCCTCATTTGTCTCTCACTTTCCTTTAAAACATGCATTTTCCCTCACCCATGACCAACTGGGCAAAACACTTGGAAAATTTTTCATTTCCTTGCCTCACCAAGAGGGTACTGTTTCAAGGGGCTTTAGGAGGCCTTTTCTAATCTCCATTTAGGACATGCAACTTATGGTTGGAAAGATCTTCGAGTGAAGTTTCACTCTCTAGTAGCAAGACTGCCTATTGAAGGTCTAATGGCACCTTGCTCCGACCTGAGTTATGCAACAATGAGATGCCCCTTGATCCTTGCCGGATGTGCTTGACAATCCCCCATAAGCTCACTTGGGGACTTCTTACTCCAGCTGTTCCCAGCGTTAAAGGTTTTGGCTAATTTTTGCTATAAGTTTATGAAAATTTTGCTTTTCTCTACAAAGGTCAATCTGGAATTTCTAGGTTTGCCTTTTCTTGAGTTGCTTTTGGGAGCATCTTTGGGGAACAATTGTGAGCTCTATCTTCTCCTTCTTGTCTCCTACCTTTTGTTCCCCAGAAGAGCTTGTTTTAGTGATCTTATCCCCTAAATTAAGTGATCTTTTGGTTAATCTTTTGTCAACCTACCAAGCCTACCAACAAAGCTACTTCAACAACTTTCTAACTTGGCCAAATTTTAAACTTTTGCAACAGTTAAGTGTGCAGATTTTGCTGTGATTTTTATGTGTTTCCAGTTGCTTATGCTTGGCCAATATTTTTCCATTTACAATACTATGGTCTTCTATCATGTGCAGAGATCAAGCTGATTGGGTGACTAAGTGGGATGTGGGGGGGCCACCAAGTTTCTTACTCAGTAGCTCCAAATTGAGATAAAATCATGGAGTGGGTTTAAGTAGCTAGTTTGTGTGCTTTAATTCATCAATTTGGCTGTAATTTTTGATTGATTAACATGCATATTTATAGTAATTTAAGATTTTGACTAGCTTTCGCAATTGTCCCCACCCAATTTTACAAGGAAGTCCCTCAAAGTTGGCTATTTTCTTGCTCAATGATGCCTAATTCAATGCAATTTTGTCCTTTTGGCCAAATTTGATTAATTCAATCTAGCCCAAGTTCAATTTCAACTTAATTAGGGGCCAAGATGATCATTTAAGGGCTTGGACGAATTTTTGCAAAATTTGCAAATTGGTCCTTCAACTTTTAGAAATTACATTTTGGCCTCAACTTTATGTTTTACTTGCAATCGATCTCCCGGGCTTGGATAGTCACATTTAGATCATTGGCCCCAGCTTGATTTTTTTCCTTCTTTTTTTCTTCTTTTTTCTTTTCTTTTCTTTTTTCTTTTTTTTTTATTTTTTATCTCTTTTTTAATGTAAAATCTTCCATTTAAAAAATTACACTAAATTCCTAGATAATCTATATGCAAGAACTTGACATGAAATAGTTTTGTGGAAAAACAAGTTCCCATTTTTCAGAAATTATTTTTGGGCAAAAATTGGTGTCAACGATGACAATTTGTAAGTTACTAACCCACTATAAATGATATGGCACGTGACTTTTCTATTAGGTGTAAACCTATATACTGTTGGAGAAAACTTTTTTGAGTGTTAAGCTGACAAAATGTTTTTATCAGTCTAGTCTGAAGACTTCCAGACTCTTTCATCAAAGTCTGAAAACCTTCGGATTACCAGACTCAAGACTCAAAGTCTATCCTCATTGATAGTTTTTAGTCCGTCGAAGAAGACTTATCCAGAATTGGATGTTTTGTTAAGGATTTGACTTTATCGACTGGAAAAGATCACTTGGTTGGATATAGCATGTCAGAATCCTTTATTCAAATCAAGATTGATTCAGGGATTGTGGATCCTTTGATTGGTGAAGTATACTTGGAAGATTCTACTTATGGAAACCGAGATCCTGCTTATATGGGCGAGTAAGATTGATGGGCTATCGTCATGTTCCTTAAATAGCTCAAAGATCTTCCTAATTGATTCTGTCCGACGGATAGATTGGAAGAATTCATTTGGTAAGTGCCAACGGGTATGATGGCATAAAGGAGTATATAAGGAAAACATTCCAATTGTTTGAGTATGTGAACGATAGAAAAATTCCAAAGTCTGAAGCTTCTTGTTCTTAGTCAATTCATTTGTTGAGCGAAATCTTGTACGCAAAGGAGAGTCTATATCTTTGAGAGATATTGAGGAAGTGTAGTAGAGTCTCTAGACTGTGGAATCAAGGGAGAGCTTTACTATAACAACTCTTTTGTTCATAGTGAAATCCAGCCGATGGGCTGTCGGTGCGAGAAAGAGTGGATGTAGGCTTGGATTAAGCCGAACCACTATAAACTCTGTGTTCAAATTCTCTTCCCTACACTCTTTTACTTTGATCGTAACTTGTTTATTTGAAAAGAGAGGAATTTCCTTTTCATAATCTATTGTTGATTTGTGCTGCACTTATTGTGCAAAATTGTTTTTGCACATATTCATCCCCCTCTAGGTGCCCATAAACTTTCACAATTGGTATCGAAGCCTATGTACTCACTTAATTTGAAGTGTTTTACTTCTGAGTTAAAGATCCATGACTAGTATGTTGGCTCCAGGACTTGTTGAAGGGCAAAGCAATACCAAATCGCCTTATTTTGATGGGAAGGAATACAACATATGGAAAATCAAGATGAAGGCATTTCTAAGATCAAAGGATCCTCTGGAATGGGATATGGTAGACAGAGGAATCATTCCTAAAGCTGCATCTGTCTCAGAAAAAGGAAAAGAAGCTGTTGAGTCTAGCAAAATGACTCAAGAAAAGTTAACCAAAAGACAAGCTCTTGATGCAAAAGTAAATTATTCTTTATATTGTGCATTATCACCTACTGAATATAACAGAATATCTTCATGTGCTACAGCTAAAGAAGTTTGGGATATATTACACATCACCTATGAAGGAACTAATCGAGTGAAAGAAACCAAAATCAACATTCTACTCGGTTAATATGAAGCATTTAAAATGAAATCTGAAAAATCTATCACTGATATGTTTAGTCGTTTTACAGAGATCGTGAATGGCCTTGAAAATCAAAGGCAACCAATTTCTGATCCCATGAAAGTAAACAAGCTTTTGCGTGAACTCTTCAAGGACTGGAATCACATAAAGACCTCAATAAGGGACACGCAAAGAATTATGCCACTTTCGGTTGATGAATTAGTTGGGACTCTTCAGTCTTATGAAGTGGAGCGAATCAACGAAGATGAAGATCTTAAATGTAACAAATCCATTGCATTAAAATCTAATGATGATTATGATGTTACAGATTCTGAAGACGATATGAATGACGAAGAGCTTGCTCTCATGATGAAAATTTTCAAAAAGCTGAACAGAAAAGGAAGAAAATTCAATCCAAAGAAACAGAGTTTTCAAAAACAACAAAGTAAGTCTGTTGAGTATGATGAATCCAATAAAGATGTAGTCTGCTTTGAATGTAAGAAAAAGGGATACATCGGACCCAACCGTCCCATTCGAGGAAAAAGAAAGGAAAAGTTGAAAAATATCGAAAGGCACTCAAAGCAAAAACTAGGAGTGATACAGAATGTGAAGAAAGTGATGATGATTATGCTAACATTTGTCTCATGACACAATCAGACTCAGATTCAGACTCAGAGACAAACTTAGATTCAGACAATGAAATCGAGCTAAGTAATTTGAAAATCCCTACTAAAGTCTCTAGTTATATTGATGAATTGTGTCTTAGTCTCAAAACTTCTCTTACAAGGATTTTCAAACTTAAAAGAGAAAATTCTACACTAAAACAACAAGAAAATGTTTTGAAAGAAAAGATCAAAAATTTATACAAAAGTGTTTCTATCTTGAAAGAAAATGAAGGCAATCTTTCAAAAGAAAATGCATTATTGAAAAATGACATCTCAAATATTTCTAAAAGATTTTCTATAGGATCTAAGAAACTTGAAGAAATTCTTTTTGCTCAAAGACCTTATTTCAATAAATCTAGTTTGGGAATAACTGAAAACTATTCCTCTAATTGATTTTCCTAAAGTAAATGAAATAATTAAGCAAAGACCTACAAAAGATGCTTACAAAAATCATTTCCAAAGAGTTTTTGTAAAACAGGAGGTCGCAATGCTCTTAAATGTTATAAATGCAATAACTCGAGACCATTTTGAGAATAATTGTCCTATGGTTTGGAAACCTGTTAAGAAAGTATGGGCAAAGACTGTATATTATACTAACACCAATGGACCCAAGAAAATATAGGTACCAAATAAAGCTTGAGTCTCTTTTCTAAATGCAGGTCACTATCAAGAAAAATGTTAAATGATACTTGGATAGTGGATGCTCAAGGTATATGACAGGAGATTCAAACTGCTTCATAAAACTTGTTCAAGTTAATAGTGAAAAAGTTTCATTTGGAGAAAACAATAAAGGAAAATTTGTGGGATTCAGAACTATAAAGATTGAAAGCCTCATGATCAATAATGTTTCCTTAGTGGAAGGACTCAACTACAATTTGCTAAGTATTAGTCAGCTGTGTAACACCGGTTTCAAAATCAATTTTTAAGAAGGAATATGTTCGGGAACCAATAAAAACTCCTCTTAGTCTTTCACGGGTCAAAGACATGGAAATATCTACCTTTTGGATGTCAAACCAGATGAAACCCAATGTCTAATCTGTGGTACCCCTCGACGGCCCCCGAATCGTTCAGGTCACCACAATCCGCTTACCTTTCTTTTTTCCCTAATCACATGCCACTCTGATACTATTTCAATTGTAGCGGCTCCATACTTGATCGGTCCCTTGCGCAATTCATATAGCAAAAGCACATCAATTAACTCCATTCCCTATATATAGAAAATGATGCACACCTATTAAACATTTATAGGTAAAAGCCAAACACTTTTATTCACTTAAACCATATGGACATCATTCATCGATACATCAAAATGCCATAGTTTTCTATACTTGGCTATACTTGAAAAGATGACTGACATCTTCTCCAATAGACGTATACTTAAAGTTCATCGTTCAGTGTCAGTGTCCAAAAGTTCATTCATTTGCTATCCTCCTCCTCGCGGTCATATCCAACCACTCGATCTATCTACCGGTGGCAGAGGCAGCAGATATATCTTATCTAGTTTGAAATGTTGGTCCCCAATAAACGACCCAATGGATCACACAATACAATCATAACAATCATAGCATAACACATGTCATTCATGCATTTATGCATAACTTACCTTGAAGTCAGGCATATGTCATCACACCACATGTACATACATCCTCATATAACATTAACCATCATGTCATACATTTACCATCATGCCATAGCTGCACATACATCCATGCACTCACCATCATCATGTCATACATGTACCCTCATGCCATAGGTGCACATACATCCATGCACTTATCATCATCATGTTATATATGTACCATCATGCCATAGGTGTACCTACATCCATGCACTTACCATCATCATATCACATGCACCATCATGCCATAGGTGCACATACATCCATGCACTCATCATCATCATGTCATGCATACATGTTACCATATCATGCATAATTCAATTTCAATTTCTCAATTTTATTCTTTCATTTTGAGCCACCACATTTCTCTTTCCCGGGACCAGTATTTGCATCCCACATTTATTGCTCGCACCCAACCTAGCATCGCAAGGAACCTCCGGACATGTATTCAAAATACAACCAGGCATCCGGCCCCCCACATTCCGGGCATCTCGCGTCCCAACTAGCATCATGAGGCATCCCCCTAGGCACAAACCTTCAAGGCTTCCGGCATTTACACTCTCTAGCCGAGCATCTCGTACCCCAACTGGCATCACGAGGTATCCCCTCAGCACACACTTCCGAGGCTTCCAGGATTATGTACCGACATACCACCAGGATTTCCCCCCCTCTGGAATTACATACCGTATACCACCGGGCATCCCGATAATCCCGGGGAAATCTTCGGGGCTCGCCATGAAAATAGTTACTCCTACCCTCCGAAATTACGTACCGACATACCACCAGGCTTCCCCTAGAATTACGTACCGTATACCATCGGACATTCCAATACTCCAGGGGCATCGTCGGCTCACACCTCTGACGGCCTTCTCATTTATCATAGTTCACATTCACAATTATGGCTCAATTTCAGCATAGCGGATGACGTGATGGTAAACAAGATCATTTTCATTATTTGATTCTTATATGCATCTCAAATCATCATCATACATGTAGCAAGATACAATCACTTATGACAATACAACTTAGAATAATCCATACATCATAACTTTTGACATTTACCAAATTCCAGCTTGCACAATTTCGAAAACATGTAAATTAAATATCCATATGATCTTCAAAAATCATGAAATCAGAGCATGTGATAGACAAGACATAATGGTAGCAATTTCATGGAGAACACGTGCCCAAAAGATCTTCACACAAGAAGATATAGCTCACAATACAGCATGCAAAATTCGAATAAAATCAGATTGCGCAGTTCTTGAAATATTTCGATAAAAATACCCGAATGACCTCCAAAAATTATGAAATTTTAGCAGGTGATATTCAAGATCCTAAGGTAGATTTTTCATGGAGAAATATAGGCCATATTCACTCTAGAGAATTTACTATAGATGGTCGAAGCTCCTGTTCCTAGTATCGAACAGTGTAGTTTAGCTGTCTCAAAAAAATCAAGGTTTCACCTACTTATCTTCCATCATTTCCTCTTAAATTTTGATATTTTTTGCCTCAAGAGGTCCCCCAAAACTTTCATTAAGGGATCTAGGTGAGATTCTCAAAGGATAGTTACCATTTAGTCCACGAAGTCTCGGGAGTCCGGTACCATACTTCTAGATCTACCGTCTTCAAAGAAAATCATTTCACTAGGTTACACTTACTCCTTTTACCACAAATTTTATTATGTTATACTTTGAGATGTTCTCTATAACTTTCATCAAGAAGTAGAAGTGAAATTCTTAGTAAAAAGTGACATCCAACACACAAAACCACCAAGAGGTCGACGAAACAGTTTCAGATCAAGCCTTTTCGTAGAGGGAGGGTTTCACCCCTCAAAACTCAGCCATTTTGTCCCAAATGTTAGTATGTTATACTTTGAGATGTTTTCTACAACTTTTGTGAAGAAGTCAAAGCCAAAATCCAACTCAAAACCCACATACAAGCCTCTACAACGTTCGGGGTCAAGTGGCACACACGAAAACAACAAGCTATTTCAAGAACAACACACTCTAGCTTCGGTTTCTCATACTCTAATCATCCGGGATCTACCACCAAACAATCACATATGCAAGATGCACATGCAAGAGCAGAATATGGATCCCAAACTTGCCTTTGTACTGAGCTACAGTGAGTACTACGGACGATGGACGCACGGCAACGAGCGACGGACGTACAGACGGACTTCATCCTCGCGCGATCTCTTCTTCCTTTCTCTCGGTTCCTCACTCTCTCGGCAACTCCCTCTCTCTCTTTCACTCTCTCAAAATCAGCCACTCTCTCTCTCTCTCTCTTTCTTTCTTTTTGGTTGTTTATATACTTGCATGCATCCTCATTTTGCATGGGGGACACTTGTCCCCAAGGAGGAGACAAGTGTCTCCCTTGTTGAAGACACTTGGAGGAGGCCATGCGGCTCCTCCTCCCCCCCCCCTGCCATGCGTCGACAGCCCAATGGGCTCTATGGGCCGGGCCTCTTGGCCCACTTTAGGCCCATCTCACTTTGGCCTAAAGTCCAAACTTAAATGGCCCAAATTTATTTTTAATAATACATCTTAATCATCATTTAAATAAATACCAAATTGCATAATAAAATGGCCAAAAGACTTCGCAACATAGTTTAATAAAATCCAACTTATAAAATTCATGACCAAAAACATAATTTCCTCATCAAATAAAATCCTTGGTCTCACATGGACATAGGATGCGTTTCCAACAACAATAATTATCCATTTATATAAATACCAAATCATTCTTATTCACTTGGTCATAAATCTTGAAATCATAATTCAATAAACTCCTACTTATAAAACACATGGCCGTGAGTTATTTTTGGGATAACAAATAATCTCAATTCAAGAAGAAGCAAACTTATGGCACAGAAAACTCGAGCACATCAACATGAAACAAATAGCCAAAATTTCAGAAAAGAAGCTTGTTCATGGTCTACCCAACATGTCATACCAAAAGATTATCTATGCACACCATGCATGTTGGGAAAACAGGTAAGAAACTCATTTAAACCAATAAATCAATTTTCCACTAACCGTGTACTGCAGCTTCTACATATGGATCTCTTTGGACCAACCAGAACTCAAAGTATTGAAGATAAGAAATGTTACCTAGTAATTGTAGATGACTACTCACGATTCACTTGGGTATATTTCCTGGTAAGTAAGTCTGAAATATTTTCTTACTTTAAAAAGTTTGCTAAAAATGTCCAAAATGAAAAAGGGTATGTTATTTCAATTATACAAACTGACCATGGAGGCGCATTTGAAAATCAAGACTTTACAAGATTTTGTGATGAATCTGGTTTTCAGCACGTGTTCTCTTCTCCATATACTCCAGAGCAAAATGGAGTCATGGAAAGAAAGAATAGATCGCTTCAGAAATGGCTAGAACTCTTTTAATTGAAAGCAACATCTCTTCACATTTTTTGGCTAAAGCAATTTCTACAGCGTGTTATATTATTAATAGAGTTTTTCTAAGGCCTATTATGGAGAAAACTCCAAATTAGTTATTCAAAGGAAAGAAGCCTATTGTTTCATATTTTCATGTGTTTGGATGTAAATGTTTTATATTGAAAAATGCAAATGATCGAGTTGGCAAGTTTGAAGACAAATCAGACAAATGAATCTTCCTTGGATATTCAACCACAAGCAAAGCTTATAGAGTTTACAAAAAGAAGACTCAATTTGTGGAGAAATCAATGAATGTGAAATTCCAAGATTCTATGCAAAATGAATCAATTGAGACTCAATTTGAAGAATCTGAACCTGCTCCAAACTTTACAAGGTCTAAAGATCTAAAATAATCGTTGAAGATTGAAATGTGGAAAAAGATTAAGAATCGACAAATCAACCAACAACGGAATCATAAGTCCGGTCATCCCAAAGATCTCATCATTGGTGATATTAATGAAGGAATCCGCACAAGATCCAAAAGGCGCAAAGAGTCTAGTACTGTGGCTCTTATTTCTAAAATAGAACCCAAAAGCATAGAAGAATCTTTAACTAATGAAAGCTGGATTGAAGCTATGCAAGAAGAACTCATTGGAGCTAAATGGGTTTTCAGAAACAAGATGAACGAGAAAGGAAAGGTTATAAGAAACAAAGCAATACTCGTGGCCAAGGGATATACGCAAGAAGAAGGGATAGACTATGATGAGACTTACGCGCCAGTAGCAAGGTTAGAAGCAATTAGATTATTACTTGCTTTTGCTTGTCATAAGAATTTCAGGTTACTCCAAATAGACGTCAAAAGTGCTTTCCTAAATGGATTTATCCAAGAGGAAGTCTGTGAGAAACAACCACCTGGTTTTGAAGACCCAAGGAAACTAGACTCTGTATTCAGATTGAAAATGGCTTTATATGGTTTAAAGCAAGCACCTCGAGCTTAGTACGACAGGCTGAGTAAGTTTTTAATTCAAAATGGCTTTGTCAAAGGTAAAGTAGACATTATGCTGTTCATCAAAAGGGAAAGCAAAATTTTTCTGCTTGTTCAAATATATGTTGATAATATTATTTTTGGATCTTCTAATGAAAGTCCGTGCAAAAAAATTCTCAAAGTCTATGTAGGATGAATTCGAAATGACATGATGGGTGAACTAACCTTCTTTCTCGGGCTTCAAGTGAAACAACTGAAGAAATGAACTTTTATTCATCAAGAAAAATATGCCAATGATCTTGTCAAAAAGTCTAGACTAGAGAATTGCAAAAAGGCTGATTTACCAATGTCAAGTTCCTTAAAGCTGAACAAAGATGAAGGAGGAAAGAAAGTTGACAATAAGCTATACAGGAGTATAATTGGTTCACTTATTTATCTTACTTCTTCTAGACCTGACATTTTGTTTAGTATTTGCATTTGTGCCAGATTTCAGGCAGACCCTAAAGAATCTCATCTAAGTGCTGCAAAGCGTATTATCATATACATTGCCTCAACTTCAACTTTGGGTCTCTGGTATCCTAAAAAGGGAGACTTTACTCTTATTGGATACTCAGACACAGACCTAGGCGAATGTAGAGTTGATAGAAAGAGCACATCGGGTACTTGTCAACTACTTGGAAGCAGGACAGTGTATTGGTTTTCAAGGAAGCAAAGTACAGTAGCTCTTTCTACAGTAGAAGCAGAATATGTAGCTCTTGGAAGTTGTTGTTCACAAATTCTGTGGATAAAACAATAGCTAAAGAGACTTTGGAATTGAATATTCATGCACTGAAATCAAGTGTGACAACATAAGCGCAATCAATCTCACCAACAATCCGATTCTTCACTCAAGAGCAAAACATATAGAGATTCAAAATCACTTCATTAGAGATCATGTTCAAAATGGAGAAGTTTTGATTTAGCTTATTGACTCAAAGAATCAACTAGCGAATATTTTTACAAAGCCTTTGGAGAAAAATCAATTTGAAGCTATTCGTCCCGCACGCAATATCTTAAAGTCTCGAGGAAGTTCGACAAGATCGAAAGTCTGAAGATACTCAGACTTAGATGATCAAGATTTTTTTCGTAAGTTATTTTATTTTATTATCTTTCGAATCAAATCTCGAAAAGGTACGATCATCAACCCGTAATTCATTGTTGCTATTTTTAATTTACGTGATTATTGCAATCTTTCCTTTTCGAAAAGGGAGTTATTTTTAAATGACAATTATCTAGTTTTTGAAAAGGCAGTTATTTAAAAGAAAAGGCATCTTTATATTTCCTTTTTACGACGTTCCGTATGCCTCTCTTTGACTGTCTTATATACTGTCGGTTCCTCTTTGTTTTACTAACAAAAACCCTAAGAGAGCACCGATCTTCCATCTCTATCTTCTTATCTTGTTTAATCTTCAAAAATTTGTCATCTTTCTTGGGAAAACAAGCTTGGAATCTCTCAAAGACTATGAAAAATGTCTTCCCAAAGAAAGTCTTCGAGGATCGCGAATAGGGGACCACAGTAAATGCGTGAGGGGCCTACGCACTTCAATCTAACTGAAGAAGAAGAATCTCCT
The DNA here is from genome assembly GCA_017140395.1 of Eucalyptus lansdowneana. Taxonomy (NCBI): domain Eukaryota; kingdom Viridiplantae; phylum Streptophyta; class Magnoliopsida; order Myrtales; family Myrtaceae; genus Eucalyptus; species Eucalyptus lansdowneana. The sequence continues at coordinate 5,090,575 of CM029489.1, read as the reverse complement.
AATCAGCAATAGAGCCCACAACTTTCTCAGCAGCATCCATCTCCTCCATCTAAACCTCAGGATGTTGCACATCGAGAAGAGGAAGAAATAGTCGAAGACGCAGAACCTGTAAGAATTCATAACCCTCTTTTACCTACAAGCATTATCGTGCTTTGAAGAGGGGTGGTACTCCTTTGAACCACATTGATGAATTTTTGAAAGACAGAGGGTATAAAAATGAAACTTTCTTTTTACGCACAATGGAACGTTTAAGAATTGCCCCTGCGGGGTCGATGGAAGAAGCTTTTGCTAATATCCCAAGTGATCCATGGGTTTGAAGATTTAATCAACCAGATGGGAACGATGATGATAGGTTGTACAATTAATTTAAACCGAGAATGGGTGTTGCGGTAAAAATTCGGAGCAAAAGGACAGACTTGTTTCGATCGGAGGAACACAAGCAACTGTACTCTAAGTTGCTGAAGCGTGGGGTAATAAACCCTAGAAGTGTGGATTTTGATTTTCTTGACTCTGTGTCAATCTGCGGGAAAAATTCAGTCTTCTTCAACTTGAACAGTTTTGTTCTGAATCTACAGAAGCGTATGCTGAACTTACTACTTATTTCTATTCGATTCTCTTTTAGTGTTCGAGATCAGGATTATGTGGTTGACATGAATACATTGGCTGATGTGATAGGGATTGAAAAAGGGAGATATCAACCTATTAGTGTATCTATTGCTCATGCAACGTTGGAGCTTGTTTAGGATAGAAGGACAAAGGGAAAGATTTCCTATATGAGAATGAATGCGACCAACTTCAAAGACCAACTTTTTAGACTCGAAGGCAAAGCTGATGTATGCCATCAATGCTGGGAAAAAGTTCTCTCTTCCACACACTATTATGTTCCACATGTATAGGACGGTGGTGAAAGACAAGGGCCAACTTCCTTATCCAGCTCTTGTGACCAAGTTATTCAGACATTTGAACGTTCAACCTCCCCTGATTCTCTGTGTTAGAACGTGCGATCAAATGGTAGTAGGACTAAAAATGGTTTCTAAAATGCGTCTAAAGGAACTCAACAAGGTGTTAGAGAAATTCAAGGAGAAAACCTCTATCAAGACTCATCAAATCTCTTCGATTGCAAAAAGAAAAGGAAATGAGCCCATTGTTGCTCCATCCAAGAAAAGAATAGCTCTCATTGTGACACCCCGAACCCTTCGCAGGTCGTCACCAGCGCCAATGTTACTCTTTATTACCTTTCTCCTTTAGAAGATGCATTGTAATTCATAGACACATTTTAAAAAAAAAAACAAAAATGGTCCCAGCGCGACTCATTAGCGGAAGCAAATTGAATATCACGTCTCTCTCCCTACGAACCATGATACAAATACACACCACTAAACATCAAGATTTTATAAACAAGCGATGGCACTTTATTTACATATTCTTTCAGGATGGGATTTATTTTCGGGTCGATACATAACAAGGAAAAGCTAGGACTCTGCCATGTCCAGCCTAAAACCTCAAAAAGATCCTCGACCCTCTACATCACACGTGTACAATCCCCCATCATGTGTGTCAGCTAACTAACTCCGAAAAGGATCCAGCTCCTACTCGTCGTGCACGGTCTCATACCCAACCCGGTGCATCAGGCAGTGGTGATGGCAACATCTCCCGCATTGCTCCATCTCGATGAACATGTACGGATATAAACTCCTGAATAACAGGACCCCCAGCTAGGCCCACATCGTACATCACTAGACAACGTACTCGAATAAAAGTCAGTCCGGGAACAGAGGGACAATCTATCTCAACACACTCGACCTCTACATCGGATGGTATCCCGTAAAATGTACCCCGCGTGACGGTTAGGAATTGGCATACTGGCTAATCTGAAATGTTATCCCCAAAAAGGGTGAGTATAACCACTCAGCAGATAGGGAAATCCAATAACAACTCAATGCATCAGGCAATTCATACATGCATTGCAAGGGTTACTTACCTTGAAGCCATGCGCATACTATCATGCATCATCATATCATACACGTCATCATCAATCATGACATCATCATGCGTATCATCATATATCATCCTCACCATCATCATCATGCATATCATCAGCATTACCATGCATATATTGTCATGCATAATGTCATGCATATATCATCATGCATCATGTCACACATATATCACCATGCATGATTCAGTTCCAATTTCATCTTGGACAGCCATGTTTCTCATTCCCGGGACCAATGTTTGCGTCCCACATGTATCCAAGATACAATTATAGATCATCCGGCTCCCCCACTCTCCAGGCATCTCGTACCCCAACTGGCATCACGAGGACCCTTTGGGCATGCATCATGATACAACCGGGCACCCAACACAAACCTCCGAGCATGTATCATGACACAATCGGGCAATCGGCCGCACCCTTCAGGCCAGGCATCTCGCACCCAATCCGGCATCGCGAGGTATCCCTCGGCATAATTACCATGCTGAGCTTCCGGCTCCCCCACTCTCCGGGCATCTCGATACCACTCGGTCTCCCAAGGACCCTCCGATATTCGGCCATTCATGACCACCGGGCAACCGGCCGTACCCTTCTAGCCAGGCATCCCGACACTCCCAGGGCATCGTCGGCTCACCTCCGACGGCTTCCTCATTTATCTCAATTTACATCATTATGATTCAATTTATCATGGCATGTGAGGTGATGACAATTCAAGATCATACTCATCATTGAATTCATGCATGCATCTCAATTCCATGTCCTATATATACCAAGACTTTATCACAAAGGCATCTCGATTCAATGCCATACTCATACCAAGACTTTATCACACATGCAACTCAATTCAATATCATACACATACCAAGACTTTATCACACATGCAACATGTGTTACTTGAATGGAATTTATGGCCAATAAAATAATTCATTTTATTTATTTATTTATTTTATTATTACTATAAATTCCCAAAATTATCAAAATTCAAGAAATTATTAATCAAACCCATAGGATGGTAATTATTTGCAGAATTCATGGCCAAATTGGATTTTTTTACAAAATCTCATAATTTTCACAAAACATCCTATGCTTATCAGATAAAACCAGAATGCACGGTTTCCGAATAAACTCAATTAAAATATCCATATGGCATCTAAAAATTATAAACTTTTACTGGATTATAGCCAAGACATTTTCGTACAACTTTCATGAAGAACTTCAAGCCAGATTACTTATATATTATTTTATTCAACCTCACGAAGCTTCTGGACCCGTTACCGCATCGTCCAGTGCCTCCATCTCCGAAATATGAGGTTTTAACCTGCCTATTCTCTTTCGTTTTCTCTGAAACTCGGATATGTTATGTGTCCAGATTTCCTTTGCAAGTTTCATGAAGAGATCTAGGTCAAATAACTAGATTATAGTCAGCATTTAGGTTCTTGAAGTCTCGGGTGTCTCAGAACACATCACCAGAATCATTGTCTTCAAGATCTAGTCGATTAACCAAGCTATATTTGTTTTTTTCACCTCAAATTTGAGTATGTTGTAGCTTACGATGTTCCCTAAAACTTTCATGAAGAAACCAAAGTAATATTATCAACGAAAACCAACATACAACCATGAATCCAGCAAAAGGTCAGTAAAAACTCTCCAGATCTGAGGTCTCCGTAAGATGAGACTTTAACCCCCCAAATATCCATAATTTTCCACGAAATTTTAGTATGTTGTATTAAAATATATTAGCTACAACTTTCATGAAGACATTGAAGCCAAAATCGGATTCCAAACATACATGCTAGCTCGAACAAGTTACTGACTCACACGATCCGAGCAAGAACAGTCACACGACTTAAGAACAAGCCAACCATACCTCGGTTTTTCTCACTTAAAACACCCAAAATATAACATGAAAACAACATACAAGCATGCAAGAGAAGCTAGAGGACTCCCACTTGCCTCTAGGATGGACGAACATCGGCGTACGGCGGTGAACACGGCGGCTCCTCCTCGGCTCCGCCTCCTCTCTCTCTCGGCCGCTCCCCCTTTCTCTCGAATTCTCTCTCTCCCTCTCTCACTCTCTTGGCCGAATGAAGGAAATCCGGCCACCTTCTCTCTCTCTTCCCTCTTATACCCCCAAATTCTCATGATTACTTGGCTATAAACCAACCAATGCATGGCCTTCCCTTTTTGCCACTTGTCGTATTGAATTTTTGAATTTGATTGGGCTTCTTGGGCTTGGGCTTTTGGGCCATCCGGCAACTTCTTCTAGGGCCTCCTCTTGGCTGCTTGACAGCCCACTTGTGGGTCTAATTGGGCTGACTATCTTGGCCCATTACAAGCTTAGGCCAATGGGCCTAAGGCCCATCCTAAAAATTGACTTTTCCTCTTCTTTTTTTTGTTTTTTGAAATTCCTTTCTATAAATATTTTTAAAATTCAATTTTTCATCTTGGCCAAAGTCTTATAACATTTTATTTATTGAAATTTAATTTATAAAGTACATGGCCAAGCGTAGATTAATCTATCAAATTTAAATTCTCACAAGCACATGCACAAATCATCTATTTAAAAAGACTAATAGCTAAAGCATAAGCCATGAGAAATTTATCACCTAATTAGAAACTTTAACACACCTTATGGCTTGGCTTTGAATTTTGGGATGCCACACTCATCATTAAGGATGAAGAGGATGATGATGATAATGATATCACTATTTCTGCAATGGCATTGAAGAACTTGAGTCGTTCTGTTCCAGAATCAACGGAGAGACACGATAAAGACACGGATGAGACAAAATAGAGGACTGGAGAAAGAGAAAATTTGGAAGCAGAGGAGAAAGAAACAGAAGAGAGAGAAGCAGAAGAGAGAGATGTAGAGGAGGAAAGAATTGAAGAAAAAGAAGAAGAGGAGAGAAGAGATCAAGCGGAAGCAGAGCATGAGGAACACTTTTCTCCAACTGAAGTAATGGAAATAGGGGGAGATCCTAAACAAAGAAGAACATTCTCATTCCCTGTCACTAGTGAAGGAGTAAGCCGCTCTCCAGCAGATCCAGAGGACATCTATGCCTCTCAATTTCCTAAGGAGGGACATGATGTTTCATCGCCCAATCTGTGTGACTATGCTGATTTACCATCATCTGCCTTTACACCTTCTAATCGTGCAAAAGCCAGTACTTATACTGATACAATCAGGATCTTTGGTTTCAATAAGTAGAACATTCCAAGTTTGCTCGCCTTTCAAAAGATCTTCATATTAGAGTAGATTCCAATAAGAATAATTAATCAAGTAGATGCTATATTTAACCATAAGGTCTTTCAAAAACCATATAAATCGAATCCTTGAAGATAATACCACATTTGGATAAGTCTTCATTCTTCGGTTTTGAAACTATCAGCGTGAGTAGATTTTAAGATTAAGGTATGGTAGTCTTCAGACTTTGACAAAAGAGTCTTGAGTTTTTTAGACTATAATACTTGAGTCTACAAATCTTCAGACTAGACATTTTGATATATTTTGTCAACTTCAAAATAGTAAAGGAGTTTTCTCTAACAATCTCCCTTTTTTATGGTAACAAAAATTTCCTGCAGATTTGAAAACTTTTGGCCTGCAAAACAACACTTAAACAATACATGATATCTTATAAAAATAAGTTGATTAGGACCTAGATAGCATCAATTTTGCAACCACAGAAAACATGTTAATCTTGAATGATAAATAACAATCTAGTCACAATCAATATCACAAACTTAGTTACTACAAGTGTAAAAAAAGATTCAAAGTCAAAAGTCCAAAGTATACCAATCAGTTCAAAACAAAACCAAAATACCAAGCAAAAAGTCATCAAAATCAAACCAAGCAAAAACTATCCAAAAAAAATAAGTCAAATCAAATCTACACAAACTCTCCCCATTTTTGTCAACAGCAAAAAGTGGAGAAAAACTGTAAAAAGAGTTGGTTCAAATCGTGGCTGTTTGGGGATGCGAATGATTTGAAAATCCCTCATTGACTTGACAGTCTCCTCCAGTGTCTTTAGAGTCTCCTTCAGCTGCTTAATATCCTCACCCTTTGCAGTTTCTTGCACTTGAAGTTTCAAGGCTTGTATCTATTCATGTAGAGATTCTGAAGTGGACTGAAAAGCTGTTTTGAGATACTTGATCTCACACTACATTCCATATTGCTGAGCCTTCAAGCCCAAAAGGATTTCCGGTAGCCTTTGAAAGTCTGTTGTTGGTTTTGTTGTAGCACTAGGTCCAGCCGAATCAAATCCAGGAATATTTAGATGTAAAGGAACATCAACAGTTCAATCACCAAGACTAGGAGTGGATGCCTCAACATCTGCTTCAGGGTATTAAGAGGCATAGACATCTTTTGGATTTCTTGGAGATCTACTAACATCACTAGTAAAAATGGGTGAAGAAGTACTTCTTTTGTTAGCAGCTCTCCCTATTTCTGTGCCTTCAGATATATAAAAGAATTCATCTTCTTGTTCTTGCTCTACTTCAGCACCCAAGTGATGTTTTTCTCTTTCTTCTCATGCAGTTCCACTCTGTGTCTTTTCTAAGTCATCTGTTAAGAATACGACAAAAGTTGGCTCAAAAGAGTCATGTTGACCCTCTTCTTCTTTAGCTTCCCTACCTTCTTCTTCTCTTGCTCCTCTTCTTCTTTCACTTCCTTTTCTTCTCTCGTTCTCTGTTCTCTCTGTCCTCTGGTTCCTTAAAGCTAATAAAACTCCGTAAATTTCTTGAGGCAAAGGCAGAGAGAGTAATATCGACCTCATCTTCTTAGTCCTGCAAGATAAAGGCTCTCATCTTCTTGATTAGTTCGCTCATGCGCTCCTTGTCTTTTTTCTTCCTCGCTATAGAGTTTTGTTTTTCCTTGACAGGGGACTTCTCCTTCAAGCACTCCAATTCCTTATTCAGCTCCTTCAATCACATCTTTGAAATCATTTTCAGTCCAATCACCATTGGAACAATGGTTTTTGTTGGAGAAAACTTCATTGCATGTTTTAAAGCTGACAAAACGTTTCCATCAGTCTAATCTGAAGACTTGCAAACTCTTTCGTCAAAGTCTAAAGACTGTCGGACCACCAGACTCAAGATTTAAAGTCTATCATCATTGACTGTTTCTAGACCGTCAAAGAAGACTTATCCAGAATTGAGTATTTCTTTAAGGATTTGATTCTATCGACTAAAGAAGATCTCTCAGCTAGAGATAGCATCTCGAAATCCATTATTTATCTTGAGATTGATTCAGGCATTTTGGATCCATTGATTAGTGAAGTATACTTGGAAGGTTCTTCTGATGGAAACCTAGATCCTGATTGTATGGGCGAGTAGGATTGGTGGGCTATCGCCATATTCCTTAAATAAATCAAGATCTTCTTAATTGATTCTGTCCAACGGGTAGATTGGAAGAGCTCATTTGGAAAGTGCCAATGAGTATGAAGGCATGGAGGAGTATATAAGGAAGACGTTCCAATTATTCAAGTGTGTGCGCGGTAGAAAAATTCCAAAGTCTAAAGCTCATTGTTCTTTGTCAATTCAATTGTTAAGTGTGAACTTGTACTCAAAAGAGAGTTTATACTTCTGTGAGATCTTGAGGAAGTGTAACATAGTCTCTACACTGTGGAATCAATGAAGAGTTATATTGTAACAACTCTTTTGATTATTAGTGAAATCCAACTGGTGGGTTGTTAATGCGGGAGAGTGAACGTAGGCTTGGATTAAGCCAAACCACTATAAACCTTGTGTTCTTATTCTCTTCCCTAAGCTCTTTTACTTTGATTGTAACTCTATCTAATTATTAGAGTTTAATTTCCTTTTCATAGTCTATTGCTAAACAGAGTTAGTTTAAAAGCAAAATTTTATACTTTAGTCTACAAAATTTGTTTTCACATCTATTCAACCGCTCTAGGTGCTCATACTAGCTTTCACAATTGATATCAAAGCCCGTGTACTCATTTAAGTTGAAGTGTTTTTACTTCAGAGTTAATGATCCACGATTAGTATGTTGGCTCCAGGTCTAGTTGAAGAGCAAAGCAACACTAGACCGCCTTATTTTGATGGAAATGAATACAACATATGGAAAAACAAGATGAAGGTATTCCTAAGATCAAAAGATCCTCTGGAATGGGACATGGTAGACAAATGAATTATTCCTAAAGCTGCAAAGTCCCAAAAAGAGGAAAATAAGTTATTGAGTCCGGTGAAATGACTCAAGAAGAGATAATCAAGAGACAAGCTATTGATGCAAAATCAATTTATTCCTTATATTATGCATTGTCTCCTACTAAATATAATAGAATATCTTCTTGTGAAATAGTTAAAGAAGTCTGGGATATATTGCACATCACCTATGAAGGAACCGATCGAGTGAAAGAAACTAGAATCAATATTCTCCTCAGTCAATATGAAGCATTCAAGATGAAACCAGGAGAATCTATCACTGACATGTTTAGTCGTTTTATAGAAATCGTGAATGCTCTTGAGTATCAATGTCAACCAATCTCTGGACCATGAAGGTTAACAAGTTACTTCGTGAACTCTCCAAAGATTAGAATCACATAAAGACCTCAATAAGCTAGAGACAAAGAATCATGTCACTCTTTGTTGACAAATTAGTTGGCACTCTTTAGTCTTATGAAGTGGAGCAAATCAATGAAGATGAAGATCCCAAAGGTAAAAAATCCATTGCATTAAAATCTAATGATGATTATGATGTCACGAATTCTAAAGATGATATGAACGATGAAGAGCTTGCTCTAATGATAAGAAGGTTCGTAAAACTGCATAGAAAGGGAAGAAGATTCAATCCGAAGAAACAAAGTTCTTAAAAGTTACAAAATAAATCAGCTGAGGATGATGAATCCAACAAGGATGTAATATACTTTGAATGTAAGAAAAATGGACACATCAGACCCAACTGTCCCTTATTGAAGAGAAAGAAAGGAAAAGCTGAGAAATACCGAAAAGCTCTTAAAGTAGAAACTTGGAGTGATGCCGAATGTGAAGAAAGTGATGATGATTACGCCAATATTTGTCTTATGGCATAATCGTAATCAGATTTAGACTCGAGATTTACTCGACTGCACAATGAAATTGATGTAAGTAATTTAAAAATTCCTACTAAAGTCTGAGTATATTGATAAATTGTGTTTTAGTCTCAAAACCTTTCTCAAGAGGATTTCTAAACTAAAAAGAGAAAATTCTACACTGAAGCAACATGAGATCGTTTGGAAAGAAAAGGTCGAAAATTTAGATAAATGTGTTATTACTTTGAAAGAAAATGCAAACTATCCTTCAAAGGAAAATGCATTTTTGAAAAATGATATCTCAAGTATTTCCAAAAGGTTTTCCATAGGATATGAGAAATTAAAAAAGATTCTTTCAAGACAAAGATCTTACTTCAATAATTCAGGTTTGGGAAGGACTGCTAAAACCATTCGTCTAATTGATTTTCCTAAGGTAAATGAAAGAATTCAACAAAGACCAACAATTTCTTTTATAGAAATCATTTTCAAAAAGTCTTTATAAAACCTGTAGGTCGCAGTGCTCTTAAATGTTCTAAGTGTAACATCTCAGAACATTTTTAGAAAGATTGTCCTATGATTTGGAAGCCTGTGAGAAAGGTTTGGGCAAAGACCGTATATCACACTAACTCCATTGGACCCAAGAAAGTATGGATACCAAAGAAAACTTGAGTTTCTTTTTTAAATGCATATCACTATTAAGAAAAAGGTTAAATGGTACTTGGATAATTGATGCTCAAGACATATGACAGGAGATAATTTAAGGGGAAGCAAATCTATGGCACAAAAAACTTGGGCACATGAACATGAAACAAATAGCCAAGATCTTAGCAAAGAAGCTTGTTCGTGGACTACCCAAATTGACATACCAAAAGTCTCGATCAATGCACACCATGCGTGTTAGGAAAACAGGTAAGAAATTCATTCAAAGCAATAAATCAAGTTTCCACTAATCATGTACTACGGCTTTTGCATATGGATCTCTTTGGACCAACCAGAATTCAAAGCATTTGATGTAAAAAATATTACCTAGTAATTGTGGATGATTATTCACGATTCACTTTGGTATATTTATTGGCAAGTAAGTCTGAAACATTTTCATATTTTATAAAATTTGCTAAGAAAGTTCAAAATGAGAAAGGGTATGTTATTTTAAGTATACGGACAGACCATGGAGATGAGTTTGAAAATCAAGAATTTGTTAAATTCTGTGATGAATCCGACTTTTAGCATGTGTTCTCCTCACCATACACTCCAGAGTAGAATGAAGTTGTGGAAAGGAAGAATAGATCACTGCAGGAAATGGCTAGAACTCTTTTAATTGAAAGTAACATTTCTTATTGTTTTTGTGCTGAAGCAGTTTTTACAGCGAATGATTGAGTTGGTAAGTTTGAAGAAAAATCAGACGAAAGCATCTTCCTTGGATATTCAACCACCAGCAAAGCTTACATAGTATACAACAAAAAGACTCAATCTGTGGATGAATCGATGAATGTCAAATTTCAAGACTTTAAACAAAATCAATCGATCTAGACCCAACAAAAAGAATCTGAACCTGCTCCAGTCTCTACAAGGTCTAAACCTCAAGAAGCAGCTTAGACTTCAGAGGACCAGCAACAAATAATCATTAAAGAATCAAATGAAAAGAAAGATCAACAGGTTGATAAGCCAACCAGCAAATGGAAGCACAAGTCTAGTCATCCCAAAAAACTCATTATTAGTAACATTAATGAAGGAATTAGTACAAGACCCAAAGGGCATGAAGAGTCTAGTGATGTGGCTCTTATCTCTAAAATAGAACCCAAGAACATAGAAGAAGCTTTAACTGATGAATGCTGGATTGAAGCTATGCAAGAAGAACTCAGGCAATTCAATATTAATGATGTCTAGGAATTGACTCCTAAACCAAAAGGTAAATCTATCATTTGAGCTAAATGGGTTTTCGGGAACAAGATAAACGAGAAAGGAAAATTCATTAGGAACAAAGCAAGACTCGTGGCCAAATGATATACGCAAGAAGAAGTGATAGACTATGATGAGACTTACGCACTAGTAGCAAGGTTAGAAGCAATTGGATTATTACTTGCTTTTGCTTGTTATAAGAATTTCAAGTTATTCCAAACGGACGTTAAAAACGCTTTCCTAAATGGATTTATCTAGGAGGAAGTCTATGTGGAACAACCTCCTGGTTTTGAAGACCCAAGGAAACCAGACTCCATATTCAGACTAAAAAATGCGTTATATGGTTTAAAGCAAGCACCTCGAGCTTAGTACGACAGGTTAAGTAAGTTTTTAATTCAAAATGGCTTTGTTAGAGGTAAAGTAGACACTAACCTTTTTTTTGGTAAGAGTGTAGACACCACCCGTTTTATCAAAAGAGGAAGCAAAAACTTCTTACTTGTTCAAATTTATGTTGATGATATTATTTTTGGATCTCCTAATGAAAATATGTGCAAGAAATTCTCTAAGTCTATGCAGGATGAGTTTGAAATGAGCATGATAGGTGAATTAACATTCTTTCTCGAACTTCAAGTGAAACAATTAAAGGAGGGAACTTTTATTCACCAAGAAAAATATGCTAAAGAAATTGTCAAAAAGTTTGGAATAGAGCATTGTAAAAAGACTAATATACCAATGTCAAGTTCCATGAAGCTAGACAAAGATGGATGAAAGAAAGTAGACCGGAAGCTATACAGGAATATCATTAGTTCACTTCTTTATCTTACTGCTTCTAGACTTGACATTCTGTTTAGTGTTTGTATTTGTGCCAGATTTCAATCAGATCCCAAGGAAACTCATTTAAGCGCTGCAAAACGTATCATCAAATACGTTGCTTCAACCTCTAATTTAGGTCTCTAGTATCCTAAATAATGAGACTTTACTCTTCTTGGATATTCAGACGCAGACCTAATAGGATGCAGAGTTGATAGAAATAGCACATCAACCACCTGTCAATTGCTTGGTAACAGGATAGTATCTTGATTTTTGAGGAAGCAAAGTACCGTAGTTCTAACTACAGCAAAAGCAAAGTATGTGGCCTTTGGAAGTTGTTGTTCACAAATTCTGTGGATAAAACAACAGCTAAGAGACTTTGGAATTGAAGATTCATGCACTAAGATCAAATGTGACAACACCAGTGCAATCAATCTCACAAAGAATCCAATTCTTCATTCAAGAGCAAAACATATAGAGATTTGACATCATTTCATTAGAGATCATGTGCAAAATGGAGAAGTCTCGATTCAGTTCATTGACTCAAAGAATCAACTGACGGACATTTTTACAAAGCCTTTGGAGAAAAGTCAATTCGAGGTTATTCGTTCCAGACTCAATATCTTAAAGTCTGAAAAAGTTCAAACTCAAGGCTAAAAAGTTTAAAGATACTCAGACTTAGAAGATCAAGAATCACGACTGTAAGTTATTTCTATTTTAGAAATTTATCTCTCGAATAAAATCTCAAAAAGGTACATTCATCTATTAACTGTAATTGATTGATGTTATCTTTCCCAGTTTTTGTGATTATCGCAATCATTCCTTTTCAAAAAAAAGTTATCTTTTGAAATGACAGTTATCTATTTTTTGAAAAGGCAGTTATTTTTTGAAAAGGCATTTTTCTATTTTTCTTTTTACGTCGTTTCGCATGCCTCGTTTCGATTGCTTTATATACTATTGGTTTTTCTCCGTTTTACTCACAAAACCCTAAGAAAGCATATATCTTCAACTTCTCTTTTCCTCTCTTGTTTAATTAATCCTCCAAAAGTTTTCACATTTCTTGCGAAACAAGCTTGGAATCTCTAAAAGACTGTGAAGAATGTCGGTCCAAAGAAAGTCTTCAAGGATCGCAAACAGGAGACCACAACAAATGCATGAGGGTCCTACGCATTTTGACCTCACCGAGGAAGAAGAATCTCCTAGACAGCAGCAGAGCTCACAACATTCTCAATAGTGTCCATCTCCTCCATCTAGACCTCAGGATATTGATCATCGAGAAGAGGAAGAAATCATTAAAGATGCAGAACCTGTAAGAACTCAAAATCCTGTTTTTATTTTTAAGCTTTACTCTGCCTTGAAGAAGGGTGGTACTCCATTGAACTATATTGATGAATTCTTGAAAAAGAAAGGGTATCAAAATGAAACCCACTTCTTACGCACAATAGAATGATTGGGAATTGCTTCTGTGAGGTTAGCAGAACAAGCATTTGGAAATATCCCAAGCGATCCACGTGTTGGAAGGCTGAGTCAACCTGATGGGAATGATGATTATAAGATGTACACTCATTTTAAGCCTAGAATGGGTATTGTGGCGAATATTCAAAGCAATAGGATGGATTTGTTTCACTCGGAGGAACACAAACGACTTTACTCTAAGTTGCTAAAGCAGGGGTGATCAACCTTAGAAGTGTAGATTTTGATTTTCTTGATTATTTGAATGTTAAGCTACGAGAGAAACTCACTCTTCTTCTACTAGAACGGTTTTGTTCTGAGATGGTAGAGGCTCATATTAAACTCATTGTGTACTTCTATTCTAATCTAAGTTTCTTGGATGCGAATAGATTCTCATTCAGTGTTCGAGATCAAGACTATGTAGTTGACATGGAGACATTGGCTGATGTAATTGGGGTAGAAAGAGGGAAATTCCAATCAATTATTGTGTCTATTGGACGTGCGGCGGTAGAGCTTGTTCGGAATGGAATGGCGAAAGGACGAATTTCATATTTGAGGATGAATGCCTCAAATATCTTGCTTCACAAGATAGTGATCAACTGCCTCAGACCCAAATCGACTTCGAAGACTAATGTTTCAAACTCGAAGGCAAAGCTGATGTATGTCATTAACGTTGGCAAAAAGTTCTCTCTTCCACACACTATCATGTTCCATATGTACAGAACGGTAGTAAAAGACAAGGGCCAACTTCCTTACTCAGCACTTGTCACTAAGTTATTCAAATATTTGAATATTCAGCCTCCCAAGATTCTATGTATTCGAACCTGCGATCAAATGGTGGCAGGACTAAAAATGGTTTCCAAAATGCATCTGAAAGAACTTAACAAGGCTTTGGAGCGATTTAAGGAGAAAATCCCTGTCAAGACTCACCCAGTCTCTTCAGCTACAAAACGAAAAGAAAATGAGCCCATGATTGCTCCATCCAAGAAAAAAAGAGCACTCATTTTGGAAGATGAAGAAGATGAGGAAGATATTACCATTTTTGCTCTTAAAAGCTTACATCATTTTATTTCAGAGATAGAGGAGAGACAGGATCAAGATAGAGAAGAGTTAGAGCAAAGAAGTGGAGAAAGAGAATTGTTGAGAAAAGAAGCAAAGGAAGAAAGGATTGTAGAAGAAGAAGAAGGCAGAGGTGAACAAGAGGAAACATAGCATGAAGAGTACTTCTCACCACCTGAAGGCAATGAAACAGGGGAAGTTACTAAGAAAAGAGGTACATCTTCAATTGCTTTTACTAGTGAAGATGTTAGTCGTTCACCTGCAGATCCAGAAGACATATATGCCTCTCAAGTCTGGGTGCTCTCATACAGAAATGCCATCATTTGCCAATACACCTTAGACTGATCATGCAAAGGCCAGTACTCAGACTAATAATTTAGCAAACTTTCAAAGACTGCTTGATGTTCTTATGGAGATGCGATGCCAAATTTATGCCCTGGGATGCGAAGTTCAGAATTCGCATAATGCAAGTCAAGCCTCTTCAATTTCCTTGCATGATCAAATTTATGCCGTTACTCTTCAAGTTCAAGCTAATGCCAAAGGTGAAGAAGTGGCTCAACTGAAGGAGGACTTGAAAAATCTGGAAGGAATTGTCCAGTCGATGGGAGATTTTCAGCTTGTTTGTGTTCCAAAGCAATCCTAATTTCATTCTCTTTTCATCTCTACCTTTTTATAGCTGACAAAAAAGGGGAGAGATGTTGCAGATTTGAGATTTAACTCTGGACTTTTTGATTGACTTTACTTTTGTTTGGTTTGGTTGTGGTTGTGACTGAATTGAATTTAGATTGTTTATCGTTTAAATGTTTGTTGCGGTATCTTAAGCACTGTTGGTATTTCATGGCAGAGATAGTTGTTTATTTACAAGACTAACTTATTTCTTGTGGATGTTGATTTAATGTTATCTTTACTAAGTCAATTATTTTCTAGGAGATATCCATGTTTGCTTGAGTATTGTTTTGTAGGACAAAGATATCCAAATCTACAGGAAAGTTTTGTCACCATCAAAAAGGGGGAGATTATTGGAGAAAACTTCCTTGCATGTTTTGAAGCTGACAAAACGTTTCCATCAGTCTAGTCTGAAGACTTGCAAACTCTTTCGTCAAAGTTTAAAGACCGCCGGACCACCGGACTCAAGATTCAAAGTCTATCCTCATTGACTGTTTCTAGAACGTCGAAGAAGACTTATCCAAAATTAAGTATTTCTTTAAAGATTTGATTCTATTGACTAAAAAAAGATCTCTCGGCTGGATATAGCATCTTGGAATCCATTATTCATCTTGAGATTGATTCGGGCATTTTAGATCGCTTGATTGGCGAAGTATATTTGGAATGTTCTACTTATGGAAACCTAAATCCCGATTGTATGGACGAGCGAGATTGGTGGGCTATCGTCATATTCCTTAAATAACTCAAGATCTTCCTAATTGATTATGCCCAACGGGTAAATTGGAAGAGCTCCTTTGGAAAGTGCCAACGGGTATGAAGGCATGGAAGAGTATATAAGGAAGACGTTCTAGTTAGTCGAGTGTGTGCGCAATAGAGAAATTCCAAAGTCTGAAACTCCTTATTCTTTGTCAATTTAATTATTGAGTGTGAACTTATACTCAAAAGAGAGTTTATACTTCTGTGAGACCTTGAGGAAGTGTAGCAAAGTCTCTACACTGTAGAATCAAGGAAGAGCTATACTATAACAACTCTTTTGATTATTAGTGAAATCCAGCCGATGGGCTGTTAGTACGGGAGAGTAGACGTAGGCTTGGATTAAACCGAACCACTATAAACATTGTGTTCTTATTCTCTTTCCTAAGCTCTTTTACTTTGATCATAACTCTATCTGATTATTAGAGTCTAATTTCATTTTCTTAGTCTATTCCTAAACAGAGTTAGTTTAAAGGTAAAATTTTATACTTTACTCTACAAAACTATTCACTCCCTCTAGGTACTCGTACTAGCTTTCACAGTTTTAACACATAGAGAAGCAGGAAACTAAATTTTGAAGTGTCTGAAGAGTCGAGTAACAAGCGTAGAGTAAGGTAGTTGCCCCTTGTCTTTCACAACTATCCTACACATGTGCATTAGGATAGTGTGAGGCAGTGAGAACTTAAAACGAATGTTGATTACATACATCAACTTTGCTTCAGAGTGAGAGACATCAGTCTTTGAAGTGGATTTGGGTCTAATGTAGTTGATCACGATCTTATGAAGTAAGATATTGGAGGCAATTATTCTAGAATAATAAATCTTGTGCTCAGCAAATCTCTCCCGAACAAGAGCTAAGGTTGCTTCACTAATAGACACATTGATTGGTTGAAAACTCCATCTTTCCACACCAATCACATTCACTAATGTGTCCACATCAACTACAAATCCTTTGTCCCTAACTGTAAAACAAAATCTATTTGCATTGGTTCAACATCTTCCATGATTTCTTCTTTTGCTTGTTGCTATGGAAGATCTTCAGTCGCTTGCTGTGAGGAGTGACGCTATTAAGAATGTTGTTGTTGCTGCTGCTGAGGGGAATCTTCTTCTTCAATTAAATCAAAGTGGGTAGGACTCTCTAGCATGTGTTGTGGTCCCCTGCTCACAATTCTAGAAGATTTCCTAGTCATAACTTCTAGATATTCTGATCTGAACACCTTCAGACTTTACCTGGTAAAAGATATGATGTTCAATCTTGCACGAATAGACTCAAATAGTTTTTTCTCCAGTGGCTTTGTAAATATTTCTGCCAACTGATTCTTCAAGTCAATAAACCGAATCATAACTTCTCCATTTTGAACATGATCTCTAATGAAATAGTGTTAAATCTCTATATGCTTTGCTCTTGAATGAAGAATTTGATTCTTTGTGAGATTGATGGCACTGGTGTTGTCACATTTTATCTCAGTGCACAATTATTCAATACCAAAGTCTCTTAGCTATTGTTTTATCCACGAGATTTGATAGCAACAACTCCCAAGAGTAATATATTCTACTTCAGCTGTTGAAAGAGCTATGGTACTTTGTTTTCTTCAAAACCAAGATACCAGCTTGTTGCCCAGCAGTTGACATGTACCGGAAGTGCTCTTTCTATCAACTTTGAATCCTGCTAAATCTGCGTCCAAATGTCGAAGAAGAGTAAGTCTCTTTCTTTGGGATACCACAAACCTAGTTTCGAGTAGTTGCAACGTATTTGATAATGCGTTTTACAGCACTTAAGTGAGATTCTTTGGGATTTGATTAGAATCTAGCACAAATACAAACATTAAACAAAATGTTAGGTCTAGATACAGTAAGGTAAAGAAGCGAACCAATAATGCTCATGTATAGCTTATAGTCTACATTATTTCCTCCTTCATCTTTATCCAACTTTAAAGAACTTGACATAGGTGTCTCTGTCTTTTTGCAATTCTCTAGTCCAAACTTCTTGAGGAGATCTTTTGCATACTTCTCTTAGTGAATGAAAATACCTTCCTTTGATTGTTTAACTTGGAATCCAAGAAAGAAAATTAACCCACCCATCATACTCATCTCAAATTCATCTTGCATGCATCTAGAAAACTTCTTACATAGATTTTCATTAGGTAATCCAAAAATAACATCAACATAAATTTGAACAAGTAGAAAATCTTTACCTTCTCTTTTAATGAATAAAGTAGTATTTACATTTCCTTTAACAAAACCATTTTGAGTTAGGAATTCACTTAACCTTTCATACCAGGTTCAAGGTGCTTGCTTCAATCCATATAGAGCCTTTTTCGGTCTCGTAGATTGAGTATAGCTTTCTTAGATCTTCAAAACCAGGTGGTTGTTCCACATAGACTTCTTCTTAGATGAATCCATTTAGGAATGCACTCTTTACATCAATTTGGAATAAACCTAAAAATTTTATAGCAAGCAAAAGCAAGTAATAATCTAATTGCTTCTAACCTCACTACTAATGTATAGGTCTCGTCATAGTCTATTCATTCTTTTTGCGTATATCCTTTGGCCACGAGTCTTGCTTTGTTCCTGACCACTTTTCCTTTTTTGTCTACCTTGTTCTTGAAAACCCATTTAGTTCCAATAATAGATTTACCTTTAGGTTTAAAGATTAGTTCCTAAACATCATTAATGCTGAATTGTCTAAGCTCTTCTTGCATAGCTTCAATCTAGTTTTCATCAACCAATGCTTATTTTATACTTTTGGGTTCAGTCTCAAAAATGAGTATTAAAGCATCAGACTCTTCTCGCCTTTTGGATCCGGTACAAAATCCTTCATCAATGTAGCAAATGATGAGTTCTTTGGGATGACTTGACTTATGCTTCTAGTTGTTGGTTGGTCCGAGAATCACTTTGATCTTCTTTTTCAGTTGAATCTTTTGGTTCTTCTTATTGTTGATCTTTAGAAGTCTGAACTACTTCAAGGGAAATAGACTTTATAACATCTAGAGCAGGTTCAGATTCTTCAAATTGAGTTTGGTCCACTTGATTCTACATAGAGTCTTGAAATTTAACGTTCATAGATTATTCCATAGACTGAGTCTTTTTGTTGAATGCTCTGTAGGCTTTGCTTGAGGTTGAGTAGCCAAGAAAAAATCATTCATTTGATTTTTCTTCAAACTTATCAGTTAGATCATTTACATTTTTCAAAACAAAACACTTACAACCAAACACATGAAAATAAGAAACATTTGGCTTTTTCCCTTTAAACACTTCATAAGAAGTTTTCTTTAAAATAGGCTTCAAGAATATTTTGTTAATGATATAGTAAGCTGTAGAAACCGCTTCAACCCAAAATCGAGAGGAAATATTACTCTCAATTAAAAGGGTTTTTGCCATCTCCTACAATGATCTATTCTTTCTTTCCATAACCCCATTTTGTTCTAGAATATATGGAGAAGAGAAAACATGCTGGAAACGATATTCATCACAAAAATTTGCAAAGTCTTGATTTTCAAACTCACCTCCATGACTTGTTCATATGCTTGAAATAGCATGCCATTTCCCATTCTTAGCCTTCTTGGCAAATTTTGAAAAGTAAGATAATGCTTCAGACTTACTTGCCAGGAAGAATACCCAAGTAAAATGAGAGTAATCATTCATGATTACTAGGCAATATCTCATTCCACCAATACTTTAAGTTCTGGTTGGTCCAAAAAGGTATGCAGAATCTGCAAAAACTTGATTTATAGGTTTAAAAGAACTTCTAACATGTTTTCTCAAACACATGGCGTGCATAATTCAGACTTTTGATAAGCCAAGTTTGGCAGTCCATGAACAAGCTTCTTGGAGGAGATCTTAGCAATCTGCTTCATATTAACATGGCCAAACTTTCAATGCCAAAGATTTGCTTCATCTTGAATGGAAATTAGACAATGAGACCTTTCTAGTTTTATATCTAGAAGATAAATATTTACATGTCTTCATCCAGTGAAAGATTGAGAAAAATCTTTACAAGTCACCGAACAAATGCCATCTTGAAAATTAATTTTAAATCCAGTATCGCACAATTCACTTATGCTTTGAGTAAATTGTAATTCAAATATTTCACCAATGAGACATTGTTGATTGTGAGACTTCCAATTTTTATAGTTCTACAGCCAACAATTCTTCCTTTGCTATTTCCACCAAAAAAACTTTTCTACCATTTATTTGCACAAGCTTTATAAAACAACTTGAATCTCCTATCATGTGTCTCGACAGTATCCAAATACCATTTGATCTTTTTCTCGATAGTGACCTGCAATGTGGCTTTCTAAAATATGCATTACGACCCATGAATAGGTGATGGAAGCACCATCGGACTATATTATAGTCATTAGACCATCGGATTTCAATTAAACAAAGCCGAGCATTGAATGGACAAATGTTTTGTTGGAAATCTACCCTATGTCCATGTGTGATCAAGGATTGTACTAAAGGATGATTGATAAGGAAATTTCTGTTCTTGGCCGTGTACTCTATAGGTTGGATTACCATCGATTAATGTTGCAAAATTTTATGCCCATGTAAGTATTTGTAATTAAGTAATTATGAGTGTGGATTAAGGTGGATTATTAGAAGCAAGTATGGGCAGGACACCTAAGGCCCAAAACTACCCAAAGCAGCCCACCCTTTCCCCCATTCGATTGACCAAAGGCCTGGGCCAAGCCTGGCCCATTGAGGGCCATCACCTTTGCATTGTGGCATCCCAAAATTCGTAACGAACTCCAGTTACATTAAAGTCTATGAATAGGTGATGGAAGTACCATCAAGTTATTTTATGGCCATTTAATCCATCAAGTTATTCTATGAATAGCTTTTAAGGGATAATTATGTGATAGGAAAGAAAATTCTATCATTGGCCATGTGCATCATAAATTAGAATTTATGGATTTGTGACTATATGTTTAATGGCCTTATTATTTATGCAATTAGATATTTATTTAAATGATGATTAAGATATATTATAAAAATAAAATAAAAACTTGGGCCATTTAAGTTTGGACCTTAGGCCCAAGTGAGATGGGCCTAAAGTGGGCCAAGAGGCCCGGCCCATAGAGCCCATTGGGCCGTCGGTGCATTGAGGGGGAGGAGGAGCAGCCGCATGGCCTCCAAGTGTCTTCAATAAAGGAGACACTTGTCTCCTTCTTAGGGACAAGTATCCCCCATGCAAAGAGGGGATACATGCAATATATAAGCCACCAAAAAGAGAGAGAGAAAGAGAGAGAGAGAGAGTGGCATCCGGCCAAGCCAAGTGAGAGAGAGTGAGTTGCGAGAGAGAAGAGGAGGCCGAGAGAGGAGGAGCTTGCCTGTCGCCACCGGCACACCGTCCATCCGTCGCCGGTGTGCCATTCGTGTGTCACTGTCCGCTTGGTCTTTGAGGCAAGTTGGGAATCCACTTCCTACTCTTGCACTAATGTTTTGCATGTATGGTCGAATTTTAGGACGTTTGGAGGCATGAGAGTGAAGCTAATGTGTTTCGTATAAAATCGCCTGAGTCAGAACTTTGTGAGAGCTTGAATGCATGCTTAGAGTTCGATTTTGGCTGTGATCTCTTCATGAAAGTGTAGCTGACATCTTAAACTAAAACATACTAAAATTTGGTGAAAAATTATGGAGATTTAAGGGGTTAAACTCTCATCCTACGGAGACCTTAGATCTGAAACGATTTCACTGACCTCTTGATGGATTTTTGGTTGCATGTTGAGTTGTGCTAAGAATATCTCTTCAATTTCTTCATGAAAGTTGTAGGGGACATCTTAAACTGCAACATACTCAAATTTGAAGCAAAGTGAACAAGTATAGCCTAGTAAATCGTCTAGATCTTGAAGACGATAATTCTGGAGATGTATTACAGGACACCCGAGACTTCATGGAACCGTATGATGACTATACTCTGGAATTCTGACTAAGATCGCTTAATAAAAGTTGTAGGGGATCCTTTGAAGTAAAACATATCCAAATTTTAGAGGAAACGAAGAAGAATAAGTGGTTGAAAACTCGGTATTTCGGAGAGACATACACTGGACATTTCGGTGTTAGATCCAGAAGCTTCGTATGACTGTAGAAAATAATCTAAAAATAATTGGGCTTAAGTATTCATGAAAAGTATGCTTTAGCGTCTTGGATGTAACCTGGTGAAATTTCATAATTTTCTGAGGTCATATGGATATTTTCATCGAATTATTTCAGAAACTGTGCATTTTGTTGTTCTCCGAAATTACATGTTGTATTTGTGTGAATCATGATTTTTGTGTGGAGTTCGATCGGCCTCGTGTTTTCATGAAATTATTGCCTTATTGTCTTGTCTACCACTAGCCTTAATTTCATGATTTTTTAGAATCATATGAATATTTAATTTAAATATTTTCTGAAAGTGGTATTTGCTGGAATTTTGTATGGATTGGATGATGATGTATTGATGCATGCATGACTATGAATTGAGATGCATGTATGAACTGAATGCTGCATATGATCTTGTTGGTCATTATATTGTGTGCCATGATGAGTTGAGAACTAAATTGGTGACCAAGGATAATGATGAATGAGGAAACCGTTTGTGGCGGATGATTATGCCCCGGGAGTCGGGATGCCCAAAGGATTGAATGAGTCGATACCTTTTGGATGCCTGGTTGTATTATGAATACATGCCCAGAGGTTTTCCTCGGGAGTGTCGGGATGCCCGGTTGTATTATGATACATGCCCAGAGGGTGAGGGGTTGTATCATGATGCATGCTCGGAGGGTAGGGGTAACCATTTTCATGGCGAGCCCCGGAGATTCCTCGTGATGCCAAGTGGGGTGCGAGATGCCCAGAGGTTCGAATAAGTTGATGCCCTTTGGATGCCCGGTTGTATCTTGGATACACACCTGGATGCCTCATGATGCTAGTTGGAATACGAGATACTCGGAATGTGGGGGTGCCGGATGCCCGGTTGTATCTTCGATACATGCCTAGATGGTTCTCGCAATGCCAGGATTGGGCGCGAGTGATGAATGTGGGATGCAAAAATTGGTCCCGGGAAAGAGAAATGTGGCGGTCCAAAATGAAATTGAAATTGAATTATGCATTATGATATATGCATGACGTGATGATGATGCCACGATGATGATGACATGTGTATGGTATGATGATGTGCATGAAGATGATGATGACATGTGTGATATGATGATGTCATGATGATGATGACATGTGTGATATGATGATGCCACGATGATAATGACATGTGTATGGTATGATGGTGTCATGTATATGATGATGATGACATGTGTGTGATATAATAATGTCATGATGACGATGATATGAGTACGACATGATGATACACATGTATGTGTTATGATTGTGGTGATGATGCATGATAGTATATGCATGGCTTCAAGGTAAGTAATGCCTGCAATGCATGTATGACTTGTATGATGCATTGAGTGGTTATTGGATTCCTTTACCTGCTGAGTGGTTGTACTCACCCCTTTAAGGGACCAACATTTCAGATTAGTAGATGGTTTGAATGGTTGGATATGACCATGAGGAGGAGGATAGCAAGGGAAGGAGCTTTTGGACGTAGACATTGATCGATGGACTTTAAGTGTATGAATGTTGGAGGAAATGTTGGTCATCTTTTGGAGTGTAGCCGAATATAGAAGACTACGGCATTTTGATGTACCGATGAATGATGCCATCTGATTTAAGTAAATAAAAAGTGTACGGCTTTTACCTATAAATGTTTAGTAGGTGTGCATTGTTTTTTGAATATAGGGAAGGGAGTTTGTTGGATGTGCTTCTGTAGATAAATTGTGCAAGGGACCGGTGAAAAAAAAATTGTAAACCCCCATGGTTGGATGGACCCGCTGCAAATTGAAATGGTATCAGAGTGACATGTTATTAGGAAAAGTGAATGGTAAGCAAACTGTGGCGACCCTAATCGGATCGGGGGCCATCGAGGGGTGCCACATGCATGGAGATTGACAAGTGGCGTGAGGGATTCTCCATGTGTCTCTAGCATGCAAAAGGCTACTCACCACTTGTCCATGCATCTTCCACTTGTCCTTTCCATGAGAACACTTGTCACTTGCATGCAAAAGTAGTGAATTAGTTAATCAAAGGAAAGCAAAAGCTTTTGGTAAAGGAGAGTGAGGCCGAGAGAGTGAGGGGGGCGAGCAAGTGTGAGGGGGAGAGAGAGAGTTTGAGAGAGAGGGTGAGCAGCAAGTGGTCCATGCGTGCGAGGGTAGAGAAGGAAGGCCACCCTCTACTCGTGTCGTGTCCAAGATGTCGGCATCGAAGACACCAATCCCCATCGTCAGTTGGACCAAGCCGTAATTCCCGAACCCCTATTTTTGGCCAGAGATCAAGTAGAGAGGTTTAAGGCAAGTAGAAGTTCTTCAGTCTATGTTTTGCTTGTTGTTTTATCTAGTTAAGAGTTGGTGGATGTGAAAAGGTGAAATTTTAGAGCTGCATGTTGGATTTTTGATTTTTCTGTAATTTTCCAGCCACAATTTGACTTTTATTTCTTAACAAAAGTTGGATAGCATATCTGTAGGAGTAACATATCAGAACTTTAGCATAAATGGACAAGATTTGGTTGATGAAATGATTTTCATACGGAAATGCTAAATCTGGAAATTTTACAGAAACTATAGCAAGAAATACCGAAGTTTTTTCTCTTCATATGTATGGCATTTGACTTGATGTTCTTCATGAAATTTGTTCCTTCAGGTCTCATTGATAATTTGTCAATATTTCATAATTTTCTGAGTCCATTTATTATTTATTGCAAAATTTCTACCAGAACTGTGCATTGTAAAAATCGAGCCATTCTGTTCTTGAATTTTTATCAAAGTGTCCGAAAGTGAAGGTGTTTCGAATGGCTATGTGATCAGATGGTATTGGCTGTGGATATTTGTGCAATATTGAGATGTGATAGAGGGTCCATGAGACAACTTGTTTTAGCATTTGAAAATGTTTTGTGAATTAAAATGCTAAATGTTACCATTGAGCCCTCGGGTCAACGATGCCCTAGGAGTCGGGTTGCCCAAAGGATCAAGTGAGTCGATGCCTTGTGGATGCTCGGTTGCCCTAAGTGGCTGAATGTCGGAGGTTTTTCCTCGGGAGTTTCAAGATGTCTGGTGGTATATCGGTACGTAATTCCAGGGATGCCTAGTGGTATGTCAGTACATAATTCCGGAAGGTAGGGGTAAAACCATTTTCATGGCGAGCCCCCGGCGATTCCTTGTGATACCAGGGGTGGGATGCGAGATGCCTGGAGGTGTGTGCCGGAGGACTCTACGACGCCAAGTTGGGTGCGGAATCTCAGAAGGATGCAAACATTAGTCCTCTGGGGGATGAAACATTTTGAATGATAAAACGGACGATTATATTAAGTATGAGTGTGGTTTGGTTATGAGACTAAATTATATGGCATAGAATGGGACGTGTCATTTCAGTTTAGCCCTATGATTGGGACTTGTGTGGCTGGACACAATGCATCTTATTGGTTGGAAATGCACTGGTCATTGCATTGAAGAGTTATATGGTTTGGATGCATACTCATTCATGGATTGCCTATTTTATCTACCATACTTGAATATGTATATAAATAGTAATGCTTGATATAGCTTGATGAATCTTTTACTACTGAGTGGTTGTGCTCACGCCATTTGGGGACTAACATTTCAGACTAGATAAGATGCCTCTACTATCATCGCTACCAGCAAATGGACCAAATGATTGGATATGACTGCAAGGAGGAGGACAGCGAAGGAAGGAACTTTTGGACGCCGACACCGATCGATGGACTTTAAGTATACGACTGTTGGAAAAGATGTTGGTTATCTTTTGATACGTAGCCGGGTATAGAAAATCATGGTGTTTTTTATGTACCAACTCATGATGTCCATCTAGTTTTATGTAAATAAAGGTGTACAGCTTTAACTTATAAGATGTGTAGTTGGTGTGCATCGTTTTCTGAATATAGGGAAGGGAGTTGTTGGATACGCTTTCACCATATAAATTGTGCAGGGACCAATCTAAATGACATAAACCCGCATGATTTATGGATTTATCAATTTTTATGGTATCAGAGTAATAGACTTTAAGGTAAAGAGAAAGGTAAGCACATTATGGCAACCTCAACAAATCGGGGACCGTTCAAGGGGTGCCACATGCAATCATAAAAAGAACTGAAATTTTCTTTGGTACCCACATTTTTTTGGGTCTAGGGGAGTTAGTACTAAATACAGTATTTGCCTAATCCCTCTTAAAAGTCTCCAAACCTTGGGACATTCCTTCTCAAAATGTTCTAACCTGTTACACTTTGAACATTTGAGAGCACTTCGGCCAATGGGTTTTACAAAAACTTTTTGGAAATGGTTTTTGTAAAATGTTTTTGTAGGTCTTTATTTGATTATTTCTTTCACTTTTGGAAAATCAATTAAAGTAATGGTTTATGGTGTCATTCCCAAACAAGATTTGTTGAAATAAGGTCTTTGTACCGAATGAATCTTTTCCAACTTCTCAGATTATTTTGATAATCTTTTTATGATATTTGAAGTGTCCTCTTTCAAAAAAGTATTTTCCTTCAAAAGAAAGTCTGCATTTTCTTTCAAATCAACAAACTTTTGTCAAGATTTTCAAACTTTTCTTTGCAAGAAATTTCTTATTGCTTGAGTTTAGAATTCTCCCTCTTTAGCTCGGAAATCATGTTTAAGAGATGTTTTGAGACTAAGACAGAGTTCATCTATAGACTTTGAGACTTTAGCAGGAATCTTTGAATTACTAACCTTGACTTCTTTGTCCGAGTTTGAGTCTGAATCTATTTCTAAGTTTGAGTCTGATTCTAAATTTGCAATTAAACATATGTTGGCATATTCTTCGTGACTTTATTCGCATTAAGTATCACTCCATGTCTCTTCTTTGAGACCCTTTTTGAATTTCTCCGTTTTCTTTTTCTTTTTCTTCAATAGAAGGCAGTTGGGTCTGATGTGCCCCTTTCTCTTGCTCTAAGCAAATCACATCTTTGTTGGTCTCATTGTCCTCAGTTGATTTCTTCTGAAATGTTTTAGTGCTCTGCCTCTTCCAATTAAACCTTCTTTCTTTTCTGTTTAACTTCCTGAACTTCCTTATCATGAGTGCTAGCTTTTTATCGTCCAAGTCATCTTCAAAATCTGTATTATCATAATCATCGTTAGATTTTAAGGCAATTGACTTCTTACATTTTGGATCTTCTTTCTCATTGATTTGCTCCACTTTATATGATTGAAGTGTGACAACTAATTCATCTACTGAAAGAGGCATGATCCTCTGGGTTTCTCTTATTGAAGTCTTCACATGATTCCAGTTTTTAGAGAGTCCACGCAACATATTATTGACCTTCTTTGATCTTGAGATTGGCTGTCCTCGATATGCTAGACCGTTTACAATCTCTGTGCAACGACTGAATATGTCAGTGATGGATTCTCCTAGCTTCATCTTGAAGGCTTCATACTGTCCAAGTAAGATATTGATTTTTGTTTCATTAACTCGATTAGTTCCTTCATAAATAACACGCAACCTGTCCTAGACTTTTTTTGTTGTTTCATAAAATGAAATTCTATTATACTCAGTAGGAGATAAAGCACATTATAATGAGTAGATGTCTTTAGCATCAAGACCTTGTCTCTTGGTTATTTTTGCTTGTGTCATTTTGCCAACATCTGCAACTTCCTTTCCTCTTTCTGAGGTTGATGTAGCTTTAGGAATGACCCATTTTTCTGCCACATCACATTCTAGGGGATCTTTCAATCTCAGGAATGAATTTATCTTGTTTTTTTTTTCACACATTGTATTCATTTCTATCAAAATAAGGAGGTATGGTGTTGCTTTGGCCTTCAACCAAACTTGGAGACAAAATACTAGCCATAGATCTTAGCTTAAGAAGTAAAAACACTTCAATGAATAAGCACACAGGCTATAATACCAATTGAAAGGGCTAGTGCAAATACCTAGAGGGGGTGAATAAGTGTAAATGAAAATTTTCGCAAGACTTAGTAGAAGTAGTTTCCCTTAGAAGATAATAGACTAAAGACGTAAGCAGCTTTAAATAATTATATAAATCTACGAATAAAAGTAATGAGTTCAAGGAAAGAGAATTAGAATACATGGTTTATAGTGGTTTCGGCTTTAAGCAAGCCTACGTCCACTCTCCCGCGCTGACAGCCCACTGACTGGATTCCACTATGAATCAAAAGAGATTTTACAACTTGTGATCTTCGACTTTCTCAGTGAAGAGTCTCTACTGGTCTCTCACAAAGTCTCACTAATAGTTTTTCTCTTTTGTATACAACTTTGAGCTCGATGAGTGAAAGAGCAAAGAACTAGAAAGCTTCAGACCTTGAAAATTTTCTTTCACACACTATATCAAACAACTAGAAAGTCCACCTTAAATACTCATTTATGCCTTCACAACCATTAGCACTTACCAAAGGAATTCTTCCAATCTACCCATTGGACAGAATCAACCAAGGAGATCTCGACTCATTAGATGATTCTGATGAATGCCCGTCAATCCTATTCGTCCATACAATCAAGATCTTTGGTTTCCATAAGTAGAACCTTCCAAGTTTGCTCGCCTTTCAAAAGATCTTCATATCGGAGTAGATTCCAATAAGAATAATCAATCAAGTAGATGCTATATCTAGCCATAAGGTCTTCCAAAAACCATACGAATTGAATCCTTGAAGATAATACCGCATCTGGATAAGTCTTCATTCTTCGGTTTGGAAACTGTCAGTGTGAGCAGACTTTAAGATTAAGGTATGGCGGTCTTTAAACTTTGACAAAAGAGTCTTGAGTTCTTCAGACTATAATACTTAAGTCTGCAAGTCTTCAAACTAGACATTTGGAAATGTTTTGTCAACTTCAAAATAGTAAATGAGTTTTCTCTAACACCCTTCACTAAATAGCTCACTTTGGAGGCCAAAAATGCCCTCAATTTGGCCCCTCCGAGTTTCTTTTCTTTTCCAAATTGTTCAAATTGATTTTCCATAAAAATCCTAAGCTCGCCAAAAACTCTTCAAAGGATGAGTCGACAATCCTTAAATAAATCGTAACATACCAGAACTTTCGCTTCCTAAAATCAAGTTCGATTTCGTGGTTAATATCAACCAAACGCGATTGTAGAGTGACCTCAATTATCGGGTGGCTTTTAGGAATTTTTAGTATATTTGACCCGTGGACGATTATTTTCAAATCACATTGTACATTTAACAATCATCGGTGACTCTTGATTTTCGTGAAAATCTCGAGGTTTCAAATATGAACACAGGATACCAAAATAACTGAAAAATCGTTCTAGTACCGATTGACAAGAATTTTGCAATTAGGTGAAATCTCTTACACTTAATCACATGGTTCTGTCAAATCGACCTATCTCTGGTCTCTAATCGATTTTAAACGGTACCGTAAAGACCCTTGCACGGTCGAGCATTGTCACACCCTAATCCTCAGGCATGCACCTATCCCGGCTTGGTCGATTAATAAGCAACGTCCTAGGATGCATCACCAACTCGTTTATTTATATATGCATGCGGAAGCAGATATAAAATCCCTAAATAATAAAACAATGGGATAGAAAAGTAGGGCGATATTTTCCAAACCTGAAAAACCACAACCACACTTTTATACAATGCAAACCATATAGTACATATTACAATACTATTAACAAAGTCGGTTCTATCACAACATCTATTCACAACTCAAGGTTTGCAAAACAAGGGATTTCAATCCTCTCTTGGGTCCTCCTCTGGATCTTCCTCCTCTTTGACGATCTCTCCTTCTTCCTCGCTCTAGATGGAGCCCACTGTAGAGTACAACAGAGACTCAGAATCATCGAGCTTGGGATCCTTCACATCCACCAACGATCCATCTTGAGGATTTGTTGTCCCCTTCCCGAATGAAACTTCCAAAACTTACAGAGATGTATCAGATTCTGGCACAGGATGCTCCCTTCACCTATCATGATAGTGACAATACCACGCACGGTACTCATGAGGCACCTTATTGGGCCTACCCACGTCAACCCAAACCGTGGATTTCACCAGTACATATTCCAACCCTTCAGGGTGGGGGTGTATCGAAATGTGATAACCTATTTCTGTGATTTCCTCCGGTATACCAAAATGCTCGGGAGGAGCTGGGAGTGCTACCATCTATGGACCTGAAAATGTTATCCCACAACGGGGTGAAACAACGTCTTAGCGAGTTCTACCCCATAAGACTCGATTAGGAAGAAAATACAACCTAAAGGCGGCCTAAGCACAACCACGTGTTGGAAGTCTTACTTTTGCCTATGTTCCTTCCTGTAACACAATCAATTCATAACTCACAATCATAACATTAAATCAATTCAGATCAACTCATCGACCAATCGACTCTGTTGATTACATGTCATCACAACCCTTTCTTAGTCGGCTCATCTCTAACTATCTATAAAGTTCGCTCATATCAGGATTGCTCACCGCTAAGTAGATAAATAGATAGTACAGCTCGCTTCTGAGATGATTGGGTATACTGCTCTCTCCTAAGCTACCATATCGCCCATAGGCTGATATAATATACCGGTATACTACTCTCCACTAAGCTAAATATCGTCCGTAGACTAATATAGTATACCCTCCCAAACATACAACCAATTCAACATTTTTATCATTTGTGGCACCTCGAAGCGCCCAAGGTCACCACATCTTACCAAGAAAGTACCTTAGATCCTAGGCATTTTTTTAAAATGATCCCAGCACATCTTATTTGCAGAAGCATAATAAAGTCCTACTAATTCTCCCTCCAGCAACCATGATACAATTGCACACCACTAAACGCCATAAGAAAAGATAAAATCACGACACTTTTATTTACATATTTTCATGATGGATTTTCTCGGGTCGGTACATCAACAGAAAGGCCAAGACTTTTCACTACACTCGGCCATAACTCTAACAAGAAACAACTCGACCATCTATGTCGATCATGCAAAATCCTCCATCAACTAGTGTCAGCTATTGTCCAAAAAGTTGCAGCTCCTACTTCTCACACACTGGCCGTCACACCCACCCGGTGCATCAGGCGGTGGCGGCGGCAACATCCCCCACATCACTCCGTCTTGACGAATGTGAACGGATATGAACTCCTATATGACAGGGCCCTCAACTAGGCCCACGTAATACATAACAAATGCGCGAACTTGAATGAACGTCAAACCAAGAATGGTGGGACAGTTGATCTTCACAAACTCGATCTCCATGTCCGAAGGAAGGCCGTAAAAGACGCCCCGTATGACAGCAAGGAGCGACATCTTTCTAATATGAAATGTTGGTCCCCGAAGGGGTGAGTACAGCCACTCAGCAGGTAAATGACCCAATAAACCACTCAATGCATCACACAATACAATCATAACAATCATAGTATAACACATGTCATTCAAGCATCCATGCACAATTTACCTTAAAGCCATGCATATGTCATCACACCACATGTATATACAACCTCGTGTAATCGTCGTCACCATGTCATACATCCATGCACTTACCATCATCATATCACATGTACTATCATGCCATAGGTGCACATACATCCATGCACTTACCATCATCATATCACATGTACCATCATGCATCCATACACTCATCATCATGCATCCATGCGTACATGTTCCCATACCATGCATGATTCAATTTCAATTTCTCAATTTTATTCTTTCATTTTCAACCGCCACATTTCTCTTTCCTAGGACCAGTATTTGCATCCCACATTTATCGCTCGCACCCAATCCTGGCATCACAAAGAACCTCCCGCACAAACCTCTGGGCATCCGGCACAATACATGCCAGGGATCTCGTACCCCAACTGGCATCACGAGGCATCCCCCAGCACAAACCTCTGGGCATCCGGCTCCCCACGCTCCAGGCATCTCGAAACTCCTGAGGACCCTCCGGGCATGCATCATGATACAACCGAGCATCCAGCATAAACCTTCGGGCATGTACCATGACACAACCGAGCATCCGGCATTTACTCTCCCTGGCTAGGCATCCCAACACTCCCAGGGCATCATCAGCTCACACCTCCAACGGCATTCTCATTTATCATAGTTTATATTCACAATTGTGGCTCAATTTCAACATGGCATATAATGTGATGGCAAACAAGATCAATTTCATCAATTGGTTTATATATGCATTTCCAATCATTATCATACATGCAGCAAGGTCCAATCACTTATGACAATACAATCCATGGGGTCCATGCAACATAGAATAATCCATACATCATGATCTTCTTGAAATTTACCAAATTCCAGCTTGCACAATTTCGGAAAACATATAAATTAAATATTCATATGGTCTTCAAAATCATGAAATTAGAACATGTGATAGACAAGACATAAAGGCAGCAATTCCATAAAGAACACATGTCCAAAAGAGCTTCACACAAGAAGATATAGTTCACACAATACAGCATGCAAAATTCGGATAAAATCAGATTGTGCAGTTCTTGAAATATATCAATTAAAATACCCAAATGACCTTAAAAAATTATGAAATGTCACCAGGTTATAGCCAAGACCCTAAGGTATATTTTTGTGAAGATATCTAGGCCAGATTCGCTCCAGATAATTAACTATAGACGGACGAAGCTACTGTTCCTAGTACCGAACAGTCCAGTTTAGCTGTCTCCGAAAAACCAAGGTTTCACCTACTTATTTTCCATCATTTCCTTTGAAATTTTGATATGTTTTGCCCTAAGAGGTTCACTTAAACTTTCACTAAGGGATCTAGGTAAGATTCTCAAAGGATAGTCACCATTTAGTCCACAAAGTTGCTGGAGTCCAGTACAATACTTCCAGATCTACCGTCTTCAAATGAAAGTCGTTTCACTGGGCTAAACTTGTTCAATTTACCCTAAATTTTAGTATGTTAATCACCAGGATGATATCTAAAACTTCTGTGAAGAAGTCAAAGTGAAATTTCTAGTAAAAAGTGACATGGAACACACAATACCACCAAGAGGTCGACAAACAGTTTTAGATCTAGCCTTTTCGTAGAGGGAGGGTTTCACCCGTCAAAACTCAACCATTTTATCTCAAATTTTAGTATGTTATACTTTGAGATGTTGTATACAACTTTTGTGCAGAAGTCGAAGCCAAAATCCAACTCAAAGCCCACATGCAAGCCTCTACAACGTTCTGGGTCAGGCAGTATAGTCGAGAACAAAATACATTTTTAAGAACAACACACTCAAGCTTCGGTTTCTCACACCCTAATCGACTGAGATTCATCATCATACAAACACACCCACAAGATACAACATGCAAGAGCAGAATATAGATCACAAATTGCCTCCAAAATCGAGCAAACAACGGCAAAGGGACGGTGACGGATGAGCGGACGGACGGGCGACGGACGAGCAGGCCTCCTCCTCGCGCGGCTTCTCCTTTTCTCTCTCGGTTCCTCACTCTCTCGCAACCCTCTCTCTCTCTCACACTTGGCTTGGGTGACAGCCCCCTAAACCGGCCACTCTCTCCGTTTTATTTCCCCCACAAAGCCATCATTTGAAATCATGAGAAGCCACCCACAATGGCCAATGGTGTGACTTCCCTTTTTGCCACTTGGCAAGACCCATGCAAAATGGGCTTGGAAGTGGGCCGGCCACTCCCCCTCTCTCCTTGGTCGACGGCAGCCCTCTCCATGGGCTTCATGGGCCGGCCTTTTGGCCCATCAAAGGTGCACACTCTTGGGCCCAAGGCCCAAGCCTAATTAAATCAAATCTTTAACCCTTTTTTAATACTAATTAAATCCTTATTGAACTAAAGTACTATAGTGTATAAATTAAATAATTATACACTTGAAGTCACAAATCCATAGATTCTAGCCCATAATACATATGGGCAAAGATAGATCATCCTTTTCCAAAATTTATCCATTAAATTTGGCCATAGTCCTTAATATAAGACATTAATTTGAGCACCCCTAATGACTAGCAAGGAATTCTACGATGCCACAATTCTCCCCTTCTTAGGGAATTCCGTCCTTGAAATTAAACGTTACTCATATTCTTTTTTAAACAAGGAGGGGTACTTTTCCTTCATCTAATCTTCACTTTCCCATGTGGCTTCTTCCATATCATGATGTCGCCATAATTCCTTAACCAGAGAAATCGTCTTGGTCCTAAGAATTTGTTCCTTTCAATTCAATATTTGCACAGGCTCTTCAATGTACCTCACTTTCTCATCCACTTCAATTGCTTCATGATCGAGTATGTGACCAGGATCCGGCTGGTACTTCCTCAACATCGATACATGAAACACATCATGCAAATTTCTTAACTTAGGAGGCAGCACTAAACGATAAGCTATGTCCCCTATCCTTTCAAGTATGTCAAAAGGTCCAACAAATCTAGGGCTTAACTTACCCTTCATTCCAAATCGAGATATTCCTTTCATTGGAGATACCTTAAGAAATACATGGTCTCCTACACTAAACTCCAAAGGCCTTTTACTCCTATCTGCGTAGTCTTTCTACCTACTCTAAGCTGTTTTAAGCCTTTTTCTGATAATTTCAACAGCTTCAATGGTAACTTGTACCAGTTCAGGTCCTGTCAATTTCTTTTCACCTACTTCATTCCAACAGACAGGAGTCCTACATCTCCTTGCATATAATGCTTCATAGGGAGCCATGCCTATACTTTTCTGAAAACTATTATTATAAGCAAACTCCACCAAATGCAATCTTTCATCCTAATTTCCTTTGAAATCAATCACACAAGCCCTTAACATATCATCTAATGTCTGGATTACCCTTTCTGTTTGTCCATCTGTTTGGGGATGAAAAGCAGTACTAAATTTGAGTTTAGTTTCTAATGCAATTTGAAGACTCCGCCAAAAGTTCGAAGTAAATCTTGAATCCCGATATGAGGTAATAGTTACTGGAACACCATGTAAGCGTACCACTTGACTTACATATATGTCCGCATATTTTTCCATTGGGTAGTCCATGCGAACCGCTAGGAAATGAGCAGATTTATTCAAATAGTCCACTATAACCCAGATAAAGTAATGACCACTTGATGTCCTTGGTAATCCTTGTATAAAGTTCATTGTTATATGATCCCATTTCCATTCTAGCATGTCTAATGGTCTCAAGAGTCTTGTAGGTTTGCAATGTTCCGCTTTTACCTGTTGGCATGTCAAACATTGAGAAACGTGCTTAGCCATATCTGCTTTCATACCATTCCACCAAAACTACTGACGTAAGTTCCTGTACATCTTTGTACTACCCGGATGAATACTATAATTACTCTTATGTGCCTCCGACAAAATTTCCTTCTTTAATTCTTGGTTGTCAGGAACACAAAGTCGTCCTTGGCATCTTACTACTCCATCATCAGAGACTTGAAATTCTGGTCTTTTTCCTAAAGACACTGCTCCTTTCACTTTCAAAATTTCCGGGTCAAACTCTTGTAAGATTTTAACTTTCTGAATAATTTCAAGCTCAATCCTTAATGCACTAAGAATACTAGTAAGACAATCTACTTTTAATTTAAATTCTAAGTTTGTTACGGACTTTAACAAGCTCCTTTTTGTCCTTCTTAAACTGGCCATCTCCATAGCCGACTTACGACTAAGAGCATCCGCTACCTTATTCGCCTTCCTTGGATGGTATTTTATCTCACAATCATAATCCTTTAACAATTCCATCCATCTCCTTTGTCTCATGTTCAAATCCTTTTGTGAGAACAGATATTTCAAACTCTTATAGTCCGTATAAATCTCAAACTTTTCCCCATACAAATAAGGCAAACACTATAGTTGCTAATTCTAAACCATGCGTTGGGTAATTCAGTTCATGGGGTTTCAATTGTCTAGATGTATAGGCTATGACATTGCCATGTTGCATCAAAACACATCCCAGTCCTTTGTGAGATACATCACTATACACTGTAAAACCATTAGGTCCAGTTGGTATAGTTAGGATTGGAGCAGAGGTCAATTTTCTTTTAAGCTCCTAGAAACTCCTTTCACATTCCCCATTCCATTCAAACTTCATGTTCTTTCGAGTCAATTTAATTAAAGGACCTACCAGTCGTGAAAATCCTTCATAAACCTCCTATAATAACTAGCTAGTCCTAAGAAACTTCGTATTTCAGTAGGCGTTGTCGATCTCGGCCAATTTATTACCATCTCAACTTTCGCCGGGTCTACTGCAATTCCTCCTCTCAATATTACATGCCCTAAAAATATTATCTGGTCCAGCTAGAATTCACACTTACCAAATTTGGCATACAGCTTATGCTCTCTTAGAGTTTGCAAAACTATCCTCAAGTGTCGCTCATGCTCTTTAGGTCCTCTCAAATATATCAGGATGTCATCAATAAAAACAATCACAAACTGGTCTAAATAAGGTTTAAATACCCTATTCATTAGATCCATAAATGCAGCCGGTGCATTTGTTAGTCCAAATGGCATAACAAAGAACCCGTAATATCCATAACGAGTCCTAAACGCAGTCTTAGGGATGTCTTCTTTCTTAATTCTTAGCTGATGGTATCTCGGCCTTAAGTCAATCTTAGAGAAGACCGAACTTCCCTGGAGTTGGTAAAAAAGATCATAAATTCTAGGCAAAGGATATTTATTTTTAATGGTTACTTGATTCAGCTGCCTATAATCAATGCACAAGCGCATCGATCCATCTTTCTTTTTCACAAACAAGATTGGTGCACCCTAAGGTGAAGCACTTGGTCTAATGAATCCTTTGTCAAGCAACTCTTGTAGTTGCACTTTCAATTCCTTTAATTCGACTAAGGGCTTTTGATATAGGTCGTGTTCCAGGCATTAATTCAATTTCAAACTCAATTCCTCGCGCTAGTAGTAATCCAGACAATTCCTCAGGAAATACATCTTGAAATTCATTAACTACCCGAATTTCATCGAGCTTAGGCTTTTCCTTAGTATAATCTCTAACCATGGCCAGGTACCCTTGACATCCTTTGTCAATTAACGCACGGGCTTCTACTGCCGAAATAAGTGCTACAGGTAGGTGGGTCAGACCTTCCAAAAATTCATAGCTAGACTGATCAAGTAAGGTAAATTGGATCACTTTCCTATAACAATCCATCTTGGCCTGATACTTACGAAGCCAATCCATTCCTATAGTAACATCAAAATCATACATGGCCTTTACAACTAAGTCTATTTCCATATCCTCTCCTCCCATTGTTATCTTATAATTTCCACACACCAGCGTAGACAATAACATATCATTCAGAGGCGTAGAAACACAAAGAGGCGTCTTAAGAGGCGTAGTTTCTATCTTATTCAACTGTCTATATCTTTTAGATATAAATGAATGCGTAGCACCCGTATCAAACAATGCATATGCCTTTTTATCATTTATGAGGATCGTACCTGAGATAACATTTTTGGAAGCTTCCACTTCCTCTTGGGTGATCCCATACACCATTCCTTGTGCTGGTGGCCTCTAAGGATTTCTTGGCAAGTTTGGCCTAACAGCATTTCGCTATGGCTGTTGCACCGAGCCAATGCTCACGTGCGACCTTTCTTGTGGGCATTTTCTCTTAAGATGACCTATTCGTCCACAACTATAACATTTCGGTTGCCCATTGCAAGGTCCTAGGCCATGTCACCCATTACACCTTCGACACTCCTCACTTTGATAAGGTGTCCTTTCCAAATTCAAATTACCCATGCCCTTTCCAAAGTTCCCAAAATTGCCCTTCTTCTTAGACTCCCAAGTCTGCCCTTGACCTGTATAGGGTCTCTTACTCCATCTCACATCACCAAAAGACAATGATCTCTTATTCTCATTATAATCTCTTATGTTCAAAGGCACTAGTTGTTTTCTGATATCAGTCCTCAACCATTTCAGAAACCTCTTAGCTTTCTCTTCTTGATCCTCAATTAGCCTAGGAGCATATCTAGACAGTTCAGAAAATCTAGCCTCATACTGGTCTACTATCAGCTCCTTTTGTTCTAGTTGAACAAATTCTGTAATTTTCCTATCCTTAGCACAGTAAAAAAAATAAAAAATGCTTTCTATTGAAAGCTCTCACAAACTATTTCCAGTTAACCTCAATACCTAGTGGGAAGATTGTGTCCCTCAAAGCTCTCCACCAAAACTTTGCATTTCCCTCTAGCTGGTACTTTGCCAAAGTTATTTTCTCAACATCACTGCAGTCCAACAACCTGAAAATTTGTTCCATTCCATCAATCCAATGTTCCTCCTCCTCAGGACTTCCCATTCCACTGAACTTAGGTGGCTTCAGCTTCAAAAACGGTTCCACCAGTCCTTGAGTACAGCGTTCTGGTCTAGGTTGTTGCTACGCCTGTCTTTCCATCAGATTTCCAATATTGGCCAATGCCTGCAGGATGTCTTCCATTCGGGGTTCAGCCCTTGCAACAGAGGCTTTAGCCCTCGATGGATGAGCACTTCCAGCTCGCACCATGACTTTCCTGCAATTTCTAAACATTGCCTCAGGAATAATCTAAGACTCATTGTCTATTCAAAGCAACCACTACTACTACAGAAGTAACATATACATGTTACTGGTACCTAAAGATAACTCAAAATAAACTACTAGGGATGTACGAGTGAATTCTCATCACCCGATATTCAGAGTTAATCAATTATTCCGTTTTATATCCTATGATGTGCATTGTCATCATGTTCCTCAATTTCCAAATGAGGCTCCCTATCACTCCACCTATAACCATTGCTCTGATACCAAAAAGGGACGATGTGGCACCCCGAAGCACCCAAGGTCACCACATCTTACCAAGACAGTACCTTAGATCCTAGGCTTTTTTTTTTTTTTTTTAAACGGTCCCAATGCATCTTATTTGCGAAAGCATAATCAAGTGCTACCAATTCTCCCTCCAACAACCATGATACAATTGCATACCACTAAACGCCATAAGAAAAGATAAAGCCACGACACTTTTATTTACATATTTTCATGATGGATTTTTCTCGGGTCGGTACATCAAAAGAAAGGCCAAGACTTTTCACTACACCCAGCCATAACTCCAAAAAGAGACAACTCGACCCTCTATGTCGATCATGCGAAATCCTCCATCAACTAGTGTCGGCTATTGTCCAAAAAGTTGCAACTCCTACTTCTCACGCACGGGCCGTCACACCCATCCTGGTTTGTCAGGCGGTGGCAGCAGCAACATCCCCCGCATCACTCCGTCTTGACGAATGTGAACGAATATGAACTCCTGAATGATAGGGCCCTCTGCCAAGCCCACGTCATACATCACTAATGCGCGAACCCGAATGAACGTCAGACCAGGATTGGTGGGACAATCGATCTCCACACACTCGACCTCCACATCCGAAGGAAGGCCATAAAAGACGCCCCACGTGACAGTAGGGAGCGGCATCTTTCTAATCTGAAATGTTAGTCCCTGAAGGGGTAAGTACAACCACTCAGCAAGTAAAGGACCCAATAAACCACTCAATGCATTACATAATACAATCATAACAATCATAGCATAACACATGTCATTCAAGCATCCATGCACAATTTACCTTGAAGCCATGCATATGTCATCACACCATATGCATATACATCCTCATGTAATCATCACCATCATGTCATAAGTGCACATACATCCATGCACTTTCCATCATCATATCACATGTACTATCATGCCATAGGTGCATGTATATCCGTGCACTTACGATCATCATATCACATGTACCATCATGCCATAGGTGCACATACATCCATGTACTTACCATCATCATATCACATGTACCATCATGCCATAGGTGCACCTACATCCATGCACTTACCATCATCATATCACATGTAACATCATGCCATAGGTGCACATACATACATGCACTTACCATCATCATATCACATGCACTATCATACCATAGGTGCACATACATCCATGCACTTACCATCATCATATCACATGTACCATCATGCATCCATACACTCATCATCACGCATCCATGCGTACATGTTGCCATACCATGCATGATTCACTTTCAATTTCTCAATTTTATTCTTTCATTTTGAACCGCCACATTTCTCTTTCCTGGGACTAGTATTTGCATCCCACATTTATTGCTCGCACCCAATCCTGGCATCGTGAGGAACCTCCAGCCCAATACTTGCCAGGCATCTCATACCGCAACTGGCATCACGAGGCATCCCCTAGCACAAACCTCCGGGCTTCCGGCTCCCCATGCTCCGGGCATGTTGAAACTCCCAAGGACCCTCCGAGCATGCATCATGATACAACCGAGCATCCAGCATAAACCTCCGAGCATGTATCATGACTTAACCAGGCATCTGGCATTTACACTCCCAAGCTAGGTATCCCGACACTCCCGGGGCATCGTCGGCTCACACCTCCGATGGCATTCTCATTTATCATAGTTTATATTCACAATTGTGGCTCAATTTCAACATGGCATACAATATGATGGCAAACAAGATCATTTTCATCATTTGGTTTATATATGCATTTCCAATCATTATCATACATGTAGCAAGGTCCAATCACTTATGACAATACAATCCATGGGGTCCATCCAACATAGAATAATCCATACATCATGACCTTCTAGAAATTTACCCACTTCCAGCTTGCACAATTTTTGAAAACGTATAAATTAAATATTCATATGGTCTTTAAAATCATGAAATTATAACATGTGATAGACAAGACATAAAGGTAGCAATTCCTTCAAGAACACATGTCCAAAAGAGCTTCACACAAGAAAATATAGTTCACACAATACAACATGCAAAATTCGGGTAAAATCAGATTGCGCACTTCTTGAAATATTTCGATTAAAATACACAAATGACCTCCAAAAATTATGAAATTTTACCAGTTTATATTCAAGACCCTTAGGTAGATTTTTTGTGAAGAAATATATGCCAGATTCGCTTTAGATAATTAACTATAGACGGACGAAGCTACTGTTCCTAGTACCAAACAGTCCAGTTTTGCTGTCTCCGGAAAATCAAGGTTT
Organism: Eucalyptus lansdowneana; assembly: GCA_017140395.1. NCBI lineage: Eukaryota > Viridiplantae > Streptophyta > Magnoliopsida > Myrtales > Myrtaceae > Eucalyptus > Eucalyptus lansdowneana. The sequence continues at coordinate 5,049,854 of CM029489.1, read as the reverse complement.
CACCTACTTATTTTCCATAATTTCCTCTGAAATTTTGATATGTTTTTCCCCAAGAGGTTCACTACAACTTTCATTAAGGAAGCTAGGTGATATTCTCAAAGGATAGTCAGTATTTAGTCCATGAAGTCGCTGGAGTCCAGTACAATACTTCCAGATCTACCGTCTTCAAATGAAAGTCGTTTCACTGGGCTAAACTTGTTCAATTTACCTCAAATTTTAGTATGTTAATCATCATGATGATCTATACAACTTTCGTGCGGAATTCAAAGTGAAATTCATAGTAAAAAGTGACATGCAATACACAAAACCACCAAGAGGTCGACGAACAGTTTCAGATCTAGCCTTTTCGTAGAGGGAGGGTTTCACCCCCACAAAACGCAACCATTTTATCTCAAATTTTAGTATGTTATACTTTGAGATGTTGTATACAACTTTTGTGAAGAAGTCGAAGCCAAAATCCAACTCAAAACCCACATGCAAGCCTCTACAACGTTCTGGGTCAGGCGGTATAGTTGAGAACAGAATACATTTTTAAGAACAACATACTCAAGCTTCGGTTTCTCACACCCTAATCGACCGAGATTCATCACCATACAAACACACCCACAAGATACAACATGCAAGAGCAGAATATAGATCCCAACTTGCCTCCAAAATGGAGCGAACAACGGCACACGGACGGCGACGGACCAACGAATGGATGGGCAACGGACGAGCGGGCCTCCTCCTCGCGCGGTTCTCCCTTTCTCTCTCGGCTCCTCACTCTCTCGCAACCCTCTCTCTCTCTCACTTGGCTTGGGCGACAGCCCCCTAAACCGGCCACTCTCTCCGTTTTATTTCCCCCACAAATCCATCATTTGAAATCATGAGAAGCCACCCACAATGGCCAATGATGTGACTTCTCTTTTTGCCACTTGGCAAGACCCATGCATAATGGGCTTGGAAGTGGGCCGGCCACTCCCCCTCTCTCCTTGGTTGACGGCCATGGGCTTCATCGGCCGGCCTTTTGGCCCATCAAAGGTCCACACTCTTGGGCATAAGGCCCAAGCCTAATTAAATCAAATCTTTAACCCCTTTTTAATACTAATTAAATCCTTATTGAACCAAAGTACTATAGCGTATAAATTAAATAATTATACACTTGAAATCACAAATCCATAGATTCTAACCCACAATACGTATGGGCAAAGATAGATCATCCTTTTCCAAAATTTATCCATGAAATTTGGCCATAGTCCTTAATACAAGACATTAATTTGAGCACCCCTAATGACTGGCAAGGAATTCTAGGATGCCACATCATTCCCGATAAAAATAGCCATATGTGGGTACACAATCGGCCTTAGCCAAAATATAATAATTTTACTTTTGAACTTCCGCCAATTTTTACAATCTCAAAATAGATTTTTGGCAATGTAGATCGATGCCCAAGTAATTTCCAAATCAATTACCAAAATTATTAAAATTTGAGATAAATACCCAAGTTCATAAAAAAACAACCAATTTGCACGAAATAGCAATCAATTAAATAAATGGAATGCACCACTGAAATTAGCACGAAATTCGATAACCAGCCATCCCGGTCAAATTTTTGAAAAATAAATAAATAATTAAATAAATATATAAATTAATTCTTAAATGCATAGAATGCATACTTAAGCCCGTAATGCTAATTATATGCCGGAACGGGCCCGGAAAAATTCTAAGACTCGTTAAATAAATATTATAGTCTATTTACTCGCTAATTGCACTAATTATCCACCTAACCACCTAACCATACTTAACTTAATCTAATTAACTCTTAAGCGTGATTAACTTACAAAGCGGGGATTAGCGAGTTAAACTCACTTCATTTGCGATCCAATCGGCTCAAATCGTCGAGGACGCAATGGGAAACAACTTTCTCCAAAACGGACCTAGCTTTCGAGGCCAGGAATGTCTTCAAAAACGAGCATAACAGCAACCACTAGACCCACACCTTTCTATTTCGATCTTGGTTGCAAAAGAGAAGAAATGGGGATGGTTTGGGTCAAAGATGGATAGAGGAGGCAACCCAAGTTGGTTGCAATCCAGGCGAGGCTCGGTGAGTTCCACAGCGGCTCTGGCAATGGCACACACCATCGAGGACGAGCGGGGTAGCTCTTAAACAGCCAAGGACAGTGGCTGGAGCGGCATGAGGGCGAGACGGACGGAGGACGCACATGCGAGCGGCAGCGCATGAACAGCGGACGGCAGCATCGGCATGCAAATCCAGTGGTTGGCTGGCTTTGGCTGGTCTCTTCTTGGTTGTGGGGGTTTGAAAACAGCACAATGAAGAGGAAGAAGGAGCTGGTCACCGGCCTTGAGAGAGAGAGAGAGAGAGAGAGAGAGAGAGATAAGGGGACAAATGGGGCCACCAAGCCTTATTTTCTCTTCAATGGTCCCCTTGACCATTCCTCCACCACCAGCTGGTCCGTTGGCCTCAAATCAACCACCAATGCCCCTCTTTGAACCCTTCAAATGGTCCAAAAGCCTTAGGTGGTGGGAGGTTACGAATTTCACAAATTACTCCCTCAATTGGACACCAAATCTCTCTTGATTCAATCCAATTTGGCCCTCATAAATTCTATTGATACCTCACCGATCCAATTGGTATTTTTCCTCACCAATTGATCCCACTTGCATCCCAATTGTGCGATAAAAAAGGATCCCTGACATTTTCTCGACCAAAACAACGCTACCTCGACTTTTTCCCAAAAAGTCTTAATTTGCAGAAAAATCTTCTGAGACTGAGTAGATGCTCCTAGTATTAATTGTGACATAACGGAACTTTTAATTTCAGAAAACGAACTTGAATTCGTCGTTAATTTCAATCCGGCACAATTTTACCGTGACCTAGGCTACTGAGTAGCTTTCAAAAAAATTTACGCAAATGACCAATGGTCGATTTTCTTCAAACCACAATGAACTCACTCGACACAATGGCGACTCTCAGTTGTCATGAAAATCTCAAAAATTCAAATATAGACACAGAGTACCAAAATAATAGAAAAATCAGTCTAGTGTCAGTCAACAATAATTTTTCAATTTAGTAGAGTCACTCACAATTAGCCACACGTCTCAGTTGAATCGACTTATCTCTGATCTCAAATCGATTTATATATGTGCCGTAATAATCTCTATAGATAAGCATGGTCGAGTAGCTGATTTATGGTCGAATTCTTAACTCTATTGCATTAAAATTCCTTAATGGCTTGCCCAGCTAGTCTAGTTATCTCGAGAGTGATCAGTTTTAAGAACAAGTCTATAAGCACATCAATAAAATGCCCAATTAATTCAATATAAAATGGGATTGAAAATCTGGGATGTCACAACTTTTCCCCTCTTATAAAACTTTTATCCTTGAATACAACGCTTAAACAAAAAGGTGGGGATATAACTGTCCCATTGACTTTTTAGTCTCCTAAGTTGCTCCTTCGGTATCATGGTGTCGCCAAACTATTTTGACCAACGGAACGGTCTTTGTATGCAAAACTTTCTCTTTTCTGTCCACTATCTAAACTGGGCTTTCAACGTATGACACTCGGTTATCCATGTCTAATTCTTCAAAATTAAGCACATGGGTCGAGTTAGGCTCGTACTTCCTCAACATCAACACGTGAAAGACGTCATGCACTTGCGCCAATCTCGGTGGCAACGCAAGATGATATGCTAAGATACCAATCCTCTCTAGAATTTCAAATGGACCTAGGTACCTCGGATTAAGCTTTCTTTTCTTTCCAGAGTGCGGAGTTCTCCTCATTGGTGACACCTTCTGAAAAACGTGGTCACCAACTTGGAATTCCACTAATCTATGGCACTTATCTATGTAACTTTTCTGTCTACTCTAAGTGGTCTTTAATCTACCTCTGATCACTACAACGACATTTACTGACTACTAGACCAACTTTGGGCCTGTAATCTTTCTTTCCCTAATTTCATCCCAACACACTGGTTTTTTGCATAATCTGCCATACAACACTTCAAAATGAGCCATCTGGATGCTCTACTGATAACTGTTGTTGTAGGCGAATTCCACCAGGTGAAGTTATTCTTCCCAACTTCCTTTGAAATTTAGTACACAAGCTCTCAGCATGTCTTCGAGGGTCTAAATTATCCTCTCAGAATGGCCATCCATCTAAGGATGATATGCCATACTATATTGCAGCTTTGTACCTAAAGCACTTTGTAAGCTTTTCCAAAAAGCAGCGATAAACCTTTGGTCTCGATCTAAAGTTATTGTCACCGGCACTCCATGGAGACGATTCACTTAATGCACATACATATATGCGTCTCTATCCACCCATCGACCACTACCGGCACTCCATGGAGACGAGGTTCTTTCGTACTGCAATGAAGTGAGCCGATTTCATCAACCCATCGACCACTACTTAAATCGAATCATTCCCTCTCTAACTCCTCAGTAGTCCAATCATTAAATCCATTGTGATATGCTCTTATTTCCATTCTGGGATCGTGAGAGATTATAGACGTCCTCCCGGCTTGCAATGTTGAGCTCTCACCTGCTGACACGTCATACACTTAGCGACTTGTTTAACAATGTCCGCCTTCATACCTGACCACCAATAGTGTTGACGCAAATTCTGATACATCTTGGTACTACCAAAATGAATGGTGTAACTGCTACGATGTGCTTTTAATAAGATATCCTCTCTAAGCTCCACATTGTCAGGTACAACCAAATATCATCGAAATCTCAGTGTTCCCTCATTAGAAATCTAAACGTTAGCCTTTCTTTTCTTAATGTCCTCCTGTAGAATCTTCTGTACATCAGGGTCTGTCGGTTAGAGTAGTTTGATTCTGATATGGACATCCGATTCAATTATGAGGGTGGTCATAAGACTCGAAATGTGGCCTACCTCAAATTTGAATACCGAATCTCAAGCTCTTTCTACTAAATTCCACTCCTTAATTAGTATGTGAGCGATTGAAGACTTTTGACTCAAAGCATCAGTGACCTTGTTCGCCTTTCCCAGGTGATATAGGATATTACAATCGTAGTCCTTCAGTAATTTCAGTCTCATATTCAACTTCTTCTGAGAGAATAAGTATTTGAGACTTTGATGGTTTGTGAAGATCTGGAATTTTCCTCTGCACAAATAATGTCTCCAAATCTTCAGAGCAAAAATAATGGCTACGAGTTCTAAGTCATGCGTTGGGTAATTCTGTTCATGAGATCTCAACTGATGGGAGGCGTATGCAACAACCCCACTATGTTGCATTAGCAAGCAATCCAATCCTTTGAATGATGCATCATTATAGATCTGGAATCCTCCATGACCAGATGGAATGGTCAGCACAGGTGACATAGTCAGCTTTTGCTTCAGCTCCTGAAAACTACTCTCGCACTTGTCTATCCACACAAATTTCTCTTCTTTCTTCAGGAGTATTGTCAAAGGCGATGCTAATGATGAGAACCTTTCCACAAACCGTCTGTAATAACTTACCAAACCTAGAAAACTTTTGATCTTGGTCACTGTAATTGGTCTTGGCCAATTGATCATAGCTTCTATCTTGCTCAAGTCCACAGAGATTCCTTCGCCTGAAATCACGTGATCTAAGAAAGCAACACGAGTCAACCAAAACTCACACTTGCTAAACTTGGTGTACAACTAATGGACTCTCAACATTTGCAACACTAATCTCAAGTGACTCTCATGCACTTCCTCACTCCTTGAGTACGTATGAATATAATTGATGAACACGTTCACAAACTGATCTAGCTATTCCTTAAATACTCGATTCATTAGTTCCATGAAGGCAGCTAGATGATCCGTCAACCCGAATCGCATCACCGTGAACTCTTAATGACCATACCGAGTACGGAATGCTAACTTAGGATTGTCCTCTTTCCTAATCCTCAACTGATGATATCTTGTCCTCAAGTCGATCTTTGAGAACATCAACGCTCCTTGCAATTGATCGAACAAGTCATCGATCCTCAAGAATGGATTCTTATTCTTGATCGTTATCTGATTGAGTTGATGATAATCGATGCATAAGTGCAACGAACCATTTTTCTTCTTTATAAATAGAATTGGTGCTCCCTAAGGTGATGCACTGGGACGAATGAATCATTTATCCAATAATTCTTACATCTACACCTTCAGTTCTTTCAACTAAAATAACGTCATCCGATAAGGAGCCTTAGAAATTGGCTCTGTCCCGGTTGCTAGCTTGATCACAAACTCAATCTCTCTCTCCGGTGGTAATCCTAGCTATTCCTTCGGAAAAACATATGGAAATTCTTGCACCACAACAATGTTTCCATCTTCAGCTTCTCAGCTGTCGTGTCCACGACAGTTACCAGGTAACCTTGACAACCCTCGTCTAACAAATGAGATCAAGATGATTGAGGGTCCTCCTCGACTCTTGACAAACTCGAAGCTCTCACCCTCTAACGAGTTAGACTAAATCGCCTTGCGATAGCAGTCCCTCTTAGCCCGTTGTTTGGTGAGCTAGTCCATGCCAATAATTAAATCGGACTAATAAATCTATTTTCCCCTCTCAATCACCAATCTCTAACTTGCAATCAAAACAACCCAAAGTAGCAATCACTTTATCCTTCAATGGTTTAGATATGCAAACTACCAACTCCAACAATATAGGACTTAATCCTAACAACTTAACACATTGTTCGGCAATAAAGAAATGGGTCACTCTTGGATCAAATAAAGCATAAGCAGGATGGTCGTTCAGTAAAACCATACCTATGATCACGTCAGGCACAACCTCTACCTGACCTTGTGTAATGGCATACACTGTGCCTTGAACTGGGGGTCTCATCTATTCTACTTGTAGCACATTCCAAGGCACATACCCTCTGATCTGACCTATAGGTGGCAACGGTGGCAATTGCGGTTGGCCTCTTGGCCTGCTAGAACAATCTCTGGCCTTATGACCCTACTGGCCACATTCAAAATAAGTGCCCATCCTTCAAGGGCACTGATTTACAACATGCCGTCTTCCACAAAGGCAACATATCTCGATCTGACTTGATCAAGACTGGCCAACTCCACCCTTCCTGTTGGGTGGGATCTGGAACCTACCTCAAGGCATGGGGCGCTTTCCCTGACGGATCCCTTCTCTATGGGAGCTAAACCTCGATCCAGATGAGGCAGCTTGCTCATTCAACCCTCTCTTTATCATCTGGGCTCGACGATAGACTTCTCGATATTCTATCAAATCTAACGGTAGCAGAGGTTGCTTTAGTTCAAAATGAAGACCATTCTTGAACCTTTGGGCTTTTTCCTCAAGGTCCTTGACTAACCTCAGAGCATATTGAGAGAGCTCCGCAAACTTGACCCCATACTGGTCAATAGACATCGATCCCTAAGGAAGGCGCTGGAACTACTCCATCTTTTGTTCTTGGGCAGTACCCGAAAAATACTAATCGCTAAAGACTCTAAAGAAGGCGTCCCACACCAGGATCATACCTTCCAGGAATACTATATCATTGACGGCTGTCCACCAGATGTTCGCGTTCCCTTACAGTTGATACACTACTAGAATTACTTTCTCCTCTTCATTGCACATCAAAAGTGCAAACGCCTTCTCAAGTTCTTGGATCCAAAGTGACGCGGCCTCCGGATCTCCTATACCAATGAACCTCGACGGGTTTAGTTTCAAAAACTGTTCCACTAACTTGTGGATCATCCTCTCTCTCGGCACTACCACATTTTCCAATTAAGCTTCAATAAGGGCAACAACGGGTGTAGCGGCAAGTGCGGCAAAAGGTGCGGCAGCAACAGCAGCATTGGCAGCGACAATGGTGGCGGCTTCAAGGGCGGTGGTGAAGGCAGTGGCTTGATCCCGAGCCTGATGCCCCATCAATTCTCTCATTACATCAAAAGCCTAGGTGATCCCAATGGTTCCCTGATCATCCGAGGCTGCTACCCTAGCACCGACATGAGGTGGTGCTTCATCCTAGCGCTAGCCTGTGCTGGCGCTTTACCTCTACCTCCTCGGGTACCGACCTTAGTCGACATCCTACCCTGAGTCACGGCTCTAACCATTCTCTTATCGGGAGTTCACTAGTCCTTATCACTCATGGCTCAACTTTATCCACTAAAGCCTACTTTCAATTCCACACCTCATACTGGTATAATACTCTCTACTAAACCGACATATCGCCCGTAGACTGATATAGTATACCCTCCCAAACATATAACCAATTCAACATTTGTATCATTCACAATAAAAATAGCCATGTGTAGGTACACGGTTGGCCTTAGCCAAAATATAATAATTTCACTTTTGAACTTCCCACCAATTTCAGGTCCAAAATAGGTTTTTAGTGCTGTAAACCGATGTCCGGTAATTTCCCAATCAACTACCAAAATTATTAAAATTTGGAATAAATACCCAATTTCACAAAACACGACCAATTTGCACGAAATAGCATTCAATTAAATAAATGGAATGCACCACCGAAATCAGCACGAAATTCCGATTCATCGACTATCCCGATCTAATTTCTGTAAAATAATTAATTAATTAATTACGAAAATTAATTATTGAATGCAGAAAATGCATACTTAGGCCCGTAATGCCTAATTATATGCCAGAATGAGCATAAAAAAATTCCAAGACTCATTAAATAAATAATAGAGTCTATTTACTCACTAATTGCACTAACTATCCACCTAAGATGCGTCGGCAATTAATTAAATTTCATTAATCTAATCTATCTAACCACATAACCATACGTAACTTAATCTAATCAACCCTTAAGTTTGATTAACCTACTAAGCAAGGATTAGTGAGTTAAATTCACTTGATTCGCGATTCGATCAGCTCAAATTGTTGGGGACTGGGAACAACTTTCTCCAAGACGGGCCTAGCTTTCAAGGTCGAGAACGTCCTCAAAATGGGCCTAACAACAGCCACGAGACCCACACTTTTCTATTCTGATCTTGGTTGCACAAGAGAGGAAACTAGGCTGGTTTGGGTTGAAGATGGATAAAGGAGGCAACCCGAGTTGGTTGCGGTCCAGCCGGGGCTCGGTGAGTTTCAAAGTGGCTCCGGAAATGGCACACGACATCGAGGACGAGTGGGGTAGCTCTCGAACAACCAGGGATGGCAACTGGAGTGGCGTGAGGGCAAGACGAGCGGAGGATGCGCGTGTGAGCAGCAGTGCGCGAACGGCGGACGGTGGCGTCATCGTGCAAATTCGATAGTTGGTTGGCTTCGGCTGGTCCCTCCTTAGCTACTGGGGTTCAAAAACAGCACAATGAAGGGGAGGAAGGAGCTGGTCGCCGGTCTTAGAGAGGGGGAGCAAGAGATAAAGGGGCAAAGAGGGCCACCAAGCCTTATTTTCTCCTCGATGGTTTCTCCTCAATGGTCCCTTGGCCTAAAATCAGACACCAATGCCCCTATTTGAACCCTTGAAATGGTCTAAAAGCCTTAGATGGCGGGGGATTATGAATTTCACAAATTTCTCCCTCAATTGGACACCAAATCTCTCTTGATTCAATCCAATTTGGCCCTTATAGATTCAATCCAATTTGGCCCTTATAAATTCAATCGATACCTCACCAATCCAATTGGAATTTTTCCTCACAAATTGATCCAACTTGCATCCCAATTGCACGATAAAAAAGGATCCCCGACATTTTCTCGACCAAAACGACCCTACCATGACTTTTTCCCAAATAGTCTCAGTTTGCAGAAAAATCATCTAAGACCAAGTTGACGCTCCTAGAATTAATTGTGACATAACAGAACTTTTAATTTCTGAAATCAAACTCGAAGTTGCGGTTAATTTCAATTCGGCGCGATTTTCGCATGACATAGGCTACTTGGTAGCTTTCAAAAAAAATTAGTGCAAATGACCCGTGGTCGATTTTCTTCGAGCCACAATGAATCCACTCGACACATTGGCAGCTCTTGATTATCGTGAAAATCTTGAAAATTCAAATACAAACATAGGGTATCAAAACAATAGAAAAATCAATCTAGTGTCAGTCGACGAGAATTTTCCAATTTAGTCGAGTCACCCACGATTATCAACACATCTCAGTCAAACGGACCTATCTCGATCTCAAATCAATTCATATCTGAGCCGTAATGATCTCTATAGATTAGCACGGTCGAGTAGCCGATTCCTTGTCGAATTCTCAAGTCTATTGCATTAAAATTCCTTAATGGCTTCCCCAACTAGTTTAGTTATTTCGAGAGTGATCAGATTTGAGAACAGCCCTATAGGCGCGTCAATATTGTTGAAGAAAACTTTCTTATTTGTTTTGAAGCCGACAAAACGTTTCCATCAGTCTAGTCTGAAGATTTGCAGACTCTTTAATCAAAGTCTGAAGACCGTCAAACTGCCGGACTCAAGACTCAAAGTCTGCCCTCATTAACAATTTCTAGATCGTCGAACAAGACTTATCCAAATTTGAGTAATTCTCTAAGGATTTGATTCTATCGGCCAAAGAAGATCTCACGGCTGGAGATAGCATCTCGGAATCTATTATTCGTCTTGAAATTAATTCGGGTAATTTGGATCCATTGAATGGCGAATCATACTTTGAAGTATCTACTTATGAAAACCTAAATCCTGATTGTATGGGCAAGCAGAATTGGTGGGCTATTGTCATATTCCTTAAATGACTCGACATCTCCTTAATTGATTTTGTCCAACAAGTAGATTGGAAGAACTCCTTTGGAAAGTGCTAATGGTTATGAAAGCATGGAGGAGTATATAAGGAAGATTCTCTAATTACTTGAGTGTGTGCGTGATAGAGAAATTCCAAAGTCTGAAACTTCTTGTTCTTTGCCAATACAATTGTCGAGTGTAAACAGGTACTCAAAAGAGAGTTTATACATATTTGTGAGACATTGAAAAAGTGTAGCAAAGTCTCTACACTGTGGAATCAAGGACGTGATACTATAATGACTCTTTTGATTCATAGTGAAATCCAGCCGGTGGGCTGTCAATGCGGGAGAGTGGACGTATACTTGGATTAAGCCAAACCACTATAAACCTTGTGTTCTTATTCTCTTCCCTAAACTCATTTATTTTGCTCGTAACTTTATTTAATTGTTAGAGTCTCATTTCCTTTTCAAAGTCTACTATTAAACAAACGCAGGTTAAAAGTAAAGTTTTACACTATTCTCTACAGAAATTTATTTTCGCACCAATTCACCCCCACTATGTGCTCATACTAGCATTTACAATTGGTATCAGAGCCTATGTACTCATTTAAATTGAAGTATTTTTACTTCAGAGTTAACGATCCATGGTTAGTATGTTGGCTCCAGATTTGGTTGAAGGGCAAAGCAACACCAAACCACCTTACTTTGATGGGAAGGAATACAGTATATTAAAAAACAAGATGAAGGCTTTCCTAGGATCAAAATATCCTCTAGAATGAGATATGGTAGACAAAGGAATCATCCCTAAAACTACAAATATCTCAGAAAGGGGAAAAGAAACTGTTGAGTCCAACGAGATAATGCAAAAGCAATTTATTCCTTATATTGTGCATTATCTCTTACTGAATATAACATAATATCTTCTTGTGAAATAGCTAAAGAAGTCTGGGATAAACGGCACATCACTTATGAAGGAACCGATCGAGTGAAAGAAACCAGAATCAATATTCTGCTTGGTCAATATGAAGCATTCAAGATGAAACAAGGAAAATCTATCATTGACATGTTTAGTCGTTTTACAAAAATCGCGAATGATCTTGAGTATCAAGGTCAACCAATCTCTAGACCCATGAAGGTTAACAAATTACTATGTGAACTTTCCAAAGATTGGAATCACGTAAAGACCTCAAAAGGGAGACACAAAGGATCATGCCACCCTCCGTTGATGAATTGGTTGGCACTCTCCAGTCTTATGAAGTGGAGTAAATCAATGAAGATGAATATCACAAAGGTAAAAAATCTATTACATTAAAATCTAATGATGATTATGATATTACAGATTCGAAGACGATATGGACAATGAAGAGCTTGCTTTCATGATAAGAAGGTTCAGAAAACTGAACAAAAATGGAAGAAGATTCAATTAGAAGAAACAAAGTTCTCAAGAGTTTCAAAATAAATTAGCAGAGGACGATGAATCCAATAAAGATGTGATTTTTTTTTAATGCAAGAAAAATGGACACATCAAACCCAATTTTCTCTTACTAAAGGAAAAGAAAGGAAAAAATGAGAAATACATAAAGGCTCTCAAAGCAAAAACTTAGAGTGATACCAAATGTGAAGAGAGTGATAATGATTATGCTAATATTTGCCTAATGGCACAATCCGAATCAGATTCAAACTCTAAGACAGACTCAGACTCAGACAGTGAAATCGAGATAAGTAATTTAAAAATTCCTACTAAAGTCTCTAAATATATTGATGAACTGTGTCTTAGTCTCAAAATCTCTCTCAAAAGAATTTCCGAACTAAAAAGGGAAAATTCTGCAATGAAGTAACATGAGATTGTTTGGAAAGAAAACGTCGAAAATTCAGATAAAAGTGTTATTACTTTGAAAGAAAATGCAGACTCTCTTTCAAAAGAAAATGCATTTTTAAGAAATGATATTTCAAGTATTTCAAAAATGTTTTCTATAGGATCTGAGAAACTATAAAAGATTCTTTCGGCGCAAAAACCTTACTTTAACAAATCAAGCTTGGGAATGACTACCGAAATTATTCCTCTAATTGATTTTTCAAAAGTAAAGGAATGAATTAAACAAAGACCTACAAAAGAATTTTATAAAAATCATTTTCAAAAAGTCTTTATAAAACCTATAGGCCATAGTGCTCTTAAATGTTCTAAGTACAACAGCTCATAACATTTTAAGAAAGAATGTCCTATGGTTTGGAAACCTATTAAGAAGATTTGAGCAAAGACCGTATATTGCATTAACTCCATTGGATCCAAGAAACTATGGGTACCAAAGAAAGCTTGAATTTCTTTTTTAAATGCAGGTCACTATTAAGAAAAATGCCAAATGGTACTTGGATAGTGGATACTCAAGACACATAATAGGAGACTCAAGTTGTTTCATAAAGCTTATGGAAATTAATGGTGAAAAAGTTTCGTTTGCTGGAAATATCAAAGGCAAAATTGTTGGATATGGAACCATAAAGATTGGAAATCTCACAATTAGTAATATTTCCTTAGTGAAAGGATTCAACTACAATTTACTGAGTATTAGCCAACTATGCGATACAGGTTTCAAAATCAACTTTCAAGAAGGAATACATTCAAAAACCAATAAAGACTCCTCTCAGACTTTCACGGGGCGAGGACATGGAAACATCTATCTTTTGGACATCAAACCAGAAAAATCCCAATGCCTAATTTCAATTCAAGAGGAAGCTAATCTCTAGCATAGAAAACTTGGCCACACAACATGAAGCAAATAGCCAAGATTTCTGCAAAAAAACTTGTTTGTGGAATACCCAACTTGACATACCAAAAATCTTATCTATGCACACTATGCGTGTTGGGAAAATAAGTTAGAAATTCCTTCATACCAATAAATCAAGCTTCCACTAATCGTGTACTGTAGCTCCTACATATGGATCTTTTTGGACCAACTAGGACTCATAGCATTGGTGGAAAGAAATATTGCTTAGTAATAGTGGATGATTATTCACGATTCACTGGGTATATTTCTTAGCAAGTAAATCTGAAACTTTTCTTATTTCATAAAGTTTGCTAAGAAAGTACAGAATGAGAAGATGTATGTTATTTCAAGTATACGGACATACCATGGAAGTGAGTTTGAAAATCAAGATTTTACTAAAATTTGTGATGAATCGGCTTTCAACATGTGTTCTCCTCACCATACACTCTAGAGCAAAATGGAGTTGTGGAAAGGAATAATAGATCGTTGCAAGATATAGTTAGAACTCTTTTAATTGAAAGCAAAATTTTTTCTCATTTTTGGGCTGAGATAGTTTCTACAGCATGTTACATTATTAATAGAGTCTTCTTAAGACCTATTCTGGAGAAAACTCTCGATGAGTTGTTCAAAGGAAAGAAGCTAATTATTTCATATTTTCATGTGTTTGGATGCAAATGTTCTATATTGAAAGATGTAAATGATTGAATTGATAAGTTTGAAGAAAAATCAGACGAATGCATCTTCTTTGGATATTCAACCACCAATAAAGCTTACAAAGTTTACAACAAAAAGACTCAATCGGTGGAGGAATCAATAAATGTCAAATTTCAAGACCTTATACAAAATCAATCAATTCGGACTCAACCCGAAGAGTCTGAACCTACTCCAGACTCTACAAAGTCTAAATCATCATAAGCATCTCAGACTTCAAAAGATCAACAACGAATGATCAGTGAAGAATCAAATGAAGAAAAAGATCAACAGTCTGTCAAACCAACCAGAAACTAGAAGCACAAGTCTAGTGATCCCAAAGAACTCATTATTGGTGACATTGATAAAGGGATTCGTACAAGAACTAAATGGCGTGAAGAGTCTAGTGATGTGGTTCTTATTTTTGAAATAGAACCCAAAAACATAGAGGAAGCTTTAACTGATGAAAGCTGGATTGAAGCTATGCAAGAAGAATTCAGGCAAATCAATATTAATGATGTCTAGGAATTGACTCCTAAACCAAAAAGTAAATATGTTATTGGAGCTAAATGGATTTTCAGAAACAAGATGAACGAGAAAGGAAAAGTCATAAGGAACAAAGCAAGACTCGTGGCCAAAGGATATACGCAAGAAGAAGGGATAGACTATGATGAGACTTACGTACAAAGTAGCAAAGTTAGAAGCAATTAGATTATTACTTGCTTTTGTTTGTTATAAGAATTTCAGGTTATTCCAAATGAACATCAAAAGCGCTTTTCCTAAATGGATTTATCCAAAAGGAAGTCTATGTGGAACAACCTCCCGGTTTTGAAGACCCAAGGAAACCAGACTTTGTATTCAGACTGAAAAAGGCGCTATATGATTTAAAGCAAGCACTTCGAGCTTGGTATGACAGGTTAAGTAAGTTTTTAATCCAAAATGGCTTTGTTAAAGGTAAAGTAGACACTACCTTGTTTATCAAAAGAGAAAGCAAAAACTCTTTACTTATTCAAATTTATGTTGATGATATTATTTTTAGATCACCTAATGAAAATCTGTGCAAGAAATTCTCTAAGTCTATGCAAGATGAATTTGAAATGAGCATGATGGGTGAACTATCCTTCTTTCTCGGACTTCAAGTAAAACAATTAAAGGAAGGAACTTTCATTTACCAAGAAAAATATGCTAAAGAACTTATTAAAAAGTTCGGTTTGGAAAATTACAAAAAGATCGATATACCAATGTCAAGTTTGTCGAAGTTGGACAAATATGAAGGTGGAAAGAAAGTTGACCAAAAACTATACAAGAGTATCAATGGTTCACTTCTTTATCTTACTCGCTTCTAGACCGACATTTTGTTTAGTGTTTGTATTTGTGCGAGATTTCAATCAGATCCTAAAGAATCTCATTTAAGTGCTGCGAAATGCATCATTAAATACATTGAAACAACCTCTAATTTGGGTCTCTGGTATCCTTAAGAATGAGACTTTACTCTCCTTGGATACTTAGATGTAGACCTAGCAAGATGCGGAGTTGATAGAAAGAGCACCTTGGGCACTTGTCAATTACTTGATAATAGAACAAGTATCTTAGTTTTCAAGGAAGTAAAGTATTGTAACTCTCTCAACAGCAAAAGCAGAGTATGTGGCTCTTGAAGTTGTTGTTCTCAAATCTTATGGATAAAACAACAAGTAAGAGACTTTGGAATAAAAGACTCATGCACTGAGATCAAATGTGATAACGCCAGCACGATTAATCTCACCAAGAATCCAATTCTTCATTCAATAGCAAAACATATAGAGATTCGACCTCATTTTATTATAGACCATGTTCAAAATTGAGAAGTCTTGATTCAATTCATAGACTTAAAGAATCGGTTGGTGGATATTTTTGCAAAGCCACTAGAGAAAAGTCAATTCGAGTTTATTCGATCCGGACTTAATATCTTAAAGTCCGAAGAAGTTCGACTCGGGGATAAAAAGTCTAAAAATGCTCAGACTAAAAAGATCAAAAATCACGACTATAAGTTATTTCTATTTTAGAAATCTATCTTTCGAATAAAAACTCAAAAAGGTACGTTTGTCTATTTTTTTTTTATTTGGTAACCCAGGGAACCCCGTAAGCTAACAACCGGTGAGCAAACCCTAGGAGAGCGACTGCAGGACCCACCACCATAGTACTCCAGGTCAGAACCCCTAACGACTCCTCTGGGATTCAAACTCCTCCCCTTCATGAGGGGCAGAGAGCCCCAAGCCAGCTGCGCTACTATGGGCGGTGATAACGTACGTTTGTCTATTAATATGTAATTGATTGATGTTATCTTCCCCAACTTTTGTGATTATTGCAATCATTCATTTTCAATATATATATCTTTTGAAATAACAATTATCTATTTTCAAAAAGGCAGTTATTTTTTAAAAGGCATTTTCTATTTTTCCTTTTACGAAGATCCGTATACCTCGTTTCGATCGACCTATATACTAATCATCTTCTTTACAAACCTTAGAAGTATAAAACATCACTTTCTTACTTTTACTCTCTAGTTTAATATTCAAAGTTCTCATCTTTCTCGTGAATCATGTTTGGAATCTCTCAAAGACTGTGAGAATGGCTTCCCAAAGAAAGTCTTCAAGGATCGCAAACAGGGGACTATAGCATATGCATGAGGGTCCTGCGCTTTTTGACCTCACCGAGGAAGAAGAATCTCCAAGACAGCAATAGAGTCCACAACAGTCTCAACCGCGTCATTCTCCTCATGCTAGACCACAGAATGTTCAACATCAAGCGAAGGAAGAAATTATTGAAGATGCAGAACCTGTAAGAACTCAAAAGCCTGCTTTTACACACAAACTCTATTTTGCCGTAAAGGATGGAGGCTCTGCATTGAACTTTATTGATGAATTTTTGAAAGAAAAATGGTATCGAAATGAAACCCACTTTTTGCAAATGGTGGAACATTTGGGAATTGCTCCTGCGGACTCGACAGAAAAAGCTTTTGCAAATATCCCTAGTGATCCACATGTTGGAGGACATAATCAACCTGATGGAAATGATGATGAAAAGACGTTCACTCATTTTAAGCCTATAATGGGTATTGCAGCAAATATTCGAAGCAAAAGGATGGATCTGTTTCATTCTGAGGAACACAAGCGACTTTACTCTAAATTGTTGAAGCGAGGGGTAATGAACCCAAGGAGTGTGTGTTGGAGAAAACTTCATTGAGTGTTTTGAAGCTAACAAAACGTTTTTATCAGTTTAGTCTGAACACTTGTAGACTATTTCATCAAAATCTGAAGACCTCCAAACTGTCAGACTCAAGACTCGATGTCTATCCTCATTGACAGTTTTCTAGACCATCGAAGAAGGCTTATCCAAAACTGGATGTTTCGTTGAGGATTTGACTTTATCGACTAGAGAAGATCCCTTGGCTAGATGTAGCATGTCGGAATCCTTTGTTCAAATCAAGATTGATTCAGTGGATTTTGGATCCGTTGATTGGCAAAGTATACTTGGAAGGTTCTACTCATGGAAACATAGATCTTAAGGGCACGTTTGGTAACGTTTTTGTTCAAAAATTATTCCAGGGAACGAGAAACAGAAAAATAAAAATTTTGTTCCGGGGAACAATTTTTTACTAGAAAGATGCGTTTGGTAAATTTGTTCCGAGAATAAAAAATGAACAGAAACACGTTTGGTAAATTTATATTATTTTTTTGTTTCTTTTAATTTTTTGATATTTTAATTTTGTTTTTCCTTTTTTTCCTTTCTTTTTTATTTTTTTCTTCTTTCGGTCGATCACCGGCCTCCGCTAATTGGCCAACAGGGCCAGCAGTCTCGCCTAGCAAAGGCAACGCTCTCGCGAGATCACCGACCCTCGATGGTGTCGCCAGCCCTCGACGGCTGGTTGTCGATCATGGCCGAGGCCGGCGACCGGCCAAAAAAAAAAGAATGAAGAAACGAAGAAAAAAAGAGAAGAGAGAGAAGATAGAGAAGAAATAATTTTAATTTGTTTCTTCAAAAGTGTTTCTGGAACAAGAAACAATTTTATTTTTTTTGTTTCTTGTTTCTGTTCCAGATGTGTTTCTAGGAACAAAAAATAATTTTGGAACAAAAACGCAAACAAAAGTGTTTATGTTCCTTTTTTGTTCCAGGAACAAAAAAAGTGTTCAGGAATAGAAACAAAGAATAAAAACATGTAGCCCCTAATTGTATGGACGAGCAGGATTAATGGGCTATCTTCATGTTCCTTAAATAGCTCAAAGATTTTCTTAATTGATTTTGTCCAATAGATAGATTGGAAGAATTCCTTTGGTAAGTACTAACGGGTATGATGGCATAAAGGAGTATATAAGGAAGACGTTCTAGTTGTTCGAGTGTGTGCGCGATAGAAGAATTCCAAAGTCTGAAGCTCCTTGTTCTTAGTCAATTAAATTGTTGAGCGAAATCTTGTACACAAAAGAAAGTTTATATCTTTGAGAGACCTTGAGGAAGTGCAGTAGTGTCTCTACATTGTGGAATCAAGGAAAAGCTTTTCTGTAACAACTCTTTTGTTCATAGTGGAATCCAGCCGATGGGCTGTCAATGCGGAAGAGTGGACGTAGGCTTGGATTAAGCCGAACCACTATAATCTCTGTGTCCATATTCTCTTCACGACGCTCTTTTACTTTGATCGTAATTTGTTTTGTTTACAAGAAACGTATTTCCTTTCTATTGTCAATTAGTGTTGCACACTTATCTTGAGAAATTGTTTTTACACCTATTCACCCCCCTCTAGGTGCTCATATTAGCTTTCACAATTGGTATCAAAGCCTGTGTACTCACTTAAGTTGAAATGTTTTACTTCAGAGTTAAAGATCCATGGCTAGCATGTTGGCTTTAGGACTGGTTGAAGGGCAAAGCAATACCAGACCACCTTATTTTGATGGAAATGAATACAACATATGGAAAAACATGATGAAGGCATTCCTAAGATCAAAGGATCCTCTGGAATGGGATGTGGTTGACAAAGGAATCATTCTTAAAGTTACACCTGTCTCAGAAAGAGGAAAAGAAGCCGTTGAGTCTAGTGAAATGACTCAAGAAGAGATAACCAAGAGACAAGCTTTTGATGCAAAAGCAATTTATTATTTATATTGTGCATTATCACCTACCGAATATAACAGAATATCTTCTTGTGTTACAGCCAAAGAAGTCTGGAATAGATTACACATCACTTATGAAGGAACTGATCGAGTGAAAGAAACCGAATCAACATTCTGCTCAGTCAATACGAAGCTTTCAAAATGAAATCAGGGGAATCTATCACTGACATGTTTAGTCATTTTACAGAATTCGTGAATGGTCTTGAAAATCAAGATCAACCAATTTCTGATCCCATTAAAGTAAACAAGCTACTGTGTGGACTCTTCAAGGATTAGAATCACATAATGACCTCGATAAGGGAGACATAAAGAATTATGCCACTTTTTTATCTATGAATTGGTTGGGACTCTTTAGTTTTATGAAATGGAGCGAATCAATGAAGATGAAGATCATAAAGGTAATAAATCCATTGTATTAAAATCTAATTATGATTCTGATGTCACAGATTCTAAAGATCATATGGATGATGAGGAGCTTGCTCTCATGATAAAAAGATTCAGAAAGCTAAATAAAAATGGGAGAAGATTCAATCCAAAGAAACAAAGTTTTCAAAAGCAATAGACTAAGTCTGTTGAGGATGATGAATCCAATAGAGATGTAGTCTACTTTGAATATAAGAAAAATGGACACATCAGATCCAATTGTCCTCTTATGAGGAAAAAGTAAGGAAAAGCTGAGAAATATCGAAAGACACTCAAAGCAGAAACTTGGAGTGATACAGAATGTAAAAAAAGTGATGATGATTATGCCAATATTTGTCTCATGGCACAATCGGATTCAGATTCAAACTCCGAGACAGACTCGATTCGATAGTGAATTTGAGGTAAATAATTTGAAAATTCCTACTAAAGTTTCTAAATACATTGATGAATTGTGTCTTAGTCTCAAAACTTCTCTTAAAAGGATTTCCGAACTTAAAAGAGAAAATTCTATACTAAATCAACAGGAAAATGTTTTAAAAGAAAAGGTTAAAATTTTAGACAAAAGTGTTTCTAGCTTGAAAGAAAATGAAGACAATCTTCAAAAGAAAATGCATTCTTGAAAAATGACATCTCAAATATTTCTAAAAGATTTTCTATAGGATCTCGAGAAACTTGAAAATTTTCTTTCAGCTCAAAGACCTTATTTCAACAAATCGGTTTAAGAATGATGGCTGAAACCATTCATCTAATTGATTTTCCTAAAGTAAAGAAAAGAATTAAGCAAAGACCTACAGGAGATACTTATAAAAATCATTTTCAAATTTTTTTGTAAAACCGTAGGTCGCAAAGTGCTCTTAGATGTTCTAAATATAATGGCTCGATCATTTTGAGAAAGAATGTCATATGGTTTGGAAACCTGTTAAGAAGATATGGGCAAAGACCATATATCATACTAACACCAATAGACCCAAGAAAATATAGGTACCAAAGAAAGCTTGAGTCTCTTTTCTAAAAGCAGGTTATTATCAAGAAAAAAGTTAAATAGTACCTGGATAGTGGATGCTCAAGGCATATGATGAGATTCAAATTGCTTCATAAAGCTTGTTCAAGTTAATGGTAGAAAAGTTTCATTTTGAGGAAACAGCAAAGGAAGAATTGTGGGATTCGGAACTATAAAGATTGGAAGCCTCACGATCAGTAATGTCTTCTTAGTGGAAGAACTCAACTACAACTTGCTAAGTATCAGACAACTGTACGACACCGGTTTCAAAATCAATTTTCAAGAGGGAATATGTTTATAAACCAGTAAAGACTCCTCTCAATCTTTCAAGGGTCGAAGACATGGAATTATCTACCTCTTGGATGTCAAACCAGATGAAACTCAATGTCTAATCTCAATTCAAGAAGAAGCAAACTTATGGCACAGAAAACTTGGGCACATCAACATGAAGCAAATAGTTAAAATTTCAGCAAAGAAGCTTGTTTGTGGCCTACAAAATCTGTCATACCAAAAGGCTTATCTATGCACACCATGCGTGTTAGGAAAACATGTAAGAAACTCATTCAAAACAATAAATCAAGTTTACACTAATCGTGTACTGCAGCTTTTGCATATAGATCTGTTTAGTGATTGTGGATGATTACTCACGATTCATTTGGGTATATTTCCTAGCAAGTAAGTTCGAAACTCTCTCTTATTTTACAAAGTTTGCTAAAAAGGTCAAAAATGAGAAAGGTATATAATTTCAAGAATACTGACGGATCATGGTGGTGAGTTTGAAAATCAAGACTTTATAAAATTGTGTGATGAATTTGGTTTTCAGAGTATGTTCTCTTCACCATATACTCCGAGCAAAATAGAGTTGTGGAAAGAAAGAATAGGTCGCTTCAAGAAATGACTAGAACTCTTTTAATTGAAAGTAACATATCTTCACATTTTTGGTTGAAGCAGTTTCTATAGCATGCTATATTATTAATAGAGCTTTTCTAAGGCCTATTCTGGAGAAAACTCCCTATGAGTTATTCGAAGGAAAGAAGCCCATTATTTCATATTTTCATGTGTTAGGATATAAATGTTTTATATTGAAAAATGCAAATGATCGAGTTGGTAAGTTTGAAGAAGAATTAGATTAAGGTATTTTCCTTCGATATTCTATCACAATCAAAGCTTATAGTGTATACAACAAAAAGACTCAATTTGTGGAGGAATTAATGAATGTTAAATTTCAAGACTTCATGCAAAATGAATCGACTCAACTTGAAGAATTTGAACCTACTTCAGACTCTATAAAGTCTAAATCTCCATAAGCAGCTTAGACTTCAGAAGACTAGCAACAAATGATCGTCGAAGATTCAAATGAAGAAAAAGATCAACAGTCTGACAAATCAACCAGCAACTGGAAGCATAAGTCTAGTCATCTCAAAGATCTCATTATTGGTGATATTAATGAAGGAATTCGCACAAGATCCAAAAGGTGCGAAGAGTCTAGTGTTGTGGCTCTTATTTCTGAAATAGAACCAAGGAGCATAGAAGAAGCTTTATCTAATGAAAGCTGGATTGAAGCTATGCAAGAAGAACTCAGGCAATTTAGCATCAATGATGTCTGGGAGTTGACTCCTAAACCGAAAGGTAAATCTATCATTGGAGCTAAATGGGTTTTCAGGAACAAGATGAACGAGAAAGGAAAGATCATAAGAAACAAAGCAAGACTCGTGGCCAAGGGTTATATGCAAGAAGAAGGGATAGACTATGATGAGACTTATGCACCAAGAGCAAGATTAGAAGCAATTAAATTATTATTTGCTTTTGTTTGTCATAAGAATTTCAGGTTATTCCAAATGGACGTCAAAAGTGATTTCCTAAATGGATTTATCCAAGAGGAAGTCTATGTGGAACAACCACTTGATTTTGAAGACCCAAGGAAACCGATCAGATTCGACTGAAAAATGCTCTATATGGTTTAAAGCAAGCACATCGAGCTTGGTAAGACAAACTAATGTTTGCATTTATGCCAGATTTCAATCAAACCCTAAACAATCTCATTTAAGTGCTGCAAAACAAATTATCAAATACATTCCTCAACTTCAAACTTGGGTCTTTAGTATCCTAAAGAATGAGACTTTACTCTTCTTGGATACTCAGACACAGACCTCGCCGAATGCATAGTTGATAGAAAGAGCACCTCGAGCACCTGTCAGCTACTTTGAAGTAGGACAAGTATCTCGGTTTTCAAGGAAACAAAGTACAATAGCTCTTTCTACGGCAAAAGTAGAGTATGTAGCTCTTGGAAGTTGTTGTTCACAAATTATGTGAATAAAACAACAGCTGAGAGACTTTGGAATTGAAGATTCATGTACCGAGATCAAATGTGACAACACCAGCGCAGTCAATCTCACCAAGAATCCGATTCTTCACTCAAAAGCAAAACATATAGAGATTCGACATTATTTCATTATAGATCATGTTCAAAATGGAGAAGTTTCGATTCAGTTTATTGACTCAAAGAATTAGCTGGCGGATATATTTACAAAACCTTTGGAGAAAAATCAATTTGAAGTCATTCTTCCGACTCAATATCTTAAGGTTTGAGGAAGTTCGACTCAAAGATCGAAAGTCTAAAGACTTTCAGTTTCGAACGATCAAGATTCTCGACTGTAAGTTATTTCTATGTATTTCTCGGATCAAATCTCAAAAGTGTACGATCATCTATACGTAATTGATTATTGCTATTTTTAATTTCCGTGATTATTGCAAACTTACCTTTTGGGAAAGAAGTTATTTTTGAAATGACAATTATCCAAAAGGCAGTTATTTTTTAAAAAGTACTTTTATATTTTCTTTCTTTACGATTTGTTCGTATGCCTTGTTTTGACCGCCTTATATATTGTTGGTTCCTCTTCGTTTTACTCACAAAAACCCTAAGAGAGCATCGATCTTCCACTTCTTTCTTCTTCTTTTGTTTAAATCCTTGAAAAAAATTTCATCTTTCTTGGGAAACAAGCTTGGAATCTCTCAAAGATTGTGAAAGATGTCGTCATAAAGGAAGTCTTCGAGGATCGCAAGCAGGGGACCCCAGCAAATGCTTGAGGAGCCTATGCACTTTGATCTCACCAAAGAAGAAGAATCTACTAGACAGCAGCAGAGCCCACAACATTCTCAATAGTGTCCATCTTCTCCATCTAGACATCAGGATATTGCATATCGAGAAGAGGAAGAAATCATCGAAGACCTAGAACCCGTAAGAACTCATAAGCCCTCTTTTACTTATAAGCTTTACCGTGCTTTGAAGAGGAGCGGTACACTACTGAACTACATTGATGAGTTTCTTAAGGACAAAGAGTATAAAAATGAAAGTTTCTTCTTACGTACCATGGAACGTTTGGGAATTGCCCCTGTGGAGTCGGCGGAAGAAGCCTTTGCTAATATTGCAAGTGATCCACGGGTTGGAGGGTTTAATCAATCATATGGGAATGATGATGACAAGTTGTACAGTCAGTTTAAACCTAGAATAAATGTTACAGCGAAAATCCGAAGCAAAAGGACAGATTTATTTCGATCGAAGGAACATAAACAATTATACTCCAAATTGCTGAAGCGTGGGGTGATAAACCCTAGAAGTGTGGACTTTGACTTTCTTGACTCTGTGAATGTTAATCTGCGGGAAAAATTCAGTCTACTTCAACTCGAACAATTTTATTCTAAATCTACTGAAGCGTATGCTGAACTTGCTGCTTATTTCTATTCGAACCTCGGTTTTTTTTATGCAAATGGATTCTCTTTTAGTGTCCGAGATCAAGACTATGTGGTGGACATGAATATATTGGCTAATGTGATTGGGGTTGAAAGAGGGAGATATCAACCTATCAATGTGTCTATTGCTCGTGCAACGTTGGACCTTGTTCAGAATAGAAGAACGGAAGGAAAGATTTCTTATGTGAGAATGAATGCGTCCAACATTTTGCTCCACAAGGTAGTGATTAACTGTCTTAAACCAAAATCAACCTCAAAGACCGGCGTTTCAAACTCAGAAGCAAAGTTGATGTACGCCATCAATGCTGGTAAAAAATTCTCTCTTCTACACACTATTATGCTCCACATGTACAGGGTAGTGGTGAAAGACGAGGGTCAACTTCCTTATCCAGCTTTTGTGACCAAGTTATTCAGACATTTGAATGTTTAGCCTCCCAGGATTCTTTGTGTTTGAACGTGTGATCAAATGATGGTGGGACTGCGAATGGTCTCAAAAATGCATCTGAAGGAACTTGCCAAGGCTATGGAACAGTTCAAGGAGAAAACCCCTGTCAAGACTCATTCAGTCTCTTCTGTGGCAAAGCGAAAAGGGAAGGAGCCCATGGTTGTTCCATCCAAGAAAAAAGGAGCACTTATCGTTTAAGATGAAGAGGATGAGGATGATATCACCATTTCTGCAATGGCATTAAAAAACTTGAGTCGTTCTGTTCCAGAATCAACGAAGAGACAAGAAAAAGACATGGATGAGAAAGAAGCAGAGGAAAAAGAAGCGGAGGAGAGAGATGCAGAGGAGGAAAGAATTGAGGAAAAAAGAAGAAGAGAGCGGAGATCAAGCGAAAGCAAAGCATGAGGAACACTTTTCTCCACCTAAAGGCATGGAAATAGGGGGAGATCCTGAGAAAAAAGGAACATCCTCATTCCCTACCACTAGTGAAGGAGTAAGTCGTTCTCCAGCAGATCCAGAGGACATCTATGCAACTCAATTTCCTGAAGAAAGACATGAGGTTTCGTCGCCCAATCTGCGTGATCGTGCTGAAATGCCATCATTTCCCAATACTCCATCTGATCGTGCAAAAGCAAGTACTCGGATAGTCAATTCAGCAGACTTTCGCAAAATTCTTGATGTTCTTTTAGAGATGAGAAGGCAGATTTATGCTTTGGGATGCGAAGTACGTAACTTGCAAAATGCGGTCAAACCTCTTCGTTTCTTTGCATGATCAAATTCATGCCCTTACTCTTCAAGTTCAAGCAAATGCCAAGGGTGAAGATGTGGCGCAATTGAAAGAGGATTTGAAAAAGCTAGAAGGGATTGTCCAGTCAATGGGAGATTTCCATCTTTTTTGTGTTCCCAAGCAATCTTAAATCCATTCTCTTTTCATCTCTACCTTTTTAATGATGACAAAAAGGGGGAGAGATGTGGTGCAAATTTGATTTGAACTTTGAACTTTGAACTTTTGTGTCGATTGACTTAACTTTTGTGTTTGGCTGTTTGGATTTGGAATGGATTTGGATTTGACTGTTTGAACATTTGTTTATCTTAAGTACTATTGATATCTCATGGCTTTGTTCATTTACAAGACTAACCTATTTTCTGTGGATGCAGATTCTAGTGTTATTACTAAGCCATTTATCTTTGTGAGATATCCATATTTTCTTGAGTAATGTTTTGCAGGTCAAAGTTATCCAAATCTACATGAAAGTTTTGTCACCATCAAAAGGGGGGAGATTGTTGGAGAAAACTTCCTCGAGTGTTTTGAAGCTAACAAAACTTTTCCATCAGTCTAGTCTGAAGACTTGTAGACTCTTTCATCAAAGTCTAAAAACCTCCGGACTGTCAGACTCAAGACTCAAAGTCTATCCTCATTGACAGTTTTCTAGACCGTCGAAGAAGGCTTATCTAGAACTGGATGTTTCGTTAAGGACTTGACTTTATCGACTGGAGAAGATCTCTTGGCTAAATGTAGCATGTCGAAATCCTTTATTCAAATCAAGATTGATTTAGGGATTTTGGATCTGTTGATTGGCGAAGTATACTTGGAAGGTTCTACTTATGGAAACTTAGATCATGATTGTATGGTTGAGGACTTGATGGCCGGTCACCGGTCATGGCCGAGGTAGGCAACCAGCCAAAAAAAAAAAAAAATGAATGAAGAAAAGAAGAAGAAAACAGAAGAGAGAGAGAAGAGAGAGAAGAAATAATTTTTTTTGTTTCTTCAAAAGTGTTTATGGTTTTTGTTCAAGATTTGTTTCTGGGAACAAAAACGCAAATAAACGCGTTTCTGTTCCTTTTTTGTTCCCACGAACAAATAAAGTGTTCAGAAATAGAAACAAAAGAATAAAAGCATGCAGCCCCTAATTGTATGGGCGAGCAGGATTGATGGACTATCATTATGTTCCTTAAATAGCTTGAAGATCTTCCTAATTGATTCTGTCCAACGGGTAGATTGGAAGAATTCTTTTGGTAAGTGCCAACGGATATGATGGCATAAAAGAATATATAAGGAAGACGTTCCAATTATTCAAGTGTGTGTGCGATAGAAGAATTCCAAAGTCTAAAACTCCTTGTTCTTAGTCAATTAAATTGTTGAGCGAAATCTTGTACGCAAAAGAGAGTTTATATATTTGAGAGACCTTGAGGAAGTGTAGTAGTGTCTCTAAAATGTGGAATCAAGAAAGAGCGTTTCTATAACAACTCTTTTGTTCATAGTGGAATCCAGCCAGTGGGCTGTCAATGTGGAAGAGTGGACGTAGGCTTGGATTAAGCCGAACCACTATAATCTCTGTGTTCATATTCTCTTCCCTACGCTCTTTTACTTTGATTGTAATTCATTTTGTTTACAAGAGACAAATTTCATTTCTATTGTCAATTAGTGCTGCACACTTATCTTAAAAAATTATTTTTACACCTATTCAACCCCCTCTAGGTGCTCATACTAGCTTTTACAGTGTGGACTTTGATTTTCTCAACTCTCTAAACGTGAAGTTGCAAGAGAAATTCACTTTACTTCAACTTGAACAATTTTTCTCTAAAACGTTAGTGGTTCATCCAAAACTTATTGCGTATTTCTACTCAAAACTGAGCTTTTTGGATGCGAATAGATTCTCTTTCAGTGTTAGAGACCAAGACTATGTAGTTGATATGGACACTCTGATTGATGTGATTGGAGTAGAGAAGGGGGTGTTCCAATCAATTAGTGTGTCTATTGGTCATGCAATGGTAGAGCTTGTTTGGGATGGAATGGTGGAAGGATGAATTTCGTACTTGAGGATGAATGCCTCAAATATTTTGCTTCACGAGATTATGATCAATTGCCTGAGACCCAAATCGACTTCAAAGATTGACATCTCCAACTCAGAAGCAAAGCTGATGTATGCTATCAACGCTGGCAAAAAGTTTTCTCTGCCACACACTATCATCTTTCATATGTATAGATTGATGGTGAAGGACAAGCGCCAACTTCCTTATACAACACTTGTTACTAAGTTATTCAAACATTTGAATATTTAGCCTCCCAAGATTCTGTGTGTTCGAACCTATGATCTTGGTGGTGGGACTGAAGATGGTTTCTAAAATGCGTCTGAAGGAGCTGAACAAGGCTTTGGAGAGATTTAAGGAGAAAACCCCTGTCAAGACTCACCAAGTCTCTATGGCTACAAAACGAAAAGAAAATGAGCCCATGATAGCTCCATCCAAGAAAAGAAGAGCACTCATCTTGCAAGATGAAGAAGATGAGGAAGATGTCACCATTTCCGCTGTTGCTTTAAGAAGTTTACAACGTTTTGTTCCAGAGATAGAGGAGAGAGAGGATCAAGACAGAGAAGAGACAGAACAAAGGAGTGAAGAGTGGGAATCGATGAGAAAAGAAGAAGAGGAAGAAAGAACTGCAGAAGAAGAGGGTAGAGGAGAACAAGAAGTGACAGAGCATGAAGAGTACTTCTCTCGGCCTGAAGGCACTGAAATAGGGGGAGTTGCTAAGAAAAGAGGTACCTCTTCAATTGTTTTTACTAGTGAAGATGTTAGCCATTCACCTGCAGATCCAAAAGATGTATATGCCTCTCAATTCCTTGAGGAAGGTCATGAGGTTTCATCCCCAAATTTGGGTGCTCATGCTGAAATTCAATCATCTACCAATACTCCTCAAACTGAACATGCAGAAGCAAGCACTCAGACTGAGAACTCAGTAGACTTTCGAAGATTGCTTTATGTTCTTATGGAGATGCGAGAACAAATTTATGCCCTAGGATACGAAATTCAGAATATGTAGAATGCTAGTCAAGCCTTTTCAGTTTCTTTGCATGATCAAATTTAGGCCCTTAATCTTCAAGTTCAAGCAAATGCCAAGGGTAAAGAAGTGGCGCAACTGAAGGAGGATTTGAAAAAGCTGGAAGAGTCTCGTCAAGTCGATTGGAGATTTCCAACTTATTCGAGTTCCAAAACAATCATAATTTTATTCTCTTTTTGTCTCTACCTTTTTAATGCCGACAAAAAGGGGGAGTAGTGCAGATTTGAGATTTGACTCTTGTTTGTTTTGACTCTTAATTGACTTTACTTTTGTTTGGTTGTTTGGTTGTGAATGGTTTGGATTTGAATTGTTTGATCATTTAATGCTTGCAATATCTTAAGCATTGATTTGGTATTCATGGCAAAGATAGTTGCTTTTACATAATTAACTTATCTCCTATGGATACGGATTCAATACTATCTTTACTAATCCATTTATCTTTTATGTGCTATCCTTGTTTGCTTGATTATTGTCTTGCAAGTCAAAAATATCAAAATCTGCGGGAAAGTTTTGTCACCATCAAAAAGAGATATTATTGGAGAAAACTTCTTTATTTGTTTTAAAGTTGACAAAACGTTTCCATCAGTATAGTCTAAAGACTTGCAGACTTTTTAGTCAAAGTCTGAAGACCGTCAAATCGGCAGACTCATGACTCAAAGTTTGCCCTCATTGACAGTTTCTAGACCGTTGAAGAAAACTTATCCAAAATTGAGTATTTCTCTAAGGATTTCATTATATTGGCTAAAGAAGAATTCACGGCTGGAGATAGCATCTTAGAATCTATTATTCGTCTTGAAATTAATTCGGGTAATTTGGATCCGTTGAATGGTGAAGCATACTTGGAAGGTTCTACTTATGGAAACCTAGATCCTAATTGTATGGGCGAGTATGATTTATGGGCTATCGTCATATTCCTTAAATAACTCAAGATCTCCTTAATTGATTCTGTCCAACGGGTAGATTGGAAGAACTCCTTTGGAAAGTGCCAAAGGTTATGAAAGCATAGAGGAGTATATAAGGAATACATTCTAATTATTTGAGTCTATGCACAATAGAGAAATTCCAAAGTCTGAAGTTTATTGTTCTTTGCCAATACAATTGTTGAGCATAAACTTGTACTTAAAATAGAGTTTATACATTTGTGAGACATTGAGAAAGTGTAGCAGAGTCTCTACACTGTGGAATCAAGGACGTGATACTGTAATGACTCTTTTGATTCATAGTGAAATCCAGCTAATGGGCTGTCAGTGCGGGAGAGTGGACGTAGGCTTGGATTAAGCCGAACTACTATAAACCTTGTGTTCTTATTATCTTCCCTAAACTCATTTACTTTACTTGTAACTTTATTTAATTGTTAGAGTCTCATTTCCTTTTCAAAGTCTGCTGTTAGCGGACTCAAAGTTAAAAGTAAAGTTTTACACTATTATCTACAAAAATTTATTTTCGCACCTATTCACTCCTCTAGGTGCTCATACTAGCATTTACAAATGAAATGCCCGATTAATTCAATAGAAAATAGGATTGAAAATCTGGGATGTCTCAAGCAATCAATTCCTTGTCAAATTCTCAAGTCAATCGCATTTAGATTCCTTAACAGTTTCACCTAATAGACTAGTTATTTCGGGAGTGGCCAACTCAGAGAAAAGAACTATAAGCGCATTGATCAAAAGCCCATTTCATTTAGTCGAAAGCAGGGTTGAAAATCAAGATGTCATAAGAAATATTATATATTTTGGGTTTGTGAAACCTTTTTATGGAAAGCTTTTTAAGCATAGGTTATGGAATATTATGTATATCGATTTGTGAAATATCTTATGACATGCATTTGATTTGATTTGGTTTATAAAATCGATTTATGAGAAGTTGAGTTGCGAAATCTTTTGATGATATATGAAATGATTTATGGATTTGGCTTTGTGGATTGTGGATGGTAGTGTTCTGGATTGGTATTGATGCTCAATATCGCTATGGTCTCAATGAGGGGTTTGTAGGTATGTCCATACTATTCTAGGATATCCTTGTGGGCTAAGCCACCGGCTAATAATAGGTGGAGACCTTGCCAAGAAGGAAATCTTGGTCGCCTTGTCACTAGGCGTTGTATTGTGATCATGGTTTATCTTGACTGTCAAATGCAACTTTTATGTTAGTAAATGAGAATCATCTTTCGAGACCCAAAAAACAAATGTCCCCAATCAAATCAATGCTCTCATATTTTGCCAGATTTTTTAAAACAAATTACGTTTTACATACATACTCAAGGGTATTGATTCTTGATACAACACCAACATTATAAATTTGAAACCAATATGACTTCACACTTATTATCCTTGTTTAATTAAAAATGATTTACATTGAAACATTTTGATAGCGATAGCAAATGATGCAAGTAGTAAGTATAAATAGAAAAACACAAATGAAGAGACAACACTATAAAGAAAGATATGCAAATCAAAATTGAAATGGAGAACATATTAGAAGAGAAACACATAAATTTGTGTATATTTATTTTAAAATAACATAGATGATTATTCTTCCATCTAAATCATAACGTATGATTTCACCATAACTTTGAAGATGGACTCAAGGATAACAGGTACTGAACTCTCCGTCCAATCCACTCCACCTACAAGGACCCTTGGGCGAGATCTCCCAAATACATTGGGTGCATTTTTCCTGGTCCCTACTTTGCTCATATATATCAAACCAGTGAAATTCACCGGGCCATGCGAAGCTACAAGAGAACATCGTCCCATCAAAGAAATGGGGTATGAATGAGAATCCCCAACTCCCTGTGATATGATGGATTCCGAGATCATCATCCTTGGATTTGCAATGAACTGTTAGAATAGTTCCACGGGGCAAAATGTTATTGATCTTAACGTATGCCTTGGCCCAAATACTTTCAACACGGCTAGTTACGAATAAAGAACATATTATCACGAGCGTAGCTGATGTCTTCATCATTTCTCCAATATCAACATCATTCAACTATTTATGGATGACCAGTGGTAGCATAATAGTCAGAGTTACTATTAAAGGTAACGGTGGCGTGTGGGCCAGGAGGTGTAATGAACAGAAAAGCGCAACTGCCCCATTATAAAATGCAGAATTTAACTACTTTCAATTCTTCTTGTCAAAATTTTATATTTGGTTTCTTTACGTATATAAAGATTGTGTCTAAAATCCCAATCTTATTTAGGTAATATGTGACCGTTTCATGAACATATTTTATGCATTAGAAGCACTCACGCAACAATACTATGTGGAGAAGCAAATCAATCCACAATATGATAATTATCAAATTATAAATGAAAATTTGTTCGTAATGCATATCACGCAAATAACACAAATATATGATCGGTTTGTTTTACCATGACACCAATTGTGTAACAAATGTGTATGTTATTTAATGTCAATTTGAATATAAACATTCGATTCCAAAATGTAATTAATAGGTGTAATTTAGAAGCGTACATCCACCTTAAAAATAGATTTATGCAATAGTTTTTATACATCTAGAGTAAAAAGGTTTTGTGTGTAAAGTTCATTTGTGTAGAAATTCCCTCATGCCGATTAACCTAGATGGGTGTAAATTACATTTTACGAGATCGTTTTCTTTTTCCTTAAACCGACATGGTTGATATGGATTTAGAGACTTAATTACACTAGATTACCCTTAACACCATTTCGATACCTTTTCTATTTTATGTAAAAAAAAAAATTGCAGGCAGATTGAATCAATTTTAATATAGTCACTATCATATGATATGATTAAGCGAGTGCGCAATCATTAATATAACACTCAAAAAAAGCAAAGAAAAAAATAAATTATATGAAATAAATGGACTTAAACACCCCAAACCAATTAAATATTTTTAGGGATTTCTTTTATCATAAAATAAAAACTAACCTATATGACAGGAAGATCTTGAATGTGTTATGGGAAGTATGACTCTTGTAATGCATGCTCTTTGGGAAAACAGGTTAAATTTTCTTTCAAATCAATAAAGATCATTGTTATGAACAGACCATTGCAACTATTGCACGTAGATTTGTTTGGACAAACAAGAACCATGAGTCTAAAAGGAAGAAGATATTGCTTTTATGACAGTTGATGATTAAAATCATAAAAACCTTAATCGACCATGGAGGAGAATTTGAGAATCAAAGCTTAGTCAAATACAATGATGAAGATGTGCCTAGAACATAATTTCTCTATAGCTTATACCTATTGATAGAATGGTGTTGGTGAAAGAATAAATTGTTCTTTTTAAAAAATTGCAAGGACTGTGATGATTGAAAGCATCGTTCCCACCTATTTTTGGGCAGAAGCAGTTGCCACTGCTTGCTATGTTATGAATAGAGTACTATTGAGACTTTTGTTGAAGAAAACTCCCTACAAACTCTTAAAACGAAGGAAGCCCATAATATCATATTTTCACATGATTAGTTACAAATGATACATTCAAAGTAATGCAAGTGACAACATTGAGAAACTTCATGTAAAGGCAAGTGCAGGTATTTTTCTTAAATACTCAATCTCTAGCAAAGCTTACTGTGTATTCAATAAAGCATTGCAGGTAATAGAAGAATCCATAAACATAAAGTTTAAGGATAAGTAAAAAAGGTACACAAGTTGATGATAGTGAAGAAATCATGCAAATATCTATACCAGCTAATGATAAACAGCAACATCATCAACCGAATGCTGATTATTAAGATCAAATGCCAACTCCTAAGGACTAGAGATACAATACAGATCATCTTAAGGAGCGAATCATTGTGAAGATAGATGGATGGGTCAAAATTAGATCGTCATTCAAAGAATTTATAAACTTCCTAGCTCTAATTTCTCAATTGGAACCAAAAAGACTGGATGAAGCTGTTTTTGATGAAAGCTAGATCAAAACCATGCAAGAAGAGCTACATGAATTCAAAATGAAGTTTGGGAACTAGTATCTCGACCCAAAGATCATCACATCATTGAGATGAGTTGGTACTTCAAAACAAACATGATGACAAAGGTAATGTAATTTGCAACAAAGCAAGACTTGTTACAAAGGATATTCCCAAGAGGAAAGTATTGATTATGATGAAACATATGCCCATGTTGCAAGATTAGATGTTATAAGACTCTTTTTAGTTTATGCATGTTTTCAAATTTTATCAAATGGATGTGAAGAGTGCATTTATAAATGAATACATCAAAGAAATTTTTTTGTTGAGCAACCTTCAAGTTTTGAAAACCAAAGTAGAACCCAAGATGTGTATCTATTAGAAAAGGCACTTTATGGAGTCAAACAGCCACTGAGGGCTTGGTATAAAAGGTTGAGCACATTTCTAATCAAACACAATTCTAAAAAAGGTAAACTGGATACAAAATATTGATTATTTAAATATATTGTGATGACTATTGACACCTAAATTTTTCTATTGATTATATTTAGAAAATTTGTGATACGAGATTCCTTGTTGTGACAAGTCTCATTTCTTGATCAAAAATTAGGTAGGTGTCCTTAGTACTTCAATTGCATATAGATGTCAATTTAGCATGGCTGTGTAAAGTTAGACTTTTAAATTTCATATTTTCATAAAATTGGCCAAAGGTTAAACTTTTTCTATCAAACCGGAGAATTTAACCTTTAATCGAGAAAATACTAGAATTCCAAGAACTTCTAATTTCATTTTAAACGTTTGTTTAGGGACTACAAATTTCGAAAGATCTCAAGTCCAATTAAAGAATTTCCAACTTATGGAGCCGCAATCGTTTATAATGCCACATTTGACACCGTAAGATTTAATTTATGCTTTTCATGATCGCGCCAAGTGATTCAATGGCACAAAACCTTAGAAGAAACCCATCTTATCCTGTTAGGGTTGGGAGTTGGCGGCTAAAAAAATTGTGGAAAGGAGGGTCTTCTATCTCCATAGGGTCCCCGCCGCCAGTTCACTATAGACAATCATGGCCCATCATTATCTCGACTTTTGCAAGTAAAATATCGACTAAAATTCATCCAATAACCACAAAACATTAAAAGTAGATAAATTATCGACTACTCCATAATAATCTCGACTTTTTGTTGAATGAGACAAAATACTATTACCGATAAATACAACTGAATCCATGGCGATATGTTTAAAAAACTTCAAAGTTTCTTCATGAAAATTTTCATCAGGCGCAACACCTAGCTAAGGTTTAGAATCCTTGGACAAAAAGGAATCTAGGGTTGTATGTTTGGCCCTTGTAATATATACGGAGGGAGAGATTTTAAACGACTTGCAATATTTCTGATTTTCAGGACAATCTGGTGATATACCCAGTCGTACCATAAGCAAGGGATGCATATTAAATTAGAACTGGAGCGAAGTCAAGGAAAAACATAAAAAGAAAAAAAGATAAGTGCAATAAAAGTTCTAAAATTTATCAATAAAGTGTAATTAAATTATATAACTTGCAAAATGTGCAATCAAGTTCTAAAACTTATCAGATTAATTCAATTGAGTCATAAAGTTAATATCGTCAAGCTTACTAATGGAAAATACTGAGCGGCGCAAGAGACTTGGCATTTTAAATGAATTTTTATTTTCTGTGTGACTTTTTTAAAATTATTTTTTATTAAAAAAATTTTAAAGATAGATTTAAAAAATTTAAAATAAAAGATAAAAATTATTTTATAAACAAAATTGTTAAATAAAAAAGAAAATGGCACTGTGGGCGCTTCGCCGCCGTCCGCCCATCACCGAAGGGACTAGCGACGGTCACTGGCCCTAGGCAAAGGTGGTCGGCCCTCGCTAGCCCCAAGTAAGATTGGACGACCCCCAGCAGCCTCGGGCTCAAATGTCTAGATCTAGACATGCCAGCCATTCCTCAAGGTTGGCAAGTCTCGCCATATCTAGGCATCGCCCAAATCTTCTAGATCTGGCGAGCCTTGCCAACCTCAAGCGAGGCCCTACGAGGCCTCACACAAGGCAGGTGATGGTTGCCAACCCTTAAAAGGGGCCAACATGCCAGTGAGCCTCGCCCTAGCAGAGCTAAGGCCCCTCGCCCTAGGCCGGTAGCAAAAGTGCCCACCAATGCAATTTTTTTTTTTTTGTAATAGTTTTATTTTTTAAATAAAATTTAGCTTTTCTTTTTTAGTTTTTAAATCTAATTTTAAAAAATTTTGAATAGAAAATAATTAAAAGAAGCTATGTGGAAAATAAGAATTCATTTAAAATGCCACGTCTACACTATGTAAGCGTGTTTTGTTAGTAAGTTTGATGGTATTAACTTCAAGATTTTTTTTTTTGGTTGAATGTTAACTTCAATATTCAATTGAATTAATTTGACAAGTTTTAAGATTTGATTGCATCTTTTGTAAGTTTTAGAATTTAATTACAGTTTCTTGATAAGTTTTAAAACTTCTATTACACTTATCCCAAAGAAAAACATTATATCAACTCCTACTCAGTCCCTAAATTCACTTGGCCCCTCTGCCTACTCCCTCCTTCTCTCGTCACTCCTCTCCCTCACTCTTCCTCACCACTGTGACATCCTGAATTTTCAAATTTTGTTTTCGATTAAATAAATCGGGCATTTTATCGACGCGCCAATAGTTCTATTCCCTGAGTTGGCCACTCACGAGATAACTAGACAATTTGGGGAAGCAATTAAGGAATATAAATGCAATGGACTTGAAAATTGGACAAGGAATCGATTACTCGACCGTGTTGATTTGCAACAGTCATTACGGCACTGTCAGAAATCAATCAGAGGCCGAAGATAGGTCGATTCAAATGAGGTATGTGATTAGAGTGTGGGTGATTCCACCTGATTTAAAAATACTCGTCGATCGGCACTAGACCGATTTTTCTATTGTTTTGGTACCCGGTGCCCGTAAATGAAATCTCGAGATTTTCACGACAATCAAGAATCATCAATGTGTCGAAGATGTACATTGTGATTTGAAATAAATCAATCACGGGTCAATTGCACCAAAAATTCCTATAAGTTATCCAGTAGGCTAGGTCACGCTAAAAGCACACCGAAGTGAAATTAACCGTGAATTTGAACCCGATTTTAGAAATTTAAAGTTCTGTGGTGTCACAAGCTATTTTAGGAACGTCAACTCCTCCTCCGAAGTTTTTCGGAGATTTCGAGATTTTTACGGAAAATCAATTTGGAAAATGAATAGAAATTCGGTTTAGCTCATCTAAAGGAGATTTCGACTTCTAAGCTGAGCTACTGGATAATGGGAATTTATGGAAGTGTGTGGGATTTTTCTTCAACGAAATGGGACTTTAAAATTTGACGTTGATTGGAGAAATCGAGAAAGAAATTGAAGCTTATTTTAAGGAATTCGGAGGCTGGTTTTTTTTTTTTTTTTTTTGGACAGAAGGATAGATATTATATAAACGTCGAAACCATACGAAGTTCGAAGTATTACGGCCGGAAGCAATGGCGTCGGCAGCTACCAAAGCTTGCAACATAAAAGGAGGAAAGATGTTCCGAGTTATGGGCCAAGTCAGGTCTTCCATGGGCTTTTGCAACCCAGTCTGCTACTCCATTCACCTGTCTATTGCAATGCCGTATCTGCAAATTAGGGTAGAGGGGCAGTAAAGCGTGGAGTTCAGCAAACAGAGCACGGTCTTCCCACGGTGGCTTCCTTCTTCCGTAAACCATATCGATCAACAGCAGGCAATCAGACTCGATCACCAGATTTTTGTTGGTGAGACCTTGATGCTGCAGGTGAAGCAAAGTCAAGGTAAGGGCATGTACCTCTGATTGAAGTGCCGAAGCAGCTGTGAATCTGCTGGTATATACATCTGTGAGGAATCCCTGATGGTTGCGACTTATATAGGCCATCGTTCCCTCCCAACTACCAGGACGGTAGGATCCATCTATGTTACATTTAAGGAAGCCGCGTTCCGGAGGTTGCCAAAAAATCGCAGGTTTGGAGATAGAATCCCCTTTGTGCGAGGCCCCTGTTCTGTGGTGAGTTTGATCCGAGAGCTGCTGGATTCGTGTTTGGGCCAAGGCGTCGGCAACTGCTCGATTTGGATCAGGGCGATGGCCACGAAAGATACTGTTGTTGCGCATACACCAAATCTGCCACAGGACGTGAGCTATTGTCTCCAACCCAGGTAAGAGTTTCTGATACACGGCTCTTTCTGTAATCCACTGGTCCAAACGATGCATAGCTTGATTTGATGCAGAGATATTCAGATTAGGATGATTCCAGACTCCTATAGTCTATGGACAGAAGAAAAATAGATGTTCACTGGTTTCGGGGATTTGTTGATCACATAGAGTACATATAGGATCCGGGGTTAAATGTTAATGATATAGATTAGCTCTAGTAGCAAGGGCATTCTGGCAAGCTGTCCATAGGAAAATTCGGATTTTCGGTGCTGCCTGCATTGTCCATATTTTTTGCCAAAGATTGCTAGGATTCTGATATGATGTTGAGGCTTGATGGTTGTTTGGTATAGCTACTGAGCGGACTATAGTAGTGTAATTGCTCTTTACCGTATACTGTCCATCTTTTGTTTCCGTCCAAATTAATTAGTCAGCCACATGGAGGGGTCTGACGGGGATTCGAAGTATTTCTTCGATGATCATGTCATCAAACATTCCTGTTAAAAGGGGAAGATTCCAAGTATGGTGAGCAGAGTCAATAAGATCAGCCACCAACCTAGGCTCCCCTCTTGCTGGTGGTCCACCTATAGGGCCAGTAGGTAACCAGCAATGGTTACGAATGTTGATCATCGCGCCGTCTCCAACAGACCATCTTAAATTAGGTAGGATGGCTTCTCGGCCAATTAAGAGACTCTGGCAACCCCAGGATGAGCGCGCCCCTTTGCCGGCTGAAAGAAAGTCCATTGATGGGAAATAGAGCCCCTTGAAAAGTCTACTCCATAACGAATGAGGTTGTTGGATTAAACGCCAAGCCTGCTTACCAAGCATCGCCTTATTGAAGGCAATGAGATCTCGGAATCCTAGCCCTCCACTTGCCTTACTGGTTTTTAACAAGTCCCATTTCTGCCAATGAACCCCTCTCCTGTTCTGATCATTGCACCACCAAAAACTGGAGATCTTCTTTTCAATCGTTCTACAAAGAGTAAGGGGAAGCTTGAAAATTGACATAGCATATTGCGGAATAGCCTGGACAACTGATTTAAGAAGGATTTCCTTACCGCCCTTCGACAACAATCGTTCTTTCCAACCGTCAAGTTCGGAATTTATTCTGCCTAATATCCAACCAAACATTTCTTTTTTTGATCGCCCCCATTCAGAAGGAATACCTAAATATTTTCCATATCGCTGTAGGATCGGTACCCGAAATTCCACTGCTAAATTTTGCTGAAGATTCATCGGACAAGATTTACTACAAAATAGACCAGACTTGTTCCTATTTATCACTTGTCCCGTGGCCATACAATATTGGTTCAATATATTCGCCATGTTCTGGCATTCTCTAACTGTACCCTCTAGGAAAAAGACCGACTCATCAGCGAAAAAAAGATGGGAGAGAGTTGGGCAGAACCTGTTAAGCTTGATTCCTTTAAGGTGGCCCATGTGGATTGCTTGATGAATAAGTGTTGACAGAACATTTGCCACCAAAATAAAGATATAAGGAGAAAGAGGATCTCCCTTACGTAATCCTCGAGATGGCCGAAAGTAAGGTAGTTGTTCTCCGTTAAACCGAACATGCAATGTAGTTGTGGCGATACATTGCATCACTAATCGAACCCACCATGGATGAAATCCTAGTCGAAGGAGGTAGTCGTCGAGAAAATCCCATTCAACTTTGTCGTAGGCCTTTTGCATATCTGTCTTAAGAATAGCACTAAAATGTCGCTTCCTACTCCTTGTTTTAAAGCGATGAATAACTTCCTGAACAATTAAAATGTTGTCCTGTATTTGACGCCCACTTACAAAAGCAGCCTGTTCTATGGAAATTAGCTCACCAAGCCAAGGTTTGAGTCGATTTGCCATAACTTTGGAAATAACCTTGTATGCATAATTACATAAACTGATCGGTCTAAATTGATCAAGGCTTTCAGGGTGGTTAGATTTGGGAATCACTACAATCGCCGTCTTGTTCAGTTCGGTAGGCATCACTCCTGATCGAAAAAAGTCTCGTACTAAACGAATTAAGTCATCCTGAATAATATCCCAGTGAGTCTGGTAAAAAAGCCCGTTCATTCCGTCTGGACCTGGAGCTTTCATAGCACCCATTTCAAAAGTTGCCCGTCTGACCTCTTCATCTGTCACCAATGCAATTAATTGCTGGTTCATCTCTTCTGGTACAATGGGTTGACATTGAGCCAGAACCGGGCCATAGTCACGATGGCCCACGGTTGTATATAATTGTGAGAAGAAATCAGATGTCATCTCCTTCAGGGCCTGAATATCCCGCACCCAATTATGATTAGCATCCCGCAGCATCCCAATCCTATTTCTCTGCCGTCTTTGAATGGTGGTTGCGTGAAAGAATTTGCTATTCTTATCACCCCATCTCAACCAGTTAATCCTGGACCGCATATCCCAGTATTGTTCTTCCTGCAACCATATATTTCTGATTTCCTCTTGGAGATGAGAGATTTCCTCGTTATCAGAGCATGAAATATAAGATTTGTTAATAATGCTCTGCATTTGCTGTTGCAAGACTATCACTCTCAGATGGCCATTAGCAAATTTGGATTTACTCCACCGACGCAAAGCATCCGACACCTTTCGTATTCTGGTTAATAGGTCGAAAGTACTTACTTGGGTTGACTTCCAAGTAGTAGAGACGATTACTCGGCAGTCCTTATCTTGGTTCCAATAAGCCTCATAAACAAAAGGACACCCTCGCTTTTTGTGGGCAGCCGCAGTGGTTATTAGAAGGGGGCTGTGGTCAGATCCCACTGCCGGCAAAGCGAACACCTCCGCATCAGGATACAAAAGTCGCCACTCCATCGTACACATCACCCGATCTAATCTTTCCTTTACCTGTTCAACTCCGTCGCGGTTATTCGTCCAGGTGAACATGCATCCCTTGCTTTGTAATTCCATCCAAGCACAATCATTAACAACAGCGCGAAAAGAATGAAGCCTATACCCGTCGAAAGAACGTTTGCCGACCTTTTCCCATGGATAGAGGATCTCAGTGAAATCCCCGGCACATAACCAAGGGAGAGTATTGAAAGCACTAATCCGTCTGAGTACGTCCCATAACTACTGTCTATTATGATAGGATGAGGGAGCATGTAGACATGTGATACGCATCAGCCTATCTTCCAGTAAATCCCGACAAAGCATATCAAAATAATCCTCCGAAGAACCGTCTATTTCTAAAGATATAGTTAATTTTGGGTCTAAATTGTTAGAAAAAGATCAGGGGACAAAGCATTGATTGAGTAAGATAATTATCTTTGACTTTCAAAGCTTTGTCTTCTCTCCCTCCCTCCTCTCGCACGTTCATTTCTTTTATTTTCCTTGTGGCCGTCGCTTTCCCTTCTGTTCTTATCCCTTAGCTGGCCAATATTGACTTTGATTTCTCCCTTGGCCGCTTCTCTCTTGCGCCACCGCCTCAGTCGAACAGCTCAGCTGCTACCCTCCTTCGGCTTCTTTCTCAATCTTTTCTCCTGTTTCTATTCCCTTTTGTTCCCTCTCCCTTCAAGCGAACCGAAGCACCATCTTCTGTCTTCTTTTTTCCCCCTCTGAGGCCTCACGCCAACTGCAGCACCACGTCCGAACCCCCATCTTCTTCAGTCAACCAACAAGGCTTATTTGACCCCAAAGCGCCACCATTTGGACGCCACCTCACCTGCGAAGCCGAATCCAGCGCCTGCAAGCCCACGCTCTTCACATCCGTGAGCTTCAAGCAGCCCATCGAAGACCGAAGCAGCCGTGTCTTTTCTTTCCTTCGTCCAAGCCTTCACCTCCTTCGATCCATGCCCAGCAAACGCTGAGCTTGCTGTCCTCTCCTCCACGCGGCCAAGAATCGAGCCGCTCCTTTGTTGGCCCATCTCCGCAAGCCCAGCCTCGGTGTTGATCCCATCTTCATCTAGTAACAAATCAAAGACAGCCCGTCTTCGACCTAATTTCGCTAAGTGCAGCAGCCCGAACAGGAAGTTTGTTGGCCGTTTTCAGCTGGTCCGAGCGTTCCGTCGGCCTCACCATGAGTTCAAGTCTCGGCCACCATCGCGCCGCCGTCGCCGTGAACCGATTTTCGTGCTAACCGGTGAGTTGCATTCTAATCCTTTATTAGTGAGCTAATGACACTTGGAGGTGTGTTAGTTAGCTAATTGGTGGATTAGTTATGTTAATTAGGTTTAGGATGGCTTAGTTAGATTAAGTATATAGCTAGGAGTTAGTTAGTTAATTTAGTTTAGTTAGCTGGATTAGTTAGGAATTAGTTAGTTTATTTAGTTAGTGTACTTAGATTAAATTATATAGGATGGTTAGATTTAATGTTAGTTAGATTATTTAATTTAGTTAGTTTAGGTTAATTTAATTAAATGCTTTAAATTTATTTATTTAGTATATTATTTAATTTCTGATAATTTATTTAATTATTAATTATTTTCCAAAAATTAGACCGGGATAATCGGTGACCGGAATTTTGTGCCAATTGCAATGGTGTGTTCAGTTTATGCAATTGGATGTTAATTTGTACAAATTGAGTGATGATTGAAATTTTGAGTATTTAATTCCAAAATTTGTAAAATTCATTATTTATTCAGAAAATCTCGGGTGTTGGGTTTTAACATCAAAAATGGTTTTATATACTATATAAACTAGTGGGATTTTAAATTGGAGAATATTAATTTTTTTAGTGTGAATTGACCGTGTACCCATACACGACTATTTTACCGTGTATTTTTAATACAAAGTAAATAGGTCAAGTTCACTATTTTAATTGAAACATTTGAGTATAATGCACAGTGTCCTAGGCCAAGATTGATTGGTCGTATGTTGGTTAAAAGAAACCATCCTAGGCTGTTAAGTCAGACGTTACCCATTTATTGGGACTCGGGTCGTAGTAGATTTTAGACATACGCCCCTGCGGGGAAGCCGTCTAATTGAGAGATGTCGCCGTGCTCAAAGGAGATGAGACAACGCCTAGTAATGCCAGAAGACCGCCAAATTTAGAGTTGGTCGTACCCTTAAGGGGTGTAATTAACAATTGGAACGCATGATTGTTGAGTTTGACGCATCTGATTATGAGACCAAAACTGTGTGACATGGAATGGAATGTGTTATAACAGTTTAAACTTATAATCAGGATCCTAGTGATTAATTGAATTGATGAGGTGTTCAAGTTGTTATGTGCATTAATTATATGCATTGCGATATGAACTGTGCTGACTTGCAGGAAGGAAACTAAGGCAAGGTAAGTCATCTATGCCAATTGAGTGGTTTTGTGATTAGGACACTTTTAGGTGTATTTCCCTCCTAATTATGGCTTAGACAGTGAACTCGCTGAGATTTATATCTCACCTCGTCATTGGCGTAAAATTTTAAGGGCCGTAGAGTGAGGACCTGAAGTTGAGCTGAGGTGACCTAAAAGTAGGTCAGATAGGACAACCTCTTTTTTAGAACTAGTCTTTTGGTTATAAACTTGTGTAAATAACTCAGTATGTTTGTAAAAGTGGTTTGTTTGTTAATGTGATGTCCTGTTTTTCTATCCCAAGATGATTACCGTTAGGGGATTTATTTTTACTTCCGCATGTGTAATAAAATGAAAGGATCGGCGACTCGTCCTGGAAAGTTGCATAATTTTTATTGACGAGAGAGGAATGGGCACGCGCTCGAAAATCGGGGCTTGACAACTATCGCTCACTCTAGTCCCTCTCCCAAACTCTCCCAATCCTTGCTCCTAATTCAGTACTCATTCTCGCTCACTCTCGCTTCTCTCTCGGTCCTCGCTCATGTCCCATTCCTCGCTTCTCTCCTGGTCCTCACTCTCACAGGCAACGGCCTAGAGGTTAGAGGGCATGTAGGCGACAGGCGGGGGCGGGCGGGGGCGTGTGGGCAGGTGACATGTGGCGAGCGAGCGTAGCACCACCATCATCATGGCTCTTCCGAGAAA
Source organism: Eucalyptus lansdowneana (assembly GCA_017140395.1). NCBI lineage: Eukaryota > Viridiplantae > Streptophyta > Magnoliopsida > Myrtales > Myrtaceae > Eucalyptus > Eucalyptus lansdowneana. Next base: position 5,006,111 of record CM029489.1, on the reverse strand, counting down.
CAAAAGATTATTGGGTGAGCAACATTTGGGAAGGCGTAGCATTACCGTGTTGGCTCTTCGTTAGAGTAATAATTTCTTTAACATATATATAATTCAAAACGATTCTTTTTTTAAGAAACAAAAAGAACACCATGACGATAATAAGTAATCTTACTTGCAAACTGTTATCAAGAAACTAGGAACAAAAATATACGTCTTCCCAGCTCAATTATTGGGGAAATTTTGAATGCCATCTTCTTCTATTTTCTTTTTCAAATAAAATCAGATGGAGTTTTTTTTTTTTTTTTTTGGCAAAAAGGAAAAAAAATGCTTTAATCTTTAAACCTAATTGATGAAATAGAGCCCCACATTTTTTTTTTTTTTTAGACCTTCAGTAATACTCATCTCTCTCACATGAAGAGCTGCTACGAGGATAAGGCAAAAGGCTGCAAAATCCAGCAACAAAGACTCGTGAAGTCAAGCAAAAGACCAAACATGGAAGCTCTCAAAGAAATACTTTGCGGAAAAGAAAGGGCACAATTGGGAACTTGTTCTGGTGTAGCAAATTAAGTCTTGCCCATGATAGTCCTACCTGCTCACCCTCCCTCGCTCACTACGTGAACCTCTACCTACTCTCTCCCTCTTTCGCGTTAACCTCCCTCACTCTCACTCACTCTCACTACTCTGCCTTGCTCTCGCTCGCTCTTGCCCCTCTCCCTCGCTCTCACTCCTCTCACGTCGCCTTTAGACGATTCGTTGAGTTTTTTTTTTTTTTTTTTTTTTTTTTTTTTTTTTTTTTTTTTTTTTTTTTTTTTTTTCTAGTAACTTTTTGTTGTCATGTTGAATGATGTTGTTAGAGATGGATTTGGGGAGGTGAGGTGCCGGGAAAAGAGAGGTTTTTCTTTTGGGTCATTAGAGGGAAGAAAAAGATGGTAAAATTGTAGTCATAGAGCAAAGGAAAAATAGATGATGGAAAACTTGGAAAAGTTAGTGAGAACCGGTGGCAAGGAGTAGTGGCTCAACTGGATTGGCCTTGCTTCGAATAGATTATGAACTAAAAATCTAAGCTTAGCCTTTGGAAAAAAGCCTCCATCAAGGTAATATTGAAGTGGAATTCATGGGTTGCGTTCGTATGAAATGTGATAGTAAAGAAAATATCATAGCTGTAGTCCCATTAGAGTTCATGGTGCCATCGAAACAGATTGTTTTGATCAACTTGGTTTTTCCACCATAACAAAGAATACAAAGTTTTAGGATAGTAGCATTGGGTACTTAATCTTGTTTCCAAGAATATGCTAAGTTACTTAACAAAACATCAATGGGTATCTTAAGAGGTTATAAACGCAATCACCGGATAGGTGTCCAACACATCAATTTGCTAATCAATTTTGCAAACCTTTTTCCCCTTAAAATTGACTTTAATTAATAACTATTTATGAGTGAGAGAACTTATACAAGCTATATATAATAAATGAAAATATTTTTATAATCAAATGATATATAAATTGTTTACTAGTTTTTTATATAATAAAAATGATTGTTGGGAAAAAAAAAAGAAAAAAAAGGACAGGGAAAGCAAGTAAGAAATCCAATTAAAATTATCTTTTCCAATGGTGTTTTTCATAAAGAACGAAGAAAAAATCCTTACAAAATTGAAATCCAATTGAATAAGTGTTGACACCTAAATTTTAGCGGCCCGTTTATTTATTTAGTGCATAGAAAATTAAGGGTTACTTTTATCCCTAAAAAAAAAATTAATTGCATTGCATATAGATTCAGGTGCATTTACATTTTTTGCATTTTATTGGATTGGTGGTGAATGGATTTGGATTAGTGGTTCTAAGCTTTAATTTGGCAGGCCGGACTAAGCCAACAAAGCAAGTAAATTGGCCAGGGCCCATTTTCTTTTAATGACAAAAATTACTTAAATGGAGATTTGAAATGATATTACGCTGGATTTTTGGAATTTAAGAAAATTGGATTGCAATCTTATCTTTTGGCGATAAAATCAGGAGATGTGAAAAATAAAAAAAGTGATATTATGTACAAGAAAGAAATCTTCGCGGATGTTGATTTGAAAAGGAAATTAAAACCCTAATCTTCGGCCTATAAAAAGGTTTTTCGCGTAGGGTTTCGAGGAGGCCACGCAATTGAGACACGGCCACGAAAAAAGGGAGAACTCACGTTCTCCACGGTGAGAGTCGGCAAATCAGAATTTTGGAGCGCACATCGAGAATACACGAACGAAAGAGTGAACTGCAGAGACGGTCAAGGCTCTCTTGATCGAAGCCAGTCGCAGCTTCGCATTGTCTCCTAGCCCCTCGCCATGCACCACCGATGGCCGTGACGTGTCTTTGCTGCTGCTTCCGTTGCTCGTTTGTCCCATCATCACAACCTGTCGGCCAAGGTCAAGAATACCAAGTCAAGGAAACCCATCACGTGATCTTGCAGAGGATAAAAGACAACAAAGAGGGAGGTGGCTCTTGGAGATCTGCCAATCGAGGACACGCCTGTCACCTCTCTTCATCACCAGCTATTCAATCCGAGTCTTCGCAATAGCTGGTTCATTGACCGTAAGCCCACGGTCATCCTTTACCGAGAGATCCCACCATCACCCACAACGCACCATCATCAATCTGATGTCAACTGGGTGAGACTCGGTGAGAATTGCGAAACGTGGAGAACAAGAGCTAAAGAAAAGAACACAAATCCTTCGGAAAATCGTGCACGATCCACGCTGGGACAAACGCCATAGGCGGCCTTCTCTACAGCTCAAGAAATTTCTGTTTTGCAGGTTTCCTTAAAACCCCACCGAGCTCACTCCTTGCCGTGATAACTCTTACGTGAAACATTGTCCCCATTCGCTGTCGAAAAACCGGTCGCAATCTGGGTCCGATTGCACTTGGCTTAAATTTGAAAAGTTATCAGTGCAATATTGAGAGCTAGTTAAGATTTTTGATTGATTCGATTTTCTTATGTTTTATTGTCCAATCCATGGGATCGCGATTTATTTGTTCGTTATTGCCATATCCAAAAATATTTTGAATTCTCATAAATTCAAGGATTAATCCCTAATTTCATAACGTGCATATGATTGATAGTCCGATTTTCACGCTCGAAATCTGACTTGCAATTGCACGGAAAATCGCCAATCCGATCTCACGCTTGAGATATGATTCGTGATTTTATTTAAAAATTGGCCAATTCGATCTCATGCGCGAGATATGATTCGATCTCATCAATTTAGTTCCCAAAATTAAATGGACGTGGACAATGTCTTGCTTGATTTGGTGCCGTGTTGTTCTTGATGCTTTATTTGCTTGCTCCGTAAAAGAAAAAATATTTGAGTTAGATTAGATGCATGTTAGGATGTTACTTGTTTTAGATTATTTTGCATGTCTAGAATAGGAAATTTATTTATTTCGAATTTTTTAAAAAATGAAAAATACAAAAAAAAATTAGGATGTTAGATTTCTGCTTCACTAGTCTAAATTGCATGTTTAATTATTTGGCAATTATTAATTTCGAAATTTAAAAAAAAAAAGGAAAAAAGGAAAAACACAAAAAAAGTCATTATGCATATGTCATGTAAAATTAGGGCATCTTTTATGGCGTCATAGCATATTAGGGTAAAATTGCATTTAGTTTAATTTTAGATGATGTTTTTCTTAATTTATATAGGTTTAGGTATTTTATCAAATAGATTGCATTTTAGGATTATTTAGGTTAAGACAATGTTTTAGTTTAAATTCGGATTTGGCTCAACCTAATTCCTAATATAAATTAAATAAGATCTTAATCTAATTAGGTAATTTTCGCATTACACCTAATTTCGAATTTCATGAAAAATACAAAAAATGCCATAGGTTGAATTAGTTTTATTTTCTAGGATAGATTGCATTCTTTTAGGAAAAAGAAAGAAAAGAAAGAAAGAAAAATGTCACATGCACATCATTAGGATTAGATTCATTGAAATGCATGTCATGTGGTAGTTGTTGCTAGGTCCATTCAATTAGAAATTACATGTCATTAGAGTTAGGTTATTTAGTTAATATTGCATCGCATATTGCATAATTTTCATTAAATAAGTGAAAACAAAAAGAGAAATTGCGTGTTAATTAGAAACCATATCTAAGGTTGTTGATGTGGATTTTGAATTAACATTGCGAGATGCTTTCGTTGCTACGAGGTAAGTCCTGCATTTTCTATTTGATTTCTTGGGTGTTAAATTGGTGGTTTGTGTACCCGCATGATCACCTTACATGTTAGGAAAATAGACTTAAAATCAATCCAACCTACTTGTAAAAACATTTTTTCATAATAAAAGAAATGGTATCGAAAGGGCGTTAGAGAAATCTAGCATAACCAAGTCCCCGTACCAAAATCTCGGTTCGTAGGAGTAAAGTAAATCTCCTATTACTTTACTTGGGTTTCTAATCGATCCATCAAAAATAGATTAGTAGCGACTCCTAATTGAAAATTAATTGCATGTTAAAAATTTGAACTTAAGTCGCGAATTGGTATAGGCTTGGGAGAGCTCGAGTTAAGTCTAGGCTTGACAATCCATTAACCAAAACCTTAGGTGGTTCACACCGAAAAAAGTTGTCGTGACAATAAGCCTTTAGGATTTTCCATATGACTTTTTGGGATGACTTTTTTTCTTTTGAGAGATGATGCTAGATAATATTAAAATATAATAAATAATAAGAAATTTTAAAGATTTCAGAAAATTCATGAAAAATTGAGAAAATTCATAAAAAAGAAATTTTTGAAAAAGATAAAAATTAGCTTTTCGAGTGGTTTTCTCATAAAGAGTAAAGAAAATCCTTAAAAAATTGAAGGCCTATTGAATAAGCCATTAGGTCTTTACCATATGATTTGTTTAAATGCTTTTTTTTTTTTTTTTTCCATTTAGAGACAATGCTAGTTAATATTAAAAGATATAAATAATATAAAAATAATTTTAAAATTTTGAAAATTTATAAAAATCAGAAATATTTAGGAGAGAACTTAAAAATTCTCTTTTGAGTGGTTTTCCCTTAAAGAATAAAACAAAATCCTTAAAAAATTGAAACCCAATTGAATAAGCCTTTAGGGTTTTATTATAGGAATTTTCTGGATGCTTTTTTTTTTTTTTTTTTTTTTTAGAGATGATACTGGGTAATATTAAAAGATAAAAAATATTAAAGATTTTAAAAATTGTCAGCAAGTATGAAAACAACTATTCGCGGATTCAGGAGGGAAAGATCAAAACTTTAGCGAGACAATCACTAAGAAGAGCGATATTATTACTTAGAAGGTCCCACCAAGTTGTTGTCCATCGGGTGAGGGTGCAAGAGCTAGAGAGAGAAGTGGAGTGGAGGGTGAGACCCCAAGAAAGGAAAGGGAGGAGAGCGCTGCAGTCTAAACAACTCACTCTGTTCGTACGTGAATTGAAAGAGATGAAGAAATACATAAAATGGATTTAATTCTCTCTCGTCAACAATGAGATGATAATCGAGTTATATGAACATTTTCTTTCCCCTAATTGTCAGAACTTCGCATTTCCTAGGATTGCATTTGGTCTTTTGACGTCGTCATATGGCTATTAAATGCGACGTCGACATTAACGTCTCTTCTGCGAAGCAATCGATTCCAAGCAGGTCCAGCTGGTTTGGTATGGCTGAAGAAGTCAGCTCATCGATACCATTCATGGCCTTTTTCTCTCTATCTGTAACTCGATTATTTTTATGGACGTCATCCATCTAGTGGGGTTGAGGAGAGGACCGCATATGACAGTTCTCGACTTCTTGTGCTTGAATAATATATGATAAATCACGCATTTAGGTAAGAAATATTCTTTTTTCTTTCCAAGGTTTTGGTCTGTCCTTATTTTTGTATTAGAATATTCTAATGTCTTTCCATCCATATGGAATGTGGACAAGTTATGTGTCATATGATGAGGCCTACTGGCTGTTGTTGTATGTGCTGCAAACATCGTTTTAATTCTCTGCCCATTTCTCGTCGTCCCTTGCCCGGCCCAGCCCTAACCTTGGTGTATCGGAGACAACCCAGGACAAATCTTGAATAATTGTGTTTGGGAGGGCGAATGCGTAATCGCGTTGATTTACAGCTGATTTTTTTCTTCTAATTTTTTGGGACATTTTAAGATTGACCGACAAATATGTAAGTTGTGCTTTGAATGGTGGTACCTAATAGCCCACAATTTCAACATCTTGGTGGTGTAGCCTAAAATTAAAATTCTTATTTTGCACAATTACCCATCAAGAGATTTGGAAGCGTAATTTGACCGAAATACTATGCTAAGCTTCTGAAGACTTTATAGTTGTGCATGTTTTGACTTTGGGGTGATCCCCTTCATTTAGGAAGAAGAAACCCTAACCTTGTTATGCTCTTTAACTATGTAGGGAGGAGCATAAAGTTCCACGTAGGGTTGCGCAAGAAGGGATTTATTTTTTTGTATATATCTGGGCAGAAGGACAAGGTGCGGACTGACATGTGGGAATTTTTGGATTATGATAGGGCGATATAACACATGACACATCATAATGTGTTACTTTAGTTGGGTTCTTAATGGGTTCCCCTTCAGTTGATGAGCGATGGTTAAAGTGAACGCTTAGTGGGCCCCTCTTCGATTGTTATAAAGTGATAAACCTTTCAATTATCCAAATATTATTTGCAGCTGTTATTTATGTTGTTATGTTTTGGCATTAGATATTTTGCTTATGCATTTAAGCTTTTGATTTTTTTTTCTCTCTTTTTATTAATTTCAATCGAGTTCCGGCTTTTGGCAAATACTTTATTTGGTGGCCTAGCACAACTGTGTCCCAATTATTACACTTGTTATTTTTCTTATTTTTCGTGCCACATTTGCACTGTTTGAAGTCAATCATCTAAGTTAATAGTCACATGAGAATTTTAATTGTGATTTCTGACGAAACATAATAAAAATTAAATTTGTCATATGAATATAAGTCTGAGGTTTTTTATATTCTAAAAAAAATGGAGTAAATGCATTTTAGTGGCTTTTTCCCATCTTATTTACCTCTAATTCTCAGAGGGTTTGTGGGAGATTCATTAGCTACTCTAATTCTCAAACGACCTAACTTTGCAAATGGGTGATGGTGTAATCCTCTATAACTTCACCTCCACCGACTCACTTAAGGGGCAAGCAGTTTTACCCAAAGCACAAATTGTTGTTGGAACTTGTAGTGGGGTTTGCGGCCCCGGAGGCCGTACTTTGTTCGTTGAGATGAGAAGGAAGAGTACAGAAAAGAAGGGAAGAAGGCGCAGGGGAATTAATGAAGAGAGAGAGGGGAGAGAGAGAGAGAGAGAGAGAGAGAGAAGAAGAGAGAGAAGAGACTTAGACGTTTTTGGTATAATAATCTTTAATGATTAGCCATTACGAATTTTTACCATCCTCCTGCGACTTGTTATAATTGTATACAGTGCGTGGAGTGTAGCATGGTTTATTTGTTACAAGTCATGCTTTTAGAGCAATAAATTCTGTTATATTGTCGAGGAGGATTTGATTTGATTGCACAAAATTTATAAACAAAATTAAGATTGGGTTGCCACTCTTTGATATGTTGAGGATATTAGGTTGTTTCGGACAAAACATTTAATACTGTTGTCGTCCTATTAGAAATCACTAAACAATTAGAAAGTTTTCTAGTAAATTTCATGTGATTAATAGTTTATTCAAAAAACCAATCATCTTAAAATGTTAGGAAGTAGAGGCTTTTTGGTCGTCCTTTTCTCTAGGTGTTTTTATCATTTCTTGTGGTGACCAGCAGTAAGAATAGAGTAGTATTTTCAATATCAGTAGCCTATAGCAAGGTCTAAGTCCACCAACTCAGAAAGCTTTCCTAAATCAAGATGTAGTGTCCATATAGTCCACTAACTTGTATCAATGCTATCAATGATGTTTCACCAGCAACCACGAAAACACCAACTCGAACGCGTTGAAGCTGAGATCTGTTATAGAGAGCAAAATGAAGTTCAAAAAGATTGTTAATGATATTAGAGTCGATGGGCCAATAAATAGAGGCACAACTTAGTCAAAGATGTAGATAATCACATATTCGCATGTTTGTATGTAGAAATTGTCAAGTTAGAAGAGGTGTGTCTTCTTACGATGTGAATCGGATTGAACCTATTCTTATAGTTCATTTGAAAGATGAGATGGTGTCATGATATGATCGTATTGCAATAGGTCACACATAATATTCTTTCTCACCATGTCTTTTACCATTAATAATGCTCAGGTACTATCATGCTTTGTCAACTTAATTCTGCATAATTATACCTACTAATGACTAATTGTATATTTAAACTTGGTTAGCTGCTCATATTGTATTGTATTTTAGCATAATATTAGTAATCCTTACTTTTAGAATGTTTATAGTTATGTCTATATAGCTGTGAGAATAGGAGTCAGCATCACTGAGGCGAATAGCTGTCGAGATTGAGCTTGAGATGGAGACCCGGCAAACTGGCCATGTAGATATATGTTAGGGTACCCAATATTTTCCCGTGAAAAATAGCCGCGATCTAGGATGACGTCAGCTCGGGCCGCGCACGTCTTTTGTCGGTATCGAAGGGGAAAGCGTCCAAGTACTTTCCCACGAATTTCGCCTGCCATTTACCCAATCCGATGAACCATTCAAATAATTTAAACATAGAAAAATGATATAAATAATTTATAAATTTTAGATTGATGTATAATGAATTTATGCATTTTTAATTTATTCAATATAATTTTTAAATAGTAGACCAATATTACCTTTATAATTTTAAGTGGAGCCAAACCTTTTTTTCAAAGGAGGATTTCTAATAAAGGTTACTCCGTAATTAAATCATCAACAAAGATAGGGCCCATAATTTTTAATTTTTATAATTATACAATGCCATGTTCGAGGGAAAATGAACATTGGGATAAAAATGCCTAAAATTTAAATTCTACTCATTTCCCTTCTCGTAGAAATTCCATATCTATAGATATATATATATATATATATATATATATATATATATATATATATATATATATATATATATTTCTTTTTTCTATCTTCCATTTAAACTTTCTTCTTTTTCTCCTAAATATAACAAAGCTCAGCTTCAAAAGTCCAACTAAAAACTTAAATTAATGGGTAGATTGAGACCATGTATATATATATCCCATAAACAAGCAATATGAGGTACTTCAACATTTTCTTATGTGTAAGCTCATGTGAAATTTGATGAAAGGGACCATACATTCATAAATATACCGATGCCATGTTCTAAAGTTACACTTGAAAGTTTAAACTACTGGATAAAATAAGATCACATGTAAATGAAGAACACATAAATCTCATATATGAGTGATGTAGGATGTACTGACAATTTGGGTAATGTGCCTTTCCTTTTCCGTTTCGAAGAGAGCATTGCCATCAGGTCACTTCCCTATCATTGCCATGACACATGAATTCACTAGTTTTAGCAAGTAGAGAACAATTCAAAACCAACAATCATGCCCATTGTGAAATAGGAAATACATGGAATCTACTATACTCAAACTTATAGATGTCCTAAAACAATAAGTCTTTAGGTAGCAAGTGCACATAATTTATTCATCACATGTAATTATGATTAATGGAAGACTTCAATCAACATTGGTGGACGTTGGTTCTTTCCCTATCTAAAAATAGTCGGTGTTGTTGTTTGTCCAAAAGTAATATATGCAGTGGTTATTTGAAAATCATTTTTACGTATGAATTAATGCCTTGTATTAATAATCAAGTTGAGTAATACTTTTCAGGCAAAGAAGGCATGCAATATCACTTGTTTTTACTATCTATGAAAGCACATGGGACTTCACTATTAATAGTTGAATATGGAAAGTTGGGTCATTCTTTTACATGACAAGTATGTTTCCCTACGTTTTATTGTAAAATTATCATACGGTCTACTCTAGGGATCAGAATTAATTAATAAGTGTGAGTCCTTTTTGTCCGTTCATAATAATGTTGATGACTCTAATGAAGGCATGAATGACCTAATATTTTGCCTCGAATGGAAATCTTTGTGAAAGTCTTCACAAGTAGAATAACGGGGTTTTAGGTAGTGCTCAGCCGTTGGATTATGTAATCAAGGGCTGACACAAGTTCGGACGGCGGGATGCGATTTGTTCCTTTCCTTAATGGCGTCTAAACGAGCATAATTCCTGCTTACTTCTGGAGTAATAATTTCCTTATTGTGCACGTGTTTGGTAAGTCAACTTGGCAGGTATCTACTCCACCATATGGCGACAAAGTGGTGATCTTTTTTTTTTTTTTTTTTTTTTTTTTTTTTTTTTTTTTTTTTTTTTTTTTTTTGGGGCTGGAGGAACCGCTACTACGGCCGGCAGCCGTTCACGATCAACCCCCAGGTGACGCTAGCGGGGAAACCACCACCCCGACGTCACGCTTAAGTCACCAGGAAACAAAGACTGCCCCCTGCTTCGCAGGGGTTTCGAACTTGGTCCTCCTTCGTGGTGATCTTTCTCCACTTGAAAAACGGATATTTTTATTATTACCCTTGAAGAAGTTTTGGGAGGATCCAAAATGAAAAATGTTTATGATGAAAGCCTAAAATGAGTAATGAAAGCAGGGATCGCCCATGTAAGCAGAAAGTTCCAAGGTAAAATTGCCTATTTTAAATGTAGTTGATAGGACTAGTAAGAGCACCTATAGAAGGGGTGAATAGGTATAAAAAGAAGTTTTACAAGACTTAACAAATTAATTCAACTTTTGAGGATAATAGATTGAAGATGTTATAAAAAATTATATAAAGCTAAGAATTAAAGTAAAGAGTTTTGGGAAAGAAAATTGAAAAACAAGGTTTATAGTAGTTTAGCTTAGATCAAGCCTACGTCCACTTTCCCGCACTAGCAGCCCACCGACTGGATTTCACTAAGAACCAGAGAGATTTTACAGTCTCACGTCCTTGATTTCACAGTACATAAACTCTATCACACTTCTTCAAGGTCTCACAAGTATTTAATATGTCTTTTGAGTACAACTTAAGCTCAATGATTGAAATAACAAAGAACTAGAGCTTTAGATTTTGAAATTTTTCCTTCACGCACACCTTCGTATAACTTGAGCATCTTCCTTATATATTCCTCCATGCCTTTATAACCATTAGAATTTTTCAAAAAAGTTCTTCCAATTTACCTGTTAGACAGAATCAATTTAAAGAGATCTCGAGTTAATTAAGGAATGTGATGATAGCCTGTCAATCCTGTTCGCCCATACAATCAAGATATAGGTTTCCATAAGTAGAATCTTCCAAGTGTATTTCACTTTTCAACATATCTTGATTATCCGAATTGATTCCAATAAGAATAATTGATCACAGGATGCTATCTCCAACTATGAGATCTTCTTCAACCGTACGAACCAAATCCTTAATGATAAACTTACATATGGATAAGTCTTCTCTTCGTCAGTCTGGAAACTATCAGTGAGGGTAGACTTTAAATCTTGAGTCTAGAGGTCTTTAGACATTGACGATAAAATTTACAAGTCTTCGGACTAGACCGATGGAAATATTTTATCAACTTCAAAACAATAAGAAAGTTTTCTCCAACAATCTCTCCCTTTTTGATAGTGACAAAACTTTCCCGTAGATTTGAATACTTTTGTCCTGCAAAACAACACTTAAACAAAACAAGATATCTCATAAAAGATAAGTAGATTAGGATATGATAGTAACGATTCTGCAACCACAGAAAACATATTAGTCTTGCAAAACAACTATCATTCCATAATCATTATCATGGTCTAAGTTACTGCAAGTATCAAAAGATCAAATCAAACAATCCAAAATCAAAAAGTCCAATCCACAACCAAACAAAAGATAAAAATAATCCAAACCAAAGTCAAATCAAGATCAAAATAAAGCCAAGCCAAATCTGCACAAACTTTCTCCCCCTTTTTTGTCAATAGCAAAAAGTGGAAAACATAAAAAGAATTGGATAAAATCAAGGTTGCTTGGGGATGCAAACGAGCTAGAAATCCCCATAGACTTAACAGTCTCCTCTAGCTTCCTCAAATCCTCCTTCAGTTGTTATATATCCTCACTCTTTGCATTTGCTTGAACTTGAAGATGAATGGCTTGTACTTGGTTGTGCAAAGAAACTGAAGTGGCTTTATGAGCATTATGCATGGTTTGAAATTCACATCCCAACCCATAAACTTGGGTTTTGATCTCCAGAAGAAGCTCGAGCAGTCTTTTAAAGTCTGTTGAATTGCCAATTTGAGTACTTGCTTCAGTATGATTAGTTTGTGGAGTGTTGGCTGATGATGGAACTTCAGCACGAACATCCAGACTTGGAGATGAAGCCTCATTATCATCTTCAGGAAATTGAGAGGCATACACATCATTTGGATCGGCAGGAGAACGACTAATATCATCACTAATAAAAGCAAGTGAAGAAGTATCTCTTTTATCAACAGCTCCCCCTATTTCAGTGACTTCAAGTGGATAAAAGTACTCTTCTTGCTTTTCCTCTTCTTTAGTATCACGATGATATTGTCCTTCTTCCTTTGAATGAGAATCACCATGACCCTCTTCTTCTACTTGTTCTCTTCTTCTCTCTTCTTCTTCTTCTTTCCTCATCGCTTCTCTCTCTTCATCTCTCTGCTCTATCTCTTCTCTATCTCAGTTCTCTCGATCCTCTGTCTCTGGAACCAAACTCTGTAAATTCTTCAAGGCAAAAGAAGAGATAGTGATGTCATCTTCATCTTCTTCATCTTGCAAGATGAGTGCTCTCTTTTTCTTAGATGATGTTGTTATGGGCTCTTTGCCTTTCTTTTTTCTAGTCGTAGAGTCTTGCCGTGCCTTGATAGGGGTCTTCACCTTAAAGCTTTTCAAAGCCTTGTTTAGCTTATTCATACGCATCTTGGAAACCATCTTCAGCCCCACTACCATTGGATCAATGGTTCGAACACATAGAATTTTGGGAGGCTGAATGTTAAGGTGTTTGAACAAACGAGTGACAAGAGCACAATAAGGGAGTTGTCCCTTGTCCTTTACCACTGTCCTATACATGTGCATAAGGATAGTGTGAGGCAGAAAGAACTTATAACCAATGTTAATGGCGTACATCAGCTTTACTTCAGAGTTTGAGACATCAATCTTTGATGTGGATTTGGGTCTGAGATAGTTAATGACAATCTTGTGGAGCAAGATACGTGAGGCATTCATCCTGGAGTAAGAAACTCGGCCTTCAGCAATCCTATCTCGAACAAGCTCCATGGTGGCATGAACAATAAACACACTGATTGGTTGGAAATGCTGTCTTTCCACCCTAATCACATTAGCCAAAGTATCCATATCAACCACAAAATCCTGGTCTCTAACACTAAAAGAAAATTTATTCGCATCTAAAAAGGATAGATTGGAATAGAAATAAGCTATAAGTTCCAAATGAGCAACAGTTGTCTCAGAGCAAAAGCGTTTGAGTTGAAGTAATGTAAACTTCTCCCGCAATTTCACGTTCAACGAATCGAGAAAGTCTCGCTTAAGCAATTTTGAATAAGTTCTCTTATGCTCCTTAGAACAAAAAATATCCATTCTTTTACCATGAATGTTCATAGCAACACCCATCCTAGGCTTAAAATGAGTGAACATCCTCTCATTGTCATCTTTTCCCTCAAGTTGATTAAATGATCCAAACCATGCATCACTTGGGAAATTTGCAAAAACCCTTTCTGCTGAACCAGCAGTAGCAACGCCCAAACTCTCCATCGTCTTTAAAAAATGAGTTTCATTTCTGTACCATTTTTCACTCAAAAACTCATCAATAAAGGTCATTATAGAACCACCTTCCTTTAAAGTAGTGTAGAGTTTGAAAAGAAATGCGGGCTTAAGAGTCCTTACAGGTTTCACATTCTTGATGATTTCTTCCTCTGCTTGTTGTTGCGGAGGCACTTGTGTTCTAGCCTGAGAAGAATGGTACGGTTGAGAATGTTATTGTTAACTTTGCTACTGCCTTTGAGAGTCTTCTTCCTCGCTCAAATCAAAGTGCATAGGACCCTTATGCATATCTTTGTGGTCCCATGCTTGCAATTTTATAGGACTTTCTTTGGGAAGACATTGTTACAGATTTTAAGAGATTTCTCGAATTCAATTCGTGAAAAAGATGAGAACTTTATGGATTAAACTAGAGAGGAAAAGTAAGAAAGTGAAGTTTTGTGCTATAAGGTTTGTGAGTGAAAACGAAGAAGAAAAGCAACAGTATATAAAGCAAACGAAACGAGGTATACAAATTGTCATAAAGGAATAAATAAAACTGCCTTTTTAAAAATGAAAAAATGCCATAAATTCAAAAACTCGAAAAGGATAATTTCAAAAAATATAACAATCAATTAGCAATTAAAAAGTAACCGTACCTTTTCAAATGATGAGTCTTAACAACTTCAAACTTTACCTCTGAGTTTTGAGCACTTCCAGACTTTACTTGATAAATGATGTGATGTTAAGTCTGGTAATAGACTCAAAAAAACTTTTCTCCAGTGGCTTTATAAATATATCAGCCAACTGATTCTTTGAGTCGATGAACTGTATCATAACTTCTCTATTCTGAACATGATCTCTAATAAAATGATGTCGTATCTCTATGTGTTTTGTTCTTGAATAAAGAATTGGATTTTTTGTAAGATTGATTGCGCTGATGTTGTTACATTTGATCTCGGTGCATGAGTTTTCGATTCCAAAGTCTCTCAGTTGTTGCTTTATCAACAAGATTTGAGAACAACAACTTCCAAGAGCCACATACTTTGCTTCTGTTGTTGAAAGAGCTACAAATAGTCTCTTTCTTGAAAACCAAGATACTGTTCTATTTCCCAGCAATTGACAAGTACCAAAGATACTCTTTCTATCGACTCGCAACCTGTTAAATTTGCGTTTGAATATCCAAGGAAAATAAAGTCTCATTTTTTGAGATACCACGAGACCTAACTTTGACATAGTTGCAACGTATTTGATTATGCGTTTTTCAGCACTTAGATGAGATTATTTGGGATCGAGATTGAAATCTAGCACAGATGCAAACACAAAAAAAAAAAAAAATGTCAGGTCAAGAAGCAGTAAGATAAAGAAGTGAACTAATAATACTCCGTAGAGCTTCGGTCAACTTTCTTTCCTTCTTCATCTTTGTACAACTTCAAAGAACTTGACATTGATATCTCATTTTTTTGCAATTCTCCAATCCGAACTTTTTAATGAGATATTTTGCATATTTTTCTTGGTGAATGAAATTTCACTTGTAATCCGAGAAAGAAAGATAGTTCACCAATCATGCTCATCTCAAATTCATTATGCATAGACTTAGAAAACTTCTTGCGTAAGTTTTTGTTAGGTGATCCAAATATAATATCATCAACATAGATTTAAACAAGTAAAAGTTTTTACCTTCTCTTTTAATAAATAAGGTAGTATTCACTTTTCCTTTGACAAAACCATTTTGAATTAGAAACTTACTTAACATGTCGTACCATACTCGAGGTGTTTGCTTTAATTCATATAGAACCTTTTTCAGTCGAATACCGAGTTTGGTCTCTTTAGGTCTTCAAATCCGGGAGGTTGTTCTACATAGACTTCTTATTGGATAATTCCATTTAGGAATGCACTTTTGACGTTCATTTGGAATAACCTGAAATTTTGATAATAGGCAAAAGCAAGTAATAATCTAATTGCTTCTAACATTGCTACTGGTGCGTAGGTCTCATCATAGTCTATCATTTCTTCTTGCATATATCATTTGGCCATAAGTCTTGCTTTGTTTCTGACTACTTTTCATTTTTTGTCCATCTTGTTCTTGAAAATCTATTTAGCTCTAATAATAATTTTATCTTTTGGTTTAGAAGTTATTTCCTAAACATCGTTAATGCTAAACTATTTGAGTTCTTCTTGCATAGCTTCAATCAAGTTTTCATCAGCTAAAGCTTCTTCTATGATTTTGGGTTATATTTTAGAAATAAGTGCCATAGCGCTAAACTCTTCTTACTTTTTAGATCTGGTGCGAATCCCTTCATCAATGTCACCGATGATGAGTTTTTTGGGATGACTAGACTTATGCTTCTAGTTACTGGTCGATATGACAGTTTACTAATCTCTAACTTTAGTTGATTCTTCAATTTCCGTTCGTTGTTGATCTTCAGAAGTCTGAGCCATTTCAGGGGAGGTAGACTTTGTATGGCTTAGAGCAAGTTCAGATTCTTCAGGTTAAGTTTGAATTAGTTAATTCTGCAAAGAATCTTGGAATTTGACATTCATAGATTCTTCCCAGAGATTGAGCCTTCTTTTTTAATACTCGTAAGCTTTGCTTGAAGTTTGAGTAGCCAAGGAAAATTCATTCGTCTGATTTTTCTTTAAACTTACTAGTTCGATCATTTGCATTTTCCAAAACAAAACATTTACAACCAAATACATGAAAATAAGAAACAATTGGCTTCTTTTCTTTGAATAACTCATAGGGAGTTTTCTCCAAAATAAGCCTTAAAAATACTCTATTAATAATATAACAAGCGGTAGATACCGCTGCGGCCCGAAAATGAGAAGAAATATTACTTTCTAATAAAAAAGTTTTTATCATTTCTTGCAAAGATCTATTCTTTCTTTCCACAACTCCATTCTATTATAGAGTGTATGGAGATGATAAAACATGCTGAAAACTAGATTCATCACATAATTTGGCAAAGTCTTGATTTTCAAACTCACCTCCATGATCTGTCCGTATGCTTAAGATAGCATATCCTTTCTCATTCTGAAATGTTTTGGCAAATTTTAAAAAATGAGAAAATGTTTTAGACTTACTTGCCAAAAAATAAATCCAAGTAAATAGGGAATAATCATCTACAATTACTAGGTAATATCTCTTTCCACCAATGCTTTGAGTTCTGGTTAGTCCAAAAATATCCATATAAATGAGTTGCAAAACACGATTAGTAGAAACCTGATTTATTGGTTTAAAAGAACTTTTAACTTGTTTTCCCAATACACATGGTGTGCATAAGTCAGATTTTTGATACTTCGGGTTGGGCAGTCCATGAACAAGGTGCTTGGATGAGATATGAGCAATTTGCTTCATGTTGACATGGCCAAGTTTTCGATGCCAAAGATTCGCTTCATCTTGAATTGATATTAGACATTGAGATCTTTATGGTTTTATATCCAAAAGATAAATGTTCCAATGTCTTCATTTAGTAAAAGATTGAGAAAGATATTTACTAGTTCCCGAACATATTTCTTATTGAAAATTGATTTTGAATCCAATGTCGCACAGTTGGCTAATGCTGAGTAAATTGTAATTTAGCCATTCAACCAAAGAGACATTATTGATTGTGAGACTTTCAATCTTTACGGTTCCACACCCAACAGCTTCTTCTTTTGTTGTTTCCTCCAAAAGAGACTTTTCCACCATTTATTTGAACAAGTTTTATAAAACAACTTGAATCTCCAGTCATGTGTCTCAAATAGCCACTATCCAAATACCATTTAACATTTTTCTTGATAGTGACCTGTAATTAAAAATGAACTCAAGCTTTCTTTGGTATCCACATTTTCTTGGGTCTAGGGGAGTTAGTACAATATACAGTCTTTGCCCATTCCTTCTTAACAGGTCTTCAAACCATATGACATTCTTTCTCAAAGTGTTCTGAGATGTTGCACTTTGAATATTTGAGAGCACTTTGGCCAACAGGTTTTACAAAGACTTTTAGAAAATGATTTCTGTAAAAAAATTATTGTAGGTCTTTATTTGATTCTTTCCTTTACTTTGGAAAATCAATTAAAAGAATTGTTTCGAAGTCATTCCCAAGCACGATTTATTGAAATAAGGTCTTTCTATTGAAAGAATCTTTTTCAACTTCTCATATTCTATTGAATTTTTTTTTTGAGATATTTGAAATGTCCTTTTGCAAAAATTTATTTTCTTTTGAAAGAGAGTCTGTATTTTCTTTTAAAACAACAAAAATTTTGTCTAGATTTTCAAACTTTTCTTTTCAAGAATTTTCCTGTTGCTTAAGTGTAGAATTCTCCATTTTTAATTCGGAAATCCTTTTAAAAGAGGTTTTGAGACTAAGACAAAGTTCATCAATGTATTTCAATACTTTAGTAGGAATTTTTAAATTACTTACCTCGATTTCGCTGTCTAAGTCTCGAATCTATCTCAAAGTTTGAGCCTAAATTTGAATTTGCCATAAGACATATATTGGCATAATTTTCGTCACTTTCTTCACATTCAGTATCACTCCATGTCTCTGTTTTGAGAGCCTTTCTATATTTCTCAGCTTTTCCCTTATTTTTCTTCAACAGAGGACAGTTGGGTCTGATGTGTTCATTTTTCTTGCATTCAAAACAAATCACATCTTTGTTGGCTTCATTATCCTTAGTTGATTTATTTTGAAACTTTTGAGTGCTTCGTTTCTTCTAATTGAATCTTCTTCCCTTTTTTTGTTTAGTTTCTTGAACCTCCTTATCATAAGTGCTAGCTCTTCATCGTCTATATCATCTTCATAATCTGTAACATCAGAATCATCGTTAGATTTTAAAGCAATTGACTTCTTACATTTGGGATCTTCTTCCTCATTGATTTTCTTCACTTCATAAGACTGAAGTGTGTCAACCAATTCGTCTATAGAGAGCGGTATGATCCTTTGAGTTTCCCTTATTGAAACCTTCATGTGATTTCAATCTTTGGAGAGTCCACGCAGCAATTTGTTAACTTTCATTGGTCCTGAGATTGGCTATCCCTGATATTCTAGACCGTTTATAATTTCTGTAAAACAATTAAATATGTCAGTGATAGATTCTCCTGACTTCATCTTGAAGGCTTCATATCGTCCGAGTAGAATATTGATCTTTGTTTCTTTCACTTGATCAGTTCCTTCATAGGTAATGTGAAGCCTATCCCAGACTTCTTTGGCTGTTTTTCAAAATGAAATTATGTTATACTCAGTAGGAGATAAAGCACAATATAAAGAGTAAATTGATTTAGCATCAACAGCTTGTCTTTTGATTATTTCTTCTTGTGTCATCTTGCTAGCGTTTGCAACTTTTTTCCTCTTTCTGAAACCGATGCAACTTTATGAATGATTCCTTTTTCTACCACATCTCATTCCAAATGATTTTTCGATCTTAGGAATACATTTATCTTGTTTTTCCATACGCTGTATTCCTTTCCCTCAAAGTAATGAGCTCTGGTGTTGCTCTGGCCTTCAACCAAACTTTGAGCCAACATACTAGCCATAGATTTTTAACTTAGATGTAAAAACACTTCAATCAAATGAGCACACAGGCTTTGATACCAAATGATATTGCTAGTAAGAGCACTAAGAGGGGGGTAAATAGGTGTAAAAAGAAGTTTTGCAAGACTTAACAAATTAATTTGACTTTTGAGGATAATAGACTGAATATGTAAAATACCATAAATAGTTATATAAAGCTACGAATTAAAGTAAAGAGTTTAGGGAAAGAGAATTGAAACACAAGGTTTATAGTGATTCAGCTTAAACTAAACCTACATCCACTCTCCCGCATTAACAGCCCATAATCGGCTGGATTTCACTAAAAACTAAAAGAGATTTTATAGTCTCACGTCCTTAATTCCATAGTGTAGAAAATCTACCACACTTCCTCAAGGTCTCACAAGTACTTAATCACTCTTTTGAGTACAACTTAAGTTCACCGATTAAAATAGTAAAGAACTAGGAGTTTCAAACTTTGAAATTTTTCTTTCACGCACACCCTCAAATAACTTGAGTGTCTTCCTTATATACTCCTACATTCCCTTATAACCGTTGGCACTTTCCAAATGAGTTCTTCCAATCTACTTGTTGGACATAATCAATTTAAGGAGATCTCGAGTTAATTAAGGAATGTGATGATAGCCCACCAATCCCGCCGCCCATAAAATTAGAATTTAGGTTTCCATAAATAGAATCTTCCAAGTATACTTCGCTTTTCAATAGATCTTGATGATCCAAATTGATTCCAATAAGAATAATTGATCACGGGATGCTATCTCTAGCCGTGAGATATTTTATAATCGTACGAACTAAATCCTTAAAGATAAACTTACATCTGGATAAGTCTTATCTTTATCGGTCTGGAAACTATCAGTGAGGGTAGACTTTAAATCTTGAGTTTGGAGGTCTTCAATCTTTGACGATAGAGTCTGCAAGTCTTCAAATTAGACTGATAGAAACGTTTTGTTAACTTCAAAATAATAATGAAGTTTTCTTCAACAGTAGTCACACTCGAGTTGTGAGTACATCTAAGATAAGAAATTGGTGTAACGAAATTTGAAGAAGATGGGATAGAAAAAATGCGAATATGGCATTGGTTTTTATGCATGTGATTGCTTTCTTAAAGTTAATTGGGAATTTGAGTTTGCCCTCGCTACGACACATTTGGGAATTTGAGTTGAACATTTAGTTGCTAATATATTATTTGCCTTTAGAAGTGGGTAAAACTATTATGTGCATGCATTCATGATAAATTCCATTCGCCTATATATGATGAGTACTCAAACACTATGTTTTTTGTGACTATTTGTATTGCTGCTGCAAGAAAGTTAACATAATCAAAGGATTTGCCTCTAGATGATATAAGATCAGGTCGGCGGCTACTTATACAAGATCTTTTAAAATAACTGATATATCAAATTGCCAAATAACTAACATTTTTTATAGTCGTTTCTTTATTGGGTTACATTTTGTCTATTCATTGAATTAAATGGCTTGAATGAAACTCACCTTTCGTGGAGATAATAAACAATTCCATTGCTGGGGGAAAAAAAAAAAAGAAGATGATAAATCACGAAATTGGCCTTTCAGAATTGAACTGGAGCTATCTTTTCCTCTAATGTGTGTGCTGACATGATAGCTTCCACAAAAAAAAAAAAAAGAAGCAAATAATCACGTCCTCATAGATAGACAGTATAAATAATCTCTTTTCAACCTTCCTTAGCACAGGGGAAACTTTAATTACACCGCAGTCGAGAGCTGCTTCTCTTCAATAGGACATGCTCATGCCAGTGAACGCCTCATATGAAGGATGCCTCCAAGGCCGCCGTCTCAGCGGCGGGGTCCACCCCTCACGCACTACGTCAATAACTGCTCACCTTCCTCGCCGACTACAGCGAGATCCTTACTGATATAGTTCCTGACTAACTGGTGGAGGCTACTGTCCCTGACCTCGACTCTAACGTGTCGCCAATCTCAGTGCGGCTCGCACTCTTGATCCTGTGACGTGGCTCTGTCGTGCCAAGCAAAGGTGCTGGCCTCGCTTCCGCGGGCAGAGACATCGATGAACAACGCGGACTAGTTCCAGAGGTTCAATGCGGTCTTCGAGGAGGATCGTGTCCTTGGGAGGGTGGTTTGCTCCAGTTAGGTGACGGCTCCTTTAAGGGTTTAGCGAGACCCGAGGGGTCTTGGGCAGTTCGGGTTCAGGTCAATCGAATGATTAAGCTACCCTGTTGGTAATACACATCCAGGGGATATTACTAAGAAAGCATTAATCAATAGTATCATCGTAAAAGAGAGATAAATCCAAGGATAAACAGCAGACATGGAGTAGAATTTTTAATTTTGGAATAGAATTGCATTTGGTACCATGTGTCACGCCCGAACCTCGAACGCGCCAACATCCCACCATGGTCATGCAAATGCGACATTTCCAGGTAGTGTCGCCGACCCCAAATTAATTATTAATGCGCAAGCGGAATGTACTAAGAAGCACCTTACAAAAACATAAAAACATACGGGATAGGACAATAGGAAGATCAAGTCAAAATCAAACATCATACTTTCATACATCAATGTCAATCCAGGACTTACATACACAGACAGGATTCGGAGACTATATGCACCAAAAATGGGTCAAAGTTTATGTGCATCAACAAAAAGGGGGTCAGCCTACATAACATGGATCAGCCCACCAAAAAGAGGAACGGTCCTATAACTACTAGTCGGACTCGTTCGTCGATCCCACATCCTCCACATCAGACAACACCGGGTCCACAGACGATGGGTCCTCCACCCTACCGTCAGGCAGGTCGGCTACACCCTCACCTAGGATAGCATCCATCACGGCCAGTGGGATATCAAAACTGTCAAGCGGACCAATCCTAAAGCCATTGGCCCCAAAACAGAACCAAGCCCTATACCTATGGGGCACTCTAACGTCTTCAGTCTCCTGGATCCAAATAGTAGTCCTGATCAACTCATAGACCCAGTGGCTCCCGGGGTCAGGGAAATTGTGCACCTGCTTGATAATCTGCACCGGGATGCCATTCGTCTCTGGGGGTCCCGCCATCTACGGTCCTGTAATATTTTTCCCCAAACTGGGATGAGACTTTGTCTCAGCAAGTTCACCCCTCCTAAACCCCTATTAGAAAGAAAATACGCCCCATAGTGGTCTAGCCACGTAGTACAGAGGACTTACCTCACCTTCTAGCCTTCTTGCAGATTAGTACAGTTCATAACGCTCAAGTACCAATTATAATACGCACGTGAACTATCGAGACACAATCCAATTCATTTAATTTCAAATTCATAGCAAGCATTTCAATTCATCATTCATCGGCGCTGTTGACACCTAAATTTTGGCGGCCCGTTTATTTATTTAGTGCATAGAAAATTAGGGGGTTAATTTTATCCCTAAAAAAATTAATTAATTGCATAGCATATAGATTTAGGTGCATTCGCATTTTTGCATTTATTGGACTAGTGACGGATGGGTTCAAATTAGTGGTTCTAAGCTTTAATTTTGCAGGCCGGACTAAAATTGGCCCGAGTCCGTTTTCTTTGATGGCTAAAGTTATGTGTGCAAAGATTCCATCATAGTATTTTTCGTAGAGAATTGAATGCGCACGATATTTGAGTGGGGGCTGAATCTTTTAACTATGGGAAAGAAATAAAGCGGAAAAAGGAAAATAAAAAATCTGCAAGTTTGTTTCTTCATGCAAGGAAAAAATGTATAGATTATAAGAAGCAAGATCGATCAACATGGGAAACATAATCGAGGCGTCCACAAGCACAAGTAAAAAGGAAAGAAGCCGAAGCGAAATATATTTTGAACATTCCTGGGAGGAAAGAAGATTGGACGCTGCAAGATTTAAATCAATTAAGATTGAAAATATGCGTGAATGGAGCAAAATAAAAAGAAAGTGTGCTGAGGCAAGATTTGGTCAACTAAAAGGCAATCGGCGAAAAAGCAAGTATAAAAGCCAAGAAAGTGGACGCTGAAGAGAGGGGGAAAAATCCGAAAAAATGAAGAGCAAAAGTGAGGGTTTTCTTCGGTTTTAGGGAGAGGACGGGGAGAGAGAGAAGAGATTTCGTTTTTTTAGCCGTCAAGGCTAATCACCTTCAACAGCCGTGCCCAAGTTCTCGTACCAGCAACGCCACTTGCAGTGATTTCTCCGCCCGACGAAGAACTCAGCCATCCCAGCGCATTCCAGTCCAGCACCGGCATCATCTCCAACCCCGCCACAGCCGATTTAACGATTTTATGAGCAACTCAAGTGACACCAGCAAAGCATCCAGGTCGACTCTTCATCAATTCTTTTCTGGTCACATTCCCATTATAGTTTCTTTCCCTCCAGGATTCGTCAGTGGGCACAAAAGGACGTTCGCAATGCGCGGTGAAATTTATCCTGTTTTGGCCAAGTTTTTAAAAAGAAAGATTGATAGCGAGGCTTATTACTGCCGATCCCTACGGCGATGAGCTGCCGATCCGATCGCTGACCAGCCCGACGCCTTCAACATGTCGCTGCCTCCCCTCTTCTGCTGATCTCTAGCGGAGCCTTTGACGAGTCGAACATACCCACTCGGATCCGAACCCACCAGTAGCCCCGCAGATTTTCGACGAAGATACTGCTTTCCTCGACACCGATCCAGCCACGTTTCTGTTTTGTAGGTTCATTGAGGAAGCTTTGGCCAAAGCACGACCTCGTGTCATACGAGGGACCCGAGAACTAAGAGCAAAAAGATGGATTAAGTGGAGACCGATTCTTTATCTCTATCTGATATTGATATTCTATTATGTCTTGACTTATTTCCCCAGGATCCATTTACGTTGGCCACATGCAGAACATCCTCGAAGAAGAAATAATAAAAGAAAGTCCAGATCCTTACCCTCGGCGAGTTTCTGAACTAATCGAAACGTTCTGACGAACACCACCACACACCGCCGGTCATCCGTCGAGCAAATTCCGAAGAGTTCAAATTTGGTAATATTATTTGCGAAATTAGGTAATTATCTTATCTAAATTTGATTTGGATATTTTATTGCCTAATACATGATTTTCTATACCTTACGTGCAATATTTGAATTATCAGCATGCTCCCAATTATGATTTATTGCTCAATTCGCAACCGCACACCGGTTTTTTTATTTCATCTATAAGGATTTAGATGAAATAATTAATCGGGAATAAAATTGATATTTTGATCTTTAAGGCTTAAGATCAATTTATCGATTTTATCAGCGAAATATTACCTCTTGATCTGAACGATGTGTGATATTTTTGATGATTTTGAATGATTCGCCCTGTTAAAATATTGCATGCTTTAGGGTTATTTGCATATTTAGATTAAGCATTTTATTTATCATGAATTTTCGAAATAAAAAAGATAAATTTAGGATGTTAGTTTTAAGTTTGAATTGCATGTTTAATTATTTGGCAATTTTAATTTCGAATTTCATAAAAAAAAAAAAAAAAATCATCGTGCATATGTCATGTAGAATTAGGGCATATTTTGCACGTCATTGCATATTAGGGTTAAATTGCATTTGGTTTAAATTTAGATAATATTTTCTTAATTTATTATAAGTTTAGGTATTTTCTTAAATAGATTGCATTTTAGGATTATTTGGGTTAAGATAATATTTTAGTTTAAATTAGGATTTAGCTCAACCTAATTCCTAATACAAATTAAATAAAATCTTAATCTAATTAGATAATTTTCACATTTTATTTAATTCCGAATTACATGAAAAAATACAAAAAATGTCCTAGAATAAATTAGTCCTATTCCCTAGGATAGATTGCATTTTTAGGAAAAATAAAAAATGTCATTGCATGTCACTAAAAAATAGATTCATGAAATGCACGTCATTTAGTATTTTTGCTAGGCCCATTTAATTAGAAATTGCATGTCATTAGAGTTAGGTCATTTAGTTAATATTGCATTGCATATTGCATGATTTCCATTAATTAAGTGAAAACAAATAAAAGAAATTGCGTGTTAATTAGAAACCATGTCAAAGGTTGTTGATGTGGATTTTGAATTAACATTGCAGATGCTTTCGTTCTTTCTGAGGTAAGTCCTGCATTTTCTATTTGCTTTATTGGGTGTTAAATTGATGGATTGCGCACCCGTATGATCGCCTCCACATGTTAGGGAAATAAATTTAAAATCAATCCAAATTGCTTGCCAAACATTTTTCAAAATAAAAAGAAAGGTACCGAAGGGCGTTAGCAAAATCTAGCGTAATCAAGTCCCGAACTCATAAATCTCTGGTTCGTAGGAGTAAAGTAAAACTCCCGTTACTTTACTTGGGTTTCTAATCGACCCACCAAAAATAGATTAGTGGCGACTCCTAGATAAAATCCATTTGCATGTTAAAAAACTTGAACCTAAGTCGCGAATTGGTATGGGCTTGGGAGAGCCCGAGTTAAGTCTAGGCTTAACAATCCATTAGCCAAAACCCTAGGTGGTTCAACCCCGAAAAAATTGGTCGCGACAGGCGCCACACAAGGGCATAGCCTACTCGCAGTTCGGCTATTTACTGACATAAGGCCAGGCATCGCCTCCCCCCTTGGATCGCGGCTTCGTCAGTACATCGACGGCGTTCCCGAAGGAGCATGGGCCTAGAATCGACTACGACCCGCATCCACCGCGTGGGCATCTCATATAGGGGCAATTCCCACTTAATAGTTCCAAACAATTTCTCACAATTATCATAACACCATTCAT
The DNA here is from genome assembly GCA_017140395.1 of Eucalyptus lansdowneana. Classification (NCBI taxonomy): domain Eukaryota; kingdom Viridiplantae; phylum Streptophyta; class Magnoliopsida; order Myrtales; family Myrtaceae; genus Eucalyptus; species Eucalyptus lansdowneana. The sequence goes on along the minus strand of CM029489.1, from coordinate 4,980,117 downwards.
AATCAATTTAAAGCACGTCACACGTCATTCACATATTTCAATTGCAACATTAATCTTTAAGAACTCAATTTCAATATCAAACCCGACATTTGAGATTTTCTAATTAAAATCCATATTTTCCTCAATCAACAATCAATTTGCATTAACCGTTCATCAATTTCAAATTCTAAGTATACGCGACGATCGGCACAAAATTCTGAGCAATTAGGCGAAAAATAATTTTTGAGTTTTTTTTTTTTATAAATAATATTTTAAGATTTTCGGAATATGATTTATTATTAAAATAATCCAAAATTCCGAAACATTTATTTAAATCCTAAATAAATCCCTTTAAGTCACATCAAGGTTTATTTTAGAATAAACCCACTTAACCCTTGATTTAAACATGCTTTACTTTAATTAAAACCACTTAATCTAATCCATATTTTAAATAAACTAATCTAACAACCTAATCTCAATCAACCTAAACTAAACACACTTAAGACATGATTAACCCGCTAATAGGAGTTTAGTGAGTTAAACTCACCAGAATCGCTTTCCGACGAGTCTATGGCGAAGAGCACGACGATGCTGACGACAAACCTACACGGATCAACACCAAATGAGGACTAATAGAGGGCCAAAACGAGCTTGGAAAGGGCTAGATCTTGCTGGTTTTTCCAGCAGCTAACCGAGCTTCAAGGGCGACGGAACGGTGGCGAACGGATGGAGGAACGGCGGAGAAGGGCCGGCGAGGGAAGCTAGGGCTTCGAACGGAAGCTCACGGCGACGGGGCTTCGGCGAAGACGAACGGCACACGCCTTGGAGCTGTGACGGTCGAGGCTTCGCGGCGGAGACGGAGGCAAGGCGACTCGGCTCACGGGACGGCGAGCGGCCGTGCACGGACGAGCGGCGACGGCGGACTCCGGTGGCGATGAACGGCGACGACGTGCGGGCGACGGGGGCGGGCGAAGCTCACGGATCCACTGGTTTTCTCCCTCCCTCTCTCTCTCTCTCCTCCAAGTTCAAAAGGTTGAAGATGATGGGGACAAGGGGGAAGTGACATCCCACCTTTCCAATGCCTCATCTCCACCCTCCACTTGTCCAAATCTCCTTCTCTTGGCCCAACTACCATGGCATCATCCTATGTCATCTTCCACTAACTCATTTCCTATACAACTTATTTCAATGGGTCCAATTTTATTTTCCGTCGGGGTCCAAGTTCTTGCACATTCCCTCATTTCAATTTCCATCAATCCTCATTCAATTGAGTCCAAATTAAAGTCCACAATTTAATCCAATGTTCCTAATAAGCTTTGTGACGTACCATGACTTCCAATTTCAGAATTCAATCACAAATTTACGGTTAATTTCACTTTGGCGCAATACTAGCGCATTCTAATCTACCGAGCAACGTTTACAAATTTTTGTGCATTCGACTTGCGGTTGATCAATTCAAACCACAACTTTCGGTTGTCCGGGGAAATCTCAAGGTTTCAAATACGGGCACAGGGTGCCCAATCGTTAGAAAAGTCGGCCCAGTGTCGGTCGGTAAGAATTGTGCGATCCGGTGGAATCACCCACACCTGATCACATGCCTCTGTCGAGCCAACCTATTTCCGATCTCTAATTGATTTTTATTTGTGCCGTAATGACCCTTGCAGATTATCTCGGTCAAAAGGTCGCTTATTAATCAAATTCTCGAGTCTTATACATTAGAATTTCGTAACGGCTTCACCAGATAGACTAGATTTCACATGAGTGAAGTCGACTCAAGGAAATGGACTATATGCGTGCCAACGAAATGCCCATCTAAATTTATTGAAATTAAAATTGGAAAATCGGGCTGTCACACCATGCTTATTGATTTTGTTCGAAATCAATTTATTTTAATTTTTAAATATTTTTTTCATTTTTTCCTTCTTTTTTTTTTTCCTTTTTTTCCTATTCTGCTTCTTCTTCTTTTGGCCGGTCGCGGACCAGCCATCGGCCATCAACCAAACAAGGGCCGGTGACCTCATCGGAGCGTCGTCAGCCCTCGGTGAGGCCGGCCCTCATCGGCCGAGCCTCATCGATAGCTGGGTGAGGCCGACCTCGCCGGGGGTGGGTGAGGTTCGTTTGGCCACCGACGGGGTTGGGCGAGCCTCACTGAGGCCAAGTGGGTCTCACCAGGCCATTGGCAAGCTTGCCGAACCTCACCTTGGCCTAGCGAGACTTTGGCAAGCTCACCGGACTGGTTCTGGTAGTTAGCGGCGGCGGCGGATGGTGGCGTACGGTGGTGGAGGACGGCGGCGGGATGAAGAAGAAGTAAAGAGAAGAAGAAAAAAATAGAAGAATAAAAAAAGTTGGTTTTGATTCTTAGATTTGTTCCCAAAACAAGAATCAACTTTTTTATTATTCTTGATTATGTTCCAAATCTATTTCTGGGAACAAAAAAAAAAGAAATTTGTTCCCGTGAATAAAAATTTTACCAAACGCAATTTATTCCAAAACTACTCCTGAGAATAAAAATCAGAACCGGTATTATTTGAATGGTTACCAAACAGTCCCTTGATGATGATGATTCCTTCTATACCAGGTGTCCTTTTGGATAAGGGCAATGGCCATTGTACAAGGAAAGAGATCCGATAGATAAATATACATCCGTCCGCCCGTACTTGACGTGGTGCTTTGATATGAGAATTGAGTATCACCAGTAAACTCTTTTACTAATTTTTTTAGAACATCTGAAAGAAAATTGTCAGCTTGGGATTTGCCCCTCCCCATTAAGTGGGTTTTCCTTCGCGAAAAAAAGAAAGAAAACAATGGGCAAATTTTTCCGAGGAAAATTTACTGCTAAAATAAAACTGTAAGTAAGAAAGTAAAATCACTTAAAAGAGATTCCTAATGTTAATATAATCCCCTTGGTGTTGGTCGAGTTGTTGCCGTGACCTTGGAAGGGCTTGGAATGTTGGGGTTGTGGAGATCATCATTCAGCTCGGCCAAGGCCGTGAGGAGAATCGCCACTGTTCTGGGCGTTTCCAGGGTTTATCACTCCACAAGCGATTATGTCAGTTTCAGAGTTCACTTGCCAAGTAGTGATGCGAAATCGGACATTGCTTGGTCTACTTGGCTGATGACGAAGCTCAGTAAGGAAGGGAACATCGTGGAAGCGCAAAAGTAAATTTTGACCTCTCCTCGTGTTGCATGGATGCGTCATGCCGCATTTGATTAATGTTGTTATCTCTTGTTAGTTCATCCTAGATTTATGCTACTGGATGCAGGAAGTGCCATCATGTGTTTTCTACTGCTATTGCACCATTTTCGTTTGCTTCTGCTTTGATGATTTTCAGTTGCACTTGTGGATTAAAGGCATTGTCAGATGCTCCCTAGTTCCGTTTAAAGGAATATCTTGCTAAAGATGAAAATGTTATCGTTCTCAAGTTGTGTCCTTTAGTTAACTAAATCTTCTTATGCTACTGGTTGCCATACAAGAACGAGAACCTGTATGCCGATTGTCTTAAAAGAAGCACGTTAGGGGTAGATTAGATGGGTTTAGTATATTTGCAGGGCAAAAGCCACAGCTCTTAAAAGATTGCTTCTTTTTAAATAAGGTTTTTGGTAAATGATTAGACATTGTGAAGCTTCCCAAGTTGCAGAACCTCTTTTAGCTGCTTTTCCGAGAGCTGCTCCACTTTGTTCTCAGATGTTGCTCCGGTGGGGGCAACTCTAAGACATGCAATGCCAAAAGTCTTTAATATTTGTGGTCACATCATATCACAACTCAGCTACGACAACATCACTGCAGAGCTTTTATAGAATACCAAACGGGCCCGTAGATCCAGTGACAAAAGGACCTGCATGTATTTTTTGTCATGTCATATGCAGTATTCGTGCGTTTAATAATTGTAAATATGGATGAAGTTGCATGAATTGAAAAGGAGGAAAGAACAAACGAGGTAACATTAAGGATGTTGCACTGTTCGTTTTTCCTTGTTATGAACATCGTGGAGTGCAATCTGTTCATATACCAAACACGTCCAGATATTTTCTCTAAAACTATTCTGTATAGCTAAAAATCTGTTCAGTTGGCAATGCACAAATGTAGATGCATTAGAAACCGTTCTTCTAATTTCTCCATACCACTGATGCAGACTCAAGATTTTTGTTCCCGTGGCATTCCTGGCGTGCACTATTTTGGTACCAGTAAATTATATGAATAGCACTTTCGAGTTGGCCGAACTTAAGAATGTAACTTCTAGCGATATTGACAAACTTTCAATTTCAAATATCCCACAATAATCAAATAGGCATGGAACTTCTTCCTATTTTGATCCGGCCTTCTTTACCATTTTGTGTAGTGCAAATATCAGTCTGTGTTCTAGTGGTTGATAAGCTGCTAGTTGTCATTCAGTTCGGGCTCGATTCCAATTACAGTCGACCTGTTGCTTATTTTCATCAGGCTTGCTCTATAGGCTTTATGTTTAATCTTGTGTAGTCTCTTCATTGCATTGAAACAATCGACCCAGGGATAAAAGGATATATTCAAGAGCTTCACTAAATAATAAGAAAACAATAATTCTGTAATTAGTGCACAACTCGGGCCCCACTGTGTGATATTGTCCACTTTAGGTCACCCTCCTTGGCGCGGACGAACCGCCATCCCAGCCACGGTCTTTTCCCTCACAGTTTTAAAACGCGTCACACAATTAAAGGGACCCAAGCCTTATAAACAAGGCCCAAGACTCCCCCCTAAGCGATGTGGGACAGGAGAAATGCCCTTAGCCTTGCCCGTGTACTGCCGAGGCGATCTTAATCCGTCCTCCGTGCGCCCGCGTGCGGGTCGTCACATTCTCCCCCTTAAGGCACAGCGCCCTCGGCTGTGGCCCCACGCCTTGCGGGGAGTCGCTCGATACCATTTGTAACAACTTGGGCCCCACTGTGTGATATTGTCCGCTTTGGATCACCCACCCAGGCGCGGACGAAACACCATCCCAGCCACGGTCTTTTCCCTCACGGTTTTAAAACGCGTCACACAATTAAAGGGACCCGAGCTTTATAAACAAGGCCCGGGACTCCCCCCTAAGCGATGTGGGACAGGAGAAATGCCCTTAGCCTCGCCCGCGTACTGCCGAGGCGATCTTAATCCGTCCTCCGTCTTGCCCGGTGCAGGTCATCACATTGTTTTTGATCACCCATATTTGTAACTTTGGACGGTTCCTTTGCAGGGCTTCCATAGTAACTGTTCGTCCAGGCGACATGAGAAATTATGCTACATATACTGACATCTACATTTTAAGATTTTCTTGAGACTTTCGTTAACATGTTTTTCTTTTTGACCAATTATTTGAGAAGGACTAGTTTTGTCTTTCCATAGTAACCGTCCATCCCACCCACCGCCAGCCAGCCGGCCGACCGCCCACCTGCCCGCCCACCGCCTCCTGCCCACCTGCACGCATGTCATGTGGTGGTAACATGCCTCATCACTACAGTCGGTGGTTCGATCTTCGGCTATAACATTGGAACCTCACGTGAGTCCCTTAGTTTGTGCAATGAAATCTTGTAACTTGTTAGCCATCTATAAGTACTTCTAACGTTTTTTGGTATGCTTGGCAAACCGGTAATTACAAGAAATGAGCTGACGGATTTCGTATCTGATTTCCGATACGCATCTTGATTGCCGCCAGTGGAGACAAAAGAAACAGCAGAACATGTATGTGACAGTAGCAAATGTCTTGATTTTGATTTTGCGATAATGATGATATTCAAGAAGTTTTTTGAATTTTCATTAAATGAACTTGCCATTTACACCTAAGATATCCCAAACCAACCTAGGAAAAATAATAAATAAATAAATTCAACGATTCTCAACCATCTCATAAATAGGGAAAGACTTTTCAAATTCCTCATAAAATTTCTCATAAAATTATAAGGTCATATTAGGCAGCCAGGGAAAGACCCTTGGAGATCCTTTATGACTCCTCCAAGGTGCATTCATTCTATGCCAAGTTGCATTCAACCGAAGTCTTCATTGCAATAATCCTATAGTGGTCCCTCAAAACCTCTATTGCAATTTTTTTTATAAATTGGAATCATGTTGGCCTCCATAGTTTATTTAACACTACTTGCCATTCATATGGAAGAGTTTTCATTAAGACCGACACATTCTCGAAAATCTGGCACGAGATAACCATTCCAAATGATTTCTTGTATCATCTCATTAACCATCATCACATGCATCACTATATCATCGTTATTCCACCGATTATAAGTTAATTCCACTATTAACCCTTTAAGTCTCGCCTTCTGTCCATCCGTACTTATGAATATAGGCATGCGTACGAAACGTGACATTGTTCCTACAAAAAATGCATAACAAAAAGAGATTACACATAATTTCTGGAGGTCAATGCTGATCAACCGATGACTGGGTTGGGTCAATAGGTCAATTTGGTAACATGAGTGAAAAATGAAGGACATTAAAACATTGTAAGGCAAAACTGCAATTTTGCAAAAAGTGAGGGACAAAATCTTAATCACGAGACAAGCATGTGCTACGCACTTGTGGGTGCGTCCGGTGATGTGTCACCATTCATTTTTATAAAATAAAAAATAACAATCAACATTCGATTACTAAGGACGAGCTGTGAAATCAGCAATTCGACGTGCACCGAGAGAGAAACTCTAGCTCCAGATTGATTACAGTTCCCAAGATAGACAATCAGACGAGATATGTTCAGTTTACAAACACGAGATAAGCTCGTGCACTGAGGGTGGAAGCAATCGGAAGGAGCGACTCAAACTACTCAACATACTCAACCACCCGCGCGCACTGAGGGTGGAAGCATCCACAATGTGGCGATCCAAAGCCACGAGCTCGTGCTCCAAAGGTGCAATCGCTAATCATGATTAATAAAAATCAAAAGGACATACCTCTAAGCGGAGGAAATACTTCTAAGCGTTGCTAGGATGACCTTTGTTCCTTTTGTGGAGGAGGTTGTTCTCTGAGTGTTGCTGGGAGCGTTGCTGGCTGGGAAGGTTGTCGTCCGAGGAGAGAGAAGTGAGGAGGTTGACGGATAGGAGTATGGAGATACGAAACAATAACAGATCAAATAGCTATAAAAATCAGTAAACAAAATTAAATTTAAATCTTGATGTGAGATAAGGCAAATTTAAACTCTTTATCCCGTGATTTATTTTGTTTTCCCCTAAGCCCATTTTGCTAAAAGCAATTAAGATATTGGGAGCTTGGAAGAATGATATACGTAATTATTAGACTAAAAACCATGGGTTGAATCAATTTGCATTCATCAATATGTCCATTTTTGTCCGAAATTATCAAAGTACCGCTGTATGTATATCAATTGTTTAATTCAGGAAGCACTTTTAAATGGTTACGAATTCAAATTAACAGATAAATGTTAAATAATAAAAAATAAAATGTGAATTTCATTCTCAACTTACTAGAAACGAGAAAAATTTTATCTTAGAATTTCAGCAATTAATAAAAGGGAGGAAAAAAAAAAAACAGAGATTATTAAGTAGGAATGTGGAAAACTTGCTCCGCATTTTCTTTGGCTTTGAAATATATTTGGGCAAAGTGGATGTAAATTTGGAGTAAAAAAAGTCAAGTAAAAAAAGGAATAATTTCCCAGATTTACAGATGTTAGTGGTCAAATAGATTTTGTAGTTATATTACCCAAATTATCAAAAAAAAAAAAAAAAGGAAAAAAGAGAGAGAAGGATGTGAAATATATGTTTAAAAGATAGAATACATTTGATTCATTTTAAAGCCAATTGAAGATGCACAAAGGACAGCAACGTCCATTTTGAATTTCTCCTTGAAAAATAAAAGACTCTAATCTTCAAACCATTTAACTCTAGTAGAAAATTAAAAGGAGATGGTGCGAAATAAAAGTGCGAAATAAAAGTGCAAAATAGGAGCATATAGTTCATCTAAAAGCCACATAAGAACTGCCCAAAAGTAAAATTATTCTAAGTGTCACTGAAATTGTCAGAATGTTGCTTAAAATATTTACCTCAAATTGTCCAAATGTCAATTTAAAATTTGCTGCTACACTATATCCTTAAAATTCATCTTTTCAACATAAAATTTAGGATATAATCGAATGTCCTTTCCGAATGTACCAAAAGAAAAATCATGTGAGGAAATTTTCTCAAGACATCTTCACAATTTGGCCATCAACGTCCCTTCCGAATGTACCAAAAGAAAATAACATAATAGAGTTTTATTCCTCCCGTAGCATGTATTTGCTCTATCACATGATTTGACCCTATGACAACCTAATGTAGCAACTAAACTGCTTTATCAAGAAGGTAGAAAACAGGAGAAGTTAACATCATTGATTGAACTAATGATAGCATTTGTTCCTAATAAAAAGACTAAAAACGAAAGTGCTAGCAAGCAAGCTCTACGCCCAGCATCTTGGTAATGGAACCACAAGTCCTCGACCCAAAGGTATTTTTGAAGACATCGATGGAACAACTCTGCTTGCCAACACAAGCCTACAAGATTCCCGAAATATACAAATTTACATAAAAAAAATTTATTTAAACCCAAGTGATTTTGCAACAAACGCTCAATAATCGGTATGTCCACACATAAATAAGAAGCCATCATTGCAGGGCGGCAAAACAGTATAATAGTCAGATTCTCAAATTCAGAAGTTTGCCATCAAATAGAAGCTGAAGGAGACCAGAATAAAAGAATGAAGCTGGTTTTGTTGCTTTGCCAAACATGAAAAAAAAAAATGTCACCCACAAGTTACTGCCTTATGAGGCAAATAGAAAGAGGACCATCGATTGCATGACTTAGGCTGTATTTGTTGTGTAAGGCTTCTGCATAAAACGTGTACATACAAGAAATGAAGAATCATAAGTCTCCTCCATAATTCTATAATCCTATGCAATGTAACTTTATCTGCTTGGAATCTGGGAAGTGCACATACAAGAAATGGAGATGGTCACATAGAAGATAAGAAGGTGGTTAGAACATTATCGAGGAAAATTGAGTTGAATGAAATTAAGATTATTGCAGGGGCTCGGTTGTCAAATAAGAAAATTTGTTATATATTACTCTTGTTGACATAAGGATAATAAATAGTTTTGATAAACATCATTTCATCATCAAATAATCGAGGAATGATAGTTTGAGTGTCTCCTCATAAAAAATTAGCCCACTTAAAAAAAAATCGAATTTATGAATTTATTATTATTATTATTATTATTATTGGGAACGGGTTTGGACTGGTTTACCTGTTTGACCTGTTGGCCTAACCCATATACCCAAATCCGATCTGGTAGGGTTAAAAAACAAAAAATTTCCATTGATTTTTTTTAATGATTTTCTTAATTTCTTATATCCCTCTCCCTTTTGTGTTTTGTCTATTTTTCCTTTTCCCTTGCACCTTCTTTAACCTTGCACCTTCTCCTATCCTCGAATCCGTTCACCTTTTGCAACTTAACCAAACTTGAACTATAGGCGACGAAATAACCTCTGTACACGTCGTCGCTGGCAACACACATCACCACCGAACCGACACCAACCGTCACCTACTCCGACCGATGGGCACCAAGTCCAGCCGCTTACTCCAGCGACCGCAACTATCGATGGAAATTTTCCTGGTTTTCTTCAGCCCCTCCTCCAGCCCTGAGAATCTTTCTGGTTTTTACTTCAGTCCAAGCTCCTTTTCTGTCTTCCATGGCTGACGCCATCCTCTCCTCCTTCTCGTGCGAGCCATCGTCGCTCGCGCGAATCTTGTCTGTTATTCTTTCTCTCTCATGCGCCAGCTCACCTTCTAGAACACCTAGGGTTTTGCTTACGTCACGCCCTGTTATTTTCCTTCGAAGCAAGGTTAGAAGGAGGCTGGGCTAGGCTCTTTTTCCTTTTTAATTTTGATGTGGGCTTCGAAAACAATGGCAGAGGTAGGCTAAAAGAAGAAAGACAAATATTGGCTAAAAAGAAAAACAAAAGATGGCCCCAAAAAAGAACAGAGACTAGGTGGGGGCGGATGGGAGAAGCCCAAAGCGGAAAATGCCAAATGGGCTGGCCGAAAACCAGCCCACTTGATTTTCTTTCTAATTTTCTATATTCCCCTTTTTTCTTTTTTCCCTTTTTTTAATTTTTAATTTTAATAATTAAATTTATTTTTTATTAAAATTTTACTATCACCCTCTTTTTTTTTCTTCTTCTTATCCATCATTTTTTCTGTATTTTTTTCTGTATTTTTGTAAAATAAAATGGATACCTAAAAGTCAACAAAAATTCATATGTCAACAATATAATATGGTGTTTTTAAAGAAATCTCTCTTTTTTCCCCTACTTACTGTGGAAGATGAAAAGTTATAGAAAATGACATGAAACTAAATTAACTAAATTCTATCAAAATAATATATAGTGTTAATAATTTTAAACTATAATTTGCTAAAATTGGATAGATATAGCCACTTTAATATATTCAATGAGGTATTTGAGTAAAAAAGAATAGACAAGTTAAATGAAGAAAGAAAACGTCTCAATAATAAAAGGTAACATAACAAAAATTGATTACTAGTCTTATATATTACAAGGAAATTTTGTATAAAATCATTTAATATTATCACTATTCCTATGTACAAAAAAAATTGAAATTGTACCACCCACTGCGATGGCTTAGCTAAGTAGGCACTAGACTTCCATCAAGGAGGTCTAGTGTTCGAAGCTCTTGCAACGCAAGTTGCAGGAAGTCTAGCTTGAGACTCTTGCACCGATTGTATGTGGCGTGTGTGTAGTCTAGCACGTGTTGGCCCTAGTGGTAAACCACCGGCTGCCGGCCGTGCGGAGTTCCCTGAGTCACAAAAAAAAAAAAAAAAACTGAAATTGTTCATAAATATCAAATTTAGAGTAGATTCGATTATTCCGCACTTTACTTGTTAGACTATTTAAGGTGTATTTATTAACCAAATTGTCCATTCTTAGTCACGATTCACAAAGCATTAGGCCCCCAAAAGACCAAAAGGAGTAAGTTGAGCACTTCTTGACTTAAAAAT